>JAUMIR010000006.1:106119684-107432184 GCA_030847615.1 Gambelia wislizenii
ATATACCGTAGAGATTGTTACAATTAGGACACAGTCATAAAATCTATGCTTGAAATGTATTGTCAGGAGCATTAAGCAGAAGAAAAGGAACTGATTTTATTATCTATAAATTACTGAAAATATTTATAAATATCTGAAGAACTCATCATGAAACTGATAATATTACATAGTCCATTTTAAATGTATAATGCATTCTGTCCAGTTGTAGGCAGCACAAAATATTTTCCATAATGGACATGATGAAACCAAGGGCTTGTCTATACGGGGGGTGGGGGGGAGAGAATACAAATGCCTTCAAAAAAGCAGCCATTCGCAATGATGTGACCAGTCTTCACAGTCAAAACAGCTGCCCAGCTGTGAGTGAATTACTTGTGATTTTAAATCTGCCGCTGCCGAATTAAAAAAAAAACAGTTTAACATGGTGCGCACATGCAATAGTTCATATTTACAAAAAGGAAAAAAGAGTGTAAGTTCACTGTTTGATCAACTTACCGGACCCTCGCTTAACCAAAAATCCAGGCGCTTTCCCCGTTTGCTAACCCTTCCCCCATGCTCATCCAGCCAATCAGATTACACTGCCGGTTCGTATCTACACAAATGCGAGTGTTTGAACGATCGCACATTTGCATGTCATATGGAGCTTTTTAAAAAATCCAAGCACAGCCCCCGATGCTTTCCATATGGGCTTTCAGATGGATTTGGCTGTCCCCCTTCCAAATAGCACGTGTTGATGCAAATGTCCATATCAATGGATCACCTTCTATTCACATCCTGTTAGGATTATTTTGGCCATATAGACAAGCCCCAAGTATCGCAAATACTTCAGTAACTGCTCAATTGGTAACTCACTTATATCAGAGCAGGCTTGTTCAGATTCAATGGGAATTAGTATCACTCAGGAGAGAGGAAACCAGGGACATCTTGCAAAAGTCCAGCAACACCTGGAAAACCAGAGGTCCCCCAGCCTAATCAAAGTAAATAGGTTTAGGATGAGAGGTCTTTCTATAACAATAAAACAAACACTAAAACAGATTGTTGCAGGAGATTTCCACATTCCCTAAAGTAGCCAGGTGATATAAGAAATAGCTCCTATCTCTTTCATGGTAACCTAGGGCTTGTCTATACAGCGAAAATACTCCTCATAGAAATCGAGGAGAATATGATTTGTCTCAATGGGATCCCACACCAATCCACTGTGTTCAGAAGGAGGGGGGCAAAAACACCAAAAACTATGCAGGGGTAGCCTTTGTGGCTTTTCCTGTATTTTTTAAAGAAAAAAAAAACTCCAAAGGAAATGCACATTCCCACTAGTTGGAGCAACCAATTTGCTTTGCTGCACATTCTCAATAAGAGCAGAAGTGGAAAGCTGATTGGTCGGACGTAAACAGGAGGTGGAGCTTTCTGGCAAGGCAAGTGCTCAGAACTGCCATGTTAGATTTTCGCCATAGCGATCATGCGCTGAGGCAACGAAACAGCTTTTTTCCTATTTTTTTTCTATTTAAGCAGAAGATTGTACTTCTGCACCTTGGATTTGCTTTAAAAATAATTGTTTGGCAGCAACTGGTGACAATAAAAACACGAGTAATTCACTCGTGCCCACCATCATGATTCACAGGCATGCCTGTTTGAACAATGAACACAGATAGTTTTGCATACCTGCGATCTTGACAAAAAAACATGGAGACAATCGAAAGCTGCTGCAAATTAGCATTAGTGCACATCAGTCCACACTTTTTATTGCCTTGTATGGACAAGCCCCAGGTAAAAAGCAATACCTGCTGCATTTTCTTTTCTGTACAACCATTAAAGGGACAGCAGCCCAAACCGCCTGTTGTGGGAAAACTCCATATCCCTACCTCTGAAACTCCAGTATTTTCCAGTTAAAAATTAGCACACTCTTCCTGGACAGTGTGTGTTTCCCTCCCTTTGAACTACCTTTCTATGCATTGGATGGGAATATAATATCATGTCACTCATACTAGATCTGGGCACATGCTAGTATAGTGCTAAAAAATAAATAAGGATGATAGAAGAAAGTCTTTTTGCAAATGTGTAAACTGCTTTAAGAAATGCCCCAGCAGGCTATGCTGACACCCTCTTAATCCTTTTGAAAGTATTCCACTATATACCAAATGCTTTTTTGTTTAGGGATGGGTTTCTACGCAAGTTTTATCCAATGCTTTATCCACAGTATCAGTCTGTTTTAATTTTTTAATATCCTTATTTTATTATGTTTTAGAATTCCATCATATTTTATTATGGTTTTTACTTATTACTTGCTGCCCTGTGTGGTGTGTATGCAACAGAAGGCAGGAGATATATTCCTTAAAACTAAATAAAAGAAACAAAATGAAACAAACAATTACTGAAGTAGAAACATTACTGTTTCTGAGGGATTCCCCATTACATAGGTCTATAAACTTGGCAACAAGGGTGGAAAACAAGGGTTGTGAGAGCCAATGGCTTTCTTCATGTCTAATACTAAATTGGGATTTAGTGATACGAGGGCAAATCACTGATAGCTTGATTCAGGCTCACACACATCCCCTATCCCTCCATTGATTGAAGGAAGACTTCAGCTTCCATTTCTACAATTCCTGGCATATCATTATGTACAAAGCAGCAGATCTTGGCTCGTCATTATAAAAACCTAACATTTTTGCATAAATCACTACATTTGAAAATATATAGTGAGATAACGTTGCCATTACTCCTTATTTTATAAGTGGTACATTATTAGCATGTCACTAGCACATTGCTGCTCTTTAAAACTCATTTACTTCAAAATATTTATTTTTTTTAAAGCCTTTAAAAATAAGCTTATAAAAAGGGTCTCCTATGACCCTACAAATAGCAATATTTTAGGACATTATTTGTTCTACTCCCAAACCACACACATTAACATTAAATCATGAAAGAAAGGCTGTTGTTACCCTCCCACAGCAGTAAGGTGTTACAGATATTTTTTTTTCTTGAAATGCATTATGAACCAAGCTCTGCAGACCAGTGTCCCATTCACACTACACAAATATAGTGCTATTCAGTCAGCCCTCTGTATCCACAGATCCTGCGTCCACGGATTCCACCATCCACGGCTGGAAAATACTCCAAAAAACAAAAACAAAATCCAAAAAGCAAACCTTGATTTTGCCATTTTATATAAGGGACACCATTTTACGACACCACTGTACATAATTTGAGCTTCCACAGATTTTGGTTTCCACGAGGGGTCCTTGAACCAAACTCCAGTGGATACCAAGGGCCCACTGTATTCCACTTCGATTGCCATGCCAACAGCAAATGGAATCCTGGGATTTTTAGTTTGGTGAAGGACTAGAACTCTTTAGCTGATAAACCTAAATGTCCCTCCCTAAACTACAGACCCCAATATTACAAAGGACGTATCCATGCCAGTTAAAGTGGAAGAATCATTCTATAATAGTCTAGTGTTAAAGAGTCTTAGGAGGTGTGTTTTAAAACAAAATAGAAAGTTGCTAAAGAATGCGATTACAACCCCTAAATTGTTAAACTGGCTTTTGAAAAAACAAACATCTTACTGGATCATTCTTGTTGTTGCTGTGGTGTGCCTTCATTTCCAACTTATGGCAACCCTAAGGCAAACCTATCACAGGGTTTTCTAGGCAAGGTTTGCTCAGAGGGGGCTTGCCTGCCTCTGAGGCTGAGAGTGACTGGCCCAAGATCACCCAGAGGGTTTCCATGGCTGAGAAGGGATTCGAACCATGGTCTCCAGAGTCATAGTCCAATGTTCAAACCACTATACCACACTTCCTGGATCATATCTGAAGACAAGAATTATAGAAACTGCAACTTAGAAGTGCACCTATACTACACTGTTATAGTGGTATGATATTGCCGTAACTGTCATGGCTTCCTGATAACTGAATTGTGGGATTCATAGTCTGCTCAGATACATAGAATCCTCAGGTCATGTCCTCAGACGAACTATATTTAATTAGATTAGATTATATCCTGCTTTTCCTCTTATACAGGATCCAAGGCGACTTAGAAACATTTATAAACCAGGGTACAGTTTTTTTAAATTATTCATACAAAAGTTTGGGAAAATAAACAATTAAATGATCGTTCAGTTTAAAAAGACAAGGTTAAAACAATATAATGCACAACTAAAACATAGTAAAAAAAAAAAAAGATAAAACACCACCCCATTAAAAGCTCTTTTGCCACATAAATTATAAGGCAAAGGCTTATCTGAATAAAAAGGTCTTTGCCTGCCAGTGAAAAGAAAGGAGAAGGGGCCAATCAAACCTCTTCCAGGAAAGAATTCCACAACCTGGGAGCAGCCACTAACAAGGCTCTTTCCTGCGCCTGTTATGGTGGTTGAACTGAAAGTCTTTCCCCAAAGATTTTAGAAGACGCCAAGATCAGGGAGATATTGTGGACCCAAGCCATATAGGGCTTTAAAGATCATAACCAGCATTTTGAATTTTACTCAGAACAGCCCAATAGCCAGTGAAGCTATTTCACCGGGTTCAGAGGGTGTGTGTGTTATATGTTCCCTGTAAACAATTTTGGGTCAACAGACTGACTGCAGCATTTGGGACCCACTGACTTTCAAAGGTAGACCCATGTAGAGTGTGTTACAGCAATCCAGCTGGGATGTAATCAAGGTAGCTCCGATGTCTCAAGAAATTAGTTCAACTGGTACACTGGTTTTACTTGTGCAAAATGCACTCCTGGCCACCTCTGAAACCTTGGCATCCAGGCTCAGATCTGAGACCAGAAGAATGTACAAGCTGAGAGCATGAGATTTCAGGGAGAGTGTAACCCCATCCAGCACAGGCTGAATCTCTATTCCCTGATCTGCCTTTTTGTATTTTTCAGTGGAATGGTCTTATTTCAATAAAAAATTCCTAATCCCCCCCCCAATTCCTAAGTCCCATTCCAGAGAACAGCTCAGAAGGATACCGTAGCATGGTCAATGGTATCGAAAGCCACTGAGAGGTCCAGCAAAACCAACAGGGGCAGACCCCCTTTCCATTTCCTTGCGTAGGTCATCCACCAAGGGGACCAAAGCTGTCTCAGTCCCATAACCAGGCCTTACCCTCTACAGTACCTGGGTTTATAAGCCAGGAAGGGCTCAGGTCTAATGTGGATGTAGTGGTTCTTAGCTCTCCAAGGATCCTGTCCACATCCTCAGTCTGCACAAACTGAAATGCATCCAATAACAGGGGACAACTGGTGAACAAGATTACATCCACCGGATCTGCATTAACGATAGCACTCAAATTGGAGTGGATCCAAGTGATTTTATCTACAAAGTGTCTTTCAAACTCTTCACAGCGGACTTCTGGATGGTCTACTTTGCTACTCTTGTCCTCCACCTGCTGAAATTCCCTTCTCTGAACCTTTGAGGGTACAAAGCTCTGTCCTGTTTTTCACCTGTCAGCTCTAATGTCCAATGACCACTGTTTGTGTACCACTAGCTTAATCATGTGGATGTTCTAGATATTCCCTCAGGAAAATGCAGTTGAGAAGACAGACTGCTGAGAATCTTGCAGTCACTGTGAGAAACCATGAGGCTTTTTTAAAAATAGAAAGTAAAAAACAGCATAGCTCAAACACCTCACCAAAAGCTTAGCTAAGGCAAACCTACCCAGCCCTGAAACTTTTCTAGAACTTTTCCTGTGTTCCCCCCAATCCTTAGGGATGTTAATACACATTCTCCTAAATTACTCCCCACCCCCGCTGCAAAAAATCCCCAAAAACAATTAAACTGAAATGTTTGACTCAGTTGTAATGAGAACAGGGGTATCCACATAGATTCAGTCAGCTCAGAGAGCAAGTGAACTATACAGAAGGGCAAGTATATCAAATAAATTATTACATATGACTTGAAATATTACTAAAACTTCATAGATACTTTCCTGTATAGTAGAAGAATACCAAAAAAGGTGCTAAAGGTGACTAACGATAATCAAATACAGACTACAAAATTTTGATACAGAAACAAACATTCAAACTTAATTCACATTTGCACATTTTAATTCAAAAATAAATTAAAAGCAATTAAAACCACAAAAATAAAAGATAATGCCTAGAAGAAAGCAGAGAACTATTTATTACTGCAACAGACATGGAAAAATTGGTACACAGTTTTATGTGTGCATATAAAATTCTTTTGTCATTGGTATTTATGTTCATATTTAGTGTTTTTAAAAATGTATTATGCTGCAAAAGTATAAAATAACGGGGGGGGGGGAGAAATCAGGGTCAAATTTAAGGTTCTTTTAGAGATCAGTAAGCAGGGTGCCAGTTACATGGCAATTTTTGTCGCGGGGCGTACCGGGACTTCCTGATCCCATATTCATCCCGCGCTGTTTAAATAATTTTTGTCCCTCTTAAGGAAATTCTGGACGATCCCGTGATTCATATTTACACGGCATCAGATCCCGTACTTTTTCATTTATCCCGCACTCTTATATCCCGTGCTTTTGCAGTTTACACATGTTTAGCGTACCAGGATTTTTTTTTCTTTTGGTTGTAAATCAAGGATGCGATTACTCGTGTTTTCACAACCTCAGTGACATACTTCCTTTAGAATTCCATGCCACGAGTGATTCTATTGGCTGGCTCAAATGTTTGTTCAGGCTTCTGGTTGGGAATGAGGGAGTTAATGGGTGTTGCTTTTGGGATGAGGTGCTGAGGGGATGGGGAAGGAATCCGGCAGGAGCGATCAGTGGCTAAACCCTGTGCTTTCCTTTAGAAATGAAAGAACACCATGTAAAGCCAGCTAAACTGGGGGGGGGGGAAGGAGCATGCACACACACACAAGCACAACCCAATACAAGCCGAGTGCCGGGGGCAGATGCTTGTGATTGCCCTGTCTCTTTAAAATGTTAACCCTTTAAACAGAGGCAGCTGTGGAGTGAAGGTTTCAAGCCAGTGACACACAAGGCATTTTGAAAGACCCAAATGCTGGCATTTTTTACTGTGCCTTGGGGGGGGGGAATGAATGAATGTGTGATCATTCGCTCAGATGCTGGCATTTTTTACTGTGCCTTGGGGGGTGATGAATGTTTGATTATCCGTTCAGACCCAGGGAGGGGATCAAGTCAGGGGATGATTGGGCGATCCTCCGCCCACAATCTCTTTGTAACATGCACTTGAGGAACAGGTTAAAGCTGAAGGGTTTGCAGTGTAGAAATCCATTGAACAGGGTGATTTAG
Organism: Gambelia wislizenii; assembly: GCA_030847615.1. Classification (NCBI taxonomy): domain Eukaryota; kingdom Metazoa; phylum Chordata; class Lepidosauria; order Squamata; family Crotaphytidae; genus Gambelia; species Gambelia wislizenii. The sequence continues at coordinate 106,126,893 of JAUMIR010000006.1, forward strand.
TACACGCACACACACACAAACCTTCATGCAGCTGGAAGGGATGCCTTGGTTTTCAGCTGGTGAGGCTAAATCTGTTGAACAGCTGACTGACACCTCCTTTTCTGGTTGCTGATCTCTGAGCCTGCCCCCGGTCACCATTTCCAGTCATCACCTAGTACCGAGATAGCTGCCTGACCTGATGTACATGTAAACAACCAGTGTTCAACACGAATTCTTCCCACTACATTTTCATCGTCAGGAGATACAGATGTGTGAAAGAGAATCAAAGTACCTGCAGCAGTAAAGCAGATTCATGCTCAGGTAGTAGCACTGGAAGAAGAGATTTAACCCTTTCTTCCCATGACCTAATCAGGAAAATAGTACAGGGGAACAGTTTTCTTTTTTACCCTTCTCAGCACCAATCCAAATGGGGTGTGAGTGTGCACACAAAGAACTGGAAACAAATGGCAGACCAGCTGGTTTGGACTATAGCTCCCATGATACTTCATCATTGGTTATACTGGTTAAGAACTACTGGGACTTGTAGTTCCCACAACATCTAGAATGTCATAGTTTCCCAGATCAGCACACCAAAAAAGTCGGATAAGGAAAAACCTTTTCAGAGCAATCCCACTTCATATCTAGTTTGACTATGAGGAGTACAGGCATACCTCAGTTAACAAAGTCTCTGACAGGGAAGCTCCTTTTTACAGAGGCTGTTTACAACCACCTAGCCCACCACCTTTTCTTCTAATCCTCTGTCTAGCTAGTAGGCCTCATAGAGGCAGCATCACTGGGAAAATGGGGAAGCAGAGCTGGAGAAACACAGACACCTGGGGTTGGATAACAGAAAACTAACTGTATTAATGCAATAAGCAAAATTTGAGCTGGGAAACAGCAGAATTCTACTCTAGCCAGCCTATCATACTGCTTCCATGTGTGCCTGCCTATAACAGAGAAGTAAACAGCAGCTGCATCCAGAATCCCTATGCATGAACAGCAAAACAGACGAAAAGGAGGAGAGCAAATAACCTTGCCTCACCAGCTATTCCCAGCATGTTTTAAAAAACAAAAACAAAAAACAGAGATCAAGAAATTTGGCCACCAAAGTGGAAGTCATAAGAAAAAATGGAGGCTGGTGAAAGAAAAACTCATCCCTGGGTGCCTTGTGGAGGAAATATTTAAGTGGTCTCTAGAAGGTTCAAAATGTTTTTGTTTACTTATGCAAGGGCTGGCTGTTTCATTTTATATATGCATATTGTTAGTTTTGAATGAAAAATTTGCTGAAACATGTTGGGCTGTTCTTTTTTTCTGGTGTAGGAATCTATCCCTAATCTTGCCATGTTATTTCTGCCTCTGGTACCAAATTTTCTATTAAAAAACTAATGCCCAGAATCACATTCATTAACTAAAGTATACCTGTACCTGTATTGAAACATGGATGTATTAGAAGTTTGTTTTTAAAATTCACTTGCTGCCCCATAGCAGAAATCTAGGAGTCTTCCATCTCAACCAGTGGCCACACATGTCCTGAGAAGCTTACAAGCAAGCAAGGGATCATTTACAGATGTTTAAGGCCCACAGTGCCTTTATATTTCACTCACTGGTAAGAGATCCTTATGTCCTCTGTCTCAGTAATGCCAAGCTTCAAATTTCTGCAGTCCAAGACAGATGTACAATGAGGCAGATCTGCTTTTAATGCTTAAGTTTCGGGATACACAGATTGCGAAAAACTATGAGGCCTCACAATATAAAGTTGTAAGAAGCTTGGCAGGGAGAAAATGTTTGTCCCATTGATCTCAAATTTGATACACAACCGAGAAGGAGACATTCTGATCCCTGACCCTCTTATGTACCAAGGCCACATCTAATTAACAACGAGCCTAGACATCGTCCAATAACCATAGCAGAAGCTTCCATCCATCGTCGTCATTATTATAAGCAATTTATTTGTATGCTGCTTTTCCATGGTAAAACTATACTAGTAACAACCCACAGCAACAATGACATCAACACCAAAACTACATAATCATATACAACATTTGCATGTACTTCAATACATGCCAAGTCTTACATAGTGGCACAAATAGGCTAACCACCTCACAGTATTAAATAGACCCTAAGAGATACTTCATTTCTGAAAAGCAGACCTGTTCTGAATATCAAACATCCAGACCTGGAAAAATTACTTCACTGGATATGCTGGCTGGGGGATTCTGGGAGTTGGAGTCCAAAAAGTAACTTTCCCAAGCTTCACCAAAGATAAATATCTATGGAATGTAGAGAACACAACTCCTCTTTCTCCCCTCTGTGTTCTATTCCCCAGGCTCCAGATCTACAGACTGATCCCAAGCACGCTTATTTGAAAGCAAGCGCTACTAAGTTTAATGGAGCCAAACTAAATGTGACCTAGCAGATCTGATTACAGATCTCTAGACATATTTTGTTTTCATTAAAAGATGTTATGCTGGGGAGAGGGCTGCTTGAGTTAGGACTTCAGCACAGGAGGAAGGGGAGTTTTACTGTTCCTCTTATGGTATTTCCATGATTTTACCAAGTCAGACATTGACATTGTTACAAGTATCAATGCAAAAATTTCAATCTGGATGTGTGTGTGTGTGTGTGTGTGCTTCTCTGAATTTCACTTGTGTTTTATTCCCACCCTTGTTTTATAGCTCACCATGGGTTTTTGCATGGAAATTCATGCATATTCTTGTATTACTTCCATCAAAGTACACAGCTTTAATATATTCTCTTATTGATGCTTTTTCTGTACATTTTCCCCATTCCTAAAGTGTGTTTGTGTATTTTTTTAAAGATACATATTATGAGTTGTATGCTTTTATTTGGGTAAAATTCAGAAAACAGGTTTTTTTTGTTTTTGTTTTTGTTTTGTTTTTGGAGGGGAGGGGAATTGCCATTCATAATTTCTTCCTAATAATGAAAACTGTTAAATGTTATACACACATTTGCTAATGCTCCCACAGACTATGAATTGGATAAATTCATTTTTTTAAAAATTGTTTAATGCCAGTTTCATTTACATCTTTAGCTATGAGCAGCAGCGATACCGGAAAGGCGTCAATCTTTCTAAGTCATAGCCTTGAACTTCCACATTAAACCTTCCTTTTCTCCCTCTATTTTTTTTAATATCAGTCCCAGCTGCTTTTCCCCAAGGGGGAGAAAAGTCAACAGATCTAGACTTGAATCCTGTTGGTAACCCCACTAGAGCAGACCCATTGAATTGATAGGATTTATGTTAGTCATAACTCACCAGTTGATTCAATGGGTCTACCTTGTTTGGACCAATAAATAGGATCCAGACTCTAATGATTATAAATCTCCCAGATCATACCTACTTTGTTCCATATATATTTGGTTATAGCAGCATAATAACAATGTTTTGATCTTGGGACACTTAGTCATCCACCACCTGTTTCAGTCAAAATATACCAGCAGTGTTTTCTGCTGGAGAAGAAATATGTCACTGGAGAAGAAAAGAATCTATATGTTTATTTTCCACCAAGGCTAGGTTATCTTTGATTTTCAGATGTTGATGTACTATTACTCCCATCATGCCCCAGTACTGGCCAAGCTGGCTAGGAGTACCATGAGTTTGCCAGTCATGATAATGAACATATTGTATATGTGTCTTCTACAATGTCCGTCTGCTCGTTCACTATTAAGTACTATAGAATCATTTCAAATTGAAGTCTTTAATGGATGTAAAATGGATACTTTAAAAGGACAAAGGTTTGAACTGTTTTGGAGCATACAAATATACACACAAAGCCTAACACTGCAGTTCTATGCAAGTTTACTGAGAAGTCCTATTGCTTAGTAAATGTGTTTAGGCTGCAGTCATATACTTGATGTTCTGTATGTAACCCAATTGATCACAAACTTCTTCTGAGTATTACTACCACTCTGAGCTACTTCTGAGTATTGTACACGTGCATAGGACTGAACTGTAAATTGATTGATGGGAGTTTCATTCAATTATTTTTTTTTTAAGAAGGCATGTTTTCACATTTATTAAGAAAGAAGATTTCTCTTTAGAAGACTAAAGACTGAAATGGACCGTAACTTCACAGTCTGCTGCGTGGATGACATCTGATTCTTTAAAGAAAATTTAACTTCCAACCATGTGTCAAGGGTGTGAATTAATGAGGCTACAAGATTCTCGGGAAGTCTTACTAAGCTTTGAGGGAAGATGATTAAGAGGAGTTCTCAGAATCCTCAATTCCTACAGTTTATGTGCACGAAACTTGGCACGTTGGATTATTTGCTGTTCAGTACAGTGCAGGACTGGACTATAAGATTCTTTCTGTTTCCACAAATGATGCATTTTTCATCGAGTGGAGTGAGGAGAGCATGTTTTTCTTTGCTGTGACTGGAGTTGAAATTAACACGTAGGTTTTGGCATATGGAACACTACTTTAAAATTATATAGAGACTTTATCGTGTTAAAACATGTTTGTTTTTACACTATTGTCGCGGATGATCTCAGCAGGGCAATGTTCAGAGAATAATGGTTTAGTCAGTCACAGAGTTAGCAAAGAGAACACAAAACAATGTACTTATATTGAGGCCCATATAAATAATCCCATTTATAATTTTTTGACAAAGGAATAATAGCTTGGTTTTAATAATTCTCTGCTGATTATTGTAGTCTAGAAGGCTCCCTCCCAATCAGTTACACACAGAGATGTAAAACACTTTACCTTAGATGGCTTACAGAATATAGACATATCTATTGTGAAATGCATTCAGAAAAGGATATAAAAGTTTAAAATGAGTTCATTTTCAGTCTCTTTCCATGACACTAAAGAATATATATATGTGTATATCTTATTTTTACATAGAAAAATTGTCAAATTAAATAAGTGCGACTATGCCACTGGTTTCTTTGCCTGATTTTTTTCCAAAAAAAGCATTATTTTACAGTGTATCGCATGTGTGTTTAAGCTCTGCACACACACAGCTACAGTACATGCAAACACTCTTCTACACACAATGTCCATAAATCATTGCAATTTTGAAAGTCCAACATGGTAACAAGCAGCAAAGTTTGTTTCTATAAGGATAACAATCCTTAATTCTTAAAGCACACCTCTCCTTAAAACATAAAATAAAATCCAAGCTGTGTCATGAAAGAGAGCAACAATGAATAAAAAAAATTGATAATGACAAAAGATAAATGGTTAACAGTTTTTTTTAATGTTTCCCTGGCTCTAACTTCATCAAAACTTATGGTATGAGAAACATGAGATGACCAAGTCAGAAGAAGCGGGAATAGATTACAACCCAGTAATTCAAGTATTTTCTCCTTCAGTTAGAAAAAGAAAATAAGTTACAAGTTCAACTCATGAATAATCATATGAAGTCTGGAAATGAATGCACATTCATTTTAGAGTAATTTCCATTTAACTTGGTAGGACCTATTTTTGGAGGAGCATGTTTGAAATTGAGCTACACCGAATTTCTGCAGGTTATTGTATAACAAACCTTTCACTTCTCAGGTTACATCCTATGACACAACTTTTCTCTTTAACAGCATAAACTGTTATTTATTTGGAAGCAAATTCTGTTGAGTTTGTGCTCTGTATCGCTGAACTCACAAGAACGCATACACTTCTAATAGTGTGGACAGATTACATTTGAGTACATTATTCTCAATGACAAAAAGAGCAATAACATGTTTTCTCAAAATTCCTCCACAGTTATTCCCCAGTAGTCTAAGCCTTTTGACCAATACAGGCTAAAGGTTTTGTCAGCACCCCATAATGTTTATTGTCTGGTCATAGATGTCTGGTCCAGTTTACCTGAACTGCAATTTTCTCACATTAAGATGGACATTACTTATTCATGTAATAAAAAAATAAGAACAGTAAAAAAAAAAAATCAGTGGCCATGATGGCTGGAGGATTCTGCAAACTATTGTTAGTGGCATCTGCTCTGAGTTTTAATCTGAACTTTAAGAGAGCTATCCCACATATGGAACCCTATCCCCAATATAGTTTAGGGGGCACTTTGGATAGCAATTGTAACTTTCAGAATGAAAACCTGTCCTACTGAGACTGGAGCCATCCTCTTCCATGGGATGTAGTCCAAACAATAATTTTCCCAAACTCTGCAGCTGCCCCCCATGCTCCACTGAAAACTGATTTTGAAATTAAGGTGGGTTTGTCCTATAAATTAAGTAAAGCTGTTACTTGAGGGGGAAGGGAAGAGTATGAAGCAACCTTAGATTCTTCACAATTGTCAGATGCCAAAGATCTGGGAAACTAGGGAACACGCTACAAGTAACAAGCACAGCAGAAGAGGCTGATTTGGATGGGGAAGGAAGATTTTGTCCTGTGTCCCTCTCCATTGTGGACCTAATATGGACCGTGAGAGTTCACATCTGCTAACTACACTGAAAGAGGTGTTTGGTTGGCATGATTTTTTTCCAGGGCAAAAAGCTGCAGGGAGGACCACCAGGATCAGAACTGCAGCAGGGGAAAGAATTAAAGAACCGCTACTTACCTGATCAGATGACCCAGAAAATCCATTACAGGGATGACAGAAATTCGCTATAGGGCTTGAATATCACACAATGTCCCGTTATGCTCCCATGTTGTTTCTGTTCTGTCCACATTCCTTTTTATTGACGGCTTAAGCTGTCAATAAATTGCCCATTCCATTTCTAAAACGGAATCATGGGCAAATGATAAGTTGCCCCGTTCTGCTGGTGCAATGCCAGCCACGGTGGGATGTCCCTGCTAAACACTTCCGGGTGCAATTGGGACATCCAGGTAAGTGTCACGCTTTTGGTGTGTGTCACTTGTGTGTAATACCTCCCTGTGTTATTTGTGGCTTTTTTAATGTGTGTATGTGCTTGGTGTAATTTTTAACCTTTTATTTTGAGTTTTATTTTTGAATTTCCCACGTGATCGTTCTCCCACAAGAACAGCCGGGATTTGCTTTCCAGGAAATGAATGGGACTCCATGAGAGCTCCATTCACTCCTGGACTGTCAGAGGGGAGGAGAACACTCTGTATGGCATGATTAAAGGTAGGTCTGATAATTTTTAGTTTTAAAGTGCTACAGGGACGGGAGCGAGGCAGGAAATAGCTGGCGAGACGGGGATGCTATATTTTGTCCCCGTCTGATAAAGTCATCAGTCTGGAACTCTCTCCATGCCTGCTGTTACTTGTTTATTTGTTCACTGCCTCTCAGCCCACCACGGCTTCTAAGGCGATGTACAGCAAATAAAAACAGATAGAACAAGTAAAAGTGCCCATTAAAAGCATACTGAAATAACTTTTAGAAAGAAAATAACACAAACAAACAGATTGGAAAAGCCACCTTGGTTTTAAAGACCAAAGGCTGTAAGAAATTGTATAGGACAGCAGCTCTTAACCTTTTCTTTACCAGGAACCCCCTTTACATTTCTTTTGCTGCCGTGGACCCCCCAGACTTAACTTAAGATTTAAAACAACAACAATACCTGATAATAATAATACAATTACACCATCCATTTAACCTTCCGTCAGAGGCACTGGAGGGTGAGGGAAGACTTTTTCCCTGCTTCTTCCTGTATGTTTGTGGCTGGAGTGGATTGAATGGCAACGCGCAGGCCCAGTCAGCCAGCCCTTGGCTCCTGTCATGTGGCCAATCCACTGCAGGGAGGAGGTGAGCCAAGCAACGTTCAAGCCTTTGTAAAGACCCTTTGAGGACATTGTGGCCACGGGTTAAGAACTACTGGCATAGGACACCCAGTGGAAGCTCAAGAAATATGAAGCCAGCCTGGTTTCTCTTGGGAGGGAGCTTCACAGCCAGGATGCCTCCACAGAGAAACCTCCATCTCATGTACTTGTTTATCTTCTCGGGGTGGTAGGATATGCAGAAGGGACTCTTCTGAGAATATAAAATCATGGGCAAACTCAAATGTGATCTTTCAGATATTCCAGCCTCATATTCTGTAGATCAAAATAAGCACTTTGAATCAGACTTGGAAGCAGACTGGAAGCCACTGCTAAAACCAGTGATATAATAATCTAATTATAATTATATCCTGCCTTTCTCCCAAATTTGGGATTCAAGGAGCTCACAATTTAAAAACACAATACAGCTAAATACATACCCAAAAAAAATGAACATTAAAATGAGATTAAACTATTGACAATATTCAAATGATTTAAAACAATATTTAAAAGGGTAAAATACTGTGAAGAGATTTTAAAAAGCATTTAAAGCAGTTCAGTCTAAAACGATACAACACCCTCAGCCCGTTCTTTTAAAACTTTCAATTTTAAAAGCCTGCCAGAATAAAAAGGTCTTTGTCTGGCAACAGAAAGACAACAGGGAGGGGGCTGTTTTGGCCTCCCCGGGAAGGGAGTTTCAGAGTCTAGGGGAAGTCACTGGGTAGGCCACTCACATCCCTAGTAACTGTCCTTGTGATGGTGGTGGGACTAAAGGAAGGGGCTCCCCTAATATAACAGCATGGCCATCATATTTTGTACTAGCTGCAGCTTCTCAACATTTCTCAAGGGCAGCCCAACATACAGCATGTTCCAGTAGTTTAACCTGGGAGGTCATTAAAGTGTGAGCCACTGTGGCCAGATCTGCCCTCTCTAGTTAGAGACACTAAGCAAAGGCTCTCCTGTCACAGCAGCTACTTGACCTTCCAGGAGCAATGCTGGGTCCAAGAGCAGCCACCAGCTTTATTTTTAAATGCCATTCACACAATTGCTGATTGCCTGAATGGCATCTCATATACTTTGTCCCTTAGCTTCATAAGTCATTGGATCCTGGCCCACATGAACAATTGAAGCAAATACTAAAGATCTTTGCTTCAGGTTTGCTGGGTCCAGTCTGTAACAAAATAATTTGAAGTGGTGGCAATTGTGATACACATTGTTTCTTCAAGTATACGAACACCAGCATTTTTAATAAATTTCACCAAGCAGCATCCAGACAAAGGTAAGCATGTTACTTCATTTTTCTCATTGAAATCAGTGAAGTTTAAAGATACTTATCTTTGCCTAGATCATGCTCATTGTTTTAAAACACCACTATGCAAAGTACAATGAATTGTTTGGGACATGACCATGGGATCCACACCTCACCACTAGCTGCACTGCTGCCAGCTTGTAAAAACTTAGCTTCAGAATACCTTCTGTGAATTAGCAATATGGTTTTAAAACTTTATTCAGAGGTAGCTGTGTTGGCCATGAAAAATAACACAAAAAAACCCCTAAATACGATAAAATCAAAAATACAGATCCCACTCATAACTTTATTAGGCCAACAAAAAGATGTGAAACACATTAATGAATTTCGGTCCTTGATTGATAAGTAAAAAACAAAGTAGATAAAACCCAATAAAAATAGATGACACAAGCTTTTGAAGTTCACTGGCTTCTTAATCAGTCAAAGTTGTTAAAAATCACACAGGAGAAGAAAAGTTATGGGTGTAAGAGTCACAGGCCTGCATCTTGTTTGAGATGTTCATTTAAGATAATGTTTGATGTAATAACCCTCTCAAACAGTTATATCTCAGAATACCTTCTTGCTTGACAATGCCAAACAACCTAAATCCTAGAAAAGTTTTTTTAAAAAAACTACAGCTCCCAGAATCTCCCAGAAACATGGACAGCTGAGTCATTCTGGGATTTATAGTACAAAAAGTAACTTCTCAGGCCTCTGCAAACACAGAGGGAGCACTGATTCTCCGACTAAGATGATTGACAGCTTTTTGTCTGAATAGTGGTATTCCTAGAAAAGCAAAATTTATCAAAAATCAGTTTAAAGGGGCATCCAAAGGAGGGGGGGAGGGAGATATGACAAACTATGTCAAAATGGAGTCTCGAATTTGATTATAACATACAAAGCTTTTGTAGCTATGCCATGAAGCATATGCTAAGCATAACCTTCAGGGTTTTTTATCCTACAGTGCCTCCTATGTTTAATGTCTAAATGCTAGTACAGTCAGCCCTCATATCCACAGATTCTGCATCCATGGATTTAACCATCCATGGCTTGTAAATACCAAAAATAAATAAATAAATAAATAAATCCAAAAAGTAAACCTTGATTATGCCACTTTATATAAGGGACACCATTTTACTATGCCATGTACATAATGAGACTTGAGCATCCACAGATTTGGTATCCACGGGGGGGGGGGCTGGAACCCAAACCCAGTGTATACTGAGGGCCCACTGTACTATAGGGTAACCTTCCTCAACCTAGTGCCTACCAAATGTTTTAGATATCAACTCCCATCAGGCTCAGACAGCAGGGCCAGTGGTCAGGTTTAGGAATCCTAGGCATTTTAGTCAAATATATATTGAGAACACCAAGCTGGAGAAGGGTACTACAGGAACTTCCTTTAATACCTTTCTCCAATCATTATTCCACAAAACAATCTGGGAATTGCTGATCTTTCATTCCCAGATTGAGTCAAATTAGCTTTGAAGCATTTGTGAGAGTCTACAAAACAGTTGTGAAGCAATCAAGGGCATTTTTGCTGACAGAGAAAGGGGAAGTAAGACTTGGCTATATTTCAGAGAATAGGAAACTGAATTAAATACTCTTGCAAGCATGCATGCATTCCAGCTACTTTTCCTATCTAGTCTCTCCAGCATCTCAACTATAAACGTGCTTACTTGGAAGGAATGAGGCAATGGGATTTACTTCGAAGCAATTCTGCTTAAGAAAGGAACACGAAAAAGTAGATATCTAATCCGGTCTCTACTCCAGTGAGAGCCAGTGACTCTGATGTCAGTGTTGTGGTGAATGAGGTCTGGGTTTTAGCCTGAACTTTAAGGGAGATATTTAAGTGCTGAACTTATTTTGGGGATTCTAGATTCACAATCACTAATGTGGATTGCAAACCCTAAATCACACTCATATTTATGAATATAAATTCATGTATAAAAGGTTGTAAACTACCTGTTTCCCACAACCATTGTTGCAAAGGCAATTGAGTAATTATCAAGTCTTTGTATGAAATGATAAAGAATCTGTAAATTCACAGTATGCACCCATATTAGACCTGTACGGGCTTCCTAGATAATTTACTCCATCTCCTTGAAGTTATCCTACTAGAATCCACTTCCTTCACACAGAGGTTTCTCGTTCTTTTAGTGTAGTGTAGATGTTTTGGGCTTCCCAAAATACCTGACCATTGGCCATGCTGGCTTGGGCTTCTTGGACTAAAATCCAATATATCTGAAGAACCAAAGATTGAGAACTACAGTACTGCTTTAGACCAACTAAATTGTCATATTATTATTATTATTCAGATGCTGCCTGCTTAAAAGGGTTTTTAACATATTGTATTATATATTGATTTTAACTTGTATTAATTTAATAATGTTTTAAGGGGAGGGAGGGATTTTGGGTTGTTTTATACTGTCTACCATTTTATCGTTGTAAGCCGCCCCGATTGTTTGCAGAGGGGCGGGATATAAATAAATTTTATTATTTATTATTATTTATTATATTGCACTGTCATGTGGCCCACAATTCAGAGAACTGCTTTAGGAGCAGCTAGGATAGAGATGGAGAAAATGTATTCCTAGGATTTTATTAATATTTTCTTTTCCATTGAACAGGAAATCCCAATGCTATAAAACTTGCAAATGTGTGTATTTATATATTACAATATCTAAATTCCATCCTTCAAAAATATACTTTTTTCCCAGAAATCAAGAGAAGCATGTCCAAGGAAGACAATAACAAATGAGCAAGCTATGTACCTCTATTGCAAACCGTACAGAGCGGTGAAAAAGACACCAATCCTTTGATTTGTACCCAAAGACTAACTGGGGTTAATATAGCTGTTTAAATGCCAGCAACATGTGTTATATGAGAAACGCAGAATCCAAACCCTACTAAATGTCTAAGTGCATACCAAGCAATCCCTTCGGCTACAGTCCTTTAGTGCGTGATGCCACAACGCGAGCAGATCCTGAGGACTAAAAGCACTGTATGGAAATTAAACTAAATGCTGTTAAATATAACACATCTAAAATATTTAAAATTGCTTCAGAGGATTGACTACTTCAAATTTCAAACCAATGGTTAAAGCATAGTATCTCATAAGATCAGGAATTATATTAAACTTTAGATGTTTTAATTAGAAAACGTGAACATCTACAGAGAAAAATCTTATGTATCTCTCTTATTGCTTATAATTTACCATTTTAGAACATATGAAATAGAATTGGCAACATCTCTTTGGACAATTCCAGATAGCCAAATGTTTTTCTATAGTTAGCAATATCAGACCAAAAAATTCACACACTAAAATTAGAATGCCAACTTTTAATTAAGTAAGAGAACACCGGATTGCCTTTGAAAAGTTCTCAGAAACAACTAGTTCAAAATTAATCTGCCAGATGGCTGACTGGGCTGGCCATAGTAAACCATAGGATAGCAATTAGCAAACAGCTTCACAGACTCACAATTGTTCCTAGACCCATTTGAGAGGGTTGGTGTTGAACTTTAAAACCTTAGAGGATCAAAAGTATGAACAAGCAAAGCTGACTAATAACGGATCACGCCACTGGTCCATTTATCCTGTATAGTATTGTCTACACTGATTGGAAATGAATCTCCAAAGTCTTTACTTCTGATGCAGAGACCTTAAAGGACCACTTTCCCTCACATGAAACCAGAGCTTGAAGACATAACTTATGAAGACATAACTTGAAGACTGAAGCTCCCAGAATATACAATCAGCATGGGTTTATGGGAGTGGTCATCCAAAATACAATGCTTTTGGGTTCTGTATAGAACTATCTGCATTTTCAAGTTCTTCTTCAGAATCGAGACTTGTTCCACCAGGTTTACCCACTGTTTGAAGTATTAGAAGAGTGTTATCCAGAATAAGTCCTATCAACCATAGCAAAAAGTCCTTGGAATTCAGGGAAAGTTCATTCTACCCCTTCTGTTGGTGTTTTATCTATGGAAAATGTGCTACTTTTCATAGAGTTTATTTGGGGGCGTTATGACATGTTGTTTAGTTTGTCATGTTAATTTAGATGTCAATGTTCTTACAGACCTGTAGATCAGTGGTTCTTAACCTATGGTCCGGGGACCCTCAGGGGTCTGCAGTGTCCTCACAGGGGGTCCGCAAAGGCTTGAAGGCTACTTGGCCCTCCTCCTCCCTGCAGTGGAGTGGCCATGTGACAGGAGCCAAGACAAAGGCTGGCTGTCTTGCCCTGCGCATTGCCATTCAAACCACTCCAACCATAAATTTTCAGGAAGACACAGAAGAAAAGTTTTCCCTTCTTCTCCAGTGCCTCTTAGGGATGTTTTAACAGATGGTGTAATTGTATTATTATTATCAGGTATTATTATTAGGGTTTTAAATCTTGGATGTCCACAGCAAGAAAATATATTTTAAGGGGGTCCCTGGTAAAGAAAAGGTTAAGAACCACTGCTGTAGATCCTTTTAGTCAAAATAGATGGTGTATGTCAATAAATAAAATAACTTTGCTGAAAACATCAGGCACAGTATTACACATGTGAAAATACTCATGAAACTATCATGATAATAACTGCTGAGCATGGTGTAGTGCTTTGAACATTGGACTAGGACACTGGAGACCAGGGTTCGAATCTCCACTCAGCCATAGAAACCTACTGGGTGACCTTGGGCAAGTCACACTCTCTCAGCCTCAGAGAAGGCAAAGGCAAATCTCCTCTGCACAACTCTGTGATAAGTTTGCCTTATGGTAGCCATAAGTCAGAAATGGTTAGAAGGCATACAACAATAATAGGTCACTTAAAAACTCAACAGTTTTCATATCTATCACTCCACACCATGGAATATTAAATAATAGGGACTATGGTCATAATAATTTAAGTTTCTATATTTCATAGAATCATAGAGTTGGAAGAGACCACAAGGGCCATCCAGTCCAACTCCATCAGCTTTACAATAAATACTATTGAACTACACAGATGTGGCACAGATGTAGCAACATGATACAGTAATTGTGAATAAGCTCACAAAAACAGCCACATTTAATTACTAGTGTGAATATTTAAAAGTTGTCTGTTTTTAAATATACATATTTATTTGCAAGCAATTCCTTTCAAATAATTTGTCACAGAAGCATATCTATCTTATTTAACACAGCTGAAACTCATATTCATCCAGACAGAATATATGATATCAGTGATCCAATAACTGATTCAATCACCCAGTTTTTATCCAGAAAATAGTACATGAATGACCATAATTCTCAGTGCATGTTGGAGAAGCTGGTTCAAATCAATGTAAACATACACAGGTGTGCAAAAACAGCTTCATTAAGCCAATGTAGCTAGAAAAAATATGTTTCAATCAATTGTATTTAATTCCAAATAACACGGCAGTGTAACTTTTAATACAAGCACTAAACGTTAGGAATGTGTGCTTGGCACCTGATTCCCTCTATTAATGTAGTAATTTAGGGAAACCTGTACATATTAACCTTAAGTTATATGGGTTCATACATAATATCAAACAAAATATTACTTTTTGTATCTCACAAAACTGAGTCAATGGGATGATTACGCTTTCTAAGTGGAAATAAATTACTACTGGAGGGAAAATGCTGGTTATTTTATTTCAGATTTTTGTCTTGCTTCCGCAAGTAGTTCTTAAAGAGACGCTGTGACATCCACTGGACTGTCCAGGAAATGAAGCCCTCGGGAATTAGATCTGGTGATGTTCTACATCTGGAGTACTAGATTGCACATGGATGCATTGACTTCGGTGGAATGTGGGGAACCTAACACTGTGGAATGGCAGTCCAAGCTGTAGCTTTTACCACACACTATCTGGGACAATAAGCTCCTCGCATTAAAATCCATGCATGGATGACCACAGCTAAGGTAATCAAATTGGGTAACAGGATGTGACTGGATCTGAACTAGCAACAATTTGTTTTATAATAATAATTTAAATGACTTTATTAAAGTTAGTTACCATTTTAATAATTTTTAAAATCTACATATAAGAAAAACAGTGCAAGTCCAAACCAAAATGCAGGGTAAGATCATTCATTCAAAATATTAACAGAGTACAATAAAACCAGAAGGAAGGAAGATGTAGTAGTTTATGGAATCTTACTTGACTATGGATTTCAAATAATTTTCCTGCAGTTTTATGCAATTAGAAACGTAGACACAGCTAGTGAACAATTAAAATTAAATTGTTGACAATAATAGTTTCAACTCACTGAATGGGAGCAATTTAACTATTGTGAATTAAAACACATTGGCAAAAGAACAGAAACACTGATAGAACTTTTAAAATGTGAAAAATAACCCAAGCCTAATTTGATCTTTCATCAGTTAGTAGTATGAAATTTCAGATGAAGCCAGTCTAGGCTTTGACTTAAAGGCAGATATTAAGAAAGTCATATTGTTAAGTTGTGAGGCCTGCCCAAAACTGTTCAGCTAGTCAACCAGAGACATTCAAAGATTTAACTGCAGTGGAAAAGTTACTTTTTAATGTATAAGACAACACCCCAAAAGTTTTGTAGACTATGATAATAATTCGTTCTTACAATCATCTTAATGATAGGCACTTTTAACTTCAGCACAACTGCAGGCCTGATCTCTCAAAAAGATTTGACTTGATCTTGGGCGTTTAAGTTCAGGTGTGCAGATTCACTTGCTTTGTCCTTACTTAAGTCAAACTGCCAGTGCAGAAGGATGACAACACATCTTCCATTAATCATAAAGCTGTGCTCCTATATCTATCCTAGTATACCCATACGCCCAGGTATGCTCTCATTAGACCTGAAAATAAGCCTCACTGAATACAATGATTCATCATAATTCTTCCTTTTCTCCTATAAGGATGTTCTACTGAAGTATAGCAACAAATGCTTGCTATTTTACGAAGTAGAAATAGACATGTATAGGATTGCACCATAAGCCAATTTACAATTTTGTCCTTGCAGCTAAAGGAAACTTTACATTTTATGCAGTGGTGTTTATATATTTGCCATTATATATAGGAGGAAGCTACTGCCAAAACTGGATCCCTGTACACTAAATACATTTTGACAACCTGGTTAATGCCAACAAACAGATCTGGCATGAAGAAAGACTACAAATTGTTTCAAAGATTACAAAATTCCAACATATAACTACATTTCCACAAGGACAATCAAAAATTTCTGTGTGATCACAACCACATTTCTTTCTGAAATACAAACATTGGTTGTAAAAAAAAAAATCTAGCATGGGGCTGATTTCCATGTAGAGTGTTCAACAAGCAAATCCCTATCAGCCATGCGGCTCATAAGGTAACCCTAGGGCAGTAACTACCTCTCATCCTATTCTGCTTCTCAGGATAATAGCAGTTGAAGGAGGAAGACTACATGACCTTCTGGGAGGAAAGGCAAGATATAAAAGGAACATAAATAAATGTAAGATAATTTAATAAATTAACACATGTTGGGTTATGTGCATTGATACAAAATATTCTTCTGTGAGTTATGAACTAGCCTCAAAGATCTGGAAGTGAGTTGTGTGTGTATGTGTGTGCCTTCAAGTCACCTGTTGACTTATGGGACCCCATGAATTTCACAGGGTTTTCTTAGGTAAGGAATATGCAGAGGTGCTTTTGCCAGTTCCTTCCTTTTGAAATATAGCCTACAACACCTCGTCTTCATTGGTTGGGCTGACCCTCCCTACCTTCCAAGTTCAAACAGGATCTGGCAGCTTCAGTGTATTTAGGCATCTTGGAACTGAGATACAGGGAGGGAAAGATACAGGGAATCCCTTGCAAGATTCTGTTTATACCTAACCAACAAAGCACAACATCCAGATGGAGATATATAATGTCTTCTTGAGGAGTCATAGTAAAGTAGAGGTGGTATTGGACTTATTTTTCTATATCTTTCCTCTCAACATATCAAAAGTGAGAAGTGAACCTGAATGCAGATCTCTTTTCAAAAAAAGCACAATCTAAACACTTGTGCCAAAGTTCCCCCATGACAATTTCCTCCCCTGCCATTCAGCCAAATCTGCAATTTAAGATGTCTTGTTTCAGTGCAAATGTGACCTATAAATGGAACTGGGGGCACATTATAACAGGAACTTTGAAAATAAAATAAGTTGTATATTTTAGTTTTCTTTAATCTGAGTACATAAGGTAACATGAGTAGTATATCAAAAAAGCAGATAATCAAAAAGTAGAAAGAAAATTATAATTAACAAGTATAAGTTGCTGCATTCAACCTTCATGTCAGCATTTTTCCCTATCAAACATATTTCTTCCTTTGCTTCTTTCCAAAGAGTATACTCCAAAAGAAAAATCTGTTTAAACTTATGATTTTGAATGCAAGACTATCCAAATCTTCAAGTAGATTGTCTATTACAATTCATTATTTTAATCAAGTGTCCAAAGTTGTAGTTCTTGCCACCCACTGCCCACTCTTTTACCCCCTTCTGTTTGTTTAAGAGGTGACATTAATTTTTCCAGTCGTCTTTTAAGCGACACGGAAAATGTGACCAAAAATATATAGAAGTGTCTAGCCCTCAAGACCTGGGACAGAACCAACTTTGTTGTGAGCACAGGTCACCAAGCAAGCTGCTACATGCTGAATTCATTCATAATCCAGAACTGTACATCTCCAGAAATGCACTGTAATATCTACTTAGCTCACAACAGGTTTCTCCTGCTACATTTGAAGTGGATACCTTATGATATTTGGAGTTGGGAAGGCTGAGTTTCTTTCACCAATTGTTTCTTTAAATGAAAAAAGAAATATCGCAACTAGGATAATCTATGTCCTGTGGATATGGGAAAATCTAGGTTATAATAGCCCAGTGGAGTTCTACCTCAAACTTTGATTTACAAGATAAAAGCAACTTTTAAATTAAAGTGCCTTTCTGTGAATAGAGCTTATTATTCCAAAGACAGGAATGATTTTCCTGGAAAGTTGTCTCTCTATGCCTGCCTATTATCTTTGATTTCTCCCCCTTCCACTAATGAGCATTTATCTAAAAGAGCCTCTTAATCCTCTGATGTGTGCTTCTGGTCAGAGGTAACAGTTTGAATAAAACCACTAATCACTTATTGCTGATCATTAATCACACTTTTCTCTGGGGCTTTGCAACCTGCACAAGGATAAAAGGCCCAAAGAAGGAGTTCAGTTTCTCACTCTCCCCCTCCCCTCAGCCTCACTCCCCTTTTTAAAAATTCTTGCTGAAAATTTAATCTGAAGCATCAAAGTGTCAAATACCAAAGACAGCTTTGAAAAAACTTCGACAAACTCCATCCTGCACTAACCCCCACCCAGCCACCCCGCTCATCAGTTGTGTTAGGGGCTAAAAGAATAATCCGTATTGAAATTATGTAGATAACACATATTTTATATAGGGTATATGCCTGCACACAAACACCATAACTCTGCATTGGAATAGCCAGACAACCTCATTTACAGGCTGTTTCCCTGCAGGAGGTTCCACTTGCAAAAACAGAAAAAGCTTTCTTGAGAGCCGGCTGAGGGACGCACCAAACTTCCAACTTACTCACCCCAAACTACAACAACCCTTGTGTAGTTGTTACTGGCCTACTTACTCCCAAGTCAAAACTGTTAAGGATCCAGTGGCAAAAAATAAATAAAATAAAATAAAAAAGCTCCCAAAGCATCCTTGATTTTCCATCATTTAGGGGAGTGGGGAGTCGTAGTGTGAGATGTTCATGGAAGTTATCACCGGCACTGTCAACATGTTCTTGCCAAGTTTGGCTGGAGGGGGACACCCCTAGGAAACTCCATTTCCCGATCGCTGCAACTAGACCGTCGAATCTCTTTCGGAAACTATTCATCCCAAGCGTGGGAAGTGGAAGGGACCCGCGAGATGAAGGAAGGGAAACAGTACCTACCTATCTGCCTGTCTTTGCTGCCGGGAAGTTGTCCGAAAAGCCCTGTGATCCTGGCGGTGATGGCGGGTACATAGGACAGAAGAGCATCCCACCCACCCACCTACCCACTTTCCCTCCACGCCGCGCGTGGAAGGAGAAAACTTCTCCCGGGAGAAAAAGCGCAGCGGTGCGCGGAGATCTTCCCCCCGACGGCGAGGGAAGCCGAGCGGGCGACCGGGCTCTCCTGCTCTAGCCAGGGAGCAACGCTGGACTTTTCACCAGCGTTTCGAACTCAGCTCCCTCTCTCGCAGACCCCGATATCGGAGTCTCTTAATTCCTCCCCCCACCGATTACTAGCCTGCAGAATGACATCATGGGTCCGGATCTGGGCCTGGACTCCCAAAAGATCATCATGCCCAAGAGGGCGGGGGGGACCTGGTGGGAGGGGGCGAGCGAGGCAACCACCTAGCAACCAAACATACATATAAATACATATACATACATACATAGACATAGATAGATAGATATATAGATAGACATAGACACACACAGATAGATAGATAGATAGATATAGATATATAGATAGATATAGATAAACACACACACATCTTCATCATATTTGCTGGGGTTTGGTTCCATGACCCCCCGTGGATAGCGAAATCCATGAATACTCAAGTCCTATTGTAGGCAAGGGCATAGCAACATGGTGTCCCTGATATCAGATGGCAAAGTTTGCTTTTGGGATCATTATTTTTTAAAGAGCAGTTTCAAGCCCTGCATACTTAAATCCGTGGATACGAAATCCGTGGATACGGAGGGACAACTGTTATCCCCCCCCCCCACAGCTCATCTCTCGAACCCTGAGCTTGAATTCGCCCCAACAGGGGAATCCACCCACCCCACCTCCTCTCCCGGCCGGCCGCAGGGTTTGGTGGCGCTGGAAGGGGGAGACCCCCTCGAGAGGGAAGCGGGGAACGACCCTCTCCTCCTCCCAGGCTCCGGCGTTCGGACTCCCTGCGCGGAGCGTCCTCCCAAAAGTTTGAGCGCTTCTAGGATCTGGAATCGGAGCGAGAGGCGGAGAAGCGAGGAAAAAAGCAAGAGAGAGGCTGTCATTCCCCCCACTGACTAGGAGAGAGGGGACGCTGGGGGGAGACGGGCTCCCCGACCCACCGATCTCCGGTCTCCAAGTGTGTGTGTGGGGGTGCAACTCTCGGACCACCAGCTCTACCTATTTACCACCACCACCCCACACAACGGTTCCCTGCGAAGAAGCGCAGCCCGAGCCACAAGGCGCCTGGTGGCGACGGTTCCTCGGCCCGGGTTCCTCTCGGTGACAAGAGTGTTCCTGAGAGTACGCAGAGCGCACAGCCACCTCCCTTCGGCTCCGGAGTCCTTGCTCAGCCACTAGTAGGGAGGTAGTCCCATGGTAGGGATCACAGGAGTCGATCGAAAGGCTTGAGAAGCGGGGGAGGGCTGGCGTTGGCCGAGGGGGTCTCCAAGCGAGCCTGTCAGGAGGACTCCTCCACGCGTGCCTCCGGCCACGCGTGGCCGGAGACACGCGTGGAGGAGTCCTCCTGACAGGCTCGCTTGGAGACCCCCTCGGCCAACGCCAGCCAGCCGCTTCCAAACTTTCACCACACACTTGGCTTTTCAGGCAAGGCACAACCCCAAAACTGTCCCCGTTTTTAACCCCACCACACACATACACGCACCCATCGTTTGACTCGACTCCCCACAAACCCCACCAAAGGCGACCCCCTTCCCTCCCTCATCTCCTTCGCCCACTTCTCAGCCCAGCTGCCACCCACCCGTCCCGGTCGCCCCCTCCAAAGCAAAGACCGGCCGGTCCTCCCAGCCAAAGTCCCCCCAAAACAACCCATCGATCTGATTGCCCCCCCCCCCTCAAAAAAAAACAGAACATCCCAACCAAACAGAAATAAAATAGGAAAGTAAAAGGAGGAAGGGAGGGGGGGGGACCACATTTATTCTTCTTTTTGCAATTTTGACTCCTTCCCTCTCCTAAATGGAGTTTTGTATTTTTTTCTCCCCTCTTGTCTCTGAGGTTGATTTTCACACACACACAGAGGGGAAAAAAGAAGAAAACGCCACGATCTTTCTTGCAAGCGGGAACTTTTAGCAGAGTTTTGCAAATGCTCAGTACAGTTGAATGGGGGGGAAAGGAGAGAGGGAAGAAGGGGAGGAAAAAAAGAAAAGAAAAAGAAATCATCCTCATCATCCCGGACCGTTCTGTATTTTTTAGGGACTTACCCAACAAGTGTAAAGCAGGGAGCAACAGCCCGGGTGAAGGAACCACGTTGGACTGAGCGAAGGTTACAATACGTTCTATTTAGAGAAGCATTACATCACCCTCCGTGACGTCACGTGGGATTCCTGAACTTCTAAATCATTGCGGTCCGGGCTCGAGGGGAGAGGACGGGGCGGGGGGCGTGGCCCTGGAGGGCGTGGCCCTGGAGGGGTAGGCGTGGCTCGGGCGACACACGCCCCGCCCACCCTCCCAGCCACCCACCAGAGAGGAGGAGGCGAGGCAGCGCAAGCAAGAGCTTGCCTTGGCTGCCTTGGCCGCGCTGGGGATGGAGGGATGGATGACAGGACGACACGCTGCCATTCGTTCGTGTGAGTCAGCTTGGAAAAAATCTCTGGGAAGCGGCTGGAGGAGAGGAGAGCCCCCCCCCCTGGCACGCACCCCAGCCCTGTCGTCGGTGGGGGTCAGTCGACTGCAGGCAGCCTGGCTGGAGGGGCCAGGAGGCGGCTGGAGCATGCCTTCATTCCACTCCGCTAACTTGTTCCTAACACACTTTTTAAAATTTTTATTTTAAAACGGGGATCCATTCCCCCCGCCTCAAAGGCAGGGCCTGTTTAAGGCACCAGCGGCATCAGCATCCGCAGGGGCCCCCAACAGTAACCCTCCTCCTGCAAAAACATTATTAGTAATAATCTGAATATTATGTACTGTGGATAGCTTAGGTTGAGTTAGGTTACATTGACCTGAGATAAACACTGGGCTGGTTTAAGGCACCAGCGGCATCAGCATCCGCAGGGGGCCCCATCATTGTGGACCCCCCCATAGTAACCCCTGTCCTGAAAAAAACATTGTTAGTAATAATCTGAATATCCTATACTATGAATAGGTTAGGTTGAGTTAGGTTACATTGACCTGAGATAAATATATGGGCCCCCCAAAATAAAGCATTGCAGCCCCCCCCCAAAAAAATTCCTTAAACTGGCCCTGCTCAAAGGGCTTGCTGTGAGCAAAAGATCCCAACAGATTCCCAGCTCTGCAGCTATGAATAGGGGAAAGGATGCCTCTGACCACGTGCAGAGTGCATTTTGCACAACCTTCGTTGCTGTTAACGAACTTCAACTTCTGGCAACCTCATGAATGAGGCATCTCCAAAACCCTCTGCTTTCTACTTCCCCCCTCCTTCACTCAGGGCTAAATATCTTCAGGAGAAAAAAGGTTTTCAGCTGGGGTGGTGTAGAATCATAAAGTTGGAAGAGACCACAAAGGCCATCTAGTCCAACCATGCAGGAATACACAATCAAATCATTCCGGACAGATGGCCATCCAGCCTCTCTTTAAAAACCTCCAAAGAAGGAGACTCCACCACACTCCAAGGCAGTGTATTCCACTGCGAACAGCTCTTACTGTCAGGAAGTTCTATAAAGTTGGTAACTCTATCTAACCCCCCTCTCCGGAGATTAACGACTAAGTGAAATTCCTATTATAGCAACCTGACCGAATATTGCAGTTCAGGGAATCCACAGGACACAAATAATCTAGTTTGAAACTGGATTATTTGCATTGCTCCTTCCTATGGAATCTTGGGATTTGTAGTTTTACAAGGTCTTTAGCCTACTCTGACAAAGTGCCAGTGCCTCACCAAACTACAAATCCCAGGATTCCGTAGGAAGGAACCATGCAAATAATTCAGTTTTAACCTGGATTATTTCTCTAGTGTGGATGCCCCCCTCACCTCAGTGCTTTAAGGCAGCAGGGAAGGGAAGGTCTTTAGGTAATAATGTGCATTACTTTAAGTAATTCAAACTATTTCTCTACCAACATCTGCTCCCAAGTCCTGCCCTGGCTGCTACTGAACTTGTGTGTGTGTCTCCCAGTTGCTTGTCAATTTATGGTGACCCCATGAATTTCATAGGGTTTTCTTAGGCAAGAAATACTCAGAGGTGGTTTTGCCAGTTTCTTCCTCTGAAATATAGCCTACAGCACCTGGTATTCATTGGTGGTCTCCCATCCAAGTACTGACTAGGAATTACCTGTTTAGCTTCCACAATCAGATGCAATCTGGTGCCTTTTTAGGGTATTTAGTCCCACACTACTGCTGAACTTAGTATGATTAATTACTTCATTTGTTTGTTTGCTTATTATTTATTTATTAAATTTAGATCCTGTTTTCCCCGCAATTTGGGACTAAGCATGATTTACATGTTGAATTATAAGATGAAACAAAATATAACTAGAATCTATATACAGTATATAATTCTTTTGGGTATGTTGCCGTTTCTAGTGTGCAGATTGGCTGTTTAGGGAACTGATCAACCAATCACAGGTCTGTTGGGCAGCCAATCAGCACACTGGGGGCGGGAGCATGTAGATCTCAAACATGGCGGCTGGAGCTGGAGAGTGAGTAACATGGGGGTGGATGTGGTGTGTGTGTGTCTTCTGGAGTGCAGGGGGTGGGGTGGGAGGGGCAGAACGAGTGGGGGGAGGGGCAGAACGAGAGCAGTGGGGAGTGGCAAGGGGTGGAATGAGTGGGGGGCAGCAGGGGGCAGAACGAGCGGCAGGTGGGCAAGTTAAACCCACCAGCCTACCTTAAAGGGTTGTCATGAGGTCTCCTGGGCATTTTGGGGGGAGTTTTTTAATGGCGTATGGTATGCCGGGTCCAGCTAGTAACGTATCATGCAAAAAGTTTAAAAAGCATTAAACACAGAATCCGCCTCAACTGTGGAACTCCCTGCCCAAGGAAGTTAGGCTGGCTCCATCTGTTTTAAGATTCTGGCAGGCAGCCCAAAAGCTGCTGTGTTTTAACTGTTTCAAAAGTGGATTCTATAATTGTTTTTAGCCTGCTTTTAGGAGGTTTTTAAAGAGAACTTTAATTTGTCTTTAAAATGTTTTATCTTTGGTATTGTTTCTAATTGGTTTTTATTTGCATGATATAGAAATGTAAATAAATAATAAATTAATAATAAAATATTAATTTAAGAGTTATGAGCACATTCAAATCATAGTGAAAAAAATATGGCACATCCTGTTTTTTTAATCCTTCAGCTAAAAGTTGAAGACTTGTTTAATTTTTTTTTTTTAAGTCTTTGCCTGCCATTGGCTAAAAGAAAGCAGTGAGGCAGCCAACTGAGCCTCCCCAGGAGAGAATGCTGTAGCCTAGGTTTAGCTACTGAGAAGGCTCTCTCCAGCATTCTCACCTGACAAACCTGTGAGGATGGTGGGACTGAGAAAAAGCCCACACCCATGTTATAAAATTCAGGTAGGTGCATATGCAGAGATTTGGTCTTTTAGGCAGAATTGTAAGCAGTTGCATTGGTCTATCATAAAAAAAAATACAAAGTAAAAGTACTGTAGTGTCATATGTCTATTGGGTCCTGACTCCAGCCTGGAATAGCTATCCTAACTTCTTAAAATTATAAGTATTTTATTTATTTATTTATTTGTTTATTTAAAAAATCCCTTTTGCACTGCATTCTATCTTACTAAATACTGCAGATTTGAGGGATTGCCTCTCATTGTTGCTGTTGCTTTTTGCATAACAGCCAGCCTAAAAAAGGAGTTTAGAGGAACATGAAGTCTGGTTTTCTATCTGTGCAATTTTAGTTGGTCTTAGTAATGATATTGTGCTATTATTACTTATGGATTTTACCACCCGAGTTATCTGAGTAAACATTATCCTGATGATTCTTTCACACAAACAGTGACTCAAATATGACAGAGAATAATGACAATGATGCCTCACTTCTTTCACTGTAGCAATTGGGGCAAAAATTGTGTTTTCTGAATCAGGGGGCTTGTAATCAGTTGGACCGGGTCAACAGGGACTCACTTTTGTAGATGGGACTTCTTTACCACTTGCTACACAAGAGTTAGGACTGAGGAGCATGCAGCCATCTCAGATATTCTTAAACTCCTACTTCTAGCAACGCAACCAGCATAGCCAATGGTAAGAAATGCTGATAAGTTTAAAACATCTGGAGCAGTGGTTCTTAACCTGTGGTCCGAGGACCCGCAGAGGCCTGCAGTGTCCTCATAGGGGGTCCACGAAGGCTTGAAGGCTGCTTGGACCCCTCCTCCCTGTAGTGTAGTGGCCACGTGACAGGAGCCAAGGCAAAGGCTGGTTGGCTGGCTGGCTTGGCCTGTGCATTGCCATTCAATCTGCTCCAGCCACGAACTTGTAGGAAGAAGCAGAAGAAAAGTCTTCCCTACCCCTCCAGTGCCTCTGGGGGAAGGTTTTATGGATGGTGTATTATTATTATTAGTAGTAATATTGTTGTTGTTGTTTTAAATCTTGAGTTAAGTCCTGGGGTCCACAGTAACAAAAGATATTTAAAGGGGGGTCCCTGGTAAAGAAAAGGTTAAGAGCCACATCTGGAGGATTGCATGACTGCCAACGCATGACTCCCAATGCCTGTGACTCCCAACCTGCCCGCTTTCCCCAGTATAAGTCTGTTTTCTTAAGAAACAGGGAACAAAGACAGGTAGTGAAGAAAAGAAACCCTGGGGATAGAGTGTAAACTAGGAACTAGTTTGTGGGACAGGAGGCAAATACCTCCAATTTGAACCATTCTCTCACATGTTTGTGTCTTCCCCACTCCCCTCAACAACTGCCAAATCTCTAGAACCACCAACATTTGGAAAATTATTTAAATAATTTGTTCCTGTTACTTGTTACAGTGTTTGAAAAGCAACTCATCATTGCAAAGTTAAAAAATTAACTTGCTACACTATTTTTTGCGCTTCATGTTGCTTTCCTATTTCAGTGTTTTGGTGTTTTGTTTTGTTTGAGAGAGAGAGAAAGAGAAAGAAAAGAACTCTTGGGACTGATTGGAGAATGCAGAAAACTTGAAAATTCTTGTCAATTGGATCTAAAAATTACCTTTAAAAGTGACTTTTGAAAATAATTAGAAACTGCTACCCATTACACCAATAAAGTAGCTTCACTTGTACTTGTTACTTTTGAAATGTGGCTTCACTGCATCCTGGTTATCCCCCGCTGCAAAAAACTGTGACCTCTTAAATAGAGAATATGTGGGTTAAAAAAGATTATAAGAGGCTATATGTTAATTATGGCGTAGCAACTGGAGACCCAGGCCCAAATCCAGCCCCTCAAAAGGGAATACAGCCTTGCCTTCCTAGTTGCTTACTGAGGGGCAAAGGAAGACAATTATCACAAAAGGGATTTGCAGTGGTAATGGGCCTGTTTAATGATGGGGAGGCCCTGCAAACATGGTGCTATGGCTCCTTTCCTTTTCCTTCTGCAGCTCACTTCAAAATTGCTGGAGATTTCTACAGACCCCTCAATGTACTTTGTTTGTTCGGTATATCAAAATACATACATAACTCACATTTCATTAATAAATTCCAAAAAATGGCCTCAAAGCCTATCATCAGAAATAAGTTAAATGCAAGTTCGTCGAGAGCTAAGAACATTTTCTTCTTCTTTCTGATGGTAACTCTCAGAATCCCACATGTTACCTGGGGGATTTGGGTGGAAAATGAGACTATCAAATAGATCTGGTAGAGGTGCATCAACTTTGTTTCCATCTTTGCAGAACAATGATTCTTCAAGTCCACAGAAAGAATGTTCATGAGAGAGAACTTTCGTGAAAGAGCACCTGGAACGTACAGAACATTTTGAACAAACAACAGCTATAAGGACTGCTGCCAACAACAGCAATGTTGGAAAGACCCATGCCCTTATCTCCTCTAAGATCTCTTTCTGCCTGGGGGATTCTAGGAGATGTAGTCCAATAAACAAACTTTTTTAGGCTCTTCCTTACAGTTACAGTCAGCCACCTGTATCCATGGATTTGGCATCCACAGATTCTACCATCCACGGCTTGAAAATATTTTTTTTAAAGAACTCCAAGAAGCAAACTTTGCTGTTTGCCATTTTATATAAGGGACACCATTTTACTATGCCACTGTATATAATGGGACTTGAGCATCCACAGATTTTTGTATCCACAGGGGGCCTGGAACTAAACCCCAGCAGATACTAAGGGCCCACTGTACTTTCCTGCAAGACTCCCTACACAAACATCTATCAGGAATCTCGTGCCCACTGATACTACTTAGGGTGTAAGGGCAGTGAATACTACACAAGAAAGGAAGATGGAGAGCAACGTGGATGATCATCAGAAAATCATGTGCTGTTTTGTAAAATAAATCATAGAATCATAGAATTGTAGAGTTGGAAATGACCACAAGGGCCATCCAGTCCAACCCCCTGCCATGCAGGAAATCTTGATCAAAGCATCCCCAACAGATGGCAATCCAGCCTCTGTTTAAAGACCTCCAAGGAAGGAGACCCCACCACGCTCCGAGGGAGTGCGTTCCACTGCCGAACAGCTCTTACTGTCAAAAAGTTCCTCCTAATGTTGAGGTGGAATCTCTGTTCCTGGAGCTTGCATCCATTGCTCCGTGTTCCAGTCTCTGGAGCAGCAGAAAACAAGCCCGCTCCATCCTCAGCGTGACACCCCTTCAAATACTTAAACAGGGCTATCATATTGCCTCTTAACCATCTTTTTTCCAGGCTAAACATACCCAGCTCCCTAAGGACTTTTTCGGACATTAAAAATACAACGCAAGCAGCCTCGCCACGTTGCGAGGCTGCAGCGCTGCAGGGCGTCCCTTTCGCATGACGCCCGTCCCTGCCGGTACTGTTGCAGTACCGCAGGGACATTTGAGCGTTATATTTAGCCGATTTTTACTCACGAAAGTTGATCGTGAGTAAAAATCGGCTAAATATAATGCTCAAATGTCCCTGCGGTACTGCAACAGTACCAGCAGGGACGGGCGTCATGCGAAAGGGACGCCCTGCAGCGCTACAGCCTCGCAACGTGGCGAGGCTGCTTGCGTTGTAT
The DNA here is from genome assembly GCA_030847615.1 of Gambelia wislizenii. Taxonomy (NCBI): domain Eukaryota; kingdom Metazoa; phylum Chordata; class Lepidosauria; order Squamata; family Crotaphytidae; genus Gambelia; species Gambelia wislizenii. The sequence continues at coordinate 106,154,872 of JAUMIR010000006.1, forward strand.
TTTTAATGTCCGAAAAAGTCCTGAGTCTCTCCTCATAAGGCATCGTTTCCAGACCTTTCACCATTTTAGTCACCCTTCTTTGGACACGCTCCAATTTGTCAATATATACATTCTTAGTGGTAAGAGGTGTTGATAGATACCTGAAGTCACCAGATCCCGCCTGATCTTGGTAGCTAAGTAGGGTCAGGCCTGGTTAGTACTTGGATGGGGGACTGCCAAGGAATACCAGGTGCTGCATTTCAGAGGAAGGCAATGGCAAACCACCGCTGAATATTCATCGCCTGAGAAAGCTCTATGAGGTTACCATAAGCTGACAGGTGACTTGAAGGCATGTACTAAGAGGTGTTGACAGTGGAATTTTTGCAACAACTTTCAAGCAAAGTTTTTTTTTAAGGCAGCTTACACCAAATACATAAATGGAACACTCAGCAACATAAAGGCAGAAATAGCAAATGTATAAACTAAAATTAAATACAGTGTACAAAAGCAGCATTAGACCATTCAGTGTAAGGATAAAACACCTTTTTTTAACAGACTGGGACATTAAATGGTTTTGTCTGATGCACGGGCACCAGGCAAGGTTTTTCTGTCAATGCTGGCCCAAGACATTTTGCTGCCTGAAGTAGACCCCAAATAACATATGCATATAGCTAAGTTACCATCAACAGTAAGGCCATATCTCCAGTTATGACCATAAGTCAGTTGGTATAGAAGAATGAAATGGAGGAATGTACCCAGGAGCCAAGCCATGATGGCCATTTAACTCAACACCAGCATATTGAATTGTGCCATGAAACAAGGAGCCTGTGCAGCTGCGTAAAAACATGTCGCCCCATGGGTAGTGAGGAGTTCAACATCTGCACAAGGGAAGGAAATTTCCCCCTTCCACTCATGCATCATCATGCATCATGGAAGGCTACTGCAGCAGTAACCATTAGGCAAGTGAAACAGGTTCCTTAGGTGGAAGATGCTGATGTGACACTCCCTCACCATTCATCGTGAGTCTCCCAGCCTGTCCTCTCAATTGGTGGTGGTTGCGGGGGACAGGCCTGTTGTGTTGAATTAAAATACATCTGCCTGTCCAGTTTGTCTATGGATGGGTAATGGACTGGGGTGGGTGGGATATCTTGTTCTTTGCCTCAGACAGCAAAATGTTATAGTTGTAACTGGCAGTAACTAGTTTATTTCCCCCCTTTTTTTCCCTCTTCCCCTAGGCCTCTCTGAAGTACTTGACACGTAGGAATGTAACAGGTGCAACAGCAGTAGTGAAAAACTGCACCTGTTACTTTATTCTGCCATGCAAAATTTACCAGAGGTACAGGGCCTCTTTGCAAGAAGAAAAATGGGTGCTGTGCTCTCCTGCTTTTTATGTTTTAAATGGTTTCATACGATATTCATTTTGCATTTGGTTTTAATATGTCAGCTTACTAATTGTTTTGAAAATGGTTAATCAGTGTCCAAATTGGTTCGTTTTTTAAACCATGCTCTATTTTTATGGATGTTGTAAGCAGGTTTGGGGTTCTTCACTGGGAGGAAAGTAAGCTAGTCAAATAAATAAATAAATAGTTGCTAAGTCTAAATTTATCATAATTCACTATTTAGAATACAGTTGGCCCTCCATATCCACAAATTCTGTATCCGTGGATTCAACTCAACCATCTATGGCTTGAAAATATTCCAGAAAAAAATTCCAAAAAGCAAACCTTGATTTTGCCATTTTGTATAAGGGACTCCATTTTACTATGCCACTGTATATAGTGGGACTTGAGCATCCATGCATTTTGGTATCCACAGGGGGTCCTGTACCCAAACCCCAGCAGATAATGAGGGTCCATGGTATTTTTCCTAAATATATCCACCCTTCAGTCAACATAAACATGTTTTTTAAATTAATGTCACGGATTTTTTTTTTAATTCTGATAAGACAGACTGAAGGTACTTTTTGGCACTAGTGCCAGTACTCGAGCTGCATCAGCAACTATCCCAGGCCTTAATCATTCCAGTAATTATATGATGAAGTCAAAAGTATTGCAATAATTAAAGGAATTTTGTATGCCTTGGATTCGTTTCAGGTAAAAGACCCTATTGATGCTACAAAATTAATAGTTAATAAGTTCTCAGTTACATTTTTCATGCCATTTTTAAAATATAAAATCATTAACCATGTGATTAACTAAATTGCAGCTAGATCTGATGGATGCTGTCATAAATTTTGGCATTTATGATCATCATGCTACAAGAATGGTATGGGAGGGGGAGTATTATCTCCTCTAATACCACACCATTTCATGTCTGTCAGATCCTTTTGTTTCTACATACTCTTTTTAATGTTAGTTGAAATAAATGAAAAATATTGTTAAGCTCATCAGGGTTCACATCCTTGATTTCTTTATCTAAAGCCTGTGCTGTTATCAGATAAAATAATCAGGCTCTGGATAGGGCACACTAACATAGGTGTTGTCTATATGATGGGGGGGAAATGTGGATTGATATGCACTAACACCAATTCAAAGCAGCTTTGATTCATCTTAACTTTTTTTGGCAAAATCACAGAAATGTGAGGCTATCTGCTTTTTCTGTTCCATTGGGCCTGTCTGCGAATCAAGATGGTAGGCATGAGTGAATTACTCACGTTTTTATTCTCACCAGTTGGTGCTGCCAAACAGTATTTTTTTAAAAGCATATCCAAGGTGCAGAAGTACAATATTCCTCTTAAGCAAATATTTATTTATTTGATTTCTAGGCCGCTTTTCTCCCAGATTGGGACCCAAGGTGGCTCAGAACACATAAAAAACATTTGAAAGATACAACAGTTAAAAGAAAAAGAAGAAAAGGCTGTTTTGTAGCCTGAGAACATGATCGCTACGGCAAAAATCCAACATGGCACTTCTGGATGCTTGCCTTGTTAGCAAGATCTGCCCCCTGCGCATGTCTGACCAATCAGCTTTCCACTTCCACTCTTATTGGGAATGTGAATGAATGCAAATTGGTTGTCCCAACAAGCATGAATGTGCATTTACTGCAAAGATTTTTAAAAACTTCGGGAAAAGCCGCAAAGGCTTTTGATGGATTTGCCCCCCCCCTTCTGAATACTGCAGGAGTATTTTTGCCATTTAGACAACCTTATAATTAATAGCATAAGAAACATAATAAGTATTGTACAAAGGGTATACTGGATCAGACTGTAGTCCTGTCTAGTCCATTGTCTGTTCCCACAGTGGCCAATCAGATGTCAATGGGAAGTGTCCAACATTATGTGGGCAACATAGCATCCTCTTGTCTTGTGTCCCTCAACAACTGGCTTATAGAGGCATATTATCCCTCATTATGGAATATATAGCCATCATGACTATAGAAACTTCATGATGTTTGCATTTTTCCAGATTTTGTAATACAGTTTTCCATCAACAACCTTATGCACCATAATGGGACAAGCATGGAAAGAAAGTGAGCACAAGTGTGGTGGCTTTGTCTTTTCAAGGTGGTAGCCATCTTAAGTCTGCTGATGTGAAATAAGAAAGAATCATGTATCACTAATAAAAATATTACAGAATAAGATTTTGTGAATACCCACTGGGCTATGTGCCCACAGAAGTGCTGTAGTATACTATAATAAAGGCAATAATAAATCTGTCAGACCTCAAGGTGCCATTTGACTCTTTGTTACATGGGCTTTATCTTTCTGCTTTGGGGGATTTAAAATTACCAATATAAGCACTAGGCTTGGCCTAAAGGCACCAGCTCCCATTTGATCTTGGAAGCTAAGCAAGAAGCTAAACAGGGTCAGCTCTAGTTAGTAATTTGATGGAGATGACCAAGGAATACCAGGTGCTGTAGGCTGTATTTCAGAAGAAGGAACTGGTAATACCACCTCTGAATATTCCTTGCCTAAGAAAACCCTATGAAATTCATAGGGTCACCATAAATCAACAGATGCATACACACAGAGAGAGACACCAACTCTAGGAGGCAAAGACCATTGTGTTCTTGCTTTCGTTTCTGAGGGAAATTAAATTTAAATGCATTTGGCACCATAATCACTGTCCTTTGTTCTGGCAGTTTGTCAATTTATACCTATTTCAGCCATTCGTTTTTTGCATTGAGTCTAACCAATGTTAAGATTGCTGACAAAATATTTATGTTCTCTGAATGGCCTGAATTCTATACAGCTGAAATGTAAGGTTTATATTGAGAAGACACGTGTAACAAAAGAATAATGCTTTGTACTTTCAGTGTCATAACCAGAGCTTAGAAACATTAAAAATTTTTGAACAACATCTCCCAGAATTATCTAGCTAGTGGCTAGATCAGCTGGGGGAATTGGGGAGTGGTAGTCCAAAAAGTAACTTTTCCAAACTCTGGTTGTAACCCAGTCTGAAACACTTAACACACAAATACATACACATATATATGTACACATATGTACAGTTAGCCCTCAACTTTCACAAGAGTTAGGGATCCGGGGTCCCGCAAAAGTGGAAAAAACCATGAATATAAGCCCGCTATTTTATTTGATTTTTACCTGAGAGAATACTTCTGCCAGAAGTTGATCATAGAATTGTGCTGCAGGACCTAGAAATGCCTAGAGAGAACATATTTTTTTGGTTGCATAGAGGGCAGCAGCAAAGGCAATGGCAAATACAGTAATCCGCAGATAATCAAATCTGTAAATGCTTAACCCACAAATGTAGAGGGATGACTGTATATAACATTAGGTTATTCAGAAGACTGAGTTATAATCAGAGTTATTGCTGTTTGCATTGTCCTGTCCCTATTACATCTGCAAGTTAAGTTGTACACCACAAATGTGAAACATGTGAATGTGACATTATTTTGGACGTTATAATGAACATGACATTATTTTGGACATTTCTATTGCTGAAGTCCAGAGCTATCACTAGGAAGTCTTATAAACTCTCCATCACAGGTTAAGAGAATATTTACAACCACTCTTTATTGCCCTGTATAATTTTGTAGTTAGGCTAACAAGTAAGATAGGCTGATTGCACGGTACCACTATGCTGGTGACAGCAGTGCCAGCATTTGTGTGATGTACTCACAGTACAAAACAGTTAAATCATGACCTGAAGAATAGCATTAAAAACAAGCCTAACACAAGAACCTTCATACTGACAGCTGCTGCTACTCTGCCCCTGGCAACACTGCTACCACCCACCAATTGCAATCAGTGCCAGTTCAAGATTTGGAAAGTGGGTAGCATAAGCAAGATCTTGACAAGGTCTGTTTTCTTCTTGGCATGGTCACAGATGCTCATTTGCTTGGCCTCTCCCTGTGGTCCAGCCTGCATGACTGATAAGAGGAATAATGCAGTGCTAGTAGAAGGTGCTGCTCCATCTTGGGTTTGCATGATGGAAGTATACAGGTGAGCAGGTGGTGACAGGAAGGAAGAGGAGCAGCCCTGAGAAGCTCAAGGGGTCAGCATCAACCCCAGAAGAGATGTAGGCCTAGCCAAATGTCCTACAATGCCAGTCCCTGGAGCAAGCCCCAAGCAAGCACTGTCCAGAATCTTCAGACAGTTCAAAATGCTGCCGCTACACTGCTGACTGGGGCTGGTTATAAGATGCATATAACTCCCATGCTGAAGCAGCTTCACTGGCTGCTGGTTCATTCTGGATGCACTTCAATGTGCTGGTTTTAGCCTATAAAGCCCTATATGGTTTACGTCTAGACTGCCTGAAAACCCACATGAGCCTGCCTGGATCTTACGATCTTCAAGTGAAAGCTTTCTCTCTATCCCACTACCCTCATAAGCTTAGCAGGTGAGGTGTTGTCTGTACAAGGCAATAAAATGTAGATTGGTGTACATTAATGCCAATTCCCAGCAGTTTTCAGTTATCTTAATTAATGGAGGCACATGAAGCTATCCGTGTTCATTGTTCAAACAGGCATGCCTGTGAATCAAGAATCAGCTTAAATAAATAGAAAAAAAGAGAAAAGGGCTGTTTTGTTGCTTCAGTGTACCATCGCTACAGCAAAAATCCAACATGGCGGTTTTAAGCACTTGCCTTGTTAGCAATCTCTGCCCCATGCGCATTTCTGACCAATCAGGTTTCCACTTCCACTCTTATCGGGAATGCGCACCAATGCGAATAGGTTGTCCCAACAAGTGGCAATGTGCATTCTCTATGGAGCTTTTCCTGTGAAGTTTTTGATCGTTTTGTCCCCACTCCTTCCAAATAGAACAGATTGATGTGGGATCTCATTAAGACAAATCGTATTCTCCTCAAATTCTGTGAGGATCATTTTTACCATCTAGACAACTCCTCAGTGTCTGCTCCTAAATTTTGGAAATCTCTCCTGAGAATGATTCAATATGCCCCCTTTCTGCTTTCTTTTGTCAGGCAGGCAGGTAAAGTCTTTCTCGTTTTAACAGACTTCAGACTTAAATGACCAAGGTAGAGTACTGTAGGACCCCGTATCCGCTGGGGATTAGTTTCAGGGGCCCCAGTGGATAAGGAAATCTGCAGATAATAGTGAATGCCCCCGTTGCCATTCTCACCATAGAAGTGATCTGGGAGGCAATCTGGGGGGCAAAGATAGCAGGAAAGTGAGATCTACTCCTCCCATCCCTTCAGCCCCGCATTGCCATTCCCACCACAGGAGTGATTCTGGTGGGAGAAGGGAGGCAAGATCTCCTCCTCCTCTCCCTTCACCCTGTCAACATCCCTGCCACAGGAACAATCCCAGGGGGAGATCCTGGTGGCGAATGGAGAAGGGAGTCGAGATCTCTCCTCCCCTTCCTTCACCCAGTCATCATTCCTGCCATGGGAGCGATTCCGGGGGGTGATCTCAGGGGTGAAGGGAGAAGGGAGTCGAGATCGCCCCTCCCCTGTCATGGTAAGCCAGGACTCTGAGGACTCAGAAGGCGAGGAGGCTGAGCCAGTAGCAAAAGAGCTGGCTGAGTCGGAGTCTATCTCTGAAGAACCCAGGGCTCAGCAGCCTAGCCCTCCCCAGCACAGGGTCCAAGCCTGGGAGACATAGTAGAGCAAGAACAAGAGGTAGAAGAGCAGGTACCTACCTTTAGCCAAAGGAGAGCAGAGAGGGCCTGGCTGCGCCGTTCCCAGAGATTAAGAGAGAGAAGCTCATCAATCACCCAGCAGCTGGGAGTGGGAGCTGGGCCAAGATAAGCAGCTGGGGGATGCTGAGTTCCTTGTTTCAGGCAGTCTGCGTTTCATGGAGGAAGCCTCTGCCTGTGACTCTCCTGCTTCTTGGAACCTTGCTATCTTGAGATTTCGGATATCTTGACCTTGGACTGCCTTCGTTGACCCACCTGCCGGAATCCTTTTGACCTCAGACTGCCTCTTCGTTCTTCGTTCTCTCTCTCTCTCTCTCTCTCTCTCTCTCTCTCTCTCTCTCTCTCTGTACTTCTGACCCTATAGGACTGCTACTGACAACACCAGGTACTGTGCTTTTCAACTGAGTTGTTGCTGAGCCGGGCTGTCTTATCAGGTGTTTAAGTTTGCTTCTCGACATCCCCTCCCTTTGCCCCATCTCCATTCCTGCCACAGGAGTGATCCTGGGGTGCAATCCTGGGGGTGAAGAGAGAATGGAGGCGAGATCTACTCCTCCTCCTCCCTTCCCTCCCCCATCCATCCCCCAGGTGTCACCATCCGTGGATAACTGAATCAGCGGATGGCGAATAAGCGGTTACGGGGTGCTACTGTAATACGCAATTAGGTGTGCTGTTTTAAGTATGTAATATGTATATTGTTTTAATTGTTAATGTCTTAAAAATAGTGTTTGAACTGGATGTATGGTTTAATGCTTTTTAAACATTTATACTCCATTTTGCTTTAGATGTTCCGTTTTAATTTATATCATAAGCTGCTCTGAATCCCATTTGGGAGAAAAGCAGGATATAAATCAAATAAATCAAATTAAATTAAAATTAAAACACAATTATGCTTGCCTATCTACCACATATTAGCCATGCACGGAAGATACAATTTGATGTTTCATTTTTTCAAATCTGATTTTAATGATATTAGCTATCTCTAGGACTATGTTTAGTGAAGTTAGGACAAATGTAATTAATAGATAAATAAACAAAAGTTAGCAAGCCATGATGGCATCACCAAACCCAGTTTGTTGTCCATACAGTGTATAAGCAGCTCAGAGAAAGAGCCCCAGTTGATACGAGGTCTGACTATTAAATAATGAGACTGAAACAATAACCCATCTTTATTTATATGTATTACAATTCTGATGCTTGTCCCCTTCAATATACTCCCCATTCACACTCACACACCGATGCAGTTTTGCTTTCCACTGGTAGTTGTGGTCTATAAAGACCATCTTAACCTGACCGGATTACCTGTTAAGAAACTGAACCAGATGGAGTGTGTATACCTGAGCCTGAAGACCAAGGATAGACTGGGGATTCTGTTAGAGTACTGTCCACCTGGCTGCCTAACAGACTCGCTGGCTGAGCTGATAGAACTAGTCTCAGAATTGCTGTTGGAGTCACCCAGACTTTTGATTTTGGGTGATTTCAAAATCCCACTTGAGATCAGTCTGTCAGGTGCAGCTCGGGAGTTCATGGCATCCATGACAACCATTGGCCTATCTCAACTGGGCCCACATATTCAGCAGGCCACACTCTTGATGCTGTTTTTAGCTCAGAGCATATGGGTGGAGGTGATTAATACCTCTAAGTTCTCATGGACGGATCATTTTCTGGTCAGTTAGAATCACAGTTACAGTCTGTTCCTTCAGGGGTGGTGGACCTATTAAGATAGTCCACCCTCAAAGGCTAATGAATACTTTAGGATTCCAAAAAGCCTTAGAAGGTTTTATGGCTGGTACCACATTTGTGATGATAAATTAGGGTTGCCACCATGATTTTCCTGACAGGTTCTTAAACTTTAGCAGTTGCAAGGCAGGCAGATACATCATCCTTTTCATAGTTACAACAGCAGGTTGTACCTACTGAATTTGCCCAGCACAGATAGTTGAGAATTTAATTAGGTTTGTTTCAATAAGAACTAACCAAAATTTACAGATTCCTTCATAAACTGACAGAAACGCATATGAGGTTCTTTCTTTTTTTTAAGCCCTGAATGTGGCAAGAAAGTGAAACTATATGTTACTACAAGAATCTAGCCCTGTGACAGGGCTTTATCTGGGGTTGGTAAGTGTGTGATTGAACAGAGGTGTTGTATCTACAGTCTGTTGTGCTCAGATGTGCCCTGACTCTGAGCCTCAAAAGGAGAATACGTCATTCTACACCTCCACCATTTCACAGATAAAAACTGGGACATGTGGGGCCAAACAGCATCAGAGTGTGGTCAAGATGGCAGAAGTTATTAATGAGAAAGAACACACAAGTTAGGAGAGGTTGCAGCAATTTGCCTTTGGCCAAGGCTACTGGGAAGGGCAAAATGCCATCCCTTTCTCACCTTCCCAGTGCTGATTTAACTGAGTGCCAACTACTTTTGCACTTTGAACTCAGTTTGTAGCAACTGAAGTAAGCTGAGGGCAAAGAGAATAAGTGGGAGGAATGAAACAAGGACATTTTAAAGGTAGGCGAGAAAGTGGGATGGCAGAAGATTAATCAGAACTGTCCCTGCCAAATTGGGATGGTTGGAAGGTATGTCAGTAATGCTTGACCTATAGTAGCAATAAATGGAAAGGAGTACTTAATGTTCAGCAATAAAGGGGAACATTTCCTCGTTTGTGGTAATAGTTCCCTCAGATTTGTGGGGTTGAGTTTGATGGAAGTCTAAATGTGTGTGTCACATGAACAAGAGAATCTGCTGCAACCTGTTGAGTAGGGAGAGGTTGTTTGACCACTATTCCTTTGCCACTATTTATTTATTTTACGTAGTCCCCACTTTATAGCTGCTAGAAGCTCAAAGCAACTTACAAAAGATCCTTAAAAGAAAAATCACAGTACTAGTGGCACCACATCTGATGATGTGGGCTGCAGGCTGTGAAAGGTTGCGCCAAATGAAACTTGCTTGTCTTTAAGGTGCCTCTTTGTCGCTGTTTTTGCTGCAACTGACTAACGCAGCTACTCCCTTGGAAATAAAAACAAACATTCACACTAAACAGTCTGCCCATATTACAGAAGGAAGCAGAGCTTCTGGAGTGTTGTCACCAGTTTTTTGTTTTGTTTTGTTTTGTTTTGTTTTGCATACTTTGGGGTGCTTGCTTATCTTTGTAGTGTGAACAGAGGTTACTGATGTGTATTTCAATTCAAAGTGTTGTTTTTAACCTCTAACATCCTAAACAAGTTGGGCCTAACTATCTAAGGGATTGTCTGTCTTCTTGCTTCAAACTTGTCTAGTTATTAAGATTTGCAGGAGAAGCCCTTTTGAGGACCCCATCACTTGCACAGGCCTGTTTCGGGGAGCAAACATGAAACAGTTTTTTCCTATACCACTCCCAAACTGTGGAATGTTCTGCCTTCTGAGTTACAATTAGTGCTCTACTCTCTTGGCTTTGGTGGAAAGGAGTTCAGACACATCTTTTCAGATTGGTCTTTTAAGTCACTTTTAATGTGTTTAAGATTATTTTAATATTTCAACATATTTTTATTGTTGCTGCTATTTTGATTGTCTTATTTAATTTGTTGGTAGCTATTGTGAAAAGGTCATATACATATCTTTAAATATAAATGAATATTTCTTTCTGAAGCAGAGCACCTGAATGGTTTTGAGAGAAGCTATTCATATGACTGCTGTCATTCTTGCTACAAAATATTCTGTTTGTGTCCTTTCCAACTTCCATCATTAAGTTCTACAGTCGCTGATAGGCTGATGTATATAGTCTCATGCCACAAAGCTCAATCTGAGTTATTATCATTTGCTCAGACTTATATACTCCTGGTATTACTGGCTCCTGAGTTATCATTTATTAGTTACATTTCTGTCCTACCTTTCTTCCAGTTATCTCAAACCTCACTGATGACTTGAACCTGGGTCTCCCAAGGCCCACATAAATATTAACCACTATATTACACTGGAACAGATTAGTTTTTCAGCAAGATAGGGGAAATTATCTCATACCCGCCAACTGTCTTGATTTGGCAGGGACAGTTGCTACTTAATTTTCTGCTGTCCTTTTCACTTTTTCACCCAGTTTTAAAATGTCCCAGTTTCTCTCTCCTTCCCCCATCTTTTCTCTTTCTCTTCAGCTTACTTCAATTGCTGCAAACTGAGTTCAAAATGCAAAAGTAATTTGCACTCATTTAATGCAGTGGGAGGAGAGGAGAGGGCAGAATTTTGCTCTTGCAAAACCGAAGTGCCGCAGCCTCTCCTAGCTCATGTGTTGTTCCTCTAATGAGGAACATCTTGACATCACTCCGATGTTGCTTGGCCACAAATATCCCAGTTTCCATCTATGAAAAGTTGGACAGTATGCTATCTGAAGCATCTCCATAGTGAGGATCATGCCACCTATTTCATAGGCAGATTTTTCTGCCAGCACATAGAACTGAACTGTAAGTAGGTGATTTTGGACTGTTTCAGATGGGCTAAAAAAAACCTGCAGAGGTCAGGAGGAGGACAACGCTGTCCCACTTCCAGCAATTGATTTTGCATGAAGCCCTCCTCTCCCATCCTTTGTTCATCTCCGTGCTGGAGGGATGAGAAAGGCTTTGCTTTTCATTCCGTCAATGAAAAGAAGCACCTTTCTCATCTCTCCAGCATGGAAGAAGCACGTACGAAGGACGGGAGGAGGATGGCATCATGCAAAATTGATCACTGGAAGTAGGACAGTGCAGTCCTCCTCCTGACCTCCACAGGGTGTTTTTTTAGCCCATCTAAAAAAATCCTTTGTGTTCAGGTCCTTCCAGCACTTCCCTAACTCGTGTGCTTGTGGTAACCTGCCATCATGAGAGCTAAGCAGCCATGGCCTATCACTTTCACAGTGGTATCCTTACACCGACAGGCTGAAACAAGGCTTTTTAAAAGAGGTTTACAGGGGGCAGTTGCAACTGACTTCATATATGAGGTGGCCTCGCAGGTTGAGGGGACAACCATCAACACTGCCTTGTTGCATTGTTGCCACCACGTTTCTTTCAGAATTTCACATATTTGGGCTCCATAGACCTAATGGGTAAAAAAAATAAATCATAAATCAAACGTTACCATGGCTTTGTACTTTTGTCATGACAGCATGAGATGACTACAGCTGCAGGCCAGCCCGACCACACTGAGATCTTTTTATTATTATATTTATATCTTTCTTTTTTTTTATCTCCAAGAAACCCAAGGTGGCTGACAGGATATTCCTTTTCCTCTCCATTTTATGCTCACAACAACACTGTGAGGAAGGTTAGCCTGACAATCAGAGACTGGCCCAGACTCACCTAGGTGTTATCTAGACGGTGAAAAAAATCCTCTCAGAATGCGAGGGGAATACCTTTTGTCCAGATGAGCTCCCACAGCAATTCACCATATTCTAAGCAATAACAGCCATTACTGTTTATCGTGAAGGTTTTGTTTTTTAAAAAAATATGCAGAAATGTGCATTCCAGCCTGTTTGAACAACCAATTCAAATTGGGGCACATCCCAGAAATCAAAATGTGATTGGTCAGATGTGCACGGGGGTGGGCTTGCCAGTGACAAAGTGGCCGGAGTCACTGTTGTTGATTTTCACAGAAACTATTGTACGCTGTTTTCAAACAGCAGAGCAAAATTTTAAAAATTAAGCAGAAGATTGCTCTTCCGCATCTCTGATTTAATAAGGGAGGAGAGAAACAGAAGGAGTTTGGGGAAAATAATAATGCAGGTATTTCACTCATGGCCACTCGCAGGCATGCTCTGTGTGAACTTCAAACACGGATAGCTTCCCATGCTGGCGATCTTGCAAATTTATTGCAGAGACAAATGAACGCTGCTGTGATGGTAAGTTAATGTGCTATTTCCCACAATTAATTCTCCCGTCTATTTAAGCCCCTAGTCAGCCTCATGTCTGAGTGGAGACAAGAATTTTGATTTCTTGGATTTCACTCCAACCTTCTAATCACTACACCACACTGAATTTTGGGAATACCGGTATTTTGCCCTGGGGCCTCTCAGTATCTTTAAAAGGCCTGCAGTGAAGCATTCTTCCACCAGCAGGGAGAGAAGAGATAATATTCATCCCAGCCCGTTTAGAAAATGTGATTAGAGAATAGGATTGTTCAATTAATAATGTGCCCCTGCCCTTCACAAGACTGAATTACAATACAATGAATGATTCCAGTCTTGTATAAAATACAGTGCCACGTGTGTCAACTGTCCTGGAAGCAAAGAGCACAAACTCCTGAGTGAGGAATTACCACCTCAGAATGAGTTAGTTTGATGATGACAAAACTAGGAAGTCAAGATTGGGGGTCAGTTTTGGATTACAACTGCCAGGACCCTCCCAGCGGGCTGGGATCTGGTAGTGCAAAAAGTCACCTTTGCAAGCTTTGATTGAGAGGAAGAGGTAAACTGTTTTCTCCACATCACAGCTTTGTTGAGGAGACAGAAAGCCAACACTTCAAGCCAATGGGACTTTGTTGTGTGAGAGAATTGCAGGGAATGAGTTGAGTCATGCTGGTGGAGGAAGAAACAGGCCTTCAGGAAGGAGTAACTGAGTCACCCAGCAACTGCAGAGGCACAAAGTCATGGAGCTACAGAACTGTCAGCAAAACAAGGTTGAGACAAAAACCCTGAATAGTTTTAAGCTATGGATATGTGACACTCAAAATAACTGACTTTCAGTATAACAACAAGTGTGTATCTGAAGTACTTAGGACAGGTTACACACTTTTTGAGGGCTGGGAACCATAAAAAGCCTACCTGAAACCCCGAAAAGCCATCACTAGCATATGTAGATAAAACTGAGTATATGGGCATGTTAGAGCCTGAAAAATTGGCCAGAGGTTTCTGAAAGCTGTAGTCCAAAAAGTATTTTTTCCAAGCTGGGTAGAAAGCTTCCTGTGTCCCATACACTTGATATCAGGAGAAGACCGCTGTGAGTATTGAAGTATTTTTGGTCTACAGTCCCCATTAAACCTAGCCAGCATAGTCAGTGTTGAGGGATTATGGGAGTCACAGTCCAAAAACCTCTGGAGACCAATAGTTGCCCAGCCCTGTTCTAAATTGTTTATAAAAGTAACTATCATCATATTACAAATGTGGGGGACTGAAGCTTAGGGTGCTTCTACCCTGTAGAAATAATGCAGTTTGACACCACTTTAAGTGCTATAGCTCCATCCTGTGGAATACTGGTGTTTGTAGTTTTACAAGGGGTGCGTCCACACTACACAAATAATCCAGTTTGAAATTGGTTTATTTGCCATGGCTTCTTCCTATGGAATCCTGGGATTTGTAGTTTGGTGAGGCATCATCACTCTTTGGCAGAAAAGGCTAAAGACCTTGTAAAACTACAAACCCCAACATTCAATAGGAAGGAGCAAAAGCAAATAATCCAGTTTCAAATTGGATTGTTTGTGTAGTGTGGATTTAACAAAGGTCTTTAGCCTTCTCTGCTGGTGCCTCACAAGAGTGCTGGTGCCTCACAAAACTACAAATTCCAGGATTCTGTGGGATGGAGCTATGGCAGTTAAAGTGGTGTCAAACTGCATTATTTCTACAGAGTAGACACATCCTTAGACAAGGTGGTTTTAGTAATCCCTAGCTGAGCTGCATCTAAATACCAGTTTGGTGAGCTTGACTGGCCCTATCTCCTTTACAATCTAGTTCACTGTAACAAGTGCTTCCTTATGTAAGCATATCGGTGCTTCTTCAGAAAAGCCAGCTTGCAGGAGAATAGATGCTATCGAAAGTACTGGAACCAGTCAGTATTCTAGAAAGAGCTAAAATGGCATAGACATGAATATAGAGAATTATTGTGAAGTACGCACATTAGTTCTTTGTTCTCTTATGAATGTTTGTTGTACTGTTTATCTGCAATGACAGCTCATTTGCCTTAGCACACATGTACAAGTTCAGCTAACTCCAGGTCGGAGACAATTTGTACATGTGCATGTGTGTGCATTGTTTTTGTGTGTACTATAGTGAAAAATCACTACAAGATTAACTCTTTCCCCTTTGCTTTCTTTTAATAATTGGGTTTGAGTATGCTGAAAATGAACACTACAACAATTTACAAGATCTGTTCCTGCAACCTACATGTTTATGCAGTTTTCTGTTTTAGAAGTAACTGTGCCCACTAATCATTATGTCTGCTAGAGAAAGCTTGAAAGTATACCCCTCAGAAACTGGGGGGGGGGGATTAACGACATGCTGGTTTCAGGATTCTGGAAGTTGTAACCCCAAAAAAGTTTTTCAAATTCTGTCGTCTCTTATATCTTATATCCCCTTATAAAGTATAATCAATCAAACTCTGTCCTGGGGAAATGTGCTCGATATTTCTGCAAATCTGTAACATATTCCACTAGAAGTCTTACCTGCTGGTTTATTTCCCAGTACAAAAAAATGTTTATTGCTTAGAGCCATAGGCCAGTGCAAATACACTTAAACATATTATACTATTTACATTTTGAAAAATCATTGCTACAGGATGCTGGTCTTTTGAGAGGGAAGAATATTAAGATATCACACAGCTATTAAGATCTATGGTTAAGCACTACTAATTTTGAATCACATATAGATAGTCTTAATCAGAAATAAGTACACTGCAGTTTTTGAGATTCAAACAGTTCAATATGGCAAGTTAAGCATGTGCAAATAGCACAGGTCATGTGTTCTGTACCACCTATTCTCAAAAACAGAGTCCTTAAGTATAGCATCAAAGGCTTTTCCTTTCAACATTGCACCAACAATATGTGGCAAATAAATCAGGAACATATGAACATGGCATAAATAAAGAAGCAGTGAGAATAAGCAGCTCAGATGCATAGATATGGGTGCATGTTCTCCTTCTTTGGAATTACAACATGGTAGTATCACAAATGGGTTTCTGTTATCAGACGATGTCATCCTCCTCCTGTGGTCCATGTGTGTTCCACCCATTAATTAGGTGTAACTTTCAATTGATGGGCAAAGCCATCAAAAGCCCTCAATATCACTCGCAGTATTGTCAATTTCGCAGTATTGACAATTGTGCAATACTCACGTCCCACTGTAATTACGCGGTTATAGTGTGAATGGGTGGTCCTCTTCTCCCCCTCCCCTTTCCCAATGAGAACACATAGTTAAATGTGAAAAGGACCTACAGGACATTATTTTAATCAACAATTACCTTTTCTTGCTACCTTTCCATGTTTGTTTAAGTGTTTATTTGTGAATTTCTTTAGTTATTTATTTATTTTCAGTGTTTTAGAGAGAAGTTGCATCTTCTCATGAGAACAACCAAAATCCTGCCCATTAAAAATTGCGGAAGAGAAAAAGTTTCTTAAAGATGCATGTGCCAGTCAGTAGGAGGCGTTACTACTTTGTCATTAGAAGGCAATGCAAGGACAAGTGTTGCTATAGCATGAGCTGAAATCCCATTCTTAAACTGCTAGTGATGGTCATGCAATAATTCCATAGCAGTAATATTGTGCAATTATGGTGACATGCAATAATTACTGTAATCATGCCACTGTTTCCGCTTTCCTCAATCATGGAATTACAGCATTTTTAGATGCTAATCTGATAAAGTCCTTTGAATTATATTATCTTTTTTCATTATTTTAACTAAACATTGACATTCCTCACAGTCCAAATCAAGGAAAGATTCTAAGGTGTGCATTTTTTCCCCTCGAGTAGGACTGATGGGACTTGGGATCCTACAATATCTAAAGAGACACCCTTGACCACACTTTTTGCCACTTTTCTGGACAGCAGTGAGTTTATCAGATGCATGGAGCTTCAGTTGGCATATTACAGGTATACCTCAGTTAGTAAAGTAGATGTGTTTCTGGACTTTACTTCTTTAACAGAAATTTTGGTATTTGGAGTAGAAATAACATGGAAAGAATAGGGATAGTTTCCTACATTGCAAAAAAGAAGACTGTTTCAACACATTTCAGCAAACTTTTTATCCAAAACTAAAATGCTATGCACATGTGAAATGAAACACTCAGGATAGGAAAACCTTTATAAGTAAACAAAAACATTTTGAATCTTCTTCCAAAAATGCATCCCAGGATTTTTTTCTCTTTTAACAACCTCCATTTTTCTAATGATTTCCATTTTAGTAGCAAAGTTTGTACAGCTATGCCGTCTCAACATACCAAGGTAGCTGGTAAGGCAGGCTAAACAGATCCCCCCTTTTTTTCTGTTTTGCTCTTCTTATATGCTCTGTAAGTGATTCTGGAGGAAACTATGTACCTTATCTGTGGTATGTAAGCACAAATAGCTACAGCTGTTGTTGTCATGTGCCATCAAGTAATTTCCGATATATGGTGACCTTATCATGGGTAGGGTTTCATGGCAAGATTTGTTCAGAGGGGGGTTTACCATTGCCTTCCTCTGAGGCTGAGAAAGTGTTATTTATCCAAGGTTACCCAGTGGGTTTCCATGGCCAAGTGGGGATTCGAATCTTGGTCTCCAAAGTCCTAGTCCAATGCTCAAACCACTGCACCATGATGGCAGTAGGATCACCTAGATTAGAATCCCATTCTTTCTCAGGTCAAGCTTTATTGCATTGTTTACTGCAGATACATTACTGCAACCCAACACAGAATGCTGACCCCCCCCCCAAAAAAAAGCTTCCAGCTAGACAGAAGACAAGAAAAGGGTGGCTGGGCTGGGCTCCCATAAAGAGATTTTGGGGTTGTCTGAATGGTGAAAATGCCGCTCATGGAATTCGCTCAGAAAATGAGCTGTCTTAATGGGATCCCACATTGTCTCAGCATATTCTGAAGGAGGGGGGGCAAGAAGAGGAAAAACAATGCAAGAAAAGTCTTTGCGGCTTTTCCCAACTTTTTTTAAAAACTCCAGAGATATGCGCATTTTCACTCATTAAGACAAAAGATTCAACATGAATCGCTTCCCCATTCAGGACACAGTGGAAACCTGATTGGTTGGATGAGCACAGGGGGAGGGGGTGGGTTACAGGGCAAGCGCCCGCTGCTGCCATGTTGGATTTGTGCTTTAGCGAGTGATCACTAAGGCAATAAAACAGTGGTATGTGCTATCTTTTTTTCTCTTTCTTTTTGGGGAAAGGTGAAATTTCACTTGTGCGCACCATAGAAATAGGTTTTTTAAAAAGGTCAGCAGCAGATTTAAAAACGCAAGTAATGCAGGGTTTATGAGGGCTGTAAAACCATTAAGATGGGTAGCAGCTGTGACTTGCTATTACTGTGGAGCAGTTCTTTTTTCCTTCATGTAGACACGGCCTTTGTAAAAAGAGCTTGCTTTGTTAGTGGCTTTGTTAACTGAATTTGTTGTTGTTGTGTGTCTTCAAGTCATTTCCTACTTATGACGACCCTAAGGCAAACCTATCATGGGGTTTTCTTGGCAAGATGTGACTTGCCCAAGGTTACCCACTGGGTTTCCATGGCTGATCAGGGATTCCAACCCTGGTCTCCAGAGCCCTAGTTCAGTGCTCAAACCACTACACCACACTGGCTCTCATTAACTGATGTACGCCTGTATTATCCACATGTTTGGGTGGGTGAGTGAGTGGCTGTGGTATATAATCAGTGAGGTGGGAAAGGACAAACATGAAAAAAGTACACACATAGATCATTATCTCAGTAGCGATAATTAACAAACACAGTTGAATGGTTGCATAGGCATCCTGCCATAGATAAGTTGGTTTTGCAGATGTGTAGCCATTGTCCTGTTTTGGTTTCAAGAAACAGATAGACCTCCTGGGAATATTGGTGGGTGGGGAGATTATAATAAGTGGGGTTAGAGGGAATAGAAATGCAAAAAGTAGAAACTGAGACAATATTAAACAATGACCATTAACAAACAGTCGTGGGATGGTATAGATATCCTAGCACTGAAGTGGTGATTGGCATATGCAGTGAGATAAAACACTCGTATCCCTGTTCAAGATACATGAGACACTTGATGAATTCAGCCTCTGAATTCATTCTTGTTCAACTGTTTCTCATTTGAAACTGTCTGGAGGCTGGAGATGAAATATACTGGGAGATGGGACTTCATAGCATAATCTTCCATGTACGCATTGTAGCCCACAACAGAGGCTTATTTTTAATAGCATTTTTCTCTGGTATAAAATACTGTCATTTGAGTGCCCAGAAAACAGAGAAATGCAAGCTCAAAGACAATGTATATGTAATACATGAGTATTTGTTGCATTTTAGAAAAACAAAAACCAGGAAACATGCCCTTTGTTTTTCTCATTGAAAAATAAGTACGTTAAGGGCTAAATACAATATTAGTTCTACCTACTTCAAAGGAGACACACTGAAATAAATAGTACTTGTTAACCACTGAGATCTTATTAATTTACTTTAGGTAGGGCTAATACTGAATTTGGTGTTAAATTTATAATCCTGTGTGCATCCATGGTTTGGCAGCACAGATCACCTTGGTAAATAATTCCCTGGGAACTGGACAAAAACTATTGTTGGACTTCTCAGGAGTATTTAAATCCATTAAAAATGTTGTTCTTCTTGAATTCCTAGTAGTCAAATGATTTTGCAGTAGTTTTGCTCCTTCTTTGCAGGTGGGTTTCAGAAGGTAGTGTTGGGGTCTCTTGTTTAGCCTCTTGGCTTTTAGTGTTCCATGGGGATTGATTGATTGATTGACATCTACATGGAACCACTGCCTTTTCCCCAGAATACAGAATACAGTCAGCCCTCTGTATCCATGGATTTGGCATTCACAGATTCCATCATCCACAGCTTGAAAATATACCCCCAAAAGTTCCAAGAACCAAACTTTGATTTTGCCATAACACCATTTTACTATGCCATTGTATATAATGGGACTTGAGCATCCATGGATTTTGGTATCCATGGGGGGTCCTGGAACCAAACCTCAGCAGGTACCAAGGACCCACTGTACTATCTTGATCTCCTCTTCCCCTGTCATTATGCCCAGGAGATTATCAGATGAGCTAAAAACAGCATTATAATGACATCAGGAGATCACTAAAGGGCTCCCTTTTCAAATGATGTTGTTCCCCACTCATAATGCACCCATTCTGCTGCCATTCTGCCAGCGCTGCTTTTTATTGATGGGAGAAGCCATCAATACATCCCCCATTCCATTTCTGTTACAGATGTTCCTGTGACTGAAAAGGTGCCCCGTTTCGCTGGTGAGATCCCAGCACAAATGGGAGGTCCCTGCCAGAACATTTCCTGGTGAGATCAAGACATCAAGGTAAGTGACACACTTTTTTAAAACCCCTGGTTTACTTGGAAGTTTTAAAGTGTGCTTTTGTGCTTGCTGTCACTTTTTCTCTTGTATTTTGCTTTTATTTTTGAATTTCCCGCACTCACGTCTTCTCGTGAGAACCGGCGGGATTTCACTCCTGGGCTGCCCTGTTGATGCTAGGAAAGGTAGGTCTGAAAACTTTTGTTATTGTGGCATGACGGGGTGGAAGAGAGGTGGGAGATGAGATTGTGGGACAGGAACAATTTTTGAGTCCTGTCTGATAATCTCCCACGTCTTTAAGATCAGAAAGAGAAACTCTTCTTTGTGTTCCATGCTCTGTAAGGAGTGGCTTAGGGAGCTGGGTATGTTTAGCCTGGAGAAGAGAAAGCTCAGTGGTGAAATTATAGCCATGTTTAAATATTTGAAGGGATGTCATATTGAGAAGATGGAGCAAGCTTGTTTTCTGTGGCTCCAGAGACTAGGACACGGAGCAATAGACTCAAACTATAGGAAAAGAGATTCCATCTAAACATTAGGAGGAACTTCCTGACAGTAAGAGCTATTTGGCAGTGGAATGCACTGCCTCAGAGTGTGGTGGTATCTCCTTCTTTGGAGGTGATGGCCATCTGTTGGGAATGCTTTGATTGTTTATTCCTGCATGGCAGGGGGTTGGACTGGATGGCCCTTGTGGTTTCTTCCAACTCTATGATTCTGTGACCAGACTAAGACCTTTTGCTGTCTATGACACCACCATTCTATGGTCAGAAACCAAGTGGACAGGTGGATGAATCTTCTTTCACCCTTGCCAATGGGACAGCATCTTCTACAGTGACTGAGAGCAGGACTCTATTTTAGGGGGTTTCAAGGCACAAGATCACTGTCTTCCAGTACCTGGTAGTGGCTCCTTTCCTCCCATAATCTGACATCCAACAGCTGCCTCAACCTGTCTAATGGCAGAGCCACCCCTGTTTTCAGGCAAAAAAAGATCACTATGAAAGCTCCCTCTAGTAAGTGTATTTTTAAAAGGCATGTATCCACCATATTATTATCTGACTCAGAGGTGTACAAAGGGCAGTCTTCCAGATGTTGTTGGACTGCAGCTCCTAGCATTCCTCACTACATTAGCTATGTGAGAGTTGCAGTCCAACAATATTTAGAGGGCAACACATTGTCCTCCCTAATCTGTCTCCTAAACACAGTGTGAAATTACCCCTTGTTCATAAGTGTGTCTGACTGAAAACAAAAGGCTGTATTCATTCCTGCACATGAATCTCTGAATAAAGACTTTAAAACAAATGGTTTGATTTCATTAAGAAAGCCCAGCATATGCTCCTGAGTTAGGTATTACATGGATCAATGATAAATGTTGCATAGTTAGTGTATCATCAGATTATATCAAAAAGTGTACATATTAGACATATCAATTATATTATCCTTCTGTTTAGGGACTCTATCAGACGCAGTAAATACAGCATCGTAACAACACCTAATGAA
This sequence comes from Gambelia wislizenii, assembly GCA_030847615.1. Lineage (NCBI taxonomy): Eukaryota > Metazoa > Chordata > Lepidosauria > Squamata > Crotaphytidae > Gambelia > Gambelia wislizenii. The sequence continues at coordinate 106,176,607 of JAUMIR010000006.1, forward strand.
TGCAAAAGGGCACGCATATCAGATGCCGTTGTCCTTTTGCAATTTTGTATTGTCCAAAAGCCATTCTATTTCATTGATGGGCCAAGCCGCCAATAGATCTCCCATGGTGTTTTATTGCCAGTATTGCTGGCATTTTAAACCTCACACCATTGTGTTCACATGAATACAGTGTCAATAGGCAGAATACTTCCGGGTAAGATCATGAAAACCAGGTAGGGGACGCTCTTTTTATGAACCTCCCCGGTTCACTTTTAAATTTTAAAGTGTGTTTCTGTACTTGTGTTTATGTTTTCTCCCCCCCCCTTTTAAAAAATTTACCCCACTTGTGTCTTCTCGCGAGAATCGGTGAGATCACAAGCACAGAAGCGAACGGAGCTCCGTTCGTGCTCTGTTTATGCTGGGGCTGCCTTTTTATTGCTACTCAAGCAATAAAGCAAATTTAATGGGAAGGGTTCTTTTGTCACCAGAAGACCACAGCAAAATGTGGCGGGAAAGGAACATTAATGGGGGTTCATCTGATAAAGTCCAATATGTTGAATACTACAAGGGCAACAGCTGTATCCTAAACAAAAAGAAAAAGTAAATTCTGACAGTTCCTACAACAAAAATGGATGGATTACATGGTTGAAAACAATAACTTACTCATAACAGGTAAAAAAGACACCCAAGCTTGTCCAAAAATACCTTTAAATTCCCACTGGTAATGTTTCAGCACTTACACCAATATGGCAGAGAACAGAGTTAAAATGCTTTGATTTAGAAGTAACACATGAATAAGAAGAGAAATAAATATGAAAGTACCTTTTTTTAAAAAAAAAACTATTTAAAACGACCCATTTTTTAAAAGTAGCCTTTTGTTTCTTTTACGAAGCACTTCACTAAGTTCATCATTTTCAGTCTACTTAATATCAAGAGCACCCTCTACAGGGCATTCCTTCTCATCGTCCAAACTACTTAGGAGACATACGGTACTGTCTGTATTACTGCTTTTTGAACAATATATTTCAGTATATTTGCTACAATCAGGCTACCAAAATAGTTTTGTTTTGTTTTGTTTTTCAGAGCCCAAAGAAAGTGAAAGAGATTATACTTGTGCATCATACTTGTGCATCTAAAGAAAATTACTCAGAAGTCCTATTTACATCAATACAATTCATATTTTAAAGATTTTATGAGGATAGATAAATTCAGCTAAAGCAATGAGATTAGGCACATCTCAGAGTCTCTAATGTTTGTTTATCTGACTCCAGTGAGTTGAAACCCAAGTAATTTATCAAGGGGGGGTATATTTAGGGTCTTTTAATACCACCGCAACCACCCCATTAAATCTATGAAGTATATGAACTTTATCTGTTTTGAAAGAAGTGAGAATGATTACCTGTTTGTTTTCTTTCCTTGCAAGTGCTCTGAGTAAAATAAAAGGGGGGGGGTAGACATGATGGAGTGACTTTTGCAATGGCTCAAAGACAAGTTCAATAAGATGAAGCAACTGGAGTTTGTTTTGTCTGTGATCACTGTAATTGAAAAGATCTATTGCACCTGGACAAAGGCTGTCTGAAAGTGAAAGATAATCCCCAGTGTGAACACTGAACCCAGAACAAACATACTTCTGTAGGGGATACCAGCCATTCGGGCAAGCCTTTTAAAATGTGAGGTTTGAGGTGTTTATTATATTTAATGCCCTCTCGCATTTATTTCCTCACATTTCAAGTTGCAGCTAATGCAAATAGCTAATACCTCTTTTCAGTCTTTCACAATATGCATACCAAAAATTAGAATCTAGCAAAGATTAAATATTACCATATGTTGTATCCCACAATTCCCTGATTACAGTGAACATATATGGACACAGACATGACCATCTCTGTCTAAGTTACAGTTCCTTATTTATTTATTTTTTGGCAAAGTCATTATACATTAATCTATAAAATGGATGAAGGACAGACATCTGACCAGGAAAGTTCCTTTTCACTGCATTTTCATGCCTTGAAAGGTAATCATTTAGACACTACCAAAAAGAGAAAAATGGGATCACTTAAAAAATAGAATACCAAACAGGATTGTGCAAAATGTACAAATTCTGTTTGTATGGATTGATGCCTAATTTGGATATAATTTCTATAATTTAAATAAAAATACAGTATATTTCACCAGATCATGAGAAGGTTGTGACCAGATGTGAATTATAGACCAAAAAAGTAAGGTTGTAGCCTTCATGACCAATAGCCATCCACAGCTTTCTCCTCCATGAATTTGTCTAGATCCTTTAAAGCTATCTACACTGGTGACCATTCCTCTATGTTATGGTAATGAATTCGTTTTAACTGTGTATTGTGTGAAGAAATCCTTGTTTTTTGTCTGTCCTGAATCTCCACCATTTGGATTTATTGGATCACCACAGGTTCTAGTGTTAGAGAGGGAGAGAAAGTTATTTCTGCACAACACATAAAAGAGAGGGGCATGATAGCACCTCTATCATGTCTCCTCTGACTCACTGTCTTAAAAAAAAATTAAAGCCATCGGGTTCTTTTCTTGTAGGAGAGTTGTTCCAAGACCCAGTAGTTTAGATTAACTACACAAACCCTTAAGCTCTTTGATGGTAGCACCCCACTTCAGAAAATCCTTCCTTAATTATATCTCTCCTTAATTATTGTTGTACTTTTGAATAATTATACATAATTCTAAAAATCTGGCATATAGTCAATTTAGATTAGCCTTATCCCACCAGGTTTTGACAGACTTTTAGCCTGCTCATCTATTGATGGTCGGAGTTTTTGTATCGTAGATAATATTTAAATAGGACTGGACAGGAGTGAAAAGACATTAGACTGATATACATTTCATTAGAATTTCAATAAGCGTGCTAGCTAGGTTTGTTTTATGAAGGTTTAAATTGCTGAGTTTAACACACATTTCTGCTAAGGAAAATCACTTGAAGGGAAATTGCGAGCAATATGTTCTCAAGATATAATGTCTCTTATTACAACTTGACAGCGTTTTGTCTTTAAAAGTTAGCTTTTGTGGCCATCCAAGTTCTATAATCATGTCAGGCTTTATATAATTTTGTTAGAATTGATATGGCTGCCTGAGGTAGGTATGGCCTAATGATGTCACCGTAGATGTTAGACTCCATTCATCAAATAGCCCATTAACCATAATTCTAAAGAATTCCAAAGCCTGTATCTCCCCATATGGGCCTGCGCTGTCTCACAATCTTCAAAAGAAGGCGTCCTCTCCATCCTAAGACCCTTCCAGACATGTCTGGAGAGGAAACAGGTGAGAGCCTTCTCAATGGCTACTCCTAGACTATGGAATTTCATCCTAAGGAAGGTTTGATTTGCTTTGTCTCTTCTGTCTTTCCTCTTTAAATAGGTCTTCAGCCTTAACTGGGTAGGATAGAGGGACATGCAATTAGGTGTGCTATTTTTAAGTTGTGTTTTTCCATTGCTTTTAATGAATTAAGTTAAAAGACCATATTGGCTGCTCAGCTGGCAGGCAAGGCCAACAGTGTTTTGCATGGGCATTTAGTGGAGGAGTTTAGAGGGGGAGGCCAAGAATTCTGTTTAAGTGCCCACTTAAGACTACTGAATATGAGTCATTTCCAGTAGAAGACTACTGAATATGGATTGTGAAGGAGCTGCTGCAGTCACCTGCAAGAGCTGTGGTATGTTTGTGCTCTTGTCGGAGGATGTGGGAAGCTATTATTAATAATAATATAATGTTATAATGTTTCCAAATTCTGGGAAGCCTATACTACAACATGGATGTGAGACAAGTACACTCCTGTTAAAATACTCACACACTTGAAAATACAAATAAGTTTCTGCCCCTCAGCAATTTTTGAACCATGGGCAGAAGAGTTATAGCATCCTCTTTTTCCTAACAGTCAGATAAGTACAGATAAATGAAACAAATGGTTATGTACAAATTCAATAATTACAAGTGGAGGGCATAGGACAATCTGTTTATGGAATGCCCTCCCTAGATATGTAGCACTAATTTAGTAATATTTAGGTACCAAGTTAATTCTGTTTTGTTCACCAAGCAATTTTAAATACTTGATTTATGTTTTGCTATCCTATTTAGCATTATTATTCTTAATGCTTGAATATTGATTTCTGAAGTTTAATTTTTATCATTGTTGCTGATTTTATGTCTGTTTAAACTGCTTTATTGGTCTCATTTTCTGCCTTCCATTTTTCAAGAGTTTATTGATTGGATTTAATTTATTCATGGGAGTTGGGGTTTGTTATGTGATCTTTGTAATCATGAATCAGTTGGGAGTCTGTGAAGTTGAAAAGCAGTATATAAATGATTAGATAGACACATGCATCTGTATACCTTGACCTTTTCTAGAAAGATCAGGACCAGCTCTACCATTAAGCAGTGTGAGGTAACCTCAGGCAGCAGGTGCTGGCTTGCCTATTCCTCTTGAGTCCTCTGGCCAGTCCCTCTGCTGAAGGACAAAGCTGTGTGTGTGCCACACTCCTGTCTCCCCTGTGCCTAGAGGCAGCAAGGGTTACACTAGGGGAAGCAGGGAGTCAAGGCAGTCTAGGTCATACGTACATAGGACTTTATCAGACCAGGCAAATACGGCGTCATAAGGACGCCTAATGATCATGAAAGGGCGCGTATACCAGACAACGTTGTCCTTTCGCGATCATGTGTAGGGAATAAGGTGTACTTTTTTATTGACGACCCAAGTTGTCAACAGATCTCCTGTTCCACTTTTGTGCTAGCATTGCTAGCATTTGAAACTTCACACCATTGTCCTCACATAAATGCAGCGTGAATGACAGAACACTTCTGGGTGAGATCCAGACAGCCAGGTAGGGGACGCTCTTTTTTTTAGCCTCCCTTAAAAGGACTTTTAACTTTTAAAGTGTGCTTGTGTGAACATTTTATGTCTTAATTTTGCTTTATTTTAAAAAATTTCCGCTCTACTGTCTTCTCATGAGAATTGGTGAGCTCTCAACCCTGAAGTAAAGAGAGCTCCGTTTGTGCTCCATTACCGCCAGGGATGCCTTTTTTATGCTGCTCAAGGTAAGTCTGGTGGGGGGAGGTTCTTTTGCCAACATAAAAAAGCCACAATTTATGCCAGCAAAAGAACATTAATGGTGGGTGGTCTGATAAAGTCCATAATCTACGGAGTCCACCAGAGATGAAGGAAGGTGCAGTGGCAAATCACAGCTATTCTATAATTAATCACAAGAAGTCAACAGCCACAACAACCAAAGCCAACAGGAAAAGAAATCAAGACATGCCACCCAAGTCAGTCCAGAGTGAAAAATCCAAATAAATCTAAGATGACACACACAGATGACACACACACACTGTAAGATGGGTAGAACAAGTTGTGTACAAAAAAAGAACACCCAGCAGCTCCTGGGAGATTTATACCCACTTAACCTTGAGACACCATGTGTTTAATTGCTCAGCATGTTTCATTCAATTTTCTGCAACATATGTTGGATATTTCAGTGCTGCTGCTTTTCCTGTTGACATGCTGCAAATGATGGAGATGTCTTCTCAGTATCCCTCAATTTTGTCTGAGGTGGGGACCCATCTTGCTTAAGGTCCTCTTCAGCTGTATCTTCACTAGCTGCCTACATTCTGGGAGGAAGTCATCATCTGGAACCTGAGGCCTTTCTGTGTCTGACTCCTCTGTGTAAGATTACGACACTGACTTGCATTCCCTGACCTGTCCTGGTGCTTTCAGTTGTGGCTCAGAATGCTATCCTGTCACCGGGTTCCAAGTAAGGGCTTGTCTACGCTAGCTGCTTAAATCCGGAGCCAGTCCAGACATTATGACCACAATGATGGCCACACTCACTGGGCTGAATCTGGTTTGACAGTCATCATGTCCACATGGGCCAGCCAGGCCATCACTGTATCAGCACTGCTGGCCCGTCCCCCATTTTCAGAGCCACAGCCACCTCACCACATGTGATCAATAATGAAGGGTTCGCTCTACCCCCTCCTTGTTGATCACACAGGCACCTCGTTCTTACCTCAGCAAAAGCAACCATGATCCATCCCCCTCTCTGCACTGCTCAGTGCAGGGTAAGGGAGGTGGTATTGTGTTTGTGTGTGGATCAGGATCGGGATAACTGGACCTGATTCAGCTGTCCAGACAGCAACACACACACCCCCAAGGTTAGTTCAGAACAAAGTCAGGTTAAATGCAAAAAATGCGGTTCCTCCCCAGAAGTAGCTGTACATCATCTGGACTGCCAGCACTGGATTTGGGGTGAGTCTGCATTATTTTTCCCATGTAGACAAGCCCTGAGAATCAGTTGGCAATCTAGCCAGCTACAGTATGTGGAATGAGGGAGTGTGCCAGCTTGTCCTTCTCCTTAGCCAGCAAAATTTCTTCGGCTAGCTCTATGAAGGATAAATAACCAAGTAAGGTAAAATAAATTGATACGCCTCTTCGCTGGCATAGCTTAAATCATAGTGTATAGCTGTTTCATTTTTATTCATTGCACTATTGACTCCTGAGAGCCAGCGTGGTGCAGTGGTCTGAGCACTGGATTACAACCAGAATTCGAATCCCCGTTCAGCCAGGGTGACCTTGGACAAGTTACACTCTCTCAGCCTCAGGAAAGCCATGGCAAACCTCCTCTGAACAAATCTTGCCAAGAAAACCCTGTGCTAGGTTCACTTTAGGGTTGCCATAAGTCAGAAATGCCTTGAAGACAACAAAACAACAACTATTGACTCTCTTCATTTCTTTTTCCCCAGACTTTTTATTTGCTGTACTATTAATTCTCATTTCTTCTTCTTTTCCTCTTTTTTCTTTTGGTCCAAAAAAAGAGCTTTTAGACACATATTACATGTTTCAGAAATGGGGCGGGGGTGGAGAACAGCTGCCTCACTTCAGTCTTACCACTCCCTTCTTACCCATCAGTTAGAATTTAAAAAACTCAGAACACGCTGACACTGAGTTACATTAATAAGATTTCATCCAATTGAGGGTAAGAGTCCATGGCTGGATAACAATATCCTTAGATATAGAAATATGATTGCTGGCTGGCTCATAGGTTTTAATGCATCTGCCCTGTGGTTCATGCTCCACAGAAAGCAGAGGAAAATGTGTTACTAAAGATTGATAGTTGAGGGTGGCTTGTTGGGCCCCTCTATGCTGTTAGCCCCCAAATTGGTTAATCATGACAAGATAATTGATCAGAGTTGGCTGATCAGTATCACATGGTGCAGCTGTTTAACAGTCTATGCGTCAGATGCCAAGGTAACCTTAAAAACAAGAAATATTAAATACAGCTTGAGAGTGCATAACTGTTGTGAATTTGTACTTTTTGTATTTGGCCAATGATTTGCAGATGTCCTCCTAGGTAAATCAGGAAAGGGCTAATTCTTCCTGCAGAGCCGACCCATCAGTCTCTATACAGGTATCATGCAGCTGAAATGTTGCAGTTTACTTTCTTCCAGACATTGTAGAATGAGTTTCCAAGGTGTTTCAAATTACTCTGTTTGTGGATGGTATATGATTTGGAGGGCTTCATGAAAAAAAATTAGCATGAAAAGTTCTTAAGGATTTTTGATGTATTTTACTATAACAGGTAAGTAATTTGTAGATTACTTATCTACAAATTATTACAGATACCAGCATCTACAGATGCAGAATGGAAATGTGCTCCCCTTTGACAGTATGAGCTTGTTCTGCACAGACCTGTGTGAGGGTGCATCCACACTATAGAAATAATGCAGTTTGATACCATTTTAAGTGCTGTAGCTCCAACCTGTGGAATCCTAGGATCTGTAGTTTTACAAGGTCTTTAGCCTTCTCTGCTAAAGAGTGCTGGTGCCTCACAAAGCTACAAACCCCAGGATTCTGTAGGATGGCGCCATGGCAGTTAAAGTGGTGTCAAAATGCATTATTTCTACAACGTAGATACACTCTGAGTTAATCCTGTCTACCTTTTAAAAGACTGGTGGAACTGCTGTTTTAGAACTCTTCAGAATGCTGTCCATTCCATATTTGCCTACGAATTTTGAAACATGAAACATAGAATAAATGTGAAAAAATAAATTAGAAATAAGCATAAATGAGAAAAAGTATACTAAATCAGATTATTTCTTAGTCTAAACCACAGAGTTATTATTTATTCTCCAGTTGCAGTCTCAAAAAATATAATTTCCAAGCTCTGGTTGTCGTTGCTATAATTTATTTATTACCTCCAAGTAGTGGTGGGCTAGGACACTAGAGACCAGGGTTCAAATCCCCACTCAGACTGGGAAATCCATTGAGTGACCTTGGGCACACCATACTCTCTCAGCCTCGGAGGAAAGCAAGGGCAAACCCTCTCTGAACAAATTGTACCAAGAAAATCCCATGATAGTGTTGCCTTAGAGCTGCCGTGTGTCAGAAATGACTTGAAAGCACACAACAAGGACAATATATAAACCACTTCCATCTGAAGTTTTCAGAGTAGTTACAATTTTTATAAAGCAGACATCTAAAACAATTCATAAAATCATTTTTCAGTATTGATCCTATGACTTTAATGCATGGTAGGATTAAGTGCGCTATGTGGGTTTTTATCTTCAGCATTTACATAACAATAAAAATGTTCAGGGATGTGTAATATCAAGAGGATGAGTATTCCACATAGTGGGTGCCACCTTACTAAAGGCTCTGCTCTGAATAAATGCAAAGTGTGTTAATAGGCTAGCTGGCAATGCAGGTGTTTTGATAATTGCACAAAAATTCCCTAGAAGAAAAGGCCTCTCTCCCTCCCGCTCCCTCCTTTCTTTTTATAACATGAAGGAATAAAACATTCATATAGAAGGAATATAAACATTATCTCTTATAAAAATGGGAAAAGAAAAATGAAAAATGAAACAAAATCCAACGGTGTCTCTGCTCCAGTGAAACCAAACCCCATAACTATGATAGTAACTAAATGGGAACTGTAGTAGTAACCAAACTAACTTGTTACTATTTGCAAATATACTGCTAAAGTAGTGAAATTTTCTCCTCTGGCCAAATAAAACGATCTCACCTTGTTTTCACTATGAGCTGTCCAGATGACGTATGACTTGAATCCAGGTCTTTTCACTGCCTAGGACTTTAATCCACCGCCCCCCCCCAAAAAAAAGTAGGGATTTACGGGTAATATGGATTTGATCAGGAAATCTGGATATTTGTGTCTCTGTGTGTGTGTTCGTACTGCGCTCCATAGCAATGTTGGTGTGAGGCCAGGGGGGAGGAGTTTATAGTAGGCAGGCAGAAGAGGTTGGGAGGAGGCTTCCAGGGCCAGGTAATCAGCTGATCTATTCCACCAGGGAATGCCTCTTTCCCTGTTTCAATTTCACTTCTTTGATGTTCTTCCCCTACACACACACATATGTGGTAGTTGTCTGGAGAAATGCATACCAGCATACCCATATCATTAGCTGTGTGTACCTCCACTTAATACGTTGTCTGAAGCCCATCTGATCTGTGGGGGAAGACATACCTACATTCACGTGCATTGGGGAAGGGTGGAAAAACCAGAGTGGCCACAGCTGTGCGGCCACACATACTGCGAATTATCAGACCAGGGTGAGTTCAAAAGGGAGAACTGTGTGTAGACAGTGTTCCCAAACTCACCTCAATGTGTGTGGTGATCGTGTAGTTAAGCTCGTGGTCACTGTGGACCAGAATACTCCATAGGTAAGATGGATTTTCCTGTTGGTGTAGATGAGCCCTCAGTTGCAGCTATAATGTAACAGAACACTATTAAAAAATGGAATCTATTATAAGTGGCTAGTCATTTTACATATTTATCTCCAAACCCTAATACTGAGAATGACTTGTGGTCCTTTTAGCCAAGTATCATTGAAACTGACTGGCAGCAGCTCTCTGAAGTTTTCATTCTTTGGATTTTATCAGACCACCCTCCATTATTGCTCCTTTGCTGGCATATTTTGTGCTGTTTTTATGCCAGCAAAAGAACCCCCGCCCCAGACCTTATCTTCCATAGCGTGAAAAGGCAGTCGAGGCACTAATGGAGAGTGAACAGAGCTCCATTCACTTCTGCACTCGTGATCTTCACAAATCATGTGAGAAGACATGAGCACGGGAAATTTAAAAATAAAAGTAAAATAAAGACATAAACTGTATGTACAAGCACAGGAACATACTTTAAAAGTCCCAAGTGAACTGGGGAGGTAAAGAAAAAGACTGTCCCCTACCTGGCTGTCCTGATCTCACCCAGAAGTGTTCTGTCATTCACACTGCATTCACACGCACAATGGCACGAAGTTTCAAATGCCAGCAATGCAGGCAACAAAGCAACAGGGAAGATCTGTTGACGGCTTGATCCGTTAATAAAATAGAACAGCTTTTTGACAAGGTATGATCGCGAAAGGATGACATAATCTGGTATGTGCGCCCTTTTGCAATCATTAGGCATCCTTATAATGCCATATTTGCCAAATCTGATAAAGTCCTTTGTTTTACCTAGAGAGATTAGGGATTGAACCCAGGATCATCTGCAAGGAAAATGTGTGATCTCTCACTGAGTTATGACCCCTATGAATGAGGCAGAAAAACCTTTTGGCACAGGTTGATACATACTTGCCAAAACATAGGCAGGGAGGGTTCCAGGATCCGAGGAGGCTTACATCACAGAGGTCCTTTTCACAAAGGCATCCAAGGATGGATAGATTGACTCTTTGCTCATGTGGAAATTGTACGTAATTGTGGTACCAGCCAGAATCATGGGCCCACAGCATCTTTCTATCTTTCCATTAGTGTGCAACTTGAAGTGGCTTGGGGGGATATACATACTCACCACTGGAACATGGAGGACTCTATCTCCTTACATGATTCCCAATTCCTCCCACTTTTTTCTACTTTAAAAGCCCTTCTATGTTGGCAACACCTCCTCACAATGCTATGTATGGGATGTCTTTGAGTCACCTAGACAACCCCACCACAGCTACCTTTAATAAGGCAAAACAAACATGTGGTTGTCCAGATCACTGGAAATAACCTCTCTACATGCTCAGGCTGCATTGAATGAAACTGATCCCACAGAATTGCATTGCACACTGGACACCTCATAAAGTGGTTATTTTAAACTTGAAATTAGGACTCCTGTGGAGACAAGTGGTCTTGTCCTAAAAGTGAAGCACAAATTAATCACGGTTGGCCTCTCAAAGTACTGTACCAACATAGTATTTATTATAGTAGATGGGAGCCTTAAACCACATGGAAGAGCTCCACTGGCTATTCAAGAATACAATGGTGGTAGCAGAGATGGTTATTTTGCTTCTTTCACAGTCCCATATGCTTTTGGTCAGCAACACACTGAGTCCTACATTAAAGATGCTCTAGCCAAAGTCCAGCCTGTTTCATCACCCAGTGTTCTGCCAAGAACCACTCAGGATCCACAGCTCCAAAAAGGATGCTCAGAAACCATTATGTTGATGACTTACTCCACTTCACCATTCCATAGTGAAACCAGCAGCACACCAGTATTGCCAGTTCTAACTACCAGGAACTCCCCCCAGAGCATCCCAAAACCTCTCAAATTCTGTTAGACTGCTGGCCACACTGCAGAAATAATGCAGTTTGACATTACTTTAAGTGTCATGGCTCAATGTTATGGAATTCTGGGATTTGTAGTTTTGAGAGCTATTTAGCCTTCTCTGTCAGAGAGCTCTGGTGCCACAACAAACTGCAAATCCCAGAATTCTGTAACATTGAGCCATAGTACTGAAAGTGGTGTCAAACTGCATTCTTTCTGCACTGTGGCATCAGCCTTAGCCTCTGTAGGTGGACATTTTAATAGGTTCTCCATTCGTATTTATGTAAAGCATTTTAATCAGCTCTCAGCCTGTCAGAGGCCCATAGGTGGTACACCACAGAAAAAAAGTAAAGCGGGTCCTCAGTATCCTCTGGGGTTTGGTTCTAGGACCCTCCATGAATACCAGATCCATGGATGATCAAGTCCTATTATAAAAAATGGCATAGTGAAATGGTGTCCATTATATGCACAGTAAACTGGTGAACATCAATGTTTGCTTTTGGGGTTTTTTCCCCAGAATATATTTGAGCTGCGGTTCGTTAAAGCTGTGGATGCCAAACCTATGGATATGGAGGGCCAACTATAATATCTAAAGCTTTAGATATAAACAAAAACATAGAAGCTGATTAAAACAATTTCTTAAAAAATATTTTAAAACCATACACAGATAAAACAGAGAGGCAATACCAGGTTTTTAAGAACTGAAGGCCCACATGAAATGTTAAAATCATGGCTGCCTCTTGAAAGCGCAGAAGGGATAAAAGCATGTCAATTTCCCTTGGAAGAGTGTTCAACTTCTGGTGTGCCACTACAGAGAAAGCCCATCACAGGCATCACCACTGCCACCATTTTTTCCCAAAAAAGGAGAATCAAGGCAAATTAATTCTATCCATACAAATAAAACCATTTAAAACAAATTAACAAAAGACAAAAGATAATAGTAAAACTAAATAGTATTAAAAGTCCTTACAGTCCTTAAGGGATTGAAGGGGGGTTATTTGTGTATGTGGGGAGGGAGGGGGGATATGGGCAAAAATTATGGGATTGGGCTGTGTGGGGAGAAGGAGGATGTTGGGGATGAAGGGGATAAATGTGTCACAATAAAGGACCATACAAGAAGAATTTTTCAAATATTATGGTTAATAAAATAAGAATCACAACATTAAATGTGAAAGGTCTGGGAAATGTTTTGAAAAGAAAAAGAGTTGAAGCTTTGTTAAATAGGGATAAGGCAGATATAATATTTTTTACAAGAAATGCATCAAGTAAAAGAAGGGGCCAATGAATTACGATTAAGATGGTCAACGATTTATGAGAAAGCATATGGGACTTCTAAAGCAAGGGGGTAGCAACTATAATATCAAAAAATGTGGTTTCAATGTTCTAAAGGTGAAAAAGGATGGAAAAGGAAGATACATAATTTTGCAGGGAGTGATTGGAGGAGAAGATTATACGTTAGTGAACATATATTCACCAAATGAAAAACACGTAGAATTTTATGGGGAAAGTGTTGAAAGAAATGGAAACCATACAGAAAGTTGTAATAGTAATGGCAGGAGATTTTAACATGGTAATGGATAAAAGTAGGGATAAATCTAATCCCACTATGGCAGAAAGATATAATAATATAACAGGTTTAAATAAAATTATGAAAAGAAAAGGGTTAAAAGAATTCTGGAGAACATTAAAACAAGATGAAACAAAATTTACTTACTACTCACCCTTGCATAAAAATTACTCTAGAATAGATATGTTTTTTATATCTAATAATTTGCTTTAAAGGGTATTGAACACAGACATTGGCGTTATTAAAGTAACGGATCACACATTAGTTAATATGGATATTATAGTTTAAAAAGATTCTAAAGAAGCAAAGAGATGGAGGTTGGATGTAAACATTCTTAATTATCAAAATATTGTCAACAAGATCAAGAAAGAATGGCAAGAAATATGGGATATTAATAATACGGGACAATGCTCTCAAGCTGTACTTTGGGATATGATGAAAGCGGTAGCAAGAGGAATCTGTATTAGAGAAGCACATATTTTAAAAAGGTAAAAGGAAAATAATGTGAAGAGATTAGAATTGGAAATAAAAGAATTAGAGAGACAATATATAAAGCTTAGAGATAAACAAAATTATACCCAATTACCAGCAAAAAAGAAGCAAATTGGAAAAAATAGGAATAGATGAAGTGCAAAGAAATTTGATATATTTAAAAAGGGAATTTTTTGAATACAGTAATAAGAATTCAAAAATGCTGGCCAGATTGGCACAATCTAAAAAAGAGAGGAGCATGATAGGAGCAATTAAAGATAATAAAAGATTTAAAGGATTGATAAATCAACTATATACACAAAATATAGCCTGGGTAGTAGTGAATGATGGAATGACTGAACAAATTCAATTATCCCAAGGTACTAGGCAGGGATGCCCTCTTTCTCTGATCTTGTTTGACATAGTTATAGGAATTTTAGCAAATGTTGTTAGATAGGATGAAGGCTTAGTTGGAACTGGTAATAAAAGGAAGAATTAAAATAAGTCTGTTTGAAGATGACACTTTATTAACGATTGAAAATCCCTTAGAGAAAATGAATAGAATAGAAACATATTTAAAAGAATTTGGAGAAATGACAGGTTTGCAAATAAACTGGACTAAATAAGAGATGATGTTGTTTAATTACAGTAGGGAAGATGAACAAGAATTTATGGGAAGTAAAAAAAATAATATTAGAGTAAAAGACTCAATTAAATATTTAGGAATTATTATAACTAAGAATTTAAAAGATTTAGAGGGGGAAATTACATTAAAATATCACACGAGGTTAAAAGAAAATTAGAGGAATTTAGGAAAATAAAATTGTCATGGTTTGGTAGAATAGCAATTGTTAAAATGAAAATATTACCCCAAATTATTTTTTTATTTAGGATGTTACCAATTAAGATAAGGGAATCAGAGTCAAAGAAGTGGCAAACTATAATGAATAATTATTGTAATGGAGATAGAAAAGTGAGGGTTAATTTAAAAAAAGATGGTACAAACATCACAAAGTGGGAGGATTAGGTTTCCCTGACCTAAAATTATATTACATAGCAAATCAGATTAGATACATTATAGAAGCAATAGTGTGAAAAGGGGAACTAGATTGGTTAGAAACAGATATGCCAGAAATAGAGTATAAATAGGAAAATACACTTTTAATTAACTTACCAAGAAATTGATTGGAAAAATAGATAATCCTTTTTTGAAGAATATTCTAGAGATATGGGAAAAATATAAAGAAAAGTTATTACCTATCATTTCTGTGCAAACTCCAGTGGTGGTTATGGAAAAACTTCCAGCTAACTTACATGTTTAAGAGAAAAGAAAATAATAAAAATAGAAGAAATGGATAAAAAGATGAATAGAAGAGAACAAATAAAAGAGAGATTTTATTCACAGCTCAGAAAAAAACCCAAGGAAAAGAGAGATTACATGGGTTAAAGATTTCCTGGTTCAATTGCATACAATTAGAACAGTTGACAATGGACTGTGTAAGGGTAAATAAGGAAGATCAAAAAATATACCAAATTTGAAGAATTGATTATACAAAGAGAAAATAAGGAACAGAATGAAATAATAAAGGGTACCATTAGTGAATTATAAAAATTATTGTTGAAAACTGAAAAACAAAATGATTATTTAAAGGTAGTATGGGATGATGATCTAATGCAACCAATAAGTAATCAGAGTTGGGAGAAAATTTGGGATTTGGGCATTTTGAAAAATATGTCAGTAAGAATAAAAGAAAATTATTATAAATTGGTATGGAGATGGTACCTGACACCAGTAAGAATAAGTCAAATAGATCAAAATTATCCAATGTTATGTTGGAGGGGATGTCAAGAAAAAGGCACTTATGCTCATATGTGGTGGAGCTGTAAATGTGTACAGAAATTTGGCAAATGTTATTTAAAGAAATAAGAAAGATAACAGAACAAGATTTAGAAATGTGTCTAGGTAGTGCATTATTATCAATTTATAATAAGGTTAATTGTACCCAAGTTATGAAGGATATGATTACAAATTTATTAACAGCAGCAAGATTAATGATACCTAGAAAATGGAAGATACAAGGAGATTACTGGATAGAGGAATGGTATAGAGAAGTATGAGACATTGTTAGTAATGATAAATTAACATGTAGACTGAAAGTTTAAAAAGGATTATGGAAAAGTTGTAAATTTGATGAAATATGGAAGCCATTTATAGATTAGGTTTTTTAAGAAAAGGGGGGTATACACCTCCAAGAGAATTATTGCAATTTTGGAAAATGGAATAAATAATTGGTATAGATGGTCCTGGGGGTGGGGAGCACTTGTAGGGGGATAGAGAAAAATTAAATCCAAGTTAATAATTAAGATGAAAGTTGTGCATTCATTTTAAAGAAGAAGTATCATTTAAGAGTGTAATATGGTTGATGTATGAATTTAAGATTATAATAAAAGAATTAAAAATTTAAAAAGTCTTTACAGTCAATTACTAAAAGCCTTTTGGGATAGAAAAGTTTTCACATGTCAATGAAAGGACAGCAAGGAAAAAAAATCCATCCTAGCATCCTTGGAGAAGGATATTTAAAGCTTAGGAGCAACCACCAAGAAGGCAGCCACCCATGTTCCCATCAGATGTCCCTATGAAAGTGGTGACATGGGCCTCCCCCAAAGGTCTCAGAACCTGGACAGAACATACTCATCAACCTAGCCTCTTAAGGGTGGTAGAACATACAGTAGGGCTTCTGCTGAGTATCTAAAATTTCAAGCAGGCTCATGTGGAAAATGGGAACTGCTACGGTGAGACCAAGTTCACCAGGAAGTGACCTGACCATGAAAATGGCACTATTTAAATCTTTCCTGCCATTAAATACGGGGGGGGGGAACATACTGAGAGCGTGTCTGGCCCTGTTTGTTAAGCCAGGTAGACATCAAGAGAGTCCCATGCCATCCATGAGCAATTTGAAGTCCTGATGTTGAAATCCCCCAGCAGCATCCTCCAGAGGTCTTGTTGCCCAAAGAGG
Organism: Gambelia wislizenii; assembly: GCA_030847615.1. Lineage (NCBI taxonomy): Eukaryota > Metazoa > Chordata > Lepidosauria > Squamata > Crotaphytidae > Gambelia > Gambelia wislizenii. The sequence continues at coordinate 106,193,199 of JAUMIR010000006.1, forward strand.
TGGAGGGTCTGTGGGGAGCCTACCTGTGATAGATTATTAGCTGGGGAAATTATTATAGCTCAAATGGGTGGCTGCAAGAGGCCAGGTAACTTTGGGACCTTTGCACCTATGTATACCAGTACTAACTGTGGAGGACTCCAGTTAAAGTAAAATTGGAAAATAACATGGAGGGTACTCAAACACACAAAACACGCTCACAAGAACCACACATGGATAACAAAGAGTTTAAGGCAGAAAAGTTGGAGAGAGGAATAGATTCCGGAACTAGGGGAATAATTACCAGTCCTGAAAAGCAGAGAAAAATTCAAATGGAAGTCTGGGGATGACACTGGAAGCTTTGATCAGGGGGCGAGCCAACAGAGAGAGTGGCAGGGTCTCATCCACAGTGGCACAACTTGCTATTGTTTGGGGACTAATATTTATACTGTATTTCGAATCCTGAAGGGGTGTTTGGGCTCAGAACAAAGCTTAAGTGTGTTTCCCACCATTAAACAAAGGAAACTGAAACTCTGCTGATTGCTGTTAATGGCTGAGAAAAAGGAATTGATGGGTTTATGACAACCTCCATATTGTAGAACAGGGAAGGTTAATGAGGTATAATTCCTGAGGATAAGTGTTGTTTTGGTCACTTGTTTGTGAGGTATGGCTCATCACCAAGTGTGCCCAAGAGGAGGTTAGCACATAGCACCTTAATTGCGTTGTTTACTAGGGGCTTTGCTTAATCCTATCTTGAGTGTGTCTGCTAGTGTTTTTCCATGAAACTTTCTTTATGTCCTGATGACCTCCATCTGACCACATTTTGGTCCACCCTGGTCTAACTAGACCCCATGAAGTGTATTAATATTGCCAATTATGCGATATTATAGGGAAGGGTGCAGGGCATGGTAACAGCCTCCAAGTCCACATCCAAGACCACCTCAGCTCATGCAAAAAAAGCTACTGGACTGCTAGGTGGATAAGAAACCAGCAGCAGCTCCTTCTTATCTGTCTCTCTGGCCCAACACTGGGCATAAGGCATTCAATTATTGGGCATTTGGCAAAGGCTGATGGGAATTGTTGTCAACACCTAGTGGGCCACGCAGTGCCCCACACTGATGCAAAGGCTCTGATGAGCACAGCTTATTGCACAAGGGTAAATGGGTCTTTCCCAGTCACTTCAATGCTTTACCTCCCTCTTCATGCTAAGATCAGACTCTGTGCATATATCAGAGTTTATAAGGAGCTTGAACTGGGTTGGACTGGATGGCCCTTACTGTCTCTTCCAGCTCTATGATTCTATGAATATTTTCATTAGGACATCAGTTTTCATGTGGAAGATTTCTATATTTTTATTTTTAATGGGTGGTTGAATTGCTTTTAAGTTTATAGATCAAGGATGGGGATTGTGTGGTTCTCCAGATGCTGCTGAATGGTTGCTCCCTTCAGAACCAGTCTACACTTCAGCTTATTTAATTTGGGAAACTTTCTGCACTTTATTCTAATAAATTCAAAGGGGTTGTCTAAACAGTGAAAATACCCCTTATAGAATTCTCAGAGAATACCGTTTGTCCCAATGAATTGCACAGGAGATCTGCCATATTCAGAGGGAGGGCTGCAAATACCATCATTTACCATGTAATAGGAGACTTCATGGTTTTCTGCAAAGTTGTTCACATCCTGTGGGGAGATGCACATTGCCAGTCATTTGGATGACTGATTCTCAGTGCTGCACATTCTGGACAAAAGAGAAAGTTGAAACCCGATTGGTTTGTCATGCAAGCGGGGGTAGGGTTTCCTGTTTCTGTCCAGAAGTGCCATTTAGGTGTTCTGGAAGAGCTATAGTGCACTTTTTCACTGTGCTGAGGCAAAAAAAAAATTTTTTTAACAAGCAGGCGCTCTCCCTTCTACCCATTTAAAAGTAAAGGTTAAAAAAAATGAAGAGAGGTTTTTGTGGGGGAGGGGGATATTAGTGCTCCATACTCATGGCCACCATCTTGAATCACGGGTCTGTGTGCACATCAAGGCACATTGCTGTGCAGACCACTTTTTTGACAAAAAATTATGGAGATAAAAGGGAGCTGCTGCAAATTGCAGGTAATGTGCATCCCCATACAGTATTTCCTCCTGTCTAGATGCACACAAAGATTCTCTTTCTCCTTTGTTTCCAAAGCTCAAGGATTTCCTTGAGTTGTGTCACTACTATTCATTTCAGGTTTGGATGTCTTTTGAACAATGACAATGACTTAGATGAAAAAAAGGTTGAATTGTGAAGGCAAGTTGAAAACTCACATGAACATTCATATAAAAATCTCATTTGTACAATTCTGAGAAGCAGAAGAGCTTTTCAGGGACAATGATGTTCCCTCCGTTCATAATCAATAATCAATAAATGCTAGACATATTGTGAGCTTCAGTCACAACACTAACTATAATTTTATCAGCATAAGAAAGCACACTTGGATGAGCAGTGAAATGAAAGTATTTGCTCACTGTGTATTAATGCACAATCTAAGAATGCCTAGTGCAAAAGAAGTAACGTACAAATCAAGACATACAAATGAATGTAGATACTTAGGTCCAATCTGACTTTGCCTTTCAGATTGTTGGTGACACACCACCTCAGAGGACCAGAGGATCATGATCCCAGGTAGATAAGAAAGGGAGACATCCAGTGCTTTCAGTTGAGAATATTGCTTATGCTTTGGACAAGACAGGATGTTCCACATAGGGAAGTAGCAGTACAAAGAAATGGCTTAACAAAAAGTGTCAAGCCATATTATACACACCAAAGAAACACTTCCATTTTTTCAAGCAGAGACAAAACCTAAAAGCAATTGTGCCAAATGGAGTCTTAATGTTTTTCTTTTTTTGAACTTGTGTATGACAAATAAAGTCCCGTTTAATCCTCATGCACAAAGATGGAACCTTTGAGTCCCCCAGAGTCATGTTTTGTTGTAGAGAGCTAGAGAGAACTAGACCTACAATAGTTTTCAAAGAAGTGGCCATGCTTGTCTTTTGCAACATAAAATGAAGGGAGGGTGAGGGGAAAAAGTATGTGGCAGCACCTTTAACACTAACTGGTTTTTAATTTAGCTTGAGCGTTTGGGGATATACAGCAAATAAGAGAAGATTAAAAAGGAAATCTCAGATCTGGAACTACAGATACAGAACAACCAGATTTCTACACAAGAAAACACTAGACAGAATTTCTCAAGGAAAAAAAATCTATGAGACTCACAACTCATAGAGGGTGGTTTTCAGACCACCTTCTAAACCAGTTCTTTTGCTGGGATAATTTGTGACGTTTTTATGCCAGCAAAAGTACTCCCCATACCACACTTATCCATGCAAAAAGCCTTTCCTGGCAATGAATGAGGAGGGAACATTCACTTCCTGGAATAAAATCCTGCAGATTCTCACAAGAATACATAGTGTGGGAAATTCAAAAATAAAAACGAAAATGACAAAATAAAAGTTACACGAAACACATAAACACACTATAAAAGTCCCAAGTAAAGTGGGGAGGGTCATAAAAGGTGTGTCACCTACCTGGATGTTGCAATCCCACCCAGAAGTGTTCTGGCCAGACTGGCCAATAATGCTGCATTCATGTGAGTACAATGGCACGTAGATTCAAACACCGGACAAATCACCATGGAAGATCAATTGACAGCTTCGACCATCATTAAAAGTGTCTGGCTTTTTTACAATATATGATTGCAAAAGGATGTCATCGTCTGGTACGCGTGCCCTTTCACGATCATTAGGCGTCCTTATGACGCCACCAACTTGGACAATAATATTGTAATCCTTTCCAGCTGCACACTAAGCCAGGCAGAGGAGTCTGTTCTTTCACAAGGCCTATCCTTCTGCCCCTCAAAACCTACACACATGATTCATTTCTGTGGTGACCTGGAGGCTTTCTTCCGCTGTCAAAACTCAAGGGATATTTCAGGGAGAGTGACACCAGCTACAACAACAGCTTACAAGCATCACATCAGCCTGTACAACATTACAATGGTCACTAACGTAAAACACAAGAATATGCTTCCAAGCACTACAGAAGGAAGAACTCTACCTGGATTCCTCCAGGAAGCCAGAACATGGCATTGGATTTTTACATAGAATGTGTTCACTGTTGCGCCCAAACAGATAATCAACAAGAGATTCAATTTACCACACAGTTTCAGTCATATGGAAGGAGATGCCACCCACAGTCTCCAAAACAGTCCTAACATCATTGTACAACAGACTGGCAAAGAGGGAGCTGTAGTCATCATGAACAAGTCAGACTACATACAGGAAGCTGAAAGACAATTCTCCAACACCACATTTTACAAAATCCTCTCTAAAGATCCCACAGATGAATATCTGAAGGAATTGCACAAATTAATCCGAGAATTCTCCACTAAGGTACAGAACCAAATTCAAATCTGACATTAGAAATGGCAACACCCAAAAACGAGTAGCAGACCATTTCAACCTTTCTGGACACACAGTGTTTTATAGGTTGCAGGAGGAAATTACAAAGGAAGACTAGAAAATGAAGCAGCTGAATTGAATTATATTCATAAATTCTAGTCTATTAGCAGAGATATAAACAAAGGCAATGGCTTCATCGTGCACTACATATATTAATACAATAAAAGAATCCTCACTAGTGCACATATAACAAAAGGAATCTTCTCAGGGAGAGTTTTGATCTCAGGGAAACTGACTTTTGGTTAGCAGATTTATTGCTTTCACACATCACCACTAACTGACCTCTGTAAAGATTTGAACAACTTTTATCATCTCACCCAGCCCTTTGGAAATTTAGGGCAAGGGGCATAATTTGCATCTTTCTGGATCCTACTACATTCTATCCCACTCTTACAACTGCTTTATAACCCAAGGCTTTAATTCCACTCTGTACTGCATCTAAAGAAGTGGGTTTATATCAATGAAAGCTCATGCTAAAATAAAACCAGTTAGTCTTAAAGGTGCTGCCACATTCCTTTTTTTTTATCCCCTTCCCTTTTTAGACCTACAGTGTAGTCCTTCTATAGCCTTGTCGCCTAAAAAATGGTAAATACAGTAATATCCTCAGATTTTATCCACTTGCTGTTTTTTTAAAAAAAAAACACAGAAAAGGAAGGGGGAAACCAACATATCTATTCATTTATTTATGAATCTACCTATTCATTTTTGGCACTGGGATACCATTTTCATCCTAGCCAGTGTAATGTTGTGGGGGGGGAGCAGAATTCATGTGCTCTGGTTGTTAGCAGGTTGGCTCTGTTCATGGGAAACATTTCCACTGGGGAAAGACTGGAATTCTTATTAAGGTCAGGAAATAACCCATTAGAAGAAGTTAAAAAAATATCCCAACTCTTCCTAATGCAAATGTTTAAAAAAAAGAAGAAGAAGAAGAGAAAACCTTAGTGTGTGAGGGTTAAATTTGGTCTGATAATAATCAAGATTGATTCAGGTAGCAATGGGTTTTCCAGAGCAGTTGTAATCACAGAAGTAGATAACCATACTATGTACAAGGTGCTTCCATCATTCCATGAACTGAAAAGCATTGATGGTTTCCTTCCAGAAAGGGTCGTGTACAGAGCAGAGAAAGATTTTAAGTAATTAAGGGCAATTGTTGGCAATGAGTCACAATGGCAGCAGCAGTAGCACTGAAGTCTTTAGAAATCAGCAACTTCTGCTGTCCAAGATGGAGGTTAGCGTTCTAAAAAGAACCTGAAAGACTTGTACAAGAAAACCACAGAGCAATATGCTTCCTATATTGGCCAATTTTATTCAATATTAAACAGTATGCTTTCCAAAATGTGGAGAATTTCTTCCCTCTGACATTCACACTTGTCATTCCCAAAGATCTAATATGGCATAATATATAAGGAAAGTTGAAACATACGTCTTCTGGGAAGAATCTGTGTGCTCATGAAAAGCTCATATTGATACCACTCCTTAAGGAGTGCTCATAACAACATCATCATTTATTTATTTGAAATTTGTCTGCACTGTGTCTTCATCCAGATACAGCCTTTAAAAAAAATCTCAATCTCAATACAAAAGTAGAACAACCATAAAAACAAAACATCATAGTAAAATGTGATGATAATAGGCAAAAAAAAACCATTCAAGCAACAAAAACAATACAATAAATTTTAAATGCCTGGGAAAATACAATCTTTTTGTTCTTGTGAGTAATAGAATCATAGAGCTAGATGGGACCACAAGGGCCATCTAGTCCAACCTGCTGCCATTCAGAATACACAACTACAGCACTTCGGAATGACAAAAGGAATGACAAAATCCATCACACTAATAAGACAGTCTATTCCACTGTTGAACAGCTCTTACAGTAAAAACATTGTTCCTAATGCTTAGTTGGAATCTCTTTTCCTGTAATTTGAATCTCTTTGTTCATATTCTTGTCTCTGGAGAAGCAGAAAACAAGTTTGTTCCATCTTCTAAATTACTTTGAAGAATTGAGGAGGGGAGTGAAGAAAAGAGTGCAATGATGGCACCAGTCTGATCTCTTTTTTTGCCATCTCCCTTTTTGGTACCTGCATAATGTACTTAGACACAACTCAGTGAAAGGCCTGATGTAAATCTTTGAAGGTACAGGTAGGAGAGTTTGTCTCTTGGCTCTATGGGTACTAAGTTGTTTGAGCTTTACTGTGGGGTTTGGAAACCAGCCTTCAGGAATGTAGCTCTCTGTAGGGCAGATCACTTGAGATACTTCCACATCATGCATGCCACTGACTTGAGTATATGCACTTCTACAAAAATAGTCTCACTCTTCTTAGAGTTTCAAATCATTCCACCATGTGCTTGGAGTTATATACATAACTGGGGAACTGGAGCATATTTATCTGCTTCTAATCGTTTTGACAAGTACAATGCTCCCATCACATTTTCATTTATATATGCCATTTGCAAATGTTTTAATGTTTAAAATTCAGAATGAGGTATACTTCTAGCCTGTTTGGGAAATAAATTGGCTCTCCAAATACAGTCGGTGTCCCCTCCTAGTTTACAAGACATGGATATTGACCATTGAACTAATCCTCTATGAGAATTCTAGGCACTGATCAATGTCCACCTCTTTAGATCAATGAACACTTTCAGTTTAACTGTACTGCATTTGATTCAGGACTCCTTCCTCTGACCTTGGATGTGAGGCCATCCTCTGTATTCTTTTAATACATTTCTGTCTGTTAATATTTTGAAACTACTTGTCTTAGTTACATCCCTAGGGATAGATAATAGGAACAATATGAAAACAAAATTTGGAAATAAAATTTACCAGAAAATGGAATACAATTAAATAATGCCATTATCCAAAATTGAATACAGTTGTGTAAAGTTGCTTTTTGAAGGGTTTACTTGTTCCCATCCATTATTCAGAGCCTACTTTTGAAATGTCAGATGCTTAAAAGATGTTCTGTGCTTCATAGCAATGTGTGTTGCAAGGGCTCAGCTACTGGATAGGATTATTTTCCACTGTCTGAGTTTTATCTGCAGTAATCTTGTTTGTACATTTAAAGAAAAAATGAAAATGAAATCAAAACATACACAAAATTACTAATGCCACCTTTGAAGCAAACTTAATTAAGTTTCTCAACTCATTCATTTTTATGACATCAACCAAGTTGCAAACTTACATTTGCAATTGTTGGTATCTTCCATGGATGCTAGAAATAAGGTAATTATCCATTTGATAGTGCAAATCCAGTATTCAGTGTTCAAATATGATATAAATCTCTAAAATTCACCAGTGGGAATTTTATGCATGCATATCTATGACTGTGTGTGTGAACCAACGATGCATAAGAAAATTGTTTCAGCTCTTTTTTGTAAGAATGTATCCAATCCATACCATCAAAATCTGAACCAATGCAATCTGCAGTCATAGGTCCATACATTTGCAAAACTATGATGCATGCCTACAGTCTGAAAATCAACTGCACAAAAATGCAATTGATACAGGTATACAGTCTGAAAATGTTCATGAAAAATGTGTATGTATGAAAAAGTTGCACAGATAAGATTTAGCTGAGGGGGAAAGTAAGCATATTTTAAAGATGTAAACAAAAATGTGTAACTTTTGGAGGAAAAGGGCACAGAAATGAGTTTCTGTGGAGTAAAACACAAAACAAAAAAACCCTTCAGAATTCAATAGAGAAAGAAAGCCAGAAAGAACTCCGAGATGAAAATCAGAAAACCTTAGCGAGTGCAAGTTTTATTGATTCATACTTCCTTTTTTCTTTTCTTTTCTTTCTCCCACCTTTTCCCCAGAACCTAGGAATCCAGACAGCTTACAAAAATGGAAACAGATATTGATACATCATTAAAAGTATATAAAAGTTAAAATATATTTCAACTAAAAATAGAATTGAGTGCAATTTTTAAAATATATACACCCACATCACAAAGATTATCCCAGAGGAATAGTGAGCATGAAAGTGGAGAGTCAGGAGAAATGGATTTTTCCAGGATGAAGAAAGCCAATTAGGATATAAAGAAAGTTTGCAAATGTTCTTATCGTCAGCAAGAAAGGTTGCTTTGAAACAGGAGATTATCAGACAGGCCCTTAAAATCCATTCCTGTCCCAGTACCCACCCATCCAGCCCACTCCTGTCCCTGTTCCATTTTAAAATAAAAGTTTTCATACACTTACCCTAATCCTGAGAGAGACACTGGCCATCGCAAAGCTGTATTCACATCCCATAAAGCAAATCCCACCCATTCTTGCAAGAGAACAATGCGCAGGAAATTTAAAAATTAAAAGAAAAGAAATGTCAAAAGTAAAAAAAAACAACAACCCCAAAACACACAAAAAAATATCCCAAGTAACCCGGGGAGGATAAAAAAAAAGGGTGTCACCTTCTTGTCCCAATCGCACCTGGAAGTGTTCTGCAGGGACCTCCAGTGACATCACAGGGATGCTGGCATTGCACCAGCAGAACGGGGCTCCATTTCAGATGCCCGTGATTCCGTTACTGAAACAGAACGGGCTTCTTATTAACGACTTTTCCCCATGAATGATAAAACATGGGGACAGAACGGGGGCAGAACAGAGGGAGAACAGGAGAGAGATGACATCATCTGAAAGGTAAATCCTTTCGCAACCCTATTGCATCCCTGTCTCAAATTAAAAAGCCAGTCTGATAATCTCCCTTGTCAAGAACCTCTGGGTGAATATTTCAGGAAGTATTTTTGTTAAAACAATTAATGCATTCTGTACAAAAAAATGTATTTTGCATAAAAAAGCAAACATTGCTATGCAAGACAGAAAGCGTGGGGCAAAAAAAAATAGATGGGAAAATTCATAGAAAAATGTGCAAAAAATGTGCAAAATTTTTCATAATCTTACCCAGAAGGGAGAAAGCTTTGTCCCCATGTGCAAGAATGAAATACACAAGGATGTACTGTACATCTGAAAGGCAGTACTGCTGGCAGAAACTATATGAGGGACATCAAGAATAGATTGATTGTACCAGAAAAAAAAATCATGTGGACAGGAAGATGATATGTAACCCTAAGGTCATTTTTGCATCCCCCAGTATATATAGAAGCCCCCAGTATATAAAGAAGTGTCCAATGAGTTCAATCTTCCTCTAAAAGAAAACATAGAGCAGCCTGTGCACCTTGTTTTAACCAAACTCCCACTTTTTAAAAACCAGAATTTACCATCTGATCACTTCCATTATCATCAGAAAGGGCTGGTGTGTCCCCTAGAATCTCTGGGGGTGGGAAATGGCCAAGATGGCTCACTCCTGACTTAAATGTTCTAAGCAACTGTTGTGCTTTCAACAGCAGCAATGGAAGATCATGAGATGTTAAAGTTGGCTCACACTTCCAGTAACCTTGACAACACTGCAAAGAACTCTTGGACACTACAAATCATACAGTGTTGCTACTTGGGGAAGCAAAATGTCTTGGAGGCGACCAGAGAAAGAAGAAACGGGGATATCCATTCAGGCTTTAGAAAAGGAATACTGAATGTGATTTTTTTTCCTGCCATGGAAATATTTCCCTGAGTATTTTCCTGTAGAGACACAGGACACAGAAGCTGTACCAACACTCGTGCACACGCGCGCGCGCACACACACACACCAGATTAGCAACCCAAATTTACAGATGTTAGCACAAAACATACTTACTAATATGTGAGTATGTGAAGCTGCACTTGGAGTCTCTCCAATGAGAAATGTCAGTGTCTCCCCAGTTGCTGTTGGACTGCAGGTCCCATGATCCTTCATCACCGGGTATACTGGCTAGGACTGATAGGAGTTGCAGACCACTGTGTTGGGCCACATATCCCCCACCTGATCCATAATCTACTGTACATGAGGATATTATTTTTAAGAGGTAACATTAAGTTAAATATGTAATATGAAATTTCATTTATTGCTTCATTCCAGATTTGGGTATTATTTGGGCTAACATTTGGCTCTTCTTTGGGGAAGATCTCATTGGTCCCTACTCAGTTCCTAGTGACTTACTGATACCACCTCCTTACCACTGTTGCCATTATCCTTTTGCTTATCCTCTCTCGCTAGCCCAATCTGTACCATTAATCAGAAATCTTTTCCTGGCTTTTGTCACTGCTCACACAGAAATAAATAAACAAGGCACATTAATAGGCAGGAATAGCAAACAGAAGCAGAAGCAATGTCAAGGGACTCAGGGGAGTCACCAATGGACCCCAAGCTGGGGGAAGGCATCCGTAGGTGCCCAGTTATGCCACTACTTGAACCCAAATCTGTCTAAGGGTTCACCTACACAGGCCAGTGTGTGTCCTGCTGATGTGGCTGATACATGGATGGAGGGTTCCAGGAGAAAGAGAATACATGATTGAGTGGCTGGGTATGTGGATGAATGGGTTCCAGGTGAAACAAGGCCCTGGAGAACCAAGGAAAATGGTTGCCACGCAAAGGATTGCTGAAGGAAGGACTTGGAAGGTGAGGCGAGGAATAAAGAGAAACTTGGATGCTGAAGCAGAGATGCTGACCAAGCATAACCAGGACAATGGAACCTGTCAACCTGTCCAGGAAGAGTTCTGCAGAAACAGGAGGTACCCTGAACTGCAAAGAACCAAGGTAAGATAAGGAACTGAACTGTTTTGAAACGATGGTAACCAGCAAAACATGTTTTCCTCAAGAAAGAAGATGAAGAAGGTATAAAAGATGAGACTTTCCCCAGCCTCACTCATGGTTCCTGATCCGCAGCAATGGGGGCCATCCACCCTTCATGGACGTTGATCACCATTCAGTGGAGGATCGTGTGTGAGTATGGTGTATGAATGTGTGAGCGACTGAAAGAGCTCTTGATACTTGATAATCTTGATTTTGGTTATGTTTCAATAAATGTTACATGCACAGTGACTGGAAACCAAATTTGGGCTCTCTGTGCCTTTTTGTTTGTCACTTGTTCTGGAGATCCTTAACACTCCTTGATCCTAAAAGAACCTCTTGCTGGCCATGACAAGAGCAGGCCCATTCCTTCCCCTTACCTCCACGAAATGGGCCAGAATCTGGATGGGCAGATCAGCACGTCTCTGAAGGCTCCGCTACTGCTCATATCCCATTCTCTGACTTCAGGAAGCAGGTCCACAGCATGGGAGCAAGGCTCTCTGCATGTGACCAGTCTTGATCACATGTGACCAGTCTTGCTCCACCCCTCCACTTCCTGGCTATGGAAGAGCAAGGCAGAGGGCAGCTGCAGCAAGGGGTCAGCATGCTGGAACAGGCTCCTGAGGTCATGTGGGGCCTGATCCATTTTTTCCCAGCTGGAACACATTTAAACAGGTATTTTTTAAAAAAAGTTTTATCAGGCCCTACCCTGTCTTCTCCCATCTTAGCCCTGGGAGTTGTGATGCATATACAACAAGGAGTTTAAAGAGCAAAGATGCAGATCTGAGATGCTGAATTGCAACTCCATGTTGTTCTTTTGGTGCTCCACTGCATTTCCTTCAACTCTACTTCTCTATTAGCTGAAGCACCTGCGAAAACCAGTGCTTGAGACAGTGGCTTTTTTGGATTCTAGAACTTTGGACTCCTAGAACCCCTCAGCCAGCATGTTGATTAGGGGATTCTGGAAGCTGTACTGTAATCCCAAAAAAGAATGCTGCCAAGTCCTGCAAAAGACTGTGCATGTGAGGTTTAGTAGCATTCATTTTGCTAATCATTTTGTTCTCAGTATTATATCGCTTGGCATCTACTTTGTGCATAATTGAGTCTAACCACATCTAAACAGGTCGCTCTGCCATCATTGTATATTGTTTGGTCCTATGAGTCAGCCATGCATCAGAGCCAAACCACTTTATTACTGAAGAGTGCTAGAAGAAAATCAATGAAACTCTTAATACTGGAAGCAGGTTGGGTCTCACTCTGCGTATTTTATTATGACAGAGGAGGAAACGACTCAGAGAAAACATTACTGACAGTACGACATCCTAAGACTTTTCTTTCTTAAACTGCAGCTCCATTTTACTTCTGTGATGGACTCCAGATAATCACTTGGGGTTGCTGTCAAATTAAGCAGCCCTCCATGTCACAATCTCTGTCTCTACATACGTGAAAGGAAAGACATTTGAAAACTTCAACACCTTGACATCTGGAGCATAATAAAGACCCTTATATTCCTTTTCTCTGCAAGGTACCTCATGAAGTTGAATTGTTATCTGTAGCATCTCATGCTGTGGGAAATACATATTTTATTGTTTATTTGGATGTGTTTATCATGCTTTTATCCTGCTCATCTTTTGGAAAGTGCAGATCAGTTTCTAGCAATAACATTTCAAGTTCCAGGGAATTACAAATACCTTAAACTATAATTCATGGTAAAGCCAAAAATAAAATTGTAAGAGTTTATCATTGATGCCAACAAACTAAACTAAACAAGACTTCTAAAGCTTTCCTAAACTGGAATGTTTAAGGGTGTTTGAGAAAAGTTTGCAGTGTTGGCCTCTGGCAAACTTCCATGGGAGCAAATTCCACAACCTTGGGGCTGAGAATGCTTTGCTGTGTGCCTTTCCAGATGTTAGCTAGTGCAAAGATGGTGCTATCAGCAAAGCTGATCTTAAGAGCCAGGAGGACTCAATATGGGAGAAAGCATTCCCTCCAAGGGAGACAAGCATCCATGGCTGAGCAAATGCTCATTCACTTGTGGGGAAGAGAGCTGAGACTGCAGCTGATTGGTACTGAATCATTATTTATTACACTTCCTTCAGCAAGATATGAGTGCAGGGAGGCCCATTATGTGCATAATGCCCTTCTCAACAGCTTTCTTGAACCTCAGAATGATTACTGCTTTAAAAGATACCATTTAGGCAATGAAATCTTATGGCACTTTGAAGACAAAAAGATTTATTTTATCATAAAGTTTCATGGTGTACAATCCACTTTGTTCATTTGTTTGAATGTATAGGCTTTCTAGAACCTTTGAATAGGGACCAACATTTTTTGCAATGAAAATTACATTGGAAAACTATGAAAACTAACAGCACAATCATAAGGGTTATAACAGATGGCTAAGGACAGAATTATGACAAAATCCCCTTGGTTAGGGGAGCAAGCTGTTATAGTGGCATAGGATCTGATGGCAATGTATATGCCATTGTGCTGACAAAACACTGGGCAATGTTGGAAGCAAGTCAGGGGACCAAGCAGAATTGTACTCCAATGCCTCCTCAAAGATCAGGCCCTCCTAGGAATAGGAAGAAATCAATTTTAATTTGTGTTCTTAAGAATTCAGGACATTCACAGATTTCTTTATAATAAGGATGGGAAGAATTTGAAATTTAGAAAATTCAAATGTGGGAGAAACTGAGACCGACAGATTTCTCCATCTCGGCCTAGGATATTGAACCATATCTCCCTGTATGAGCTTGCAGATTTTATAGTCCAGGCAGGCACATACAGGGAGATATGGGACTTTTTCGGGCGTGAACTTACCGCACAAGAAGGCTCGTAACAGGCACGACGCTGCTGCGTGGCAGGGGGCCTGTTTCGTACGACGCCGTCCCCCTGCCAAAATCAACTGTGTCAGTTCTGTGAGAGACAGGGGGCAGCCGCGCCATATTTGGCCATTTTTTATTCACGGAAGTTGCCCATGAATAAAAAATGGGCAAAGATGGCACAGCTGCCTACAGTCTCTCGCAGAACTGACACAGCTGATTTCGACAGGGGGACGGTGTCGTACGAAACAGGCCCCCTGCCACGCAGCAGTGTCACACTTGTTATTAGCCTTCTTGCATGGTAAGTTCACGTCCGAAAAAGTCCATGGTCTCAGTCCCACCATCATCATTGATGACAATACGGGAGAGACCTTGGTAGCCACTCCCAAGTTGTAGAACTCCCTTCCTCAGGAGGTCTGGTTAGGCCTCTTCCTGCTGTCTTTTTACCAGCAGGTAAAGAAAGACTTTTTTATTTAAGGAAGCATTTGGTTTTTACTATGTTGTGGCAGATGGAGCATTTAATGGAGGCTGTTGCATTTCTACTATATTATGTTTTATGTGTGTTTTTAAACTGCTTTTAACTTGCATTTTTAACTTGTGTTTTTTAAACAGAAGTTCCACTTAATTATGTTTTAACTTTTGTATTAAGAGCTTTTTAGTTATATTGTGTTGTTTTTTTTAATTGTATGCAGTCTTAGATCCCATGCTGGGAGAAAGACAGGGTATAAATAAGTATTTGTCATTGCTGAACTAGTGTTGCTGCCTTTTTTTTTCCTGAGAGATTTCTCATCTTTTAACATCCATGGGGCCAGTAAGCACCTCCTGGTCTTCTGCCTGCTAGGGACAAATCCCCCAAAGTCATGCAGCATCGGGCCATACCACTTTGTTTCCAAGTTTTTGGAGACTGGAAACTGAACAAATAGACAAATATGGAATGGGCAGGTGAACAGCACCCACACTACACAAATAATCCAGTTTGAAATGGGATTATTTGCCATGGCTCCTTCCTGTGGAATCCCAAGATTTGTAGTTTGGTGAGACACCATCACTCTTTGGCAAAGAATGCTAAAGACCTTGTAAAACTACAAATGCCAGGATCCAATATAAAGGAGCCATGACAAGTCATCCAAATTCAAAATGGATTATTTGTGTAGTATGGATTTAGCCTTAGTAATTTTAAGTGTTGTCTCATGACACATGAAAACACGTGCATGGCAACACATCCATCAAGAATCCAACTTCCACAACAGGAATTAAATAATAATAGGACTGGTAAGAAAGAGGGAAACTAGGGAGGGGGGAGGGGGATCCATACCTCAAAGCATCGTTCACAAACAACTTCTATCAGTTATGATTTTTCCTTCTTCCTGCTCTGCAATATTGAGAAACTATCTACTAATTTCATGCCTTCCTACCTTAGACAGATTACAGTGTGTTTGTGTTTTAAAAAATCTCTCAATAGCATAAAAAGAGGATAACTTTGTGCTTTTTGCATGAAGGGATTTCCTGTTGGCCATAATCATGGAGCTGAATTCCCACCATGCGTTGTGAAGTACAGCAGAGACCATATCTGCCTTTATTGATGAATTCCAAACATTCTGTTCCATTCTGCTCATTGTTAGTACTGGCCAGTACCCATAATGTGTTGTGTCAGGGCACATGACAATAGAACAATAGTAATTGAAGACAGTGCCAGTGGAAGTCTCTACAGCTGATAGGAAATCATAATCTTTGTGTCAACATCATTGCCTTCAAAGGTGAACCACTAAACACAAACATATGAAGGGTTGCTAGACCAGTTAATGCCATGGGAGAGTGGTTGTGGTATATATTGAAAAAGTACCTACTTAGAGACATCCTTTCTCAATCACTTATTTTTATCAGGTCCATTTTCACTGATAATGTTGCAGCCATTACCTATTATATTTCACCATCCCACTGACTTTCTTGTTTACTAACTTAAACAGAAAGTTACAGCTTCTCCCACCAAAACCTAAACATTCAGATTTTGGTGTTTTTTTTTAAGTTGCACACCAACCAGGAATCCAGATTTTTTTAAAATGCCTTTGTTGTCTGAATATGGCTCAGATACTGTATTAAGAGGACACTTTTAGTTGATCAGCTGTAGCTGTGACAGTATGCAAAGGGATCTTGTAGTACCTTTGAGACGAACTGAGAAAAAGAAGTTGGTAGCATAAGCTTTCATAGACTTGAGTCTACTTCCTCAGATACATGGAGTGAAGTAACCAGGAACAGACCTTTATGAGCAGGCTGCATGTGTGAACACTCATCAAAATGTAGATGTCTGTACCCATCACAGTCATGGGATTGTTGTTGTTGTTAACTGCCTTCAAGTTGGCTTCAATTCATGGCGACCCCATGGATGAGACATCTCCAAGACCCCCTGTCTTCAACCGCCCTACTCAGGTCCTGCAGATTCAGGCCTGTGGCCTCCTTGGTTGAGTCTAACCACTTAGTGTGTTGTCTTCCTCGCTTTCTTTTTCCCTCACCTTTCCTAGCATTGTTGACTTTTCTAGTGAGTTGTTTCTTCTCACGATGTGTCCAAAGTACAGCTTCAATCTGGCCATCTTGGCTTCTAATGAGAGTTTGAGCTTGATCTGTTCTAAGACCCACCTGTTTGTCTTTTGTGCCATCCACAGTATTCTCAACACTTCTCCAACACCATATCTCAGATAAGTTTATTTTCTTCCTATAAACTTTCTTCACTCTCCAGTCCTCACATCCCAAAATGCCCTGCTGACTTTACATCATGACATTGTTTTAGCATTTCAAATCTCAATTTATTAGACATAATTTTTCCCCTTTACACCAAATGCCATTTTTAAACTCTAGTTCACTCTGGTGGGCTTTTAACCAATCATCAGAATTGCAGGCTTCTTTCAGTGCCTGCTGGATAGAGGGTTCTACCCTGGGAGTTTTGCCTGACTGTGAGTAACCATGGCTAGCCCCAACTGTTTGGGCATGAACACCATGTCTATCATTCCCACCCTTTGGCTATCATACTGTGGCAAATGAGACAAAGCGTCAGAAATATTTTTTTCCCTCAAGGCAAAAACTTCAATGTAAAATCAAATTTGTAAAAAGAACTTAGCCCAGATTACTTGTTTGGGACTGAGTTTTTCTGGAGGTCTGCATCACTTCCAGATTTTTGTGGAAGTCCAAACCTTAAATAAGTGAGTGGTCCCTTCCAAGAAGTGCCTCAATGTCTCTAATGCCCATTTAATGGCTGCCGCCTCTTTTTCCCAAATTGCCGAAGCCCATTCGGTATCTAAAAACTTTTTTGACAAATAAACACATAGCCGTAGTCTACCTTCTTTATCTTTTTGTAACAGCACAGCCCCCAGTGCAAAATAGCTGGCGTTTACTTGAATCACAGTTTATCTGTCTCAAGGTGTTTCAACACTGGTTCAGAGCTAAAATGCTCCTTGAGGTTTTTGAATGCCTCTTGACATTTCTCATCCCAATCCACTCTACTCTGCACCCTATGTTTCATTTTTTTTTCCTGAGCCTTTTTCTTTTTGGATTTTTTGGTTTTTAGCAAATTCATGATGGGCAATGCTACCTGGGCAAACCTGGGAATGAAATTCTGATAGAAGTTTGCAAAACCATGACATTATTGCACCTGCTTCCAAGTATGAGGGACAGTTGTTCCTTCATGTTCACTGGGTTTGGTTCCAGAACTCCCCGTGGATACCAAAATCCGTGAATACTCAAGTCCTATTATATGCAATGGCATAGCAAAATGGTATCTCTTATATAAGATGGCAAATCAAGGTTTGCTTTTTAGATTATTATGTTTTAAAGAATATTTTCAAGCCATGAATACTTAAATCCATGAATACCCAATCTGTGAATATGGAGGGACGACTGTAGTTCCCACTTCACCACCCCTTCCACCTTGGTTGGGTCCATCTCGATACCCTTGGTGGAGATCCAGTACCCCAAGTAATCTAACTTTTGGCAATGAAACTCACATTTCAACAGTTTTACATACAAATTATTTTCCAACGGTTTAAACAGTACCCTTTTCACCAATTGCACATAGACTTGTAGTCCTGTGAATAGATTAGTACATCATCAAGTTAAACCAGCACACCTTTGTACAGAAATTTGTGTTACACTTCATTGATGAGATTCATGAAAACTCTGGGAGTGCCACTAAGCTAAAAGGCATCACTTTGTACTGAAATGACCCCAGCACGCAATTAAAGGCTGTCTTATACTTATCCCCCTTCCGAATCCTTACTCTACAGCAGGCGTCCCACAGGTCTCACCTGTAAAAATCTTGCCTGTCACGAATTGGCTAATCAAGTCTTGGATCAAGGGAATAGGGTACTTGTTTCTCGTGCTTATGGCATTTAGCCCTCAATAGTCTGTCACCAGCCTGAAGCCCCCCCGTCCTTCTTCTTTCTGAAAAACACCGGAACCCCCATTGGTGAAATAGCTGGCTCAATAAAACCTCACACCAAGTTGTGAACCATGCTGGGTTCATTAAACACCTAGTACACCCTGAATCTAAAGGGCAGCCAAATTAATCTTCCTTCCCCTTGGGGTTTCTCAGCTTCTTAACAATAAAGTTCTATTGCTTAACAATTTGTAAGCCACTCTGAGAGCCTTTGTGGCTGAAGAGTAGGGTATAAATACCTAAATATATAAATATAAAATAAACTTCACTGTTACATAGAATGGCTTCATATTGCCACTCACCACAGTTTCCAGACACCTGCCATCCATTGCCTGCCCTTCAGTACTGTTCAGAGCAGGCTCTTCTCATTTTCTGCTGGCTCGCTCTCACTGGCAGCATCTCCTAAAGAAGCCAGTTCCCACCCCAAAAGCTCAACAGCCAACTCAGGTTGCTTTGCTTTACTTTACTCAGGTCTTTGGATGTCCTGATGCTCTGTTGCCAGCAGATTGCAAAAGTGCCTTTTCCTCTGGGCAGGATGCTGCTAAGTGTCCTTTCTTTCTGCAGTGCAGATACAGTCTTTGGTTCACCGCCTCTCCCACTCCGAGGGCTCCCCCTACCGTGTCCCCATTGTTTTGGCCTTTTTCCAGGGTCCAACCTTGCTCAACAGTTCCCAGTTTTGCTTGGCTAACTTTGCTTCATGCTGCTGTATCTCTGTGTTGCCAGCCAGTGCATTCTCTCAGGGTCCTAGGATCGCCGTGCATCAGAGTCCACTCCAGGATCTCAGGCTGCAGCCCTTGTTAGAACTGTTGAATCTTCATCTCTTCACTCCACCTCACACTCAGGTTGCCAAACTCAGGAACTCACTGGCATATTTGCTGACTGATTTCAACCCCTGGCTGATGTTTATCAGATGGTTGTGTGCCTTGGCTTGGCAGCATGGGTCTTCAAATTGCCCATGCAAGCTGTCCCTGAAGGACTGCAAGTTTCTCAACTCCCTTACATTACTATCATGAAGCTCTACCAGCCACTTGGTCACTTCACTTTCCATTCATGCGGCTATGCATCTTATCGCAGCTGCCTCAGTCTGGAACATCAGTCCTCATTCCTCCAGGAACCCTCGCACTTGTGTCAAAAATTATGGCAACTTCTCTGGATTGCCACTGAAGCCCATCAGCAGCTTCCTCTCTCCCACATACCATTCTGGGGTCTGATCCACAGGCCACTTCTTCCATTGCCATCAGGTCCAGACTGTTTTCTCACTCTGTGAACCCCCAGTCTCCCTGGTGCTCATCAACCCATCCAGCTGTTCCTCCTCTTTCCACTGCACCAACAGCATCTTTTGCAATTCAGCACAGAAATCGGCCAGGTCATTACTCAGAAGTTGGTTCTCCTCCCATAGTGACCCCACCATTACTTTGGGGTCTGGGCTACCTGCATCCTCCAACTCCATCACTACTTCCACTTCTCACTGCTCCTCCTTGCCCCCCGAACCGAGGGCCATCCACCAAGGTGCAGCCTCATACAGAGTGGCTCCTAGAAGGGCACCCCATTTCACTTCTCTGGGCAGTCGCAACAGCCAGGAATCCCTGTCCAAGGAGATCTCCCCAGCACTTCTCACCACCAATCTCAGTTAGCCACTGTTCTCCAGACTTTGCTGCCAATGGTGAACAGGATTTACATTCAAAAGAGGATTCTGAGCAAACTGTCATGTACTGGCATTTCCAGACACAGTGACCACCAGTTTCAGAGTTAAAAGCAGAAAACTTTATTGGCACAGTAATCCAGAAAGCGAACCCTACAAGGTAATTGCTCAGAATGAAACTTAACTGAGAAACAGTAGAGTAAAAGCATATTCCAATCTACAAAATCTGGTGAGGTACACAGTCATTGGCTACCGACCATCCCCTTCTGTCTTCTCACAGTACCAACAATCAGACCCTTTTTCCCAGAGCTAAAACCCAGCTGTGATGCTTATCAGACCCCTGTTGGCAATGATCATTACATTCCCTCCCACCATCACGATACAAACTTGTTAACAAGCATGAAGAAAAACAATTAACTACAAGATAACACAGCAATACTGACGGTGGCAGGAAAAGGTCACGTCCAGGATTGATCCTGACATGTACATAGTGATGGGAAATACGATGATTTGAATGATCCAGACTTTAGTGCTCAGTTTTATATTTTTGCATTTTATGATCTTGTCCAGTTCTTTCATCGCTGCCATTCCCAGTCCTGGGCTTATTCCGGTTTAAGTGGGAAATAAACCTTCTGGCTAACCTAAAATTACCTCCACTCATAGTACAGACTGATGTTGATGAGGAATATTATGTCAATGGTTCTCTAAGAACAACTGCATCTGTTACAATGCAAATTGACAGTAAACTATTTCTTCTTTTAAAGCAGTAGTGGAAAAGAATAGTCTGTGGCGGCATGAAGCCCCTGAACCCCATTTTTGCAGTCCCTGAAGCTTCACATCAAACTCTGTACTACCCTATTACTTTTTTTTAAAAAATGGCTTGATTTTCAGTTGATATTCCACCTGAAGCTGCACCAAATGATCCAAAACTGTCTGCAAAGATGGACATTCTCCTTTACCCACCTGTCAGTACTCCACTCCTCACCAAAACCTTTATTTTGGCTCTAAATGGGCTGAAAATGGCAACTGGAAGTAAGATGACATCATTCCCAGGGCCCATTCACTCTATATAATTATAACACTGTGATTCCACTAACCGTCGTGGTTCCATATTATGGAATTGTGGGCTTTGTAATTAGGTGAAGCACTAGAGCTCTTGAGCTGAGAATTCTAAACCCCATGAAACTACAAACCCAGGATTTCATAGGATGGAGCTATGGTAGTAACAGTGAGAGCCAAATGTTAAAATTGTGTAGCGTGACTGGGCCCCTGGTGTATCTATATATAGCAGTACAGTTCACCGGAAGGGGTTGGGACAAAAATTGGCCCCAACTGCTCCCCCCAAGTTAACCAGCCCTGTTTTATGGTGTTGAGGAAGTGGGCATACTAAAGCATTCCTTGTTCTGCTGTTTTCATCTTTAGGGTAACTTTTAAGTTAGGGTGGAATCCTTGGTTTTCTTTAAAAACAAACATTCTGTAAACAGTGCCAGCTTGTGGTTTCCTTGTCAGTGGAGTAGTGAATCTGCTCCACATTTTTATCCAGACTTTAAAGGAACTACCATATATTCCAGCATACAAGACGACATTTGAGCCCTCAAAAATATCCTCCAAAATTGAGGGTCGTGTTATACAGCAGATACACTTTGCTTCGCTTCGCCATCCAATCTCCTGCCTCTTCGCTCCCTTCGCAAACAGAGCGAAGAGGTAGGAGATCGGGTGGGGGAGGTGAGGCAAAGTGTTTAGTGGTTCATTCTCCCCCCTCCTCTGCCTTCTCCCCCTTTGCGGAGCAACCGAAGACAGAGGAGGGGGCGGACGTTGCGGTTTGCCGCGGCCGCCACTCGATCACCTGTGTGTTCAGCGGCCGAGGCAAACCGGGCATTTTCGCCCCTTTCCTCCACCTTCCTTGAAGGTGGAGGAAAGGGTGAATCTAGCAGTTTGCCGTGGCCGCTCCTGCTTCCCTTGTCTTCATCCACTTTGGAAGAGAGCCAAGACGGAGGGAAGAGGATGGAAAGGGGCAGAAATGCCCAGTTTGCCTCAGCATCCCCCTTCCCTCCGTCTTGACTCTCTTCCAAAGGGGCCAAGGTGGGGCAAGCGGGGGCAGCCACAGCAAACCACTAGTTTTGCCCCTTTCCTCCACCTTCAAGTCAAGTTTGATTGGAAAGTTGAAGAGAGGGGCTAATGCCATGGTTTGCCTTGGTGGCTGCCCATTCCCTCCGTCTTCCTTTCCTTCGGAAAGGGAAGGAAGATGGAGAGAATGGGCAGCTGCTGAGGCAAACTGGGTATATTCGCCCCTTTCTTCCACCTTTGAGTCAAGGGTGACTGGAAGGGGGAAGAGAGGGGCAAATGCCACGGATGCCACCCATCCCCTCCATCTTCATTCCCTTTGCAAAGGGAATGAAGACGGAGGGAATGGGCAGTGGCCAAGGCAAACCGGGTTCATTCGACCCCCTCCTCTGCCTTCACCCCCTTTGGGGAGCATCCGAAGGTGGAAGAGAGGGGCGAATGTTGTGGTTGGCTGGCTGGATGGGAAAGCCCTGCCAGCTCATCCTGTTCGTTTTCCCAACTCACGAGGAGATCCTCATGAGTTGGTAAACTAAGAGGATCAGCTGGCAAGACTCCCCCAGCCAGTCAGCCAGCCAGCCAAATTGGGGGGTAGTCTTATATGGCGAATATGCCAAACCTTAGATTTTTAGTTGAAAATTGGGGGGTTGTCTTATATGCCCAGTCGTCTTATACGCCAGAATATACGGTATCTAAGGTGTCAAACTCTATTGCCTCAAATGTCCAGGACATTGGATAGCTAATTTAAAGTTCAGAGTAAAACCTGGGGTACACTGACATGGAAGACACTAACAGTCAGTGTTTGCGAGGGAGGAAAAATTACAGAAAATTACAGTCTTGAAATGTTATAAGAAGCTAGCAACAACAAATGATCAGAACAACTAGTTAACCATTCACTCTAGTGATTCCCAACAAATGTAATTGCAAATATAAAAAGTACTGAAGTATGTTAAGACTGATAGAGACATCATTTATTACTGAGAGATGACAAAGGACTTAAACTTTTGAAACCGTAATTCTTCCCTTTTACACAAAAATCAAAATCAAGTCCATTTCACTCTGGGGACTCCCTACAGTCATTCAGTATCAGTAGAAAGGACATGTTTCCATAATTCTTTGTAAAATCAAAGTCTGTGATAAAATGTAAGTTTCACAAATGAAAGCCCGAGACTGATAGGTAGTTGATTTATTAACAGATTATACCAAGTATTTCACTTTTTAAAATATGTAAAGATCAGCCTTTAAGGTCTGTTTTTCATTCTTTTGCCAGAAAGAAGAATTGGCATAAGAGGATAAGTTTTCAAAGCATTGCAGATGGGTTTTCCCCCCCAGCAACATGAGTCACATGTCTACCACTCTGTACAGTGCTTTGAAAAACATCCCCTTGGGTCTTGTATGGCTTTCCATGGGAAACCGGAGCACTTACAGTTCAAAGGTCAGCAAGGAGGTAAACCAACATATTGAACATTAGCCTAGAACTTCACCTGCACTCTGCAGGGCTTTGTTAACAAAATATATATCTAGTTAACTGTGTTGACTCTTACCTTGGTATCATTGCAACGGCACTGTGATAGGAAAAATGGGAGAGTTTTAAAGGGGGGGTTGGACACATTAGTAGAAGGTGGGTTGTAGTGACTAATAGTCATAGTGGATATATCAGTACCAGAGGCAGTGTGCCTCTGTATGGCTGGGGAATATGAGTAGGTAGGTACAGTTGTACTCATGGTTCTGTTTCTGGACTTCTCATTGGTAACTCTCTGGCCACAAATTGGCTACCACGAGAAGAGAATACTGAACTAAATAGACTGTTGGTCAGATCCAGCAGAACTCTTCTATAGGTTGCTTCTTATGAGATATCAGAAGATACAAATAGTACGTGAATAGTAAAGGAATCTGTCCGTTTTACTCTTTCGCCTGGATTTGAAATTTTTTTGGATGTTTTCTTCTGATGTCTTCTGATGAACTGTCAGTTTTAGTCTTTCTCCTAAATTTGATATTTTTCTTCTGAAGTTTTTCTTATTGAATTCATATTTTAAAATTGTAAAATTTTGGTAAATTTCTTAATTTTTTTAAAAAATGGACTGAACAAAATTCTTAACCATCTGCTTTGGTCAAATTCTTCAGGTATAGATATACTCAGCATGAAGAGTACTTGTACCTGCTTGCCATAGGGTTGCCAGAGTAAAAACTGCTACCAGATTTCATGACAAGCAACCCCTGTTGAAATTTCCCCTTCCATACAACCATCCAGTTTTCACTCTGGCAACCCTAATTTAGCACCACAAATATGATTGAGTACATGGGGATACAACCTTCAGGGAACAATTTCAGCATAATCACAGGGTGACATAGGGATTCAAAGCCAGTAGCTAATCACCCTGTGTGGAGAAAAAACTATGAGCTTGAATCTCCCCTCTCCCAGATTTGGTAACATTTTCCATTGTATTTATGAATAAAGTTCTGGATTCTGGAGCCTTTATAATAAGAATAAAAGCAAATGAAATTTGACAACATCTGCAGTCTTTAAAATGAACTTTCTGGCTTTGTTACCCATTTTACTCCATTCTTCATTCTGGAGCGCTAACTGAATTATAGGCCATAGATCTAACTAATCACTCTTCAAGCATGTTTCATGCAGAACAGGAGGACAACATCTAGAAAGCTGTGGTAATTAATGAGCAAACCTGATGATGATGATGATGATGATGTCATTTACATCCTGCCTTTGGGACTCAAGGCAAATAGACAGAAAAACACAAAAGTAAACCATTACAAGGTTATTCTAAGCTATCCACAGAATTAAAACCATTTTAAACAGATCTATTAAACTGGTGATCTATTTAAAAAATAAAAGTAAATAAAAGAGCTCACTGGTAAAATTCCTTGCAGTCAATTCCAAAAAAATCTGGTGACACAGGAAATTTTCACTCGCCAACATAAGGACAGAAAGGAGGCCACCATCCCTTCCCTAGGGTATCCAAAGCCTGGTGGTAGCTGCTGAGAAGGCCTATTCCCATGTTCTCGCCAGACATGCCTAGGATCCAAGATAAAAGCTACCTCAAGGCAAAAAGAAAAGAAAAAAAGAATCCCCATTATATTCCAAGCATGAACATCCGAGGAAGGTATTTCAATAAATGCAAAGGGGTTGTCTAAATGGTTTTTTTTTTTAAAAAAAAAAACCCTCATGGAATTTGCAGGGAATCCCACCTGTCTAAATGGATTACTGCACCAATCTACACTATTCAGAAGGAGGGGACCCCAAAGCAGCAAAAACAACACAGGAAAAGCCTTTGCAACTTTTCCCGTACTTTTTAAAAAACCTTGAGGAGGTGCATATTCCTGCTCATCAGGACAATTGATCAGCAAGCACTTTGAAGGGAAGCACAAAGCTGATTGGCCGGATGACAGGGAGGGGGGCAGTCTGCTGCCGCCGTGTTGGGATTTTTGCCTTAGCAATTGCTCGCTAGGGCAACAAAACGGGATGGTTTTTTTCCCCCCTATAAAATCAGAAAATCACTATATCACTCCAGCACTCCTTGGACAACTTTTTTAAAAAAAATCGGCAGTGGCAAAGAACTAATGCGAGTAAATCACTCGCGGCCACCATCTGCAATGTGAGGCTTCTGGGGGCGTCTGAGGAACAACAACAAAAAAACACGTTAAGACAAGTACTCCGTTTTTCCCCTCATGTAGATGGACCCAAAGAAATGTTTACGAGGAAGCCTAATATTCCTCATATAAACAAAGGAGATTATCAGACAGGAATGCAAAAAGTGTTCCTGTCCCACAATCTCCACTCCTGTCCCTGTCCCATCCATGTCACACCACAATCACCCTCCCTACCATACTTACCTCCTCTCCTGTCATTCTGGCAGCCCTGGAGTGAATGGAGCTCTAACTGAAATCCTGTGGATTCTCTCAAGAAGATGTGAGCACAGGAAGTTAAAACATAAAAATAAAAAGAACACAAAAAAGTGATAGCAAGCAGAAAAACACACTTTAAAAGGCAGAGGTAACCCAGGAAGGGTCATAAAAAGTTTGTCACGTAGCTGGATGTCCTGATCTCACCCGGAAGTGTTCTGGCAGGGACCTCCCATTGATGCTGGGATCTTGCCAGCGAAACAGGGCACTTTGTTGCACGCAGGAAAATCCATGACAGAAACGGAACAGGGGATCTATTGATGGCTCCTCAAAGCAGTGCCAGCAGAATGGCAGCAGATAAGGGGGGAACAACGTCGTCTGGTAAGGGAGCCCTTTTCTGATCTCCTGGCATTGCTGTAACACCACTTTTAACTTGTCTGATAATCTCCAAAGAAAGGTTTTGAAAGAAATCTAACAGGTATTTTAACATGTTGTGAAGGTGTGTGTGTTTGTGTGTGTTTTAAATTGGTTGAGCCCTGTGAATTAGTGAATGAAAAAAGTTTTTTTTTAATTGCCACAAAATAAATTTGTTAGAGAGGTATTGGATGCTATTTTTATTCTTTCTTTAAAATTAAATTTTTTACATTTGACAAACTCACTTAAGAAAGACATACTGTCAGTGCTTTGTTGAGTGGTCAAATAGATAACTTTAGTCCTCTTTCTAATTAAACAAAATCTCAGAACAAAAATACAAACATACAAAATCACCACTGAACGATTCCTTCCTTACATTTCTTCCTTATATATTTTTGTTCTGTATGTCTGCCTCCCTCCCACAGGACCCCATGCTGCAGGGCAGAAATGAATAGCATAGGGAGGTATGAAGTTCTGGAAAATATCGTTTCCTTCCATCTACTATGGCTTTGATCGAACAAGGCTGTTTATTCATATCTCCATAGAACTTCAAAGGATCAGAGAGGCTTGCAAGTTGCAACCTTCTACCTAGTGGTTCTCTTCACTACAGACAGGGACCTAAATCTGGTTTTCTTCAGTCATTAGTTTGACACACTTGAGCGGACACCCACTTTTCTTTTCTTTTCTTTTCTTTTCTTTTTTTTTTTTAGTTAGAGAAGATCCACACATTCTCCTTCTCTTTTTGTGAGGTGAGTAATATAGGCTGGAATGCTATTGGTGCACTATGTGGGTGTAACATACATGGTGCCAGGAAGAGAAGAAATGTTGTGAGCGCAGCATTTACAGAGGAAGTAAAGCATTGGAGAAACAAGGGTGCATCTACACTGTATAATAACGCAGTTTGACACCACTTTAACTGCCATGGCTCCATCCTACAGAATTCTTGGATTTGTAGTTTTGTGAGGCACCAGCACTCTTTAGCAGAGTAGGCTAAAGATCTTGTAAAACTACAGATTCCAGGATTCCATAGGATGGAGCTATAGCACTTAAAGTGGTGTCAAACTGCATTATTTCTACAGTGTAGATGCACCCATAGGTTGCTCAGTACTTGCAGGTTTGGTTTGCCTTCCCTCATCACCATACCCTCTAACATTTGACAGATGAAAACCAGGAGGTGTGTGGCCAAGCAACCTCAGAGTGTGGTCAAGATGGCAAAAGTTATTAATGAGGGGATAAAACACAGGCTAGGAGAGGCTTCAGTGGAAGATCTCACCACTGATGCATGACCCTAGGGAAAGTATATTCACTAGCATAATGCAAGAACAGGAGTCTGGCTGTAATTTTCTCATGGTGAATTACATCTCTTTGAGGGGACTGGAATCTGCTAGATTCTTCCTTGTTCCATATACATCTACTTCTGTGTTTGTTTGTTTTTTAATTTTGTTTGTTAGTTTTGCAAAGACTGCCATAATAGGGCTCTCATGACAAAAGTCAGTTCCTCCTGAAGGAGACAAAATGATTCTGTAATTTCATCATCTATGCTTGTGAACGTAGGAGAATGCTGTGCCATAGCATTCTGACAGCAGAGGTCAGAAAAGTTACTTCTAGCAACTACAACTCCCAGAACCCACCAACCATAATGTTGGCTAGGGCATTCTGGGAGTTGTGCCTCCCTCCATAACTCTTCCATGATCTGGACCAGGCTAGAACTGTGGTGGGTAGTCACAACCAGTTGCCCTCCAAATCTATGGGATTTTGCCAAGGTATGGTTTCATCAGTTAGGAGCTAGAGGCAAAGCTCGGCCTAACTCAGGAATAGGAGCCAGGACAATGCAATTTCCTTTCAAAATTATAGACATTTCTCCAAAGCTCAAAACTGTACACAATTTCTGAAAACCTTTGGGAGGTTGCTTTTGGTTTATTTGTTCCTTTGTTTTTGCTATTTTTGTTTGTTTGTTCCTTGGTGAGGGGGAGAACATCTATACAACCAAACCGAAAGTTGAACAAAGTAAACATGTTTTTGTCTGGCATAAAAGAACCCAAAAAGACAAGTTCCAAGAT
Organism: Gambelia wislizenii; assembly: GCA_030847615.1. Taxonomy (NCBI): domain Eukaryota; kingdom Metazoa; phylum Chordata; class Lepidosauria; order Squamata; family Crotaphytidae; genus Gambelia; species Gambelia wislizenii. Next base: position 106,221,602 of record JAUMIR010000006.1, read on the forward strand.
AATTTTTCTTGGTGAGAAAAAATCAAAAATACAGTGCCAGCACTTTTTTTACCACCACCACAAAAATGCCACACTCTGCATCCCATCAATCAAAACTTCTTATGGCTTCTGATTCTGGTATGTAAAAATGTCTTTGCGTTGTTGTGTATATATAGAATCAAGCCGCCTTGGATCCCATCTTGTGAGAAAGGCGGGATATAAATCTAATAAATAAAATAAAATAAAAAAATAGAATGTTATGTTGAAGTAAAGTGACTTGGGAATTTAAAAGAATACAAAAAGAATTTCTAAATAAATGTTTCATTACATTAAGTGAAATATTTCATTAGCACTATATCATCACAATCCATTTCCCATGATCTCAGAGAAGAAAGGGTAACCTTCAACAGCCTTCTCTGCCTTTCTACTTCTAAGCAATAAGGCTTCTTAAAAATATTTCAAGCCTAAGACATTTCACTGTAGATCACCAAGTGTGCCACCCAGTGGTAAATTTATTTTTGTTCCTAGGAAGGTCCAGACTTTGGGGTGATCCAAACAGGAAACAGGACTTTGTCTGAAATGTTATTGTAAAGTAGCTGAGCATGAATCAGCCTGACAGAAATGTCTTCCTAAAACCTATAATCTGTCTTAGCTATTTATAGCAGTGCAATACACCTACAGTACCTTCCACACTTGATGCAGTCTGTTCATACACGATAAACACAGCAAATATCCTTAGTTATTTTTAGTGTGTTAGTTGGTGAATTGTACTAAGACAAGACTGCTATTATTTGTTGTCTATCCTACAGATTCAGACCAGAACTCAAATTAAGCTTATTATGAGTGCTCATACATATTGGATAGAGTCCACAACTGTTCAGAAGAAAAAAACGATGAGCCTTATGAATCTGATGAGTATCAAAGACAGCTGTAGGCAAATTCTGGTTATTGCTAACTGAACAGCCATGCAGTAAATCAGATGTGTGAGAAGCTGTATATTTTGGACTAAAATAACCTGAATCTCTCAGCCAGCATGGCCACCATGCTGGTGGATTCTGGGAGCTGTAGTCAAAAAAAAAAATTTCAATCTCTGAAAAGCTAGAGGCAAAAGTGTTGGTGTGTGTGGTGGGACAGACAGTTAGGACTTTATCAGATGCATAAAATACAGCATCATAACGATGCCGTATACTTGCAAAAGGGCATGCATACCACACAATGTTGCTCTTTCGTGTTTATATCCCCGCCAAAACCCGTATATCGCCCTTTCGCGTTTATGTCTCCACCAAAACCCATACTCCTCTCCCGGCAAAGGCTCCTCTGTGAATGAAGAGGAAGTGAACAGAGCCCCATTCACTTCCTCATTTGAAATCTCATGCTACTTCATCACACAGGAAATTCAAATTTTAAAACAAAAATAAAGCATAAAAAGTCACACCAAGCGTGTGCACGCACACACACACACACACACACCTTCCAAGTAACCCAGGGAGGGTCATAAAAAGAGCAAAACTTACCTGGATGTCCCAATCTGACCCGGAAGGGTTCACTTCTGACCAGCCATTGTCGGGGTAAGTCGGAGATTTAAAGCGACAGAGGTATAGCATGCCAGCAATGCTGGCAAAAAAACAGCAGGGAGATCTATTGATGGCTTAAGCCATCAATTAAAAAACATGGCTTTTGGGCTCCTTATAACGACAAAAAGTCAACGTAGTCTGATCTGCTCACCCTTTTGTGGTTATGTGGCGTCCTTATGATGCCGTATTTTCCATGTCTGATAAAATCCTTAGTCTGGAAGTAAGTCAATAGGAATGCTCAGCTTCATTTTCCTTTCCTGGTTATGTTAGCAGGAAAGTTGTGGGACATTTGAATCTTCACAAATATGCACAAATTCAGTTAGATAAAATAAAAAGACATGCATACACTAGATCTGACCTTATTTCAAGACTAGACCACCAAATAGATTGTCTAGAAGGTGCATTTAATCCCATCATGTGGAAGGGATCATGACAAACAAGCTCCATGCCTCTGATGATTTATGAGTTTGCTTTTTGAAAGCCATTATCCATTGGACTCATTGAACATTTTGATTTCCTAAGATCTCTGTATTGATTTTGCAATTCCATTATAACAAGCCAGAATATTTCTTCTCCCTCATGACTGGATGAACCATCATGTGGTAAACATCTTGAACAGTTTCTTAGGGAATATATCCATTCATTTTGTGTACAGATGTCACACGATACTTCAACTTCAGCTATTAAAAAGTTGGTATAACCAGTGCTGAAATTTTAAATACTGTTTTGCATTAATAAAAAATCATATACTATCAAGGTGTAAATTCAGACTTCTCGGAGAAACTTGCACGCAGATGTGAAGACCATCTGGAGGCCAAAGAAACCTGCAAAATTCTATTTACACATGTCATTTTGAAAGCAGAAGCAGTTTGTTTGGTGCTACATGCAAGCATAACATATATAATATACAGCTTTAACAACCAGTGGGTAAAATCAGTAAATTACTGATTATTATTATAGAATTTATGGTACATTTCACATTATTATGCATTTATGCATGTGTGTGTGTATTACATTTTTATCTTGCTTTTTCTTCCACAGAACTCAAGTGTACATAGTCCTCTTCCCCATTTTTATTTCCACGCACTGTCTGAGAGATAGGTTAGAATAGAAGATGATGACAAGGCAAAGGTTACCCTTTCCCAGGGGGCTGTCTAAATGGTCAAAATAACTCTCATAGAATTTGCTGGGATTCCTACTATCTAACTGGGATCCCTCATCAATCCACAGTATTCAGAAGGAGGGGGCCCTAAATAGCAAAAACAACACAGGAAAGGCCTTTGCAGCTTTCCCCGTAGTTTTTTAAAAACAGTGAGGGGTACGCATTCCTGCTCGTTAGGACAAGCAATTCACTTTGAATCTCTTCCCCATATGAGAAGTGCAAAGCTGATTGGCTGAGCGAGTGCAGGAGCTAGGGCTTGCTAACAGGGCAAGCACCCACTGCCGCCATGTTGGATTTTTATATTAGTGAGCAATTGCTAAGGTGATAAAATGATTTATTTATTTATTTTGCTATCCCTTTAACTCAAAAAAAAAAACCCTCGCTCTATTGCTTCGGCACATCTTAGACAAAGTTTTTTTGAAAAAAAAAAGTTCAGTGGCAGCAAAGTACTAACACGAGTAAATCACTCTCAGCCACCATCTAGCTAGCATGTGAAGCTTATAGGGGATTCTGGAGCCAAAAACATTGTTAAGATATGTCACTGCTGCTGCAAAATGCTATTACTGCGAGGTGCTCCATTCCCTCCCCCTCATATAGATGGATCTCTCCATCCTGCTCCACCACTTTAATCATCATATCACAATGCTCCCATGATTCTATTAGCAGAAGTACTAAGGTTTGCAAGGATTAAATCCCTTTTAGTCCCTTTTCTGTCTTAGTGCTCCTTTTCTTTCCTTTTGCTTTTTCTCTTTTCTCTCCCCAACCCAATTTTTATACCGCATGGTCTTAGCAGCAGGACCTTTTCTCTCCCTCTATGCTTCTTTCAAATATGTGAAGAGTTCCAGGGCCCTGCAGAGGAGACCATGGGGCCGGTTCCACGATAGGAAAAAATTCGCAAGATTCCGGATTACCGTTCTTTCGCAGCAGGAGTGCATAAATCACACGAATCCTGGCATTTTCGGAAGATGCAGCCAGATCCAGCCACTTTCTGTTTTCCTTCGTTCACACAGGCAAAGGTGGGGGGGGATCGCCTCCAGATGATTAAAGCCAGGCAGGAGGCGGGGAGGGAGCAAGGAGGGGGTTATGGAGACCATAAATAATGAGAGGAGAGAAAAAGGACAATCAAACAAGACATCGAAAGAGCGATCTGTCAACTCCCTCGTCTTCCCCAGCCCCGAAAGGCTTCTATAAAGAAAGGAGTCAATGAAAGCACAAACAAGCAAAAGCATGGTGGAGCGATCTCCTTCCCTTCCCTTCATGCATGCACACACAAACACACACTACAGAAGCAGGGCTTGCCTCATTCCTGATTGTTTTCCCTCCCACTGAAGCCTTGAATAAAGGCAAGTGAATGGAAGGACAAACAAACAAAAGAACGAACATGCGATCGGCTGTTTCCCCGCACACACGAACGCACACACACACACACACACACTCACACCAGCGAAGCAGGGGCTCGTTCCCGATCATCTTCCCAACTCCCAAAGCCTTCCTTTGAAACAGACAGGAAGGGCTCAGAGCAGATTTTCCAAAGTGGGCTGCAAGCAGAAGGAGGGTGAATTTCTTCTCTCCAACCCCTCAGTCTATTCAGATAAAGCAGAATGGTCACTCCAACCAATCAGGATTCAGCTCTGCTCACAGTAATTCGAAAAGGTAGATGCCAGTTTACACGATGGTTAGTTCCCATGACAAATTATGCACATTTTTGCAAACTTAATCAAAAAAGTGTGGAAAACTAGAGAAAGCTGATACTGCGCAACTTATGGGTTTTTTGCACCCCCTCCTTCTGAAAAGGGTGCTGTTGCTTCAAAATGTGTGGGAACTATCAGGCTTCTTGTCGCATTCTTTGAGGATTTATTTTGCCGTGTAAATGACCCCCATGTCATGGAGATGCTAACAGGCCCTCTGGAGAAATAAAATATCCCAGGTCTGAGTGTGGCTTCCTTTCTAACATTTAGGGAGATTTAAGGAAGTCTTCACTTAGTATGTGAAAATGGTTCTGCAGGTTGCAGACATTTTTAATCAATTTGTTAAAAATATATTTAATCAAAAGGTTGATCAAAAGTACAAATTATCAGGTGACATTTTAATCTGATCAATAGTTCTCAAATGCCTCACATCTGTTCATATCTCAGATTTTGTAGTTTGTTTACTGTTTTGTTGTACATTTTGAATCAAACGAAGAACCAACTGGGAATTTGTTGTCTTTTACGTCTCTGGATGGTGCTTATTGACAGTTAAAACACTGTTTGTCTGGAATGGCCAACCAAAAATTTAAACAGGTAAGAAGTTTCTACTGATACATGTGTTCTTTTTACTCTTCATCCATAGCCTAAAAAAAATGTTTAGTCTTGACTCAGACCATATCTTTTGGATGAATGCAGAATCGTTCCATAAGATCTCCTATGTGGGGCACAACTGAACTGAGCAGGATCTGTAAAAAAAAAACAGACCACTGATTCATTTAAATTAGGCTCCTATGAGGGTATATTTTCACCAAGAATGCATGTAGCAAAAAGTTCAGGGAATGGTGCTATAAGGTTACTCATAAATAGATAGACTTGTATGTAAACACCTGCTCCTTTAAGACTGCAATGAGGAAGGAAGCTGAGATCTTATTCACCCGCCACCCCTTTAGATCACCTGTGCCCACTCTCCCTATGTTCAGTACAGTTGTCCCTTCATATTCGCCAGGGTTTGGCTCCAGGACTACCCGCCCCACCCCCCGTGGATACCAAAATCTGTGAATACTCAAGTCCCATTATATGCAACGGCATAGCAAAATGGTGTCCCGTATATAAGATAGCAAAATCAAGGTTTGCTTTTTGGATTATTATTTTTTAAAGAATATTTTCAAACTGTGAATACTTAAATGTGGATACCAAATCTGTGGATACAGAGGGACAATTGTATATGCTTTGGTGATTACTTTGGGATGGAATAGGATTATTTGGTCTTCTTCCATTTTCTGGAAGATGTGTTGCTCATCTGTGCTGAATGTAATGGGAGCCAGTAAGGTCTTTTTTTAGATTAAGGGTACATCTTTTATTATGTTAATCTGGTCTTCATTGATTTGAATGATAGTAAAATGTTAATATAGCTAAGTAAATTCACTCACATCTGTTAGCTTATGGTTAAATGTTAGCAGTGGTTAAGATAATTACATCATATTTGGTTGGCAGAAGTTATGCAGGAGTTTTATGGGTTTTTCAGATTGTTGAGAACCCACATGCAACAGTGTGATTGATGGTTTCCAGATCATAAAGTTCATGACTTTGGGACCTGTAGCCAGGACAGGGCATTGCCACTAGGACCAGCTTGCCTCGCCCCTTCTGAGTTTCAAGGCGCCAAGTAGCATGACATGGGAGATCTTCCCACATCAGCATCAATGTTGACCTACATTGTATACTTCTGGCATCCTCCTCTTTTAGGTCTGGGTGGACTCAGGGGCTTGTTTATACGGGCTCATTGCTTGATTGGATTTGAACTCCCACACAGGTTTTCTCCTTGGCAGATTTGGCTAATGTTATTTAATAAAATGTGGTTCTAATTAAACCATTTCTTATATAACACCTCTTTATTTACTCCTCAGGGTGCAATGGACTCCATCCAAAAATTGACAACTCTTGTGCACCAGCTGAGAAAAATATTTGTTTTAGAGACAGCTGCAAATATGTCGTGATGCATTACCATGACTATTTTTGTATGGTGCTAAATTAGCTTTTGTATGGGAAAAGAAGTCCTTCTTTTTAGTAGACTCAGTTTTATGAGCTTGCTAGCTCTTCTTTCTTAGAGATATCTCTTGTCAATATTATATCTATTGTGGATGGAGTGTACTGTGTATCAATCCCAAGATTTAGTTTTGACCCCATGTTAGCAATTTGGAAAGCAGCTCAGTCTGGCTTGGGATCCTTTGGAACCTACCTCGAGTTCAAACCAGCTTCAGAAAACCTGAAGCTTTGCTACTTCTCATAGACTACCACTGAGGCCTTATCTACATGGGCAATTTACTCCAGTTTGCCCGTGTCTGAGAGCTCTGCAGTCTACATGACACAGGGCATTTGTCCCAGTCTGCCCCCAGGCAGTCCTTACGACTCCCAGGGCAGAAACGGGCCTCAGATGGGGTCAAACTGGGATAAGGCCTGATACAGCATTCTAAAATAATACCTGCTTTACTTCACTGCAACTGGGAAAAAACAGAGCAGGCCCTGCATGTCCACAGGAGTCCGTCCTGGCCGACCAGCCCATTGGTCCAGCTGCCAATCACCCTTATCCTTCTGGGTCGAGGAAGGGGTCCCACAGCATGTGTCCAAGGATGACCTTTGGTCACATGTTGCAGCTGGCTTCCTCGATGCCGGGAGGACAAGGAAGATGGTAGCTACAGTGACAGGCTGGCATTCCTTGTTTGGACTCCAGCCCATTTTGTTGAGACACGGGCCTGATCCATGGCCAGGATATGCTGGTCGGGAGCCAGCATATCCTGGCTTGTGTAGATGAACCCTGAGAAACCAACAAACTACAATTATCCCTTCATGTTCATGGGGGTTAGGGGCAGACAACCCCCGCGAATGTGAAAAAACCACGAATAAGAAATGAGCCTGTGGGCAAGTGGCTTTCCACCCCAGTCCCTTCCCAAGGCAGCTATGGGCTTCATCAGAAGCCCCTCGCTGCCTTGAGAAGGGACTGGGTGGAGAGCAGGTGTGCCAGCGGCTTTCCACCCCACCCCCTTCCCAAGGCAGCGACGGGCTTCATGAGAAGCCCATCGCTGCCCTGGGAAGGGACGGGGTGGAGGGGGGGCAGGTGGATTTCCACGAATAATAAAAACTGTGAATGTGAAAGTCTCGAATGTGGAGGGACAACTGTATAATGTTTTCTCCTATTGATAGAATAGGATGAAATTAGCAGGCAGAACGGATCTTCTGGATGAATTAAGCTTGTCAGGTTTCAGACAAATAGGTACAAAAGTCTCTGTCCAAGTAGCTTTTAGTTGCTGACTTAGAAATGGGGGCGGGGGAGAGAAAGGAAGCAACTGTCAATAACTTTTTTGCTTCTTGGCAGAATGAGATGGAATTTACAGGCCTAATTTCCCCTTCTGAGGAGATGAAGCGTGCCAGATTCAAATAGATAGGTGCAAGAGGGTTATGCAAGAATAGTATTCTCTCTCTTTCTTTCTGTGAGTGTGCCCATGCGCACTCACACACACATACACACATGTGTTTTTAATGGATTTGTTTACTCTCTGTGTTTATGGGTTGGACAACACATATGAAAACAATACGTATCATAAAGTGTGTTTCTAGAGAAGAAACCTGCTGCATATCAGAAGACTATAGACTTTTTCAGACGACTTAAAAGTCGTCCTGAGGAGCCGTAAGAGGCACAAAGCTATCTTGCTGCAGGGGTCCTTTTTCAGACAATGCCATTTTCTTCTGGTTCACCTCCGTGTTCCATGGAGGGAAAAGGCGCCACTTTTTACTCACCATGGAGGAAAAAGGCGACACTTTTTACTCACAAAAGATTTCGTGACTAAAAAGTGGTGCCTTTTCCCTCCATGGAACACGGAGGTGAAATGGAAGAAGACAGTGTTGTCTGGAAAAGGACCCCTGCAGCGAAACAGCTTTGTGCCTCTTGCAGCTCCTCAGGATGCCTTTTAAGTCATCTGAAAAAGTCCTATGACTGTTATCACACTACACTTTATCCATTATTATTCCACTTTAACTGCTATGGCTGCCTCCTGTGGAATTCTGTGGTTTGTAGTTTAATGAGGCCTAAGAGCTCTCTGGCTGAGAGTTCTAAATACTCCTCCTTAAACTGCAAATCCCAGGATTCCACAGGAGGCAGCCAGAGCAGTTAAAGTGGAACAATAGCGCTATAACAGTGTAGTGTAACAAGTCAACACATGAGGAGCTTTCATGGTAGTTTTCTTTCAGAGGAACAACAACAAAAAATCAATTCCCCCTTGTGGTTTTGTGGGCAAATTTTATGCATACATTATAGGGGTACCCATAATTGAGTAATTTCAGGACAGGTGCAAAGCTTTTGGAGTTATGACAAACACAAAGAAGTTTTGGGGTCTTTGTTATTTCTTTTCTCTCTGATCACTTGACAGCACCAGTCATAAAAATTCGTAAATGTTTTGTTCTTGATAGATGGCAGCCAGATGTTCTTGATAGATGGCAACCAGATGGCAGTTCACTGAGAATATATGGAAGTGTACCTCAGGGTGAGCAACCTGGATCCCTTTAGATCAGTGGTTCTCAACCTGTGGGTCCCCAGATGTTGTTGGACTACAGCTCCCAGGAGCCCTCTGAGGTCTCACCTTGACATCCAGGTGGTCCTCCCAGTCATTAGTGAGGCTGTGAGTTCAATCCTACAGCCTCACTAATGATTGGGAGGACCACCTGGCTGTCAAGGTGAGACCTCGGGGGCTCCTGTAAACTGTAGTCCAACAACATCTGGGGACCCACAGGTTGAGAACCACTGCTTTAGATGTTGCCAGACTGCAACTTCCATCATTCAAGTCCTCAAGTCTGCCCAGTGCCCTCTGATTTGACAGACCTGGCCCATCAAATCATACAATAGCCATCAGTGACACCCTCTCCCCTCAAGCATAGCCATGCTTCACACAAGTCCTCAACAGGTAGCAAGGACATCATCAAACACCACTGATGCAGAACCCAACCTGCATTGATTCCAGCTTGCTCTCACCACCTCTCCTTGCCTTGCTATGGCCCTACCTGGCTCAGGACTTTAACAGACGAGGCTCTTAAAAGTGTTCTTTTAATTTTTCATGCCAGCAAAGAACTCCCCCTACCTCACTTACCTATAATCCCAGCAAAGGCTTCCCCAGCAATGACAGAGGAAGTGAACAAAACTCCATTCACTTCCTCCTTTGAAATCCCGTGGATTCTCGTAAGACTTCATCACACGGGAAATTCAAAAACAAAACAAAACAAAAATAAGACAGAAAAAGTTTACACAGGCACCTAAACACACTTTAAAGGTCCCACGTAACCTGGGGAGAGTCATAAAAAGTGTGCCATCTACCTGGATGTCGCAATCTCACCTGGATGTGTTCGTGCTGGACTGGCCATTGATGCTGCATTGACATGAGTACAATAGTATGAGGCTTCACACGCCGGCAATACCAGCACAGAAGTGCCATGGGGGATCTATTGATGGCTTAAGTCATCGATAAAATACTACAGGTTTTGGTGGGGACATAACCACAAAAGGGTGACATTGTCTGATATGCGCACCCTTTCACAGTTATGTGACATCATCATGATGGTGTATTTGATGCATCTGATAATGTCCTCAGTCTTCTGGCTGCAAAGTGCAGCAACAGAGAAAGAGGCTGTTGACCTTTGTACCTGTTTTATGGCAAAAAAGTTATAAACACATTTTTAAAAAATAACTAAATCAATCCAACATGTAGGGATGGGTGATAATTTTGTTTGTTTTCCATTTGTATAAGAACTTATAAAATTCACACTTCTAACATTATTATACAAACCAGAACAAATTTATTCTTCAGTATTCAGATTTTATCTAAATAAAAAAGCATACAAAAATGCAATTATTAATGGGGAAATGGGCAAAACCACAGTATATTAAGGGGGAAAGCTTTAAAAAAAAAGAATGCCTTTGGCAAAATTGCATAGAGATATGTTTCTTGTGAAAAATGCATGTGGGTTTTCTGTCGAAATGTAAGTCACAAACTGATGCAAAAATGGAACGAAATAAGTTTAAAATTTGGAAAATAAAATTGAAAATACATTCCTACCTACATCACAGCACTGGCATGAGGATGAATGTGATATTGTCTGTAAGGAGCCTTAAATATAGTTAGGACTTGTGCAATTGTGATTTACAGTCTAACAACACAATGCTTTATAAGCATTTTGCCTGGTGCATATCATGCCAATGACATATATTTTCCTGACCAGATTTTGTCTCTTATGCACCCAGTCCAATCTTTTCACTTACTGATGCCACAGAGTTTGTGGGCTACCAGGTAAATTGTTGGCACATCATTCTAGAATGACTTCACAGGAAGGGCATCCTGTGTCCACACTTTGTTCTTATACTTTTGCACTGTTGTTTGAGATAAAGGTTTCTGCTGCTTTGAACCTTGAGGGCAAAATGCCAACTTCTTCTGCAGTGACTAATCTGTCTATTTTAGCCCTAATGGAAGGTGTTGACACCAGTGTATTCAGATACTCCAGTCTTTTTAAGTGCATGAAACAGAAACAGTTTAGGCACTTCAATGGTTTATAGTTGCAGCAATAATTTTCAGCAACCATTTGGGGGGCTTCAACAGTTTTCTCAATTATCGCTATATGTCCTCACATAAACATAATGGGCATTTATTCTGAAGGGACAACTATTCACCATTTACCAAAAAAAAAGTCAAACTTTTCTTTAACCATAGAGGTTGGGATTGGCAGAGTACCTTTCTTTGAATAAAAGAGGCTTTCATCTAGGATGGCTCACACGAGTGTAAGAGAAAGGGAATTTTCACCAGTTTTCACTTCAGCATCCCACACCCTCTGGAGTAGCTTGTGGGAAGTACTTTTCCCTCCCTGCTCTTTGTGGGAATCAAGAGTGCCATATTCCATCTGTAGCACTCTATGGATCAAGTGGTACCCAAGTTGTGCTGCTGCCTGATGCAAGAGAAGCCCCTGCCCACCATGTGCCCTCCCTCATTGCTTCTCACCCTCTGTCTTACTCTGAGAGGAACACAGAGACCCAGTGGGCTCTGTGAAGAGTAGTGCATTACCACAGGAGAAAAGTGTTCAGGGTGGCTCTTTAGATCCTGCCACTGCTCTGCATCGGGACTGTAATCATGCTGTCTCCAGGAAGTCATTGGATTGCAGCTCCCAGAAGTCCTAGCCAGGAGAGTCTATAGTGAGGAATCTTGGTACTGCGGTCCAACAACATCTGAAAGGCCACATGATTCCCATCATTGCTTTACAGCCTGTTAACCTCTCCAGAGTGGCATTGAGTGTCATCCTGGAGGGAGGGAGGGAGGGAGGGAGGGAGGGAGGGAGGGAGGGAGGGAGGGAGACCTGGAGCCAATAGAGAAAAGAAAACAAAGTTAGATATACTGTATAAAAATAAATTTAAGAGACAGCATTCTTTTTAGCATTTCAAGGTGCTCCTTCATCCAGGTTTAGACCAGGCTACCTACTCTGAGTGCTAGTGATACTTACAATCAGTGATATCCTCCCATTTTAAATATTTAATTTTATTTCCTAATGTTTTACTAGAGGAATTAGTGATACATCCGGTTATGAAATATTTGTAAGCTGAGGTAGCATATCTTAAAACCAGTTACCAGCATCTATTAAGGGACTGAGTTCCAAGGGTCAAAAAACTGTCTGTGGCAGCTGGTTCTGGTGGATCCTTCACATGCACAGTAATAATTGTAACACAGGACTTTATCAGACCATCCAAATATGGCATCATAATGATGCCTAATTAACACAAAAGGACGTGCATATCATATGATGTCCTTTCGTGATCTTGTATTGTTAAAAAGCTGTTCCTTTTTATTGACGGGCCAAGACATCAATAAATCTGCCGTGGTGCTTTTTTGCCAGCATTGCCAGAATTTGAAACCGCATGCCATTGTGCTCACGTGAATACAGCATCAATGACAGAACACTTTCAGGTGAGATCACTAAAACCAGGAACCGTACGCTCTTTATATGAACCTCCCCACTGTACTTTGAACTTTTAAAGTATGTTTCTGTGCTTGTGTTAATGTTTTATTTCTTGATTTTGCTTTATTTTTAAAGTTTGCTGCGCTCGCGTCTTCTTGTGAGAATCGGTGAGATCTCAGATCAGGCAGTAAACGGAGCTCTGTTCTTGTTCCATTTATGCTGGGGTTGCCTCTTTAAGGTAAGTCTGGTAAAGGGTATTCTTTTGCCAGCATAAAAACAGTTCAAAATATGAACCGTTTCAAAAGCAAAAGAACGTTTCTGGGGGGTGGTCTGATAAAGTCCACAGGGACCCCCAGTGGTCCGTGATGTCCTCACAGGAGTCAGTGAAGGCTTGAAGGCTGCTTGGTCCACCTCCCTGCAGTGGTGGGAACCAAGGCAAAGGCTGGCTGGCTGGCTTGGCCTACGCATTGCCATTTAATCCCCTCCAGCCACAAACTTGCAGGAAGAAGCAGAAGAAAAGTTTTCCCTCCTGCTCCAGTGCCACTGAAGGAAGGTTTAATGGATAGTGTGTTGTTGTTGTTGTTGTTGTTGTTGTTGTTGTTAGGGGTTTAAATCTAGAGTTAAGTTTTGGGGGCTCTGGCAACAAAAGATATTTAAAGGGGATCCCTGGTAAAGAAAAAATTAAGAGCCACTGTTGCAACATACATATTTGAAAAACATAGTGTTGGAATGTAACTGTAAAACCATAACAAAGCAGGAATAGTCTGGCTAAATTTGGCAAGCCAAAGAAATGTTGAAAATTGAGAGATGTATTAATCCAGTGCTCTGACTGGGATAACAATGTTGCTGATGTATTAATTCAGTACAGTATATTGATTCTATATTCTGAAGTTGTTTTTTTAAGGAGATTATCAGATGGGAACAAAAAAAGTGTTCCCATCTCACAATCTCCTCTCCCACCCTTCTCCCATCTCTGTAATAGGAAAAAAAAGTTTCCAGACCTACCTTAATTGTACATCGTTCCCTCAGCAGGACAGCCCAGGAGATGGAGCTCCTTTCACTTCCTGGTTTCAAATCCCTGTCATTCTTGCAAGAACACGAGAGTGCAGGAAATTCAAACATAAAAAGTAAAATGAAAGACAAAAAGTTACACCAAGCACCTAAACGTACTTAAAACATAACAAGTAACCCAGGGAGGGTACAAAAAAGTGTGTAACTTACCTGGATGTCCCCATCTCACCCGGAAGTGTTCTGGCATGGACATCCCATTGACACCGGCATCGTGCCAGCATAACGTGCACCTTTTCAGACACAGGACATTCTGTTACAGAAATGGAACGGGGGATCTATTGATGGCTTAGGCTGCCAATAAAAAGCAACACCAGCGGAATGGCAGGAGCACAGGTGCATAACAAGATGGGAACGACATCATCTGAAAAGGAAGCCCTTTAGTGATCACCTGGCATCGTGATAATGCCATATTTAGCACATTTTATAATCTCCTAGGTTAAGATCCTAATTGCAAATGTAGAGCAGAAGCAGGTAAAATGTGGCCCTGAGGCTGCATGCAGACCCCTACCACTGTTTTTGCACTCCTCAACCTTTCCAGGCTAATTCTCCTCCCAAGGGAAAGGCTATTTACCTTTTAAATAGAATGTAGCCCTCCATATGCTATTTAATATACACCCCCCTTAGTTTTCATATACAGAAACAGACTTCTGGCAACTTTGATGGGGGTGGGTTTGTTTTTTCGGGGGGGGGGTATTTTTGGCAGTCCATCTGATCCCAGAAGGTCCCAGGGGCAGAAGGTTTATTTAGTTTATTAGTTAGTTATTTATATTTAAAACCACTCTTCAGCCACAAGGCTATCAGAGCGTCTTACAAATTGTTTTAAGCAATAGCTATTTACACATCTAACTGCATTAAACAGCTTCCAATGTGTGTTAGCTAATTGCCCCCACAAGCTGGGTACTGATTTTACCGACCTACGAAAGGATGGAAGGCTGAGTCAACCTTGGAGGCCGCTGGAATCAAACTTGCAACTTGTAATGTGGTGACTTGCAGTACTGGCATTGCACCACCAGGGCTCCCTAACCCACTGGCTGAACCCACCACAGCTGCCTACCCTTGATTTGGGGAGCCAGAGATATTTACAGAAATTAAATCAAATCCTATATGTTGGAGAAGATGTCCTTGGCCCTCTTTAAATTCCAGAAGAGCTTTCACACATGTTCCTCATGAAATCCCAGAGCAGGGATGTAATGCTTCTCTAATTGCATTCTCAAATGAAGCAACAAATAATTTTAGCACTTTTCTTCCTATTGCAATAAACTTTTTGTAAACTGTGCAATTTTTTGAGTAATATTTTTACTTTAAGATTTACTCTGCACAAAATTTGCACATTGGTTTGTTTTGGGGTTTTTTTGCTACAAAAAATTTGTGAATTTTGCATAGAGTTTTTCAACCATTTTTGAATATTTTTAAGCATGTTTTCCATCTCTATCCCAAAGAGCTATACTAAATCTAATGAGCTTAAGTTACAGGAGGGTAGATTTCACTGAACACTAGGATAATTACTGTATTTAGTGATATGGTTGTTCTTCCTCTCTGGAATACTTGAAATAGAGGGTAAACAGCTTTCTTTTGGGGATGCTCTAGCTCTGGATTACCTGTACTGAGAAGAGAGTCCAAGAATGGGAATGCAGATAGTGCCAGAGCAAAAAATCTGTTAATTTCTCTGCAAGCTTCCTATCTACCCTTTTAAAAAAGCAAATAAAACACCACAGAAAATAGACAGGATAGAAATGGACAGTACAGAACCCTGTATAATGGTATCTTTTCTACACCCACACAGCTCATAAGGCTGTCTCAGTTTGGATAGGTACATGCTTTTTGGGACATGCTCAATCAGATCTCTACAGGAGGATGTGCCTCTTGGGTGCCATAATCTTATTTTTGTTTTGTTGCAAGGAGGAGAGTAGTGATTATATGCTCTCTTTCTGGACTTGAGCACAAGAGCCATTATGCAGCAAAATAAACAACCACAGATAGCCACCTATGATTTACTATAGTTAAACTGTATTTGAGTTGAAACAGCCTCTGCCTATATCTATTTCTGTCAGTCCTTGTCTTGCCCTTGGAAAGTAATGAGTTATACGCATATGGAATACTCTCACTTATGATTGGGACTGTCAGAAACTCCATCTTGGTTTGTACTAAAAGAAGTTGCATAAGTGGAAAATTAGTAAATTGATGTCAGCATCTGCATCCCATTTCTGCTGTGTCACACCACACTGCATGCTACTGTACAGCAAAAAAAAAAAAAAAGTATTTACATTATGTAACTCTCCAAGTTAGGCGTAAACACATTTCATTTCAATGCATCTTTCAAGATGTATATGTGGTCAATCACTGTAAAGTTTTCATTGTGTTTCCTTATACTAATTTCCACCACCACCCCTTAGCTCTGGGTGCATCCAGGCTGATTTAAAAGACCAGAAATTCCCAGCTTTTGTTCCTGTACTTTCCCATTTTATTTTGGAGATCCATACATATTTTGTTGATTCTAGAATATTTTCTGTCAGCTCCCAGTACAATCAGAGACTTTTTATACTAGCTCCCAGATCAGTTAACCAGTACAAAATCGGAAAGAATAAAATATTGGAATGTTTAATCAGTCTGGGTGCTCTCTAAGATACAATGGGGTAAGTAATCATTTCTGGTAGTTAAAGCTTAGTTTCTGGTAAAGGATATGTTAAACGACTGGGAAGGAATTAGTGTTATACCTGCAGTAAAATGGTCCCAGTGAACGCGCCTTCTTGATATGGCTTCTCTTGAGTATCAGGTAACCCTACTGCAAACTTAACCAAAATAAAAAGGGCTTGGGGAGCACTCAAGGAAGTTAACTATGGAGGAAAATGAAGTCTGAATCATGATTTCACACTATGTTCTGAGAAATATGGAACCCTAAAATAGTCAAAATGTGCCCAAGACTTGTAAATTTAAATGGAAAGATCAAAAAGTCCACAAGGGCGAAGACTACATAATAGATGATGGGGTAATTATGCACTAGGTTGAAGTGAGATGTCCCATACATAAAAAAAACATTGGCAGAGGAATTTGCATGGGTTATGCTAAAGGCCTAAAAGTTATGAACATGAAGGGAATTTTTGCAAAAAGTGAGACACACTCATGCTCTTGATTTCCATGTTGGTGACTAGCAAAAAGGAATACTCAAGCATTGTCAAATAATATTGAATGCCAAGGCTCATTAGCCAGCTTTGCTTCTGGAATCCATGGCATCTCTGAGAACATCATAACTGCCTTAATCAAGGTGCTTTTTGGCTATCAACCTGTAATACTCAAACATTTGAATCTTTAACTTGAAAAAGAACTGCTTTTATCAGGCATGTAAAATAACGTCAGATAATGGCTACTGCTGGAAATCATAATTGTGGCAGTAAATGTGAGCAGGTACAATTCAGTATAGCTTCCCATTTTGTCTAATCCAGGGAATTGTAGTTTCCAGCTTCGGAAAAACTCAGGATCTTAAACCATGGTTTGAAGTTGGTTTAAAACTGTGGTTTGTTTTGAAGCCGCTAACCATTGGTTCCAGGTGTATCCAAAGGCATAACTATGGTCAATGTCATGAACCCCCTGGCTGAGGAGGAGGAGGAGGAGGCAGCAGAGAATGCAGAATGGGCAGAGGGGGAACGAATAGCTGAGGCTGATGAAGAAGAAAAAGACAGCCTGGTTCAGCCTGAAGATACAGCCAAAGCAGATAAAGAAGACCTACCTCATTCAGAACGAACAGCTGGTCAGCCAGTGATGGATGATCTAGATGAAATGCCTCCTCCCTTCTCTGAATGTAGGAAAGAGAAATGCCATGCTGCTGTTTAAATACCAAATGCTGACTTGCCTCCTCGTTAACTAGGCCCACCTGGCCCTGAAAATCAAGCTATAAATTTAGCAGCAGATTCCCTTCAAATTTCAGAGCTGACAACTGCTTATCTTGAGCTGTTGCAGATTCTTGCTTACCTTGCCTTTGAATGGACTTTGCTGACCATAGACTTGGACCAAGGACCTGACTCTACTGACTTCTGGCCTGGCTTTTGATTTCTCTGGTACCTGGTATGGACTCTTGGTAACTAAACTCTGGCCTGGCTTTTGACTACTTGTACAAACTGTGTGGATTATTGGTGACTGGCTTTGGACTTTTCTTGTTTCTGTTGTGGACAATTGGCAGCAGGCTAGAACTGCATCTCTTACCCTGTTGTTCCTCAAGCACTTGCCACTGCGAGTTCAGGACAGTTAATTGAAGATACCGACATTTCAATGGTGTATACCATGAAGGGGAGAGAGAAAGGGCTGCAGGCACAATCAAAAGCTTATGGAAGCAAGATAGGATGATCCTAACATAGCCAATATCTTTATGCCCCCCAATTAATAAATAGTGGTCATATAACAAGGGATAGCTGCCTTTAGGACATCCTGATTGTGAACTGTCAGTGCTCTGGCTGCTCACTGCTAGATACAGGGCACTCTACTAGATGTGCAATAGGTCTGAAGCAGCAAGATGGAAAGAACATTAGCAGTTGCACTTTGTCATGATATCATAGTACTGCAGGGGTTTCAGGAGTTTCATTTGCCAAAATTACCTCATCTAGCAACTATTAAAGATCTAGCAGGAGCAATATTATTGAAAACTTGGTCTTCTCTGGCACTAACCCAAGATGCTAATTTATTGCATGGCTATTAGCATGCAGCAAATAATAAAAACTCACTTGCAGTACAGCTTACACTGTATCCATCTGACTGATGAGAATCCCTGTTTTCCCCCCCTCCTCCTCCTCATCTTGTGGTGGCCTGGCTTGGAAGTAAACATACAAGGTAACTGAATGTACAGCACACAATCAGGCTTTAGAAACAGCTTTTCTTACTTACCTCTCTATACAAACAGCTCCTTACCTTTAAGGAGAATGAATGTCATGGGATGCTGAAGCTGTCCATAACTGAGCAGTGGTATGATGATATTCGGGGACTCAAAGGATCATCCTACTACTGCTCAGTTATGGACAATTTTAGCATGCCATTATATTCATTTTCCTTAAAATGAACTTTCTAAACTCTGCTTCTTACCCTGTTTATTACTAAGATTGCATTTTAAAAAGAGAAAGTCAAAACATGTAAATACATGAAGGTTGGAAGACACTTCCAGTGGCCAGGCTGAAACCTCTTT
This sequence comes from Gambelia wislizenii, assembly GCA_030847615.1. Classification (NCBI taxonomy): domain Eukaryota; kingdom Metazoa; phylum Chordata; class Lepidosauria; order Squamata; family Crotaphytidae; genus Gambelia; species Gambelia wislizenii. The sequence goes on from JAUMIR010000006.1 coordinate 106,240,223, forward strand.
TCACTATTTAGACTTGTTTATCTCGGATTGGCCTTTTTAGTCATCAGTGCGCTTGCAGAAAGCGCGGGATGAGTCCTTCCTGAATCTTCATTTGCGAAGAAAAGCCAGAGAGAGATTTAGACCTTCATCTTTAAGCTAGAATTTCTAGAACCCTTGCCTTGTTGTCCTGTCTCTGGCTGGCATTCTTCCCATGAATTCCTTATACTGGCTGCATATTTTGCAGTGAGGAACAAGATTTGGAGCCAGAACAGTGGATAAAGGAAGCCTAACTCAGATGGTATATGTACCAGGCTGTAGTGAGTTACAATTAGGTGCAAATCTCCTGTTGACATAGCCTGCTTCCATCAGCTGATAGCAGAGATGGCAACCTGCTAGCAGAACAGCTATAATCTGCTGACAGAAGAGCCAAAAAAGTGGTCAGAAAAGGGTCAGAGAGGGAGGAGTTGAGCTATGCCAGATCCAAATTTCCTCCAGACAAGGGACAGAGACACAATTTTAGCAGACAAGGGTAGTAGTAAATAATTACCTACTTCTCTAGGCTAGGAGGTGTTCAGATTCAGCCCAGCTTCAGCTAACCAAGTGTCTGCTGGCTCAGCTGGCCCTTGGCCAGTTTGGAGTGTGTTCTCAATCATGGTTAGGTTGCACTGAAATTAATGTGAAAAGTTAGCCATGAGTAATTTAAGATCTACTAGTATCAATGTGATATAAGTGTGACTAATTCCCTATACAACCCAGAGTGTCCACCTTCACATCAGTTGCATTTCTGAAATTATTTCAGTACTGCTTCTGATGCTGAATAGAACATTTCTAATACAACAGAAAGATGGAACTGGTTCTTTTTAAAGAACATTATACAACCTGCTTAATTTACATGGTGTAAGTATTATACGTAAATATATTTTAGCAGAATATATTTTAGCAGATTTAGCAGAATATATTTTAGCAGAATTGCAGAACTATTTTAAAGGTTTTGGTTGTTCCTTAGCAGAAATGTTAATAAAATCTGGATTCCTTATCACGCTGTGTAACACAGCTTTTCTTTAACTCTTCATTATTAGTACCACAAATCTTAGTATTGTACTGAGAGATTTTGCAAACATAGGAAGGAAAATGAAGATGCTATGTGCCAGCAGAGGAAACTTACCATAAATGTTGGCCATCATTGCTGGTCCTTTTATGTCAATATGGTCAAATGCAAGTATTTGCATTTTCATATTAAGGAAACCCAAGCAAACATATATACTCCCCAAGAAACCTTTCTGATATTGTTCATGAAACCCACTGGCATTTTAAAAATTAGATCTGAGAGCTGAAGCAATTAAAGTCATGATGTCAGTATCTATAAAATGCTGAAGGGGGGAACATTATTAAGAACCCATAAAAATTAAAAGTATCTGAATGTACTCTGTGTCCTGGGTCACGTTTACACGGGCAGATATTCCCCTAAATATACCGCTAAGATTGCTCGTTGTTCCCACGCATCGCGCCACAGTATCGCCTCATTCAGAAGGGGGGGAAGGTAAAAAACCCAAATATAGCATCACAGAGGATGTCGCTACTTTTGCCGACTTATTTGAAAAGTAGTGCGACTTAGCGCATTATTGATTGTGTGAACAACCATTTCGCTATGGGCTGTGTGAATTACCAGCAATCTTTCTGATACAATCACAGCAGAGCTGCGCTGTAATTTGTTGGGATGTTCAAAGAAGGGGTGGGCTCTCAAGAGATGGATGGAATGTTTTCAGCCACAGAGAAAGTCTCTGCAGCTTGCTTGGCTGCTAGGAAATAAGGAAGCTTGTGGAGGGGGGGAGTGAGGGAGCGACCAGGAAATGTTGTTTTCACTCACGGAAAAAATCCCAGCTGTCTGCAACTTGCTTGTCTGTGTGTGTGTGTCAGAGAGAGGGGGGATGAGAGGGGGGGAAGGGAGGGAGATTGAGTAGGGATGGGCTCATCCAGCTGTTCGTTCGATCGCATTTGTGTGAAGGAGGGCTTGATGGGGGGGAATAGCTTCTCCGTGACTGAAAGGGCTTTTGGAAGAAGATGCTTGAGAGCACTTCACTTTCTCTCTCTCTCTTTTCCTCTCTCCTTCTCATGTTCCCTTAGATGGGCTTGGGAGGCCATGCCCCCGCACCTTTGCCTGTCTGAACCAGAAAGCGGGGGGGTGGAACTGATTTCCCCATAAATCGTCTAAACTACCTGGCACTGGTGCGAAAAAGCATTAAAGTGCAAATTATCACAATAAAAACTGCTGTATAACTGAGCCTCTAGTCTCTGGAACAGCAGAAAACAAGCTTGCTCCTCAGTATGACATCCCTTCAAATATTTAAACATGTCTGTCATGTCACCTCTCAACCTTCTCTTCTCCAGACGTAACATACCCAGCTCCCTAAGCCGATCCTCATAGGGTTTCTCTTCTCCAGACTAAACATACCCAGCTCCCTAAGCTGATCCTCATAGGGCATGGCTTCCAGACCTACCACCATTTTGGTCGCCCTCCTCTGGACACGTTCCAGCTTGTCAGTGTTGTACTTAAATAATACTACAGCCTAAATCTTATGTTAGTCCCAACTAGAGCAGAGCCATTATACCAGTCGGGTTTAACAGCATGCTGACTTACATTCAACAATTGATTTAATGGGCCTGCTCTAATTGGGACTAACCAACAGGATTCCAGCCTATACTAATACATCACAGGGTTCAACAGGACCAGCTTGACATATTCTTTCACTTTGTTTTCTCAAGTGGATAGCCATTTTATCTCTTTATGTGACCTTTTTCTAAAAGTAGACAAGATTTCTCCTCCCTGGATATATGCATACATACATACATACATACATACACACACCTACCATCAAAAACAGGTGGATGAACTGGATTCGTTATCCTGTAGTCCCTGTAGTCTTTGAATAAGTGGCCAAACTGGACCATCTGCCTAGTAGTTTAGAAATCTAGATTGTGTACTGGTTGTGAGGCACTTCACATTACTGTCCTATCCCAGAACACTAATGTCAGAGGAGGAGGAGAGAAGCCAAAAATGAATGAAATTATGACCTTACTTTCCTTGTCATTAAATCATGTGGTTAAGTAGATATCTGTACCACACAAAATAGTTAAGTATTTTTAAGTGTCTATATCTATGTTTTATTGACACCTGACTAGAACTCTTGTCTACTGTCCATACCAGTTGTTAAGTCCCATGATGCTATTTACTTTCCTGCCAGTGTGGTGGGGTGGTTTGAGCATTGGACTGTGACTCTGGAGACCAGGATTCAAATCTCCACTTGGCCATGAAAACCAACTGGGTGACCTTGGGCATGTCACACTCTCTCGGGTTGTCTAGATGGTGAAAATGCTCCTCATAGAATTTGAGGAGAATACCTTTTGTCCCAATGGGATCTGCAGGAGATTCGCAGTATTCAGAAGGAGGGGGCAAAAAACTCCAAAAACTACATGGGAAAAGCCTTCACAACTTCCCCAGTTTTTTAAATAATGCATTGGAATGCACATTAGCACTTGTTAGGACAACCATTGCTGCACATTCTCAGAGGGTGGAACTGGGGGGCAGATTGGTTGGACATGCAGGGAGGGGGGCTCGCCAGCAAGGAAGTGGCTGAAAGTGTCGTTTTGGATTTTTGCCTTAGCGATCATGTACTTTTTTTGCTGTGCTGAGGTGCCCAAGTAACTTTTTTAAGCAGAAGGTCACACTCGCATACCTTGGCTTTAAAGTTTTAAAAAAACTGCAGTGGCAGCAATGTGTGGGAAATAGTAACACACTAATTTAGTCAGCTACCGTATTGATTTGTGGGCATGTGCACTTCAAACATGGCTAGCTTTCTTTTTGCCAAAAGACCGTGGAGACAAAAGAAGACTGCTGTGAATTTGCAATAATGTGCAGGAATCAGCATTATATCATCTTGTCTTGAGCCCTCAGTCTCAGAGGAGGGCAATGACAAACCCCCTCTGGATAAATCTTGCCAAGAAACACCTGTGATAGCTTTGTCTTAGAGTTGGCCATAAGTCAGAAATAACTTGAAGGCAAACAACAACAACCCTTAACTTATCTTGGGTGGTTAATGCTGGGGTCTTCAGACTTGAATTTCATTGTCAGGTTCCTGACATTCCTAAAGCTAGGAAAGAGTTTTCTCTAGCCAAAATGACATTTCACTTCTCTCACAAGAAGCTGCAAGCTTATATTCTGAGCCCCATTCCATGCACAATTAGAATGTACATACCCTTCCTGTCTCTACCCACAAAATCTCATACCATGAATACCAGATTTCTTTCCAGCCCCACTCAACAGGTGAGTGGATTAAGCTAGTTTTTGAACTAAATGTAGAATTATATCAATGCACATGCTACGTTTTCTCTGTGTGTTCAGCGAACGTATCAGATTTCGTGCACCTGTCAAAACTAGGTGTGTGGATTTGGCCCAGGTTTTAACTAGAAACATACAATGATTCCACAAACATAAGATAAGTTTCAAATCTTCCTCCCTCTCTCGCTTAGGAGTCATTTACACGGCAAAAAAAAAATCCTCAGCTGATTTGCCCAGAATCCTAATAGCTCACAAGAATTTTGGGCCAATTTCACCATATTCTCCAGAGGGGAGGGGGGACAAAATACCCATGAGATGTGCAATATAAGCTTTCACTATTTCTTCTGACCTTTTTGAAAAATTCAGTAAAGTTGCACACTATTGGCTGTGTGAATTACCAGCAGCAGTCGCGAAGTAGGGGCTCACAAGAGAGCTGAGATGCAATTGGTTGGACCTCAGAGGGGGTGGGCTTACAAGGGATGCCTTGCAATACTGGATCCACCATTTTTTTTAAGACTGGGCAACCCCAGCATTCTCCCCTTTCCCGTTCGCTGGCTGTGGGGGTGGATAGACGGGCCTACAGGACTGACAGTCCCATAGGCCTGTCTGTCCGCTACTGCTACCTATTCCTTCTTGCGCCCCCCCCCCTTTTCCATTCACCAGCTGCTCTTCCTCCCTGTGCCCCCCTTCCCCATTCGCTGGCTGAAGGGGGCCCTAGACCTCTTTGCCACTGCTACCTTTTCCACCCCACACAAGAGATAGGTCTCCGTGACTGTCAGTCATGGAGGCCACACACCCCATGTGAACTGCAAAATTGCCAATTTATCGGGATTTATTGGAACAGCCAAAATCATGTAAACTGATCGGCTCTGAATTGAAAGGGAAGCAAGCCGGCATTTTCTGCATTTAAAATGGTTGTGTAACCGACGCCTTAATGTTTAGCAGTATTATCAGGAAACTGCTGGACATCAGTGTTAAACCAAATATCTTCCGCTTTAGCAAAAACAAACAAAAGGTCAGTACACTACCTGTATCATCTTACACAAACTTTTGAAAATTTAGGACAAAGGTCATGATTTGCATCTCCCTGGATCATATTACATTCTATCCACAACTGTATAATCTACAATATTACATTCTATCCACAACTGTACAAATATGCTTTATAGTATAAAGTTTATACTAAGCCCATAATACCACTCAGTACTGCATCCAAAAAAGTGGATTTATATCCACCAAAGCTTATGCAAAAATAAAAACCAGTTTGTCTTAAAAGTGCTGCCATGTTTCTTGTTTCCCTTCCCCCTTCCTTCTTCTTTAAACAAATATGAATTCATATTTGAATACATATATATATATATATATATATATATAAACAAACCTAGCATCTCATACTATGTTATTATGCCAGATATCCCAGTAGCATTGTGTGTTGTGGCAGTCACCTGTGCAAATATCTGGGACAAAATTGGTTCACAGAAGGAAAAGCAGATGGCACTGCTGTGTGGTTTTCTTGATGGTTGTGTATAATAGGGATGTTAACTGGGAATTCTCGGTGAAGATACTAATATGCTGAATGCTAACAAATGTTCATTTACTTATTCAGAATTGTGGAATACCTAGGCTCTTCTCCAGTCTGGCAACACAGAGCCAATAAAACAGGTGCTATGACTGCCACCTACTGTGTAGGTCAGGAAACTGCCCACATATTCTTGTAAATTCTGAATGTTCAGTGCAACACAATTTCATTCACCTCTCTCCTCATTTCTCCATCAACTTTGTAATGTTTTCTAGTGAAACAGTGTAGCTTTTTTTTTTGCAGAATAGCTTTTTCTTGTTTATTATTTCCTATCATCACACAAGATTTCCCCTTGAAATTTCCCTTGAATTCCCTCCCCCACTTCTTTGTTTCTTAGAACCCCAAATACCAATCTATAAGTCTCTCTATATCAACTTTTGAACTTCAATTTCCCAAAGGCTCAGCCGTCCTGGCCAATGGTAAGACACAGAGAGGGAAAGTAACATATCAAAGCAGTGCTCTTACCTGGAGTAAGTTATAGTTTCTTTGTACGTATTAAATGAGGGTGTGAGAGTTACAGTAGGACCCCTGTATCCACTGATTCATTTATCCACTGATTCAGTTATCCACAGGACACAAAACAGCACACCTACCATAGAATCTTCCAGAAAATGTGTTCTCTCTAGCCATTTTCTAGGTCCTCCAAGGCAACTCTATGGTATTTTAAACCAGAAGTCCCATTATTTTCAATGGTGTTCACTATTATCCACGGTTGTTGGTATCCACAGACCCCCCAGAACTAATCCCCCACAGATACGGAGATCCTACTGTACATTTCAAAAGTAATGTAAAGAGTGGTAATCTCATCAGCAGTTTTGGTGTAATGAATAATGTAAAGAAGCCCTGGCAGCAATGCTATTGCTATTGCTATAAAATGTTGCTGTATAATGTACTCTGATTATTATTTTGTACTCTGGTTACTTTAAAGGGCATTTTCAGGGAATTTTGATAGGAATTTTTTCCCGTCTTATATGCCAGTCTGTCATAAACAATCCACAGGGTAAGTGAAAAGCATACATGTTGTTGGGGTGGATGGGAGTGGAAAGAAAAGAAGAGATGTTGCAGATCTGTGTCAAAACATAATGGCACTGGGTGGTAGGTCCCATGCTTTAAGATGGCTTTTCATACCCTGGAATTTTCCTACCTGCCAGCAACTCAATTGTGGGATTTCTGTACATGTGAGAAGTACCAAGTTGGAGAGGACAATTGAAAAGATCCAAAAAACACTTTTGATGGAACCATAAACAAAATATTTCACTTGTAGAAGACAATGATATCAGCCAAAGCAGTTTACGTCTTTTTCTCTGGTCTAGCTTGCACTACACAATTATAACACTTTGATATCACTTTAATTGCCATGGCTGCATGCTATCAAATCCTGGGGTTTGTAGTTCGAGGAGGCAGTAGAGCTCTCTGACAAAGGATTCTAAATATCTCACATAACTAAGAACCCTAGGATTCAAGAGGATGGAACCATGGCACTTTGAGTTATATCAAAGTGCTATAATTGTGGCAACTATTGACATAATGGCTTCATAACATGTTTTTAAAAATCCCCATCCGACATATATGACATATACGACATATGGCCTTTTCACCAGATCTAGTGTGATAATGCCACATGATGGACAACCCTATCCGTGGCAGACTCGGAATATACCACCTTACTCCAGATTTTAGGAAACTCATTGTTTTCTCAGACTTTGCTTGAAATTCTATAGAAAACTAGTGTGAACAATGTGTCCACACTAGATTTGGGAAGTGGGGAAGAGAGGATGTGTTGCCTGAGGAGCTGCCATTTTTTCTCCTCCTCAGCACCACTTAATAATAATAATAATAATAAAAAAATTTATTTATACCCCGCCCCTCTGTTAAAACAATCGGGGCGGCTTACAAAAATTAAAATACAATACAGATAAAAATCCCTAAACACCCCCCACCCCCACCCTCCCCCATAAAAAATATTAAACAAATGTAAATTAAAAGCAACGGTCTAAAATCACCTTTAAAAACAATAAATACAATAAATGGCCAGCGGACTAAAAGAAGCCAGGATCCCCTGAGGCCGGGATCTAATTAGGAAAGGCCTGCCGAAAGAGATCCGTCTTTAGTGCTTTTTTAAAGCTACTCAGGGTTGTTATCTGACGGATCTCGTTTGGCAGGTCATTCCACAATTTGGGGGCGATTACTGAAAAGGCCCTCTGGGAGGTTGCAGGCAGCCTAGATTTTTGTGGCTGAAGCAAATTCCTCCCAGAGGACCGGAGTGCGTGGGGAGGATTGTATGGGAGGAGGTGGTTCCGGAGATAAGTTGGACCCAAGCCATTTAGGGCTTTAAAGGTAATAACCAACACCTTATACTGGGCCCGGAAACTGATAGGCAGCCAGAGGAGAGATCTTAACACTGGAGTTATATGGTCTCTCCGAGATGTTCCCGAGACCACGCTGGCTGCCATATTTTGTACAACTGAAGTTTCCGGACCAAGCGTGAGGGCAGCCCCATGTAGAGCGCATTGCAGAAATCTAGACGAGAGGTTACCAGCGCGTGCACCACAGTCTCGAGGTCCTTTACTTCCAGGAAATGATGCAGTTGGCGTATCAGCCGAAGCTGATAACAGGCGCTCCTGACTGTTGCATTCACCTGACTCGTCATCTGAAGCAATGAATCAAGGAGCACCCCCAGACTGCGAACACAGTCCTTAACGGAGAGCGTGACCCCATCCAGGACTGGAGGTTGCAACCCAACTCCTGGTTTTGGGGCTTTGTGTAATATTCTTTCATTTAACTAGCTGATGGTGATGTAATGCAAAGAGACATTAGGATACAAAGAACTTTATCATACAAGGATGTCAAAGTGGAATTACAGCAGGATAGTAGCATCTGTGGCTGTAGCTTATCATACAATACCTAGTCTGCCCTGTAGCTGCTTTGTCTTCCATCTGTTCCTGGAGCACTCCTTTTCATTGGCGGCCAAAGCCCACCAGTGCTTCCCAATTGTGCAGCTTTATCCTTATTGATTCATGTATGATAAGTTCCTCCTACTGCAGTTCTGATATGCAAGCAGTCAAGTGCTATGCGTAGGCGTGATTATGGCCCTCTCTCCCTCTTTCCCCCTCCTCCTTATTATTCCCAAGAAGGGTGTGTTTTTTTTAAGAATTTTCTTTTCTTTTCTTTTTTTTACTTAATCAATTGCTGTTACTGTGCAATTGCACTGAAAACTTTTTAAAAATGGAAAAAATACAGATTGAAAGGCATGCTGGGAAGGGCATAGAGCAGGAATGGGGTAAGGGAAGCCGGTGTGCAAAAGACAGAGACCAGGACTATAGCAGCACCGTGGCGCTTTTGAAGAGCTGTGCAAAAATGATTGTCCCCAAACTGGTATGTTTGTATTTTCTACATTCATTCAATTGTGGCATCTTAGCAGCCTTAGTATTCTGTTTGGCAGGGAGAAAAATGTATGGCAAACATAAATTTTTGAGGAACATGAAAAACTAAGGGCTTTCTCTAGATGGGCAAAATACCCCATCTTGCCCATCTCAGAGCCCTGCAGTTCTGATGACTCAGGGCACTTGCCTTGTCCTGCCCCTGGGCAGTCCTCATAACCTCTAGGGAAGATATGGGGTTGAGATGGGGGGGAAGGCAGGGTAGAGCCCAATAGAATGTTTTCAAATAATACCCAGTTTGTTCTGTTACCACTGGCAAACAATAGATCAGGCCCCATGTGTCTGTGGGAGCCAATCCCTTGCTACTGTTGTGGTCTCCTGGCTCTCCTAGAAGGCAGGAAGGAGTCCTGCAGCATTTAACCAAAGCTGGTCACATGCAGAGGGCCTTGGAACTTTTTCAGACATGGCCAAATGCCCCATTCTTGCCCTGCAAGCCCCAATCCCATTCCTGTTGCGGAATAAAGGAAAAATATTCACACACTTACCTTAATTCTGCAGCAGGAACATCCTCCCTCTCCCCAAGTTGGCCAGTCGTAAATGCAGCTGTCGTAAGGCTGCCTTTATGACTGCCAACTGAAATCGTGCCTGTTCACGCGAGAGAACGGGCACGTGGCAAATTTGAAAATAACCCCCCCAACTGTCAAAAATAAAATCAAAGCAACAAAAAACAAAACAAAACCACAAACAAAAATGACAAGTAACCCGGGGTGGGTGGGGAAGGGTGCCACTTACCTGGATGTCCCACTCATGGCTGGAAGTGCTCAGAACAGACCTCCTCCCCCATGCCTGTCATCTCGGAACAGGGATGGGGCTCCTTTTCCCATATCCCTGATTCCGTGACAGACATTGAAGGGGTGTTCTATTCACGATGTTTCATCGTGAATAGAATACTCCAGGAGCAGGACGGGAGCAGGATGAAAGGGGTCCAAAAGGGAGCCCCTTTCTTGACCCTGTTCCATGCCTGCCACGGAATATTGGCCCCATCTGAAAATCTCCTTGGTCACATATTGCAGGGTCCCTTCCTGCCTTCTGAGAAAGTGAGAAAAATGGTGGTGGTGGTTCCAGCGATGGGCCAGCGAGCCTATCAGGACTTCCTTGTGTTCTGTGGAGGGAATGAGGGAGCAACGGGCCAGATCCATGGCTGAGATAAGCAGGGGAGCTGGCATATCCTGGCTCATGTAGATGAGCTCTTAGAGAAGAGCATTCTGGAATTCAGCCTGTTGCTCAACATTAATGCAAAAAAACTTTGCAAGAAATATTGTTAACATCTGATGGTCAGAACTTCATTTTTAATTCATTTAACTTATAGCTCCACCTTAAACTGCTGGTTTGGCAGGCAGGTGTTCACAGAAAACTTCTGACATAGGGCAATTTTTTTTCTGCTATACCATTCAAACATGGGGGAAACTTCTCTGTAGGCAATAGTGTGCTGAAGACTTGTCAGCCGTTTAGGCTGAAGTTGGCACTCAAGTGCTGATGCAGTGGACCTTTCTTCTCTCTCCTTCCCTTCAGTGGCCTTCAGAGCTGCCTGCAAACCAACTGTAGTTTCCCAGCACCCCAGAGCAGGGTGTGTTTTGAGGGGGGGTGCATAGGGGTTTGCAGTGGGAAGGGGAGATCATACCCTCCTGCTCCCTTTGGATTCTGCTGTTCTATCAGCAGAAGTCTAGTGTCAAATCCTGTTTATAGGTCAAAATGTGTGGCAGTCTGACAAACATGTAGATTACTTTGTGTATACATGCTGGAAGGCTGCATGAGGTAACATGTTAAACTTCTGGGAGAGAAGTACCTTCTGTAAATGAATGGTTAAGCAATTCTAAATGTCACATTAGAAATCTGATAGCCGACATTTATCAGGAGCTTCAGTCACTATGTAGTATGATTACAGCTCAGTGACAGAACACATTATTTGTGTGCAGAAATCATAAATTCAGTCCCCATTATCTCCAGGTAGGGTCAGGAACAAATCCTGAGACTTGTTGCTACTCAGTACTAGCAAGACTAGGGTTGGAGTACAATACGACCCCCTTAGCTGCTGGAGATTGGTTCTGGAGTACCCCATAGATACCAAAAACTGTGGATAATAGCGAACATCATTGAAAATAATGTGACTTCCGATTTAAAATACCACAGAGTTGCTTTGGAGGACCTAGAAAATGGCTAGAGATGACACATTTTCTAGGAAGACTCTATGGTAGGTGTGCTGCTTTGTGTCCCATGGGTAATTGAATCAGTGGATAATTAATAAGTGGATGTGGGGGTCCTACTGTATGTGTGGCCCTTCAGATATTGTTAGACTACAACTTCCTGTGGACTGAATTAGCCAAAGGCAGGCAATTTGGAATGTTATTTTTTAATTAAATATTTATTGAAAACTTACAACAGAATACAACTCTCATTGAATAAATTTGCATGACATCATACATGATTATGTTCCTTTTTTCAATTGATACAATTATAGTAAGCTTCCTCCTCCCATGAGTTTGACAAGAATTCATAGATAATAAAGTTCCCATTTTCTGATCAGTATCTAGCATACTTTCCCAAACATTTAAATGTTGCATCTTCTCTTCTAATTGACTTCCTATGTGTTTCTCAGTCCTTTGGGGTAAAATAACTGAAACCACTCTCGACTTTGAATGAGTGAACAAATTTAAGAATTAGTAGTCTACAAAATTAACAAATGCAAGTAAAATGATTGTTTGTTTGGACCCTTATTGAATATATACGTTTGATCAATTGTTATCTAAAACTGCTAATCCAGGAGATATTTGCTTGATCCATAATTTCTAATTTTTCAATCTTACTTTATTTCTTATTTCTTACCCCCCTCCACCCCTATATATAATTTTATTGAAGCCAATTTAATTTTAGCTCATTCAACCTCCCAACTCTTTTTCTAAAATTCCATTATTGGTTTCCATTCTCTTTCTTGTAACTGTGTAGGCTTTTGCCTCAATTCAAATGTAAGTTTGTCCATGCAGGCCATAGCTGCCACTTTTTCCAACCAGTCATCAATTGTGGTTTGGTTTTTTTGTTTTTTAATTTCCATCCTTGGGCAATTGTTAATCTAGCCACCATCACCAAATACAACATTATTATCAATTTAGATCTTTTATTTTCTTTTTTTAGAACATGTGTCATCTTTAATAAATAGAGCTCAGGTTTTATAGGGCATTGAATATGTAACAGTTCTTCAATTGCCCTGTGTATTTTCACCCAGAATTTTTGGTGGAATGTTATTTTTTTTAAAAAAAAATATCAATGTATTCCTGTATTATTATCATCATTAGTTTTACAGTCTACCTGGTGTTTCCTATTGGAGTTTTGGACCATCTAGGATTCAGATTCTATCCAAGAATCTAAGAATCAGTGAGGTAATGTTAGATAACATGGTGCCTTTTTATGTCACCTTTTTGTAATGTGCATCTATAGCAATTTCATTCAGATGTTTTGTCAGACCATTCAGGGTTGCTCCCAGAGCACCTATCACCACTGAAACCTCTTTTCCCCGAGGTGCTGAATCTCAATTTGCAGATCTCAATATTTCATTTTTTTTTCTTTTCATTATCTTCAATTCTGCTGTCCCCTGTGATTGTCATATCTATAATTCAAGTTTTCTTTTTTTCCAACCACAGTTATGTCTAGCATATGATGTTCTAATTGTTTGTCAATTTGAAATTTAAAGTCACATAAGACTTTCTGACAACTTTTTCAGGTTTAGATGATGATGATAGCTGTTATCAAAACCCTACCTTAATGGTGTTTCTTATTATTTAAAGACTAGCATGTTAGTAATGTGTTGTGAATATGTTGGTTGGGGGAGGAGCTAGTAGCCACTAGCTGCAGCCCCAGTCCTTGGAGCCCAGCAAATAGGAGCTCAGTTAACAGGAAGCAAGTCCAACAGTCTGTTCTGGTCCAGCTAGCGCATACTCACAGACCAAGCAAGGGAGGGAGCAATTAGCTAGGAATTCTGAGATAGTTTAGAAAAGCAGTAAATAAACAGGGCTCAGAAAGCATCCTTGCCTCTGGGAGTCCATGTGGCAAAAGTGTAGTCTGGGTCTGGGTTTGGGAGGAAAAGAAGCATTGTCAGGCAGTCCAGGGTCTAAGAATCCAACAAAGGTCCTCAGGCAGTCCAGGGATCAGAGTCATAGAAGTCATGAACAAGAACACCAGCGCTTCCAGCAACCAGCACTAGCCAGAGTCGACTCTTACAAAAGGGCTGGCACCAATCAGGATCCCCTCCTTTTGTTGCTTGGCAAGGAGCCTCATTGAGCATCACTACTCTGCTCTCTGCTCCACATGCCAGATCCATGGACTTGGGGGCTGTACTGTTTCCCCAGCTGCACCCTCTGTCAAGTCATCTGCAAATGCTGAGGCTGCTCATAAACTGGGAGAGTTGCAAAAGTCTCTTCTTCAACTAGGAGAGCTGCATGAGTCTCTTCTTCAGACTCAGAATCCGAATCTGAAGACTCCAAGACTGAATCCAAGCCCATGACACAGCCGTTTTGTGTGTGTGTGATGGAAGAGACAGCATAGAGTGAGTTTGTGTCTGTTCAGTTAAACCTCAGGGGCATCTGCTGAGATGAAGTGAATCAGAGACTTGGTGGGGGGGGGAGCTAGCAGTCGCTAGTTCTCTCTATAGCTGCAGCCCCTGTCCTTAGTGAACAGGCATTTTGCATGGGTGTGGTAAAAGAGACAGCAAAAAATGAGCTTGTGTCTGTTGGATTAAACCTCTCCAGCCCCAGAGAATCTCTTGTGGAGTTTGTTGGGTTAAGGCTGTTGTGTCTGTTAGGTTAAGACTGTTTGTGTGAGCTGGGAGGAGGCTTGCTTGTGTGTTTGTCAGCATTCTACTATGTTTGTGTTTTTAAATTTATTATAATATACAAAGGATTACAATAGGGCAAACAAAAAGAAGACACAAATTACGACTAAAGAGGGGTATATGAGGGTGTCCAACACAACCATATAAATATTATTCTATTTTTATATTCTGTTTTGGTGAGCGTGTGTCTGTTGGGTTATGTGATCTGAATGGAGGCTTGCTTCTGTGCTTGTTAGTGTTCTATTGTGTGTAGGCCTGGGTCCTCTGCCAGCGCACATAGTCTCAGGGGGCAGGGCTTCTGCTCAGAGGACATGAATCAGAGACTTGGTTGGGGAAGGAGCCAGCAGCCCCCAGCTCTCTGCATAGCTGGGGCTCAGCAAACAGGAGATTGGTGAACAGGCAGCAAGTCCAACATGTGTTTTGGGTGGGCATTTAATGGAGGAGCTTTGAGGACAAGGCCTTGAGTTCTGTTTCAGTGCCTACTTAAGACTACTGAATATGGAAGGTGAGGGAGCTGCTGCAGTTACTTGCAACAGCTGTGGTATGATTGTGCTCTTGCCAGAGGATGTGGATAGCTACACTTACAGCAAGTGCAAGTTGGTTGTCCTCTTGGAAGAGAAGATCCAGCAACTTGAGGCCCATGTATTTAATCTGCAGCATATTAGGGAGCATGAAGTTTTAATCAACAGAGTAGAGCAGATTGTCCTGGATGAAGAACACACAGGGGATTTCTCTGAGGAAGAGGTCAGTTCCCAAACACAGTGGGTAGACACTTGGAGGAATGTAATACATAGAAGTAGAAGGACCAGGGATCATTATTTGAGTGTGGAGCAATAGAATTTATTCAAAGCTCCCTTCTTTATCAGTGATGACGGGGAAGACGAGCAAGATCGACAATGCCATTCCTTAGAGAACATGCGGAACATGGAATGGCCCCTACAAATCCTCAGAGGAAATGGGTGGTGGTGGTGGTAGGGGACTCCCTGCTGTGGGGAATAGAAGGAGTTATTTGCAGGCCTGACAGGATATCTTGAGAGATGTGCTGTGTCCCTGCCACAAAAATCTATGATATAACAGAGAGGCTGACAAAACTCGTCAAACCCACTGACCATTACCCCTTCTGTTTGGTCCACCTGGGAACCAATGACACTGCAAGGCATAGCCTTCAGGATACTATAAAGGATTAAGAGGCTCTGGGTAGGAAGCTGAAGGATCTTGATGCACAGGTTGTCATTTTGTCTCTCATCCCAGTTGAAGGACACGGCCCAGGGAGAGAAGAATAGTGAAGGTGAACAACTGGCTCTCAGATAGTGCTGCTGGGAATGATTTGGTTTCTTGTTCTATGGTATGTGGTTTCATGAATGTGGACTTCTGGCAAGTGATGTGTTGCACCTCACAGCAGTTGGCAGGAACATTTTTGCTAAGAGTCTCACAAAGCTGATCAGGAGGGCTTTGTGCAGGGCGGGGGGAGACAGTATTCTTGAGGGTATACAGAGTTCTTGTGTGAAGAGAAAAAACAAATGAAATACAGACACAATCACTGAAACAAACATAAAAACTTACCAGCAAAATGGGAAAGTTAAATAAAAAAGTGTCCTGTCGATTGTCTTCACGATGTCACCTAGACGTTTTCTCAGTGGCAACAAAGATGGGGGAAAGAGGACTTCCCATTCATGCTGCAATCTCGTTATTACAGTGGGATGTGGTTTCGCATGCCTTCAATACTGTGAAAAAAGTGATATTGAAGATCTATTCATGGATTAACCTGTGAATAAAAAACAATGCCTTAGTCTTTTTTTTAAATATATTTTTATTAATTTTATAATCATACATTATATTATACAATCAATACTTAGTTAGTATAACACATAGAATTACTATAAACATCGCAATTTTTCTATTAACTAATTTCAAAAGTTAACATAAATTCTTTACTATAATTCTATTCAAAAATATTAATTCCCCTACCCCCCCCCACCTCAGTGCTCCCCTTCACCGGAGCCATTATCCCTTACCTAATCTTTCCAGAATCTCATTTCTTCTCGTGGAGGTAACCTCCCATCTTTTGTCTGTAATACTTTTTTAACAAATACTTTCCAAATTTTATCAAAGTCACTTTCTTTCCAACTTCCTCTACAATGCCTTATATTGACTGGAGCACAGACTGGCCATGGGTGCAGGACAAAGTTGTGTGACAGTGGGAACCCATTCCCACTAACATCTCATCATAATTGTGTGATTACAGCCCCATCTGATACAGTCCTCAGAATATGGTGGAGTCTCCTTCTTTGTAGGTTTTCAAATAGCATCGGGATGGCCATATTCCTGCATGGCAGGGGGTTGGACTGGATGGCCCTTGTGGTCTCTTCCAACTCTAAGGTTCTAAAATAAACTTAAAATACAAAAATGGCCTCAGATCCCAGGGAATGACCACTCAAAGCAACATTTTAATAGTAGTGAGTAAACATTGATTGTTACACTAAAAAAGGAACAATGTAATCCATTCTTGTGCCCTCTTTATTCCATAAGATAATGCATTATGGGAGTAACATTACTTTTAATGTATTGGTTTCAAGTTCTTGCCAATCATGAGGTATTAGAAGAGTTATACAGTATTTCAGCAGCACCTGGAGTGCCAAACTTTTTCTGTCTCTGAACTCAATGGATGAATGATCTGACTGAGGATAACAGCTTCCTATGTTTCTATGCAGCATAGCATTGCTGTTAGGGGCAGATGCAGTAGTATTGCACCAAACAATTAGACAGCACAGAAATGGTAAGCAAAGGGACATCATTGGGAGAAGGCAATTTATGCAGCATCACAGAAGCATTTCTGCTGTCATGGACCAAGCAATTCTACTGGAACCTTACAGATTTGATATTTACTAGCAACTTGCTATGACAGGATTGCCGCTGACAGGTGGCATATGGTAGATTTGACCAATTGCCTTTCATGGGATGTTGCTGTAGCAACATTGACATATGCAGTTCTCCTCACCATTCTAGCTATGCATATTTTTAGGACCAGGCCATACGCCTGCTTTTAAACCAATTCAATTTAAATCAAGTTGGTGCCACTTTGGTATTAAGGGCATTAAAAGTGATAATTAAGCTTCTTTAGAAGCTGCTGTTTGCTTTGCAGAGAGACCTTTTTTTCTATTATCTCCAGGATTAGGAGAAGAACATTTAAAATCACCAGTCAAAAATAGTCACGTGTGGTTTCCTTGCAAGCATTTTATCCAAATTTTAATAAATGTAAATTCAGACAGGCTTAGTGTTTCTATTCGAAGTCAGCAGTAATGCTTTTCAGAACAAAAATGGATAAAGTCTACTTAGCTAAAGCAGGTGGATAAGGCATGGCATAATGTTACATTTTGGAGCAAGCTGAGGAATACTCTAATTTATACCAGCTGTATACGGTCCTCAATGAGCCGTTGTCTCAACTGAGGTTTCCTTATATAGAGAGGACTCTTAGCAATACTTACTTTCTTCAGACAAACTCTTACATGAACATAATTTTAGAGACTTATCCCAATCAGCTTTACTCAACTGTGCATTCCATTTATGTTAAAGGGACTCACTCTGGCTGCTGCCACACTGCATAAATAATACCGTTTGACACTGCTTTAACTATCATGGTTCCATCCTATCGAATCCTGGGGTTTGTAGTTTGTTGTGGCACCAGAGATTTCTGACAGAGAAGGCTAAATATCTTACAAAACTACAAATCCCAGAATTTCATAGCATTGAGCCATGGCAGTTAAAGTGGTGTCAAACTGGATTATTTCTGCAGTGTTGTTACCCAAGGAGGAAGGGGGTGCTTTAGAGCCTCATTCATGATATTAATATTTGGGAGAATTATTATTCAAAAGGAATGCTGGGAGAAGCAGGTAACTTCAGGACCTTTTTCATCTATGCATACCAGTACTAACTGCAGAGAACTCCAGTTTAAAGTGAAATAAATGGTTTTTATTGGAAAATAACACAGAAAGCAATCACACATGCTCACAAGAGCCACACAAGGCTAGTGAAGAGTTTAAGGCAGAAAGATTGGATAGAGGAATAGATTTGGAAGATAGGGCAATAGTTACCAGTCTGAAGAGGAGCAAAGTACTCAGACAAGTCTGAAGGTGGCACTGGAAGTCCAATCCGGGGACGTGCCAACAGAGAGAGTGGCTGGGTGTCATCCACAGTGGCACACTTTGCTATTGTTTAGGCTGGGATATTTATAACCCATTTCATACCTTAGAGGCACATTTTGGCTACAACAATGGCTAAATGATTCTCTCACAGGATGAACAAAGGAGAACGAAACTCCACTGATTGTCTTAGGTGACTGGGATGTAGGCATTGGTGGGTTTGTGACAAATTTGCATTATAGGACAGGAGGGGGGGTCAGAGGGATATTTCCTAAGGATTTGGGTTGTGGAGTTGATTCTTTAGGAAATGTGTGACTCACTGTCAAGTGACCCAAGAAAGAATTAGAACATACCTTCTTAATAGTTTTGTTTACTAAGGGTTTCTGCTTAATCCTAGCTTGGGTGTGCTTACTAAAATATGTCTAAGACACCTTCCCAGGTCCTTGTGACCACCATTTGTCCCGACTGGTCTGACCCCTTTGATGTGTCCAATATTGCCAATTATGAGCTATTATAGGGAGGGGTAGTAGGGCACAGTAACAGTGTGGCAGCAGCTTTTAACTGTGTTTTAGATTGAATTCCATAGCTAAATTATAGATGAGTAGCAATGTCTGCCTGTTGCAACAATAGCAGAAAAGTGGTTTATAATATACCCTAATGGCCAACAGGTTTATTTTACTATGAGTTTTTGGAGATGCAGGCCTACTTTGTCAGATACTGGCTGTTCTCTTGAGGACACTTAAAATTTATGTCAATTGAAATCTAAGGAAAAGGCTTCCAAGAACAATTGTAAGATGTTTAAAATCTAGTTGTAAATAGAAATATACACCCTCCCCACAAAAAATGTAGAAGAAAGCCACAATTCCCCTATATTATATTCTGTAAGAGGGGGTAACAACTGGAAAGATGGGGGAATGGATTATGAAATATTTTATTTTAGAACGATGATAAAATGTTTAAAATAGGCACTCATATGTTGCTACCTGGTCTTTACTTTTGTCATGATCTAAATCTGGCAGGCTCTACCAGCAAGGTCCCAAAAGTTTAAAGTTTGAGCATACTGTGTCCACACAAGCAATGACAATTCCTGAGACAAGCTCCAAAGGCTGCAGAGGTATTAGGCTACCTACCAAAGAGCAGGCAAATCTAGTGAAAGTGATTTAGAGATGGAGACAATAAGCAATCCAGGGTTCAAACCAGTAAGGGCCAGCCAGACTATGTCAGCATAGCCCGACAGCAGGGTCAAACATAGTCAAAGCCAAGCGTCAAAGGGCCAGTCAGAGCAAAAGCTGAGGAGTTTAGGAAAAGTTGACATTGTCTGGAATCAGGTACAAACATTGTTTCTAGCAGCCCAGGTTTTTTAGCTGAGTTTCCTGGGTTCCAGCTGGAGAACAGCTATAGTCCCTTGAGAATGAAGTTATCCAGAAGGAGGTCTTTCCTCTCTAGGAGAACCCTACTCCTGAGAAGGCCGTTACTCAATTTTGCTAATTTAGAAATGTACATTTTATTTGGTATTTCTGTTCCAAGCCAATGAAGGAACCACAAGCTTTGACTAAGAGTTTCGAGCCTGTAGTTTTTATTCTGGGACTTTAGTTTAACTATAGAGTTTATGGCTATAGCATTTGAACAGGATGACTTTAGAATTTGTCTACTTCTCATGCATTCTCACAATTTATAACACCTACTCTACTGAAGAGTTTTAAAGGATGCACACACAAAAAATGTTTAAAATATTTTAGATGTATAATGCATTACCCTACTGTGTGTTTTTTATTTTCATCAAATGGCTAAGGTTCTTTTGATATACTTTTATGGGCATCTGAGTTCATTAAAACAGAGTTATTTATACTGAAGTACAGTTGTCCCTTCACATTCGCGGGGTTTAGGGCCATGTGACCCCTGTGAATGAGAAAAATCCGTGAATAAAAACTAGGTCATGCCACCGCCCTCCCTCCCCTCCAGGAGCAGCGACGGGGCTTGGCAAACCTCATTGCTGCTTCCTCCCACCATCTCCTGCCCCCCCCCAGGAGCAGCGATGGGGCTTGGCAAGCCTTGTTGCTGCTTCTTCCTACCCTCTCCCCCCCCCAGGAGCAGCGACGGGGCTTGGCAAGCCTCCTTGCTGCTTCCTCCCACCCTCTCCCGCCCCCCCCAGGAGCAGCTATGGGGGCTTGGCAAGCCTCGTCGCTTCTTCCCACCCTCTCCTGCCCACCCCCGGGAGCAGTGACGGGGCTTGGCAAGCCTCGTCGCTGCTATCTCCCACCCTCTCCCGCCCCCCCAGGAGCAGTAACGGGGCTTGGCAAGCCTTATTGCTGCTTCCTCCCACCCTCTCCCGCCCCCCTAGGAGCAGTTTTTTGGATGGCGGGGGGTGCTCCCAAAACTGCGAATAGTCAAAACCGCAAAACTTAAAGCCGCAAATGTGGAGGGGCAACTGTATTATCATCTTATCCCATCTGTGATATCCTCCATTTCTGATGTCAGTAGTTTAGCCAGCAAATCAGAAAATTATTTAGTAGCAAAAGCCACCTACTTTATGACCCTAAAACTGAAATATAAAGGAGTGGTTCAGTTCTAGCTGTCCAAATATTATGCAACAAAGATTCAGTGTTTAGTATATAGAGGTCTCTCCCTGTATCAGGGTAACCAATATCCACAGTTTCAGTTATACATGGCTCAAAAAACAGGGACATACACCATAGAGTCACACTGGAAAATACCTGGCATAAAATATTAGAAGTTTGTATGGAAAAGAAACATTGGAGAGTGTAATTGTTGAGATGCTGTTCATTTCTTCAAGCAAGTTGTATTTCAATGGCAAATCTGAATCTCTGGGACTGCAAAACATCCAAAGTGGCTAAGGGGATTTGGGAGTTTTAGTCCAAAGAGTAACTTTTCCAAACTCTGTGAAAATACTAATAGGTGATGAGTGTGTGTGTGTGTCTTCAAGTCACCTGTAGATTTATGGTGACTCCATGAATCCCATAGGATTTTCTTAGCCAAGGAATACTCAAAGGTGGTTTTGCCAGTTCTTTCCTCTGAAATATAGCCTATCTACAACACCTGGTATTTGTTGGCGGTCTCCCTAACCCTGCTTAGCTTCCAAGATAAACAAAAAAGGAGACTCTGTATGCCTATTATCAGGATGGCTGCACCTACAAGTGTCAACAAATGTCAAAACTGTAAGTCTGAACCTCAAGACTGAAATAGATCCAAAACAGCACAATTCTAGCTTGCCTTTTTGGATGACTTTTAGTTTTGAGGACTTAATACACGAGCGTGTAAAAATGCTGTGATTCCACAATTGAGGATAGCAGAAGCATGCAGCATTATTACATTAATTATTGCACTGTGCTGCAATCATGCAATACTACTGCTAACGGAATATTGCACAACCACCTACTGATGCTTTACAAACAGGGTTGAAGCTTGTGCTATTGTAACACTTGTTTGGCCTGCACATGTTCCTTTAAAAAACATTTCTCCTCCTTCTGTTATTTTGCAAGAATATGGTTTCAGCTGTTATCATGAGAAGACACCACTTCAATTAAACAAACAAACAAATCAGCAAATAAACAATTAAACAAAAAAAAAACATACTGAGAAAAGGTGATAGTTCATTAAAAGGGCTTCATGGAGATCCTCTTCATGCTCTCCACCAAAAGTTGAATTACGTGTTCTCATTGGGAATAGGAAGGGGGAAAGAGTGAGGAACACCCACTCATCCTGTAATATCAGAACTACAGCAGGAATGAATTATTGCATACTTGTCAATACCTGGAAAACAGTGGTATTGACAGCTATCACAGGTTTTGCCCATGAATGCAAAAGTGCACCACAGTAATGGTTGGAACACTCACCAACCACAGTATAAAGATGACATTGTACAATAACAGGAAGCCATTACCACTATCCCAGCATAATTCTGCAATTTCAGCTTCATGTGATAAAGACCTAAGTTGGAGCTCACCCACCAATGGAAGAAAAATAGTTGAATAGCAGCACGTGGAATAATTACCCCAGTTAACTCCTTGTGAAACAGTTGTAGAACTTTCACCTTGCACGTCTGTGGATCCAGTGTTTGGACAAGAATAGAAAGTAATATGGGATCTTTGAAACTTTGGAAGTGTTGTATCAAAAATTGTGTCCATTTTTTTCTTTAGAATGCAAGAAAGAACAAGGCCTATTGGAAGAGCCTTCATTCTTCCTTCAATTTTGGTAAAGTTCCTGGGCAGCTCAAATCCCTTGGGTGACTCTATAGCAAGGAATAAAATAACCAAAGTGTCTTTGTTCTTACTGCATTCCAGCAAGATGGGATCAGTGTAAGGTAAAACAGCTAGGTCTACTTGAAAAGATCTGGATGTGTCACAGTCCTTGGCAGTTTTGATTATATCTGGGCTTACCAGGAGGTCATACCAAGTCTCTTTATCACTGTCAATTATTGTGGTTTTTGAGAACATGCAGCTACTTGGTGTACAGAAACAGTGTGTAGGCCCAGAGATAAGAATTCCTTTAAGAATTCCTTAAATGAGTTCATGTTAACTTGAAATATAGGTTGAAGAAAAGAACTTCCCCTGTTCACAAAAAAATTGTTCTGTTAACAGGAGATAATAATCAAGGCCAAGCCCAACCAAGAAGTTTTGCTGCATGAAGCGAAGGACAAATGAGACACAAAGGAAGAGGGCATCCTCTATTCTATAGAAGGCCAAGTAATTCAGAATGTTGTTTGAGACTGTTCTAACACTGTTTTAGATTGGCTCTAGCAAATCTCACAAGATCTGTCCAAATGTCACAATTAGTACTTCTCACTTGGAAATATGTTTCTATAAATGTCCTTGGGCATCATCTATGAATTGTCTTCCAATCTTTCCTCACAGTAATGTCAGACCCCTCTAACCCCTGGTAATACAGCCCTTCAGATATTGTTGGAATGGAATTCCCAGCATTCTTCACTGATGACTGTGCTGACTAGGGCTGCTGGGACTTGCAGTCCAGGGCATCTTTTAAAAGCTACAAGATTCCCAGCCCTGATTTGTAGATACTGAGCTTTTGAGGCTTTATAACCAACTTGCATAGCCTTATTGGGGCATCACACTAATTTACACCATTTGAGCATCTATATTTTTTTCTTTTTTAAGACACAGTGGCAACTCTCTAGATCAATTTGATGACACATGACAGGTTATCTGCATCTCCAGTTTAAACTGTCAAAACTCATATATGTTTCCTTGACAAGGCAGTCTTGGTGGATATGGTCTGAAATGCTTCCAGCTACACCCCTAACAGTGTTGGGGACAGCCATGTGCTAGAAACTATTTGACACATTTAGAAAGCTGTAGGACCCCTTCCCTCTTCTGCCATCAGCAAAAGTAATTTATGGATGTTGGTTTTTGAATGTCTTCTCAGATATTATTTCCAATAAATCTTAGGGGGTTTTTTACCTCACAGCTAATCAAAATGCCAGTGAGGGTCTTGTTTTGGCAAATTTAGTAACAGAGCACTAGTTTGACGCACAGGTCGTAGGTCTTGGCATCTCCAGGTAGCACTGAAAAAAGTCCCACCTGAAACTCTGGAAGGGTGTAAAAAGTCAGTACATGATAGTGAGCTCGATGGACATCTTCCTACATTCTTTTAAGACAAAGATGGTCAACGTGTGGCCTATGGGCACACCTTGTTTTATTAGTAAAAACAATCCTTGCAATTACTTCTAGTTTTGGTGGGAGAGGTGATGCAAATTGAAGTGGATTGGGGTGTGTGTGACCCTAGAAGCATAAAACTGAACATTTTGTTTTATCGCCTCATTCATTTTCTTGTCATTTCCCAGCTGCTGTTTTATCTAAGAACCCATTTCACATATTTCTTTTCCGTTTTCCAACTGCTAGAATCCCTGATTAGAAACAGTACTTCCCATTTACCTGAGTGAGAACTACTTAAATATCTTATTCTGCTCTGTCAAACAGTAAGCATGTGTGCACAGGAATATCACCTTAGTTCTAGGAAGCTGATGAAAGTGGCGATAGATAGATATGCATTGTGATCCATCCATCCACACCTTAGGTTGGTGTGATCATTAAAAGAAAACTAAGGTTGCATCTGCACTGCAGAAACAATCCAGTTTGACACTGCTTTGACTGTCATGACTCAATGCTATGGAATCCTGGGATTTGTAGTTTGTTGTGCCACCAGAGCGCTCTGACAAAGAAAGCTAAATATCTCACAAATCTACTAACCCCAGAATTTCATAGTATTGAGCCATTATAGTTAAAGTGGTTTCAAACTGGATTATTTCTGCAATACAGATGCAGTCCCAATCTATTTTTAAAAAATGTTTTTCAGTATATGGAATGATATTGCCGGCTTATGTTATTTTTGTTGAGCACAGCAGAACTTGAATGGTATCTAGAGGTCCTCTTGGTGGTACTATATTTGTTATCTCTTTATTACCCTAAATATTTATTGTAATTACTGTTTTTCCTGTGTACAACTCCCTGTCTTCCAGAAGCCACTTACAAACTTGCATTAAGTATCCTAAAACTATGTTTAGGATATACAATACAGCATTGTAAATGGCATTACATCTAAATTTAGAATGTCATTTACATGCAGTTTACAATTTACATGCTTCACAATTTAACTATAAATTGTGGGGGAGATGCCCCAAATTACATGTCACTAGCAAGGGCTGAAGGCCAAATCTACACTACCCAAATAATCCAGTTTGGAACTTCTCCCCGAATCATGGAGGAAATCGGAGGGGGCTCTCAAAGACCTAATTCCTGTAAAGACCCTGAGGACTCCTGCCGAAAGGCAGATCGACAGGGAGCAAGGCAGAGGAGGTCGGAGCCATTTTCCACTGCCGCATGTGATTGCAGCTGAGTCTGTCATTAAGCGCCACCACCAATTTTAAACCTTATACTATAACTGATGAGTTTGTAATTCTGGCTGATTCTGACTGAAGACAGAGAAGAGACATCTAACTTAGTGGTTTCTTTGACAAAAACAGATGGTTTAAGGGGAGAACCCACTGACAGCAAGTAACGGCATAAATCAGCTGAAATAGCTGTAAACAATTCATGCATAAAGACACTAAGTAAGTTTTTTTTCATTTGCTTAAATAGAAGAGAACTGGTTTTGGACTCTGAGATAATAAATTCAAGGGGAAATATTGCCGAACAGTTTGATATTTGTCAGAGAGTTCAGAAGCGGAAAGAACTCAAAATAACTCAAATAAAGGCAACAAAGAAACAAAGTAACAAACCGAAAGAAGAAGAGAAAAGAATAGAGGAAAGACGACGGAAGTTTAGAAGTTATAGTGTAGATGAGTATGATTTGAAGACATTAGCTGCAAGCTTGCAATTCATTTGATTTGCAATATACCTGAGCTCTTTTTTGTTTGTTTGTTTGTTTCTCCTTTTCTTTGCCGGGTGAGACGTGTGGAGTTGAAGGCAGCCATTACTAACTGACACATGTGTGAGCCTCAGGTGTACTGAATGGTTGTTCTAAAGACTTGCCCATCCAAAGAAATTTATAAAAAAATAGAAAACGAGAAAATAATAAGAAGTGCAAATTTGCCATTGGGTTTGTGTGATGAAGATTGTGAACTGATTTTTTTTCCTTTTCTTCCTTTTGAAAAGATTCATAACTAGTTCTGATTCAGATCCTGAGCTGATTCGGAAGACTGTGAATTGGAACAGGAAAACGTGACATGATAGAAAGGACAATTACCAAAAGGAGTGTGCGTGTGTTTGTATGGGTGAATGTTCTTCTTTTATTTTCTTTTATTTTATTTTTGGTCCGTTACGGTTTTGTTCGCCTTTATTATTTGTTTTAGATTGTTGTTTTGGTTTGTTGTTTTTCATTTTTTCCTTTTCATTTGTGCTTTTCTACAGGGAGATGGGAGTGCGGAATGCAACCTGAATGGCGAGTGAGATTGGAGAGACGCTTTGAACAAAGACAGAGGAAAAGAAGAGGGGATGACAGTGGATGGCAGCGGAAGAATGAAAGAGTCAGAAGGCGGAGCTTTAAGCTATTGGACATGAGTTTAAAGTGAACTGAACCAAATTATTACTATTATTTTGCTATCACCTTTGACTGGTTGAATTAATACGAATTTCTGCTATCCCCTTTGATTAGTTGTAATCGAGGCTGACACAGATCTGATCTTTGAAAGAGGTTATGATTTGTCTTAGAAAGGGAAAGGTAGCACTTAGGAAAGGGTTAGGAAAGGTTGGTGAATGAAGGCCTGACTTGAAATATGGAGGATAGATGTAAAAGAAGAAAAGGATAATACATGGGTCTAAATAAAAATAAAGCAGAGAAAAGATTGCAGGACGAAGAGTGTGTGTTATTCACAGAGAGGGATAAGTAAGTTGTAGTAGGTAAGAGAACGTGTTAAAGGTGTAGAAGGAAAGATAGAAAAAGGGAAAACAGAAGGAACGAAGTGAGAGTTACAGGGAATAGAGAAAGATACTAGGACTGAATATATATACTGATCTTATAGTTAGTAGGCAAGCAAGTTAATGGAGTAGGTAGAAGATCAGAATTCAAGGGGGGGGAGAAAAGAAAAAAGAGGTGGAGTGAGAGGAAAAAGGAGGGGATATATAAAAAAGGAAAAAAATAAAAGTAAAAAAAGATTTTTTTTCTTAATAGAAACGGAGAGTATGAAGCAAACTTAATAAATATAATTAAATACACGATATTTAATACAAATATATAATAAGAAGCCTTGACTGTAAACTGATCTGGTTTAAGGAACTTACTCGAATAAGAAAGTCTGAATACACTTATCTATTAAATAATTGATAGATAATAATTCAATTTAATTAATTGATTGGGAAATAGCAGAAGAATCTAAAGTGTTTGTTAAATACAATTCGATAACAAATCTATTGAATATACATTGATTTAATATTGTATATATATTGCACAGTTATTGAGTTATTATTTTCTTATTGAACTTTATTGTTTCTTATATGGATTATATGGGTTTATTTTGAAACTTATTAATAAGTACAGATAACGATCAATTTACTGATTTATTGATTATTCAGCATTGTTTGCTCTCTGTTTCAAAATTTAATCTATCAATCCCTAATGGTTAAAGTTTGATTGCAACGGAATAAATAATTAAGAAATACTAAAGGGAAAGGAAATAAGATAAGAAATAAAGACTGGAGAGAGACGAAGAAAGAAAACAAAAAGGGAAGAAAAAGAAATTTAAAGAAGAAAGAGATTAAGAGAAAAGAGGAAAAAAGAAGTTAGATAAAGAAGAAAAAGGGGGAGAAAGGAAAAGTGGGAGAAAGAAAAAGTAGGACAAATAAAAAGAAGCAAAATATAACAATATAAAAGAGATAAATGAGGAGAACAACACAAACAATGGTACAACCAACAAGAAGACCATCTTTCGACTCTAACCAATCGAGTCAAAGCTCAATCTCAGAAGAAATAAAATTAATGTGAGAGGAACTACGAGAAATGAGAACTGAACCCAAACAAAAGATGAAAAGAGAGCTCAAGAGTATTAAAGAATCCATAGACAAGGTGACATATGAGTCAAGAAAATTGAAAGACAAAGTAAATATGATAGAAAACAAAGTAGAGAATCTAGAGAAAAGAACAGAAGTACTGGAAGAGAGTAAAGACTATGAGTTGGACAAACAAGCTCTCCAGGAAGTGAGATGAAGGACTTTTTCGGACAAGTAAAATGCAACGGAAGCAGCCTCGCCATGTTGCGAGACTGCTGCGCTGCAGGGCGTCCCTTTCGGATGACGCCCGTCCCTGCTGGTACTGTTGTGGTACCGCAGAGACATTTGAGTGTAATATTTGGGTGATTTTTACTCACGATCAACTTCTAATACAGTGATTATAAAAGTCCTTGTTTACTGTTTATTGTAGAAGAGATATGCATGCCAGCCATAATGGTTTCCATCACCTTCAATAGTCAAAAGTTTTTCGTTTGTTAATGCAGCCCATTCCTTAATCCATGTCATGCAACAAGCCTCATGGTATAATCTCAGGTTTGGTACGTTTAAACCTCCTCTCTCTTTGGCATCTTGAAGAATTTTCAATCTAACGCTCGTTTTTTTCCTGGGCCATATAAATTTAGATTTGTCAGATTACCATTCTTTCAAGCTTTTTTTTGTGATTGGATTGTTGGGATCAGCTGGAATAAGAATATTAGTCTTGGCAAAATGTTCATTTTAACTGCACTTATCTTGCCTAAAAATGAAAGATTCAAATATTGCCAATTATTCATATCCTTTTTAATTTGCATCCATGTTTTTTGTAGTTATTATAAAACAAATCTACATTTTTATTTGTTATATTAATGCCAAGATATTGCACTGTATTCACCAATTTGAACTCTGCTTTCTCAGTTAGTTCTAACTCATCCTCCATTGCCAGATTTTTCAGAAGTATCACTGTCTTTTCCCTATTTACTTTAAGCCAGACAATGTTTCAAATTCTTCTAATATATTCCTTAGAGGTTTAATTTGATATTTTGATACATATTGAAAACTCAAGAAGAAATGAGGGGAAATAATCTAGATTGTCACTGGTATTTATACAAGCAAATGAAAGAAAGATATAAAATGGATTTTAAATTAACATGAATCACAGCAAATAAAACAAAATGGGAGACCATCATCCAATTTGGGAATAAACACATAGTATCGAGATTTTACAATTTACTTCTAAGATGGGACACAGAAGAAGAAATAATCAAAACCAATATGATAGCATGGACACAAAACATTAGCCACACAATAGAACTGAGCAGTTGAGGAAAAATGTGGACTAGACAAGTAAAAAGTACATTATGTCAAAATATTTGAGAAAACGTCTACAAAATGTTTTTCCGTTGGTACTTGTCACTCCATAAATTATTACCGATGCACAAAGGAACACAAAGTACATGTTGAAAATGTGGAGATAAAAATGGGACTTTCTACCATTTATGATGGAATTGCAAAAAATCAATTAAATATTGGAAACAAATTCAACAAACAATTGAAGAAATTTTAAACATCAAATTATTGTGGAAACCAGAAGTGTATTTACTAGGAATGGTCAAAGAGAAAATAGAAAAGGAGCACGGGAAAATAATTTTTTATATGTTGGTGACAGCCAGAATAATTTTTGCCAAGATATGGAAAAGTAAGGAATGTCCGACGGTTGACCAGTGGTTGGAGAAACTTTATGAGACAATGCAAATGGACAAACTAACAATGTTATTGAAAGGGAAGACCACAGAAAAGTATATAAGTGATTGGACTGATGTAGCTAAATATTTGGAAAATAGATGGGGGAAAATTGCAGCAATCAGTAGCCTATAAAACAATAATAATGAGTAATAAAAAGTAAGACAAGAAAAGGAGGGGGGAAAGTATAGAGGGTGATTAAGTACCTTTGGTTGTAATAAAGTTGCTCAAATATAAAGCGAAAATTATATGAGAACAATATGAAAGTTTTGAGTAAGATGTTAACTAATAGCAACAAATTGGATTTAAATGCGGTAATATTAAACAAAGATAAAGAAATTGTGTAGAAAAAGAAAATGTAAAGGATGTACAGTAAGATTGAAGTATATGTAGGATAAGTCAGAAAGGAGGTCAGAAAATATAATACAGTAAAATTGGTATATTACAATAATAGAAAACAGAAATATGATTACAGTAATTATTGATAATGATCCTATGAAATATTTGGATACATTTGATATGTTAAAGGGGAGATGATATATGTAAAGAAATTAAATCTAATTGTTTATAAAATAATGTACTTGTTGTTAAAGTCAATAACTTGATTTTTTTATTTGACAAGGATGTATGTATACTCATCCAATAAAATAATAATTTAGAAAAAGAAAATTAATTAAATAAACATTAAAATCCAATAATTCATTGGAATGTACAAGAGCATAGAAGCAAAAAAAATCTGTCAAATAATTCTGTTCTAAGTAAATAATTGTCAAAAGGCAACATTTCCTCATACAATATTCCATATTTCAAGAAAGGGTTCCATAAGTTGAATTGTAAGATCTGCCACAGATTTTCACATGGATCTGGTGGAAGGCATTGGTTCCTCTTTTTTGCTTTTGCTTGTTTTTTCTTTTACTGATAAAGTGGTAGCATGTCAAAGAATTTTTTTTTAACTCTTAGTGCCCATTTACACAAGGGGGAAAATCCCAAATACCTCATACTATTGGTATCTTGCAGCAGCAGTGACCAGACCAAATTGCCATGGAAGCCCCCCATAAGCCTCGCATTCCTGATGGTGGTCATGGATGATTTACTCATGTTTGTTCTTCACTGCCGCTGGGGGTTTGGAGGTTTTTTTTTTATCATCCCAAGGTGCGCTGGTGCAATAAAGCGATTCTCCAAAGCAAAAGAGAAAATATTGATCCTTTTTTTTAATTGCCTTAGCGAGTGATCACTAAGGTGAAAATCCAACATAGCAGCAGCGGGCACTTGTCCTCCTAGCAAGCCCTGCCCCCGCTCTCACCCAGCCAATCAACTTTGTGCTTCCATTCACAGTTTTTATTGTTCTATAGTCAAAAAGAGCCAAAATGTGCACCAGCCTCACAGTTTGTGAAGAAGTACGGGATAATCTGCAAAGGCTTTTACCCTGTTGTTTTTGCCATTTTAGGCCCCTCTCCTTCCCAATAGTGTGGATTGGTGACAGATCCTGTTTAGACTGGTAGGATTCCCAGTGAATTCCATGAGGGGTATTTTCACCATTTAGACAGGCCCTTAGTGATTCCTTCCTTTTTTTGAAACACATTGAGTACATTTTTCCCATTAAAGCTAAGGAACAGAATCTATATTTCATTTAGTCAAAGACAAACCTTTCCAAACCATTGCTATCTTTCTGCAAGCTGTCAAGCACAAGATAATTAAAGGCTCATGTATGTCATTCTTGTTATCCCCTATAAATAGGGAGAAAGTGATAGACTCGACCTGGGGGCCAATTTATTTTTCTGTTGATCAGTCCTTCCCTTTCCCCTAAAGACCTCAGACTAAAAGAAATTAATACAAGAACAATGCCACCACCTATGAATATAGGTGTTTGATTAACCTGTCTCTAGCCTCTGGCATTCATCTAGTATCAAAGTTTATTGTCAAAGTTCATTATCAAAACTTGGAAAGTGAGTGGTACTACCTGTGAATCATCTTAAGACAATGTGTTCTCAAGTGCTAGTGAGCTTCAGCAGACATTCACTAGTTGTTAAGGACGGACAAATCTTTTCATTTTTCTTTCTCTGATATTAATTTTTAAAACTTTTTCTCAAATTCATTTAAAATTATTTATGAAGAAATTTCAGAATTTGGGTCAATTCTGATCAAACAAACAAACAACAAACTGAATGAAATTCTCAACCGACTACATTGGCCTGATCCAACAGGTACAGCTATTATCATCTGCCTATCATGTAGCTATTAAAAATGAGGAGCCTTTCCAGGGGGAGGGGGAACGATGGCAACCACTACAAATATGGTTGAATACACAAGGATTCAAATATTTCTGCATGTGTGTGCAAATTTGCCAGCCTCACATGCTCCCACATTCAAATGTTTTTAAATCCCAGGGCTTGTTTAGACCTGCCAGAATATGCCAGCTTTCTTCTGCCATATTCTGGCCCCAGATCAGGCTTGTTCTCCCACCCTACCCCAGTTGTCAGGTGCTTGCATTCCCAGATGCAATGACCAGCAGTTTCAGAGTTAAACAGAAAACGTTATTGGCACAGTAATCCAGAAAGCGTAACATACCAAGTTGTTGCTCAGAATGAGGACAAGCAGTATACTAAAAGCATTTGACAGTCTATAAAATCTGGTGGGCTACAAAAATACTGGCTATTCATCATTCCCTGCCCTTCTTTTCCCATGAAAGCGTTCAGCCCCCCTTTCCCCAAGCTTCAAAACACAGCTGTGCTTATCTGCCAGGTCTCCAGGAGCTATTATCCTCTATTTTCCTTACAGCCACCACAAGCCCTTGTTAGTCAGCAGTAAGAAATGAAAACACCATTAACTGCAAGGTTACACCATCACAGGGAAACGGCAAGGAAAGAAACCATCAGGGATCAATCCTGACATCCCTCACCTACACAAAACGGGATAGAGTCCATAC
This sequence comes from Gambelia wislizenii, assembly GCA_030847615.1. NCBI lineage: Eukaryota > Metazoa > Chordata > Lepidosauria > Squamata > Crotaphytidae > Gambelia > Gambelia wislizenii. The sequence continues at coordinate 106,272,639 of JAUMIR010000006.1, forward strand.
CTGCCTGCCAGTCCGTATCTGCAGCTGCAGCCAGGAAGGAGGTCTTCAGCAAGTGATCAAGGCTGATCACATGCTGAGGGCCAACTTCCTGGCTTCAGAGAAAGATTGGCAGCGGCGGCAACAGTAGCTGCAGATACAAGCCGACATAGGGTCCATCTATACGATTTTTAAAAAATCCATCGGGGGGTGGGTGGGTAAAAAATACGAATAGACAGTCGTTCATATGCATACGATCTGCCTACGTGATTTTTTACCCCCCACTTAAACTCCGTATGACCCCCCTTCCCCAGCTGGCTGGAGCAAGCAAGCCAAGCGGCAGTTTTAAATCTCCTGCCGCTGATTTTTTTTTTTAATTTAAAAAGGTACCTGCTTTGCGGACATTCGGTTTTCCCTATTTACAATGTAAAATAAAAATAAAAATAAATATATATAAAATTCACGGACTTACTGCACTCTCGCTTAGCCGGGAATCCAACATGGCGGGTGCTCCCAATTCCCCTCCTTGCTAACCCCACCCCCTCTACTCAGCCAGCCAATCAGATTACACTGCCTGTTCATATGTGTGCGAATGGGGCATACAGACCACCAGCCATTCGAATGGCTGTACGGATTTTATGCCGAGATCCGCTACTCCTTCCGAACGCCGAATCCACATACTTTACGGGGGATTCGCTAGCCCCCCTTCTAAATGACACATATGAATCAGAATGGCCATGTGTACGGAAGAGCGATCTTCTGAATGGCGTTCGTATTTTTTTTACCGTGTAGACGGGCCCATGTAGATTTAGACTCCTGCGTTCCCACAGGGCCTGATCCAGGTTTTCATACATGAAGCAGGTCTTCCCAGGCTCCCCCTATCTTTGCCTCGGGTGTCACCAGGACTGCCTGGGGGCAAAATGGGGCAAAAGTCGTGCATCGTATGGACTGCAGGGCTCCAGAACAGGGGGAAGCTGTGGTAAATAGCCCATATAGAGTGCCTCCAGACTCTCTTCATTGCATTTATGAATTGCAATAAGCACATTTTGTAACATTTTTATCAAAAACAACACAGCAACAACATTCTCATTCATCCTTAATCACACAAACTCCAACATTTCACAGATGAATACCAGGACACATCTGGCCAAGTAACATCAGAGTGGTTACTCTGATCAAGATGGCAAAAATTATTAGTGAAGAAGAACACACACATTAGGAGAGACAGCAGCAGTTTGCTTTTGTTTGAGCCTACTGGCAAAAGACGATTCTGCCCCCTCCGCTCAGCTCAGTTAACTGAGTGCAAACTACTTTTTCACTTAGAACATAGTTTGCTGCAGTAGAAGTAAGCTGAGAATAAATGGGAAAGTGGGAGAAAGAGAGAGAAATTGAGACATTTTAATAATAACTGAAAAAGTGGGACAACAAAGGATCTATTGTGATTGTTGCTGCCAAATTGGGACAGTTGGAGGATAAGTAACCAGCTTGTCGTGTGTAATTCTTAACTATAAAGGAACAGAATGGTTTTGGAATCTACTGGAACTGTTAGAGAGTACATTCAGACCAGCACATCAATCTGAATACAGTTGTCCCTCCACATTCACAGATTTGGCATTCACAGATTTAAATATTCACAGCTTGAAAATATTCTTAAAAAAATAATAATCCAAAAAGCAAACCTTGATTTTGCCATTTTATATATGCCATTGCATATAATGGGACCTGAGTATTCACAGATTTGGGTATTCACAGGGGGTCTTGGAACCAAACCCCAGCGAATGTGAAGGGACAACTTGTATATTTATTTGGAAATAAAATCCACCAGTTTTCATTGTGGCCTATTTGCTATCAAGCAAATATGGCTAGAATCACAAGTTGACATTGTGTTTTTGCTTTTTGCCATGAAAAGGGGGGTGGGATTAAAGCCACTGTATACATTTTTATAAAGATCTCCAAAGCACATACTGAAAGAGGGGGGAGCGGGAGACTGAGAGAGGTATAATGACTGCAGCTGTAGTATGTCTCTGCTGTTGTCTTTTTTACTTGTGAAATTGTAGGCCTCTGCTCTTAACAAGCCACAGTGGCATATAGTGAGGAAACAGCTGCTAATTAACAATATAATTGGCTTTAAGTTAAGATAGTGCTTAGCATTCCAGATAATGTGTTTTTTTAAGTATGTTATCCCTTGCCAACTCTTCATTGACTCCAAACTTTGTTCATTTCTGTCTTCTGAAAACCCACAAAAGCTGTTCAGATATCTTTTCTCATATCATATTGCAGCACTTGAATGACTACACGTTAACTTAGATATTATCCTGGGAAAATGAATTGAAATAATACAATGAATGCTCATTTTATGATCATGTATTTTTCTGAGGTTCTGATCTTTCACATGTGAAATACAACTAACCAAAGCCTTCTTTGAAGTATACAAGGAGGTCCGACAAGCATTTCAGTGCTCCATTTTTAAAAAAAGATAATCAGTCATATTGGATTTACCTGACGGTACAATCGTGTACATGACAACTGAGTAAGAAGTCCCGTTGAGTTCAATGTGGCTCACTCCTAGGTAAGTAGGAATAGGATGGCAGCCTGAAACTCTGGACCCAAACTCTACACCAAGGGCAGACAACCCCTCACCCTCAAGGTGCTACTGGAATACAACCACATCATTCTTGAGCAATCAGTTAGTTTGGATTTTTTTCCCCCCAGGGATCCGGCACAGGGAATAAATTTTCAATACTGTCACATCTTCTTCTGTTGCCAGGCTCCCCCTCTCCGCAATAGAATTAATAATAGGTTGACACAACAGGTAGATCCTCATCTGAATACTCTAGGCCAGGGTGGGGAAAATGTGCCTCTCCAGATGTTGTTAGATTGCATCTTGCAATATTCCTCACTATTAGCTCTGCTGGCTAGGGACTTTATCAGACTAGCATCTAAAAACACTGTAATTCCATGACTGAGGAAAGCAGAAACATAATGGCATAGTTACAGGAGTTATTGCATGTCACCCTAATTGTGCAATACTACCGCCATGGAATTATGACGTGATCATCACTAGCGATTTAAGAATAGGATTTCAGCTCGCGCGATTGTAACACTTGTGTTGACATTGCCTTTTAATGACAGAGTATTAATGCCTTCTGCTGGCTGGCACATACGCCTTTAAGAAAAAAATTCTCTTACACCTGCAATTTTGCATGGGCAAGATTTCAGCTGTTCTCACAAGAAGACGCAACTTTGCTCTAAAACACTAAAAACAAATCAATAAACAAAGAAATTCACAAATAAACACTTAAACATAAAAAAGTACCAAGAAAAGGCAACAGTTGATTAAAAGAGTGTCCTGTAGGTCCTTTTCATGTTCTCCCCTGGAAGTTTCATTATGTGTTCTCATTGGGAAAGGGGAGAGGGACTGCCCATTCATGCTGGAATCATGCGATTACAGCGGCATGTGATTATTGCATACTCATCAATACCATGAAAAAAGCAATATTGAGGGCTATTGAGGGCTTTGCCTGTCAATTAAAAGTTACGCCTAATTAATAGGTGGAGCACACACAGACCATGGGAGGATGACGATGTCATGCAATAACATGAACCCATTTGTGATACTATCATGTCATAATCCTGCTATTTCTGCCCTGTCTGATAAAGTCCTTTGGCTCTGCAAGAGGGGTAGGAAATCTGGTGCCCACCAGATGCTGTTGGACTCCATCTTTCAGCAGCTCCTGTTGGAGTTAGCAACCTTTGCATGCCAATACTCACTGGTAGTTAGACTGCATGTTACTTTCTAGGAGATTAGGCACTGCACATTTCTGGTAACCTCCTGTTTGTTCACACCCACTCTCTTCCTGCTTCACATAGGCTTCCTTTGCACTTTGGGTCTCATCTGCTCTCACCTTTTTCTCTGTTTTCCTCCCTGCCTGTTCACCATGAAGCATGTGATAAGAGCTTCTCTGGGTGAGATTCTCCAACTCACCTGATACCATGTAGTATTCTGATCTTTTCCCTTACCTTTCTCAAGAAGATGAACCTGTGTTGATTATGCACAGATATTTGTAAGTAAAACTACTTTTATATACCTTATGAGGAAGACTAAGGCCAAATCTACACTACACAAATAATTCAGTTTGAAAACAGATTATTTGCCATAGCGCCTTCCTATGGAATCCTGGGATTTGTAGTTTTTAAAGGTCTTTAGCCTTCTCTGCCAAAGAATGCTGGTGCCTCACCAAACCCCAAATCTCAGGATTCCATAGGGAGGAGCCATGGCAAATAATCCAGTTTCAAACTGGAGTGTAGTGTAGTGTGGATTTGGCCTACATTTGACTTCTTTCTCTGCTAGATAGTGTATGGGAGTTGAGGGGCTGGTGAACTGCTCAAACATCTGCCTAGTGCAGTGGTTCTCAACCTGTGAGTCCCCAGATGTTGCTGGACTACAGTTCCCAGAAGCCCTCTGAGGTCAGGGCTCCTGGGAACTGTAGTCCAACAACATCTGGGGACCCACACATTGAGAACCACTGGCCTAGTGCATCAGATGCTCTGCTTGAGAGATTCACAAACTCTCATCTATTTTTCCTAATGGCTCTAGTCAGCATGGCCAGTGAAGACAGATTATGAGAACTATAGCCCCAGTGATGGGCAACCTTTTCAGCTTGGTGTGTCAAACTTCGCCAAAAAACTGAGTATAACTCAGGTGGTGTGTCACTTTGAGGAAAAAACATTATTTCACGATATTTATTGTTCAATCAACAATATTATTCATTGTTTATTAATAATTAATGAGTTGTCACAACTCATGTGACAACTAAGTAATCAAAATGTACAGTCGTCCTTTCACATTCGTGGGGGTTAGGTTCCGAAGACCCCTGCAAATGTGAAAAATCTGTGAATAATAACAACCCCCCCGGGCTCCCGAAAGTGGTGATGGGGCCTTCAGAGGCCACGTCGCTACTTTCCCCCCACCTCCCCCGGCCTCCCTTTGACCCATGGGTTTATTTTGGGGAGGGAATACCTCACCCACGTGTGAATCAGGGAGAGATATAAAAGAGGTGGACTTACCTGCTGGAGGCAGAGGAAAGCTGGGGGGCACAGCAGTGAGTGTGGGAGCAAGGCAGAGTTGGAGACGAGGAGGCAGCCTGAGTTAGCCATGGAGCAGAGCATGTGTTGCCTGCTAGCCTAGGAGCGATTACGCGGGCAGCGCCTCGGCTCCTAGACCCTCGGCTTATTCCCTTCACAGCACTTACTCCCCCTCCCCACAATGCCACACGCACACACACACACACATTCTCCCCCTCCGTCTTTTGGCAGCTCCCCTGTGCGGAGCTATTTAGGAGGGCTCCATTGGAGAAGCTGCGCACGGGGCTCTGGGCTCAAACAAGTGTCCCACCCACCTGCCACTTTCCCCGGCCTTTCTGAGGTGGCTCCAAGGCTTTGAAGTCTCAGAGCCCCCTCCTGAAGGCTGGGGAGAGGCTGGGCAGAGTCCCGCCCACCCGCCCGCCACCTTCCCTGGCCTTTCTGAGGCAGCTCCGAGGCTTCGTAGCCCCCTTGGGAAGGCCAGGGAGAGGCTGGGCAGAGTCCCGCCCACCTGCCTGCCGCCTTCCCTGGCACAGTCCCTCCCGCCCACCAGCCACCTTACCTGGCCTTTCGGAGGCAGCTCCCAGGAAGCACAGCAGGCCTCAGGGGTAGTGGTGGCCAGGTGGGGGAGAGGCTCCACCCTCCTGCCACCCTAAAGTGGTAATCGGGGCTTCCTAGCCCCACCTGCCACTTTCCTCCCCCTCCCCACCCTAAAGTGAGGCTTTGAAGCCCAGATTGCCACTTTAGGGAAGATGGTGAGGTTGCAGGCAGGGGGAGGAGGCCTACGGCTGCATGTCAACACAAATGGCTACATGTGTCAGTGCTGACACGTGTGTCATAGGTTCGCCATCACCGCCCCAAAACATCTGGAGATCACCAGGCTGCCTACCTTTGGGAAGTTGTTAACTCCTACTGCCAAGGACCCCTCCCTTCAAACCACCTGTTGGAAATACCGTATATTCCGGCGTATAAGATGACTGGGCATATAAGACGACCCCCCAATTTTCAACTAAAAATCTACAGTTTGGCATATATTCGCCATATAAGACCACCACCACCCCAATTTGGCTGGCTGGCCGGCTGGGGGAGCCTTGCCAGCTGATCCTCTTTGTTTCCCAACTCACAAGGATCTCCTCATGAGTTGGGAAAGCCAGCAGGATCAACTGGCAGGGCTCTCCCAGCCAGCCAGCCAGCCAGCCATAACATTCGCCCCTCTCTTCCACCTTCGGTTGTTCCCCAAAGGGGGTGAAGGCAGAGGAGGGGGCCGAATGGCCCCGATTTGCCTCGACCCAGGCACCCACCCCCTTCCCAAAGACGCAATTGAGAGCCCGATCACGGCTTCAGGGAGGGTGGAAGGGTGGCTGGATGGAGGGGGCTGGAGAGAGGGGCCCGATCGTGGCTTTGGGGAGGGGGTGGGTGGCGGGAAGGCATCCTGGGTGAAACACGCCCACACCTGCACATACACCAGATGACAGATATTTAAACGATTTTCCTTCTCTGAACACCAAATAAATTAAAATAAAAGGTGGGTTTTCTACCCTTTTGGGTCAGAAGAATTTCTCCTCTTCTGAATAAAATGAAGTTATAAAAATCCATTTGGTGGACCTGTCAGTCATTCCCTGTTTGCACTCTGTTGGTTCACTCTCCCCACTACTTCTTAACAAAGACCTTCTCACATCTTAGGGAGGGGGTGCTGTGAGATTTTATGGAGAAGAACTTGCCTGTTGACTTCCACAAAAGACAAGTCTGGGAGGTCATTGAAGGCAAAAGCTTAGAGCTACTGCCATGCTATGGAGTGGACAGCTTATAAGTAAGGAGGTAGGTCTGGCATTTCCCTTAATGGGCAAGTCAAGAATGGACCCCAAGGGTAAGTTCATACATTTATTTTGATGTGTAAAACTCCATACTGTGTTTTATGAAGGGAGGCATGAAAATATTATTTGTGTTTAATAGACTTCCTTTTGAAAAGTATTGTTTCAATAGGGAAGAAGTGCCTCAATTTTTTTTTCTCTGTGCTTTGACACATTACCTTTTTGGTTTCTTGTCTCCAATGACCATGCTGGTTGGAGGATTCTGGAAACTTGCCTTAAAAAAAATATTTCCAAAACCTTTGTTGTCCATGAGGCAATAAACATGCCTATGATGTCCTTTCGACTTCATTTGGTGACCTGATGGAATGTTCCTTGACTGCCCGCATAAAAACTAGAGGCCAAGGAGAAAGATAAACTACAGAAATCATTCTCCTAAGAACTCTTTGGAAGTATGTTTGTGCCTGAAAGAGCATGTAATCATTTGCAACCCACCCTGTGCCTGTTCAACATAGTTAACCCCTGGATGCCTCACATTACTGAGAAGACCTCTCTCTGTGGTGGGGGAAAGATTACTTCTCTCTTTTTTAAAGGTAGTGTGACATCCCCCCCCCCTATGCAATGCAGAGGATTTATCTGTTTCAGCTTTTATCTCATTATTGTGTGGCTCTAGGGTATAATAGTCTCACTTATATGAAATTCCAGGTCTTGGCTTCGCTGAGGGTGGAAGGCTGGCTGGAGGGAGGGGGCTTCCCAGTGATCCACCCCCTCCCCGAAGCCATGACTGGGAGCCAGATTGTGGCTTTGGGGAGGGGGTGGGTGGCTTGGAGGAGGGACTGGAGGGAGGGGGCTTGGCAGAGGGTGGAAGGCTGGCTGGGGGGAGGGGGCTTCCAAGCCATCCACCCCCTCCCCAAAGCCACAATCAGGAGCCCGATCGTGGCTTTGGGGAGGGTGGAAGGGTGGCTAGAGGGGGGATTTCCAGCAACATTTGCCCCCCTCCTCTGTCTTCGGTTGCTCCCCAAAGGGGGAGAAGGCAGAGGAGGGGGGCGAATGAACCATAAGCACTTTGCCTCACCCCCCCCCCGCCTGATCTCCTGCCTCTTAGCTCCATTTGGGAAGGGAGCGAAGAGGCAGGAGTTCAGAAGGCGGGGTGAAGCAAAGTGTATCCGGTGTATAAGACGACCCCTGATTTTGGAGTCTATTTTACAGGGCTCAAAGGTCGTCTTATACACCGGAATATACAGTAATTAAAAAGGAAGATGCTTGTCCAAAACACAGAAGACAGAGGGTTGGATCCAGGCTTATAGAGTAGGCTTATTGATATCACTGGGACTTAAGGCAGGAGTAAAATAATTCCCATTGATTTCAATGGACCTGCTGTAAGTGCAAAGAACTTAACCAGACCATGTGAAATCCTAAGAACACAAAGTCTACAGTAATTAGAAACGGTTTGTGAATGTTAATGAAAATTATGGGAATTCCATCTGTTACCCTAATAGTGTTCTAAATCCAAAAATGACCTCAGATTTGCTCCATCACATACAGTCCCGCCCCACACAATTTGCTTTGACATTTTTATGTTGTAAAATGTGACTGAATGAAATTAGTAGTGAAAAATTACCACATGAAACCTATGTTGTGGCCAGTTCTGAATATATTTATTTACAAAAACTATAAAACTTGGTTATGAACATCTGAACCTTAGGCTTAGAGGTCCCTTTTTCTTTTGACAGGGAAGCTGCAACTGTTGCTTTTCCTTTTGTGTCCTCCTTCCTGATTTTCATGATGTAGCATCCAGCAATAGTCCTCCATCATATTAATGTTCCAACAGCATTGGTATCTCTTATCAGCCTCCTTAATGTTTTGATGGAAATGTTTCCCCTGTTGCTCACTGGCTGCACTTAGGTTTTCTGGAGAAACTTGCAAGTGCACATTCAAGAAATAAATTTTAATATTCATTGAGCATCTTGAAGCTTTGCATTTTTTTCCAGCATGTTTTACAGAGACCTGGTTGGATGAGGCTGTGTGTGTGTGTGTGTGTGTGTAATCTCTCTCATCTTTGCCCACCAGGATTCTCTGTGTTGCAGCTGGTGAGACCTGGGAGGTGGGGAGGAGGAACTGCAGTGGTCTATTGGGATAATATCCCCCTGACCAGTTGCCCTATCTTTTAATCTGCAAGGGTTGAGTGTGTTTATTTAAAGGTGGGTAGACAGGCCAGATTAGGGATTCTTTTGGTGTACCACCCACCCCGCTGTTAGTGCCCCTAATAAGCCCCACCTCCAGAAACCCCAAATATTGGCTTATTAATAATTTACCTTATTAATGTGGTCTTCCATGTGGAAGAGCAGTAAAATATTAGGGACTTGCTGCAAGGATCCCAAAAGGCATGTGTTAAGCCATGCATTGCCCAAAGGAAGAACCATTGACAAATTCCAAACTGTAAGGAAACATAATGAGGTCAATAGGACATTGTCTGCACACACACCCCCAAGTGACAGACAATCGATTCCATCACCAGTGGATCATGTAATACTTTGTCTGAAGATATCCCGTTCCCTTAACCACACATCCAACCATTAAGGAGACACCTCAAGCTTTGTAAATCTAATCACTAGAACATTTAGGGCAGCTGCAACACATTAGCATGTTCAGATACCTATTGTCAAACCCTGGAGTTTTTCCTGAAACTCATTGCTCAATCTTTGGGGACACCTGGAATCCATTGTTTCAACACATTAAACCTCCTCGCCTGAGGGCACATTTTTAGTATAAATGCTAGCCCAAAATCATGCCTCATTGTGCACAGAGTCCATTCCTGAGTACATTACATCCCTCTGTGTAGTCAGGGTGCACAGAATCTCTTCCTGGGAACGCTACGTCTCTCTGTGTTAGCCACTCCAGCTTCATCCATCCACGCTGCCAGTCTGCCTAAAGACTTCGGACTATGAGACTGGTGTCATATTTCCCCTGAAAACTCCCTATTTATCCCTCTGTCAATCTTTCTTCTTCCATTCCTAGTGGTCTTGTATGAATGCTTTATTGTATGAATGGGTGCGTGTTTGGTGTTATTATTCTTAAGTCTTTAATAAATATCATTGTTAATTCCTATCTTGTGTGTGTATGTGTGTCAGCTCAGAGTTAGCGGGGTATACAATTAGTTTTAAAATCCCCTTGTTGCCCCCTTTTGCTTTGCTAAAGTTGAGTTGCTGCTAATTTCCCTAATATATTAGAAACTCTATATTTTCATGGAATTTCCAAGAATACCACTGCTCAACAGTCTTTCTTCCTGAGCTAGCCGGGGTGGTGTTGGTATCTATGCAGCTTGTGGTACTGGGGGATTTCAACATCCATGCTGAAGCTATCCTGTTGGGAGTGGCTCAGGATTTCATGTCTGCCATGACAAGCAAGGGTCTGTCCCAAGTAGTATCTGGCCCCACTCATTCTGCTGGGCACACTCTAGATCTTGTTTTTTGTACAGGAGGGAATGATGTTGATCTGAGAATGGAGGAACTTTCACACAGTATCTCCCTTTATGAGCCCATTAGAGCTCTAAGATCACTGGAGAGGCCCTTCTCTCTGTCCCACTGCCTTCTCAGGGCTGTTTGGTGGAAACAAAGAAGAGGGCCTTCTTGGTGGCTGCTCCTAGACTTCGGAGCTGCCTCCCTAGAGAGGCCAGGATGGCCCTATCTCTGCTCTCCTTTTGCCAACAGGTAAAAACATTCTTGTGCCTTCATGCATTTACAGTCTGGTGGGGGTTGGGCTTGTAAGTGCTGTGTGATTTGGATTTTAAGGTCCATATATAGTTTTATCATACTTTAATATCTGTAATGTTTTTTGACATTGTTAACTCTTTCAACTGTTTAATTTGTTTTTTTAATTTAATATTTATATTTGTAATGCTTCTGTGTTGTTTTAAATTTGTATGGTTTTAAACTCATTGTTAGCTGACTTGAGTCCCTATGTTGGGAGAAAGGTGGGATATAAATAACCAACAACAACAACAAAAACAAATGCATAGCCAGGGTCCTTATTATGCCCATGGAATTTAGTAATCACAATTTTGAAAGAACTCTAAGCCTCTTTTTCTGCTTCAGTCATCATAGATAAGAAATTTTCAACTGACAGCAGTCTTTCAATGTCTGGGCTGACAAAAATATCTTCTTTTAATTTTGCTTCTGAAAGGTTAGGGAAACAAATTCCCCACAGATGTAGCAAACATTTTCTGGATTCTTGACATATCCATGGCTAGCCATGATTCACAACTTACTGCATGTACTCAGAATACAACAAGAGTCTTGCATGTATCCTGCAAAAAGTATAAAGGGGGGTTAAAGTCTTCTAATAAACTTTTAAACCACTTGAATTTGCTGATATGAAAGTAATGTGAAACACACAAATCCATTCAAAAGCATTAAAAGAAATCGCACTGAAACATCAGTGTCTGCACTTAATCAAAGTGCTGAGTAACAACTGAATTGATAAAAATATCAAATTTGTGAAACAACTGTGTGGGGTGAAGCATTTTTATTGTGTTTTTTTCAAATTCAGTATCCAAAAATACATTTTAAAAAGCTACAATATTGAAAAAAGTTTTTTCATCGCAGGCCACTGAAATGTTTATATATAATAACACCAGCTTGGCAATATATGGCAATTCTGAAAGTAATTTAGTACATGTGAACTTAGTATATGTGAGGAAGGTTTTTATTGAGAAATCAATGCAGCCAAATGTCTGACAAAATTTTTAAAAATTTATTGGGGAGAAGGGAAAGAACAGGGGAAGGCTGGAATCGTACCCTGAGAATTCCAGATGAAAATAAATAAAAGTCTAATTTAACAACAAGTTATATGCTATCTTCCTTCTTAAGTAAAATCTTACATTTCACAGCATGTGCAGAATTCATTGCAGAGAGACTGATCTGAGCATGTTTTGTTTTTTTTACTTATTATGCAAATCTTTGTGGGAAAATTAAGTTTAAGTATGAAGTTAAATATTTTAGGGAGGAATTTGAGTGCCATAAAAGCCAGCCACTTTGTAGGGAATGCTTGTTGCTCTGAAAAACAATACAATAAGCATTATTTCTGACATGAGTGTTCTAGCTAGCCACTAGAAGATTATTTTAAGGCAAGACCCAGCTCCCTAACAACTTTTTAACTTACATGTCAAAGAAGTTATCCAGTTCCGAGTAGATGCAGTGTTATGAAAAGAAAAGAAAAGGCACACTTCCAGATGATTATTCAGAGACAAGGCCCAGGATATCTACTCAATCATCACAGTGGCCTTCCAAAATCCCAGATGCTTTAGGTGATATCACTGAACTACATCACAATAGGGAAGATCATCACATTATTCCACATCCTCTGAAGTGCCACAAGCTCCACACTCCTACCTTAGGCCCTCATGTAAATCATAAAACTGTGCAGGTTTTGGAAGGAGTATCTGGAACTGATTAACCTCTGTACAGTCAAATTTCAGTAATTTTCCTTAAAAACATGCAAACTCAGAGACCACTTCTGAAGTTATGAACCACTTCATCAATGTTTGTTTGACATACTATCTTTAAAAAAAAACAACACATAGTGCATACATTTCCAGGGAGATAAATATTTTTTGTTGTTTTTGTTGCAACACTAATGAAGACTTTCAGCATGAGTTTTTATGGAATACAAAAAAGGGAGGGGATGGCCTCTACCTGCATTGAGATCCCCCCAGAACAACTGAACTATAGTACAACAGAAACAACATCTGAAACAAAATGTAGGCCCGTGACTCCATCACCATCACGATTCTTTTCTCCTCCTGTATTTTTAAACATCTTTTGCCTGATGAAGAATCCAGTGGAACTTCTAAAGCTTGCATGAAGTCTTTTGTGCATTCTGGTTGGCCAATAAAGGTATCATTCTTTTGTGGATTTTGGATTTTGTTTTATAATAAATGTGTTCATCTTTAAGTTACTTAAGAGCCATAAAACTGCTGCATCAGACATACATTGGTCTTGTCTCTACAGTCAAAATAATATGAACGGTATGCAAATGTACTGCGATCTGTTCATATGGACATACGCATAAATACATGTCATTCAGAAGGGGGCAGCCAAATCCACTGCAAAGTCCATGTGTATCGTGTCTGGGGCTTCATCCGGATTTTTAAAAAAGCTCTGTATGACATGTGAATGTGCAATCCTTTGAACACTTGCATTCGCACAGATACGAACAGGCAGCATAATATGATTGGCTCGATGAGCATTGGGGGGTGCTAGCCAACAGGGAAAGCGCCTGCATCTGCCATGTTCGATTTTCGGCTAAGCAAGGGTCTGGTGAGTTGATCAAACAGCGATCTCATACTCTTTTTCTTTCTTTTTTGTAAATATGAACTATCTCTTGTGTGCACCATGGAAAACTGGTTTAAAAAAATGGCGGTGGCAGATTTAAAATCACAAGTAAATCACTTGCGGCTGCCATCCTGGCTAGGGGTCATGTGGAGTTGGGGGGGATCTTTTGGCTGTGAAGAAAGGTTGCATCATTGCGAATGCCTGCTTTTTCAGATGTGTTCATATTTTCCCCCCCCCTCATATAGACAAGACCACTGTTACCCTTTGATAAGATTCTTATGACACCTACAAGACCAGTTCCACCCCTCAAAATGTATGCCAATAATACATTTGTTAGCACTTGAGGTATCACAGGATAGGTCTTTTTTTCCCCCTTTTTTAAGATAAAAGCCTGTATTCAGTATCTACCATGGAGAGTGGATTCAAGATTCTTTATTACTTGAATCTTCTAGTATGTTTAATGCACTGAAAGCATTACAGAAAATGTAAGCTCACATAGAAAAATAAAATGTATGTGCGTGTTTTCAGGAACAGCTTTCTGTGAGAGTACAGTATCCACTTTGCCGACAGAAGCATTAACATGAAATTCGTACAAACTTCTAACCTTAAAAATTTCGGAGAGTACAGGGGACTTGCAAAGCCTTCCTGAAACTCTGAAGTAATGGCTTCTTTAAATGGTGTTGTTACCCGACCTTTGCACCTGTGTATACCAATACTCACTGCAGAGACTCCAGGTTTAAAGTAAATAAAAATGGTTTTTATTGGAAAATAAACATGGAAGCATTCACACACGCACGTGCGCTCACAAGAGACCAAACAAGGCTAATGAAGAATTAAGGCAGAAAGATTTGGATAGAGGAATAGATCTGAGAAAATGAGCTATAACTACCTGTCCGAAGAGCAGGGATTCATACAGCAAAGAAAACTCAGATGTCAACCTGAGGGTGCCAGCCACAGCAGTCTGGCAGAGTGACGGTATAAGAAGAACTGTGCACACTGGATGCTATTTGAGACTAATATTTAGACCCAATTTCATATCCTGAAGGGGTGTTTGGGTGTACAGCAATACTTAGATGTGTTTCCCACAGTTAAACAAAGGAAACTACAACTTCACTAATTGCCACTAATGGCTGGGATATTAAGGTTGATGAGTTTATGGCTGCCTCCTTATTGTGGGAGAGGAGAGGTACAAAGAGAGACATTTTTGGGGATTTGGGAGGATGATGGGTGTTCTGGTCATGGTTTGTTTTGGAGCATGACTCACTGCCAAGAGCATCCAAGAGGGGATTAGCACATTCCACTTTGATGACTCTGATCCAAAGGGGCTTCTCTCAATTCCATCTTGAGCATGTTGGGAATTTCCAAAATATCTTCATTAGGCCCTAGGTGACCTTCAATTGAACCTATTTTGGTCTGCCCCGGTCTACCTAGACCTTGTGAGAATGTCTAATATTGCCAAATTGTGACTTATTGGAGGGAGGAGGTGAGAGGCCAGGTAATAGTGTGATGTTGTATTAATAGAGTGCTTGCAATCCACCTTCTAAGCACTTGCAAGCCACCACAGCAAGTCTTAGGAATAAGGTGTCCAGAGGCAGTTCAGCATCAGTCCAACATAGCTTTACACTGCTCTAACCACTGTATGTATATGGCAATGAACAAATGCTCTTTAAACAGATGCCCATTTGATGACTGCAACATGATATAGGGTGCACCTACACTGTAGAAATAATTCAGTTCAACACCGTTTTAACTGCCATGGCTCCATCCTACAGAATCCTGGGATTTGTAGTTTTGTGAGGCACCAGCACTCCTTGGCAGAGAAGGCTAAAGACCTTGTAAAACTGCAGATTCCAGGATTTCATAAGATGGAGTTACAGAGCTTAAAGTGGTGTCAAACTGCATTATTTCTACAGTGTAGATGCACCCATCTTTTCTTGGCAAGAAAATTTGTTCAGTGTGTGTGTCTGTGTTCGCCTTTGCCTTCCTGTGAGGCTGAAGGTGCATGACTTGCCCAAGGTCACCCAGTGAGTTTCCATGTCTGAGCAAGGATTCCAGCTCTGATCTCCGAAGTTGTAGTCTAATGCTCAGAGTCGTTACCCCAATGCTCCACTACACTACACTGGCTCAGCCATACCACATTTACTCAGTTCAAAATGCCAGCAAGAAGATAAATGCACTAGACCTCTGTGCCTAGCTCTACATATTCAGGTTCATTAAAGCTTACTTAGATACACACTTCTCATGATCTTTATATTTTATTCTATGCACAACTGGGCAGAGTAGTCTTGTTTTCCTTTGCCTGCCCCATCATTTTCCTTTTGTGTCGTGTCTTTTTAGCTTGTAAGCCTAAAGCCTTAAGTCTGCTTTTTGTTGATTTGTAAAACCACCTTGAGACCCTTTCCAGGTGAAGGAGATAAATGTGTTCAGAAAATTAGTAAATAAATAATAAAAAGAAGCATTCTAAGACAAAAATAGTACTCCTCCATCCCTGCAATGAACACGGAAAGAAAACAATAGCTCACTTACATTATAGAGTTCAAAGCAGAAATGCTTAGAAGAATCCAGATGTCAAGCATAGTGTTGTACATGTACCTAACTGTTCTTTTTAATACTGAATTAAGCTGTTTACAGATTTGTGCCTTAAGACAATATATATATTTAAAAAACCCCCAGTTAATTAGTCACATTTGACAGTAATTAGTTTTCTGAAATCATATAAATGCCAGTTTAGGCTTTGGGATTGATAGAGGCATTTCAGTATTCAATTCATTTCATATTAGTTTTATATCTTCAATTTGTTACTCCATCTCTTGCCCACCAGAATGAACTAGTAAGCAAACAACATGGGTGCTAGATCCAAGACTAGAGCAGGCTTACTGAAATCAATGGGATTAAGTTTATCACATCTCTCTTCTCAAGTTGATTTCAGTGGGTCTAAGCATGACTGGATCTTGATCCAATCCACAGTGAACAGGCTTTTGAGTTGAAAGGCTGTCTTGTGCAAACTGCTTTGATCTTAGTAGCCTGCTCAGTGAAATTAGGATTGAGTGCACTCATTCATTCAACAATCCAGTATTCATATAGTCACTTTATGTTTTCACAAATACTGTAGTTTTCACAAACAGCAGATGACAGATGGTGAACCTGTATCTGGACTGTACCATTAATTCTGGAGAGTTTATGCATGGAATGCCATATAGCAAAACACCACACCCACATTCCTACACATAGAAAATACACACATTGAGGAAGGCTAGACCCATTCTCCCCAATTTCTAGTTTCTATGGCCAAAATCCTAGATTCAGACCTCTTGTGCTATTGATTGTAATTCCACATTTTCACTGCTTGTGCAATCAGACTTCCATGTCCTTGTTACATGATGGAAGTCACATCTTCCAAATGGGGACTGCTACATGCACAACAGAAAGCAGCAAATATCTTGCAGTACAATGCCAACGGGGCTTTGTGCTCCACCAACATGCGGTAAGATTTTGGGTCATATGAAGGGATTTATTTATTTTTTAATGTACATCACACGTTTGGTGATTTCAAAGAAATGTGTTAGTTTTAGTCTTTCTTATCTACAGTTTACCTGCACTACACGTACTACACCATAATGTCACATTGTGTCCATCTATTTTTTTTTAATGGACACAGGCCTGTTTGTTCTCTGTAGAATGCAATAGGACATTGCTGGTGAATGACTGCAATATAGAACAGTTTCCATGTGGAATGATCTGAAATGTCCATGTGGCAGCTATAATATTTTCAGCAGCCTTTCAGCTACTATGATCTAAAACTCATTGACTTCACCAACTCTGCTAGTTAACGCAGTGTATGATCTACCATCTGCAGGATTTTCTGAAGCTATCTGTTGAAGCTGTGCACGTTAAAGTAGTTTGCATGCATACTTTTGCATTTGGAGAAAAGCATTTTGGAACGCTCAGTGCTCTGGAATAAACAGATTTTGTTGTTGTTATTTGCTGTCAAGTTTACTTCAACTTATAGTCTGAGTATGAATGAGAGACTCTCCAAGTCATCTTGTTGTCAATGGCTCTGCTACTGTGCAGCTTCAGGCTTTCCTTTTCACTACTGGGCATGTTAGCAGCTGAACATCCTTTCAGCTTGAATCCAGTTACATCATTAGATACAGCAGCGCTTGTATTTGTCCTCTGCTCTTCCCCAATAGATGACTGAGTGCCTTCAAAACTGGGAGTCTCATCTTCTGGCACTATATCTTGGTTCATTTTGGATGGTCTCATCATAGGATTCTCATGGTAAAAGACATTAGCCATTCCTTATCTAGCAGTCTTTCCTCACCCCACTATTAATTTGAGCCTATGCTACAGGTTAACTTTTTGAACATCACTGTGCAACTACATAGTAGAGATATAAGCACCACCTTATAACAGAAACCTACAAACATAAATGCTTTGAGCTTCCACCCAGAACACAGCATACAAAAGATTGTCTCTATAGCCAAACCCTGTTCAGATTCAAATGGACTTGAGTTAGGCAATTTTCAGACTATAATACTGCCCCACCCAAGAGTGACAGAACAGATGAACACGACCAGACTAGAATCTAGGAATAATTTTATTATGGGACACAACCAGAATAGAAAACAACAGACACCCACTTGTTGCCACTTACAGTTCCCAGCTAAAATCATTAAAAAAAAAAATTATCAGTGATATGCACTCCATCCTGGCCAATGGCAAGGCCTCAGACCAGGCCTTGAGTGGTAAAACCAACCTGAAATGTTTACTGACTAGCAGCAAAAATCTGCTGAGAAACAAACACAGGATCCACATCCTGGGATACAACGTAATCGTACACAGGGATTCATACACCTACTCATCTTTCACTTTTAGCCATCATTTGCTTGCAAAGCTCTACTACAGTGGTTCTCAAACTATGGGGTGCAACTCTGGGGTGCATGTGCATGCAATAGTTGCTCAAGGGGGGGGGGTGCAAGATTTTTTCAGGCATTAAATTATTAATGACCTCGGTCCCAGTGCAGATGCAGCAAGCGTTGGGCACCAGGCACACATTTTTGGGCTTGCGAAGCAGGCAGCTGGCAGGCTCCCCAGAGGAGAAACATGTGAGTTCCTATGGCACAGGGCAGCAAGAGGAGCAAGGCCTAGGTGCCAGACATGCATTCTCCCTCCTTCAGCTGCTGTGCTTCTGCTCTTTCTGTTCCAAAGGCAGAAGCAGTGGCTGGCAGCCTGCCTCTCTGTACACGGTGGAGCAGGAAGAGTGTGTGTCTAGTGCCCAGGGGTTCCTGCCGCTGCCCACCCAGGAGACTGCAATGTTTGCATGTATATGTAAAGGAGGTCGCAGAGGTAGAAAAGTTTGAGAACAACTGCTCTACTATGTTCTACAGAGAATGAACAGGCCAATTTCTGTTTAACACAGTAGATGGACACAATTTGACATAAAAAAGGCAATATTCAAAAACTGGAAGGAGGGGCAATCTTCAACCTATCAGGATACTCTGGCAATGGCCTCAAGATGTCCACTCTTGAAAAAGGAACTTCAGGAAACTCAGAACAGTAAAAAATATTTATCAAGAGATTCAACTATTACCTCCTGTAATGGGGACAAAACCTCTTTTTAAATCACACACTGGCCTAAATCCCATTTTAATTCTGACTAGAGTAGACCCATTTAATCTATTGGATTTACCTACATGTTAACTCATCATTCAAAAATTGACTGATTTACAGTACTGTAGATGGGACTAAGCAACAGGATGTCAGCCAGTATGTGCTAATCAAGTGGTGTAGTGGAGCCAGGGTTCTCAAGGTCAAAGACCCCCTACTTTTTCATTAGTAGGGACTATGGCTATATCCACACTGCAAAATTACAACAATATGATACTGTTTAAAGTGCCAAGGGTTGTACAGTTTGGTGGCCCACAACCCCAAAGGTACTCTGTCTCTAGTACAGAATTAAAGTGCTTTAATCCTCAGTCCTTCTTTTCAGAATTACCTTGGTGTTTTTTTTTACTATCTCACCAAACTACAAATCCAGGATTCCACATAGGATGGACCCATGGCAATTAAAGTGGGATAAAACTGCTTTAATTGTGCAGTGTGGATGCACCCTGGGATATCATCTGTCATCCCTGTCATCCCTTAGACTTCCCTCTGAGTTTGGCTACAAACCCAAAGTGGCTGGAAGGGGAATGGATCTTCCTGGCAACAACATATTGCTATTCGTGTTGCAGTCCTAAATTGTCTTCTGAGGGCAAGATCCACTGGTTTTAAAGAAGAACTGTTCCTGATGAAGATGAAAACTACTAAGTCAGAAAGAAAGGCAGGCAGGCTCGCTCTCCTTGGGTGTTGCAAACCCTCCAACAGTTTACAAGTGAAAACCAGCCAACATCAGGGTGCAGTCAAGATAGCAAAACATTGGGAATGGCAAAACTCCATCTCCTCCTGTCCTCTCCCCACTGCTGAGTTAATTGATAAAAACTACTTTGCACGTTGAATTCAGTTTACAGCAACTGAAGTAAGCTTAGGACAAAGGGGGACAGTGAGAGGAAGACAGACAAAGTAGGACATTAAAAGCCACTGCGAAAGTGGAACAACAGAGGATGAATCAGGACTGTCCCTGTCAAATAAGGACAATTGGAAGGCATGGTGTTGCTATGAGGACTGTTACAATGAGGGCCTGCATATCGCAATTTACCACTACACTACTGGTAATGCAAGGTAATGCCCAACTATGCAAGAATCTTTGTTACCACTTAGCTACTGTTTTGTGACTACTCAGTGTTAATCTGGTAATTTTTTGTTGTTCATACTATCCAAATTTCTCTGACCTGCAGAACCATACACGTATGTCTTTCTGTGAATGTACACATCTCCCTGTAAATTGCCTTGCACAGCAACTCAGGATAACACAAGACATTTTGTGAGTATGAGATGGAGGGGAATCACTTTACTCATTTTTGTACATAACCTTATGATGAAGGGTTTCCGCTTGTAAAATGTACCATTCTGACACTATAAGTTGAGTATTTTGCTGAACATTAAATGCCACAGCTTAGACAGATCATAAGAGGATGATAATGTGGTATAGGGGCTTCTCTTTGCACAAGGACAAAACTAGGGTGCAGATAATGCCATAGAACTGATGCCTTACATGAAGATTCTCCCTTAGAAACTATTAATTTATGAAAGTATGTTGTCTGGAATAAGAGAGAAATAAAAAAAGAAAGAGAACCCATTAGGACACAATAGGTGTGTTAAGAACCAATGAAGAGTAATGGAAACCAGGGGCCCTTTCACACTACACAAATTATAGCTCTATAATTCCACTTTAACTACCACAGATCTTTTCTATGGAATCCCGGGACTTGTAGTTTAGAAAGAGGTGTTTAGAACTCTCAACCAGAGAGCTCCCTAGAATTCCACAGCATGCAGTTATGACCATTAAAATGGAACCATAATGCTATAACTGCATGCTGTGAAAGTACCCCTGGATTCAAGTTTCTTTTTTGCTTGAAGCTTAGCCTTGGATCAGTCAGTATTGCTTATAACGTCTGCCTAAGTACCCTAAAGGCACCAGATCCTGTCTGATCATGGAACCTAAGCAGGGTTAGCCCTGGTTAGTACTTGGATGGGAGACTGCCAATGAACATCAGGTGCTGTAGGCTATATTCCAGAGGAAGAAACGTGAAAACCACTTCTGAATAGCTCCTTGCCTAAGAGCTTATCTACACCAGCCAGGATACACTGGCTCCCCACCAGTGTATCCTGGCTGTAGAGGTGGCCCGTTCTTCCTCCATTACCTGGAGGAAACAGGTTGGAGTCCACACAGGAATGCCGGTCCATCCCTGCTGCCACTGCCACCTTTTTCTCTGCTGACTTGAAGTCAGGAAGGGGGCCTGCAACAAGGGACTGAAGGCCCCCTGCATGTGACCACCCTTGGTAACATGCTGTGAGACCCATGCCTGGCTTCCGGGAGAGCTAGGGAGCTGATGGTGGCAGCGAGGGCCTATTTATTTATTTATTTATTTATACCCTGCTCTTCAGCCATAAGGCTATCAGAGCAGCTTACAAATTGTTTTAAGCAATAGCTATTTACACATCCACGCTGCATTAAGCAGTTTCCAATGCGTGTTAGCTAATTGCCCCCACAAGCCGGGTACTGAACGGGTTCCTGCAGACAGATGGCGCCTGATCCAGGTTTTGGCTGGCGGTAACAGATTAAGCTGGGTGTTTTGCTTTAACGCTTTATCAGGCCCTATCCCGGCTTGCTCCCATCTCAGCCCCGTATCTACCCCCAGGGTGGTGAGGACTGCCTAGGCGCAGAATGGGGCAAATGCCCTGCATCATATGGACTGCAGGGCTCTGAGATGGGGGCAAGCCAGGGTATTTAGCCCTTAGAAAACCCTATGAAACTCATCGGGTTCCCATAAGTTGACAGGTGACTTTGAAGGCACATACACACATGTTGCTTACAATAGTGCTTCTGATGTGGGAGACCAGCAATTCTTTTCTGTCTTTTGAGCCAATTGGCTACAACTCTTTCCTGCTTTCCTAGAAAACTGTTCACAAACTGTCAGCCAATAGCTGGCAGACTGGCCCTGGTTCACAGACCACTACTTTGAGTAGATTTGGCTCACAAAACCTCCCCGATAGAGCTTTTTTGAAGACAGAAATGGGATGGAGGGGTAATAATGAGCTCCCCACCCTGGGATCATCTGATGATGCCTACCATGCAAGTGTCACCACTGTTTCAACACAGCAAAGAGCAAGCAGGGTTCAAGAAATTCTCACCAGCAAAGACAAAATGACATAAATCATTGCAAGGCTTGGGATGGTTCATCTGCAGGGACTGAAGGATCAACTGCACGGGGGGGGGGGTATTTATACCCTGCTCACCAGCCACAAAGGTTCTCAGAGCAGCTTACAAATTGTTAAGCAATAACACTTACACATCTACACCACTTTATAGTGCACTAGGCACTTTCTAAGCCAGCCTTTCTCATCCTTTTTATCCTGGAGAAACCCTTGCAATCATTTCCAGGTCTCGGGGATCCTCGGCATAAACATTACCCTATATACAGTACTGTTATTGCTATCCCCCCATCATCACAATCTCTTGAGCAACCCCAAGCAACCTCTTGGGGAACCCTAGGGTGCCAGGGAACCCTGGTTGAGAAACCCTGCTCTAAGCCGTTTCCAATGTGTGTTAGTTAACTGCCCCCTCAAGCCAGGTACTTTAATGCTTCTATGCAGGTTGTTAAGCCAGCCTGGACTGTTGTGAGGAAAGGTGTGAGTTTGCAAACCCACCCATGAACCCCTCTCTGCAAAAGACACTCTTGGAGGCCTAAACCCTGGCATCAACAAAGTGGCTGGGGTGAGGTTTTGCCTCATTACACTTTCAGATGTGTTTATTTATTTATATATTCATTAAGAAGGAGGTTGGAGGTTCTTTCACCCCTTCCCCTCCAATAATGGGTGGGTGGGAAAGTTCCCCAGAAGTGGTGGAAGAAGCCCCTGTGAAGTTTGCGAGGGGAGAGAAGACACACCCCCAACTGTTCCAGCCTCCCGCGTTCCCCGCGCACCCCCGCCGCCCCCTTCCCTCCTCTGGCCCATCTCAGACGAGGGTGGGCAGCCCCGTGCCCTGGCCCGGCCCCCGCCAGTGTGGCCTGGGTCTCCGGCTCCTGCTGGGGAGGGCGGGAGGGCGGGCGGCCGAGAGAGAGAGAGGGCGGGCAGGGGTTGCCCAGCTGTTCCAGGGCGGCTACGGCGGCGGCGGCACTGGTCCCTCCTCCCAGCTGCGCCTGCCTCGTCTCCCCCCACCCACCCCGCCGCCCGCCCGCCCGCCCGGCCGTCCCTCCCCTCCGCCGCTCCCGACGCTGCAGCCGCGGCCACCTCCTCCTCCTCCTCGTCCCAACCCCCAGCCTCGCTGGCTGGCTGGCTGGCTGGCTCTCCGGCTCTCTCCATCTCCCCTCTCGGCTCCTCTCCCTTTTCCCGCCCGCAGCGGCGGCGGGGCGGCGGCCCTGGCCAAGGAGGAGACCCCCCCACGGGGCGGAGGGCCGGGCCGGGCGGTGGGCAACCCCGCTCCGCATGCAGCCAAGACCATGACAGGCATCGCCGCCGCCTCCTTCTTCTCCAATACCTGCCGCTTCGGGGGCTGCGGGCTCCACTTCCCCAGCCTGGCCGAGCTCATCGAACACATCGAGGACAACCATATCGGTGAGGGGGCGCCCGGAGGGAGGGAAGCAGGGAAGGAGCGCGCGTGGGCGTGGGTGGCCGAGGGGGGGCGGCGGCGGAAAGAGGCGACTTCTTCTCCTCAGCCCCCCCCTCAAAAAGCACGCCAGGGGGCGGGGGGGCGCAGCCTGGGGGGGAGGGGGAGGAGGAGGAGGGGCGGGGAGCTCCCGAGGGGCAGGCGGCGGGGAGTGGGGATGAATGGGAGCAGGAGGAGGAGGAGGAGGGCGTCCTGAGGGGAGGAGAGGGCGTGGGGCAGCCGGCTGGCGAGCACGAGGGTGGGTGTGTTGGGGGGGCACGTGAGGGAAGGCGCCGGCGAGGGAGGGAGGGAGGGAGTGCCGGAGGTCCGCGGCTGGCTTGCAACACGCAGGCAAGGGCGCCGGAGTTTGCCTTGGCAGCAGCGCCGAGAGCCGGCGCAGGAGGCGGAGGCGGTGGTGGGGAGGACGAGTCCCGCACGCCGTGCCTGCTGCTTCCGCCCGGCTCTGGCTGTCAGGGCTGCGGGGAGGGAGTCTCCGCCGAGGCGGCCATTCCGCTTCCTCCTCCTCCTCCTCCTCTTCGCCGCCGCTGCGTCCTGTCAGCGCTGTTGCTAGGTGTGGAGGAGGCGAGGGATGGCTCTGGCAGGGGCGCTCGCTCGGCCTTTCCCTTTCCTCCCGGTGGGGGGGCCGGTGGCTCGGTTTGCACCGGCGGGGCCTCCCTCCAGGGAAGGGAAAGGAAGGGAAGGCGCCGTGTCAGCAGCAGCAGCAGGCCGGCCGGGCGGGCGGCTCCCTGGCTTGGAAAGGGCCCCGGCGGCAACTGGGGGCTTGAGGTGAAGGGGCGGCGAAAGAGGCGGCGGCGAAGGCGGAGGAAGCTGCCGGCTGGCGCAGTCTCCAGGCGGCCGTGCGGGACACGCGAAGGCGCTGGGCGTGGAGGGAGCGGGAGGCGGGCGGGCGGGCGGGCGGCTGGGCACGGAGGAAGCGCCGGAGTCTAGCACCGCCTCGCCTGGTCCCCGGCTCTTTCCATTGGCAGCCGAGCGGGGCCTCTGGAGCGAGCGAGTCCGCGGGGCTGGCTGGGGCAACGTGCGTCTGGCCAGGCGGCCCTTCGGGGTGTGGCCGTCACCTGTAGGCTCTGGCTCCCTCCTGCCCTGCCCGGTGGGCGCCGAGCCAGGCAACAGGTCCTCCAGGCGGGGTTGGGCACGAGGGGGGCAGCCACGAAGACGATGCCCACCGTGGAATTGGCAGGAAGCCAGGAGGGGTGTGTGTGTGTGTGGGGGGGGGAAATCAGTTATACTGCTACCTTCTCCAGGGCGGCGGCTGGTGCCTTTCGAAGAGTGCCTTGACTTCACACAGCTCTTAATAATGTCCCTTAGGCCGTGCCACGAAAACTAGGACCCAAAGGCAAACGCTGGGAGGGAAAATGAAAGCAAAGCAGCTGTTTTAACGAGGGCAATAATCGCCCCTAAACACACTCTCACTGGGGAGAATATTCAGTTTGGCTTTCAAGTAATAAGGGTGACCTTTATGCTACACTGGTATCCCAGAAACAGAGCTCGGAAAAGTTATGCTTTGGACTACAACTCCCAGAATGGCTAACAGATTAATGGTGACCATGCTGACTGGGGATTCTGTGAGATGTATTGCAAAGTAACTTTTCCAAACTCTGGGAAATTAGACTAACAGGCCATAGCTTCCTTATCTACACTGGGCACAGTGGACTGTTTGACCTGGGATGGATGGATGGATGGATGTTGGCAGCTTTTTCTGAATATTTCCTTTGATGGTGTATTTAATCTGGAATATGTTGATTTATTTTTTAAGTGATACTACTGCTGTTAAATAGTTTGTGTTAAAACAAAAGTATAATTATCTAAAAAAAAAAAACACCTCCAAACAAACACCAAGCATTTGTCCTGCCTAGCATGCATATCTTGATTGCACAGAGGTAATTCAATAAAAAAGTAACTAAGTGACGTGTCATGCTGTTCTCTAATGGTAACGTGGACATGCTGTTCTATTTTATGATTGTTAGGAGGGAGGCCCAACTTGAGGGGAGGGTGGAGAGAAGAGTAGTATAAAGTGGAAAGTCCTTGTGCAGACATTCATTCTTGATTTTTAAAGTATACATTTTTAAAAACAAACCCTCTAACATATTGTGAAGTCGAAGGCTTTCACGGCCGGCATCCATAGATTTTCCTTGGCTTTTTTCCGGGCTGTGAGGCCGTGTTCTGGAAGAGTTTCTTCCTCGCGTTTCGCCTGCACATCAAACACATCACTGACACAGACTTGCTGAAGGGAACAGGATACATGACAGTATTCTGTAAGCAAGAATGTCATCATCAAGAAGTCTTGTTGGCTTTGAAGGATGTTCCTTAAAACAGCTGAGAACTACATTAAGGCTAGAGCAATTGCAATAGTAAAAATCCACATTTTGAGATTTCTTGTATGTTTTGTTTCAGAGTTGACAGTACAGTATTCAGATCTGGGGGTCAGGGGTTACCACCAGCCTTCATCCCAGCAAGAAGGGATGAAGGCACATCCTGGAGCCATCCCAACTTCTGAAACAGTTGCTGTTGACTCCAGTGGGTGTTGGGTCTCCCTGCCTGTCTGCCTGCCTGTCAAGCCATTGCAGTGAGGACAAAGAAGAGCCACTGCTGTTTGCTTGCTTGCCTGCTCTTTCCCTTTGTGCCCAGTGGAATGGAAACAAGAGTGGCTCTAGAGGTTCTTGCCTACCTGCCACTACCCCATTAGGACCAGAAAGAGACTAAGGAATGATCTGATAGCAGCAGCAGCTTTGGCTCCTTTTGCTTTTTACTTGATTGGAACAGGGCCTTAAAAGAACAAAAAGCAATAAAAGATGAGGATCTTGGCTGTAGCAGACAGTAGGAGCAACAGCATCATCTGCTAATTCTAGTGCAAGTAAAGGAGTAAGCTCCAGTCCAACAGCACTCTGGCATGTTAAGGTGCAACTGAAAGGGCCAGTTTTAAGTGGCCCCATAAACAGCCCTACTACCATCAATATGCAGATGACACTCAACTCTATTTCTCCTTTCCATCAAACTCTTAAGGAAGCTGTTTTGTATCTAAACTGGTTTTGTGTCTAAACCGATGTCTCACCAATACTGGACTGGATAAGGCACACAAATTGAAGCTTAATCCAGACAAGACAGGTACTCTTGGTCATGTGATAGACCGATCAGGGAACAGGGATTCAGCCTGTGCTGGATGGTGCTGTGCTCTGTCTGAAGACACAACTAGTGGTGTAATCACTCATGTCTCCTGAAAGTGGCAGGAGTGCATTTGCACAGTTAAGACTTATGCCCCAGCTGCACCTATTCCTAGAGATTGCTGATCTGGCTATAGTAACACATGCCTTAGCTACATCCTGTGTGGATTACTGTAATATGCTTCTACATGGGATCGTCTTTGAAAAGTGTTTGGAAACTAGGTGGTCCAAAGAGCTGCAGCCAGACTACTGATCCTGTATATAGACTCATAGAATTGTAGAGTTGGAAGAGACCACAAGGGCCATCCAGTCCAACCCCCTGCCATGCAGGAAATCATGATCAAAGCATCCCTGACAGATGGCAACCCAGCTTCTGTTTAAAGACCTCCAAGGAAGGAGACCCTACCACACTCTGTGATACAGTTCCATTGGCTACTGTTGGATTTCAAGGCACAAAGTGCTTGTTATGGCCTATAAAGCCCTCTATAGCTTGGGTCCAGATTATCTGAATCCTTTTGTATCACCGTATGAGCCTGCCTGGGTTTTGCACAGCAAGGGGTCAGTTTCGGATGCCGCCGTCCCTCACCTGTCGTCATCTGTGTTACTTCCATGTTTGAGCTATTGAAAAGGCACCACTTTTTACGCATGAAAAACTTCTGTGAGTAAAAAATGGCGTGTTTGCAATAGATCGAACACAGAAATAACACAGACGACAACAGGAGAAGGACGTCGTCGTCCAAAACTGACCCCCTGCCACGGGATAGCTATGTACGTCTCCCGCCCTCCCCTGATGGATTTTAGGGCATCTGAAAAAGTCCTTGGAGCACAGTCTTCAGCAGCCAAAATGGCCAAGGACCAGATGAGCTGCCCCAGACCAATTGAAGCTGTGCTGATTCTAAACCACTGTCTTGAGTTGTTGGAAATGACTGAAGACTCATCTTGTCTATAAATCCACACTACACAGCCATGACACCTTCCTGTTGAATTTTGAAAGCTGGAGTTTTACAAGATCTTTACCCTTCTCTACCAAAGAGTGCTGGTGCCTCACCAAACTACAAATCACAAGATTCCATAGAAAGGAGCCATGGCAAATAATCCAGTTTCAAACTGAATTATTTGTGTAGTGTGGATTTGGCATTAATTTTATGCTAGCAAAAATGGAGAGCCAGCATGATGTAGTGGTGTAAGTGTTGGACTATGACTCTTGAGACCAGGTTTTGAATTATTATTTGGCCATGGAAACCCCTTGGGCAAGTCACACTGTCTTAGCCTCAGCAGAAGGCAAAAGCAAACCCTTGCTGAATAAATGTTGCCAAGAAAACCCTATGATAGGTTTGCCTTAGGGTCACTATAAGTTGGAAATGACTTGAAGGCACACAACAACAGCAACAGCAACAAATAATGGCTGTGTCTCCAGGTTGGGGGGTTGGATCTGGCATATTTCAGTTCCCCCTTGCTCTTCCCACATTGCATTTCTTCTGGCATCTGATCTCAGCCAGTAGAGTATTTGGATTGGCAGAGGGATCTCTGTGATCAGCTGGCATACAAAGGTTATGCCAGAATCATCAGTTCATTTGACCTGATTCAGAAGGCCTGTTCACCTGGATCAACAGGTGCTGCCTATTCCTAAGCCCTACAGCCAGCACATATTGAAGCTAGCATTGTACTGTCCATACGCAGCGGAAGGACAGCATAAGAATGGATAACCTTGTATATGAGCTTATTGTGTTGTATTGTGGATCTGTTTGGCTGTTTTATGATACAGGATAAGACTTTATTTTTGATTACAATAAAAGTTATTCAAGAATGATCAGCAAGCTGAATCAATGCTATTCATAGAGTGGTCAGGACAGAGAAGACTCTCCTTTCACATAATAATAACAAAAAGCTTTCAGGTAGAAGTGGCGGGATCCTTGGCGGGGAGTGACCATGTTCTCCTGGAGTTTGTTATACAGAGGAAGGGGAAGCCAAGTGTAGTCAGATATACATTCTAGGCTTTAAGAAAGCTGATTTCAGAAAACTTAAGGAATTACTGGGGGTTATCCCATGGTCAGGAATACTAAAAGAGAAGGGAGTTCATGATGAATGGGAGTTTCTTAAAAGTGAGTTATTGAAGACACAATCTTGAACAGTTCCAATGAGGAGGAAAAATGGGAGGTGTCTAAAGAAACCAAAAGGACATCTAAAGAACTTTCAACTGAGCTAACACTTAAAAGGGACATGAACAAGAAATGGAAAAAGGGGGAAATCACCAAAAAAGAATTCAAACAAATAGCCAGCTCATGTAGGGGGAAAGTCAGAAAAGCTAAAGCACAGAGCTCAGGCTTGCTAGAGAGGTTAAAAACAATAAAAAGGGTTTTTTTTGTGTTTTTTTGTTTGTTTGTTATACCTGTAGCAAAAAGAAGAACAAGGAAATGGTAGGGCAGCTGTGTGGAGAAGATGGTGAAATGCTAGTGGGACAGACAAAAGGCAGAACTACTCAACACCTTCTTTGCCTCTGTCTTCTCCCAAAAGGAGAACAGTGCTCAAGCTGGGGAAAATGGAGCAGATGATGCAATAGGGGGAACGCAGCACAGAATAAGTAAAGAGGTAGTTCAGGAATACCTGGCCAGTATAATTGAATTCAAGTCTCCATGCCAGATGAACTTCATCCAAGGGTATTAAAAGAACTGGCAGAAGTAATCTCAGAACCACTGTCAATAATTTTTGAGAATTCCTGGAGAATAAATCAAAGAAGTCCTAGCATACTGGAGGAGGGCAAATGCTGTCCCCATCTTTTAAAAGGGGGAAAAAGAAGTCCAAATAATTACTGCCCAGTCAGCCTGACATCAGTACAGTACTGGATAAGATTTTAGAGCAGATATTTAAAGAGGCAGTCTGGAAGCACTTAGAAAGGAATACCATGATTGCTAGAAGTCAACATGAGTTTCTCAAAAACAAGTCATGCCAGACTAATCATATCTTCTTGTTTTAATAGCGTTACAAACTTGGTAGATGAAGAGAATGCTGTGGATCCAGTGTATCTTGATTTCAGTAAGGTCTTTGAGAAGGTCCCCCATGATATCCTTGCAAAAAAGTTAGCAACGTGGGCTAGACAATGTAACTGTTAGGTGGATTTGCAATTGGTTGACCAACAGAAACCAAAGGATAGTCATCAATAGCTCCTCTTCATCTTGGAGAGAAGTCACTGGCAGGGTGCCATAGAGTTTCCGTTCCAGGCCCAGTGCTATTCCACATCTTTATCAATGACTTGGATGATGGCATACAGGGCATTGTTATCAAGTTTGTAGATGACATAAGTTAGGAGAGGTAGCTAATACCCTATAGGACAGGATCAGAATTCAAAATGACCTTAACAGATTAGAAAGGGGCCAAAACTAACAAAATCAGTTTCAACAGGGAGAAATGTATTACACTTGGGCAGTAAAAATGAAAAGCAAAGATATAGGATGGGTGACACCTGGCTTGATAGCAGTACATATGAAAGAGATCTAGGAATCTCAGTGGACCACAAGCTGAACATGAATCAGTAGTGTGTGACAGCTAAAAAAGCAAATGCGATTCTAGGCTGCATCAATATAGTGTCTAGATCAAGGGAAGTAATAGTGCCACTCTGTTCTGCTTTGGTCAGACGTCACCTGGAATACTGTGTCCAGTTCTGGGCACCACAATTCCAGAAAGACATGAACAAGCTGGAACGTCTCCAGAGGAGGGCGACCAAAATGGTAGGAGGTCTGAAAGCCATGCCCTATGGGGAATGGCTTAGGGAGCTGGGTATGTTTAGCCTGGAGAAGAGAAAGTTAAGAGGAGACATGATAGCCATGTTTAAATATTTGAAGGAATGCGGTTTTGAGGATGGGGCAAGCTTTTTTTATGCTACTCCAGAGACTAGGACACGGAGCAATTGGTTCAAACTACAGGAAAAAAGGTTCTACCTAAACATTAGGGAGAACATCCTGACAGTAAGAGCTGTTTGGCAGTGGAATGCACTGCCTCGTAGTGTGGTGGAGTCTCCTTCTTTGGAGGTTTTTAAACAAAGGCTGGATGGCCATCTGTCGGGAATGATTTGATTGTATATTCCTGCATCTTAGGGGATTGGGCTAGATGGCCCTAGTGGTCTCTTCTAACTCTATGATTCTAGGTATTTGTCCCTCATCCTAAAGTGGAAATTGCTAATAAGTCTAGTAAGTATGCAATGTTGGATATGGAAGCATCAGATAATGAAAAGTGAACCAACAAGAGGCAGGCCAGGGTGTTCTCTTCCTTACCATTTAGCAACATGGGACAATTAATTTATCCTGAACCCATTTATACAAGGGGGAAAATGTGGATTGATGCATACTCATGCAAATTCAAAGCAGGGCTGACTTGTCTCAATGGTGTTTGGCAAAATTGTAAGCATGCATGGCTACCCACTTTTGCTGTCCCAACGGGCATGCCTGCGATTCAAGATTGCAGCCATGACTTGTGTTTTTATTTCCACCAGTTGCTGCTGTTGAACATTTTTTTTAAAGGCATATCTAAGGTGCGAAAGGGCAATAGTGCGATATTCTGCCTAAGTAAACATTAAAAAAAAGAAAGAAAAAGACTGTTTTGTTACCTTAGCGCACGATCACTAAGGCAAAAATCAAGATGGCGATTCCTGGGTGGTTGCCTTCTTAACAAGCCCCGCCCCCTACTCCCTTATAGCCAGTCAGTTTTCTACTGTACTTCCACTTTTCTGGGGCTATGGGAATAATGTTCTAATGATCGATCATGCACCTTTCCCACAGAGTTTTTTAAAAACTTCGAAAAGCCCCAAAAGTTGTTTCCTCAGGGTTTATGGTGGATTTGGCCCCCCTCCTTCTGAGTATTGTGGAATTGTGTAGGATCTTATTAAGACAGGTAGGATTCTAAGTAAATTCTAAGTGGATTATTTTCACCATTAAGATGGGCCCCCTGATTTTAGTCGCTTGGATGCTATTACTAATACCACTTATTTTTTCCTCTTGACGTCTTTGAAACCTCACACATCTCATTATATTGAAAGTTCTTTAGTTCAGTTTGAACTGACCTCAACTACTCCATCTTGGACTCCTCTAGTTTAAA
Source organism: Gambelia wislizenii (assembly GCA_030847615.1). Classification (NCBI taxonomy): domain Eukaryota; kingdom Metazoa; phylum Chordata; class Lepidosauria; order Squamata; family Crotaphytidae; genus Gambelia; species Gambelia wislizenii. Next base: position 106,304,350 of record JAUMIR010000006.1, read on the forward strand.
AAAATATTTATGAAAATGTTTTTAGACCAGCTAATATCACAAGATATCAGAGTAGTATACAGAACTTATATGACCCTAAAATGGTTATATAATCATAAGGTACAGTATAAGCAAAACAGAACGCATCCATCAAACAAATTGAAACCTTGTGTACCTCACAAGCACAAGTGCCATCTGAGTCCTTCCAGTGTCACTTTATGAAACTGATTTTCAAGGGACAGAATCACCATTTTACCTTGCCTCCTACATCCAACCTGCAGAGCTAGTGCATCAAGTTATCATGGTAAGAGATCAAGGGGGAATAATCAAGATTGTACTTTTCTCTCTCTCTGGACAGTAACACATTTTTTGGCACTGACTGTCACAGACCCAAAAATAATCCAAAAACCAGCTTGAAATGTGTCCAAATAATTTGTCATTTGCTGCTGCTGCTTAGAGTTAAGCCGTCACCATCTTCTCCGAAAACTTGGCCTAAAGGAGAAAGATGATCTACTGAGCAATAGTTACCAGAATTTTCCAGGTTCAAAGGGCATTTCTTGAAGTGGCTGTACAGCCACTTCTTTCAAAGTTAGACTCCAGTTCATAAAAACGCATTCATTACATTTTGGGCCCCTCAGATTCACCCCCCTTCTCCTCACATTCCCCACTAGTTGCAGATAGGCAAGATAGGCCAGGAGCAAGGATGTACACCTTTTCCCTGTAGTTATGGTAGAATTCATCAGCTCCTCTTAATGAAGGCTCAGGTTGGAGGGAAAGGAGATTTAAACTTTCCCTATGACTGTGCCACAGTGTCTTTTATGACTAATTTTACATGCATGTACAGAGTACTTCATAGGTGTGATCTTGTTCAGTCTGAAATGGCACAATGACTTGATGATTTATTATTTTCATATTCAGGTGGTGGTAGAGGGACAGTAACTTGCCTAAGACATCTTATCATGTGCTTCTGGACTGAACAGTGTCTTCAAGATACATAATCTAACTACTGAACAATGCTGGCTCTTGTGCGTCCCTTTCTGATGAAAACCAGCTCAATATTTTTCTCTTTCATCCATCATATCTGCTACTACATTCTCTTTATTTTACATGTCTTGCAGTATAGTTTTGGTGGCCTCTTATACAGACCAGGTCCACCTATCAGCAAATATACCTGGTTAGACATGTCCTGTTCTTTTTGAAGTTCATGTAGGCAGAGACAGAGGCTACTGAGAATAGGGGCTGTCACAGGTGAAAAAAGGCAACAGAAGAGAGCGCTTGCACTCCATTCACAGCAGTGGTGTTACCAATGCTGCCTCTCGTGCCAGTTGCTGCATCTTATCACCTGGGTTATTCTTTTTATTGTTGGTTCTGTTTTTCCTTTCTGTCCTGGAAGAGACCTGATTTTTATAACACTGGGTAAGGAGCTGCTGTGTCTTCATTTCAAATGACAAAATAAAGTGTAACACTGCATGCATTTTTAATTTACCATATATGTATTAATTTTGTTGTTAGCTGCCATCAAGTTGACTTATGGTGACCATATGAATGAGACTCCTCAGAGTCAGGGCTGTGGCTTCCTTGATTGAGTCTATCCACCTGTAACGTAATTAATTAGAGTCGACCCTCTATATCCACAGATTCTGCATCCATGGATTCAACCATCCATGGCTTGAAAATATCCCCCCCCCCCAAAAAAAAATCCAAAAAGCAAACTTTGATTTTGCCATCTTATATAAGGGACACCATTTTACTATGCCATTGCATATAATGGGACTTGAGCATCCATAGGTTTTGGTATCCATGGGGGTGGGATCCTGGAGCCAAATCCCAGCAGATACCAAGGGCCCATGGCAATGTTAGTAATTGTTGCTCTTAAGTGCCATTAAGTCAACTTTGACTTATGACTATCCTATGTTTGAGAGACCTCTAAGTCATCCTTATCATCAACAACCCTGCTCAGGTCTTGGGGGGACTTCTGGGTGAGGAATATGACAGATTGACTTGTCTGCTTCATGCTCCAGGCAGACAAAGCTAAGTAGTAGAATAGTTGGTTAATTAGCAATTAATCAGCTGACTGAACTCTCTCTGAACAAAGAAGAGAGCATAGGGATTGCCCACAAGTACTCAGGAACACTGCGCCTCATGAGGAATCTTCTATTTGGCAGTAATCAGAAACAAGTGTTGGAGCAGTGTAGAATTGCGGGAGGAACATCAAAATCCTGGCTGTTTAGTGATCCTTGAGGGATACTGGTGCCATGAAATCCTGACTTTCTTAATCACTGTTTATGGTTTAATGGCTCCATTTGTAAATGAACAGAAGTCTTCCAACTGGCAGTGAGAACAAAAGGCTCTGGTAAGTATCTTTCTTTCTGTATACAAGATCAGAGGAAAAAGGCTAATTACCAGATTTCAGCTACAAAAAGAAAAAGAAGAAAAATCTAATAAGGTGTGCCTTAAGAAAGTTTTATAAGGAATTGAAGAAACAGCAACTTTTAAAGATAAAGAATTTTTATTTTACTGCTGAGTACCGTGTTTCGAGTAAGGAGAACATCTCTCCATGATAATAACATTGGGGACAGCAAGAATAACCAGATGGTGGTGTTGGAGCTATTGAGCTGCTGAGACTGAATTGGATTGCTCTCTGGTTTTTAACCCTATAATTGCTAAGGAATACCAGGGCCGTAGGCTATATTTCAGAGGAAGGCCATGGCAAACCACCTCTGAGTATTTCTTGTCTGAGAAAACATTATGAAATTCATGGGGTCACCATAAGTTGACAGGTGACTTGAAGGATTGCTGAATCCAGGAAGATGGAGTATCCCTCAGAAATTTTTACAGAAGTTATGGAAAGAGATTAAGAGGTCTGAGAAGTGATTTTATGGAATTGAAAGAAGGACTTAAGGAAGATCTGAGAAACAGAGTTAAGGAATTTAAACAAGTTGTGAAGGAAGTGGTTGGGGCTATAACACAAAATGAAGAGAAAGTGGAAAGACTAGAAAGTCAAGTTGAAAGCATAAGTGAAGAGAAGGGGGAAAATCTGATTAAAGAAATGTATATGAATATGAAAGACCAACCTGAGTTGATACATGAATTAAATCATACAGTTGAGGAAAAATTATGTACTGTGATCATAAGATGATGGTGGATCCCTATTGTTTCAGGAGAATTTTGCTGGAATATGGAAGTGATTGGAGAATTATTTCTTTGGAGGGGAGGAATGGAATTTGTCATTGATGGGGAGAAACATCCGGGTGGAGAGAACGTTTTGTTCAGAGTAATGTTTTTATCACAAATAGTAATTGTACCACTTGGACAATTGCATAGGGGAATATTTAAGTTTGTAAAGCCAACAAAGAAGCCAAAGTTAAATTTAAACGAAGAAGAAATTTGAGAATGCATAGTAAATGGTTTATGAATTCTAGCAGTAACGTACTGATGGATTAATGGGAAAATATGTGACTAATTAGGATAATGTTATGTTTTTAAGGAGAATATTTATCAAATGGGATTTTAGAAAATTAACTTTTACAAAATAATGTATAGTTGCCATAGAATGTTTGGGTTATAATATAAGGAGAGATTAACAGATATATGTGGTTAAGGAGATAGAGGTTTGGAGTATGTTATAATTTAAGTGGATAATAGGTCATAGAGTTTGTTGTAGAATAACTCATGAAATTATTGTTTAGAATGGTTAGAATGTGTAAAGGGAATTTGGATATTTGTGGGAAAGGAGGGATGGGCATTGGAGTTGATAAATATGGTAGAAATGGATTTAATTGATTTGATTAGAGAAAAATTCTTGATAGTTTTAAGGTTTGGGGGAAAATAAAAAGTGAGAAGAATTGGTGATATTTGGGGCTGATAATTAATGAGATTAGTTTATTGGATGAAGAGGATAGTTATTTTTGTTTTGAAAAGAGTGATTTACAACTGCATGGATCTGTTAACTGCTATAAGGAAAATTGAAAGTACAGTAATCTTTTTTTCCCCCTCACTTTTTCTTTCTTCTTTCTTTACATACATTAGTCACTTATTATCTAGTCTTCCAGCAGGGCCGGTCCATAATGTTTTGCTGTCTGAAGTAAAGGACAAATTGGATGGCTGGCAGTTGAACTGTATACTTCAGTACTAGCAGTGGGATAGGATAGACACACCTGAATGCATTCAGCTGGTTTAGGAGGTGTAGGACAGGGTGTGTGGAGCAGACAACTTCGCCCCAGGCCACTGCTGCCTTTCTTGCACCAGCCACATGTGGCAGTTGCCTCACTCTGCCTAATGGAAAGACTGGCTTAGTCTACAAGTATAATGATTTGATTAACAAAAATTATATGGCCAGTTAAATGATGTAATAAATAAACAGCAACATCTGGAGCTTTTGTTCTGCAAGCATAGATACACTTCCTTACTAGCAGTGGAAATGCTTCCTCTGCCCCAAGGGGAAGGCCTATGCATGTGTAGCTTGTCTCATTTTTTAGGTACATTTTTTGGCTCCCACTCTAAATTCCCACATCACCAAGTTAAGGCTGGTTTGGGACTCATATTGTTCAATATTCTATGGGATATTACCACATGGCAGGAAAGTCAGGATGAGTCCTACAGAGCCCCACTCATACTTGGGCCTAATGTCTGGGGGTTAGGGTAGAAAAGGAATCTTCTCTGCCACCATTTCATATCTACCACCATTGCATCTGCACCCACTGTTTCTGGGTATTGAGATCAGGGAAAGGGGCAGTGTGGTGTAGTGGTTTGAATGTTGGACTAGGACTCTGGGAGACCAGGGTTTGAATTCCTGTTCATCCAGGAAAAGAACACTGGGTGACCTTGGGCAAGTCACACTCTTTGAGCCTCAGATGAAAGCAGTGGCAAATCTCCTCTGAATACATTTGCCATGAAACCCTATCATAGGGACATTCTAAGTCACATTTGGCTGGAAGACACAGAACAACAAATTACAGTCTGGCCAGTGGGATATGAAGGATCACTTGGAATTAAGGTGTAACCAGTTTGCTATTTACTTTTGTACATAAAACTATTTTGATGTGATCTGAATGCTGTGTTTATGCTAATATCTGTTCACATGACATCTGGGACTCCATTTTGTCAGTTTTCATTGAATATTTTTCAATTTGTGTAATCAGAATATGGGTGAGATTCCTGAAGAGGTGAGATCCACCTGATTGATCTGTTGATCCATTCCTAACCTGCTCTATTAAGTCACTTACACTTGGATTGGGAAGCTGAGTCACAGAAGTCATAAATGTATATCAGAAGAAATGTGAGAGGTCCTGGCAGCCCTAAAGGTGAAACACTTTTCTATAAAAGTTATCACTTTAACAAACTGATTTAAATAAATACTACCCTGTATGAAATATTCCTTCTTTAAGGGCCTGTCTAAATGGCAAAAATAATACGAATGGCATGTGAACAAACAGTGATCCTTTCACACAGCCATTCACAGATATGTTCCATTCAAAAGAGGGGTGGCAAAACTCACCCTAAAGTCTGTTCATGGAGCATCCGGGGCTTCATACGTATTATTTTAAGAAATCCATATGACATGCAAATGAGTGATTGTTTGACCACTCATGTTTGCACAGATATGAACAGGGAGGGGAATTTGATTGGCTGGATGAGCACAGGGGCTGGGTTAGCAAAGAGGGGACTCAGCAGCCAGGGCCGGTTTAAGGAATTTTGGGGCCCCCTGCAATGCTTTATTTTGGGGCCCCCATATGTTTATCTCAGGTCAATGTAACCTAGCCTATTCACTTTACAGGATGTTCAGATTACAGTAGGACCCCCGTATCCATGGATTCTTTATCCATGGGACACAAAACAGCACACCTACCATAGATTCTTCCTAGAAAATGTGTCCTCCCTAGTTGTTTTCTAGGCCCTCCAAGGCAACTCTATGATATTTTAAACCAGCAGTCCCATTATTTTCAATGGCATTCACTATTATTAATGGTTTTCAGAATCCACGCCCCCCCCGAACCAATCCCCAGTGGATAAGAGGGGCCTATTGTATTACATAATTTGCCACCAATAATTTAGTTTTAAAACTATATTATAGGCACTAACATAATATTTTTTGTTTATTAGCAATTAATGTAATGGTGTAGATTTCCTTAAAGAAAAGAAAGAGTGGACTACAAGCTAAACATGAGTTAGTAGTGTGATGCAGCAGCAAAAAATGCCAATGCGATTCTAGGCTGCATTAATAGGAGTAGTGTCTAGATCAAGGGAAGTAATAGTATCGCTCCATTCTGCTTTGGTCAGACCTCACCTGGAATACTGTGTCCAGTTCTGGGCACAACAAATCAAGAAAGATACTAAGAAGGATGGTGGGAGGTCTGGAAGCCATTACGCCCTATGAGGAACGGCTTAGGGAGCTGGGTATGCTTAGCCTGGAGAAGAGAAGGTTGAGAGGTGACGTGATAGCCATGTTTAAATATTTGAAGGGATGTCATATTGAGGAAGGAGCAAGCTTATTTTTGCTGCTCCAGAGACTAGGACACAGAGCCATGGGTTCAAACTACAGGAAAAGAGATTCCACCTGAATATTAGGAAGAACCTCCTGACAGAAAGAGCTGGTCGGAAGTGCCTTGGAGTGTGATGGGATCTCCTTCTTTGGGTTTTTTTTAAACATAGGTTGGATGGCCATCTGTCAGGAATGCTTTGATTGTGTGTTCCTGCAGGGCAGAACACACAATTACCCCTTCCTTTTGGTCCATGTGGGAACCAATGATACTGCAAGGCACAGCTTTCCGAAGATCAGAAGAGATTATGAGGCTCTGGGGAGGAAGCTGAAAGAAATGGACGCACAGGTTGTCATCTCGTCTCTTCTGCCAGTTGAAGGGCATGGTCCAGGAAGGGAGAGGAAAATAGCCGACGTAAACAACTGGCTCCGTAGATGGTGTCGCCGAGAACAATTTGGATTCTTGGATCATGGGCTGCGCTTCCATGAGGGGGGACTTCTGGCAAGAGATGGGGTGCATCTGACAACAGTTGGCAGAAACATTTTTGTCTACAGTCTCAAGAATTTGATCAGGAGGGCTTTAAACTGAGTCATATTGGGGAGGGAGACAGTATTCTGGAAGGCAAAGGGGCTGGAGAAAATAGTCAAACTGTCATAGAGGGAACAAGGCAAACAGTGCAAGGACCCAACAGTGGGAGGCAAAAAAAACTTACACAGGCAGCAAGTAAAGGGAACACATGGTCTTAGATGTCTCTACACTAATGCACAGAGCATGGGAAATAAGCAAGATGAACTCGAACTCCTAGCACTACAAAACAAATATGATATAATAGGCATTACTGTAACCTGGTGGGATGAGTCTCATGATTGGAATGTAGGAATAGAGGGGTATAACCTTTATAAGAGAAACAGGCCAAACAGGAAAGGAGGAGGAATAGCATTATATGTCAGGGATATTTATACCACTGAAGAGATCCATGACATCAATACTGGAAGCCAGGTGGAGAGCATCTGGATAAAAATTAAAGGGGAGGGAAACAACAGGGATGTTATTATGGGACTCTACTACAGACCCCCAAGTCAGATGGAGGAATTGGATGATGCCTTTCAAGAACAGATGACCACACATGCAGAAAGAAGAGATGTAGTAGTGATGGGTGACTTCAACTATCCTGATATTTGCTGGAAATCTAACTCAACCAAAACGTCAAGGTCTAGCAAATTCCTTACTTGCCTGGAAGACAATTTCATGGTCCAAAAGGTAGAAGAGGCAACAAGGGGGTCAGCTATCTTAGATCTGATCCTAACCAACAGGGATGACCTGGTTAATGGGGTGCAAGTGGTGGGATCCTTAGGTGAGAGTGATCATGTTTTCCTGGAGTTTGTTATACAATGGAAAGGCGAAGCCAGGCATAGTCAGGCACACATTCTCGACTTTAGGAGAGCTGATTTCAATAAACTCAAGGAAACACTGGGGGTGATCCCATGGTCAGGAATATTAAAAAGAAAAGACCTCAAGATGGATGGGACTTTCTCAAAAGGGAGATACTGAAGGCACAATTTCAAACAGTACCATTGAGGAAGAAAAATGGGAGGTGTCTCAAGAAACCAGGATGGATGACTAAAGAACTTTCAACGGAGCTAAGTTTTAAACGGAGCATGTATAGGAAATGGAAAAAGGGGAAATCACCAAAGAAGAATTCAAACAGATAGCGAACACGTGTAGGAGTAAAGTTAGAAAAGCTAAAGTGCAGAATGAGCTCAGGCTTGCTAGAGAGGTTAAGAACAATAAAAAGGGATTTTTTGGGGTATGTCTGCAGCAAAAGGAGGAAGAAGGAAATGGTAGGGCCACTACGCGGAGAAGATGGCAAAATGCTAAAAGGCGAGAGAGAAAAGGCAGAATTACTCAACACCTTCTTTGCCTCAGTGTTTTCAGAAAAGGAAAAGGGTGACCAACCTGAGGATAAAGGAACAGAGGACACAATAGGGGAAATCCAGTACAAAATAAGCAAAGAAGTAGTATAGGAATACCTTCTTAATCTAAATGAATTTAAATCTCCAGGACCAGATGAACTACATCCAAGAGTATTAAAAGAGCTGGCAAATGTGATCCCAGAGCCATTGGCAATAATCTTTGAGAACTCTTGGAGAACAGGAGAAGTCCCAGCAGACTGCAGGAGGGCAAACATTGTCCCCATTTTCAAAAAGGGGGAAAAGGAGGATCCCAACAATTATCGTCCAGTTAGTCTGACATCAATACCAGGGAAGATTCTAGAGCAGATCATTAAACAGAGAGTCTGTGAACATTTAGAAGGCAATGCCATAATCACAAAAAGTCAACATGGGTTTCATAGAAATAAGTCGTGCCAGACTAATCTGATCTCTTTTTTTGATAAAGTTACCAGCTTGGTAGATGAAGGGAACGCTGTGGATATTGCATACCTTGATTTCAGCAAGGCCTTTGACAAGGTTCCACATGACATTCTTGCAAACAAGTAGACCACAAGTTGAACATGCATCAACAGTGTGACGCAGCAGCTAAAAAGGCCAATGCGATTTTGGGCTGTATCAATAGAAATATAGTGTCTAGATCAAGGGAAGTAATAGTGCCGCTCTATTCTGCCTTGGTCAGACCTCACCTGGAATACTGTGTCCAGTTCTGGGCACCACAATTCAAAAAGGATATTGACAAATTGGAGCGTTTCCAGAGAAGGGCGACTAAAATGGTGAAAGGTCTGGAAACCATGCCTTATGAGGAGAGATTTAGGGAGCTGGGTATGTTTAGCCTGGAAAAAATATGGTTAAGAGGCAATATGATAGCCCTGTTTAAGTATTTGAAGGGGTATCATGTTGAGGATGGTGCAGACTTGTTTTCTGCTGCTCCAGAGACTGGAACACGGATCAGTGGATGCAAGCTCCAGGAACAGAGATTCCACCTCAACATTAGGAGGAACTTTTTGACAGTCAGAGCTGTTCGGCAGTGGAACACACTCCCTCAGAGCGTGGTGGGTTCTCCTTCCTTGGAGGTCTTCAAACAGAGGCTGGATGGCCATCTGTCAGGGATGCTTTGATCGTTATTTCCTGCGTGGCAGGGGTTTGGACTGGATGGCCTTCGTGGTCTCTTCCAACTCTGCAATTCTATGATTCTATGAGAAGTCGATCGGATGGGATGGCTGTTGGGGTCCCTTCCAGCCCTATGATTCTATGATTCTAGGCTGCATTCAGAGCCTGGGAAAGTTATTCTTAGATTACTCCTCCCAGAATCCCCCTGCCAGTATCCTTCTCAAGGTCTGGTTGCATTGTTCCTTTTCCAGCATGCTCTAGCCCAGTGGTTCTTAACTTGGGGTCCGCAATGTCCTCACAGGGAGTCCACAAAGGCTTGAAGGCTGTTTGGCCCACCTCCTCTCTGTAGTGGAGTAGCCACGTGATAGGACCCAAGGCAAAGGCTGGCTGGCTTGGCCTGCACATTGCCATTCAATCCATTCCAGCCACAAACTTGCAGGAAGAAGCAAGAGTGCCTCTGAGGGAAAGTTTAATGGATGGTGTAACTGTATTGTTGTTGTTAGCTATTATTATTAGGGTTTTAAATCTTGAGTTAAGTCTTGTGGCAACAAAAGATATTTAAAGGGGGTCCCTGCTATAGAAAAGGTTAAGAACCACTGCTCTAGGCCAATGCCTCTCACATAACACTAATGGGATACTGGCGTTTTAGTGACAACAATAAAACCATTGTTCCCAGTAATATTACTCCAATTTTTATTTATATTCTTTATATTCTTCTGTTAAAAGAACCAGAATGTTGTAGAAGTTTCAGCATTACCCTATGACTGTGGAGAGCAGGGTTTGAATCCTTACTCAGCCATGAATACCTACTGGGTGACCTTGGGCAAGTCACACTCTCTCAGCCTCAAAGAACGCAAAGGCACACCCCCTTTGAACAAACCTTGCCTAGAAAACCCCATGGTAGGTTTGCCTTAGTCAGAAATGACTTGAAGGCACATGGGCAAACACACAAATTCCTTTTGCAGGCTGAACTCAGTTGGCAGCAAGGAGAGGAAGCTGAAGAAGACCAAGGGGGAAAGGGAGGGGAGAGGAACCAAGATGGGAAGGGAAGGGAAGGGAAGGGAAGGGGAAGGGAAGGGAAGGGAAGGGGAAGGGAAGGGGAAGGGAAGGGAAGGGAAGGGAAGGGAAGGGAAGGGAAGGGAAGGGAAGGGAAGGGAAGGGAAGGGAAGGGAAGGGAAGAAATCCTTTCTGAGGGAGAAAATTCTCAAATTCCCGCCCCCCCCTCTCTCTCTCTCACGCACACACACACACACACACACTCACCTTCTCTGTGCCTCTCCCTCCAGGTTCTGCCATGGAGGGCTGCTGTTTCTTTCTCTTTCTCTTTGGGTTTGTGAGATGCTGTTTTTTAAAAAAAAAAAAAGCCAGCGGAGGTTTTTGGAGGAGGATGGTAGGAGGGGGCTCCTACTGGCTGTCTCCTTTGTCAGATTAAGGAGGCTAGTACGGGGCCCTCTCTTGACCTTGGGGGCCTCCTCCAGTGCTGATTTGGGAGACTGGTTAAACCGGCCGTGTCGGCAGCAGTCGCCATGTTGCATTTTCAGCTATGTGAGCCAATCCAATGGCGGCGATTTTCTCTCTGCCCCCTGCCCGAGACCCAGGACTCCCTCGGGAGCTGCTGCTACAGAAGGGGGGGAGAGTGCCCCTGTGTTTCTTCCCGCACAGGACCACAGTGGGAGGGAGGGCTGTTGCCCAGCACTTGACCTTCCCTCCATGCCACACCCCTCCCTGGGGACTGAGGGCTCGGCTTCCCTGTGGCAGGTTTGTGCCTTAGGAGGAGGAGGAGGAAGGAGGAAGTACTATCGCAGGGAGCTCTGCTGAATGACTGAGGCTGCCATGGGGCACACACTGCTCCTGGCTCCCAGCAGGTCAGTCGCTCAGCCCCGGACCCTCTTGGCTGGAGGGGGGCTCTCCAGTCAGTCCCTCCTGCCCCCGCTCCACTGGGGCGGCTGCCAGGGAGAATGGCTGGGTGGGCAGAAAGAGTTGGCTGGGTGGGCGGGGTGGGGTCACCCGGACCTCGCCACCCCTCGGGAGTCACCCTGTCCCCAGCCAGCAGAAGTAGGTGGTGGTAATATTGCGATTTGCAAGTAAATCATTCACCAGCTGGGCTAGGGGGCCATGCAGAGTTTAGGGGGGATTTTAAACCTTGTAGGCAGTTCGCGTTCTTGCGAACGCCTGCCTGTTCGTATCTGTGTGTATTATTTTCCCCCTCGTATAGACAGGACCTAAGTCAGGTATTAGAATGTGTGGTAGGGAAATGTGCCCTGTGCTTTCTTGGATGAAATGGATTGTGTAGAATCTAAATAATGGTAGGTGTAAGCAAAGGGATCTTGTAGCACCTTTGAGACTGAGAGAAAGAAACTGTAGCATAAGCTTTTGTAGAGGTCGTCTACTTCCTCAGATGCATGGAGGGGTAGATGAAGGGAGTGTGTGAGGGAATAAGTGGTATGTGTATATAGAACAAATAGAAGGTGGTGATAAGCTTAAGTTAATCACAGTCCTCATACTTTGTAATTCTCTTTTTAAGACTTCTAGTGTAAAGAGTTGCAGCCAGATCATTAAAGACATTATAACAATTCATAGTGCTGGTTATGACCTGTAAAACCCTATATAGCTTTGGTCCAAGGTATCTGAAGGACTGTATTTATGATCTTTAGGGAGTGTACTTCTCTCAGTTCTATCACTTTCACAGGTACATTTGGTGGGAACACAGGAGAAGGCCTTCTCTGTGGTTGCTCCTAAACTCTGGAACACCTTTTCTAGGGAGGTTAGGCTGGCTCTCTGCTTACTGTCCTTTCATCAACAGGTAAAGACTTTTCCATTCCAGCAGGCATTTGTGAACTGATCACTTTATATACCGGTCGCCCTCCCCCATATATGTGGTACCGGTACCCGCGGTTTCAATTACCTGTAATGGGTTTTCTGCTCTAGTGCTGTACTGGTTTTCATCTACTGTATTCTCTTAAATTAATGTTTCCTATGGTTTTAATTCTATAGGCAGTTGAATATTATTTTAACATTTTTTTTTATTTTTAGTTTGTATTTTTATTTATTTATTTTTGCCAAAAGTAGTTTTACATGTATCTCTTTTTATTCCGAAAGCTGCCTTGGGTTCCATTATTAGGGAAAAGGCAGGATATACGTAAAGTGCTTGATGGGTTGAATGATTGTTTAGAAGAGTGAGAGCTGTGTATGTTGGTCCTGAATAAGAGAAATAGTTTTGTTCCTGTTCATGCTGTTTCTGATTCTGCTCACTGTTAGCATGCATTTCCAACATATTCCCTCCAAGGGAACCTGGCATTTTAGGGAGAAAAGGCTGACTGCTTCTTCTATAGATCCTTTTAAATATTTTCAGGACTGAAACTCTCATGGTCACATTGATGTATGGCCTGCATTGAGAGATGGTAAGTGGAGAGCAACCCTGTTGATAGTGTTGAACCTCTTACTCACAGTGTCTTTCACTATCATTGACTACTGTATTCTTTTGGGTAGCCTAGCCAGAATGGGAGGAAATGCTTAGAAATTGTTTTATGAGCAGGTCCCAAATCTGATGGTGAGAAATTGCATTTCTGTCCCTTGGCCATTGGCACATGGGGCATGACATGGTTCCATTTTGTCTCACATGTGCAGGAAACTGATGTGGAAAATCTTATGGAGATTTGGATTTGGGTATCATATCACGGTGCAGATGACATGCAGTTCCCATGTTTCCATTTTGCAGTGACATTATGAATCAGTCTGGTGGCAATTTTAGATTGAATGTGAGTGAAAAAGCTGGTGCTCACTCCAGATGAGACCGCACTGCTGAGCAAAGAATAGATGTATGTTCCCTGAAGCAACAGGCTCACCCTTTTTAGAGTTCTTTTAGATCAAGTCTGGCTTCTGGATCAGTCCATATTGCATTGATTTCTATACCAACTTCACTGGGTTTCTGGGTTCAATTTGAGACACTGTATTAAAGCCCTAAATAGCTTAGACACATAATACAGTATTGCAAAAATGGCCTTTCTTTATGTGAGCTTAGAATATTCTACTGATGTGACCTTAAAACATTCTACTGATCCTGCTTTGGGTTCTCTACCATTTGAAATGTCGTACTTGGGTACTTGAGACAGTGCCTTTTCTGTTGTGGCATCCAAGATTTGGATAAGTGTCCCAAGAGAAGTTCACGTGGCTCATTTAGGTAGGGAGTAAAGATCATTTTATTCCTGTGAACTTTTGCACAGTTCCCTTTTTAAGCTGATTTTGTATTGCTGCAATCTTTAATTTTAGTCTGTTTGAGGTCTCTATTATATATGCTGTATTTATTATTACACATTGTTTTGATTTGATTGTAAGTTGCCTTAAACATTGATTAGAAGTACATGGTGTAAATGCTGAAAATAAATTTATTTTATTATTGGATAGGGCCATAGCTCATTGGTAAAGTTAATACATTGCATGCCTTTGTTTTTAGGATAAATATAAGGTTCTCAAACAGTAGGGCTGGGGCAGTTCTGTACTTCAGATCCTGGGAAAGAACTTGGAAAATGAGTCCCAGAATCCTCTGGCCAGAATAGCTAGAGTAGACCATACTGGGTAGTGTTTTAGTGGAACCAGAACTTGCAGTGTCGAAGCATGGGCACCTTTTGATTGACAGGCATGATATAATTTGCCAGTCCCCTTTCATTTTAACTGCAGACCTTTCAGTAGAGGCGGCAGTGGATGGAGTTTATCTGAAAGATATTGTGAGCTATTCTTGTTGTAGTCCAAGCTTTTTTTTTCTATGTACAGAGATGCAAGCACATACTGTATACAGATATGCAGAGTTTAGGAAAGTTACTTTTTGGACTATAGCTTCCATAATTCACAGCCAGCATAGACAGTGGCCATGCTGGCTTGGGGGGGGGGGTCAGAGAGTTGAAATCCAGAAAGTGACCTTTTGCAAAGTCGGGATGCATCAATAAAACAACTGCCTGCCTTATAAAACTCAGCTATAGGAGGTTCTGGCTATGGGTACAGCCTACACAGGCCTAGGAGAGAGGTGGGTAAGAAATAAAATAATTATTATTCAATTATTCAAAATTTGCCATTCCTGCACTGGTGTTCGGTTAAATTAGCAATTGGTTTAACTCTGTACAGGCAGCTCTCCATATCCATGGATTCTGCACCCACAGATTTCACCATCCATGGCTTGAAAATATCCCCCCCCCAAAAAAAATTCCAAAAACAAACCTTGATTTTGCCATTTTATGTAAGGGACACCATTTTACTATGCCATTGTATATAATGGGACATGAGCATCCACGGATTTTGGTATCCAGGGGGTGGGTGGGCCTGGAATCAAACCCCAGCATATACAGAGGGCTGTATGAGGAATGTATGGGAAGCATAAATATGAACAAGTCTCATATAGGTATCCCATTGTGCATAAGGCTCTAGATCATAGAGTCCTTGTTTTAACAGACAACAAATATACTATTTATCACTCCAAGGATTAGTGGAATGTAGGAGAAACCTCACTTCTAGTACAGTCCCCACCCCCAGCCCCATATCCACAAATTCTGTATCCACAGATTCAGACATCCATGGCTTGAAAATATTTTTTAAAAAAATCCAAAAAGCAAACCTTGCTGTTTGCCCTTTCATATAAGGGGTGTGGTGACCCGTACACAGTCAACCCACCACCTTAACACTCTGGCTTTAGGGTGGCAGTCCTGTGGATTCTCTTGCATCCTACCGCTGCCACCAAAATATGTGTGGTGCCAGGCTTCTTCCTAGTGGCGCAGGGGCCTTCCCTATCCCACCGCTGCCACCAAAAAAATATGTGTAAGGCACCAACCACTTTCTATTGGGACAGCCCTTTGTGTCCCTGATATCAGGTAGCGTGGTTTAAATTCAACAGAGGCCAAGCAGCTTTAAACTCTAACAAAAGTTTATTGAAAAATATAAAATAAATAAACTGTAGTTGAGTATTAAAGTTGTTAATCTTCTTAAAGCTTAGTTACATCAGATTCCTTTTAAAATAATATCAATCTAGACACACAAGCACTACTAACTCAGGAACAAAGTCCTAAATCCCCTTTATATACTTGACTTGTTCTGAGCCTCTCCCTATTAGACTCTCCAAGTCTATTCAGTCCCTCTCTGGACCCTTAAGACCCTTCTGTGGTCGTCAGACTGAAAAGTTCCCTCAGGAACTCTAAGAGCGCACCCTCCCTTCGGGGTAACTCTTTCTTTCCAGTCAAACCTCAAAACAACTAACCCCCACTCACTCTCTGTCAGGCCTTTTTATAGCCATGCCCTGCTGCCTTCCTATTGGCTGGGCACTGGCTGCTCTGAGATTGGCTAAAGGAGCTGCCTTTTCATCACAAGGGGCACCATTTTACTATGCTGTTCTATCTAACGGGACTTGAGCATCCATGGATTTTGGTATCCACGGGGGTCCTGGAACCAAACCCCAGCCGATGCCAAAGGCCCACTGTATGTGCCCAGTATTCTCAGGGCTCTGCTATTTAACTTGTCCCTTTTTATTTGATGAACAATGGAGACAGCATTTTTAAACTAAGGCCACACAGTTGCTGTCCCTTGGTTAATCTCCATGTATGGGAACACCCTATTAACATGAAACATTTGCAGTTTAACTCCATTAAAAATAATGCAATTTAGCATTGTTTTGTTACTGTTTTGAATGTGCTAGGCCAGTGGTTCTTAACCTGTGGTCCGGGGACCTCCAGGGGTCCGCGATGTCCTCCCAGGGAGTCCAAAAAGACTTGAAGGCTGCTTAGTCCACCTTCTCCCTGCAGTGGAGTGGCCATGTGACAGGAGCCAGGACAGAGACTGGCTGGCTTGGCCTGCACATTGCCATTCAATCTGCTCCAGCCACAAACTTGCAGGAAGAAGCAGGAGAAAAGTCTTCCCTCTCCCTCTAGTAGGGAAGGTTTAATGGATGGTGTAATTGTATTATTATTAGTATTAGTATTATGGTTACAAATCTTGAGTTAAGTCTAGGGGACCACGGCAACAAAAGATATTTAAAGGGGGTCCCTGGTAAAGAAAAGGTTAAGAGACACTGTGCTAGGTATTTCAGAGGCTGATTATATTGATTATAAATGAATATCTGGGACACGTATGGTAGCATATTAGTTTTTGAATTCTGTGGGAGGTATTATCAATGACTGTATTCTGATTTTAGTTCACACATTTTTTTTCAGGAAGAAGAATAGTTAGAACATGTGACTGTGCTCTCTGGATGTCCTGCCAGGTGCAAAAAATATATTTAAAAATTGCATTGATGTATAAGAAACTGAACAAAGGATTGTGAAGTCGAAGGCTTTCACGGCCGGCATCATAAATTTTCCTTGGGTTTTTTCCATGTTGAGGCCATGTTCTCGAATAGTTTCTTTCTGACGTTTTGCATGCATCTGTGGCTGGCATCCTCAGAGAATGGTTGTGAGGTGTGTGTGTGGAGTTTATATGCTGTGAACCCCTGTATGTAAATTTGTGTAATTGAATGGTTAGTTTCTGGGTATAGAAATGCAAAGCTCGTTAGTGTCTGTTTGGCTGATGGTTGGTTGATGGGCCATTATCTGCTGGGAATCCCCATGTCCCTGGGTGGAATTCCTTTGTAAGTGTTGTTTTAATTCTATTGTATTTCAAAACTGGGAGCCAGATTTTGTTTACTTTTAGGGTTTCTTCTTTCCTGTTGAAGTTGTCCAGGTGTTTGTGGATTTCAATAGCTTCTCTGTGCATTCTGACATGATAGTTGTTGGCCTGGTCCATAATTCCTGTGTTTTTAAATAACATTTTGTGTCCAGGTTGGTTTATAACATGTTCTGCTACTGCTGATTTTTCTGGTTGGCCCAGTCTACAGTGTCTCTCACGTTCCTTGATTCATGTTTGTACACTGCATTTTGTGGTCCCTATGTAAACTTGTCCACAGCTGCATGGTATGCGGTAAACTCCTGAATCTGTGAGAGGGTCTCTTTTGTCCCTTGCTGAGCGTAGCATTTCTTGGATTTTTCTGCTTGGTCTGTAAATTGTTTGGAGGTTTTGTTGCCTTTGTCTTCCTCTGAGGCTGAGAGAGTGTGACTTGCCCTGAGAGAGTGTGACTTGTCACCCAGTGGGTTTCTATGGCTGAGCAAGGATTTCAACCCTGATCTCCAGGGTCCTAGTCCAATGCTCAAACAACTATACAATGCTGTCTGCAAAAACTATAGCATGGATACAAGTCTTTTCTCTGTCAGAATTGGATGAAATTCTAGTATAGTGGAGGGAATTATATCTGCCAGACTGCAGAGGAATACAGTTGTCCCTCTGTATCCACGGATTTGGTGTCCACGGATTTACATATTCACAGCTTGAAAATATTCTTTAAAAAATAATAATACCAAAAGCAAATGTTGATTTTGCCATAAGGGACACCATTTTGCTATGCATACAATGAGACTTGAGTATTCATGGATTTTGGTATCCACGGGGGTTCCTGGAACCAAACCCCAGCAAATATGAAGGGACAACTGTAGATGTTGAATTTTGTAGGAAAAGGTTCTATGCACCTTTTGTGGGGTTTTTTGTTTGTTTTTAGAAATAGAACTTCCAATAATATTATTGGCAGAACAAGAAGAAATGTGCAGGTGCCTCTTCTGAAGGAATCAGATAATCAAGTTTTAAAAGAATGTTCTTGTGTGCCCTCAAGTCGTTTCCAACTTATGGGGACCCTATCACAGAGTTTTTGTGGCAATATTTGATCAAAGGGGAATTGGCTATCCCTTCCTAGGAAGCTGCAAGAGTGTGACTTGCTCAAGGTCACCCAGTGAGTTTCTATGTCTGAGCAGGGATCCAAACCTGGTTCTCCAGAGTCCTAGTCTGATGCTCAAACCACTACACCATGCTAGCTTTGTTCAAATGAATAGGTGCAGGGATTTTTGTGCAAGAGTAATCTTGGAATGTATTAAAATAAAGTACACATGTGTTGTCGTAAATTCCTGATGGGTCAATGTTCAGAAAATGACAGAAAGCACAGAGTTTGACTTTAGTAACAAACTATCAAAGTTTCAGAGATGTATGCACATCAGTTTATGTTGTCTTAACATTCAGAGGGCAGAGAGATTGATATTGGTTGCCCCCCATATCCACAGGTTCGGTATCCATGGTTTCACTTAACCACATCTAGAAAAAAAAATTTTTTTCTCTAGGCATTCCTAGGTCCTCTAGTGTGCTTCTATGGTCAACTTCCAGAGTTCTTCTCATTGACTATAATAGTGTTCCCTATTACCCATGGTTTCAGGTATCCACGGGGGTTCCTAGAACATATCCCACATAAATATGGGGGTCGACCTGTACTGTATGTTCTTCCTTCCTTTCCTCTCTGGTTTTTGGACAGTTTCTATGAAAATGGCACACATAACAGAAATGTCTCCAGGTAAGGAAGTTGCAAAGTTTCAGAAGGATAGATGCAGGGCTAGGAAGTTTAAAGTCTTGAAAACCAACATAAATAAATGAAGCATGGTGGCATCGAAAAAGAGTTGTCACACTGTTCCATCCTTGCCTCACCTATCTGCCCCACTCATCTGCATGTGCCATCCTACAGAACTGTTTCCACATACAAATTCAGTTTTATTTAATATAATTTCAGTACTGTTATACTGCCCATCATCATTTTCTCTGTGGCTATGGATTCCTTTATCTACTTCACAGATGCTGAGAGGTTATGCTAGTGGGCATGTCAGGTCAGGATCACCCTAGATTCTTAGATTTCACAGCCAAAGTCTGTGACTTAGTGACAGCCCATTGTGAAATTAATTTCATCAACTGTAGTTACTCCGACTATGTCATTCAAACAAAAGTCTAAAAGATGAGAAAGTAATTTTTTTTCTGGTGGGAAATTAAGTTTTCCAAGCTCTGCACTGAGCATCCCCCCACCCAGTTTTTCCCCAGCTGTGTTTTTAATACCTTTGCAAGCACTGCTTTTAACACACATAAGAGTTCTAGTCTACCCAAAGAAAGAAAGGGAAAACTGAAACGTTCTCTAACTCTGTTATAACACTTTTCCAAGCACTGATTTTAACACCTGGGAGTTGCAGTCAACCAGAGACACTTTCCAAACAAAAAACAACTTTATTAATCTCTGCTTTTAATCACTTATTCCCGTTAACCAGCACCATTCATAGTCCACATTTTCTTTCTTTCTTTCTTTCTTTCTTTCTTTCTTTCTTTCTTTCTTTTTTACAGTATGGAATCCTCCATCATCCACAAAATAACAATCATAATAATACTTACAGTAATCACAAATTATATTGGAAAGGTTGACATAATGACAACAGTGACAATGACAACAATGAAGATGGTAGACCAACAGAGTAATAGAAACTAATCATAGATAAGTGTCAGGATCTGTCCCGGACGTGACGTTTCCCTTCCAAGTTCAGTTCTGTTGTATTTCTTTATGGCTTATTGTGTTTGCATTTTTTTATACTTGCTAATGAGTATGTAGCCTAATTGGGAAAAAGGGAGTATGTGCTCTGTGTTTGTAACAGTTTGATAAAACCAGCACCTGGCCTCAGCTATGGGAAAAGTGGGCTTAACTCAGGTCTGGTGGGAATGGAGAGTGGGGATGATGGATAGCCGATGATGGTATAGTCTGCTAGATTTTGTAGATTGTAGAATGCTTTTAGTTTACTGCTTGTTAGTTAGGTTTCATTCTGAGCAATGATCTTATAGGGTTAGCTCTTCGGATTACTGTGTAAATAGTTTTCTGTTTTTAACTCTGAAACTGCTGATCATGGAGTCTGAAGAAGCTAGTACATAACAGTTTGCTCAGAATCCATTTTGTAACTAAGATCCTGTTCACTATGGCACGCAAGTCTGGAGAACAGAGGCTTTCTGAGAATGTTGCTGAGACATGCTGGGGAGACATGCTGGCACAATGGACAGAGGAGAAGATCTGCCTGGAACAAAGGCACGGGGTGCCCCTATGGGTGCTGTACTGCACAGACTGGCACCCCACAGAATGGCCCTCATTGCAGGGGCCATGGACAAGCCATGAGAAGTGGAAATCACTGTGTAGTCAGAGGAGAGAGGCAGTCCAGGCTCCAACATGACAGTGCAATCAGTATGCAAGGAGAACCAGCGATTGAGGAAAAAGCTGTACGTCCTCCACAGTGAGCTCCAAAAGATGTTGCTCGACGAAAAAAAGAGAGAGGAGGACCAAGGTGAGTCAGTGAGTGGCGAGGATGTCAAGCCTTAGAGGACAACAAAACACCCCAGCCTCCAAAGAACCCCGGGGGGGTGGGTGTCCAGCCAGCCACAGTACATGGGTGAGAGGAAGTTGAAGGCCAGCTTCGATGGGGATCTGGAGATGCCGTCTTATTTCCTGATGCAAGTAAGAAGTTTCCTTGCAGAATGGGGGTTCACATTCCAGGATGATGTGGCAGCGGTGAGAAGCATCGGAACACAGCTGAAAGGTGAAGCCGTTAAATGGATGGTTGAACTCCTAGTGTTCATGGAGGGACTCTGTGACTTTGAAGACCCACTGTGGCACGAGAAGGCCCAGAGGAGGCTGCTAGACATCTCACAAGGGACCACGATGGTTGGAGAAGACTATGTGAGTGAGTTCCGTAGCTTGGCCACACAAGTGTGGAGCTGGACGGAGGAAATGAAGATGCAACAGTTACGATGAAGTCTACATCCAGAGATCCTAGAATGGGCGCTGATGCATGGCGAACCACGGACCCTGCGAGAGTAGATCATGCTGGCTGGCAATATTGAGCAGCAGCACCACGAGATACAACTGGCCAAACACAGTTGGGAGCCAGTAAGGAAGGCGGTGCCCAAGAACTGGCAGAAAAGGCAAAGTGGTGGGGACGCATCAATGGGAACCATCTGAGTGGGAGTGATGGCGGACCAAAGGGCTGTGTCTACACTGCAGGAAGAAATGCCACTTTGCAGCTTCCTGTCCAGAGCAGCAAGCACCCCAGTGATCAGCTGAAGAAGGACCATCGAGGCCACCAAAAAGACAAACCCAAAAGCAAAGTCAAGCAACCAGCATTGGCCACAGAGTTTTTGCACTGGGAGGCATCTGGGTCAGAAGAGGCTACCAGCGAGGACAAGCTGGCCGGAAATGAGGAGAGCCTGCCCTAAACAGCACTGAAGAGCAAGCAGCCATCAGCAGCCAACTGGAAACAATGGTGAGTGGCAGCGTGAAGTCATTCTACATCCCGACGAAGCTGAGAAATCCCAAGGGGAAAGGGAAAATGGACTAAGCTGCCCTGTTGGATTCAGGGTGCATGAGGTGCTTGATGAATCCATCAGAGGCCACAGGGTTGGGGCTGCAATGGGAAGAGCTGCCAGAACATAGTCCGGATGGATGATAGTGACATGCGGGGTGGTCTGGTGTGGTACCAAACTTCACAGGTGTTCCTGGGAGTGGGTGAGCATTGGAAGCCCATAAAATTTGTGATTGCACCTACCAAAGACTACCCTGTGGTGTTCGGACTGAATTGGCTACGGTTCTATGATCCAGCCATCAGTTCGTTCAAAGGGACATTGACTTTTGCTGCCCCAGGGTGTAGTGCACACACTAGAGAGTGGTGCCAAAAGAATGTTTCCTCCCTGGAGAGAAAGGGAGCAGCCACAGGAACTGCAGTGGTTACTGCAGGGGCAAAACAAGAAAGGCTGGGACCTACCACCAGGAGGTAACAAATAGTGGTGGTGAGCAAGACATGGCCTAGATTTCTGCAGAGTATGATGACCTCTGAGAAGTGTAATTGGAAAAGGAGTGTTATTTGTTGCCTCCCCATTGACAGACTGACTGTGCCTTAGAAATCACTCCAAGAGCAACATTACCTAAACCCAAATTGTATGCTATGACTCCCAAAGAGAGTTTATGTTCTTCAGGGAGAAGAAAGATGTGGGGCTGAGGCTGATGACAGATTTACCAAGCGCTAAATGCTATTAGCATGAGTAACAAATACCCCATTCCATTGATTTGAGACTTGCTAAGCCAGTTGATGACAGGCAAGATCTTTACAAAGTTTGATTTAAGGGATGCTTACTTTAGAGTAAGAATCTGAAAAAAGGATGAGTACAAAACTGCATTTAACTGCCCTCTGGGTTCATTTCAGTACAAGGTGATGCCTTTAGGTTTAGCATGTGCCCTGGGGTGTTCATGAATCTTATTAATGAAATGTTACATGAATTTTGATACAAGGGAGTACTGGTTTATCTTGATGATGATCTGTTTGCAGGACTATGTGCAAATGGTGAAAAAAGTGTTATCTAAACTGTTGGAAAATAATTTCTATCTGAAACTGTCCAAATGTGAATTTCATTGCAAGAAATTGGATTATTTGGGGTACAGGATTTCCATGAAGGGGATAGAGATGGATCCTGCCAAGGTGGAAGGGGTGGTAAAGTGGGAGCCACCGCGCACCCACAGACTTTGGTACAGTCTACCAAAATTTCATTCCTGGGTTCACGCAGGTAGCTCTGCCAATCACTAATTTGTTGAAAACCAAAAAATGCATATCTGTCAAAGAAGCTTTCAGACACTGAAAAGGCCTGGGCAATTTGGGAGAGAAAGGCTGCAGCCATCAAACAGGCATTCCAGACATGGAGGCACTTTTTGGAAGGGGCCCCTCACCCGTTTGAGGTTTGGATGGATGACAAAAATTTGAAAGTGTTGCAGACCTCTAGAAAACACGTGAGGTGGGCTAAGTTCTTCTACAAATTTGACTTTACCCTAAAGATTTTGCCTAGAGGAAAACATTTCTTGGCTGATGCTTTGTCTAGGTTACCTCAGTACAATAGCCAAAGAATGGAAACAATTGACAAGGTTTTCCTGCCCAAGTAGTTGGGGCTAGCTGTGGTCACTAGTAGTCAGGCAAAAACAGGAGAGCAGACTCCTTGAGTTGAGCCAACTATCCAGCAAGCATTGAAAGAAGCCTATGAGGTGATGACTGGTTAAAACCTCACATAACTGAACTAGAGTGTAAAAATGCCATTTGGTGTAAAGGGGAAAAGATTTATGTGCCTGATAAATTGAAATGTGAAATGCTGAAACAATGTCATGATGTCAAATCAGCAGGGCAATTTGGTTTTGTAAAAATTTTGCATCCTGTAATGTGACTGTACTGGTGGCTGGGGCTAAGAAATGATGTAGCAGACTATGTGAAAGGGTGTCTTGTCTGTGCTACAGCTAATTCTATGGTTCTATTGCAGCCACTGTCCCCTGCATCCTGACCATGGGACCATATTACCGTGGATTTTATTGTGGATCGTCATAACTGTACTGGGCAATATGGGCAGTAGTTGATTTGGTCACAAAAGAAGCACATTTTGTGGTTGCTCAGAAATTAGCTAAAATGTTCACTACCAGCTGCCCAGAAATTAGCTAAAATGTTCACTCAACATGTGTATAGATTGCATGGGGTGCCCAGCAAAATAAATTTGGATAGAGGCAGTCAATTTACTTCCCAGTTTTGCATTTTTAAAGTTGTTGGGGGTGGAGCAGGATAGGAGCATGTCTCATCACCCAGAAACGGATGGACAAATGGAACAAATTAATCAGATTTTGGAGCAGTACTTAAGGTGTTAGGTTAATTACCAACAGGACAATGGAACAGAATCGTTGCCATATGCTAAGATGGTGTACAGGCGAATATGGGACTGTCGCCCTTTAAGGCTGTGTATGGGATGGAACTGTGGGTTGCCTAGCCTTGAGGTCATCCAAACTGACCCCAGTTCTTTACAAGTATGGGCAACACAGGTGGCATCAGCATGGTTCCAGATTGGGACAGCATTGGACTATGTTAAACAGACTTACAAGAAGTATGCTGACTGTAAACAAGGATCCAATTGGAACTTTACTGTTGGCCAGCAGGTGTACGTTTCCACGAAGTTCTTAAAGACCCAGCAGCCATCCAAGAAATTGGCTGCCAAATATGTGGGACCTTTTGTGATTAAGAGACTTATTAATGCTGTAACTGCAGAGTTGGACTTGTCAATGGCTTATAGTAAAACCCACCCCATGTTTCATTTCAACTCGCTGAAATCGGTGCAGTTGGCCGATGGGTGGAGATAAAAAGTCCCTTGCCTGACTCACATCATTGTGGATGGGGATCAACATTTCGAAGTGGGGGAGATTTTGGGCTCTAGGATCCACAAAGGACACTTAGAATATTTCATCGACTGGAAGGACTTGCCCTCGGCAGAGGTGGAGTGGATGGATGCTAGGCATGTCAAAGCTCTGAGATTGTTGAAAGCTTTTCATTGGAAATGCTCAAACAAGCTGGCTCTGGATGAGGACTCTGTGAGAGGAGTGCCTTTGGGGGAGCTGGATGTCAGGATTGGCCCTGGTTGTGACCTTTTCCTGCAAGTTTAGTTCTGTTGTATTTCTTTTTGGCTAATTGTGTTTGCATTCTTTTGTACTTTCTGACAATTATGTAGTCTAACTGGGAAATGGTTGTACAGTTGGCCCTCCACAGTCGCAGGTTTCACTTTTACTGATTTGACTATTTGCGGGTTTGTAGCTGCTCCTTGACTACCTTGACCTTCTCACCACACTCCTTCTGCTCTCCCTACTTTGCAATCTCCTCTCCTGCCCAACATGCCAGTCCCCCTTTCCAAAGCAAAGAGAAACCCCTTTCCTTTCACCTCCATCCATTCAAAGGCAGAAACCGGTGGGTGACAAGCTCACCCACCTTTGGAAGAAGCAAAGATAAAGGAAAGGGTTTTCTCTTTGCCCCTTCCAAAAGCCTGTTTTACTCCCAAACCATCAGCTTCTGTCTTTGGAAGAAGTGAAGGGAAAGGAATGGGGTTGAAGTGGGGGAGAGGAGTGGGGTAAGAGGTGGATTTGTGTGGAAGGACTTGACAGTCTGGCAGTGGCATCATGTAGACAAGATGGGAAAGGGAAGAATTGGCCAGTGCTATTGCTGGCAAAGGAGCTGGTATCGTATGTTTTAGGGTGAGCTTATGATACTTGAAGTTTTTCCACTTTTGCAGTGATCCTGTGCCCCTCACCACCACCCCTTGCACGAATGTGGAAGGCCAACTGTATGTGCTCTGTGTTCCCAATGGTTTGATAAAACCAGCACCTGGCCTTAGCTATGGAAAAAGTGGGCTGAGCTCAGGTCTGGTGGGGATGATGGATAGCCAATGACTGTATAAACCACCAGATTTTGTAGATTGTAGAATGCTTTTAGTTTACTGCTTGTTAGTTAGGATTCATTCTGAGCAACAATCTTGTAGGGTTAGCTCTTTGGATTACTGTGACAATAAAGTTTTCTGTTTTTAACTCTGAAACTGCTGATCACTGAGTCTGAAGAAGCCAGTACATGACAATAAGGCAATCCTATCTATGTATGTCTATATAGAAACAAGCCCTATTTGATGTAATGGTACTTAGAAAACGCTGAAAATCCAACATACTTCAGTCATGATTTCAAGTTGGGGGTGGGGGACACAAAGGAAAAGGAGCTGAAGATACAGGGATAGATGAAGGAAAAGAGAAGGAAGATTGTGAGTTAAGTGAGGAGAAATGGGAACAGAAAGAGAAAGGAGATGAGGGAAATGTGGAAGGATGGTGAAAACAAATGGAACCATGGGAATTAGGGAAAGGGCAGAAGGAGAAAGAGGACAAGAATGGGAAAGGGGACTATGGCAGGAGGGAGAAGACAAGTGCAAATTGATTGGTGGGAACAGGCTGAGAATGAGAGAAAGGGATGAAAAGATGTTTAGCCAGGAGTTGTTTAGCAGAGGAGAAGAGGAGGAGGAAAAATAGGTGTGGGAGAGATGTTTAGCTAGGAGTTGGTGGAGAAGAAAGAAGACTACTGAGAAAAGAGGGACTAAGGCATGGTAGTTTATTACAATTTCTTATTTATTACAATTTCTTATTGGGAAATATGAGAGATTTTAGTGGATCTCTCAAGCAGAGTAACTAATGCACTTAGGCAGAAGTTGAAGAGTTTGCCACCCCACTCCACCCCACCCCACAAACAAAGTTAGCAGAGAAAGAAAATAAAGATTTTCCTTGGTTTTTTCCCGGACTGTTTTGCCAGCCACAGATGCAGGTGAAACGTCAGAAAGAAACTATTCCAGAACACAGCCTCACAGCCCGGAAAAAAACCAAGGAAAATCTATGGATGCCGTCCGTGAAAGCCTTCGACTTCACAAAGAGAACAAACTTAGTCTTCTTTGTAAGGTATATAGAAGCAGTTTTACTCATGAATACTTGTGTATAATTATCACAGGTTTATCTTCTTGAAGAAAGATAAGAAAAGAAAGAATACAGTACAGTATCAGGATAGTTGGAGCATCTCACCTGGAGAGGTTCTTATCACACATGCTTCATGTAGGACAGACAGGGGAGAGAGAGAGGTGTGAGGGCAGATGAGGTCCCAGAGAACAGAGGAAGGTTGTGTGATGCAGGAAGAAAGTGAATGTGAATAAACACACAAACAAACAGGAAGTTACTATAAAAACATGCTGTGCCTAAACTCCTAGAGAGTGACATGCAGTCTAACTAGCATGCAAAGGTTGCTAACTCCAACATTTCTAACTTATCCAAAAGTTATATTTAGTATTTATAGAACAAAATTATTTTGATGATGCAAGATATACTATCTTTAGAACAGTACAAGAATGGTTTCAAGGGTCAAAAATGAAATCATATATGCAGTTAATACTATTTATCATTCCGAAGATTAGTGAAATGCAGGAGAAACCTCATGTCTAGCATGGGCTCAGCATTTGCAGGGCTCTGCTAATTAACATGTCCCTTTATATTTGCTGAACAATGGAAAATGAGTATAGGCATGAACTCAGGGTGGACGGAGGCGGGGGAGAAAAAGAAAAAGGACAAGAAAAGGAGAAATAGAATGGAAGAAGAAGGTGTTTAGTCAGGAATTGCTGAGGATGGAGAAGGAGAAAAGGCATTAAAAACAATCTAAAATTAAAAGAGCAAGGAATCAATTGCTTCAGCAGAGTTGAATTTAAAAAATTCATACTACTTTTGGGGTAACACATGGGGAAAACTACAAAGCAGTGTTCCTATGGTATCATATTCAGCAACTCCTGAGACAATGAATCCTCAGGCAGTTCAGTATTTCCCCATGTCGACAATTTCTTCCTGGTGAGTCCTGGTATTGGCCATGTTTTCATAAACTTTAAGGGGTTAAAGAGAGGACCAAATGGACTCCCTAGAGAATCAACAATAGCTGCTCCAGACAGGTGTCAGCAGAATGCAATAATATACATATTTACTTTTCAAGGCAGTGGTCTTGCTGTGAAATTGTTCCTCCTGCTATTAAGGTCTGGAAAAGAAGAACCTTATTGGCTAGTGAGGGTTTATACAGTGAATTTTGTTTCGCCGTGTATATTTTTGCTTCTGGGATTTAGATAGCATTTAGGAAGTCTGTTTACTTTATATTTGTGAGTAAGAAGTATTACAAGACATATTAAAGAACAAGGAAGACATTCCCCTTCCTAAGAACATATTTACAAATCCTCAGATGTTGTCAAGCTTTTAACTGAAAATTGCAAAAAGTTGTGACTCAAAGCAAGTTAGCAGGCTTTGACAATACAGTCTTATTATACTTTTTGGTGTAAGACATGTCAACAGGTACATTTTAATGTATTTTAAATAGTAGGCAATAGCATGGTCTTCTGTTTCCCCCCTTTTCAAAACTCAGTAAAGGATCACAGAATGCATTGTACCATAAAATCAAATTATGGTATGAATATAATTCCCTCCTCCCACCATTGTAGTATTTAAGGCATGATGCCTATTTTGGATAGTTGCAACTAAAACTGTTTGGTTTGTTTGTTTGTTTGTTTGTTTATGCAATTTGTATGCTGCCTTTCTCCCAAAGCGGAACCCAAGGTGGCTAACAAAACAATTAAAATCACAGTTAAAAGCAACTAAAACTGATTAAAAACATGCAAAGTTTTAAAAAACAGATAAAAACAACATAAAAACACACCCCAATAAAAGCTGCACAAGTGTGGATATATGTCAAAGGTCTGCTTGAACAAAAATGTTTTTGCCTGCTAGCAAAATGAAGACAGGGAGTTCCAGAGCGTGGGAGCAGCTACTGAGAAGGCTCTCTCTT
The DNA here is from genome assembly GCA_030847615.1 of Gambelia wislizenii. NCBI lineage: Eukaryota > Metazoa > Chordata > Lepidosauria > Squamata > Crotaphytidae > Gambelia > Gambelia wislizenii. The sequence goes on from JAUMIR010000006.1 coordinate 106,332,955, forward strand.
GTGTCCTCACCAAGCAAGCCTGTGATGGTGGTGGGACTGAGAGAAAGCCTTCCCCTTGCAGGTTCGTAGGGGGAGGTATGATCTTTCAGATAGTCTGGACCGAAGCTGTGGAGGGCTTTATAGGTCAAGACCAGTACATTGAATTATGCCCAGAAACAAACCGGTAGATGCTCTTTTAACACGGTAGTTATATGGTCCCTATAACTGGCTGTGATCAGCATTCTGGCTGCAGTGTTCTGGTGCTGCTGATGTTTCCGAACAGTTTGCAAAGGCAGCCCCACACAGAGTGTGTTACAGTAGTCCAAACAGGATGTAGATCAAGGGAAGTAATAGTGCCTTGGTCAGGCCTCACCTAGAATACTGTGTCCAGTTCTGGGCACCACAATTCAAAAAGGGAGAGTGTCCAGAGGAGGGCGACTAAAATGGTGAAAGTTCTGGAAACCATGCCTTATGAGGAAAGACTTAGGGAGCTGGGTATGTTTAGCCTGGAAAAAAGACAGTTAAGGGGCGGTATGATAGCCCTGTTTGAAGGGGTGTCATTTCTGCTGCTCCAGAGACTAGAACACAGAGCAATGGATGCAAGCTCCAGGAACAGAGGTTCCACCTCAACATTAGGAGGAACTTTCTGACAGTAAGAGCTGTTCGGCAGTGGAACACACTCCCTTGGAGCGTGGTGGGGTCTCCTTCCTTGGAGGTCTTTAAACAGAAGCTGGATGGCTATCTGTTAGGGATGCTTTGATCGTGATTTCCTGTGTGGCAGGGGGTTGGACTGGATGGCCCTTGTGGTCTCTTCCAACTCTACAGTTCTATGATTCTATGATAATCAAGGCATGTGTAACCGTAGCCAGATCTGGCATCTCAAGGAATGGGCAAAGCTGGTGCACTAGTTTTAATTGTGCAAATGCACTCCTGGCCACTGCTGAAACCTGGGCATCCAGGCTCAGAGTTGAGTCCAGGAGAACATCCAAACTGCGAGCCTGAGGTTTCAGGGGGAGAGTAACCCCATCCAACACAGGCAAGGTCCCTATTCCCTGATCTGCCTTTTGACTGCCAGGAGCACTGTCTTGTCTGGATTAAGTTTCAATTTGTTTGCCTTCATCCAGTCCATTATTGACAATAGGCATTGGCTAAGTACCGAGACAGCTTCCTTGGAATCAGATGGAAAGGAGAGATAAAGTTGGGTGTCATCAGTATATTGGTGACACTGTACCCCAAAACTCTGGATGACCTCTCTCAGTGGTTTCATGTAGATGTTAAATAGCATGGGGGACAAAGCAGAACCCTGAGGGACCCCACAGGCCAATGGCCAGGACATTGAACAGAAGTCCTCCAACGCCACCTTCTGAATTCATCCCTCCAAGAAAGACCGGAAACACTGCATAACAATGCTCCCCAAGGCCCATCCCAGAGAGGTGGCCCAGAAGAATACCATGTCGATGGTATCAAAAGCCACTGAGCTGTCCAGAAGAACCAACAGGGGCATACTCCCTCTGTCCAATTCCCTGCGTAAGTCATCCACCAAGGCGACCAAAGCTGTCTTCATCCCATAGCCAGGCCTGAAACCAGATTGAAATGGATCTAGACAATCCATTTCTTCTAGAAAGCCCAGGAGCTGGGAGTAAGTGCAGCTTCCCTCAACTGTTAGATTACCATTCTAGAACCTTGCCCAAAAGTGGAATGTTGGAGACAGGTTGATAATTATTCAGAATGATGGGATCCAGAGAGGTCTTTTTTAGTAACGGCCTCACCACACCCTCTTTTAGGCAGGGTGGAAACTTTCCTTGCTGCAGTGAGGTATTCAACACACCCCTCACCCACTTGGCCAGCCTGCTTCTGTCTGCTTTCAAGAGCCAGGAAGAGCAAGGATCCAGTATACATATGGTGGCTCTCACTTCTCCAAGGATCTTGTCACATCCTCAGGCTGCATACATTGAAACTTATCCAATAATGCAGTGTTTAGTATTGGTAATTTTTTTTTCCTTTTTAAAATACATGAGAATGTGAGGATTTTACTTTTATGGCTTGGAACACCAGTCCATCTCAGCAGGAGATGTGTTAAGATGCTGAAAATTCAAACTAGATTATACAAGTCCTCCCCTGTATGTACAGGGGATACATTCCCAGACTTTCCATTTATAAATGAAACAGTGGATAATAGCGAACCCTTTTAAAATAAAGGACTTCTGGTACAAACATACCATAGAGTTGTCTTGGAGGACCTAGTGATTTCTAGAGAGGAAGGTTTCTAGGCATTTTCCAGCACAACTCTATGGTATGCGTCCCTATTTTTCCAGCCATGGATAACTGAAATCGTGGATATTGATTCTGCGGATATGGGGCGCGGTGGGACCTGTACTACAAATATTAAATGGGAAATGCTACAATGAAATTACAAGGAAGAGGTTAGAAAGGATTCAGAAATAAGCTCTCCTGCACTATTTGCATATTCATATTGAGACGAGTCTTGCGCACACTGATATAACTGTCAAAGTCCCACAGATTGCAGTGATTATGTACAGAAGTAAATCACTCCTAAAAGGCTTCTTGCTGAAGATTTTTAGGCAGAGTGAGCACCATTGTTTCTAAATGTCTGAGGTTTGACTGGTAGCTAGCTAATAGGAGATGACCAAATTTCAGGAAAATAATTCAAATGAATTATTTCATTTGAAATAAAGTCACCTTAGGGTCGCCATAAGTTGGAAACGACTTGAAGGGACACGAACAATAATTCAAATTATATGGCCAGTCTCTCTCTGCCTTCCCTCAAATGTTCTGCAGAGTAAGTACAGCTTCCCTCGACTGTTAGATTACCATTCAAGATCCCTCTTGTTAAAACTCTATTGTCTGCATCTTCAGTATTCTTACTAAATGGGCGGGGAGGGGATGTTCCTTAAATTTTAATTCAGACTAATGAAATTATTATAACTCTTGCAATTTTGATTATACTCAGTAGAGGGCAGTAACATACACATAGGGCCATAGTGTCTGTGAGCACTAAGTCTGATAGTTTCATTGATATTTCATATTAATTCATTAACAAGGTGTAAGAACTAAGTGTCCAAGTTTTGCTAAATCAATATTTCTGGCTCTGGATCAAGCAAACAAAAACAAAAGTATATATTAGAAGACATTTTCTAATTCTTGTAGATTGGCTCTCACTCCCATTAGCATTTCTGCCTTTTATTCAGAGATTGCTTTCTCTGCTGCCATAATGTCTTGGGTTTTTTTTAAAAAAAATCAAACATGGAAATACTTTAACTCCTCATTAATTTTCTTGCTCAAAATATTAATACTCTTTCTTCAGTTTTGCATTGTCCTTGAGAATCAAGCGTTCTTTTCTATGAAGGGGTTTACTTAGGCAACAGTTCTATGCATGCTTACCTGGGAGTAAGCCACATATATGTGTAAAGAGTGAGACTTCTGGGTAGACATGTCTAGGATTGTGCATAACCCTTACTATAAAAGTATTATACAGTGGGCCCTTGGTATCCGCTTGAGTTTGATTCCAGGACACCCCATGGATACCAAAATCCTTGGATGTTCAGGCCTAAATACCCTAACGGCACCAGATTCCATCTGATCTGGGAAGCTGAGCAGGGTCAGGCCTGATTAGTACTTGGGTGGGAGACCATCAAGGAATACCAGGTGCTGCTGGCTAGATTTCAGAGGAAGGAACTGGCAAAAACCACCTCTCAGTATTCCTTGCCTAAGAAACCCTTGGATGTCATACTGAGGATGGAGCAAGCTTGTTTTCTGCTGCTCCAGAAACTAGGGCATGAAGCAATGGGTTCAAACTACAAGAAAAAAAGATTCCACCTAAACATTAGGAAGAACTTCCTGACAGTAAGAGCTGTTCGGAAGTGGAATACACTGCCTCTTAGTGTGGTGCAGTCTCCTTCTTTGGAGGTTTTTAAACCAAGGCTGGATGGCTATCTGTTGGGAATGATTTGATTGTGATTGCATGGCAGGGGGTTGGACCGAATGGCCCTTGCGGTCTCTTCCAGTTCTATGATTCTATGAGTCTAAATCCCATTATATACAATGGTGTAGTAAAATGGTGTCCCTTATATAAAACGGCAAAATCAAGGTTTGCTTTTTGGAGTTATTTCATAGAATCATAGAATCATGTGTTCTTCCTAATGTTTAGGTGGAATGTGAAGTCGAAGGCTTGCACAGCGGGCATCCATAGATTTTCCTTGGGTTTTTTTCCAGGCTGTGAGCCCGTGTTCTGGAATAGTTTCTTTCTGACATTTCACCTGCATCTGTGGCTGGCATCCTCAGAGAATGGTTGGGTAGGTGTGTGTGTGGAGTTTATATGCTGTGAAACCTGTTGGGGAGTATATGAACATTTGTGTAATTGAATGGTTAGTTTCTGGGTATAGAAATGCAAGGCTCGTTAGTGTTAGTGGCACCATTAGCCAAACAGAACATGGCCTCACAGCCCGGAAAAAACCCAAGGAAAATCTTTAGATGGAATCTCTTTTCCTGTAGTTTGAACCCATTGCTCTGTGTCCTAGTCTCTGGAGTAGCAGAAAAAAGCTTGCCCCATCCTCAAAACCGCATTCCTTCAAATATTTAAACATGGCTATCATGTCTCCTCTTAACTTTCTCTTCTCCAGGCTAAACATACCCAGCTCCCTAAGTCATTCCCCATAGGGCATGGCTTCCAGACCTCCTACCATTTTGGTCACCCTCCTCTGGAGACGTTCCAGCTTGTTCATATCTTTCTGGAATTGTGGTGCCCAGAACTGGACACAGTATTCCAGGTGAGGTCTGACCAAAGCAGAATAGAGTGGCACTATTACTTCCCTTGATCTAGACACTATACTCCTATTAATGCAGCCTAGAATCACATGTTCAATTTGTGGTCCACTAAGACTCCTAGATCCCTTTCACATGTACTGCCATTTATTTATTTATTTATTTGTGGTATTTTCAAGCTGTGGATGGTGAAATCTCTGGATGCAGAACCTGTGGATACAAAAGGCCGACAGTAATTAGTTTTAGGCCTAAATCCAGTTGTGAGTTCCAAGCAGAGTAGACCCATTGAAACAGTGGAACTTATGCAAGTGTTGATTTACCACATTTCCATTGATTTGGTAGATCTAGTCTAGTGGGCTTAATAATTAGATTTAATTCAGAGTGAGCACTGTATGGCCCTCAAGATTTTTGTGGAACTGAATTTGTCACCATTGTCAATGCTAGGCCATGCTGTGTCCAGCAACTGGAGTGCTCAATGGTTGCTTCCCAGCTCTAAATATAACTGCTAGTTCCAGCTAGAATAGATTCATTGACTCAATTGTTAAATCAATTGAATCCTATTCTACTTGGGGCTAGCAGTTGGATTTAAGACCTTCCAGATGGTGCTGAACTGCAGCTCCCAGAATGCCTCACCACTGGCTATGCTGGCTAGGGTTGATGGGAATTGTAGTTTGACAACATCTGAGAGTTGCACTATCTCCACCTCTGGTTTAGACCCCAGGTTACCTTTAGTAACCCTGGAGATGAAAAACTTGTTGTTCAATTTCAGTTGTATCTCTGTGTTTTCTGTAGCTGCCAAACTGACAGGACAGCTAATCCTGCAGGTAGCACAACAATACAGTGTTTTTAAAGCATGAAATCTCCATTCTCTTTTTTCCTTCTCCAAAGTTCTCACTTGTCATCCCAGTACGAACAACAAGAATTGTTTTTGGAATACAGTACTTCAGTAGGCTAGGACATGGTTTGTGCTGGATTTTTCAAAAGACTGGATGTAGATGCCTCTTATATTTTATTTCCCAATCCATATATCATTACCTATTTCAAATTCTTTCCCAGCTCTGGTTGCCTTTTGCTACTTTCCTGGATCAGTACGGTGACACAACTGATGACTCACTAGTGACTATATCTCTTCTCTGATTGATAATCACACTTTTCCCAACCCTTGGAATGAGAGTGTGAATTTACCAGGATTTCTTGAACTTCTTGAGAAACATATTTTCTGAACATTTTAGATTGTGTGTTATTGTTTCTCCTAACTTCAAAACCTTATTGTAGAATCAAAGAGTTGGAGGTGGCTTCCTGATCAAGACAGGTGAGTCCCAGCAGATAATTGCCCAGCCTCTTGTTAAATACCCAGAGCAAGAGGAAGGTCCATCTCCATCATGTAACTGGATCAGCTTTTATACCACTGGTAGCTTTTATTTTAAAGTACACATATATTTCAGTCAGTGAAGTAGATGTGTTTCTGGCCATTACTTCTTTAAGAGAAAATTTGGCACCAAAGACAGAAATAACATAGAAAGAGTAGGGAGAAGTTCCTACACCACAAAAAAAGAATAGTTCAACATGTTTAAGCAAATGTTTTATTTAAAACTAATAATATGTGCATGTGAAGTGAAAGAGCGAGGTCAGGTACACCTTGCATAAGTAAACAAAAACTTTTTGAACTTTCTAGACTTGAAGGTTTTTTCAAAAACGCATCCAGAGATAACTTTTTCTTTCACCAGCCTCCACTTTTCTTAAGATTTCCATTTTGGTAGCCAAATTTTTAGATGTATGCTATTTAAAATATGCTGGGGGTAGCTGGGGGGTAGGCTTATCTCCTCTCCCCTTCTGTTCCTATTTTGGTATTCATGCATACTCAATAAAGGATTATGGAGGCACCTGCTGCTTACCTTGCCTTTGGATGCAGACACATGCTGCAACAGTAGGATTGGCTGAAGGAAAATCCTACTTTTCCCCATCTGAAGCTTTGTTTATTGCATTGTTTATAGACATGCTGCTATAACTATACACCAAAATTCTATGTTTCTTCAGCCCTCCTTCACTGTCTTTTCAGTATTAATGCTGCTTAGAAAACTTTCAGCTAGACAGAGGATGAGGAGAATTGGGGCTGCGCAGATGTAAAAAGTCTTTGTAAAAAGAAATTTCCCTGCCACTTTGTTAATTGAGGTATACCATAAAAACTACCTTGTTGCAACCGAAGCCTTTTGAACCATTAAATCTAGCCATGTTTAATAGGGAAGGAGATAAGACACATTTCTCCTTTTCTGTGTGACATCCCTTTTTAAAGTATTCTATTATGTCCCCATACAGTCTTCTCTTCTTCAGTGTAAACATACTCAGTTCTTCCAACCTTTGTCGTAGGGCTTGTCTTCCATACCCTTGACTGTTTTTGTTGCCTTCCTCTGAACCCATTCCAGTGTGTCTATATCCTTTTGAAGGCGTGACAGCCCACAGTGTTCCGCATGAGGTCTGGCTATTGTCGCGTCTTGACAGTGTACCCTCTGGACTCTCCAGGTCTCTTCTTCTAGACTGGTATAGCTTCTCACTTGCTTCTGCACATGACAGTATCATTTCTCACCATTTCTCTTCGTGCAGCTTCACCTTAAGACTGAAGCACCTCAGCATGCATCCTTCAGGAGATAATCACTTTACTTTCCCTCCTTTTAAGTCAGTTTTTCCCATTCTCTGGGTTGGTGAGAGGAGGAGTCCATAACATTTGGGTTAGTTCCTTTCATCACCCAGAGAGAGGCAAGAAGCAGATACTAGGTCTTGCCATAGCTGATGTTTTTTCCTTGATTCCTTCCCTTCAGCTCTCCATGAGCCCAGTTATTCTTCCTGCGCCCAGAGCAGAGCTCCAGAGCCTCTCCTCCACCTTCCTTTTATTCCTTTGATCTCTTTTCAGCTATACTCCTTCCTAATCCTATTCTTCAGCCTAGCTTCTCACTCCTACAAAAAACAAAACAAAACCTCTTCCTTCATCCGTCACTACAAAGTGGACAAGTTTAGGTCAGTGGACATCACCTTTGGAAGAAGGGTGCTTCAGGAGGTCATAAAGGACTAGGATACCAAAAACACAATGGGTAGGAAAGCTTGGGCATGTCCCAAATGTTATGGATTCCTCCTCTCACCAACCCAGAGAATGCCACATAATACCGTTAAGGTGCATTCTGGGGTTGAAGAGAGGAGGAATCCACCCCACCCTTAGTGACTGCTCTAACACACCCTGTAAGGGGAAAATCTTTGACTATAATCCTCACTCTACCTTTATCTGCTGGGGCTTTGCTAGTCAGCGAACTAGTATCTGCTTCCTGCCTCTCTCCGGGTGGTGAGAGGAATGAACCCAAATATTATGGATTCCTCCTCTCTCCAACCCCCAGAATGCACCTTCACAGTAAGTAACCAATGTGGCAATCTGGCACTCCAAGGCCTTTTGGACTACAACTCCTATCTTTCCTACCCAGTGTGCCATTCTGGGTGGGGATCATAGAGCTGTAGTCCAGTATATATAGAAGGGACAAGTTCAGAAAGGTTGCTTTTAGTGAACCTTGTAGAGAAACCATAGCCCATATATAGTATTTTTGTGGAAAACCTGAAGCCCAGGCACCTGGCTGTTTCCCCCCCCCCCAATTAAGATATACATTTGTTTAGTCATACCCACAGAAGGGGTCGGGGGGGTGTTGCCTCCTTTTTCAGAAACATTTGGTCAAATTTTCCTTCTACGTTGTTTGGCTTAGCTTGCTTCCCTGCCTTTGGCTTTTACCAAACTCTTCCCCACCCCCCACCCCCGCCATGACTGTCCAAAGTTTCTGTTGGACAGCATTAGTCTTTTGCTTTCCCTTCCTACTCTGCTTCTGCATCATGTACCATATTAGATTTTACAATACAATATCTGTCCTGTTCTTTAGACTCCCTAATGCTTTTGCTGTTACCGAATTTAACTTCAGAGGTTTGGATGTATTCTTAACTCTCAAGACCTTGATTTTTGCTATAATGATACTGCCTGAGCAAGTTTTTGCATATTTGTGACAATCTGAATGGTGTGTTTCCTCTGAATATCAGCCCAGAGGTCATAAGATTTCCTTTTGCCATAAAAATATGGTTCCCACACCCTCTTTTAGCCACTGTAGATGTGGTATGAAAGGCGTAGGAGCAGGAAATCACATCTGAATTATTACATTTGGCTGATCTTTGTGAGGTACTCCATTGCCAGAGAAATCATTGCCTCTTCCTGTTATCAGTATAAAGTGATTTAAAAGCAGTGTTAAGACTTTCCCTCACTCAACATGAAGGTTGATGGTAGGGGGACTACTTCTCCTCAGATTCTAGGGAATTGGCATTGGGTTCTCAGTGCCTGGTGTCGGCTGACTGCTGTGTGATAATCTGTCAAGATGAGGGTTGTACGGATTTGAGTGAAACCACTTGTTAGATTTTAGTTTGCTGATACTTCATTTTTCAGCCTTTCTCAACCTTTTTACCCTGGGGGAACCCTTGGAACAATTTTCAGGTCTCTCCAGGAACCCCTGCCTAAAATTATTATATCTACATGTATAGTTTTTTCAATCTCCATATGTCGTGGAAATCCTTAGCAACCTCTTCTGGAACCCTAGGGTTCCTAGGAACCCTGGTTGAGAAACCCTAAGCTAAATAGACAAGGAGTGACTAGCAGAGATTGAGTTTATGGTGATGGAACCAGCTAGCCCAGTTGCACAAACTCACAGTCCACATTTAAGAAACACTGCCCAGAAAGCAGGAACTGAAAGAGCCACTAGAGCAGGGTTTCTTCAGGGTTCCACAAGAGGTTACTGGGGGGGGGGGGTGTTTGCAAGATATTGAGACTGAAAAATAATAAACTTTTTTTGAGCTGTAAATATAATTATTTTTAGGCAGGGGTTCCCTGAGACCTGAAAATCATTTCAAAGGTTCCACCAGGGTAAAAGGGTTGGGAAAGGCTGCACTAGAGTGTAGGCTGGGTAAGAATGTAACTAGGCCAATTGCTAGGCATGGGGCCCATGTGGCCTTCCAAATGTTGCTGGTGTGGGGGCAGGGCTGTGAATCCCATCATTACTTCCCAAGCCACTGATGGGAGTTGCAGTTTGACACTATGTCTCCAGCCACATGTCCCATGCCCTCAAAGGGTTTCTCTTACTCTTTGAAAGGGTTCCTACATGAAATGTGCTTCCTTATTCTTATTATTACGTCTACGAGAAAACTTAGGAGGAAAAAGGACAGCTTGTGGAGGGCAGGAAGGTGGGGGGGGTGTTACCAGGAAAATAAAGGCTGGAAGCCAACAGCAGAGGTAGGTAGGTAGGTAAGTGGGGGGTGTTGGTGTCAGTAGTTAATGGGGCAAACTGGGATGAGATCCGTGGGGGGGTGTCAGAGGGATCATAGCCACATTTTGACCTTTCCTTCCCCCACTGGGGGCGGGGCATTTCCAAGCGTATTCCTGGGGTGGGGTGGGGAAAGAGAAAGTGTGCCCATCCCAGGTGATGGGTGCCCGACTCTGACCTGCAGGTCACGTCCTTCGTGGTGCTCATGTCTCCTCTGGCTCCTCTCTTGCTTTGGCTTTCTCTCCCCTCCCAGTTCCTCATGTTTTGGTTCCGCTGAGTCCCACTGTGGAGCCGAAGGCGGGCTGAGGGGAGGAGAGGCAGGAGCAGTTTGGGAGGCTGCCAGGAACTAGTGTTTCTTACACAGGGTTTGGTTTCCAGACGGAAAGGTTAAGCAGCCACTCTTGAACGTAAAGAGACAATGCCAATGGAATTGGGAGGAGGAGAAAATCTGCCTCCCTCGGAGGAAACCACGAGGAGGAGGAGGAGAAGCAGAAATGGCGAGAGGACAATAGGCGGGAGAGAGGCTGGGGGGGGGTCACTTGCCAGACTGGCAAGTGAGGGAGCTCCTGCACACACACATGTACACACACACAGCTTACCACTTCTCCGTGATTATTATTATTTTCTTGCAGAACTCCTGGTGATGTTTCGCGGACCCCTAGGGTTCCACAGAACCCCAGTTGAGAAACGCTGTGTTAGGTTCATTAGCTTTGTAGTCTTAGCTCCCTTGGTGCTTTCCAGAGCTTCAAAAAGTTTGAACTTTTTGGACTACCAACACCTAGAATCCCTTAGCCGGTGTAGCTATCTTGCTATCTGGAAGTTTTAGTTTTAAAAAAAAAGTGACATCTCCTATCTCCTGCAGTCATTCATATTTATTATTTTAGTTATTCAACTTGCATTGATCGATTAGGGCTTTTGAAATCTGGTTTACTTCAAAACACAAACAAGGACTAGAATCATGCACATTACTTCACTCTCCCCTTCTCATGGATGTTACATAGGCCTCCCTTCTTCTCACAGCTGCATACTCCTCAGGAATAGCACTGAAAAAGAGGCTTTAAAGTATACATTTATATATGCAGAGGTTTCCACAGACACTGGAATCCTCCACTGTCAGGTTTCCTGCTCTTGCAGAAGTTTCTGCACCTACAGCTATATGCTGGACAAAGAAAACCAGCTGCCCCAAAGTAATAATAGTAAAGAAAGAATAGACCTTCAAAGGAACTGGCTTGATGAACCTGCAACTGAAATCCATTCTGGAGATGTGGGGCCCCCATCAAATAGCCCCTGTCCTTGTATTCACTAACCTAACTGCTCTTGATAGTGAGCAAGTGAGAACAGCCCCTATCAATGACCGGAGTATAAGCAGGCAAACCTTATTTAATCTCAAATGCAGCTGATAAAAGTGGGTTGTAATCTAGAAAATGTTTCAGTTGTTGAGTCTTCATTAGGTCAGAGGATTCCTTCTTAATTAATTATAAATTTGAACCTGCAAAATCCTAACATAGCTCAAAGAAGAAAAGGGAAATACAGTCCATTAAACACACACACACCCCAATACTGTTAGCCCTATTTGCAGCCAATCTATTGCAATGAAAAACTTACTAGTCCCAACTAATTTAAAGTCCCATTGATTTCACTGGGTCTGCTCTGAGTAGGACTAACTTTTGATTCTACTCACAGAGACAAAGCGACTGTGACTGATCCAAAATGGAGGGCAAGGCTTTTCTAAAAACAAAAGTATTTATAGAGCTTGTCTATATGCCCCCCCCAAGTAGTGGCCCACAATAATAGCAAGTTGCAACAGCAGCGACTGTCTTAATGTTGTTTTTGCCTGCAGAAGCCCCCATACGCTTCGCATCCAAGATGGCAGCCGCAAGTGAGTTACTTGCAGTAGTAGCCGCAGCCAAACTGTTTTTTTGAAAGGTCTAAGGTGCGCTATAGCCACAAAGCAGATTTAACAGGTCAACAAAACAAACTAGAAACACCTGCTTTATCACTTTAGCAATCGTTTGCTAAGGCAAAAAAAAATGGTGGCTCTGGGCGCTTGCCGTGTTAGCAAGCCCTGCCCCTGCTCTTTTCCAGCTAATCAGAATCATGCTTCCTGTACTACCAGGCAGTGATTCATATCAAAATGCTGTCCTAACGAGGGGGAATACGCATTCCTCACGCTGTTTTTGAAAAACTCAGGGAAAAGCTGCAAAGGTTTTTCCTCCAGAGCTTCGGTGGTTTTTGGCCTCCCTCCTTCCGAATACAGCATAATACTGTGGGATCCTATTAAGATACATCATCTTCTCGAATTCCATGAGGAGTATTTTCACCATTTAGACAACCCCTTAAATCACTGTTCTTAAGGGAGAAGAGCTCGCTTCAGGATAATAATTTTCACTGTAGAGAAGGGTGGGTGTAACAGACAGCGCTCCAGTGGCTTGAGATTTTCAGGATATATGAGAAGAGGCTTTATTTTATATATTCAGGGCTCATGACATTGAGGACCTTAAGGATTAAAGCTGTATTCTTGAATTGGAATCAGAAACCAATGGTAGCTACTGCAGCTTTTTGAGGACTAGTGTTATTCAGATTTTGCCTGTTAATAGTCTTACTGCTCTATTCTAAATTGGCTGCAGTTTCTGAACATTTTTTAAAGGCAGCCCTATGGAAATGAGTAGCCCACTTTTACTGGGCTGAATGAGATTCTCTCATTCCCCAATTTTATAGCTCTTTTTGCCATGAAATGGGTTCTGGAGAGCATTAATCAGCCATCAGTGGGCAGCTGAAACTTATTGGAACTCTTCAAACCTTTGTTCAACTGATGTTGCCAGATCAGATTTTCCAGGATGCCTAGCTCTAAGTGGTATTCTTAAAAAATATGTAGCTTAGGTTCACCAGCTCCAAAATCATGCCCCAGTCCCTGAATATGTAGATGCAGTAAGGTGGTTTCTTTCCATCTGTTGCCAGTAACTCTGGCCTCTTTAATGTATAGGCCAAACTTTCCATCTTTTGAAAGCTGGCCCATTGTTTCTCTGTGTTGTGGCAACCTTGTTTCTCAAAAGGGGTAATATTGTGTGCAAAAGCAATGTTGTGCAAAAGCAACATCCAGAAAAATGTTACTTGATGGCTATGTTGACACTACTCGGTATTGTGACTGGCAGTGATGGTGCTTTGGTTCCAACAGGTTTAAGCAGAAAGTGGGATGAATGCATTCTGCTCTGCAAAACCTCTAAAGTGGGTTGCAGCATAATTCATTATAGGTATGCAGTGGAGTCTGCCACAGAGACATGAATTTCTGAAATTGGACAAAAACCTGCTGGAATTCAGAGGTTCTTGATCTATTTTGGACATGATTTACCAGCCAGAAGCCATACTACCACCCCATGTAGAAATGTTACCTCGTGCGTAAGAACATGTTCTTCTGCTTCTCCTCCTCCTCCTCCTCCAGTTGTGAAGACATGACAGTGTGTACACTACTTGTCTATGTAGGACAGAACAGAAGAAAAACTATTGGATCAGATCAATGAACTGCCTAGTCTAGCATTCTGTTCACACAGTGACCAATTGGTTGTCTGTGGGAAACCTGCCAGTAGGGCATGAGTGTGTTATCTTGCTCCAATTATCTTGCATTCTTCAGCAACCAGTAGATAGAGGCATATTGCCTCTGATACTAGGGGAGATATATTTTGGAAGTAAGTTCCACAATATAATTGTGCACTGTGTAAAGGAGCATTTTCATGTACCATATCTGTGTTGAACTACCACCATTTAGCTTCAGCTGGTTCTAGTATTATGAGAGAGGGAGACCTATTTACTTTTTCCATACCATGCATAATCATATACACCTCAAGCATGTTTCCCGTTAGTTGCCTTTTTTTCTAGGTCAAACAGCCCAAATCACTGTAAGCTTTCTTCATAGGATAATTGCTCCACTCCCATGATTTTGTCACACCTTTTCCTGCTCTACAAAATGGTTTTTAGAAGAAGTAAACAGACATGAGCACATTGTTCCAGCTCTGCTTGCAGCATACATGGGCTATATAATGTTGGCTCTTTGTATATTTAGAAATCAGTATAAAATCTACAATATACACATAGGCAATACCTTTATTGGCAGCAGTTACGATGGCACAGTAGTCTATAAACTTTTAGGAGTGGAAGTGCAAAGAAGCAAGAAAGTCCAAAATCTGGTTTTAAACTGTAGGGCCTACAGACAATCTCAGCCCCAAGGTATAAAACCCATAACTGGCATGAACTTCTAATCATCTTATCTGTCATTGTCTTAATAGGTAATTCATGAAGAGGTTTCCTGCAGAAGCTCACAAGAGCACTGCCTTGCCACCCTTCCTTAAATAGAATTCTCAATTACTTTAGATGTTTTAGGTTGGACTCAAGTCCACATTGTTTCTTGTATGTTAGGTCATCCTGTATGGAGTGATGGAATGCCATATGTCTAGTGTTGAATAATGGCTGGCTTCTTAATTTAGCCATATAATGGATTATTCTGCTCTTATATCTGGAAAGAGAAAGGTCATGTTCTCTCTTTCTCTGTATTCATTCAGAATGTGTGTACAAAAATGTTTTTTAAAAAAAAACACCTAGAGGCTGTTTTACAGACCTCTAATTGGTATGCATGATAAGAGCCATAATTCTGAAGAGATCACATGCAATACTCAAGACAACTAGTTCTTCATTCTGGGAACAGTTAATATATTTTTTGTCCTTTGTGGAGCTTTCAGTATTGTGAGTGTTCTGTTCCTCTGGTATAGTTCAGTAGACAGTTTGTTCCAATGGAAAAGACAAAGAAAATAAATTTCATTGCATCAACTTAGGTTTGGTTAGGAATATTTGTATTTTACAGAACTTTTCTTTTATTAGAATGGAAAGAGATGGTGTAATTTTTAGGGATTTTTTTTAGTGAATGGACTAAACATTTGCATTAGTGATACATAGCTATATACAAATGTAGATGTCACAGTTTATTCAATCAGTTTTAATTTAACATTGTAAATAGATTAGGAATAATAGGTGTGTGATAGGACTTGTAGGTGTCCCATTATTAACTATGCAAAGTTTTTATTTTTCAGCTGACTTGTTATTTCCATATATAAAATAATTTGCTAAATTTTCCATTTCCATCCTACATGAAAATTAAAATGTAAGAATTTCCCTGCTTTCAGACCAGATGCGATACAATATAGCACTAGTTTCCAAACTTTGGCCCTCTGGGTGTTTTGGACTTCAGCTCCCAGAATTCCAGACTGCTGAACAAGCTGCCTGGGTCTTCTGGGCATTGAAATCCCAAACACCTAAAGAACCAAAGTATGGGAAGCACTTGGCAATACAGCATCATGCTTTCTACAGTATCCAAAGAGAAGCCTCTGGAAAGCAGATAAATATCATGGTAATTCCCATGTTGCCCTCCAGCAACAGGTGTTATGGCTTACTGCCTATGGATGTGGACATCCTATATAAACTATCATTCAGATGGATGTCATGTCTCCTTAAAGCTTTTATAGCCCTCTACCAACCTTTGCTGGCATAATAATGTATTTCATTGTCCAGACTTTGCTTCTGATTTGTAATGTTCACTCCCTTGATGTTTTCAGAATAGATGCAGAAACAGCAGCTTAAACCACACAGCCACCTGGTGACTCATTGTAATTTTACCCTGGGATAAGTGAACCTACATTGACTGATATGAAATTTATTTCCCTGCTGAATTGTGTTATTTAACTATAGAACTGCAAGTGCAGCATATATAGAATGAAAACCCAACACTGAAGTAGTGGTTCTGATTTTGTAAACATGTACATACACATATGACACATGCATATACTGTTCAGTTAAATGATGATATATATGCTATAATGTGTCATAGGTAAACCCTACAGTTTTTTGTTTATAGACCCCGTTTTGCTCTTACTTTGGCTGTGAGACTCTTTCTCCAAGGCTGGAAGCACGTTCACCCTCCATATTTCAGTGGCCAAAAGAGTATACTGCTTTAGTCACATGTTTTCTAGAAATGCCAACTCCAGTTAAATATTTTTTGGACGTATAGATCAGCTCCTAGTAATATATATGCCTAGTCCAAGCATGTCCCATGTATTTCTCCCCTTCTGCCCCACTTTTGAGTTTGTTCTTCTGTTAAATATTCTTGAAAACTGTGATTAGTTTACTATACTAAAACAATGTGTAAAAGGAACATTTGAAAAATAAAATCAGCAAAGGTTTAAAATATGTCCCTCTCCAGAACCAAGGATGTGGGTTTCTGCAAATCCACCTGATACCTGGAATTGACTGGGATCTGATTTAGCATTCAAAAAGGAAATTATTCTAAATAAGCACACCATGTTAATTTTACTTACTGCATAAATACCACAAATTTTTTTTTTCAGTAGCTGAAAGATGCTGAACTTAAAACAGAAACTTGAGAAGTGGCTGTCCTTGGTTTGAAGCAGAAGACTTTCAGAATCCTACCTGGAGATACCAGGGATTCAACCTGTGGCTGTTTCCATGGGGAAATGTATTCCACCCCTGTGTTACAATCCTTTCCCCAATTTTGTTGCTTAAAGGGAAAAAACTAAAAGTCTAATAATAATAATAATATTTATTTATATCCCGCCCCTCTACGAAACGCAATCGGGGTGGCTTACAACATTTAAAATATACATCCAAAACCCTCCATCCCACCCACCCCTTAAAAATACTATTAGATAATTCAGAAATTAAAACACTCTTAAAAATACTAACATTAAAACGATAAACAGTAGCTATGACAAAGTCGGGACAATTTAGATTTTCTTTTCTGATGGCTGGGAAAGGCCTACCGGAAGAGATCTGTCTTAAGAGCTTTTTAAAAGCTATTTAGGGTGGGTGGTAATGTGACACATCTCATCTGGCAGGCCATTCCATAGTCTGGGAGCAATAGCCTAAAAGGTCCTCTTGGAAGTCATAGAAAGCCTAGTTTTTAAAGGTTGAAGCAAATTCCTTCCAGAGGACCTAAGTGCATGGGAAGGATTATATGGAAGGAGGCAGTCCCGAAGATAAGTTTGGCCCAAGCCTTTAAGAACTTTAAAGGTAATAACCAAGACCTTGTACTGGGTGCTATTAAGTGCAGTTTAAATGTTCAGCAAATGAAAGGTGAAATGTAATGATGTGCTCACACAATACGACTTCTACTCTTCTTCTTTCACCTACACAGCTCCCAAATCTGCTCCAGAGGATACTTGAACAGATTTTTGGGGAAGGACTGTGTGAGTGGAAATTGTTCTCTCCCCGTTGTGCTGACTGAGCAATTAATTGAACACCAAATACTTTTTCTTGGAAATCAGTTTTACTGGAATACTTGTACACATCTGTAAGACAGAGATTCACAGAGCTGGAAGGGACTTCATCTAGTCCAACCATCTGCCATGCAGGAATACACAACTAAAGCCTTCTAGCTTCTCTTTAAAAACCTCTGAAGAAGGATAGCCCAACATGCTCAAAGGAGTCAGTACCACTGTCAGACAGCTCTTACTGTCAAGATGTTCTTCCTAATGTTTATGTGGAATCTCTTTTCTTATAATTTGAATCCATTGGTTTATGGCCTAGGAGATTATCACACTACCCTGTTGTAGCACTATTAATCCACTTTAACTGCTAAGGTTGCCTCCTGTGTAATCCTGGGATTTGCAGTTTAGGGAGAGGTGTTTAGCATTCTCAACCAGAGAGCTCTTAGGCCTCACTAAACTACAAACCCCAGAATTCCACAGGAGGCAGTCATAGCAGTTAAAGTGAAATAATAGCACTATAACAGTGTAGTGTAATAAAGTCCCCAGACTCTGGTGCAGCAGAAAACAAGCTCATTCCATCTTCTACATGACACCTCTTCAAACCTACTAGTATGCATAGCCTTTATGTTGTTTAAATTTTAAGAAAAAGTTAAAACACTGAGAACTGTTACCATGCTAATTTTTGTTGTTATGTGCCTTCAGGTTGATTGCAACATATGGTGACTCTATCATAAGGGTTTCTTGCAAATATTTGTTTAGAAGGGGCTTGCCATTGCCTTCCGTTAACGCTGAAGGAGTATGATTAGCCCAATGTCAGTAGGTTTCCATGGCTGAGTGAAGATTCAAACCCTGAGTACCTGAATACCCTTAGAGTACATCCTTCTACTGTGCTTTAAAACTTGAGTTTTTATATATCCCATAAGTTTCTATGCTGTAAAATTGTTGTGATAAGAATTCCCTTGATGCATACTGGGGGGAAATTGGAACAGTATAATGTCATGCCTCCTACTTTGCAAACTATCAGTTGCCAGGTTTAAGCTTTGGAGACACTCATGTTAATATACCTACAAGTTGATTATGAAGTTGTATTGTACGGTAAGTATTATTTTGTATTTTTATAAGTTTATTTGGCTTAATATGCAATTTTGTAAACTGTAACTTATCTCTTGTTATAATTTCAGATGTCTATGTAGTGTCCCTTCTTCTTTTTCCCTGAAGAAGGCCATAAAAATATTTCCAGGTCAAAATATGTTGGGCTGTTTTTAAGAATAAAATCTTCTTCTTTTTTCAGCATACTGAGACTTTATCTCTTTTCTACACATTGCAAGGGCTTGAACCTGAATCACCCAGGTCCCGGTCCAGCATACTAACCACTATAACCCATTGGCTCTAAATGATTCTTAGATGTTTTTTTCAGCTATCATTATTAAAAATCAGTGTATAGAGGGGGATCCCATAAGACATCTTAAAATTACACATTAACATTGTGGTGAACACCTAATAAATTGAAATGACCATCAAGTGGAACAGAAAACCAGAACTGGAAAAGTTACTTTTGAAAAGTAACTTGTTCCTTTACTCATTACAGTGTTTTAAAAAGTAACTTGTTCCTGTTACTCATTACACTGATGAAAAATCTTTGTTACTTGTGCTGCTCATGACTTTGCTATCACTTTCTGTTACTTTCTGAGGGAGAAAAACCTTTAGATTGATAATATAATGGCATAAAACTTGAAAACTTCCTCTCACAATGCTTTTAAAATTGCCCTTAAAAGTAACTTTTGAAAATAACTAGCAACTGTTAAGTGTTACAGCAATAAAGTAAATTTGTTATTAATTATCTTGCTTTTAAAATCTCTCTTTCTCTGGCTTTTCTTCACAAACGAAGATTCAGGAAGGACTCACCCAGCACTTTCTGCAAGTGCGCTGATGACTAAAAAGGCCAATCCGAGATAAACAAGTCCAGTTGCAGAAAGCACAGCAGAAGGTCTCCTTCAGTGATGTTTCCGTGTTGCGATTCTTTCTGCGTTGTTGTTTCTCTTCAAGACTTGTTCGGCGTGAGTTCTCAAATAAGGCTGCAGCATTGTGGATAGTGCGTCTCCATGCCTCCCGATGTGAGGCCAGGGCGGACCAATGTTGGTGATCAATTTCCCCAAGCCTGAGATGTTGTTTCAGGGAGTCCTTGTATCGTTTTTTTGGAGCGCTTCTCTTATGCTGACCCGTGACGAGTTCACTGTAGAGTACTATTTTTGGGAGGCGATGGTCCTCCATCCTAGAAACGTGCCCTGCCCAGCGCAGTGTGTTCTCAATATCATGGCCTCAATGCTGGTGATCCCTGCTTGCTCAAGGACAGCAACATTCGTCACATAGTCAGTCCAGTGTATATTTAGGATTGTGCGTAGACAGCGCTGATGAAAGCGTACGAGGAGTCGAAGGTGGTGGCGATAGGTGACCCATGTTTCAGATCCATAAAGGAGAATAGACAGTACAATGGCTCTATACACACTGATTTTTGTGCTTCGCCTCAGGTGTTTATTACTCCAGACTCTTTTGTGAAGTCTTCCAAATGCGCTATATGCCTTTGCTAATCTGTGATCGATTTGTCAATCTTGGCATCTGAGGAGATGATGCTTCCCAGGTAGGTGAACTGCTGAAAGGACTTGAGCACAGATTTACCGACGGCAATGTGGGGATGGTGGTGTTTGTCCTGTGGTGCAGGCTGGTAAAGAACTTCTGTTTTCTTCAGGTTGACTTCCAGCCCAAACAGCTCTGCAGCTGTTGCAAAGCAGAATGTTAGGCGCTGCAGAGCTGCTTCTGTGTGGGCAACAAGGGCAGCAGCATCAGCGAAGAGCAGCTCACAGACTAGATAGTTTAGAGTCTTAGTGCAAGCCCTCAGACGGCTTAAGTTAAACAAGCTACCATCAGTACGGTAACGTATATAGATGCTGTTGTCTTCTTCAAGCTCTGCCATAGCCCTTTGGAGCATCATGCTGAAGAAAATTGTAAATAAAATTGGAGCAAGAACACAACCTTGCTTCACTCCATTAGTTATTAGAAAGGGCTCTGAAAGAGCATCGCCATATCTGACTTGACTGCGCTTTTTTGATAAATTTGATAAATGTAACTTTATTAAATTCTCAGTATCCACAAGTAATTACAATTACAAATGTAATTGTATGGAGAGGCGTTTTAGCTATTTTCATGCTATCTCCCTTATTTACCATGTTACTTACAATGTACCTTGGCTTCTACTTCTATTTTATCTATTTAAAATACTGGTATAGTGCCCAGCTGGCAAATGCACTTGTTGCAGTTTATAAATATATATTATCTTGTTTTTAAAATCACAAATTTTATAACAAAAACAAACTGGTCAAAATGGCCTATCAAAACATTAAAATACTAGAATGCTAACAGGTAGCAATAAAATTTAAACTGCAGCAGTAAAACTAACATTTAAGAAGAAAAAAACACTTGCAGAAGTAGATTGTCCTTGTTTTTTTTCCGGGCTGTGAGGCCGTGTTCTGGAATAGTTTCTTTCTGATATTTCGCCTGCATCTGTGGCTGGCATCTTCAGAGATGCTAGCCACAGATGCAGGCAAAACGTCAGAAAGAAACTATTCCAGAACACGGCCACACAGCCTGGAAAAAAACCAAGGAAAATCTATGGATGCCGGCCATGAAAGCCTTTGACTTCACACTTGCAGAAGTACTTACAGAAATGATTAAATACATGTTCTGATTCCAGCATGGTTGTTTGCTTAAAAACTGTCCTCTCTACCTTGCATGAAAGGCTAAATGAATGTGGTCTCCATTGGATCATATCTGTTTCACTGGCAGATCTTATAACTTCAGATGGTTTGTGTGTGAGAAAGCATTACCTAACCTAACCTAACCTTGTCCATGTTTTCTTGCAGTGTGAATTTTCAACATTGTAAGGTTAAAACTGTCCCTACAATTGAACTTGGGGGGAAAGACAGGGAGCCAATGAATTTTGTTTCAGTATAGGTGTCAAAAGGTTCACATCCGAACTCTTGCTCACATCTGCGTAAGACAGCAGTGTTCCGCACCAGTTGCCCTCCTTCTTTAGACCTAGGTTAATGTCCTGGTAGTAGAAGCTGCTATGGGAATGGAATTTGGAACTCTCCTTCATTAGAGTTCCCAATTATACAGATGCCCCTGCAAACCTCCCCTCTTGACAGAGGGAGATCAGGACTGTGGCGGATTGAGCTAGAAGGCATGGCCCCTGCTCTTCTTACATGCATCTCTCTTATATTAAATGCCTGTATTGGGATTTTTCTGGGTAGCTCATCTGTGACACTCTCTGGAAGTCTAATCAATCCCCAAAGCATGCATGACACTGATCAATAATCAGCATTTAGTTCATTGTTTGGTTTTTAAAAGTGAGTCTGGGCAGCAGAAACGTTCATGAAACAACATATCAGAGCGTGGAGAATAAAATTCCCAATTTAGTAGTTGTCATTTTCAAGCCCTAGTTAACTGTACCTTTCCCCCTACTATTACTTTCTCTACATCAGTTCTACTGTAGGGCATAAAGCCCTTTCCTAGTTTAACTGCTTTATTGTATTTTATTTTTATTTTAAAAGGCCTTAAGATTTTTTGCCAAAGTTGAACAGATTGAACAGAAGTGCTATAAATAAACTATATAGTAGGAGCGCAGGGAACTCATCTAGAATATGATCATTCCTTGGTAGACAAAGAGAAAGGAGTCAGACTCAGCCAGGAGTGCATAGCTGATCTCTACTTCAGAAAAGAGTTTCTGGTGGTGACGTCTAATAGTAATGAGAATTAGGAAGGAGTTTATTCCACTCTGTCACAGAGATGTGAAACCAACTACGTATTTTGTGAGTTTTGTTCTAAAGTTGTTACCTGCCTTTGGAATAATATTTCACTTTGCTGATAGGGAAATATTCAGTGACACAATTTCTTCTCCTATAGAAGTGTCAGCTTTCTTTCTGGCCTGTTTAAATCTTACTGGTGAAGTCTGGCATCTGTTCCTTTTCGGTTGGTTGAGAAGGAAAATACTCTTAAGCTGCCAAAACATGTGGGCAGGTGAGGTGAACCATAATATTTAGGTTCTCTGCTTGGTGGAGGTTTTTTTGTTGTTGTTTATAAAGCTATTTTATAAACTAAGGACACAATCTAACCAAGGTTAAGGAGTTTAATATTTCCCCACTGATTTCAAAAGAAAAGAGCTGTGCTTACCTCCCCTCCCTCCCAATACATGTGACTTCTAGTAACTTGTGCTGCTCTGTCATTTTCCCACTCTTCCATACTATTCTATGCATAGAATGGCAGCTGACTTCTCACATTTCAGGGGTATATTCCTTCTTGTGTGCACGTATCCTGCTCTGTTCCCTTCACATTTGTGGGTGTGACATAAGCTATGTGAATGGATAATTCCACTGGGCAGTCCATTTTACAGTTACAGGTAAGCAACCTATTCTTTTTAATATTTTGGTCCCTCTTCCACAGTAATTAGCTGGTATAGTAATATTATTTGGTAAGCAGCAGCAACTGCTACTTCTGTTCTTCATATTCTTCATTTTATTTTATTTTGAAGTAAAGTTGAGCATATAGGCAACAAACACCAAGAACCCTGCTTAACAAAGTAGAATACAATTATATATTAGTATGTCATGGAATTGGCTTGTGGCATACTTACAGTAAAACAGCATGATGAGGGGATGGTGTGGTGTAGGTTTTACAGTATAGTAAGATCACAGTCAGAAATACGTATCAGAAGTCAGTCAGAAGTACTATGTGTCTACATTTTATTGGAAAGTGGTGAAAATTATCAATTTATTCGTTTACGGTATATTCTGCCTTTTTCTCATTAATGAGGCTCAAGGGGTTTACAACATTAAAAACAGTATTTATTTATTTATTTGAAGGATTTATATCCCACCTTGCTTCTAAAATGGAATCCAAGGCAGCTTACAATAATTTAAAAAGGTACAACTAAAACATTAATTACAAAAGTTAAAAAAGAATTATGTATTGTCATTATTACAACTTAATTATAACAGTTAAATACACAACATAGTTAAAAACATACAGTAGTAGTAGTCAATATTTATTATGGTCAAAGAGCAGGAAACAAGAACCAGCAATAACTGCAAATACAAACATTTAAAAGTCATAAGGAAAGGAAAGTAAAACAGAATAAAATTGCATATTATATATCTGGTAGGTGTTTAAATATCAGAAAAACAATCCATAATATACTTTTAAAAACATTTAAAACCTTTAAAAGTCATAAGCAAAGTGAAACAGAGTAAAATTGCATATTATATATCTGGTAGGTGTTTAAATATCTCTCTCTGGCTTCTCTTCGCAAACGAAGATTCAGGAAGGACTCATCCCACGCTTTCTGCAAGCGCGCTGATGACTAAAAAGGCCAATCCAAGATAACCTATAAGATAACTAAATTTTGCACAGCAGCAAAGTGAGACGAGCAATGATCAGCGCCATGGATTAGTATATTATAGATTGTTTTTCTGATATTTAAACACAATCTTGAGTTTAAATATCAGAAAAACAATCCATAATATACTAATCCATGGCGCTGATCATTGCTCGTCTCACTTTGCTGCTGTGTAAAATTTAGTTATCTTATAGGTTATAGTTGGATTAGTATCAGAGAGTAGCAGGGCATCATAGAACTGCTCAGAGCATCCAGGATATTTGCAAAGTATTGGCCAGATGATATCAGATCATAAGTCTCTATAGAACAAGCACTAGAGAAGCACATGCTCTACAGATTCAATTTGGCCAGAGTCACACGGGCAGTGTCTCTCCAGATAAGGAATTTTCATATAATTTGCTTCAAGGACAGCTGAAGGAAGAGCACGACAGTTTTGCCAATTCTAAATTACTTAAATACGCCATAGGAATTGTAAGGTATCTGCTGTGTTCACTGACAATAAAGGAAGATCCATTTGACGTTCTGTATCATTGATATACTGTTTTATAACTGTTTTGGCCTGGTCAAATCCCATAAAAGAATCAGGGGAAAGGCCCATGCCCAAAAACTTAGATGTGTCCGCATGATACTATGTAGATTGAAAGTCATCCTTCAGAACAAGTGGAGCAAGCCCAATAGGAAAAAAGGATAACCTGAGCCAATAAATAAGAATGGCCATCCAGACTCTGGCCTCAACTCTCAAAAAACCTGTCTCCAGCTGCAGGATGGCATTAGAAACACATTTTGGAACCTGGAGGATTGATCTCAAAAACTTAGATTGTATGTGCTCCAGTGGAGGAAAGTTGGGGAAAGGACCTAGCTGGGCACCGTATAAAAGTTGAGTGATTGACTTTGCTTCAAAAAGCTTCAGGGCTGCTGGAATGTAATGTCCTCCTTTGCATCTAAAGAATTTTTGTATAACCATTGAGCTCCTCTGAACATTGTTAGTAACATAATCTCCATGTGCTTTTCTGCTTCCTGTAGCATGAAAGACTACACCCAGATATTTAAAGTGGGAAATCTGTTCTATCCTGTGGCCATCTGTGGACCAGGAGTGATCCCTAGGTTTTTTGGCAAAAGTCATAATTTTAGTTTTTTGGTAATTAAGCACTAAATGATCCTCTTTGCAGAAAAGAGACAATGATCTCAGTGCTCTTCTCAGGCTGACAGGCGTTCTTGATAAAATGGCTGCATCATCTGCATAAAGCAGCACCGCAATATTTCTTCCAGCTAATTTTGAGGGGTGAAAGTTGGTATTATGAAAATATCCCACCATGGAATTGGTATAAAAAGTAAACAGGAGTGATGCCAGTATGCAGCCTTGCTTTACTCCCTTCTCAGTTTTCATTGCTCTGGTAAGATGATCTTGGAGCATATATCTCGCTTTAAGGGAAGTCCCTTCATGTAACATTCGTGTTAAATGAAGCAGTTGTCTATTAATTGGGGAGACAATGCCATTCAAATAGTCTGGCCCCAAGCCATATAGGGCTTTATAGGTCACCATAAGCACTTTGAATCATGCTTAGAAATGGACAGAAACCAGTGGAGCTGTTGCAACGAGGTAGTTGTGGGTTCCCTGTAGTCAGCCACATTTAACAATCTGGTTGCAACTCTTTGGACAAACTGAAATTTCTGAAGACTTGTTTGTTTGTTTGTTTGTTTGCTTGTTTGCTTATTAGAGTAGTTATACCCTGCTCTTCAGCCACAAAGGCTCTCAGAGTGGCTTACAAATTCTTGAGCAATAGCATTTACACATCTGCACCGCTTTATCGCACTCTAGGCACTCTCTAAGTGGTTTACAATGTGTGTTAGCTATTTGCCCCCAAAAGCCAGGTACTTTTCAAATACAGTACCTATATGTACTGTACACAGATACAGTACCTATGTGTACAGTACACATATGGCACATTGCAGTAATCCAAAAGCTTCTGCCTATCATTCCAGGTACAGTAGCACCCTGGTATCCATGGAGGATTGGTTCCGGGGCCTCCCGCGGATGGTGAATTCCACGGATAATAGTGAACACCATCCTGGGGGAAAGGGGGGAGGCGTGTTCACGCCTCCCCCTCCCTTCCTCCTTCACTCTCGCCATGGCCATGGCAGCAATCGCAGGGACGAAGGCGGAAGGGGGGTGAGATCGTTCCATCCCTTCCCCTGGGAGGGCTTCTGTCGCCATGGTGGCAATCGCGGGGGTGAAGGGGGAAGGGGAGGAGGTGAAATCACCTCCTCCCCTTCCCCCTTTGCCCCCCGCATTCACTGCCGCAGCAGGGCCATGGCAGAGGCAAAGGGGGAAGGGGTGGAGAAGAGATCTCATCCCCCCTTCCCCCTTGCCCCTGCTATCACCACCGCGGAGCCATAGTGGGGGAGAAGGGGACAGAGGAGCGATCTCGTGCCTCCTTCACCACCACAATTGCCGCCATAGCAGAGCCATGACAGAGACGAAGGAGGAAGGGGACAGAAGAACAATCTCATCCCCCCTTTGCCCCCATGATTACCACCATGGCAGGGCCATGGCAGGGGCGAAGGGGAAAGGGGACAGAGGAGCGATCTCATCCTCCCCTTTGCCCTTGTGATCACCACCGTGCTGGGGCCATGGCAGGGGCAAAGGGGGTGGAGAAGCGATCTTATCCCCCCTCCCCCTTTTGCCTCTGTGATCGCCACAGCAGCAACAGAAGCCCTCCCAGGGGAAGGGACAGGGAAGGTGAGATCCCTCCACTCCCTCCCTTCCTCCCGCCATCACCAACCGCGGATAATTGAATCCGCAGTGAGTAAATCAGTGGATATGGGAGTGCTACTGTACTGTTTATAAATCTGTTTTAAGGCTTTAATTGAATAACCATTTTAATTGGTGAGTTAATTTCATTTGTGAAATATTGCAGCCCTCATGCATGACGCTAGAGAAGATTTGTAGCCAAGATGCAGAAAATTTAGTTAATCAATTACAGATCGATTCTTATATTTCTTAGCAATAACAGTAGCATTGATATTTATATACCACTTATCAGTGCCGAAGCACTCCCTAAGCTGTTTTACAGTGTGTTTTAGCTAATTGCCCCCAACAAGCTGGGTAGTTATTTTACTGACCTATGGAAGGATGGAAGGATGAGTCAACCTTGGAGCCCTCTGGGATTGAACTCATAACGATGCTAGCATTTAACCACTGTGCCACCAAGGCTCCCATTTCTTAGCTTTTTAACAGACTAATGGAAAATTCTATATGTAAATCCAGGCCTTGTCCTCCAGTACAGTATTTAAGCATGACAAATGCAGTAGTTTCCTTTACTGAAAAAGCCAAATAATTTATGTTTTCTAAAGAATTAGTTTCTATTCTTAGCAAGTGTTGCAAATATTTTTAGCTATATTTGCCTCAGTCTGAATGGCATTTGTTGCATTGTTCAATGAAATACTAAAGAACATGACTTTACAGTCTTTATTTGGTCTTGTCTACTAAAAGTCTTTACTTTTGTAGCTCTGTAGATGCAATTATGTTAATCATCATATTTTGATATCAGCTTTGTCAACATTTACATTTAATTTAGCCATAAAATTTACATCTTAAGAGGGCCACTATAATCAGTATTCAAGGGATAACACAGTGAAATTTACATCTGATTGACTAGAATCTTAAGCTACTTCAACTGAGCTGTTGCTAGGAAACTAGTTGATTTTGCATTTTTTTAAAAAACATATGTCATCTTTTTATTTAATAGGTATCGCTACCTTTTAAATAGCTACCAGTTTCCCCTGTAAATTCTGACAGATAAACAAAACTTTCTCCATGTATTTCTGTTGCCTAGGTGAGGTCAAAGGAGATTTTTAGTGACATTTTTGAAGAAATGTGTGTTTATTATGGGCCTAAATACCCTAAAGGCACCAGATCCATCTGAACTTAGAAGCTAAACAGGGTCATCCCTGGTTAGTATTTGGATGGGAGACCACCAAAGCTTTTAGCAATGTTAGTTAAGCAGTAGGATAGTTCCTGTCTCAGAATTTGGTTTTTGTTATTTTTAATAATAATAATAATTCATACAATGATGCTATAAAAATAAAAAAAAGTGACACAGATTTCCTTAGGGCCCAAATACCCAACCAGATCCTGTCTGATCTTGGAAGTGAAGCAGGGTCAGCCTTGGTTAGTATTTGAATGGGAGACTGCTAACAAATACCAGGGGCTGTAGGCTATATTTCAGAGGAAGGAACTGGCAAAACCACCTCCGAGTATTCCTATGAAATGTATGGGGCCACCATAAGTTGGCAGGAGACTTGAACGAACATACACTCACGTGTTTGTTATATTTATTCTCTGGGGATGCAACTATTGAGAAAATAAAAATGAATAGAAACTTTTATTTTCATCTGCTACTTGGTCTTCAGAATTATAAATTTTTACAAATCCATCTTTTGGCAGCATAATTATATATTCTGTCTTTAGTGACTAATGTTTGAATTATCAGTCTCCATTCAGCATGTGTCAGCAGCTGTTTTAGCATTCAGCTGAATTGTACTTCTTGCTGACTATTCAAGGCTCTGGTTCTATACCAGTTTTCCTCCTCTTACAGAGTAATTAGTTTCACCAATTACATAGAAGAGTGAAAAGGGGCTATTTTTCTTTCTTATGGCAGTTGGTCATGTGTTGATTTGAACTTTTTATGGAATTGTACAGCTTGGCAGCTTCCAGAGATCATCTGGCAAAAATGCTAATTAAAGAGAATAATAGTCCCTATTTACAAGGGTTGAAACACATTTGAAGTCCATTATTTCTGCGGCTGCATACAAATGACAGCAATTTCGTCAAACTAGTTATATTATCAGTAAGGTGAATGGTAACTTTGTTAGGGCAATATCTTTGATGGCTCTTGAATGTACCACTTAAAATGCTTTTGAGTCCTTCTCTCTCTTCTACTGTTAGCACATGGTAGACCATGACAAAATGTTAAAATGTGCTTATTTTGAATTTTTAAGTTGATTAGCCACGCAGAAGGCAGTTTTTATAACCACTTTTCAATCTTCCTGCACCTTTTTTTGCTGTTGATCTGTAAAGACGTGTGTTCCATGTGAAGGACATTGATCTACTCACCATCTTCCCCTCTGCCACATACACAACTGAGGTATGCACATTTGGCTGTAATTTTTCTCACATGATAACTTCTCATTTCAAAAGAGTAACTGAGTTTGGGAATGAAAATGAGTAGTGAGTGACAAAGTCCAACTTCCTTACAAGATCAATCTTCTATTTCTATATCCCAGGTTTGCTTGATTGAAGTACCAGCACTTCTTCATTAGCAGAGACAATGAAACTACCTGCCACAAACTTCCCTGTGTTCTCCATGCTTAGTGCTGTCCTCACAGTAGCTGGGTGGGAAGCAGCAGGAGATGCCGGTTCTCCCAGCAACAGTATATTGTTTTGAGCAATCCCTGTTGTAATAGGATTTTGGGGCTTAGACTTCAGTGGGCAATCCAGAGCCATTAGTTTTACAAAAGACCTGCTCCTAAGGGATAAAGTCTGCTACAACTAGTTTGTCGATGCAGATCAATACCCCTTCACTTTTGGATTCTGGGGAATTTGGGTACAGGGATTATTGTCATGTGTGTGCAAACTTCAGTATTTACACATACGCATGTAACCACTTCCTTCACTTGTTCTGTGTGTAAAAAATGCATGCTGCAACCCTTTCCCAATTTATCTGTTTGTTGTTATTTAGAAATGGATAATTATCTAAAGATAAACACATAGATGCAAAATGTTGGCTCCTGAATCACTGTTGGCCAGAAACCCACTAGACTGCCATCCTGGTCATAGTTTCGCCAGGCTTGCCTGTGAGGCTTCAGGTATCTTTGACCCAAGGGAGCTTCTTTAGAGCCAGATCATTTGGACTATATAATCCCTGACCACTGAGCATGCTAGGGTATGTCAAGGGGAGGTTTTATTCATAGTCTGAAATAAGCACGATCAAGACCAGACAGGTAAGTGAAAATATATTTCTACAAAGAGACATACTTTAAAATAAAAATATTGTCAAACTGGATTGTGTGTGGCAGTTTGAATGCCTTGATTTGATTCATCTTTATAAGTTAAAGGCTGAAATCACAAGTTAAAGGCTGAAAAGCAAATATAATGTCAAAAAGGTTACAAAAATGCTAAAATGTAAATAGCAGTAACATTCGGTTAATTTCAATGGTAACCTGGGGGTAGCTTTTCCAACAGTTAATATGTAGTCTAAACAGTTATTTCTTCCACTGTATATATTATATTAGCTATTCCTTCCACTGCTAAATTAGTGCAAGTCAGGACTTGGAGAGACTCTGTATGAGGCAATTAGGCGATACAGGCAGTGTTTGTTTAGTCTGGAAGTACGAAGAACTACAGTTTCTGGCTGTATTCATCAGCTGAATAAAAGAAACGCTCTGTTACATTTATAAGAGCCTTGTCTTCTCTCTGCTTCAAGAGACACTGTTCACAATTCAGTACATACAATTGTTTTCCATAATGAAGTGAGTTAGGATTCTCCCCCCTGAACACGCACACACACAGTTCTTCATAATAGAGCGCCTTGGAGTGATGCTCTATCAAGTCAACCACCTTGTTAAATAATGTCTAAATTGCATTTCATTGCATACATGCCTTTTATTTCAGATAATAATGCATATGCAGGATTTGTAAACCATACTAAAGTCAATCCATTGAAATCAATGCGATGGTAGTCATGATGAAAAACAAGATCCAACTCTATATATTCGTATGCATACTTTGAAACTTGTCTTTGTCTTAAATTCCTTTTAGAAAAACAAAATTCTGTGTAGGAAAACATGGTCTTATATTTAGATAAATGTTGAAAAAAAGAATGCAACAGTCATAAGAAAAAAATGACATATTAGTAAGGAAACAACACAGAAAGGGAGTTTAAGCAGGATCCTTCTTGACTATTGGCTCAGCACTATGGGTTTTAAAACTGAACAGAGTTCAAACAGTAGCAGCTGATGTGGCAGTGTTCTGGAGTTGCAATGAAAACTATGGTGAAAAATGACTCAAGTGAACCCATAAATATCCCTCATATGGGGCAAGCATTTTTGCTGTGTGAAGTCGAAGGCTTTCACGGCCGGCATCCATAGATTTTCCTTGTTTTTTTTCCGGGCTGTGAGGCCGTGTTCTGGAAGAGTTTATTTCTGACGTTTCGCCTGCATCTGTGGCTGGCATCTTCAGAGAATGGTTGGGTAGGAGTGTGTGGGGTTTATATACTGTGAACCCCTGTTGGGGAAGATATGTAAATACTGTATGTAAATTTCCAGCAGATAATGGACCATTAACGAACCATTAGCCAAACAGACACAATCCTTCTTGCATATCTCCACCCAGAAACTAGTGGTTTCTAAAAGAGAGTGTGTGTGTGAAGTTTTCATACCTATATTGGGTTTCCTGCCTCTTTTGAACAGGGTCACATACAGAAGTTCACAAAAGTAAAGTTTGGTGCCCCTTCCTCCCTCTCTTCCCCAGGCAGATGTCCTCCTCTGTCTCATCCCACATGGTTAGGGAGCTTCCCTGCTTCTGTAGAGCAGAGTTGCAGGTTGCAGTGGGGAACCAGGAAGAGGAAACTCCTTACATTTACATCCTTAAATTAACTCTTCTTTGGACCTAAGCCCATGTCTTTTGTCTTGACCTGGGTTTCTTACTAATGAAATGGCGGCTATGAGGATTGGTACCCATGCTGTACTCTTTAAATGGCGGGTAAGAAATAAATGGCATGTGCCTCTTATTTCTGGTCTTTGGATATGCAAATATTTATACCACACAATAATTTAAAGGCCTTGAGTTACAAATACCACAGATACTGTGGCTTAATATGACAAAGCATTAATCCAATGCCACATAAAAAAAAAATGTATGCAGGCTAGCTTAGTGCTTGGAAGCTTGCGCTCTCTCTCGCTCTATTTCTGTCTTTCAGCCTGTCCTTCCTTCCTTTTTTTTCTTTAAAGTATTCCTAATCATTTTCATCAGGAGCCTAGCAACACCCTTTGCATTCTGAAGTACAAACCAGCTGTTCTCTTGTTATACACAGCTCTGTATCAAGTTTCCTTACTAAATTATGGGAATTACCTGACCGCAGCTTTTTCCTTACCTGTTTCATAGACAACACCAATCAGTAGAACTGTTTTCACTAAGCAATTTAGCTGTAAGGTGGTGATGTGCACAAAAAAAGTATCTGATTATATTAGGGAGTAAAAATATAAGCCTCCTTTCTCTGCACTGAATGAGGATTCCCCCTCCTGAAATGCCTATACTTCAGAAGAGAAAATTTGATAAGTGCCTGCGTGTATGCATCAGGTGAACATCTAGTCTAGCTGTAAGAGACCATGGGTAGGTTCAGATGAGATTTCTGTCATGGCTTTGCCCTGCCTTGTTCACTGGGGGATTTTATAAAGGCTTCATGTGACAACTTTCTCCAATAATAAGCTTTGGGCTTGTCTATACGAGGCAAAAAAACCTGGGGTGCCTTGCAGTAATGCCATTTCGCAGCAGCTGCAACTTGTCTTAATGGTGTTTTTCCCCCATAGACTTTGCATGCAAGATGGTGGCCACAAGTGATTTACTCGTATTTGTACTTATTCAATTTGCCGCTGCCAAACTTTTGTTTTTTTAAAAAAAGATGTCCAAGATGCAATAGAATGATTTTTCAATTTAACAGAAAAGCCAAAACAAAACAAAACCCACCCTGTCTTCTTGCCTTAGCGCTCGATTCCTAAGGCAAAAATCCAACACAGCGGCAGCAGGCGCTTGCCTTGTTAGCAAGCCCTGCCCCCTGCACTCACCTGGCCAATCAGTTATGCACTTCCTCTCCTATGGGAAAGCGATTCATATCGAATTGCTTGTCCCAATGAGCAGGAATGTGCATTCCCCTTACTGTTTTTTAAAAACCTCTGGGAAAAGCCACATTTTTCCCCACTCCTTCTTAATATGGTGAAACAATGTGGAATGTGATGAAGACAGGTAGGATTCACCTCACATTCTGTGAGGAGTATTTTGGCCATTTAGACAACCCCTTTCTTCCCCTTTATGCTGTTTCTTGCATCTTTTCCCTTATGTTGGGAAAATCTGTTCGGGATAAAACAAGGGATAAATGCTAGTGTGATAAAAAGTCTCATCTGAATCAGCAACAAACATCTGTGGCAGAGGACATGCTTTGCATGTGGTTACATCCCAGGGCTGAAATCTGGCATCTGAAAGGATTAGGTAGCAGATGATACCAAAGGCCTCTCCCTGGAGAATCTGATTGGATATAAGAATGCTTACAGGTCAAGTCTCTCGGACTCCCAGCTCTAACCCACGGCCTGGAAATTCCATACCATTTAAGAACAATCTTTGGGCTTAAAAAGACAAAGAGTAGTAGCACAGTTTAGCTTGTGCTTCCTTCCATTTTTAATAATCATCTTAATAGGTGCCATTACCTTGTTCTGAAGCAGATTATGGCCCATGAACCACATATGCTCACCAAAATTGTTCTTGCAACTCTCAGGCCCTGCCCCTGCTGGGGACTCATATTTTTAAAGCATAAAATTTGTTTTTCCTTATTCCAGCAGTTTTTGCACTGGAGTTACAGTCCCGCCAACTCCCAAATCAAAACCAGAAGTGGATGTTGATCTCTTGTAGCTGAGATTTTTCTCATTTGTTTGTGGTGATGTGAATCACAGTGGGTCTGGGGGGCGGGATTGCCCCAGCTCTACCAAAGTTGCTTACCTCTGTTCTAAGGACTGAATTAATCTCTGTTTACTTCTGCCTCAGATTGCTAGTGTCTGAGTCTTAAAATAATAAGGGGGGGAGTGTTTACGTTCCAGTTGGTCCTGGGGCTAGTTTCCCTTTCCTTGAAAAACGTTACCGCTGCTGTTTATGTTATGGTTTAGAACCTAACTTTCAAATTAGAGCAAGTTAGTCCATGTGGGCTCTATTTGTTGGTCAAGTGCTGTGTTTTGAAATCATAGATACTGCCAATTATCATGTTTGGGTAGCTTAGCATAAGGAATCATGGCTGTGTAAAAAGCCAAGACTGTTCATACAAGGACTCTTGTTAATAACTGAGGAGAAAAGTCCATTTATATGCTCCAAGGTCATAAGTTTAATTTCACCTGATATAAAGAACTGTGTTATTCCCTGCAGCTCACTTGGTTGCTTATTTTTTTGTAAAGGGGAAAAAATTAAACATGGCCTATAAATATCAGTTTGATTTAGGAAAGATTCGTGTTTAAATAACATGGACACTTTCTCAGAATTTACAAACTGTTGCATTACTGATCCTGAAGCAGAGGGGCAAGAGTGAGCCTTACAGTGTTATAAGTAAGTACAGTTAAATCATGGTTTTGTTCATGCTCCTCTAATACACCCTCTTCTAGTCAGGAGGACAGAAAGGTGATCCGCCGTTGTGAAGCTGTTCAGATGCTCTGCTTGCTCTGAAGCGTGATAACACTGGTACCATTGGTGCTGGAGGATTCATCCTTCAAGAATGAAGACATTTCCAGTTGTGTCTTCAAAATCTGAATGCAGAGGCTCACCCAGAGACCTCTTAAGCTAGGGGTTGTCTAAACAGGGAAAATACTCCTCACAGAATGCAAGGAAAATGCGAGCTGTCTTAATTACATCCCACATCGTATTGCCGTATTTGGAAGGAGGGGAGCTAAACACGCCATATATTCTGCAGGAAAAGGCTTTGCAGCTTTTCCTGGAGTTTTTTTTTTTAAACAGCGGGGGGGATGTGCATTCCTGCTCACTGGGACAAGCGACACAAATTGATTCGCTTTCCCATATGACCAAAAGTTGAAAGATGATTGGCTGGACAAGCGTGGGGGGCAGTGCATTTTTTCACCTTAGCGAATCAGTGCTAATGCGATAAAATGGGGTTTGTTTGCTTGCTTTTCTGGCCAGGTGAAATATTGTTCTATCGCACCTTGGGAATGGTTTGTGTTTTTTTAAGGACTGTTTGGCAGCGGCAAATTGGTAAGTCAAAATGCGAGTAATTCACACGTAGCTGCCATCGTGATTTGCAGGCATGCTCATTTGCACAGCAAATGTGGATAGCTTTGCATGCCTGTGATCTACGTAAAAGAACAACCCAAAAAACCATTAAGACAAATTGTAGCTGCTGCATTGTATTTACTGAGGAGCAATCCACTTCTTTTTGCCTTGTATAGACAAGCCCTTGGTGTTCTCAACCTTTACTCCTCTCGATGCTTTGGAATTCATTTCCCAGAAGCTCTATCCATCAAGACCAGTGGTTAGGAATTCTGGGAGTTGAAGTCCAAAACATTGGGGGGGGGGCACAGTCTGAGAACGATTACTAAAGGGGCCCTCTCTGTTTGTATCTCAAATTTTCACAAGAGTTTCTAGGAGGCTAGTAAAGTCATTGGGAAAAGCCGTACCTCATTGGCTGGGCATATGCTCTGCTAGCAAAAGGTCCCCAGTTCAATTCCCAGCATCTCCAGGTAGGACTTGGAAAGGCTTCTGACTATGTAAAATCCTAAAGAACTATGGGCAGCCAGTATAGACTTAGTATATGTGTTAGCAAGTATCTTTTCAACACAGCTGAAATCATGGATTATACATGTAAATTATACATCCAAATGATATTGGAGAGTGAATAGCTCAGCAAATTAAAAATCCCAGAATTCTATAGTAAGGAGCCATGCCATTTAAAATGCTATTAAACTGCTCTAACTGCCTAGTGTAAATATATTACGCAAAATCTGCAGAAGGGTTTCAGAACTAACACAGCTAATCACTATGGAGAACAATGTGGTATAGCCCTTCTATTACCAATAATTCAGACAAAATGCATACAATTATTATGTGAAGTATTTATCCAATGATATTTTATATATTTGTTTTATATAATATTATAACTCCATTTCAGATTTAGTAGAAAATAAAAGCTCTGTAATTATCAATTCCTTCGTCGGTATGATTACTGTAAAGGACTCTCGTCTGTAAGAGATTTCAACTTTTTTTTGTGGTGGGGTATTCTGTTCCATGTAGTTACAACCGATATAATGCAACAGTCAAACTTTTGCATTGGCATCTCTGACCGAAGGCCAGGGCAGATTTGTCAGATGCAGTGTGATTTCTTTGCTTATCTTAAACAGGTGACAAAAGACAGTCAAAATGTAGAGTTTATCAAACTTTAAAATGTATATAAAGAATGTCTCTGTCTCTCTGGCTTTTCTTCGCAAATGAAGATTTAGGAAGGACTCATCCCGCGCTTTCTACTAGCACGCTGATGACTAAAAAGGCCAATCCGAGATAAACAAGTCCGGTTGCAGAAAGCACAGCAGAACGTCTCCTTGGGCGATGTTTCCGGGTTGTGATTCTTTCTGCGTTGTCATTTCTCTTCAAGACTTGTTCGGTGTGAGTTCTCAAATAAGGCTGCAGCCTTGTGGATAGTGCGTCTCCATGCCTCCCGATTTGAGGCCAGGGTGGACCATTGTTGGTGATCAATGTGGCTGAGCCTGAGATGTTGTTTCAGGGAGTCCTTGTATCGTTTTTTTTGAGCACCCCTCTTACGCTGACCTGTGGCGAGTTCACTGTAGAATACTGTTTTTGGGAGGCGGTGGTCCTCCATCCTAGAAACGTGCCCTGCCCAGCACAGCTGTGTTCTCAATATCTTGGCCTCAATGCTGGTGATCCCTGCTTGCTCAAGGACAGCAACATTCGTCACATAGTCAGTCCAGTGTATATTTAGGGTTGTGCGTATACAGCACTGATGAAAGCGTTCGAGGAGTCGTAGGTGGTGGCGATAGGTGACCCATGTTTCAGATCCATAAAGGATGTATTTCAGATTCAGATCCATAAAGTATTCAGATCCATAAAGGATGTTTCAGGTCCATAAAGAATGTATACGCTTAAATAAAGTGAATTTGGGTAATAAAATGAACACAAGTTTTTCTTGGTTGGATACTTCCCAGGCTGTGCTTCCAGGCCAAGGTAGTTTTCAAATGTTATCTGTGTCACAAAGAGGAAATTATGGGCTTGTCTACATGAGTAAAAAAAAACCTGAATTCCCCCCCCAAAAAAATCTGGCTCGCTAATGCCACACAATGTGCGGCCTTTCCCCCAAATCTGGTGTGACAATGCCACACAATGTACGGCCCTGTCCACACGAAATTCAGGGAATACCACCTTAACCTGGGTTTTAGAAAACTCAGTTTTCTCTGGAGTTTGCTTGGCTTAGGCAAGCCATAGGGCTCAGAGCAGGCGATTGTGCTCTGGAAAAGCAGAGCCCTAGCCCCAATCGCTATCTCTGAAGCCAGAACGGGTGGCCAGCCTCGCAATGGCAGAGCTGGTTGGTTGTTCTCACCTCAGAGCAGGTGATTATGCACTGGAAAGGCAGAGCGCTCTTCTGGCCCATGCCAGCAGGACCGGTTTAAGGAATTTTGGGACCCCCTGCAATGCCTTATTTTGGGGGGGGGGCATATGTTTATCTCAGGTCAATGTAACCTAACTCAACCTAAGCTATTCACAGTACAGGATATTCAGATTATTACTAATAATGTTTTTGCAGGAGGAGGGTTACTACGGAGGCCCCCACAATGATGGGGCCCCCTGCGGATGCTGACGCCGCTGGTGCCTTAAACCGGCCCTGCATGCCAGTGGCAGCAGCGGACCCCCAGCTTCACTGGGGGTAAAAATCTGAAAGCAGATAAGGTGTGGTGCTTAAAGTTGGGCCAGAGAGGTCTGAATTTTATGTACCGCACTCTGGACCAAAGTAGTCCAAATTTCATCTGGATTTTTACGTAGACAAGCCTTATGAGATAACGGCTTACCAGCAAATTTGCTTGCAGATGGTTACATATGCAGTTTTGCTTCTGAGGCATTTATAGTCCCTAATGGCCTATACCTGTTTCCTTCATCAAGTAGTCTACCTGTCATGGTCAGCCAGGACTCTGAGGACTCAGAAGGCGAGGAGGCTGAGCTAGTAGCAGAAGAGCTGGCTGAGTCTGAGTCTATCTCTGAAGAACCCAGGGCTCAGCAGCCTAGCCCTCCCCCAGCACAGGGTCCAAGCCTGGGAGACATAGTAGAGCAAGAGCAAGAGGTAGAAGAGCAGGTACCTACCTTTAGCCAAAGGAGAGCAGAGAGGGCCTGGCTGCGTCGTTCCCAGAGATTAAGAGACAGAAGCTCATCAATCACCCCGCAGCTAGGAGTGGGAGCTGGGCCAACATAAGCAGCTGGGGGATGCTGAGTTCCTTGTTTCAGGCAGTCTGCGTTTCCTGGAGAAAGCCTCTGCCTCTGACTCTCCTGCTTCTTGGAACCTTGCTACCTTGAGACTTCAGATATCTTGACCTTGGACTGCCTTCGTTGACCCACCTGCCGGAATCCTTTTGACCTCGGACTGCCTCTTCATTCTTCGCTCTCTCTCTCTCTCTCTGTGTGTACTTTTGACCCTATAGGACTGCTACTGACAACACCAGGTACTGTGCTTTTCAACTGAGTTGTTGCTGAGCCAGGCGATCTTATCAGCTATTTAAGTTGGCTTCTCGACACTACCATCCCCAACCCAGGCAGGAGGGCCATAAGAAACATATTGGAGGATATCAAACCCCACTCCAAGATCTTAGGGAATAACTAGGACACAATCGCCATGCTGGCAGAGATCATTCACAAAAGAGATGAAAGCCATTCCATACCCTAGACCAGTCCAGAAACCATATTGAAATGGCTCCCAAAATTGGTGTCATTCTGGAGCGCCTGACAACCAGTTTCTGGTATAACTTGCCTAAAAGGGAGAATATTTGTTTAAAGTGACTGTAGCAGAAGGGTCATTTTAATGACATGTATTATGTTTTTATCTTTTTTCTGTGTTTTAATGTGTTTAAAAACATAATGTTTTTAATAGAACTGTTTATTTATTTTTTTAATTTTTTGTATCAAATAGATTTTTAGTATACTTTGTTTTTAACTTGTTGTCAGTTTCCTTCAGTTGTATTCTGGGAGAAAGGCAGGAATAAATAAGATTTCTAACTAAAAGATAGCTAAATCATCTGGGCAACATATTTGGGGTAGCCAAGGTGGCCATGCCATAAAACACAACAAAATCCAAAAACTGCAAAAGAGTGATACCTTTATTGGTCAACCAAAATGCATAAAATGCATAATGCAAGCCTTTGAAACTCAACTGGATTTTTCATCAGGCAAAAGTTGTTTTAAAAATCATACAGGAGAAGAAAAGTGATGGTTAGAGTTACAGGCCTACATTTTCTGTCTGTTATAGTTCAGTTGTTCCGGAGGGATCTCGGTGCAGGCTGAGACTACTCCCCTTCTTGGCCATGTGGGCACAGAGACAAAAAACAGTAAAATTTAAATTCCATTAACAGCAGTAAAGTAACTTCTAGTAGGAACAAGGGTGTTTCTGTTCTTTGTGAAGCCACAGCCTGCTTTCTTAAGCAGAGTACATTGAGTTTCTCGATGTCATGTACTGGCTTCTCCAGATGCAATGACCAGCACTTTCAGAGTTAAAAAACATAAATCTTTGTTGTTAAGTCGAAGGCTTTTATGGCTGGCATCCATAGATTTTCCTTGGTTTTTTCCAGGCTGTGAGGCCGTGTTCTGGAAGAGTTTACTTCTGATGTTTTGCCTGCATCTGTGGCTGGCATCTTCAGAGAATGGTTGGGTACGAGTGTGTGTGGAGTTTATATACTGTGAATCCCTGTTGGGGAGTATATGTAAATGTGTGTATTTGAATGGTTAGTTTCTGGGTATAGAAATGCAAGGAAGATTAGTGTCTGTTTGGCTAATGGTTGGTTGATGGGCCTTTATCTGCTGGAAATCCTCCTGTCCCTGGGTGGAATTCCTTTGTAAGTGTTGCGTTTTTATTCTATTGTTTTTCAAAACTAGAAGCCAGATTATGTTTACTTTTAGGGTTTCTTCTTTCCTGTTGAAGTTGTCCAGGTGTTTGTGGATTTCAATAGCTTCTCTGTGCATTCTGACATGATAGTTGTTGGCCTGGTCCAGAATTTCTGTGTTTTTAAATAACATTTTGCGTCCAGGTTGGTTTATAACATGTTCTGCTACTGCTGATTTTTCTGGCTGGCCCAGTCTGCAATATCTCTCATGTTCCTTGATTTGTGTTTGCACACTGCGTTTAGTGGTCCCTATGTAAACTTGTCCACAGCTGCATGGTATGCAGTAAACTCCTGCAATTGTGGGAGGGTCTCCTTTGTCCTTTGCTGAGCGTAGCATTTCTTGGATTTTTTTTGGTTGGCCTGTAAATTGTTTGGAGGTTGTGTTTCCTCATCAGTTTCCCTATTCTGTCTGTGACTCCTTTGATGTATGGTAAAAATACCTTCCCTTTGGGTGGCTGTTTTTCTTCTTCATTCCTGTGGTTTTTTCTGGGTCTGGCTGCTCTTGTGATGTCTGATCTGGAGTAACCATTAACCTGTAGGGCCCAGTTTAGGTGCCTCAGTTTGTCCTCCAGGTAGTGGGGTTTGCAGATCCTTTTTGCATGGTCTACCAAAGTTTTATTGTGCTTCTTTTTTGGCCTGTGTGCTGAGTGGAGTTATTGTGTAGATGTCTGTCCATGTGTGGGGGTTTTCTGCATACCTTGTGGCCTAACCGTTGGTTTGGTTTGCAGATGACTAGGACATCCAAGAACGGCAGTGTTCCTTCCTTTTCTTTTTC
Source organism: Gambelia wislizenii (assembly GCA_030847615.1). Classification (NCBI taxonomy): domain Eukaryota; kingdom Metazoa; phylum Chordata; class Lepidosauria; order Squamata; family Crotaphytidae; genus Gambelia; species Gambelia wislizenii. The sequence goes on from JAUMIR010000006.1 coordinate 106,373,455, forward strand.
CATTGTGAATTGCATATTTGGGTGGATGCTGTTCAGGTGGTTTAGGAATGAGACCAGATCTTCTTCTCCGTGGCTCCAAATGGTGAAAGTGTCATCCACATATCGTAATCATGTTGTGGGCTTTTTTGGTGCTGTTTCCAGGGCTTGCTTTTCAAAATGTTCCATTTCCATAGAAATCTTTATTGTCGCAGTAATCCAAAGAGCTAACCCTATAAGTTCATTGCTCAGAATGAAACCTAATTAACAACCGCAGACTAAAGCATATGATAATCTACAAAATCTGGCGGGCTGTACAGTCATTGGCTATCCATCATCACCACTCTCAGTCCCACTGAACCCAGGCGCAGCCCACTTTTTCCATAGCTAAGGTCAGGTGCTGGCTTTATCAGAGAATTGCAGGCATAGAGCACACACTCCCTTTTCCCAGTTAGACTACATACTCATTAGCAAGTTCTCAAGAATGCAAACACAATTAGCCACAGAGTGATACAAATATCTGAGACTGATCCTGACACTCAAGAAGTCCGTGAACTGCTACATCTGGAAAAATGTTTAGATGCTATATAGGTAAAACTTGGCTATTATAGTCCAAATGAAAAAGTTTTACCTTTGTTGGAGGTAGAATCCTCAAAGAATTAAGTCTTATTAATCTGGGCTTATAATAGCGATAATGATGATGATGACGGCTAAATAAGCTGGGCTCAGGAAGACCCCCTTTTCAGATGTATCTTACAATTATTTCCTTCAAGTAGGGTGGAATTTAATGGTGAGAAAAGAATCAGTTTGAACAGCATCATTTCATTTCTGAACAAGTTGTCCAAGAAGTAATTCTGATCAGGCCAAGGTATTTCAACAAGGGGAGACAGAATCATAGAATTGTAGAGTTGGAAGAGACCACGAGGGCCATCCAGTCCAACCCCCTGCCACGCAGGATATCAGGATCAAAGCATCCCCGACAGACCTCCAAGGAAGGAGACCCCACCATGTTCCGACGTCAAAAAGTTCCTCCTAATGTTGAGGTGGAATCCCTGTTCCTGGAGCTTGCATCCATTGCTCTGTGTTCCAGTCTCTGGAGCAGCAGAAAACAAGCTTGCTCCATCCTCAACGTGACACCCCTTCAAATACTTAAACAGGACTATCATATCACCTCTTAACTTTTTTTTTCCCAGGCTAAACATACCCAGCTCCCTAAGTCTCTCCTCATAAGGCATGGTTTCCAGACCTTTCACCATTTTAGTTGCCCTTCTCTGGACACGCTCCAATTTGTCAATATCCTTTTTGAATTGTGGTGCCCAGAACTGGACACAGTATTCTAGGTGAGGTCTGACCAAGGCAGAATACAGCGGCACTATTACTTCCCTTGATCTAGACATTATACTTCTATTGATGCAGCCCAAAATTGCATTGGCCTTTTTAGCTGCCGCATCACACTGTTGACTCATGTTCAACTTGTGGTCTACTAGGACTCCTAGATCCCTTTCACACGTAGTCTCATTCAGCCAGGTCTCTCCCATCCTATATCGATGCATTTCATTTTTCTGCCCTAAGTGCAGTACCTTACATTTCTCCATATTGAGAGCTCTCCGGTCTGGTCATTTCGAATTTTGATCCTGTCCTCTAGGGTATTAGCTACTCCTCCTAATTTGGTGTCATCTGCAAATTTGATAAGTATGCCCCTAATTCCGTCATCCAAGTCATTGATAAAGATGCTGAATAGCACTGGGCCCAGGACAGAACCCTGTGGCACCCCACTGGTCACATCTTTCCAAGACGAAGAGGAGCCACTGCTGAGCACCCTTTGGGTTCGGCCGGTCAACCAATTACAAATCCATTGAACAGTTAACTTGTCTAGCCCACATTTTACAAGCTTGTTTGCAAGAATGTCATGGGGAACATTGTCAAAGAAGATTGGAGCAATGCCATGAAAATGCCCCGTTGTCCCTGCTCTAATTCATTCCTCTTGTTCAAAATGCTCAGAGTTGACTGTTTGCCCCGAAACTATAGGTCAGCAGCCTCTTTTTGCTATCCATTCCCATGTTAGCTCTCAGAGTTGACAGAAGTATCTTTAAGCAAATGCTGCATATTTCATCATTCTAATGTAGATCCAACAAATGGACTATCTTACCTTTGAGGTTTTGATAAGAGCAACATAATAAAACAGCCAACCTCCTTTGGATTGCATCATGTAATAATTTAAAATGGATTTCCGCAGCCAGATAGGCATGTTAATATCAGTGATGAAAAGTGTCTGTGGCATGTAAATGGGAAGTTTTCCTTCCAAAATTAGAATCAAACATAATTTTACAGAATCATTTATATTTTGCCTTTTGGCCCTCAAAAAGAGTAGCCAGAGCAGGGGTCAGACACATTAATCTTGATAACATGTTACTTACCAGTCTCTGGGGGTGGGGTGAGTGGACCAGAGGCATCCTGTTTAATTAAGAAAAGTTTGCTATAAGCCAAGTGTTACGCCACAGCTTTGCAAGCCAGATTCAGGCTATGGGGCCTTTGAATGCAGTAGCCTGCCTTCTTCAGCCCTGTTCCTGGTCATCATAACTAGGCTCAGAAAGTCCCATTTCTGTGACACGGACCTTTCGGACCGCACAACCAAACTGCTATACCTTGGGGCAAGGCTTTGAAGGGATGGTAGCTAGGGAGGATTAATCATTCCAATTTATTTTCCCCTCCCCCAAAATGCTCATTTTTTAACTGAAGAGAATTGTCTTCTCCCCTCCCCTTCTAATAATAATAATAATAATAATAATATGTTATTTCTATCCCACCCATCTGCAATGCAATTGGGGCGGCTTACAATATAAAAACTCCATAGTCCCAGTACCCTAGCCCACCCACCCCTTAAAATAATATTAAATTATAGAAAATTAAAAACATACAATAATTAAAAATATATAAATTAGAAAGACAAAAATTAAAATATACAATGGTTAAAAAATCTAGTTGCCGCTTAGAAAGGACAGCCGAGTCTTGGGCTGGGATAGTTATTCAGGAAAAGCCTGCCGGAAAAGATCCGTCTTGACAGCTTTTTTAAAGCTGTCTAAGGTGGTAATAAGATGGATCTCATCCGGCAGGCCATTCCATAATCTGGGAGCGGCAGCAGAAAAGGCCCTCTGGGAGGTCACCAACAGCCTTGTTTTCATAGGCTGTAACAGATTCCTCCCAGAGGACCGAATGTATGCAGAAGTATTCTATCATGACCCTACAGTGTGAAGTGTTTCAGTTCAGACATACATTGTAGCTATGCTACCTGGTAATTTCCAGCAATTTGATTAATACCATTTTAATTGTAATTCTTCCATCCTGCTGAATCAAAGGATTTGCAGTTTAGTCCAATGTTTCTTAAGCTGGGGTCCATGATGTTCCCACAGGGCGTCTACAAAGGCTTGAAGGTTGTGAAGTCGAAGGCTTTCACGGCTGGCATCCATAGATTTTCCTTGGTTTTCTCCCGGGCTGTGAGGCTGTGTCCTGGAATAGTTTCTTTCTGACGTTTCATCTGCATCAGTTGCTGGAATCTTCAGAGAATGATGCCAGCTCTGAATATGCCAGCCACAGATGCAGGTGAAACGTCAGAAAGAAACTATTCCAGAATACAGCTTGAAGGTTGCTTGGCCCACCTCCTCCCTGCAGTGGACCACATGACAGAAGCCAAGGTGAAGGCTGGCTGGCTAGCTTGGCCTCTACATTTCCATTCAATCCAGTTGAGCCACAAACTTGCAGGAAGAAGCAGGAGAAAAGTCTTCCCTCCCACTCCAGTGCCTCAGGGAAGATTTCATGGATGGTGTAATTGTATGGTGATGATGATGATGCAAGCAGGGATCACCAGCATTGAGGACATGATATTGAGAACACAGCTGCGCTGTGTAGGGCACATTTCTAGTATGGAGGACCATTGCCTCCCAAAAATAGTACTCTATGGTGAACTCACCACGGGTCAGCGTAAGAGGGGCGCTCCAAAAAAGCAATACAAGGACTCCCTGAAACAACATCTCAGGCTCAGCCACATTGATCACCAACAATGGTCCGCTCTGGCCTCACATCAGGAGGCATGGAGATGCAGTATCCACAATGCTGCAGCCTTATTTGAGAACTCACGCCGAACAAGTCTTGAAGAGAAACGATAACGCAGAAAGAATCGCAACACGGAAACATCACCGAAGGAGACGTTCTGCTGTGCTTTCTGCAATCGGACTTGTTTATCTCAGATTGGCCTTTTTAGTCATTAGCGCACCTGCAGAAAGCACGGGATGAGTCCTTCCTGAATCTTTGTTTGTGAAGAAAAGCCAGAGAGAGAGATTATTATTATTATTAATAGTTGTTGTTGTTGTCATTTTAAATCTTGAGTTAAGTCTTTGGGGTCCACTGCAACAAAAGATATTTAAAAGGGGTCCCTGGTAAAGAAAAGATTAAGAACCACTACTTTAGTCCTCTCCCCAGAGTTATAGCACTAGAGGACTCTAATTGTTGAATTCTAATTACTCAGCAAAATAAATCCCCCAGCATTCAATACAATGGAGCCATGGTTAAACTACTGTCAAAGTGCTCTAACTGTGTAATGTAGGAACACTCATTGTTTCATCACCTTTTCTGTTGGTCTGTGAGAACAACGCATTTTTTTATTTTTTATTTTTGCTTGTGAGACTTTGACTCCTGTTGATCTCACTTCTCACCAAATAGCTAACATAGCTAATAGAAAACATAATAGAAGTTTTGCTTTTAAATCGCATCACGGCTGCCCTTTTTATTTGTTTTTCAAATTTTCAGAATGGTTGTACCCTGCAGCTCTTGGAGAATATAATTTGCCTTCTTTCCCAAGTAATATGTTTGGTTGTCTGTGATCACATTTTAGGATTTTTAAATTCTTTTCAATAACTGCGAAATCAGAAATCCACGTACAGCAACATTTTTAGAATAGAAGCTAACGGGTCTAAATTTAAGGATTCGGTCACAAATTAGTGCCTGTGTAACTCTCAGATTGATTCTGTAGAATGGGAGACCCATTTGTTACTTTGTGTGTGAAATACACACAATACTGTAACATATTTGCAAATGTGACTTCATAATGGAGCAACCATGCCTCAGCTAAGCCGAGTACTTGATAGTACTCCTGGAAAAAGGCTGAATGCAGATTTGCCATGGGAAAACAGTGTATATATTACCTATTCAAGATGAAATCTATGATTTTGTATAGTAATATGAAAATCTGTGTCTTTAAAAGTAACATCAGAGGTGCTCCTCACACTTCTTGGAGTTCCTACAGGTAAAGTTTCAGTGGTAAAATGATTGGGCTGTGCTTATTTTTATATATTATTTCTTCATCTACAGTTTCTTTCTTCAGTGATGTTTACTTTTTCATAATGCAAAATGTATGTTTTATTTGCCTTTTCTACTGAATGGTTTCTTTGGAGGGGGACATAGTAATCACTTTGGGTTCTTTATATATCCTGCCTTATACTATGTGGCTCTTGCTTTCTTTTGGGAGCAGTGGGTTTTGCAAGTAGAGAAAGGCTAAGTTGGTAAGGGTGAAAAAGAGCGAGGCTTGCTTTCTGAAAACGGTAGGGGAGCATGGTGTTGGTTTGTCAAATGTATATCTTGTCTTTTCTCCAATAAACTCAAGGCAGCTTACATAGCTCTCCTTTCACCCCACTTCATCCTTACACAAGCAGGTGAGGTGGGTCAGGCTGAAAGGAAGTGATTGGCCCTAGGCCAGCCAGTGAATTTTACAACTCAGTGGGAAACTTGAAGCTGCATCTTCCAAGTCCACTCTGTAACACCTTATCAGTCCACCACATCAGAGGCCTACCCACATTATGCAATTAAAGCACTATTAATTTCATTTTAACTGCCATAGTTCCATACTGTGGAATCCTGGGGTTTGTAGTTTCGTAAGACACCAGAGTGCTCTAGCAGAGAATTCTAAATGTCTCTCCCTAAACTGCAAATTCCAGGGGCCTGTCTATACGCCGATGATGCTGCCCTTGTTGCCCACACAGAAGCAGCTCTGCAGCGCCTAACATCCTGCTTTGCAACAGCTGCAGAGCTGTTTGGGCTGGAAGTCAATCTAAAGAAAACAGAAGTTCTTAACCAGCCTGCACCACAGGACGAACACCACCATCCCCACATTGCCGTTGGCAAATCTGTGCTCAAGTCCGTTCAGCAGTTCATCTACCTGGGAATCATCATCTCCTCAGATGCCAAGATTGACAAAGAGATCGATCACAGATTAGCAAAGGCATATAGTGCATTTGGAAGACTTCACAAAAAGCAATAAACACCTGAGGCAAAGCACAAAAATCAGTGTGTATAGAGCCATTGTAGTATCTATCCTCCTTTATGGATCTGAAACATGGGTCACCTATCGCCACCACCTACGGCTCCTCGAGTGCTTTCATCAGCGCTGTCTACGCACAATCCTAAATATACACTGGATTGACTATGTGACGAATGTTGCTGTCCTTGAGCAAGCAGGGATCACCAGTATTGAGGCCATGATATTGAGAACGCAGCTGTGCTGGGCAGGGCACGTTTCTAGGATGGAGGACCATCGCCTCCCAAAAATACTACTCTACGGTGAACTCGCCACAGGTCAGCGTAAGAGGGGCGCTCCAAAAAAGCGATACAAAGACTCCCTGAAACAACATCTCAGGCTCAGCCAAATTGATCACCAACAATGGTCCGCCCTGGCCTCAAATCGGGAGGCATGGAGACGCACTATGCACAATGCTGCAGCCTTATTTGAGAACTCACGACGAACAAGTCTTGAAGAGAAACGACAACACAGAACGGATCACAACCCAAAACATCACCCAAGGAGACCTTCTGCTGTGCTTTTTGCAACCGGACTTGTTTATCTCGGATTGGCCTTTTTAGTCATCAGCGCACTTGCAGAAAGCGCAGGATGACTCCTTCCTGAATCTTCGTTTGCGAAGAAAAGCCAGAGAGAGGGGTCTATACGAGGGGGAAATGTGGATTTATGTGCACTAACGCAAATTCAAAGAAGCTTCTATTTGTCGTAATGGTTTTCTGGCAAAATCGTAGGCATGCAAGGCTGTTTGCCTTTGCTCTTTAACACTACACATTTATAGCACTCTGTATCAGCTGTAACCAATGTAGCTCCAGCCTATGGAATGCTAGGATTTATAATTTCATAAGGTGCTTAGAATGCTCAGCCAGGGAGCTCTAGTGCAGTGGCTCCCAAACTTTGGTCCTCCAGATGTTTTGGACTTCCATTCCTAGAATTCCTAGCTTATTGGCCAAGCTGGCTGAGGCATCTGGGAGTTGAAGTCCTAAACAGCTGGAGGACCAAAGTTTGGGAACTACTGCCTAGTGCCTCTCCAGTATTGACTATTAAAATGGCATCAAAGTCCTATAATTGTGTAGAATGAAAGAGACCTAAATCTCCACCTAGCTGTGTCTAATTTAATTACCTTTGCCACAATGATATAAGGAAGGACTGGGCTATTAAAGGAATTCTGGTCTATGAGATTATTTTCATCGTGTGAGTTATTAGAACACTTGATTGCAAAGGGATAGATGAAAGGCCCCCCACCATTGCAAAGAGCCAATCTATTTTAAAGTCTGATTGGCATCCAGCTCTCTATGTGCAACTGTCAATAAGAATGAATAAGAATGTCCATTGGTTTGTGTTCAGAGTTTTAATCCATTGTGTTCAGAGTTTTAATCCATTGTGAAGAACAGGCTTTTGTTCTTCTGTTTGATTTTTGATTTTTGCGGGTAATTAACTTACATTTCTGGGGTTGGGGGGAGAGATGGAATGTTGACACTTTTATGCCTGATGTGTCAGCACTTCTGTTACAAAGCCTGTTTTTGAGGGATTTGTAATTCCTTATAAAAGCATATATGAACAGAAATTAATTATGCTGTTTTAGCATGTGTGTGTGTGTGTGTGTGTTTGAGGGGAAAGGTGGATGTAAAAATACTTTAAGCATTTTGCACAATATTACTGTAAATTTATTCAGCTGAAAAATTTGAAAAACTGACATTTGCTTACTTTGCCTCATGGGCAATAGAATATTGGTTACAGCTGGAATTCTGTGCTGATTAAATGTTGTTAGCATTTCTCAATCTGATGCTGAGATTTACAAACTCTTGTTTTGATTTTCATACATCAGAGCCACTTTTGTTGGAATGCTTAAGTACTGCTTTCCAGGTTTATAGATAAACAGATAAGAGAAATAGGTACTTCTCCATCTGAATGAACGGGGTGGTGGGTGGTGGGGTGTGCTCTCCTTCCTTGCCTGCCTGCCTGAACTTTCTGTTTTCATGAAATCTGGCCAATGTGACCCTTTCTTTCCCCTTATGTGAAGGTGCAAAGTAGGAGTGGGCAAAGTGTGGTCTGCAGGTGGCCTGCAGTTTTCTAACCCCCATTGATTTTTGTAGTAAAAGTAGGTTTAGGGGGCCCCTTGAGGACTCCATGAAGAGAGAGGAAAGGACACAGTGTAGATCTCTGGACACTTTCTCTTTTGATGTTTTAGGACAGTAGTTCTCAACCTGTGGGTCCCCAGATGTTGTTGGATTACAGTTCCCAGGAGCCCTCAGAGGTCTCACCTTGACAGCCAGGTGGTCTTCCCAGTCATTAGTGAGGCTGTGAGCTCAATCCTACAACCTCACTAATGACTGGGAGGACTACCTGGCTGTCAAGGTGAGACCTCAGAGGGCTCCTGGGAACTGTAGTCCAACAGCATCTGGGGACCTACAGGTTGAGAACCACTGTTTTAGGAGCTTGGGGATCATTCCTGGAACAGGTGTAGCCTGCCGTGAGTTCTAGGGGTGTCATGTTGACCCCAAAATAGTTGGGCAATGCCCACCTGTGGACCCTCCCCCACCTGTCAAAAATGGGTGTTGCTAGACACTGCTCCTAGACAGTTCAGGGTCTTCATATCAAAACAGAATTCTTTCTTGATCCTGATTGTTGCCTTCCCTTGCCAGATCTCTTCAGTTCAAGGTGACCTGCACGAGTTTCCTCACTTACACTCGTGTAGGGTTGGTTGGTCAGGTTGAGAAATTGTGACTGGCTCAAGCTCATGCAGGGAGTTTTATGGCTTAGTGAGGACTAGAACCAGCATCTCCAAAGTACCAGTCCAGGACTCTAACCACTACCCAACACATAGTCTTGGGACTAAATGTGGTACGTAATGCACAAATGAATACATTTAACCTAACAGATTTTACTGCTTCTAACCATGAACGCCTGGGAATGAGGAAAGGAGTAAGGAGGACTACAATCAAAAGGAATATTTTCCCTGCCACCATCACTTAGGCCCTGGTGAAAAATCTTATTTCCAGTGGTTCAGCCAGGTTTTGAAGTGGCCCTTGAAAAGATGACCCCTGCGGTTCTTTGCACAACCCTGGATGCTCTGCCCCCACTGCACACCCAGTTTCCTCTCCTCCTCTTACCAGGCAAAAAGCAGGGGCAGGAGTACCTTATTTATTAGTTAACTTACAGAAGAATTTTCAGGCTGCTACAAAATTTTATTTATTTGTTTGTGTTTTTAAAAGTATTTCTATATTGCCTCCCAGCCCACAAGGGCTCCCAAGGCGATGAACAACTAAAAACCAATTAAAACAATACAGAGGTAAAACCAGTTAAAAAGCTGTTCAGATACTCTTTAAAAACTCCTAAAAGCAGTGTGAAAACAATCCTAGTATCCAGTTTTGAAACAGTTAAAACGGCAATTCCAAACATTGAAATGGCATGTGGAACCGCACTTTTTGGGCTGCTTACCGGAAGCTTAAAAGATATGGGGCGAGCCCAATTTCCTTGGGTAGGGAGTTCCACCATCAAGGTGCTGCTACAAAGAAATCTCTGGCTGCATTTACACGGCAGGTTTTATTACGATAAATTGCGCTTTAGCGCTTTTCCGCATCAGTGGTGGGTAGTTTACACGGTCTATGGAGGAAACAGCTTTATTTTGTTGCACTTTGGTTTTTCTCACTTTGAGATTCACACAGCCAAATGTGGTGGGGGTGTGGCCAAGCATTAGAGAGGAGACAAAGGAATGCCATAGGAATGTCTGCCCTGGCCCCAACTCCGTGTGCTTAACAGCTTAAAGGCAAAGAATGCCATTTCCCCCCAGCTCCCTGCCCACAAATGAAACTCCAAACAGAAGGTTTTTTCTCCTTGCTTAACAGCTGATTGACAAAGGGGCCAATTACATGACAGCATAAAGTGAGCAAAATTCCGGATTTCCCTCCTTTCGGAAGATAGGTGATAGTTCTTAAGATTTATGGCTAATTTGGAAGAGTTTCGGCAGACAAAGGTGGAGGGGGGTGGCCAGGCAGCTCTATCATTATTATTAAAGCCAGCAGAAGACAGAGAGGAGGGTACCTTCGTCTGCATATAAATCAACAAGAAAGAGGAGGGAGACCATAGAGGAGATGAATAATTAAATGGGAAGGAAAGCAGCCACACACACACACACACACAACACACAAGCAGCTGGCTAGGATTCCTTTGCTCTGCAGTGCTTTTTCCATGCTAAAAGCAAGCCGGTTGGCTGGATGTTTAAAGCAAGCAGTAGACACGAGTCTCCCTCCTGGCTCCACATCTAGCCAGCCCACCCCTTCATCATAAGAACCAATCACAGTGCAGCTCTGCTGCAACTGTATCGGGAAGATTGCTGGTAATTCACATGGACTTGCCGTTCACACTAGCAATAATGCGCTAAGTCAAGCTACTTTTCAAATAAACCGGCAAATGTAGCGACATCCCTTGTCACGCTACATTTGGGTATTTTGACTTCCCCCCTTTTGAATGAGGCGATACTGTGGCTCGATCCGTGGGAACAATGAGCAATCTTAGCGGTATATTTAGGGGAATATTTGCCCGTGTAAACGCAGCCTCTGTTACGCGTACCCACAAACCTAGCTTCACAAGATGTTAGGACACAGGACCTCCTCTGAAGATCTCAGGTTTCTAGCAGGCTCATATGGAAGGAGGCAGTCTTGCAGATATTTTGGTCCCAAATCATTTAGGACTTTGCAGGTCAACAGTGGCACTTTGAATTGAACTCTGAAGCAAATTGGAATCCAGTGTAGTTCTTGTAGGATCAGTGTTATATGGTCTCTAAAATGCACACCTAACACCAGTCTGGCTACTGCATTTTGCACTAGCTACACCTTCTGAACACTTTTCAAGGGCAGTTCCATGTAGAGCACATTACAGTAATCTAATCCAGAAGTAAATAAGGCATAAATGAGTCTGTAGTCATCCTCAGCATTTGGATTTCCAGAGTGTAAGGTACATGTACATGCGTGCACACACACACACAGAAAATGGTAGAGCATGGAAATGGTAAGTAAGTCTTTGGATGACAACTGCCAGAATCTCCTAGTCAGCATTGTCCCTGGAGGATTTGGGGAGTTGATGTCCCAAAGAATACCTTTTCCAAGCTCTTTCTCCAGGAATACGTGGTGTCTACAGGTATTGTGAGGAAATGAGGATACCAGGCCCAGTTGCAGCTGCACTCTGCAGCCCACCACAACTCTACAGGAACAGACTCTCCGGGTGGCAGTGCTCCAGATGTGAACCCAGTGGCCCAGTGTGTCACCAGTCGCTATTTTTTCTTGGAGGGAATTTTCTGTTGGTGTCAATACAAGTTCCCCTATTGGCAAGTAATAGTTTGGAGGGGGGTATTAGGACTGTGATTGGTAGGAAAATAAATTCCTGTGGCTGCAAGTTGGAGTTGGAGTTCTTTCTCAGATTTGGGGGCAAGCCTGAGACATTTTGCTGGCTAAAGCATAGGAGAGGATGGCACCCTATGCACTGTATTCCATATACAGTGATTGGTCATATTGACAGCTGGATCTGTTTTGCCACTAGTGATTGGACAATGTCTACTTTAGGGCAGCAGGCTCAGATGGAACACAGAGATGCTCATATTGGCCACATAGATCTTACCTCCCTCATCCCCAACATTTGCTATTGCCCACCACAGTGTAGAAGGTTTCCGTTATCTCTAGTGAATTGGTCCCCAGCAGGGATTGGAAAGCTCTGAAAATATGGTCAGTTAAAAGGAGAGAGTTCTGAGTGAGAGAGACCAAAGGCTTGACTTTAAGTATAAGGCGTTTGTATGTTCACATTTCCTTCTAGTGTAGACTTAAGTCTGGTAGCATGAAAAATGGCACACCCAGAAATGCAGGTTGGGTATGCCACATGGTACCTGATGCAACCTGGAAAGTCGGATGGGGTGTGCTGGGGTTTTGGTCAAATTGGAGAAGTGTCATTGTGAGTATATTCAAGGACATTCTTGCTTCAAGCCATTGGATTCAATATGACTTCCTTTTATTCACCTACATAGTACCTGCAAAACTTTGCTGGACAATACACAAAGATATGTCGTGAAAAAAATCTAAGATGTGATCTTACTAATGTGGTGAGTCTAACTGTATGGCCTGCCAATGACTGATCTTGGACAATTAATGTAATAATTCCTCCATCTGTCATTTTTCCACTTTGTTTTTCTTTTCTTTTTTATTTCTTGAAGAATCTGACTTCTTTCATTACTTTAAAGAAAATAGGAAGCTTTTGGCACTGTTAGCTATGCAGTAGTGTAGTTCCTGTCTCTCATTTTGGATTCTGTTATTTTTAATTATGCTATAAAAATAAAGAAGTGACATAGATTTCCTTAGGGCCTGAATACCCTAAAGTCACCAGATCCCATCTGATATTGGAAGCTAAGCAGGGTCTGCCCTGGTTAGTATTGGGGTAGAAGACCACCAATTAATACCAAGTGCCATTCCTTCAGAGGAAGGAACTGGCAAAACCACCTCTGAGTATTCCTTGTCTAAGAAAAACCTATGGAATTCATGGGGTCGACATAAGTCAACAGGCAAGTTGAAGGCACACACACATACAGATTTCCTTGGGCTGTTACATGGTCACTTACAAAAGCCTGTGTTTGCAGATTGCATGGTATTGCCATAAACATTATTTTACAGGAGCATGGAATGTATGCCCTTCCAGATAATGTTGAACTCCAACTTTGATCAGCTCCAGCCAGCATGGCCAGTACTTATGGATGTTGAGAGTTGTAGTTCAACACCAAATGGGGCCAGGGGAGACAAGTTGTCCACCCAAACACAATGAGTGCTTTCCTGGAGAAATGCAGAGATCTATGGCTGTGGAATCATATCCACATCAAGCTTCTACAAGGTTACATTGCCCTACTGAGTTTCTTGCTCCTGATTTAGAAGTAGTCTTTCAGGGTTTAGACTTTACAATAGATTATATTGTTCATTCTTTTTCTAGAATAGGATGTGTTTTCATAGCATCCTCTATGAACATGTATCCTTGACAATTGGTGAAAAGACACACACACACCCATTTCTTCTGTTACATTTTCGTGTTTGTGTATATGGAGAGAAGGGACATTTGTTTGTTTTCCCTAAGGGCTTGTTGGAAATACAGTTAAAAGGATGTATAAAACTAATATATACTTAAGAGAAAAGTTGGCATCAATACATCTATTAGTTAGCAGCAGATGTGGTGCTGGAGCAGTGCACCCCCATAGCTTTCATTAAGTATGTGTGCATGATATGATGCAGGTGGCAAATACAGTCTCATGGCACTGTTTTATGCAGCAAAGTTTTCCTCATTAGATTGAAATAATCGTGGCCAAAATTGCCACTGGGCATCTTGCTTCCCATGGTTTTTCTTTTGAATGCACAAAAAGTGTATGGAAGTTCAGAAGTTTCATCAGCAGAGGGCAGTACAGGTCAGTACACTTGTCCTTGTAACTTTGGTGCCTTCTTTCTGCTCCAGGTTGGGTACAATGCCTGACAGCTTATGGAATTGTGGAGTTTCAAAAACTATACTTTAAATTCCTTTGATAACAATAGTACCATTTACCTTGTTCCCCGCTTTATTTTAAAGTGTACCTTATTAAAATAGTGTTGCAGTGGTTTTGAAAAAAATTAAAATGTATTTTCTGATAGTTCTGGCTTCTTAAAAAATCTTTTTACTCAACACAGGTCACCTGCATTTTTCTGCCTTTCATATTAACATATAGCACTAACTACTAAAAAATGTAATATGAAAATCTGATTGTTATTGAAATGTATTTGAAACTTGTCATATTAAACTGAACATTGGCACTGTACAGCATTGGCAGAGAGTTTCTTTTCATTGAGAATATAATGCTTGGTGTTGTCTAGATGGGGAAAAACTCCTCATGGAATGCAAGGAGAATACCTTTTGTCCTAACAAGATTCCACAGTGATTTGCCATATTCAGAAGGAGGGGGGGCCCAAACGGCAAAAACTATGTGAGAAAAGCATTTGCGGCTTTTCCCAAAGTTTTTTTTTTAAATATGCGGAAATGCACATTCTAGCCCATTTGAACAGCCAGTTTGCAGGGGAGCGCATTCTGGAAGTCGAAAGGTGATTGGTCGGACATGTGCAGGGGGCAGGCTTGCTGGCAATGAAGTAGTTGAAGCTGCCATTTTTGAATTTTGCAATACCGAGCATGCACCATTTTTGAGCGGTAGGGCACCAAAACAGCTTCTTTAAGCAGAAGATCACATTTCCGCAACTTGGATTTAAAGTGGGGAAAAAACCCTGTGCTTCAGCAGCAACAGTTGGAGAATAATAATGTAAGTAATTAATTCGCAGCTACCATTTTTATTCGAGGGCATGCCTCCGTGCCTTCAAGATCCATGTGATCTTGAAACAAGGATAACTTCGCATACCAGCAATCTTCCCAAAAAACCATGGAGAGAAATGATTGCTGCTACGATTGTGCGTTAATGTGCAGCAATCCACATAATATTTTCTCATCTAGACAAACCCCAGGTTTCTGGAGAGGTGTGTTACTTCATTATTAATTTGGAGTTGGCGATTTGAGACTTGGTCTAGTAAAGACTCAGTGACATTCTTTTTTGTTTTTGCTTAACTTACATTTTTATGTAAACAGAATAACCTTAAACATACAGTCTTCATCCACACAGAGATGTAGGCGTATAAACCTTGGCATGTGCATACTAAGGGAACAGTAGAGGTGTTCCCTTGGGGTTTATTGGTTTTTCAGAACTCATTAATTTCAGCGTGTAACTTGGAAGCCTGTAGTTCCATCTTTTGTGACTAGGTGGCAGACTTACCTAAGCTAGGCTTTCAAAGTACGATTTTGATCATTACAGTGTGAAGTAGTCCAAGGGACACAGAGTAATGCCATCTCTTCATTGCTCATAGGAATGGGTGGGATGATGCTTCCATCGCAGGGCTGCAGGGAAGCACCATGACAGAGGTGTGCCTAGCAGTCCCCATGGCTTCAGCTCAGATGCAGCAGGCACAATATGTCCAACTCTAGCAGCTGCATAGCTTTGTTTTAAAGTTTTTGGTATATCATACTCTTCATAAATCCTTTTCTGACCTGTGTGATGCCAGGAAGTGAAAAAAATAAGGGACTGAATCTGAAAGTTAAAAGGTGGAAGGGAGCAAGGATGGAAACAGTACCATTGTAACAAGAAAGAGGGGGGGTGTTAACAACAAGGTGCAGAGTAAACTATGTGAATAAACAAAGCAACTGAAAATATAATGTGCTTCCATCTGCATATCAAACCCTGGTCTCCTGTGTTTTCTTCACTATAGTAGAAATATTCTGTATGGGAATCACAGAATTTTTCCTGGGCACTGAAATGGAATAAAGAAAAGGTTTGAAAAAACGTACGGTGGCCAGAATATGTGCCTTGATGTGTAAGCTTGGTGGGATGTGGGGAGACAGTAATCACCCATAGTATTTGGTGGAAGAGGTTTAAGTTCACATAATACTGTTTCCATACAGTAGGACTCCCATATCTGCTGGGAATTGGTTCTGGGGGACCCCATGGATACCAAAAACTGCGGATAATTGCAAATGCCATTTAAAATACTGTAATGGGACTTCCAGTTTAAAATATTATAGAGCTGCCTTGGAAGACCTAGAAAATGGCTAGAGAGAACACATTTTCTGGGAAGACTCTATAGTAGGTGTACTGTTTTGTGTTCCGCGGATAATTGAATCGGTGGATAATGAATCAGTGGATACGGGGTCCTACTGAACATTTCAGCTAGCTTCCTGTTGGTTGCATATGCCAGCATAATGCTGGCATATGTCTATCTTGGTTATCGCAGAAGGAGGAATTCACTATCTCCCTTGCACAACAATGAAACCCCTCCAACATTGCCATTTATGGGTTGGTGGAGAGCAGGGAGGGGAGCAGTGGTGGTGAAGTATCCAGTTACGTGCTTGTAGCTGGCAGCACAGTTGGCAAGGCCATCTCCAGGACCTCCCAGGGGTCTTCTGGAGGTCCTGGAAGACCACACCATTGCTCTAAATCCAGCTACAAGGAAATAGCTGAGCCCTTTGCTGCACCTCTCCCCCAACTGTCCATTGGCCAGTAAATAGTTGGGTTGGATGTGTGCAACATGTGAAAAGGTAGGTTTTGTTGGATAAGTTTTGTACCACCTGGACAAAACTTTATACCCTATCTCCTGATGCAGAACCTCAGCCTTTATATTACTTACAGTTGTCCGTTCACATTTGCATGTTTCACATTTGCGGTTTTGCATATTTGCAGTTTGTAGCTGCTGCTCAACTAGCTCAAACTCCAAGACCCACCCTCCTCCCCTCTCGTCGTGTCCTGCCAACAACACAACTCCATCTTGCTTTCTTACCTTGCACCAAAACAGCACATTTAAAACAATAAGGTCGCTCCTTTCCCAAACAAAGCTAAAAGTTACAACCATAGCAACACCTCCCCCCATGCACAAATCATGCCCCTCACCCACACTCACCTCCCCCCAGCTCTTCCTCCCTCTGTCCTGGCAACAAAACACTCCATCTTGCTTTCTTACCTTGCACCAAAACAGCACTGCCCATTATGTTAAACCTTACTGCTTTAAATGGACAGCACTGTTTTGGTGCAAGGTAAGAAAGCAAGATGGAGTCATGTTGTTGGCAGGGCAGAGAGAGTGAGAGCTGGGGGGGCAGTGTGGGTGAGGGGCATGTTTTGTGTGCCCGGAGGCAGGTGTTGCTACCACAGTGGCAGGTATTGGCAATCCTGTTGGCAGGAGAGGAGTCTACAGTACTATGGTGCAGTATGCCTGTTGGGGGCAGGGCTTAACATATGTGCATTTTTTTCACTTTTGCGGTGGTGCTCCGCCCCTAACCCCCGCAAATGTGAAGGGACAACTGTATACTTAAGGTACCTGTTACAAAATCTGTACAGTAAGATACGTTCTGTTTGAAATAGTGGGTAGGATTAGCATGAAAATATGCTCCTGCCTCATATATTTCATTTTCTCAATACTGCCATGTTGAGTGGAAGCCAGTTTCTGTGCCGTGGTTAGCAAGTACAGTATGATGGAATTTTGTTCTTGATTTACAAAGGGCTGTAGAAGTATAAAGAGGAGGATTAGACAATTCAACTATACCAAAATCTCCCCTCCCCCCCCCCAATGCTTCCACATTCAGAGACTGACTGACTGACTGACTGACTGACTTTCTTTCTTTCTTTCTTTCTTTCTTTCTTTCTTTCTTTCTTTCTTTCTTTCTGGGTTTTGTGCAGTCCTGATTTCATCAGCACTTTTTTTTATGGTGCATATTGAAGACTGAGTTATTATAAAGTATTCTGTGTACACACTGGAAACTGACAAAGAATCCAGTTAGTGGCTTTGAGGGCTAATTTACTGCAGCATGAATGTTCATACACAAGAGCTATTTCATCAGATATGAAAGTTGAAAGTGTTATACATGGGTATAGTGCATGTTTCAGAGTGGGAGGTGTCTCCATTTTACGAGGTGAGATCAAGTTGGGGGGACACATCCTAATCAACACACACTTAGAAACCTAAAGATGAATGATCAGTCTGCATTTCAATTTATAGAGTTGCACTTATTTTCCAAAGGCTAGTTTTTTGCCATGCTTTCTGACACACACCACTGATTTGTGTATACATAAGTTTTAAATGAAATAATGTTTGCTTACTCAGTGAAGCTTCTAAGTCTTTGGATCAGATTATCCGACTGCTAAAAATGTGGAAACAATTTCCCTCTTAATTTGGGCAGATTGGAATGCACCCCCAAAATCCAAACGGAAATAGTAAAATTTAAAAACTTTTACTGGGATCCAGCCCAGCTGCACCTGGCCTGGCCTAATTGCCTTCAGCATGGTCATTATTCAAAGGCATAAAGTTTAGCCACCAACAGCACTTATTAATGTATAATAGGAATTTGCTTGTAAAACAGAATTATTGGAATGGTGCGATATCATAAAGATGGAGGTGCTGACATTTTAGATTGTTTTATATAGGTACGTTGAGTTATAATTTAGGAGTTGTATAGGGTTTAGGTGATTAATCTCCATTTGCGGCATTCTAAATGTCAGCTGGATGCAAAAGGAACTAATGTTTGTAATAACCATTATTAAGGCATAAGATAGCAAATAAAAAGTTATGTTTAGTTATGTTTTTCCACCAAATTGTCAAAAAAATAAAAATGCGTGGGCAGCTGATTAATAAATTGTTTAATTAATTCATCTCTTCATGATTTCTTTTGAGAACTGAAAGCTCAAGGCCATAAAAATGCTTGGAAATTCTCCCTCTTGGTATCAGTGGTGTGAAAAACTAAACACATCAATTTTGTTGGATCTCAATCTTGGAATCTGTCAATATTACTCCCGTGATTGATGGCAACTGACTTTACCTACCTCATAAATATAATGTGCCTTGATTACAAAGCCACTATTTGCCCTGCTTATGTTAGTTATGTCAGCACTTCCATTGTAAACGCCATTTTTAGGAGTTTCTAACTCGATCATAAAAAATCACTTTGTGATGAAACTTAGATGATAGCCCTTCAGAGTAGAAGCTCATTTTTTAACTGATGTACCACACAATAAACCAAACCTCCAAAAGTGCTGAAGATTAACATATATTTCACTTTTAAAAAAAAAATCTTGAAAAGACACTTTCCTAGCAAAAAACCCTGCTCTATCAAATGAACTGTTGATATTCCAGAATGTAATTGAAGTACTTTTCACTTTGTACTTCAGGGGAGGAAGTGCTGTATGTTAGCATCACCCAGATATTTTCATCTGTGAGTTGTACCTGTTTCTAAACCCACACGTGCACAAAGGTACTGCAGAAGGGGTCCCATGTATGGAATTTGGTTTATGTGTACACTGTTGAATATGTGATCACTTACATTAAATCCTAAGAATTTTAATTAAGCTGGTTTAATGTTATATAGCAACTCACATCAATGTTTTTAAGCTGTATTCTGTTCATGTATACCTCACACCAAGGCTACAGTCTAATGCATTTGTACCTCAAAGTTGATCTGATGGAGCTCAGTGGGTTTATTTCTTGTATACTTGTATAAGATGGTGCTGTATTATACTGTACAAGATGGAAGACTTATATAAGATGTGCTGTGTTTTACCACTGAACAATATGAATTAATTCTGGGTATACATGTATAGAATTTCAGTATTAATTTGGTGAAAGCCATACATGTGTTGAACCTGGTTAATTTTTTTAGGTTTTAGGCTACCCGCCAACATATGATACTAAATGCATACACATTCTGAGCTTCAGGCTTACTAGACTTTGTTAATGTGAATGTGTCTTCTTTTGTCTATATATACAGGGTTTATTAAAATTGATGATTTGGGGACTGAGTAACCCTTGAAGTTGCGTAGATGCACTGCCTGTCTTCCAGCTTGTTCCAAAATAACGAAAGGCATTTCCTTGTGATGTTGCTCTAGACCTGTTAACTTTCCTAATAGATTACTAACAAGCAATTTGAGAAAATCAGAATGGTATTGTGACCCTAATGAGGCCTACTAAAAAGAAAAATCCATTCACTTTACTAGGACTAAAAGCAAAGTGTGTTTGGTGCTTCAGCCTTAACTGTACAATATTGGGAACTCTTCCAAGTCATCAGCTAGGTTGGGTGCTTATAGTAGTGTTGGTTTTTGATGTTAAGTACTATCAGTTTCCCTTGAATTAGGCTTTTCTTAAAAAAAAAAAAGTAAGGAGATCCAAAAGTGTGTGTTGACAGTGTCGTAAAAGATCAAAGTTGCAATTCCTTCTTCATTTCTGCCACTGTTCAAGAACAAACTGAATACCTATTTCTTGATTCCTACCAACTCTGGCATAGCACAGTGGAGTTGTGTGGTTCTTCTGCTCAGCCCTTCTCTTTGTTTTATATTATTGTTCTTAGTGAATTCTTTCATTAATCAAGGAACTGATCATAAACATACTATATGGAAACAAACCATTCACTCATCCATCTACCAATTTGCATATATGTGTGTGTCATCCAAGTCTAAATGCATCAATGTATATTCAAGTTCCATTAACAGAATTCAGAAGCTGTTTTGGTTAAGTTAATGGCTTGACCAAGTCTGTGACAAACTTCTGATATGTTTTCTCTGTTTTACCAGTTACTATTTTACTCCTTATCTTCCAGTTTTCAGGACATACATATTTACTCCTGCATGCAATTGCAAGTATTGGGGGTGTTTTAGCAGTTCCTGCACCAACTCTGCAATTCCACTGCGCAGCTTCTGATAAGGAACAAAAGGCTTTTTCTCATGAGGAATTTATATTGAAATAGCTCTGGGAAAGTCACAGCCTTGAATGAGGTTTTTCACACAATATTGTAGATCTCCTGTTTAAAATCTTCTTCTCTCTCCAGAAATAATCCATTGCTACAATTCTTCCTTCCCATCTCCCCATGTGTAAGAATGGAATCAGTTGATTTTCACTTTAGGGGACATATGGCAAAAGATGGGTATGTTGGGGCACACTTTGTCCCTGTCTGTCAGCATCTTTTCGGATTATTTCCAAACAGACAGGAAAGGCAGAAAGGAACCCCTGAGGATGGCTTGTGCTTGTAGTTGCCTATATTCGCTGCAGGTGGCTGAGATTCCTGATAAAATAGCAGCTCTACCACGTTCCTGAAAAAATAGCAGATATGGGTTGTTGTTGTTTTTAAACTCATATGATGCCACTGTCACACATGTCCACTTTTTTGTTTAATAAAAAGGACTGGGTATCTTCATTGCATGTCACACACTTCCTGGGCCATATCCAAATGTGGAAGAGGGTTAGGAAGGATACAGGGTCAGCTACATTGAGCTGGAGTAAAAGGTGTCAGCCCCCCATAACCCCAGAACCAATATCCACAGTTTCAGTTATCCATGACTGGGGGGGGGAGGAAAACATACCATAGAGTCGTGGTGAAAAATGCCTAGAGCGGTTTCCTCTCTAGGGATCATTAGGTCCTCCAACTCAACTCTCTGGTATGTTTGTACCTGAAGTCCTTTATTTTAATAGGGTTTGCTATTATCCACGGTTCTGATATTCACAGTAAGTCTGGAAACCGAACCCTTATGAATAATCAGGACGACCTGTGTTGTCGTTTATCTATAAAAATTCCCACTAAAAGAAAAGCATATTTTTCATGCAGAGAAAGGGATGAGTGTGAAAAAGTGATGTTTATGTCATATTACGTGGTATCTGGTTTTTTTTGTTTGTTTGTTTGTTTTTTTTAGTTTAGTTTAGCATTCAGGAGATACATTTGATAAAGGGAGCATACATTATATTTCTTCCTTCTGGATAAAAAAAAGTCCATAAGGAGAGTTTTAATTATCTTTCAGCTATCCAACATAACATGACACCTTTGCTAGTGACAGCACAAATGCAGACGTCTCCCTTTTCCTGGTAATTGCTGGAGAGTCTATTCTTTAGAATGCTAAACATTCTTTACTTGTGAATGTTCTCTGAAAGAAGTTTTGATAACCTTTTGAATGGGCAATATTTCTTGATGCTTCTCCCAGCTAAATACCACTAAACTTTAAGGAACTGTATTATAAAAGCAGACACTAAAACTCTTGAAGTGGGGCATCCGGTGCTCATGGTTAACTTGCCTGGTTGGGTAGCTTGAAAGCCTTAATTTAAAAGTCATCTTAAAGTCCTTTTTAATTAGCCCCAAAGTCAGTAGTGGAACGTTTGGTCTGATAAGAAGGCGTTTGGCTCTACATGTGCCATAAAATCAGCAGACAAAGACATCTGTTTAATACAACAATAATGCTGGGAAATTTTGTAACTGGGGTTTTGTGCTAAACAAAATTCATTCACCCCCAAGGCAGCAGTAACACACCATAAAGAGGGCATTTTTGTCTAATGCAGGAATAGAACTTAGACTTTCAGATTTTTAGCACAGTTGACTAACAAAAGAAGTAGAGCATGATTTGTTTATGTATTATTCATGGTGTCTAAGATTTGACTATCATCTGAATTCATTAACCCTGACACACACAGAGATAGACTCTTGAGGGAAGTATTCAGTAATAAATAACAAATAGTGAACCAATAAAGGATCACTATTTGCAACTGGCATATTGTTGTAGAAAATTATAGTAAATGGTGAAAAAAAGCAATCATGTAATTTTTTAAAAAAATTAAAATCCTGAATTCGAAGTCAAGCACTTGTGAATCTTTATCCTTGCACCTTCGTTTGTGATTTGGTAAATATGTACAGGTGAGTTGCAATTTTCTGTTGCCCTTATTTATGACAGTTCAAATTTATAATGTTTCTCCAAAAATAAATAAAAGAAAGTCTTGCTTACAATGCATAGTTATCCCAGTGCACATGTGCAATTGAACAGATGTGGGAGAATGAAGAGGGTAAGGTGAGAGAAGTGAGGCTGTTTGGAGATTTGGCATGGACTTTTGACCATTAAAGAGAGCTGACTTACCTTTGACTTACCTAGATTGGGGGAGGAAGAGGGGGGAAGCAGTTGCAGTTGCTGGAAAGAAGCCATTACCTTTTGCCTGCTTAAATAGGGAATGTGAGGGGGGAAGAAGAAACTTGGATCTTGCCATTGTATGGAGGAATGGGTCTCATTTGCCTACTTAGAAAGCAGCATGTGAAGGGGAAGAAGAAGCTGGATTCTTGCAGTGGCGGAAAAGGTTTCCTTGATCTGCTTAGAAGGGGTGTGAGAAAGACATGAATAAAGTGCAGTCTTGGCTTTTTGGTGTGACTGGAAGGGATTTCCTCTGCTTGCTTAGTCAAAGGGTGAGCAACTATTGTGTTATCTTCTGGAAAGTTGGAGGTTTCCGCCATGAAATTCACCAAATATCCTGGGGCCAGTCACTCTCAACCCGCTCTACTTCACAAAGTTGTTTTGAGGATAAAGGTCAGAGGGTGAGACCCATGTATGACACCAATTCATATTTATTCTCTTTAAATAAATACATATACCTGCTCAAGATATATTAATGTATGCAAGTCAATGCTTGGGAAAGACTGAAATATCTGTATGTACAATTTTCCCTCCATATCATGGATTTAAGTATTCACAGCTTGAAAATATTCTTAAAAAATAATAATCCAAAATGCAAACCTTGATTTTGCCATCTTATATAAGGGACACCATTTTGCTATGCCATTGCATATAATGGGACTTGAGTATTCATGGATTTTGGTATTCACGGGGGTCCTGGAATCAAAACCCAGCGAATATGAAGGGACAACTGTACCTTAAAAAAAAGAGAACCTCCAGCTAGAGTCACAGAACTTATATTAGGCAGTAAGTAAATAATTTTCTCTTGGTACCTATATAAGGCAACTACTATACTAAGTCTTAGTTAATTTCCTTCTAACCACATACATTCTGTGATCTTCAGTGACCCAGTATATGCTAGGTGATGGTGACTTGTTTATTTTGCCATTTGTTCTCTATGCTTCTCACCGTCTTTTGCTTCATTCTTGGACAAGTGGTTTGGTAGTGTAGTCTGTCTCTGGTGGTACCCAATCATCTCCCAAGCCAAGTCCAACACTCTAATCACTACGCTATATGGGTTTCATGGACCACTGTATTGCTTTCCAGTCTGTTTTCTCAGTCTGTAATTAGAACTCCAATTTGACAGTAGAATGTTGAATTGAGAACAGAAGTACAGGTTAAGTATCCTTTATCAGAAATGCTTGGGACCAGAAGTGTTTTGGATTTCAATTTTTTTCCAGATTTTGGGATACTTGCATACTTGTAATGAGATATCTTGGAGATGGGACCCAAGTCTAAACACAAAATTCATTTATCTGTCATATACACCTTATACACACAGCCAGAAGGTAATTTTATACACAATATTTTAAATAATTTTGAACATGCAACAAAGTTTGTATACATTGAACCAGCAGAAAGCAAAGATGTCACTATCTCAGCCACCCATGTGGACAATTGTTGAGTATTTCAGACTTCTGATTTCCAGCTAAGGGATACTCAGCCTGTAGAACATCCATCTCAATAGAATTACCTTTCAGTTGAAAAGTATTTACAAAGGTCTTTGTAGCACTGGTGATGATCACATGCCTTGAGCCATAATTAGTGCTGTGAGAATCTGTCTCACAATTTACTACAATATTGGTTTGACCTTTTCAGCTAAACAGTCTCCTAACATTGGGAATGATATAACAGATCTTCAGACTGGTCAAAAGCTTTCACACTCATCTTTAGTGCATTTTTGTAGATGTAAATCCTCATGTTTTCATTTGAATGCACTCCCAAACAAAGTCCAATTTATGTGGTCATCATATGATGAGGTCACTGCTTTATGAGTGGTGCTGCAATTTTGGCATAGTGATTAGTCTCCAAAATACATTAACATGCTAAGACTATGACTCACCATCACCTGCTTCAACCCAATCTTTGACAGTTTCCCAGGGCACAGTGAATGGTGATCTCAACTCAGGTCAGAGTGTTTACAGGACTAATCCAATGTAGACTTAATTGAGAGTAAGGTCTATTGAGTGAGGTAAGGCTAAAATCTGAGTAAATATGCACAGAATTGGGCTGAGCTTCAGTTTAAATCAGGATATCTCATTTTTTACAGAAATGAGACTTCAGCCCTTAGTATATAGCTTTAAAAAAATTAAGCAAGTTGAAAGTTCAGCACTTTCTTAAAAAAATTAAATGTGTGCAGTTTATTTTCCAGGCAATACCTAGAAAAATATTTCTGAACTTGTTTTTTCTAATTGCTATCACTGTCAAGAGATGTACTATGTTTTTGATTGTGCTTAAAACAATCCACAGCCAGAATATGATTTAGCAGCTATTTTTGGCACTATTTGGAACTGTTCAGGTGCAGCTGCTCAAAAGCAACATTAATTATGTGAATAAAAGCTATCCTTTCCTAACCACAAACTACACATGGGAGGAGAAAGTAAACTCATCTCTCCCATCCCACCCCCCACCAGGCCTCCCCCCAAGGCTTAATAAACAGCTGAAATCAGGTTCCTGACAGAGCCACGCTCAGCATTAATTTGGGACGGCACATACTCAAAGGCATTAAATTGCACCACGTTTCGTGTTTTTGTTGGTATAAGAAAAGACTGTAGAGAGAGAGAAGGATCTTAGCCTACATCTGGTGATTCTACTGATACAGCAAGCTATTCTCCAGAATGCCAAAAGAAGTTGTGCCAGGAGATTGATTACTCTGATTACTTTGGCCTTCAAGGAAAAAAAAAATAAATTCCCTCATATTCCTGATAGATTAACCTGCTACGTTTAACCTCCTAGTCGAAATGAAATACAGTTTTCTGTCATTCATGTTTCAAGATACTTTCATATCAACATCATTTTCTGTCATAATTTCACCTTTAATTGTTGTCCCCAAAACTGCTGCTGAGAACATCTTGTGTGGTCTTGACTTTAATGGAAACAGAAAGATTTCAGTTTTGGATTATCTGAAATCAGACACACAATTTAGGATGAGTTTCCTTCTTGCAAAATCATTTGATGATAATTTTGTGTGTCCCTATGCTTATCCAACTGCAATGATACTATTTCTAGTCCCATACCTTTCATTGCCTTGCAGATATTTTGTATTGCATGGCCTAGTAATCTTTCAGTCTCAACCTAGATTGTTGATGATGATGTCCTTTCCAGTTGATTCTGACTTATGGTGAACCCTATCCTTGGGTTTCTTGGCAAGTTTTATTCAGAGGGGTTTGCCATGGCCTTCCTCTGAGGCTGAAAGATTGTGACTTGCCCAGGGTCATCCAGTGGGTTTTCATGTCCAAGTAGGGATTCAAACCCTGTTCTCCTGGAGTCCTAGTCCAACACTTAAACCATTGGCTCTCTTATAGACCTGGATTGGCTTGTTAATATTTCAACCTTAATCCTCTCTGCTGCTGTATTTTCCTAGTAGATAGATAGGCTCCAGAACATCCTGAAGAAGGGTAGCTCCTCCTACTCACTCCTGGTAGGCAGGAAAGAAGGAAAGCCCTTCTGGTGAGGTCACATGGGAGGAGCGATTCCCCAACGGCCAGTTCTTTCCTGACTACCCTACTGTTCCTGGTGGGCACTACCTCACTGTGTTCCATTGTTGATCCTTTGAACATGTGGGCTTTCAGAGCTCTCTCCTTCCATCTTAGTTTTCTCTCTTGTTCATTGCCCCTGCAAAAGAAGAAGCTGTATCTCTATCTATCTTCACTTTCCCTCTGTTTCTCCTCTTCACTGCCACAGTTTCTCTCTTTCCTTTTCTCTTGAGCTCATGCTCACCTTTGTTTGGGAGAGAATGCTGAAAAGTGGCAACAAGCCCTCTGCTTCGGCCAATGCATCTAACTTCCCAGCTTTACTCCCTCCACTCGGACCTGAAGCTAGCCAGGAACTATCCGCAGATGCCAACCTCACAAGTGAGGAGGCCTAGACACAGAGGACAGGAATCCCGTCTGAGCTGCCGGCTCTGGGGAAGGAGACCGGCTTTGAACTACCAGAGCTCCAACCCTTGTTCAGGAGGACATGAGTGATATAAGGGACTCCTTGGTCGTTATGCTGGGGAGGAATTGTCCCCAGCCTTGGCTGCCTGGATCCATGATTTAGTGGCCGCCAGCTTTTCCCAGCCCCATAGTCTTAGCTTCCGCCAGGAGGTCAAGGGGAGGGAAGGGATAGTGGATGCTCAGTTTCTCCCTCCCACAATGAAGAATACTGTTTTAAAAAAGTCAACTTTGTGCTTAATCATCTGCTGCAAGAGGTGCACAAGACCAGTGATCAAGCATGCCCCTGCCATGGCGGGCAGGCATTTACAGCAGGAGAGGAGGCAGACACTTCATCTTCTGGCACTTCCAGCCACCACCGCGGCCATATGGCAACCAGGGAGTCATGGCCTAAGGACCTGGTCAGGGTGGAGAAGAATTGGGCCTTCCGATTCAGAGGCTGCTTCCATGATACACCAGCCCTCCAGAAAGTGCAAGAGACAGGGTGTGCTCAGAGAGGA
Organism: Gambelia wislizenii; assembly: GCA_030847615.1. Taxonomy (NCBI): domain Eukaryota; kingdom Metazoa; phylum Chordata; class Lepidosauria; order Squamata; family Crotaphytidae; genus Gambelia; species Gambelia wislizenii. Next base: position 106,400,755 of record JAUMIR010000006.1, read on the forward strand.
GGATGGTGCAAGCAATTCTCTGGCCAATTCTCAGAGGAGGAGGGAGAGGCATCCTCAGAATCCAACTATTCCAATGTTGAGGATGAGGACCTTTCTCTGGATGATGGGGACAATGAGAAGGATCCAGCCCAGCCCACCATGTGTGGAGGACTTTCCAAAACTACTGAGGAAGACAGGTAGGACTTTGGGCCTCACCCTCCCCTCCAGTCTGCAACCACCAATGGATCCCAGTCTTCCTAGGGTGTCTGGGGTCCTTCTCCCTGTTGCAACACCTACAGCATTGAAAATGCCCTTCTCAGTCAACCTAATGCAGGTGGTCAGGGACTGCTAATAGGACCCAACCTAGTTTAGCAAAGAAGCCTTACAACCTACCACAGAGTATCATGTTGAAGCTTCAGATCCCTCTTATAGATGTCTCAGTGTTGGCCCTGGTGTCTTCTGCTGTTTTCTGTTGTGACCGTGAGGACACCTGTAAAGATTCCCAAAGACAGGAGATACAGCTGGCCATTAGAGCAGCCACCTCAGTGACCATGGTGGCGAAGGCCTCTCTCTAGTGGACCAGAGAGGTCCTGGCAGAGATACCAGGGGACGAGGTCAAAATCAGGCAAGGCCTCAATAAACTTTTGAGGGCTACTGCCTTCATAGCTGACAGCACATTGGATACCATCCAGTTTTTCTCAAGGGGCCAGGCAGCAACTGTCATGCCCCGTGAGCCTGATGAGGCTATAGAGTTAGAGGAGGAGGAGGACATGACAGGGAACGGCTCTAGGGACCCTGGCACAGTTTTATCTACACCTGTGCCAGCAGGCAACCCTGCCAACCTAGAGGCTCGAGCAGAGGAAGAGCCTGGTCCAAGTGGGTTGGCATCAGTCCCAGCAGAGAGTCTTGCCCATTCAGATAAGGACGAAGAAGAAGAGAGGGACTTACCTCCACCATTGTATACCCAGCAGCAAGCTCAAAAGGAAACTCAAAGGAAGTCTCTGAGACTTTATGAGAAAAACCTGCTCGTTAAGAAACATCTGAAAAAGCCTTAATTGCTTTATATATGCTGGGAGAGGCGATGGAGGCTTTGTCGGGGATCAACTGATCTTCCTGGTGAAAGCTTCCTGCTGACTTCAGTGCCTGGATTCTGGTTATCTTGACTTGTGTTACCCTAATTCGTGCTTAGACCTTGGACTGTCCCTGACTACTCTGCTGCCTGGTCCTGTTGACCCACAGACTGCTTTGAACCACGCTGCCTGATTGTCATAAGCCTCTGACCGTTTGGACTGTGTTACTGGACTAAATCTTTGACTGTGTTTGCATTCCTGTGAGCTAATTAACAGTTGGCTCCCTTCCCAGACTAGTGCCATTAATACTTTGCTGGTACCTAGTTGCTTTCCGGACAGCAGCAACTAGAAGACAGTTGTGGCTTAAAAGCTGAAGTGCAGACAAAGTTCAAGCAACATTTCGTTTTACCCTCTTTTGGGGGGGCAAGTTGTTTGGAGAATGCTTAGAACCAGTCTTGGTAGAGGATAAGGACAAGAAGAAGACTCTAGCCTCGGTAAAGAGAAGAAACAACAGAAGATTTTCTAGACAGAATCATTTTTTTGTTTCACTCAGAACTTACCTCAATTCTACACCGAGCTCCTCCTTTCAGTTCAGAGATTCCAGACCTTATAGGCAGCATTGGGGTGACAACAAGTTTCAACACAAGTCTCAGCTGGGCTCCGTGGGCAAACCCCACCACAATACCAACAGCAGGGATCAGTGCAAAACCCGACAAGCATGATGTGGAACTTCCAGTAGGAAGCAGATATCGGTGGTGCATAGGTACGTGGGAGAACTCAACTTTGGATCAATGGGTTTTGCAGACTGTTTGTCATGGTTATTGGATAGAGTTCTCCCATCCCCCCAGTGGTTCATCCCCATCCTGAAGTCCAAGAATCCAGTAAAACACCATCTCCTACTGGAAGCCATCCAACACCTGCTTCACCTGGGAGCGATAGAGAAGGTATTGCCTTCCCAGAAGGAAAAGGGATGTTACTCCAACCTGTTCCTCATCCCCAGGAAGAATGGTAATTGGAGAGCTATCCTCAACCTGAGAAGCTTTAACGAGTTCATCAAGAAAAGGAGACTTCACATAGAAATCTTAAAGCATATCCTGGAGGCCTTCATCCAGGGGACTTCCTCTCTTCCTTGAACCTGTGAGATGTCTTCACGTCCCAATCCTTCACAGCCATTGCCGCTTCCTCTGCTTTGCATATGGCAACAGCCTTTTCCAATACATGGTGCTTCCCTTCGGTTTGTCATTGGCACCCAAAGTCTTCATGAAAATCATGGGAACACTGGGGCCCACTGGAGGAAGGTGAGACTACTCGTGATCTTCTGATTTGCTTGGCTTCCAGACAGCATGTATGAAAGGAAGTTCTGCAGGTGCTCAGATCCCTCCAGAAACATGGTTTCCTGGTGAACTTCAAGAAGAGCTCCCTCATACTGTGCCAACAGATACAGCACCTGGGAGCCCAATTGGACTCAGTAGCGGGTCAGGTCTCCCTTCTACAGGAGAGGATCAGAGCAATAGAGAGGGTGATCCAGAAGATTCAGCGTGTTCCCCTTGGACCTCATGCACCTGGCTCAACTATAGGGTCTAATGATAGCCTGAATAGAATGACTGCCTTGGGCTCACTTTCATGCCAGACCTCTTCAATTATTCTTCCTGCACTTTCAGGGGGATCATAGAATCTTAGAATCATAGAGTTGGAAGAGACTACAAGGGCCATCCAGTCCAACCTCCTGCCATGCAGGAAATCATGATCAAAGCATCCCTGACAGATGGCCATCCAGCCTCTGTTTAAAGACCTCCAAGGAAGGAGACCCTACCACGCTCCGAGGGAGTGTGTTCCACTGCCAAACAGCTCTTACTGTCAGAAAGTTCCTCCTAATGTTGAGGTGGAATCTCTGTTCCTGGAGCTTGCATCCATTCTTATGTGTTCTAGTCTCTAGAGCAGCAGAAAACAAGCTTGCTCCATCCTCAATGTGATACCCCTTCAAATCCTTAAACAGGGCTATCATATTGCCCCTTGACTGTCTTTTTTCCAGGCTAAACATACCCAGCTCCCTAAGTCTTTGCTCATAAGGCATGGTTTCCAGACCTTTCACCATTTTAGTTGCCCTCCTCTGGTCACGCTCCAGTTTGTCCATATCCTTTTTGAATTGTGGTGCCCAGAACTGGACACAGTATTCTAGGTGAGGTCTGACCAAGGCAAAATAGAGTGGCACTATTACTTCCCTTGATCTATTGATGCAGCCCAAAATTGCATTGGCCTTTTTAGCTGCCACATCACACTGTTGACTCATGTTCAACTTGTGGTCTACTAGAACTCCTAGATCCCTTTCGCACGTAGTCTTGTTCAGCCAGGTTTCCCCCATCCTATATCTATGCATTTCGTTTTTCCACCCTAAGTGCAGTACCTTACATTTCTCCGTATTGAATTTCATTTTGTTAGCTTTGGCCCAGCTCTCCAGTCTATCCAGGACATTTTGAATTTTGATCCTATCCTTTAGGGTATTAGCTATTCTTCCTAATATGGTGTCATCTGCAAATTGCCAAACGACATTGCCTGATAAAGGTGCCAGGAGAGATCCCTGAAGTGGTAGACATCCCTGGTGATCTACAGAGGGCGTCCCATCTGGAAACCAGACAGAATCCAGATCACATTGGATGGAAGCCTGAGGGGATGGGGAGCTCACTGTGGAGGCCACCTAGCTCAGGGCAGGTGGACTCAGGAGAAGCTTTCACACAGCATCAACTGGCTGGAACTCAGGGCAGTTAGGCTGGCACTCTTGGCTTTCCAGGATCTGGTCCAGGGCAAGGCAGTCCTAGTCAGCTAGAGATGAGTCATCTAGAGTCAGCCATCTAGATGAGTCAGCTAGAGTCAGCCATCCTAGAGATGGCTATACAACAACGAAGGTCCACATAATTTGCCAAGGGGACATGAAATGCTCCCTCATGGCAGGCGTCCTAGGTTTTGGAACAGTTATTTCTTCCAAAGGTAGAAAGGGAAGCCCTCCTTTTGAGTGGGAGATCTCATCTCAGAAGCATCCTCTTTGAGGCTGTAGAAAGAGCCAGATCCAGTATTCCCCATGTCAGAACTCAAGTATCAAAAAAGGAGCAGATCCCTCAGTGTGCCAGGAACCAGGCAAACATGTACTTTACGAAGAGGGAGGGCTTATCTACACTGGCCAGAATACTCACATTTCAGCTGGAGTGTCCTATCCCTTCTGTTGTGGCAACGGAGGGGTATGTGCACACCCACAGGGTGCATGCAGACTGGCTCTTCCCTTCCCTGCACCAGTCATGTCTTCAAGGCCAGGAGCAAGGCATCCAGCCACATGGCTCAGCACCTCACGGTGACCTCAGCAGACATGAAGTACATGATCTGGCCAGGAAATGGCTGTGCCGGGCACCACGCAGACAGCATGTATGGACACCCCCGCTCTCTTGAAGTAACAAACAAATCATTTTCTCTGGGAAAAACACAGCAAACTGAAGTGTTTTTTTTAAACCACATGTCCACTCTGTTTTAGGGGATATTTGCCCTGGATCCTTGTCGAAACTGTCCAGACATTATCTGGACAGTTCAGACTAGAAATGGGGCAAAACCCCTGTGTTGTGTGGACAAGGCCAGAGGAAGTTGATTTTGAGTGTCCTGAAAATAAAGAAAATTACTAGTCATTGATTCTCTTATTCATTTACTAGGAGAGAGGGGTATTAAAGCAGTGGGATTTTATTTATTAGGAGACAAAATGCCATGATGAGGCGTATGGTACTACACCGCTAAAACAATGGCGGGAACTATTTTCTGCTCTATATCAGGTATCAGAATGTCTTTGTCCAGCTTGCTGAGAGAAACTGTCTTCCCCAGCTCTTGAGAATGCTCCTCACCAAGAATTACTGTACACCATCCCTAGAGATGGTATGGTTAATCTCCCTCCCATTGGAATCAGTTGGAGGGGAAGGTTTAAAGAAATGAGAAATATAGTCAAATAAAAAGGAGGAAAGCAACCTATCTTCCACCCTTCCAAGCTGACAAGATTGGAGAGAGTATTTCCCTGCCTCACTGTCCCTAGAGCACTGCTCTACAGTGATCTTCCTCTCCATATATTTTTGTTTTCTTTTTAAGCCTCAGATTAAAAGGACCGTGTATAGAACATTAATTTATTTTGCTGAGTAAAACAGACCTGTAGCTCCATTTAAAGTGCTTTTTTAAAAAAAGGCAGGGGTTTTATTGTTTTTATTTCGGTATAGTTTTGTGAAGAGTGTTTAAAATCTTGAATAAGTTGTTGTTTTTTGCAACTTTATGAGAACCATAGCCACACAATCTAGCCGTTTTTAACCAAGATAATAATTTTTGAAATGACAAATAGCTAGTGAACCTTCTCAGCATTTCCATTTGGCACTGTGTGACTCTTCTAAAGATATTTTATAGTCTGCAGCCTTAGTTCAATTAGCACTACTTGACAGATGCTAGTTCAGCATTTTTACTCCAAGCCAGCAGGACTTTGTTGAGAATAAATATCAGTGCTTTTATGTTACTAATTCAAGGGGCTGTATGTATGGGTAAAATTACGCCTTTTGAGCATTGTCTCCTCTTCCAGGGGTTACAGAAAATAAGGGATGCAGTGTAAAAGACTTTGGAGCTGGTTCCTGATGGGAATGTCCATTGTGAAACTTTTATAGGCACCTTGACGCAGTGCTACCTCTTTAAATAATTTCTTTTTAAAAAAAATTCTCTAAAGGTATCTGAAATGCTTCCTGTCTATACTTTTATCTTTTTAAGGGGAGCTGTAAAATATCTTTAAACCCCTAATAGTGTTGTGTCTGCCTGCCAAATGTTTCTGGTTAAATGAAGAGTAACATAATCCAACCACATGAATCTGCTAAAAAACTGTATGGGAAAACCTCACATATAAATGTAATGTATTGTGGTGATCCTTCCAGTCAGGCTGTTGCTGTGAATAACATTAGGAGTGCCTTTCCCAACTGGCAGAGGAATTGGTTCTGCTGAGCAAGCACAACTGCTATTCTAATGATAATGATTGATACCAGTAAGTTCCACTCCAGAGGGCCTGTGTTGGGCTGCTTTGTGTCTTATTTACCTCCTAGCCATGCAGAGTAGCAGAGAGGATCCCATGAGATGGCTACAGTGCAGTTTAATATGATTTTTTTTTAAGGAAGCATTAAATATTCTGTTGAATAAGGCACCAGATCCCATTTAATCTTGGAAGCTAAGCAGGGGCAGCTCTGGTGAGTACTTGGATGGGAGACTGCCAACAAATACCAGATGCTGTAGGCTATATTTCAGAAAAAGGCACTGACAAAACTACGTACCTCTGAGTTTTCCTTGGTTAAGAAAATCCGGCAGGCAACTTGAAGGCACATATACACACACGTACATACAATAAAATTGCTATATGTGTTTGTTTTACATTTTAATGCTGTAGGTGCCATGTATGTGAAATCATGACTAAAACGAAGCTGTCTTCTTGTAAAAGCTTAAATATAGGTTGTTAATGATCCATATTTTAACACTATGTTATAACTGGAGTCATTTGAGGTAAAGAATTCATTATGTTACCCATCTTCTTGCCATTGGACAGAGATGTGCAGAGGGTTTTGGTATATAATTCCTATCAACCCAAGCCAGTATAGATGCTGTTCAGAGATTATTAGTGTTGCAATCCAAAAAGATCTGGAGGGCAACAGTTGCTGACCCCTGCTAGGGAGATTAAATCGTTAAACTGTTAAATTGACCATTTGTAGGCCACTCTGGTAGCCTTTGTGGCTGAAGAGCAGGGTAAAAATACAATAAATAAATAAATAAAAATAAATAAATAGATGCACACATAAGGAATAATTCTCATTACTTGCCTTGGGCTGCATGCAGAATCATGTCCCTACTTAAGACTGTGGGCCCTTTGATTGAAGCAGGCAGTCTGCCTTCATCCAGCCAGTCTATCCTATGTGGCCCCACCTGTCTCAGTTTCATAGTTATCATGCATACCCTTATAGAGAGGGTTGGTTGGCTATCACAGTGTTTTACTACAAGTTGGCAGCCTTTTGTCCCCAGTGTGGCCTCATTTCCTCACTTAGTGCAAGGACTTCGAAATAAGATAAAAGGAGTAATGCCTCCTGTCACATTTGAAAGAGGCTGATCAACCCCTGTATCCATGAATTTGGTATCCATGGTTTCATTTATCCACATCAAAAATATATGTTCTCTCCCGGCATTTCTAGGTCCTCCAATGTGATCAACTTCTGGCATTCTTCTCATTGAAAATAATAGGATTCCCTATTATCCATGGTTTCAGGTATCCACGGGAAGTCTTGGAACATATCCCCCATGGATATGGTGATCGAATTATATCAGGATAAAATGTCTTTCACAATTAGCAGTGTAATCCTAATGTGCATAATTCAGAACATCTTTGCAAAAATATTCAGAGGTGGTGGTCATAAGAAACATTCCCCAAATTCAAAGCCCGAAGGACACAAAAGCTTTCAAGATCTTTATATGTCAATAGGAATATAGTGTTTAGATCAAGGGAGGTAATAATACCACTTTATTCTGCTTAGGTCAGACTTCATCTGGAATACTGTGTCCAATTCTAGGCACTGCAGTTCAAGAAGGATATTGACAAGCTGTAACATGTCAGAGGAGGGTAGCCAAAATGATGAAAGGTCTAGAAACCATGTCCTGCGAGGAGCGACCTAGGGAGCTGGGTATGTTTAGCCTGGAGAAGAGAAGGTTAAGAGGTGACATGATAGCATGTTTAAATATTTGAAGGGATGTCATACTGAGGATGGAGCAAGCTTGTTTTCTGCGCTCCAGAGACAAGGACATGGAGCAATGGACTCAAACTACAGGAAAAGAGATTCCACCTAAACATTAGGAAGAACTTTCTGACAGTAAGAGCTATTCAGCAGTGGAATGCACTGCCTCGGAGTGTGGTGGAGTCTCATTCTTTGGAGGTTTTTAAACAGCTGGATGACCATCTGTTGGAAATGCTTTGATTGTGTATTCCTGCATGGCAGGAGGTTGGACTAGATGTCCCTTGTAGTCTCTTCATGCTCTATGATACTATGATTCTAAGCAGAGCGGACCTGGTTTAGCTTCCAAGATCAGACAGGATCTGGTGCCTTTAGGACATTTAGGCTGAACAATGTAAATAAGAAAATTCCATATCTACCTTAAAGTATTCTTCAAATATTTCAAGGAAATAAGTGTAAATATTTATTTCCTTGAAAATATTTGAAGTGTACTTTAAGGCAGATATGGAATTTTCTTTTTGCATTTGCCTTCACTGAACTTTTAGCCTTGCCCCTAGAGTTCCTGGGTGGTATGTGTTTTAAATTTGATATATTAATGTTGATTTTTTATTGTCACAGTTTCTATCCATGCACCTTTCAAACCTTTCATTTGTTTGTTTCTAAACCTTCAATATCTCGTAAAACTGTCACCATTGTGGCTGAACATTAAGCACCTTCCCATTTTGCTCTGGGCTGCTGAAATAAATTTAGACCAGGTGCTCCTCTTATAATAGAACCCCTTGATGTGCTCTGATAGTGAACTGGAGAGCAGAAGCTGTCAGCATTCAGTTGGCTTGAAGAATGCAATTAGAACAGTTTTTAGTACTGTTAAGGGATCCTACCCAATCAAAGCTCTTTGACTCAACACTATGTTGAGAATCCTGAATAAAGCATGTCATCTGTCGTGCAGGAGGAGACTGCTGTGGATACAATGGACTTCTATAAAGAAAAATGTTTGGCTTCTAGAGCAGATAATGTCTTAACTCTCACAAGAAGCCAAAATGACTAAACTGAGGCTACCATACTTTGAAGAGGCAAAAACTGGAGAGTGCCCAAAAGAATCCTCAGGAAAAAACAGAGACATGTCTCAAAGTGTGCGATAGATGACTGTTTTGTTTCAGAAAAAGCCTGATGTGTTTTGGCCTATACAGTAGCACCCCCATATCTGCTGATTCGCCATGCACTGATTCAGTTATCCACGGCTGGAGATGATGTGGGGGTGGGGAGGGAGGGGAGGAGGAGATCTTGCCTCCCTTCTCCCGGGATGGCTCTGGTGGCGGTTGCCAAGGGGGGGGTGAGTGAAGGGAGAAGAGATGGAGAGATCTCGCCTCCCTTCCCCTGGGATGGCTCCTGTTGTGACGATTGCGAAGGGGGAGGAGGAGGGGAGCTTGCCTCCCTTCTACCTTCCCCTGGGATGGCTCCAGTGGTGGTTGTGGCGGCAGGGGGGTGAAGAGAGAAGAGGAGGGGAGATCTCACCTCCCTTCTCCCTTCCCCCGGGATGGCTCCTGCTGTGGCGATTGCGAAGGGGGAGGAGGAGGGGAGCTTGCCTCCCTTCTGCCCTCCCCTGGGATGGCTCCAGTGGTGGTTGTGGCGGCGGGGGGGGGGTGAAGGGAGAAGAGGAGGGGAGATCTCGCCTCCCTTCTCCCTTCCCCTGGGATGGCTGGGGGGGATAGGAGAAGAGGGGAGATCTTTTTTCCCTTCCCCCGTTAGGGCTCCAGCAGTGGGTGGGGGTGGTGGTGGACAGGGAAGAGGGAGGGAGGGAGGAGGAGAGATTGTCTCCCTTCCCTGTGGGGTGTTCTGGCAGTGCGGTGGGTGGGTGGTGGGCCAGGAGGGAAGATGACCTGCTTCCTTGTTAATTAGCTCCACCTGGCCCTATAACTAGCTATAAATCTAGCAGTGGTTTTCCTTTGAATCTTAGAACTGACAACTGCTTATCTTAAGCTGTTGCATTCTTCTCGTGTTCCTGTTTTGCCTTTGCTTTGGACAAACTTCTGTACTGCTGCATTAACCCCTTGCTGACCATGGACTTGGACCTCAGACCTGATTCTACTGAACTCTAGACTGGCTATTGGCTTCCCTGGCATTTTGTATGGACCATTGGTGACTGACTGCTGGACTGGCTTTTGACTTCCCTCACTTCTATTGTGGACAATTGGCAACAGACTTGAACTGCTCACCTTACTCTGTTCTTCCTGCACCGTTCCCCTATTGCTCCTCAGGCACTTGCCACTGTGAGTTCAGGACATCCTGTGGATACCTGAAAGCATGGATAATAGGGAACCCTATTATTTTCAGTGAGACGAATGCTGGAAACTAACCATAGAATCACATTGGAGGACCTAGAAATGCCTAGAGGGAACATATTTTTTTTCAGATGTGAATAAGTGAAACTTTGGATACCGAATCTGTGGATATGTGGGTTGACCTGTATATACTTTTTAAGGGTGAAAACTATAGAATATATTAGAAATGTAATTACCAAGGAAGAGCACAATCCATTCCTTAAAGAGGAGGGAAGAGGCTGAGAATCTTTGGCTTTCCAGATACATTGTCCTACAGTTCCCATCAACCCCATACAGACTTGGGTAAGAAATTGCGGGAGTTGAAATCTAAAACTTCTGAAGGGCCAACCCAGCATTAAAAGGAGAGGTTGGGAAATGCAGGTGTGCATCCCTCCAGCTGTGCACTGATAGCATACATCCCATGTAACATTGTATACAGACAGACCCACCTATCCACAGGAGTTTGGTTCTCGGACTTACTGCAGATACTGGAAACCATGAATATTAGCAAACTCTAATAAAATAAAGAACTTCTGGTACAAACATACTATAGAGTTGTGTTAGAAGACTTAGAAGATGCCTAGAGAGGACAGCTCTCTGGGCATTTTTCCAGTGTAACTCTATGGTATATGTCCCTGTTGTTTGTTTGTTTGTTTGTTTTTTCCCCAGCCATGGATAACTGCAACTGGATATTGGTACTACTGATGTGGGGGGTCTGACTGTACTTGCAAACATATTTTGGACATCAACACTTGTTTTCGTTTTGCTTTAGTCTCACAGCTTCTTAATAAGAAACTGTCATGGGTGAGACCTTTTGGCTAGAAGCATGTTGGGGTTTTATGCTTTCTTTACCGTTGTGTAACTTATAGTAAGCTTAGTCACAAGTAACAGATAAGTATGGACAAAGAAATGTTAATTTCATTATCATTTAAATGTTTTCCATGCCACCTAGTATAATTGCTCCTGATAATTGCTGCTTTGTGGTGAATTCACTCATAAACTGCTGTTACTTTTACTACCGTTATTTATTTATTTATTTACATTTATATACTGCCTTTCCTCAAATGTGCTCAAGAAAGCGTATGTTGCCTTTCTCTGTACTTTATCCTTGCAACAAAAATTTGAGATAGATTAGGCTAAGAAGAGCTGAAGTGACCCATTGAGCTTTGTGGCTCAGTTGGTCTCCAAAGTCCAAGTCCAGCAAGACTGTCTAATCCACAGGTGCTGACCAAAGTCACGTGATGTCATTTTTATCCAGTATCAGCCATACTATTCAGTTACTGAAGGTGCTTTACTGAGTTAGGCCAGCAACATAGCGCCAGTGAGAAGCTATCAAGGTGTCTCTCATTAAATTCCATTTCAGATATTAAAACCTTCTTATATCTTCATCTCACAAAGATGTGCTACTGCCTGTAATGTATCATGAGTTCCTTGTCAGCTGAGAGTCACCTTCTTTCAAGGACTTACATCTCTAGTATAGGAGTGAATTACATCATTTTATTCAACTGTATAGGTCATTCTGATGTGTTACTGCAACATTTGGAAACTTGCTTCAGAGAGTAAGGAGTAATTGTATGTGTTTCACAGTGCATCCTTTGACTCCATTAGGATTCAAACCACAGAACAAGATGGCCTGGGGTGGGTAGTGTTGCTCTCCCTCCTTCTGTCACTAGAGGACCAGGTGGTCTCAGTGGAAGGAGTGCTCAACTAAGTTTGATTTGCCAGTCATGGCCTTTCCTAGATGGTGATGATTTGGCTACATTACTCCATGCCTGGAAAACTTTCTAAATGCATTGTTGCAGTGCACTCTGTGTAGGGCTTCCCTTGAAGATGTTTTTTCTGTGTATAGGAAATTATCCTGAAGAGGGTAAAAATTGAGATGATTCTTCTTCTTCGTGATCTCACACAAATGGGTCTTGTGCCTGAGCAGAGCCATACACGGAACGTCCCAGAGAAACCCTGCTCCCTTTGGGTGCGTGTATACTTGGCACCAGATACCAAGGTGTTGTCTATACGAGGGGGAAACATGTGGATTGATGCATACTAACGCCAATGTGAAGCAGCTTTGATTTGTCTTAACTTTTTTTTTTACAAAATTATAGGCAGATTAAAGAAGGTGGGGGAAGGGTGTGATTGTTAAGGTGAAAATCCAACATAGCAGTTCTGGGCACTTGCCTTGTTAGCAGGCTTCGCCCCCTGGGCACGTCTTTCCACTTCCGCTTTTATCAGGAATGTGAATGAATGTGAATCAGATTCTCCCAATGAGCAGGAATGCATATTCCCTGTGGAGCTTTTTTAAAACTTTAGGAAAAGTTGCGAAGGCTTTTCCCGTGTAGTTTTTGGTGTTTTTGCCCCCCCCCTTCTGCATACTGCGGATTGATGCGGGATGGCATTTAGACAAATTGTATTCTCCTCGAATTCTATGAGGAGTATTTTTGCTGTTTAAACAACCCTCAAGTTATGTTGAGTGTGGTATAAATCAAACAGATGATGATTGGTGATATACCTACAAGTTTCTCATAGTATGAAAGATTTTAGAAGGCCCTAAACTGGATTTGACACAATTTAAGGTCCTGTCTATATGGTCAAAATAATACGTCCATGATGCAAAAGATCAGCAATCCGTTCAAATGGCCGTTCACACAAATACGTGTCATTTGAAAGGGGATAGCCAAATCCACCGTAAAGTTCATGTGCGCCATGTCTGGGGCTTCATACGGATTTTCTGAAAAGCTCAGTATGACTTCCGAATGTGCGACCATACAGATACAAATGGGCAGTGCAATCTGATTGGCTGGATGAGCACAGGGGGTGGGGCTAGCAAAGAGGGAAAGCAGCTGCGGCCGCCATGTTAGATTTTCGTCTAAGTGAGGGTCCGATAAGTCAATCAAATGGTGATTTTATACAATTTAATTTAATTTAATTTGTAAATATGAAGTGTTGCTTGTGCACACCCTGGGGATTTGGGTTTTTTTCTTCTTCAAAAAACAGTAGTGGCTAGGGGGTCATGTGGAGTTTAGGTGGATTCTTTTGGCCATGTAGGCAGATCACATTGTTGCGAATGCCTGCTTTTTCAGGCACATTTGTATTCCCCCCCCCCACATATAGACAAGACCATAATTAGATACTTTTTTAAAAAAATACAAATACTAACTCTATTTAAAAACAACTCAGTCAATAATAAATAAGCTGGATAAGCACACTGACCTCGTGGTCAGTCTCTAAACTGGGATTGGCAATATGTAGCTTTATAGATATTTTTAATTTCATTTTCTCTGGCTGTAGCTGATAGGAACTGGATTCTAACATCTGAAGGGTGGAGATTGCCCATCCTTGCTTTAAATGGAATTAATGCTTATACAAGATAAAATTAATGCCTTGAGTTAAATGGAAGTATAAATGAAGAACCTATCTGGTCATTCCTCAGATATTAATACTTATGATCTACCAATCAAGCACAAGCATTTCATATTTATTTGATAAAAATAAGTTTCTACAACCACTCTAGTAACTGTCAGATGACTGTATTTCAGTCTATTGGTCTGAGGCATTTTGTTTACTACTTTGTTTTGTGAAGGTAGAGATGAGCCCAAAGCAGAGTGGAACAGTAAACAGCAACACGGAATAGAAGAAGAAGAGGTAAAAGTGACCACTGTTGTTGGGAAATGTGAGAGATAGTAGTGGATCTCTCAAGGAGACAGTCATTTGGCAAGGCAGAAGCTGAATAACAACCAGTCATGCACCCACGCACCCACTCACATACAACATCTAGCAAAGAAAGAAACAAGCTTAGTTTTCTTTGGAAAACATATAAAGTAGCTTTCATAGAATCATAGAATTGTAGAGTTGGAAGAGATCACGAGGGCCATCCAGTCCAACCCCCTGCCATGCAGGAAATCAGGATCAAAGCCTCTGTTTAAAGACCTCCAAGGAAGGAGACCCCACCACGCTCCGAGGGAGTGTGTTCCACTGCCGAACAGCTCTTACTGTCAAAAAGTTCCTCCTAATGTTGAGGTGGAATCTCTGTTCCTGGAGCTTGCATCCATTGCTCCGTGTTCCAGTCTCTGGAGCAGCAGAAAACAAGCCTGCTCCATCCTCAATGTGACACCCCTTCAAATACTTAAACAGGGCTATCATATTGTCCCTCAACTGTCTTTTTTCCAGGCTAAACATACCCAGCTCCCTAAGTCTCTCCTCATAAGGCATGGTTTCCAGACCTTTCACCATTTTAGTCGCCCTTCTCTGGACACGCTCCAATTCGTCAATATCCTTTTTGAATTGTGGTGCCCAGAACTGGACACAGTATTCTAGGTGAGGTCTGACCAAGGCAGAATAGAGCGGCACTATTACTTCCCTTGATCTAGACACTATACTTCTATTGATGCAGCCCAAAATTGCATTGGCCTTTTTAGCTGCCGCATCACACTGTTGACTCATGTTCAACTTGTGGTCTACTAGGACTCCTAGATCCCTTTCGCACCTAGTCTCGTTCAGCCAGGTCTCCCCCATCCTATATCTATGCATTTCGTTTTTCCACCCTAAATGTAGTACCTTACATTTCTCCGTATTGAATTTCATTTTGTTAGCTTTGACCCATCTCTCCAGTCTATCCAGGTCATTTTGAATTTCGATCCTGTCCTCTAGGGTATTAGCTCCTCCTAATTTGGTGTCATCTGCAAATTTGATAAGTATGCCCCTAATTCCCTCATCCAAGTCGTTGATAAAGATGTTGAATAGCACTGGGCCCAGGACAGAACCCTGTGGCACCCCACTGGTCACATCTTTACTTACAGTTACTTGTTCATACTCAGTTAAAGGTCTTTTATGGAGAACAGAGAAAAAATGGCTGCAGGTTAGAGTAATGCGAGAAGAGAGAAGGTGTGATAAAGCAAACAAACTGGAAGCTGCCACAGTGAGCAATTACTGAGCATAGGCATGCAAAGGTTGCTAACTTTGGACTTTATCAGATGCAGCAAAAATCGCACAATTACAACATCACAGTAGCGCGAATGGTTCCTGCTATCACACAACATTGTCATGTTCGCGTGGTCAATCTGTGCTCCAGCCACGAATAAGGAATTGGTTTTAATTCATGGGACAAGCTGTCATTAGCTCTCAATATCACCTTTTTCTGCTGTATTGAAGAGTGTGTAAACACACAACCCACTGTAATCGCGAGATTACAGCGTGAATGGGCGATCCTCTCCCCCCCCCCATTCCCAGGGAGAAAATTTCTGGGTGAGAATGTGAAAACTATCCATAGGACACTTTTTATGAACTGTCCTGGTTTGTTTGCACATTTTTAGGTTTAAGTGTTTGTGTGTTTGTTTACTTTGCAAATTAAGGGGTTTTTGGTGTTTTTAAGTGCACTTGTGTCTTCTTGTGAGAACTGCCGAAATCTTGCCCATGCTAAATCACAGAAGTAAAGTCCCATTCTGAAAGTGCTAGTGGTGTTCTTGCGATAATTCCATGCTGGTTCTTTTGTACAATTACAGCAACATGAGTTAATAAGTGTAAGAATGCCACTATGTTTCTGCTTTCCTCATTTGCAGAATTACAGCGTTTTTAGATGTTAGTCTGATAAAGTCCTCTAACTTGATGTAACTTGGTATTTTTCCCCTTATGGATTTAAATCAATCCAATCTGCCACAAACACATTTAGGACCTTATAGCACTACACTGTTATAGCACTATTATTCCACTTTAACTGCTATGGCTGACTCCTGTGGAATCCTGGGATTTGCAGTTTAGGGGGGGACATTAGAAATCTCAGCCAGAGAGCTCTTAAGCCTCACTAAACTACAAACCCCAGAATTCCACAGGAAGCAGCAAGAGCAGTTAAAGTGGAATAATAGTGCGATAATATAACAGTGTGCTGCAATAAGGCCTGGTCCAGAATTTCTGTGTTTTAAAATAACATTTTGTATCCAGGTTGGTTTAGAACATGTTCTGCTACTGCTGATTTTTCTGGCTGGCCCAGTCTGCAGTGTCTCTCATGTTCCTTGATTCGTGTTTGCACACTGCGTTTCGTGGTGGTCCCTATGTAAACTTGTCCACAGCTGCATGGTATGCAGTAAACTCCTGCAGCTGTGAGAGTGTCTCCTTCGTCCTTCGCTTAGCATAGCATTTCTTGGATTTTCTTGGTTGGTCTGTAGATTGTTTGGAGGTTGTGTTTCCTCATCAGTTTCTCTATTCTGTCTGTGACTCCTTTGATATATGGTAAAAATACCTTCCCTTTGGGGGTGGCTCTTTTTCTTCTTCATTCCTGTGTTTTTTGCTGGGTCTGGCTGCTCTTGTGATGTCTGATCTGGAGTATCCATTAGCCTGTAGGGCCCAGTTTAGGTGCCTCAGTTCATCCTCCAGGTAGTGGGGTTCGATCCTGGAGGACGAACTGAGGCACCTAAACTGCGTGCTATCATGTCAGAATGCACAGAGAAGCTATTGAAATCCACAAACACCTGGACAACTTCAACAGGAAAGAAGAAACCCTAAAAGTAATCAAAATCTGGCTTCCAATTTTGACAAACAATAGAATAAAAACTCAGCATTTACAAAGGAATTCCACCCAGGGACAGGGGTTTTCCAGCAGATAATGGCCCATCAACCAACCATTAGCCAAACAGACACTAACTGTCCTTGCATTTCTATACCCAGAAACTAACCATTCAATTACACAAATTTACGTATGCTCCACAACAGGGGTTCACAATATATACACTCCACACACACTCCTACCCAACCACTCTCTGAAGATGCCAGCCATAGATGCAGGCAAAACGTCAGAAGTAAATTCTTCCAGAACACAGCTTCACAGCCCGGAAAAAAACAAGGAAAATCTATGGATGCCGGCCATGAAAGCCTTCAACTTCACTTTGTATCGACTGCTTGCCAGCCATTTTGTATTTAACCATTCTCTCTCCTCTCCCCACCTTTTCTTTAATATTGTGCATTTGTTTGTTTTTAAATTTTCAAGTTGCTTTAGTCTTCACATCTCATTTCAGCTTTGCATCATCTGGAGACTGCATGTGTTTGCTGTGAAAGATTAGCTGACACTGCTAAAGCCACTTCAAAATGGCTCTAAAATGGCTGCTGCTGGTGCTTATTAGAACACAACTGTGTATGTATATACCTCTGGTATAAGCATTGTACATGAAGAAATCTGAGAAACTGTTCTGCCCCAGGGAGTTTACAGTCTGGAGACAATGACATACAGTGCTGTGAGTGCCCTGAGTGTCTTCCACACTTATGCGCACAGATGTAGTGGCAGAGTTAGGTGTTAAGCACTTCAAGGCAATGCTTTATGGCTTCAGCACAGAGAGGTTGCTCTTTGGGGGTAGTTATAAGGCTGACAAATGGGTGGATGAGGCTGGCATCTTCTGAGTGGAAGGATGACAGGCTGTAAATTTCCTTGCTGTGATTTAAAGTGCTATTGGGGGAAAAGGACTGCAGGTGCAAGATTAAATTGTGCTGCTCATATCTGACATTTCACTTAAGCCCCTTACTGTGGTGCTCTTTCCCAGTAATTGCAGGAGGGGGTAGCAAAGTAGCATTAGTGTCTGCAAGGTCTCTTCCCAGTCAGCAGGAGAGCTCCCCTGATTCACTTCACATCTGTGCAGCAGCAGGAGTTTCATCCACTGAGAAGACAAGTCTGAATTGTAGGAGGCCTAGGAATGTAGGAAGCTGTCTTGGACACCAAGGCAGACATCAGATCCATCTAGCTCACTATTAGGCAATCCAGAACACTGGTGACCCCTAACCACCATGGCTAGTTTTGGGGGAAATATTTGGTTGTGCATCCCTGGTTACCAGTAATCATCAGCAGCTCTCCAGGTTTTCAGATAAGGGTCTTTTCCAGCTATAACTAGAAATAAGTGTTTAACCTGAGGTTTTCTGCATGCAAAGCACATGCTCTGTCACCAAGTTATGGTCCTTCCTTTAAACGAGTTCATACCATTCTTAATACAATTAATTTAGGATTGTGCGTAGACAGCGCTGATGAAAGCATTCGAGGAGTCGTAGGTGGTGGCGATAGGTGACCCATGTTTCAGATCCATAAAGGAGGATAGATACTACAATGGCTCTATACACACTGATTTTTGTGCTTTGCCTCAGGTGTTTATTGCTCCAGACTCTTTTGTGAAGTCTTCCAAATGGACTATATGCCTTTGCTAATCTGTGATCGATCTCTTTGTCAATCTTGGCATCTGAGATGATGCTTCCCAGGTAGATGAACTGCTGAACGGACTTGAGCACAGATTTGCCGACGGCAATGTGGGGATGGTGGTGTTCGTCCTGTGGTGCAGGCTGGTAAAGGGGCGCTCCAAAAAAGCGATACAAAGACTCCCTGAAACAACATCTCAGGCTCGGCCAAATTGATCACCAAAGTGGTCCGCCCTGGCCTCACATTGGCAGGCATGGAGACGCACTATCCACAATGCTGCAGCCGTATTTGAGAACTCATGCCAAACAAGTCTTGAAGAGAAACGACAACGCAGAAAGAATCACAACCCAAAAACATCACCCAAGGAGACCTTCTTCTGTGCTTTCTGCAACCGGACTTGTTTATCTCGGATTGGCCTTTTTAGTCATCAGCGCGCTTGGAGAAAGCGCGGGATGAGTCCTTCCTGAATCTTCGTTTGCGAAGAAAAGTCAGAGAGAGAGAGAGTAATTCCAGGTCTTTGCTGGATCTTGGAAAAGTTGCTTCTTGGGTTACAGCTCCTAGTCAGCATTGGTCAGTGGGCATACTCGCTGGGGAATTCTAGAAGTTGTAGTCCAAAATATTAACTTTTTTGTGCTCTGTATAAAATCCCTGCTGGATCAGACTGCCTTTCCATTCCATCCGGTCCAGCATCCTGTTTCCATCAGTGGACAGCCAGGTGCTTCTCAAGTACCCATAGGCAAGCAATAAAACAAGTGTCTTGCCCCATTCTTTGCTGCCAGAGACTGATATTTAAAAGCATGTTACCTTTGAACATAGAAGTGCTGTTAAGCCATCATGTCCAATAGTTTTTGATAGACTTACCCAAGACAAAATTGTTTCAACCCCATTTAAAGGTATAAGCCAGGAACGTTCACAGTTTTATTGTATTCCAAGACAGTTGACTGAATAAAATGTCAAATGTCAGACTGATGAGAACATTTGTCAATAGGATTCTAATTACGGTACATCTGCCATGCCCTGGAGAGATGCTTGTATTCCCATCTAACGACTTTAAGAATATCATGTATGGAACACATAGAATTTAATGCTTGTAAACGTTTAAGTTACTTTAGTATCTTGCATTTTATATATGATTTTAGATATTCCATTTAGATATTCCACCTAGTCCCATTTCCTGTTCTTATTGGTCTTCCACATGCACACTTTTAGGCCAAAATAGTTCCTAGGTAGATGTATTTAACATTTTCTTCACATTTTTAAAATAAAAAGGATGGCTTGAAAGTTGTTGTTGAAAACCAAAAATACAGTAGCAGAAGATAGTGGCTTACGTTTTTGCCAACTTTTTCCAGTTCAAACTTTCTCTCCCTATCTAGTTTACTACACCCAGAAGCATTAATGTACATGAAGTGAACAAAGCCTTCTGTTTGGGGCACCAAAGGGCAACTTGTAGGGAAATAACATACTAACAATAATATTTGTTTAGTTAGTTATATCCCGCCTCTCCCATCTGGATCAGGGCGGCAAACATCATAAAAAACATTAAAACCAGTCCAGTACAAATGTTAAAATGACATCATTAAAACTAGCTATACAATAATAAATTAATTCAAATTTCCTAACTATAAAATACAAATATTAAAATAAACTTTAAAAGGATAAAGGGATAAAATGGAAAATAGAAAGTAACAATGGAGAGCGGCAGAGTGGCAGCCGAACATCCAACCTACTCTGGGAAGGCCTGCCAGAAGGGATCCGTCGTAAGACAAACAGAATGGATTAACCCTACTATTGTTGTTGTGTGCCTTCAAGTCATTTCTGACTTATGGTGACCCTAAGGTGAACCTGTCACAGAGTTTTCTTGCCAAGATTTATTCAGAGAAGGTTTGTCTTTGCCTTCCTCTGAGGCTGAGAGAGTGTGAGAGAGTCACCCAGTGTGTTTCCATGGCCAATTAGGGATTCGAACCCTGACCTCCAGAGTCATAATCCAACACTCAAACCACTATGCCATGCTGGCTCTCAACGCTACTGTAGATTCCCAAAATGCCTTTTTTTGAAACGGAAACACATAGACCAGGTTTTCTCTTGCAATCCTGAAAAAAAAAGGTTATAAATGATATAGCAGTTGTTTTCCTAAATGTCATGAATTGCTTGCAGTGGTTATTTCACTTCCTTCTCTGTAAGCTTTTATTTATTGTTATTATTTAATAACATCTGTTTTCTAACCCTTTTTTCAATGTAAACCCTCTCCCAAAATGATGAAGAACATTAAAAGATATAATGCAATCAAATCTGTCTAATAGTGTAATAAAACAGTCAAGTAGAACACACAAAAATAGCCATCAAAGAAATCAGGGGGAACACAATTACCAATTTCAAGTAGCAAGAAAATTGGAACAAAATGTAAAACATTTTCCTACAAGACCAAAAGAAGAGAAGGAGCTAAATACACCTGGCATGGAGGGATTACGTAACCTGGCTGCCACTGTGGAGGAGCCCCGGCATGCAGTTGACACCTAGCATCTGGTAAGTCAGAAAGCAGGAGCAAAGCCCCACCAAAGATCCCACTTGGCAAGTAAATTCACATGGCAGCAGGTAGATACATTTCAGCACCTTTGACACAAGCTTTCAGGCTTGAAAAATCATAGCCAGGACTTCGATTTGGACTCAGAAACAAACTGGGAGCCAATACAGTTGAAAAAGTAGTAAGAGTAATAAGCTTCAAATACTGCCCCTGATGCTACTCTGACAGCATCATTTTGTACTAGTAGCAGTTCCCAGTCCTCTTCAAAGGCATTCTCACACCAAATATATTAAAATAGTTTAAACTGGATGTAGCTGAAAGCATGTGTGACAGTGCACAAATCTCTTTGATCCAGGGACGGCTCCAGCTGGTTCACCAAAGTTGTACAAAAATACTTCTGGCTGCAACAACATAGCTTTTCCTTTGAAAACAAATCTTTATTGAGCTTGGCAAAAATGAATGATTATGTGGCTTAACTGTCACAATTGGAGAAGGAATGGTGCCCATTTCACACATGTGCTGTGAATAAGAGCTGTGTGTACATTTCCAAGGCACATGTGTACATTTTGTGTATGTGCCTCTCCCCTGTTTTCTTCAGTGAAAGGTACAGATGTTGTTGTTGTTGCTAACTGCCCTCAAGTCGACTTTGACTCACGAGGACCCCATGAATGAGACACCTCCAAGCCCCCCCTCCCCATTCTCAGCTGCTCTGCTCAGCTGCTCCTGCAAGCTCAGGGCTATGCCCTCCTTGATTGAGTCTATCCATCTAGTGTCCAGCCTTCTTCTCTTTATACTCTCTCGCTCTCTTTCTCTCTCTCTCTCTGGCTTTTCTTCACGAACGAAGATTCAGGAAGGACTCATCCCGCGTTTTCTGCAAGCGCGCTGATGACTAAAAAGGCCAATCCGAGATAAACAAGTCCGGTTGCAGAAAGCACAGCAGAAAGTTTCCTTGGGTGATGTTTCCGGGTTGTGATTCTTTCTGCGTTGTCGTTTCTCTTCAAGACTTGTTTGGCGTGAGTTCTCAAATAAGGCTGCAGCATTGTGGATAGTGTGTCTCCACGCCTCCCGATGTGAGGCCAGGGAGGACCACTGTTGGTGATCAATTTGGCCGAGCCTGAGATGTTGCTTCAGGGAGTCCTTGTATCGCTTTTTTGGAGCACCCCTCTTACGCTGACCCGTGGCGAGTTCACCGTAGAGTAGTATTTTTGGGAGGCGATGGTCCTCCATCCTAGAAATGTGCCCTGCCCAGCGCAGCTGTGTTCTCAATATCATGGCCTCAATGCTGGTGATCCCTGCTTGCTCAAGGACAGCAACATTCGTCACATAGTCAGTCCAGTGTATATTTAGGATTGTGCGTAAACAGCGCTGATCAAAGCATTCGAGGAGTCGTAAGTGGTGGCAATAGGTGACCCATGTTTCAGATCCATAAAGGAGAATAGACAGTACAATGGCTCTATACACACTGATTTTTGTGCTTCGCCTCAGGTGTTTATTGCTCCAGACTCTTTTGTAAAGTCTTCCAAATGCGCTTTGCTAATCTGTGATCGATCTCTTTGTCAATCTTGGCATCTGAGATGATTATGCTTCCCAGGTAGGTGAACTGCTTCAATCCCAGCTGCCTTGCCGTTTTTCATCTTCTGTATGGCCTTAAGGGTCTCTTCCAGTGTGGGTCTCTTTATACTACACTCCACCTTTCCTAGTGTCTTTTCTAGTGAGGCATTCCTTCTCATGATATGGCCGAAGCACGAGAATCTCAGTTTAATCATTTTGACTTCAGGGGAGAGCTCAGGCTTGATTTGTTGTAGGACCTGTATATTGGTCCTTTTGGCAGTCCACAGTATCCATGCCACTCTTCTCTAGCACCATATTGCAAATGAGTTAATTTTCTTTCTCTCAGCTTTCTTCACTATCCAGCTCTCACTTCCATACATGGCTATGGGGAATACAATGGCTTGGACAATCCTTCCTTTAGTGTTCAGTTTTATATCTTTGCACTTTAGGATTTTGTCTTGTTCTTTCATAGCTGCCTTTCCCATTCCTAGTCTTCTGATTCCTTGACTGCAATCTCCATTCTGAGCAATGATTGATCCAAGGTATGGGAAATCTTTAACTATTTCAATTTCCTCATCATCTATATTGAATTTATGTAGATCCTCTGTGGTCACTATTTTTTTTTATAATGTTTAGCCATAAGCCTGCCTTAGCACTTTCTTCTTTTACTATCTTTAGTAAAGGTTCCAAGTCTTCGTTGCCACCCAGTCCAGCTTCCTTTTTGCTTCCTATACATCCAAGAGCTTATTGGCAGTGTTGCTGATAGTTTGATAGCTATGCTATATTTGGGCATATCCTTCACATGAAAACTGGGACACATATGACTTAGCAACATCAGAGTAGTCAAAAGGGTGTGGTGGTGAGGCAACAAGAAGGGAAAAGTTACTAATGAGGAAGAGCACACAAAACTACTATTTTAAGCAGAGAAGTCCTGGAATTTATACATGGAGTATAGGAAAGTCTGTAAAAGAGGGGGGAAATGCAAATCAGTAAATAAAATACTCTGTGTGGGTGCATATTTACACACAGCATGATTAAGAATAATAATTATTCTAAAATTCCTTTATCAGACCTGCTCAAAATTGCAACTTCCTCTCAGATCCACTGTATGAATGCTGTGTTCTTACCCACTGCCTCTGCCCAATGAACATTACAGATCAGGCCAAACCCTAGTTTTGCTATAACAGAACACTTATGTGGTTACCTTGAGCCAATCGTGGCCTCATAGCCTAACCTACTTCACGTGGTTGTTCTTAAAATAGAAATGGGATTGAGAGTTGGAGAAAATAATGTGCAATGCTATTTTAGAATGTCTGGGGCTACAGTCCTGTGCACATTTACCAAGGAGTAAGTCCCACTGAGCCCCTGGCACACAGTTCTAGAGGTGCTATAATACAAAGGGGACCTCCTTGAGGAAAGCTCTTTTTAATTGTCAGGGCTTCTCCCTTGCCCTGCTTATTACAAGATATGCTTATTTCTTTTGCTTACCTGAAGAAACAACTGGTTGTCACACAACATAGGATGCTCTGTTCTAAAGCTAGGAGTGGTTGCACAATTTGCTTTGTTTGCCTGAGATGATCAAAGTTCTAAATCAAGCCTTATGGGGAATGACTTAGGGAGCTGGGCATGTTTGGCCTGGAGAAGACTGAGAAGTGAAACAATAGCCAACTTTAAATATCTGAAGGGATGTTCTATAGAAGATGGAGTGAGCTTGTTTTCCCATATTCCAGAGACCAGAACACGAACCAGTGGATTCAAATTACAGTACTGCCCCGCCATCTGCTGATTCTCCATCTGCTGATTCGATTATCCGCGGTTGGTGACAGCGGCAGGGGGAGGGAGGAGATGGTTATGGTGGGACTTGTGGAAGTAGTGGTGAAGGCCTGGGTAGCCTCCGCACCATGATGGCAGCCGTGTGGAAGAGGGGGAGGAGGAGCCAGAAGCAGAGCACGCGCCACCTGCTGTGGAGGGAGCGCACAAGCGAGCTAGCCAGCTAGCGAGGGAGACAGGCAGCTGCAGCCATGTGGTGAAGCCCGGCAGTGGCAGGTAAGGATAACAGGGGTAGGGGGTGCTGCCTCCTCCTCCACCACCCTACCCCTGTCATTCTTACCTGCCATTGCCACCGGGCTCCACCACATGGCTGAGTTTGCTTGTCTCTCTTCCTCGTTGGCTGGCTCACACACACAAGTGCTCTGTCTCCTCCTCCCCTTCTTCTACTCAGGCAGGCAGTGGCAGCAGAGGAGGCCAGGGGGCATGGCAACAGGGTGGTGACAGGGTATGCAGTGGCAGAAGAGGCCTGAGAGGCCTCAGTGGGGCGGTGGCAGGGCAGGATACCCGTGGAGGTCACCACTGTCCCATTTCTAGTGGTCAATACCGCACACCCCATCCTTCCTCCATGCTGGAGTGACGAAAAAAAGTGCCGCTTTTGAACATCAATAAAAAGCGGCACTGTTTTCATTGCTCCAGCATGGAGGAAGGATGGGGCATGCGATATCCACTGCCGGAAGCAGTATAGCAGTGTCCTCCTCCCGACCTCTGTGGGTTGTTGGGTTTTTTTTAGTGTCTCAAAAAGCACCAAGAGGCCTCATCAGCGTGGTGGCAGAGCTGATGGAGGAAGAGGCCAGAGAGGCCGAGGTACATGCGGTGGTGATGGTGGGGGGAGGAGGAGGTCGTGGCAGCCATGGTGGGGGTGGAGGAACGAACTGGCCTCGTTCCCTTCCCCCTTTGCCCCCGCGATCACCGGTGCGGTGGGGCCATGGTGGGGGGAAGGGGGTGGAGAAGCAAACTCACCCCCCTTTCCCCCAGGAGGGCCCCTGGGATGGTGTTTGCTATTATCTGTGATTTTTGCCATCCACAGTGGGGCCCAGAACCAATCCCCCGCAGATGGCAGGGTCCTACTGTATAAGAAAAGAGATTCTGTCTAAACATTATGAACTTCTTTACTTGACAGTGGAATAGACTGCTTTGGGGTTTGTCTACATGGGCAGTGAAACCTGTACTCACTCCATGTTCACAGCACAGTTGACACACGTTTTCAACAATGCACATTTCCCTGGAGTTTCCGCAAGAAACCCTGAATCTGTAAAATTTGTTGTTTGCTCAGCATTTGAGGGTGGTGACCAAGGATTGGCTTCAGAGCAAAGCTGGGGTGGGACTTCTGGTGGACAGGTCTCTGTTCTGGCGCTTTTAAAATTTTTATTTTTATTTTTCAACTGTGTGCATATCTGGATAAGCATATCTCTGCTTATCCAGTAATACAGTACTCTGGATCATTTATATTTGTTTATTCTCATGCACAAGCAAACAGAAAAAAATAAATAAATACCAGAGCAGCCCCGGCTGTGTGGATAGAAATCCCCACCCCACCCCGCTGCCACCACCGCATGTACTTCGGCCTCTCTGGCCTCTTCCTCCACCAGCTATAGTATGATATACAGTGGGCCCTTGGTATGCTGGGGTTTGGTTTCAGGACCCCACCCTCACCATGGATACCAAAATCATATACAGGGCTGCTGCAGATCAAAGAAATCCATTACGGCTATGAAGTAGGTGGGGTTTCCCACCAGTGTACACAAGCCTCCAAAGGGTGGCCAACTCTCCTTCTTTGGGAGTCTTTAAATATGATGGGCATCTTACAGGAGTGCTGTAGTCGTGTATTCCTGCATGGCAGAGGGTTGGACAAGATGGTCCTTGGAGTCCCTTCCACTTATAAAATTCTATGATTCCATGAGCCTACTGGGAAATGCAAGACTGCCTCCCCCTCCCTGCTGCTGAGTAAATGGAGTGCACACATTGAACTCAGTTTGCAGCAGTTCAAGTAAGCTGAGGACAAAGGGGAATCTGAAATGCTTTTAAATCAGCTGAGAAAGTGGGGTAGCAGAAGATTCCCTCAGGGCAACTCTGCCAAACCTGAACAGTAGGAGGGTATGTTGTGCTTCTGGGTTTTCAAGGGGTGGTCTTGAATCACACACTGGTCTGTAGACCTGGACAATACAATTGGATGGATGCTTATTCTGATAAGTGAAGCACTTTGTTTTTCCAGAACCGGTATACATGTATGCTAGCCATCAAAACAGCTCCAACCTGCCATCCAGGATCTTTTCCCAAGCTTTTAGCATCCCTGCTTTCAGAAATGAGGTGGGTAGTGAGTGGAGGAAGGGCTTTCTTGGCTGAAATTTTCACAAGGGAATTTTATGTCTTTTCAGTGTCAAGCAAATTTTTAATTTCATTCTGCCTTTAAATTTCTAATCTGTATTTAAGGTGCTGCTGATCATTTTTTATGTTGCTGCAATATTTCAGTTATTACAGCTGGTATTTCCTGTTTTAGACATTTTGTTAGCTGACCTGTGTGTGTGTGTGTATGTGCCTTCAAGTAACCTGTCGACTTACGGTGACTCCATGAATTTCATAAGAGTTTTTTAAGGCAAGAGATACTCAGAGGTGATTTTGCCAGTTCCTTCATCTGAAATATAGCCTACAGCACTTGGTATTCATTGTTGGTCTCCCATCAACATACTAACCACGGTGAACCCTGCTTAACCTGCTTAGCTTCCAAGATCAGATCTGTATATTAAGATAAATTCAAGGGTGGATGTTATAAACTTAAATTAGTTAAGTTGTTGTTGTTGTTGATGTTTTACTAGAGGCTTCCAAAGAGATAACAAGGGGAAGCCAAGATCCATAATTCAATATGGTTGTTATTTGGGCTAATAGATCACTAAAACTATTGTTCAGTTCAATCATCACGTCAATCCACATTTGACAGTAAATACAGCTGAGAATCCAGAACATAGTTTGTGCTTCTGTGTATTAGCAAATCCTGATTTAGAGTAGCTTGTCTAATTTCATTTTTCTATCTGTTTAACAAACCATGGTTTTCTATCTATTCAGCACTCCTGCTGCTAGGAGACATATGCCCTCAGAGGCAAAACTGTGAATGAATAAATAGATTGTCAGTTCAGACATAATGCTAAATCATAGCTGGTGGGACACTCCACATTTCAAGCGATAGTCTCTGATTTTCGTAGCAAGTTAGATAAGCTGAAGTATAATTAATGTTATGTAACTATGATTTGTTATGATATCTGAACTTGAGCTATACAAGAACAAAATATCTGTTGTGTGCTTATCAAACTGAAAATTTTAAAAAGTGATGTACATTTAAAGACTAGTGACAGTATAGTTGCTGATGAATTATGTACAATTTATATAGTTTTACTGAGGGCATTAGAAGAAGATAAATTGATGTCAGATGTTTTATAAGTTTGTTTGTTTGTTTGTTTGTTTATTGGATATATTTCCCACCTTCCTCCTGAGATAGTATTCAAGGCAGCTTACAATAATTTTTAAAAGATCAATCTAAAATATTAATTTGGAAAAGTTAAAAAAAGAATGAAACCACAATATTGTTTAAAAAGCATGTTTAAAAACATTTAAAACATAATTACAAGTTAAAAGATTAAAAATAACAGCACACCATTTCACACACACACAGTACTGCTCCATAATTTAAATTCAAAGGCCTACCTGAATAAAAACGTCTTCACCTGCTATTGGAAAGAGAACAGGGAGGGAGACAACCGAACTTCCCAAGGAAGGGATTTCCACAGCCTGGGAGCAGCCATTGAGAAGGCTCTCTCCTGAGTCATCACCTAAAGTGCCTGCCAAGTTCATACTGAGAAAGCCCTCCCTTGCAGATCTTAAAAACTTGAACTGGGTTCTATGAGCACGGTCTTTCAGATAGTCTGAACCCCAGCCGTGTAGGCCTTTAAAGATCAAAAACAGCACTTCGGATTCAGCCCAGAAATGGACCTGTAGCCAGTAAAGCTATTTCAACAGGGAAGTCACATGATCCCTGTAACCAGCTCCAGTCAACAGCTTCGCTGCAGCATTCAACATTTTGGACTTTCTGTATTTTCCAAACACTTTCCAATGACAGCCCCACACACAACAGGTTACAGGAGTCCAAATGGGATGTAATCAAGGCATGTGTCACTGTAGCCAGATCTGACTTCTAAAGGAACAGACACAGCTTGATGCACTAGTTTTTAACTGTGCAAATGCACTCCTGGCCACATCTGAAACCTGGGCACCTAGTCTCATTTCCGAGTCCAGGAGTACACCCAATCTGTGAACCAGAGATTTCAGGGGAGCGTAACCCGATCCAGTACTGGCTGAATTCCTATTCCTTGAAATTCTTTTTGACTGACCAGGAGCACCTCTATCTTGTCTAGATTAACTTTCAGTTTGTTCACCCTCATCCACTTCCTTACTGACAGCAGATACTGGTTTAGTTACAGAAATAGCTTCCTTGGAATTAGATGGAAAGGAGAGATAGAGTTGTGTGTCATCAGCATACTGATGACAATGGACCCCAAAACTCCAGATGACCTCTCCCAGCAGTTTCATGTAAATATTACACAGCATGAGGGACAGAAACACAGCCCAGTCACCAGTTTGAGACATCCCCAGCACCACCACCTGAATCTGTCCCTCCAAAAAGGATAGCAGCCACTGTAAAACAGTGCCCCCGAACCCCATCCCAGAGAGGTGATCCAGAAGGATACCATGGCCAATGGTATCGAAAGCTGCTGAGAGGTCCAGCAGAACCAACAGGGACACACTCCCCCTTTCTAATTCCTCCATAGGTCATCTGCCAAGGCAGCCAAAGCTGTCTCTGTCCCATAGCCAGGCCTGAAGCCAGTCTAGATAATCCATTTCATCCAGGAACCCCTGCAGCTGGGAGGCCACCACACACTCTAGAACCTTGCTCCAAAAAGGGGTATTGCAGACTGGTTGATAGTTCTCCAGTATGGAGAAATCCAGGGAGGATTTCTTCAATAATGACCTCATCACAGCTTATTTTAGGCAAGATGGAAACCTGCCTTGCTGTAGTGAGGCATTCACTACTCCATTTAACCAGTCTGTCCATGATAATGGAACTATAGAAAGTTCCTCCACCCCAGATCACCATCATCTCACCTCACATAGAAAACTAGGTTAAGTGAGTCCTGTCACATGGGTGGCACCAGATGCAACGTGAATCCATGGTTTGTCATGGAGGACATGAATTCCTGAGCTGTTCCTGACAGGAAGGCCTCTGCATGGATGTCAAAGTCTCCCAGCGCACCTAGCCGAGGGGACTCCAACACCACCACTGAGACCAACTCAGCCAGCTCAGGAAGGGAGACTGTTGAGCAGCGGGGTGGGTGGTACACCAACAGAGAATCCCTATTCTGATCTGGCCACCCACCTCTGTCTATTAAATAATGAGACTGATACAATAACCCATCTTTATTTTTGTGTATTGCAGTTCTAATATTTGTCCCCTTCAATATACTCCCCGTTCACACTCATACACTGATGCAGTCTTGTTTTTCACTGGTTGAATGAGTGGAGCAGGTTAGTTTCTGGCAGCTGTTTCAACACATTTGCTGTTTTCTTCTTTACTGCATCAATTGATTCAAAGCGTGTTCCTTCAAGCACCAGTTTTACTTTAGGGAAAAGAAAAAGGTCACATGGTGCCAAATCTGGTGAATATGGAGGATGTTCAAGTTTAGTAATACATTTATCAGCCAAAAACGGCTTCATAGAAAGTGCTGTGTGAGCAGCTGCATTGTCTTGATAAAGAATGAAACTATTTTCTCACAGGTCTGGCCTTTTTTTCTGACTCTTTCTCTCAGCTTTGTCAAAACTTCCTTATAACCATGCTAGTTCACTGCTCTGCCTTCTGGAACCCATTCTGTCAAAATTACGCCCTTGATGTAAACAAAAACAACAATGAGCATGGACTTGCTTTAACATGCTTTTTTCATTCTTGGTGATGATGGTGTTTTCCAGTGCATTGACTGTTGTTTTGTCTCAGGATCATACTGGAAGATCCAGGTTTCATCACAAGTGATTTTTTTTAAAAGGTTTGGGTCTGCTTCAAATTGCTGCAGAAGGTCAGTGCAAATTTCCTTGTGGTACTCTTTTTGCTCTAGTGTGAAAACCCTAGGGACCATCTTGGCACAAACTTTTCTTATGTTGAGATCCTCATGCAAAATTTTCCACGCAGTGTCTTTGTCAATGTTCACAGCTTCAGCTATCATTTGGACACTGAGTCGGCAGTCTCCTCGAACAATCTGGCTGATTTTCCCTACAATTTCTTCAGTTCTTGAAGTGGAAGGTCATCCAGGGTATTCATCATCTTCCACATTCTCACACCCTTCTCTGAATCTTTTGTGCCACTCAAACATACATGCATGAGACATGCAGTCTTCCCCGTAGGCCTCAGTAAGCATTTGAAAAGATTCCGCTGGTGTTTTATTGAATTTTACTAAAATTTTCAAATTCAGATGTTGCTCGACTTTTAAACTTAGCATTTTTGCGGCACACAACAGACAATACCGCTGCTTTAAACAATGACTGACAATTAACTGAATGGTGGAGAGTGTTGATGCTTGTCATGCAGGTTCAGACATGTTCAAGGTGTTCACAATCGGTTCTCCCTGATTTAGCTGAAAGGTAGAAACACAGACTTGTTATTTAATAGACCTCGTATACACAGTAAAACCCAGCATACTGTGGGACTGGGCACCTGGTGAGGGTAATGGAATCCCAATAGACCATTGCAGCTCCACCTTCCCATCCCTCCAGGCCTCGGCTGCTGCTCCATGGAGAACCCAAGTAGACAAATCTGGGAGAGGCTACCCCTCCACTCCCCAGTTTTAGGTTGTCTGGTTGGGGTTTTATTTTAGTAGGTGTACTTTCCTATTATAAAGCATGAGAGAAAATGAGCTTTAGAAACAGGTCAACAATTGCTGTTGCTTATTGGAAAAGTTGAGGTCAGGGTGGGGGGACAAAAAGAGAAAAGGAAGGGGAGGATGAAGGTTTCTTGGAGGCATTTTTAAGGCTTCTAGTCAGTAGACGCATCACCACTCAAGCCTGAAGTGTAAGATGTACATTCCTTCCTTTTGCCCATCCCAAAATATGTGAAACTGAGGGCTGCAAGCAATAACACCCATTACTTACACAGACGTATCCATAACAGATAGTGCTTACATCAGTGCTTTCAGCTAGAGGATGATTAGCCTATATATACACACTGTTTTTTCTCTTCAAGGCATCCTGCATCCCTTCTGTTTTCACCAAGCACTGTAATTGGAAATGGTCTGACAGAGGTTTTTGAATTGTCATCTTGGCAACCGTCCTGGCTGCAAAGTGATTTTCTTTGTATAAAGCATTTTAAAATGTTTGTCTCTCTCTGTTGGATTTGTTTGTATTTCTTTAAAGCCTATAAAATTTAACACATTGTCCCAGCCAAACTTTGAGCCAGGAACATGACAGTATGTACAAATGGCAGAGTTTGTTTTGATATTATTGGGGGAACATGCATTAACTCCTTTTCTAGATCAGTGCTTCTTCATGTGGCAGACTAGTGGAGTTGTTTCCCCACATACACACAATGTGCCAGGGACTGATGCCATATTTGTGCTCATTGGCTACAACTATATTTTTTTCTTTTTGGGAACCCTGGTACGGACTGACAGCCAATGGCTTGTGGACTGGCACCAGTCCATGGACCACTGCTTTGAGTTGCACTGTTCTAGGTCATCATGAGATACTGTTACAACTGGGCAGGCCAATCCTAACACATACCACCTTGTTACAGTCCAAAGCAAAGCAAGTATTGTTCACATGAAGCTCTCCAAGCAAGTAGTTCAGTTCATCTCAGTAGGAACTTCTAATCAAGACCATTAGGCAGAATTAAGTAAACTGCCTCAGGTAGCAGAGGCTGGAGAGCAGCCGCAGCAGTCCCCAAACTGTTCCATCTGGGTTAGCCATCTCTGATGAAGAATAAAGCTTGTTCTTGTGTCACCTGTTTTCTCCTAATCCCTTAAACTGGCCTGCCGCCTTCAGGTGTGCTGGAGGATGCTCTCCCACTGGCAATACTGGGGCAAGATTCAACAGGAAGTCCAGTCAGCTTCTGTACATGGAAGGGATGTTATTTTGACCTTTGCTTCACACAGCAAAATGTCTTGGATTGGCCTTGCTTCTGACACAGCAGCCTATGTTTTTTGCCACTGCCAGGGCAACACAGACTCCCTGCAATGACCTGTGTGTTCACATTGTTCTCCCACAAAACTTTTTTTTTTGTCCCAGAAGCCTCCAGAAGTGGCAATTTTTGTTTATTTATAGCCGTACTTCCACATTTGTGCATAAAGCATTCACCAGTTTGATTACTGGTGACTTTGATAAAATAAGGGTCACCCCTCCATAGGCATGGAACCAGTACCCATGGTTTCAATTATCCATTGTCTGAAAAATATGGTCTCTCTAGGCATTTCCTAGGTCCTCCAGTGTGACTCTATGGTAACTTCTACTGGAGTCGCACTGGGGATACCTAGAGAGGCAGCACCCACGGTTTCATGTATTCACAGTAAGTCTGGGAACATATCTCTCGCGTATGTGTGTGGGAAACCTGCATGTTCTCTGTAGGCTTTTTTTTTGTCTTCCATCACAATTCTATAGAATCATGCTGGAGGACATACAAATGCCTAGAGAAGTGTTCTTTCAGATTAAAAAAAAATAGTGGGCCTGTGTTCACAGTTTTTCCACTTCTTGTGGCTGCTGTACCTCTAACTCCTGCAAAAGTTAAGGGCTGGCTGTACATATTATTTAATTGATTTATAGCCTAACTTTCTCCTAGCTCAGGACTCAAGGTAGCTTACAACAACATATTGTAAAACAATGCACAACTTATTAGTACAAAAGTTAAAAAAATAAAATAAAATAAACAGTTTTATTAAAAATACAAAGTTAAAACAGTTTAAAAATTATTTAAAGCACACTGAAAAAGAGCACAACATATCCCATTAAAAGCTTTTTCTGCTAAAACAAGTGAACCAAAATTTTATCATGTGACTTAGGCTTCACCTGGGCCAACACCAGCCCCAAAGATGAAAAAAGGGGAGAGGATGTCTGGCTACTTGTGTTTTTGATTTTTGTATTGTTTGGGGGTTTTGGGGGTGGGGAGATTTCTAGTATGGAAAATGTAGCCCCCAACCACCTGGGATTGTAGGTTAAATACAAAAAGGAAATAAGTCTGCTTCATGTTCATGAAGATACAGTATTGTGGTGAGGCCATCTTTGACTTTGTAACGTAAAATCAGAATGTCTATGAGAGATGCTGTGTCATGTCCATATAAGTATGACAGCTTGGAAAATTTTACAAGTGGGTAACCCATCTATACTCTACAGAGGGTTGCCCCGCAGGCCCATGTTTTGTTATGGGTCTTTTTGGTAGCTGCTCCCAGACTCTGGAATGCTCTCCCTATGCAGACTAGACTGGCTCCTTCTTTGCTGTCATTTTGTCAGCAAATGAAGGCATTTTTATTCTAACAAGCTTTTGGGAATTGTTTTACAAGAAATTTACTTTTCTTGCAAACAAGTTCCAATTTTGGGAGAAAGACAGGGTATAAATAAACTAATACGATACAATAATGGGATGCTGCTGAAAGGGAGAAAAAAAAGGAAAAAGCATCTCTTTCCCATAAGAACTTCTGGGATTTCTGGTCACCGTAAGTGCTTCTATCCAACAAATTCAATAGGGATACTTAAGTTTTGCATGTATTTACTGTTTTTTAGAGTAAAGGTTAAAGGAAATTGTATTAATCATAAAAAATCAACAGTTGAACAATAGTTTTATTAGGACCATCCAACATGTCCCAAAATTGAGCATTGTTTTGAGTTATCCAAAGTTTTTCATCCACATTAGGTGGTATAAAAGTAAAGAAGGGAGCAGAAAAGTCCCAAAACAGATGTTGTGGCCATAATTTTTGGATGTGATATTCATTTGTACATACTGTGGTCTCTGGTATCTATCTGCTTTGGTGCTATAAAAAGTGTCAACTTGATGCTTTATTTCTGTGGATGTTTTTACTGTACTGTACAATGAAATCATAGTTCATGAACGAATAAACTTTCAGGATCACAGTGCAATTATGTAGGTGTTTGTACACATGCCTAAATCAGAAGGGAATGTCAGTGTGAATTCAGTAGGACTTACTTTCAGGTATAGAATTTCAGCCTTGGAAAAGCCACAAAAAATACAAATTCAGTTTGTAATTTAATTTTCAAAAACATATATTTAAAATTATGTATTTTTAAATTCTGAAATTATTTTCCTTGTTTTATAAATTTCTAAAGCCAATCTGGTTTGTATAATTTCAGCAAAAATTGCTTTGTACAAACACACACACACTTTTATCATATTTTGCTTTATATGTTATACAAATGTTGACCACAAGATGTCAGTATGGTATCAGCACTTTTTCTATTTATTATTGTCATTGTTCCACCATATATTCCCTGTTGAGTGTATGTTCTTAATCTCTGCTTCATTTTATTCTGTGAATTGCTTTACTTTTTAAAATAATTATCTCGAGTTATTTCCTCACTCTAAGATCTCCGGATATAGGGGGTTGGTGATGTAAATGTAGAAATAAATATAGCTCTTTATTGCTAGAGTCATTCTATCTATTCTATTATATTCTTCTACCCTGTTTATACCCCACCTTTTCCCCATGGCAGCTTACAACACGACTTTTTTAAAAGGATAAATGGAAATACAGTGATTTATACTACAAGTCAACAGTGATACATTCCAAGACCCCACGTGGATACCTGAAACCATGAGTAATAGGAAACCTATTATTTTCAATGAGACGAACGCCAGAAGTTGATCATAGAATTGCATAGAAGGACCTAGAAATGCCTAGAGAGAACATACAGTAGGACCCCTGTATCCACGCAACCAATACTTGCAGTTTCAGTTATCCACGGAACACAAAACAGAATATATACCATAGAGTCTTCCTTGAAAATGCCTAGAGAGGCATCCTCTGTAGACATTTTCTAGGTCCTCCAAGGCAACTCTATGGTATTTTAAATGGGAAGTCCCATTGATTTCAATAGTGTTCACTGTTACCTGCGGTTTCTGATATCCGAATTAAACAAGTTATAATATTAAAACTAATAATAATTAAAAATAAAGACCTAGTGAGTCCGCTTGTTAAATTCCTTGGCCTTAGCAACCAGTTAGTCACCAAAGCTGACTTGAAAAGGAAGATCTGCTGGTGCGGTGACAACAGGGAGGGGAACAAAGTTGCTTCCCTTGACAGGGAATGCCACAACCTGGGAGCAGCCACAGAGGCGGCTCTCTCTCACATCCTTATCAAATGTGCTGTTGGGGGGGGCAAGATAAGAGATCATAGATTAGGAAGGGGCCCTATGGGACAGCAGGTCCAACCCCCAGCTCAATGCAGGATCTCTAACTAGACCATCTCAAGCAACTAGTTGTCCAGCCTGTTTTTGAAGACATCCAGAGAAAGAAATCGCACCATCTCTCTAGGCAATTGGTTCCATTGCCGAACTGCTCTCTGTCAAGAAGTTCCTTCTAATGTTCAATTGAAATCTACCCTCCTGTAACTTAAAACCATTAGACCTAATGCTGCTTTCTGAGGCAGCAGAAAACAAACCTCCACCCATGGCACCCACAAGGCGGGGGCTTACAGGGCTCTATCCTGGAGGCCCCAGGCATCCGGGATTAGGAGTGGGCCCCAGCATGATATTATTGTAAGGTTTTATTATGTAAATCCATTTAGGTTTTAAATAAATATAAATATTACTTTGGTGTCATCATTTAAACTGACTTATTTCAATTGTTATCCTAAATCCTATAGAGCATCTTACTACCCTTAAGCTTAGCAGTAGGTAGGGGGCCTACCAAAGATCCTTGCCTGGCCCACTTCAGGATGTGGAGCCATGCCTGCACCCTCCTCTTTGTGGCAACCCTTGATGTATTTGAAGAGTGTGATCATGTCACCCCCTCAATCTTCTCTTCACCAAGCTGAACATGCTTAGCTTCTTCAACCTCTCCTCACATGTTTTGTTTTCCATGCCTTTTATCATCCTCGTTAGCCTTCTCTGAACTCACTCCAACTTGTCCATAACTTTCTTAAAATGAACTGAATACAGTACCCCAAATGAGGCCTGACCAGCACAGAATATAATGGGACTACAGTATTACTTCCCTCAACTTGGAAAGTATGCTTCTATTATGAGATCTGTTTATTCAATAATGAGACTGATGCAATAACCCATCTTTATTTATATGTACTGTACTACTTTATTTATATGTACTATATGTACTATTCTAACATTTGTCCCCTTCAGTATACTCCCTGTTCACACACACACACCAATGCAGTCTTGCTTTCCACTGGTTGAAGGCGTGGAGCAGATTAATTTCTCTCAGCTGTTTCAACACATCTACCGTTTTCTTCTTTACTGCTTCAGTTGACTCAAAACATGTTTATTTAAGCACCAATTTCACTTTAGGGAAAAGAAAAAGGTCACATGGTGCCAAATCTGGTGAATATGGAGGATGTTCAAGTGTAGTGATGTATTTATCAGCCAAAAACTGCTTCACAGAAAGTGCTGTGTGAGCAGGTGCATTGTCTTGATAAAGAATGAAAGTATTTTTCCACAGTTCTGGCCTTTTTTTCCTGACTATTTCTCTCAGCTTTGTCAAAAGTTCCTTATAATAATGCTGGTTCACTGTTCTGCTTTCTGGAATCCATTCTGCCAAAATTATGCCCTCGATGTCAAACAACAACAGGAAGCATGGCTTTGAATGTGGACTTGCTTTGACGTGCTTTTTTCATTCTTGGTGATGATGATGTTTTTCCAGTGCATTGACTGTCATTTTGTCTTAGGATCATACTAGAAGATACAGGTTTCAGCACAAGTGATGATTTTTTGGGAAAGGTTTGGGTCCACCTCAAGTTGCTACAGAATGTCAGCACAAATTTCCTAGCAGCACTCTTTTTGTTCTGGTGTGAGAACCCTAGGAACTTTCTTGGTGCAAACTTTTCTCATGTTGAGATCCTCATGCAAAATTTTCCATGCAGTGTCTTTGTCAATATTCATGGCTTCAGCTATTATTCGGACACTGAGTTGGCGGTCTTCAGTGTTGGGGTGTATAAGCATAAAAATTAAAAATGTATTAAAGATTCCAGGGAGCAAGCCCTTTGAGAATATCTTCTTAAGAAAAGTTTCTTATAAAGTAAGCAGAGTTAACAGAGAAGGCGACTAGATTCAATTTGCATTTGTATATGTGTTCTGAATCACCCAGTCATTAAAGCCAATCAGACAAATTAAGGACAATAAAGATGTTTGCTTAAAAATGCATATCAAAACGTTTATTGAAGATATATAGCAATCTACATATTCAAAACAAATCTAGATCCTTAACTAACTAAGAGGATTTCAGGTCAGGGTAATAAACTCACCCAATCTTGGGACGTTCAGGTTAGGATAGGATAATCAAATCAGAAGTTTCTAAGCATTACAGCAGTAACATCCATATCTCCTCAGAAAAAGGGTGAATGCAGGTAAGTGAGAGCTCATCTTTCTTCTTCATGTATGGAGGTCAGATGCATGGTAGAAAGGGAAGAAAAGGAATGAAGGACCTCGTGTTGTGGCTACTCTCCCCAAGGGGGGAACAAAGAATCATAAAGTATTTAAATTAGGAGGTCATGTGATGAATGACTCAATGGTCACCCCATGGCTCCAAATGGCTAAAATAGCTTGAGAGGAAGAGGGGGGTAGGAACTTAAGCATGCAAGGAATTTCCTAAACTTAGTAAGTAGGGGGTGCATGAAGAATGCTACATTTCCCATATTCTCAAACAATCTGGCTGATTTTTCCACAATTTCTTCGGTTCAAGTGGAAGATCATCCAGGGCATTCATCGTCTTCCACATTCTCATGTCCTTCTCTAAATCTTTTGCGCCACTCAAGCACACACACATGAGACATGCCGTCTTCTCCATAGGCCTCAGTAAGCATTTGAAAAGATTCCGTTGATGTTTTGTTCAATTTTACTAAAAATTTCAATTTGACACGTTGTTTGACTTTTGAATTCAGCATTTTTCCAGCACACAACAGACAGCACAGCTGCTTTAAACAACAACTGACAATTAATTGAATGGCCGAGAATGTTGATGTTTAATGTGAAGTCGAAGGCTTTCATGGTCGGCATCCATAGATTTTCCTTGGTTTTTTTTTCTTTCTGACGTTTCTATTCCAGAACATGGCCTCACAGCCAGGGGGAAAAAAACACCAAGGAAAATCTGTAGTGTTGATGTTTGTCATGCAGGTTCAGACATGTTCAAGGGCACCAGTCAAGTGTTCACAATCAGTTCTTCCTGATCTGTCTGAAAGGTAGAAACACAGTCTTGTTATTTAATAGACAGACCTCATAATGCAGGCTAAGATAGCATTGCCTTCTTTGTTGCAGCAACACCCCGCTGTCTCATGTTCAGTTTACGATCGACAATAATTCCAAAGTCCTTTTCACATGTAGTAGATCTCAAAGCCTGAGCAGGCTTGTATGGGAGAATATGGCCATACACATTTTTATAGATTGTTGTTGTTGTTGTTGTTGTTGGGTGCCTTCAAGTCATTTCTGACTTAAGCCAACCCTAAGGTGAACCTATCACAGGGTTTTCTTGGCAGAATTTTTCAGAGAGGGTTTGGCCTTGCTTTCTCTGAGGCTGTGAGACCGTGACTTGCCCAAGGTGGGTTTCCATGGCCCAGTATGGATTTGAACCCTGGTCTCCTGTTGTCCTAATCCAACACTCAGACCACAACACCAGCATGTAATGGTGCCCACAAACAGACCAGCAGCCTATGAAGCTCTTATAATAAGAGAATTGTATGTGGTCACTAATTTTGGATTGATCAATTTATCCTCACAGATATATTCTATAGAATTCTATAGAATTCAAAGACATAGTCATGTTAGTCTGGAATACACAAGGGGATCTTGTAGCACCGTTGAGACTAAGAGAGAGATCTGAGGAAGTAGACGACTGTAAGTCTACAAAAGCTTATGCTACAATTTTCTTTCGGTTATTAATTTATTTATTCATTCATTTATTTATTTATACCCTGCTCTTCAGCCACAAAGGCTCTCAGAGCGGCTTACAAATTGTTAAGCAACAGCATTTTACACATCCACACCACTTTATAGCACACTAGGCACTAAATGGTTTCCAATGTGTGTTGTCTAATTGCCCCCACAAGCTGGGTGCTGAGTCTCAAAGGTGCTACAAGATCCCCTTGCTTACAGATATATTCTGTGTTAGATGTCCTATGTGTGTATGTAATAATTCTGCAAGCCAACCATGCCATTCATTCATTCCCTATCTCTCCCCCTTGTTAATGTACCAATCTTTCATTCTACCCCCCTTTACTACCAGTCTGGAAGAAGCAAATTCAATTGTTTTGTGTGCTCTTCCCAATCCAGGAGGAAAGTACAGGAGTATTCTCAATTAATACAAATGGTGCCTCCCCTGTTTACAACAGTGATGAAGAAGAAGGCATCACAGTTCAGTGATGCTGTACTCATCTCAATAATCTTCAAGCCACAACTCTTGCCTGGGCTGTGTGTGCAGCCAAATGAGGTGGTAGAATGGATTGTATCATTTCAGACCTAAAGTGATATGGAAGGTTTACATTTTTCCATGGCCTTCTGTGGAAAAATCTCCTTAGAAACAGAAAATGAACACAGGAAGGTATGGTCTAGGTCCAAACCATTCTCTCTGATACAATAAATCTTGTCATACTTTTTTTTTTTTTTTTTTTTTTTTTTACGTGGGAAGCATTTCAGAAAAACATTCCCCTACTTTCAGATGGAAAAGGCACAGTCTATTCATATTACCATTTCCGGGGTCTGCTGCTGCATGTGTAGACTGCAGTAAATCCACAATATATAATTGTAGTGCTCTGATACTACTTTAACTGTTATGGCTCCTTATCCTTTCGAATCCTGGGAGTTGTAGTTCAATGAGGTACTTAGAATTCTCTGCCAGAGAGCTCTAATGTTATACTTCAGGCACATTAGAGTAGTGCCTCTAAGGCTGACTGATGTAGGAGACCCACAGATTTTCAGAAACTTGTAGTTCCTTCCTTGTGCCCATTGGCTAAAACTATTTGTTTCTTTCCTGGAAACTCTCTACAGGAAATGGCTTGCCAAGCAACCCTTGTCCAGGGGCACCACTTTGAGTGGCACTGCACACTAGAGCATTCTAAGAACCTCACCAAACTATAAATCCCAGAATTCTATGGGAGGGAGCCATGGGAGTTAAAGTGATATCAAACTGATATGATTATTCATTGTGAATACAGCCCAGGCCTCTTCATTTTCTAGTCAAGACTGAAAGTGCAAAGGAGACAGCTGCTGAAATGATGCTGAATTCTCTGAACAGAGACTTTTGCAGTATTTACATACTTTATTTAGAGGTTTTTATATGACAGGCTTGAGATTGCCCTGTAATATGGCTTATATAACTGTCCAGCTGCAGTTAACTATATAGCCATGTCTGTGCTGGCTAGAGGACTTTGGGAGCTATAGTCCCACAAAAAAGGAAAGCTCAGTGAAAACATGGATTATGAAATATGTGCATTTCTTCTTACTTGCCACAAGGTGGCAAAGTCCAACTCAGCCAATAATACACAGTTTTAATTGTTTATCAGTCAATGGTAACTCTGAAAAGCAGCGTAGGATCACAAAGTTTAGTTCAGAAGCATGGGCACTCAGCATCAGTAAAATAATTGGCATCCAGTTCTAGACAAATAATGTCTGGAAGGGTTGCATAGATGTTCACATAGCAAAAAGAGAGTTGCACTATAAACATTTGTTGTTGCTTTTGTTGTTATGTGCTTTCAAGTCAACTCCAACTTACGATGGCCTTATCCTAGGGCCTACTTGGTCAGATTGAACTAGAGGAGGCTTGCAATTGGTTTCCTCTACGGCAGTGAGTGTGACTTGCCTAAGGTCATTTAATGGGTTTACATGACAGAGTGGGTGATTTGGACTCTGGTCTCTTGGAGCCCTAGTTCAACATTCAAACCACTACGCTATACTGGCTCTTGTAAACATACACATCAGGTGTCATAATAATTTGTCATACTCAAAAGAGACAACAATCTTTAAAGAATGTCTGCCTGTATCTTTCCCCCCACAAGTGAAAAAGCATCTGGGTGGGGGAGAATGATATGATTCCCAGCTAAAAAACTTTAGAAGGAAAAGGGTTGAGAAGTCCTTTCCACATAAGTTTTCTTTTTGTTTCAGATACACAGGTGAGACACACTTGCACACATGCATGTGCAACATCCAAATAAATGAAATTGCAGTGGTGACAACCAAAGGGATAGTGGTAGCAGGAGAGAGAGAGAACCCATGGATGGGTGGGGGTTAATAGGGGTTTTGTTCAGGGCTCCCTGGAGCTTGGTGAAACCTCTGCTGAGATGGGGTTTCTGGGCTTTAAACTGTGGTCTTGTCTAAACGGTTAAAATAATATGAATGGGATGAGAACATATGGCGATCTGTTCACACGGACAGGCACATAAATACGTATCATTCAGAAGGGGGGCAGCCAAATCCATTGCAAAGTCCTGTGCATTGCATCCGGGGTGTCATCCAGATTTTTTTAAAAACTCCGTATGACATGCGAACGTGTGATTGTTTGAATGCTCGCATTCACACAAATACGAACAGGCAGCATAATCTGATTGGCTGGAGGAGCATGGGGGTGGGGCTAGCAAACAGGGAAAGCGCCTGAGGCCACCATGTTAAATTTTCGGCTAAGCAAGGGTCCAGTAAGTCAATAACATGGTGATCTTATACAGTAGGAACCCTGTATCCACTGATTCATTATCCACTGATTCAATTATCCACAGAACACAAAACAGCACACCTACCATAAAGTCTTCCTAGAAAATGTGTCCTCTCTAGCCATTTTATATGTCCTCCAAGGCAACTCTATGGTATTTTAAACTGGAAGTCCCATTATTTTCAGTGCTGTTTGCTCTTACCCACAGTTTTCAGTATCCACGGGGCCCCCTGAGAACCAATCCCCAGTGGATACAAAGGTCCTACTGTACTCTTTTTCTTTCTTTCTTTTTTTGTAAATATGAACTATCGCTTGTGTACACCATGGGAAACTGTTTTTTTGTTTTTTTTTAATGGTGGTGGCAGATTTAAAATCTGGAGTAAATCACTCACGGCCGCCATCTTGGCTAGGGGGGTCATGTAGAGTTTAAGGGAGCTCTTTTGACCATGAAGCCAGGTCATAATTGTGAATGCCTGCTTTTTCAGACATGTTTGCATTCCCCCACCCCCTCGTATAGGCAAAACCTGTGACTTAAGACATGAAAGGAACAATCCACACATTCATCCCCCCCCCCAGCGGAGTGTTTTACCACAATGATGTTGCTCCGTTTTATGTGCTGTATGATCCATGGGAACAACTTTACCTCATTCTCCAACACACAGGATCTCCTTTGAGCAGTAGTTACCTACTCTTTTAGAAAGGGGTGGTGTAACCCAGTTGGGCTTAGCATCACTCCTGATGACTGATTCTCTTGGAAAACATAATCTGCATAGAACTGTGTGCATAGAATTTTCTATAATCAGGGTTCCAGGTTGCATGGAAAGTCTGTGTAAGTAGGCTTTTTAGCAGGTCTACATGTGTCAGGTGATAGCGTGCACTGGGAACCTAAACAGGTCCAGACAGCATATAATAGCAGTGTTGTTCCTTCAGGCATCAGAATAAAGGCACAGAAACATGCCTTGTGTCTAAAATAAACTTCTATTTACTTGAGCATAATAAAGAGTATTTACAGATATGTAGAGCATTCAAAAGAAAAACATCTTCCCTCTATGAAATCCAACATAGAACTGCTCAGCTCAGCTCTATAAGACATACTAAATAAATACCCAGCTCTGCAGAGTTCCT
Source organism: Gambelia wislizenii (assembly GCA_030847615.1). Lineage (NCBI taxonomy): Eukaryota > Metazoa > Chordata > Lepidosauria > Squamata > Crotaphytidae > Gambelia > Gambelia wislizenii. Next base: position 106,443,970 of record JAUMIR010000006.1, read on the forward strand.
AGCACCTCCCCCAGTCAGCTCTGTACCAGCTCAGATCCTGGGCTCAGTCAGTATTGATACATTTACCCAGCTAGCTTACTTCTGCAAACTGCAGACTGTTCGTTATATTCCAGCTCTTTACAGGATAAATCTACTGTATGCCCCAATATCATAGAATCATAGAATTGTAGAGTTAGAAGAGACCACGAGGGTCATCCAGTCCAACCCCCTGCCATGCAGGAAATCACCATCAAAGCATCCCCGATAGGTGGCCATCCAGCCTCTGTTTAAAGACCTCCAAGGAAGGAGACCCCACCACACTCCAAGGGAGTATGTTCCACTGTCGAACAGCTCTTACTATCAAAAAGTTCCTCCTAATGTTGAGGTGGAATCTCTATTCCTGGAGCTTGCATCCATTGCTCTGTGTTCCAGTCTCTGGAGCAGCAGAAAACAAGCTTGCTCCATCCTCAACGTGACACCCCTTCAAATACTTAAACAGGGCTATCATAACGCCTCTTAACCATCTTTTTTCCAGGCTAAACTTACCCAGCTCCCTAAGTCTCTCCTCATAAGGCATGATTTCCAGACCTTTCACCATTTTAGTCGCCCTTCTCTGGACACACTCCAATTTGTCAATATCCTTTTTGAATTGTAGTGCCCAAACACAGTATTCTAGGTGAGGCCTGACCAAGGCAGAATACAGTGGCACTATCACTTCCCTTGATCTAGACACTATACTACTATTGATGCAGCCCAAAATCGCATTGGCCTTTTTAGCTGCCACATCACACTGTTGATTCATGTTCAACTTGTGGTCTACTAGGACTCCTAGATCCCTTTCATACGTAGTCTCATTCAGCCAGGTCTCCCCATCCTAAGGTATTAGCTACTTCTCCTAATTTGGTGTCATCTGCAAATTTGATAAGTATGCCCCTAATACCCTCATCCAAGTCATTGATAAAGATCTTGAATAGCACTGGGCCCAGGACAGAACCCTGTGGCACCCCACTGGTCACATCTTTCCAAGAGGAAGAGGAGCCACTGCTGAGCATCCTTTGGGTTCGGTCGGTCAACCAATTACAAAGCCATTGAACAGTTAACTTGTCTAGCCCACATTTTACAACTTGTTTGCAAGAATGTCATGGGGAACCTTGTCAAAGGCCTTACTGAAATCAAGGTATGTGATATCCACAGTGTTCCCTTCATCTACCAAGCTGGTAACTTTATCAAAAAAAGAGATCAGATTAGTCTGGCATGACTTGTTTCTCTTGACAACATGCTGTCGGGGTGAGGAGCCATAATCTTTTGGAGAGTCATAATTCTACCTATGATGCCTTGGTATATACTTCACAGGCAATAGGGGTGACTAATTTACCACAGTGAAATTTGACAAGGATGTTTTTTACGCAATGATATGTATGAAACTGAAATGTTGTTTCAATCTTCATAAATGCTTTCAGGGACTGAGGGAAGTATTAAATATATAGTCATGCTTGATGTAATTAAGCTGTCTTGAATATCAGAAGTATTTGTATTTTTGGTGTAGCCATAAGCCACAGCAGTTTAATTATGAAGAAGTATCAGCCGAGAAGTTAGCAGCTGAAATTTCAGTTCTGTCATGGCAATAGTCTTCTTTACAAGGCTTTTGTATGGATTTGCCAAGCTGAGGCATATGAAGGGATCTTTGGATACTCAGCTAAAGGTGATCTTTATGTTTTATATTTTGTAATAAACATCTTTCCCACTATAGTATACGGTATGACCGCTGTATCCACAGGGCCTGTATCCATGGGTTCACTTAGCTGCGTCTGAAAAAGTAGTGTCTCTCCAGTGGAAGAATACCATACCATAGAATCACACTGGAGGACCTAGAGGATGCCTAGATAGGTGGTCTCTCTAGACATCTTCTAGATCCTCCAGCACGACTCTATGGTATGTGTGAGCCAGAAGTAATTCATTTTAATAGGATTCACTATTATTTGTGGTTTCCGGTATCCATGGTAAGTCTGAGAACATCTCCCCTATGGATACGGGGGTCGTACTGTATAACTAACATTCTTTTAGTGGTCAAATTGATGATAAAAAGCTCTTCTTCAGAATCTTGTATTTGGAATAAAAGAAAATTATTATAAGATTATATGTAGATGGTATTTAATCCCAGTAAGATGGAATCAAATAGATAAAAGTATTCAGCACAGTGTTGGAGGGGATGTCAAGAACTGGGGATGTATATTCATATGTGATGGAATTGCAAATATATGCCGAGATTTTGGAAAATAGTAATGAAGGAAATAAGTGAAATAATGGAGATAAATATACCCTCATGTCCTGAAATAGCATTATTATCATATTGTGAAAAAATACAAGAACCTCAAATTGTTAAGGAATTATTAACAAATCCAGCAGCAAGGTTAATAGTAGCAAAGAAATGGAAAACACAAGGTGAATACCAAATAGAAGAATGGTATAATGAAGTATGGAATATAGCTATAAATGAGAAATTAACAAACATGGTTAAAGAAAAAAGGGAGTGCTAAATAAGAACATTTTTGGTGATAAATGGAGTAAATTCTTAGAATTTGTATTAATAAAGGGGAGAGGAAGCAAACCTGAGTTGGAAACAATGGCATTTTGGAAAGAGGGATGAATGTAAAGGGAAGTCCCTGGGTGGAGGGAATCACTTTTATGTTATTGAGTATATTTGTTTGGTAGGTTGTGTGTAAAATTTGTATGTTTTTTTTACATTTAATAAATAATATTTAAAAAAAGAATCTTGTATTTGGATTTGGGGTGATGTTGGCACTTGACTTGATATGAAATGATCTGGTTTCTTTTGTCACATTATATGCAAGGAGTAGATGGCTAGTCTTTACCACACTTGTTTATCCTTTAATACACTAGCAGCTGTTGGTAGGGGTAACATGTCAATGCAAATTTTGAAAATATGGGTGAGTAAATCACAGGCCACTTGTGGACTCCAAGGCTGGATTTATGGCTCTGAAACAAACAAATATATATATATTCTAAAGATATGGGAGAAATGCTCCTGCAGGGGATGCTATTTTCCTCTAAAACAAATCTCCATGTGCTTGGTATTAACCATAGACACGTCATTTTAAAAAACAACAGGAAGTTTTGTTTTAAAAAGGGAGGGAGGTGACCTTCTGGAGGGGCTGACAATGTAGTCTCTGCAGGGTGATGAATCTAGAAAAAAAGGTCCCTGGAACTTGTCCACCCCACCTTAAAGTTTCAGAATTTAATGGTTTTAATCTGTACTGTATTTATTTGTTCTTAAATTGTCCCCATAGATTTACTTTAGTTTTTATCTTCAACCTGTTTTACATAATTGTTGAAGTCTCACTTCTGCTGACTTGATTAATGGATGTTCTACCCACAGAAGGTAGCCACTAATTATTGCCTTGGGTTGCCTCAATAATTATGTTTTCCATATAAAAATTAACCTACTAAGCAAAAAATCATAATTGCATGCAATAAGAATTTGTTTTTGGCTACTTCTAGAAGGTCTGTAAGAATAAAAGAAATTACAGTTTTATATTTCCAGAAAGTTGCATGGCATTAAAAAAGAAATACAATTTGATGTTACCTTTGATATACAAAGAGTTTTTCTTTTTTTCTTTTGTAAACACAACACAGTTTGGATGGGAAATAATGGTGTGCCCACAGTCACCCACTGAACTTCAAGACCTGAATGGGATACAGGGATACAGCCCAAAGTGCATAAAGGCTTTTAAAAGCTGCAAGCTTAAACACACATGGAAACAACTGGACTTACTTCTGAGAACCTATGTACAGAATTGTCTTCAGATTACCTTTACTTTTAATATATTAAACCTGTAAATTGCTTTTCTTCATTAGCACATTTTTGTCTGGTTTTCACTGAATGATGAGTATCTTCAGTATTTGAAAGTGTACTTTTTAGCATAGGTTTTGGCTTGGTGTTGCATCCCTCCCATAAATATGTGTACATGTGGGAGGAACTGTTTAGGACTTTAAATACTCTGTGGCTTTGCTCATGCTTTCTGTGGACTACTGGGTGAAAAAGTGGGATCAGTGGACAGGTATCCATTTTCTAATAGATGGCAGCCTTCAAGGATAGCATTCCCTACCCTGGTACTTTTCAAATGCACTGAACTAGAATTTAATTGGTCCTGTGGCTGGGGATAATGGAAACTATAGTTTAGTGCACCTAGAAGGCACAAAGGAAGGTTGTTTCAGAACAATTATATATGGATCCTTATTATAAAGGGCACAACATTTTTATACTGGTTTAGCCAACAAATGAGAAACTAGAATCATAGAGCTGGAAGAGACCATGAGGGCCGTCTGTTACAACCCCCTGCCATGCAGGAATAAACAAAGCATTCCCCACAGATGGCCATCCAGCCTCTGTTTAAAAACCTCCAAAGAAGGAGACTCCACCACACTACAAGGCAGTGTATTCCACTGCTAAATAGCTCATGCTGTCAGGAAGTTCTTCCACATATTTAGAAGGAATCTCTTTTCCTATAGTTTGAGTCCATTGCTCCATGTCCTAGTAGCAGAAAACAAGCTTGCCCCATCCTCAGTATGACATCCCTTCAAATATTTAAACATGGCTATCATCCCCTCTTAACCTTCTCTTCCCCAGGCTAAACATACCCAGCTCCCTAAGCCACTCCTCATAGGGCATGGCCTCCAGACCTCCCACCATCCTGGTCCCCCTCCTCTGGACACATTCTAGCTTGTCAATATCCTTCTGGAATTGTGGTGCCCAGAACTGGACACAGTATTCCAGGTGAGGTTTGACTAAAGCAGAATAGAGTGGCACTATTACTTCCTTTGAGCTAGACACTATACTCCTATTAATGCAGCCTAGAATTGCATTGGCTTTTTTAGCTGCCATATCACACTGTTGACTCATGTTCAGTTTGTGGTCCACTAAGATTCCTAGATCTCCTTTGCATGTACTGCCATCAAGCCAGGTGTCACCCATCCTGTATCTGTGCTTTTCATTTTTACTACATTTCTCTCTGTTGAAATTCAGGTCCTGTCTATGCAGTCAAAATAATATGAACAAGATGTGAAAAATCGGCGATCCATTCAAATGACTTTTTGCACAAACACATGTCATTCAGAAAGGGGGCAGCCAAATCACTTCAAAGTCTGTGTGCACCATGTCCAGGGCTTTGTATGGATTTTCTGAAAAGCTCTGTATGACTTCCAAATGTGTGAATGTTTGAACACTCATGTTCGCACAGATACAAACAGGCAGTGCAATCTGATTGGCTGGACAAGCACAGGGGGTGGAGCTAGCAAAGAGGGAAAGCAGCTGAGGCTGCCATGTTGGATTTTTGGCTAAGTGAGGTTCCGGTAAGTCAATCAAATAGCAATTTTTAACCTTTTTTAAATTTCTTAATTTGTAAATACAAAGTGTTGCTTGTGTCTACCCTTGGAAACCGTTTTTTTTTTCCCCCATGGCAGCGGCAGATTTAAAATCTCAAGTAAATCACTCGTGGCGGCCAGCTGGCTAGGGGGTCATGAGGAGTTTAGGGGGGGCTCTTTTGTCCGTGTAGACAGGTTGCATCATTGCGAATGCCTGCCTTTCTGAATGTGTTCATATTTTCCCCCCTCGTATAGACAAGACCTCATTTTACTAGTTTTGGCCCAGCTTTCTAATCTGTTAAGGTCATTTTGAATTCTGATCCTATCCTCTGGGGTATTAGCTATGCTTCCTAATTTGGTGTCATCTGCGAACTTGATAAGCATGCCCTCTATTCCCTCATCCAAGTCATTGATAAAGATGTTGCATGGCACTGGGCCCAGGACAGAACCCCGTGGCACTCCACTGGTCACTTCTCTCCAGAATGAAGAGGAGCCATTGGTGACTACCCTTTGGATTCAGCCCATCAACCAATTACAAATCCACCTAACAGTTGCATTGTCTAGCCCTCATGTTACTAACTTCTTTGCAAGGATATCGTGGGGGACTTTGTCAAAGGCCTTACTGAAATCAAGATACACTACATCCACTGCATTTCCTTCATCTATCAAGTTGGTAATTATCAAAAAAAGAGATAAAACTAGTCTGGCATGACTTATTTTTCAGAAACCCATGTTGACTTTTAGTGATCACAGCATTTCTTTCTAAGTGCTTACAGACTGTATAATGATCTGCTCTAGAATCTTTCCTAGTATTGATGTCAGGCTGACTTGGCGGTACTTATTTGAGTCTTCTTTCCCATTTTTAAAGATGGGGACAACATTTTCCCCCCTCCAGTCTGCTGGTTGTCTGGGACCTCTCCTGTTCCACAGGATTTCTCAAAGATTATTGCCAGTGGTTCTGAGATTACTTCTGCCAGTTCTTTTAGTACCCTTGGATGAAGTTCATCTGGCCCTGGAGACTTTAAACTGATTCCTGAACAACCTCTTTACCTATTCTATACTGCATTTCCTCCACTGCATCATCTGCTCCATTTTCTCCAGGTTGAGCACTCTTCTTTTGGGAGAAGACCGAGGCAAAGAAGGTGTTGAGCTCTGCCTTTTCTCTGTTCCCTGTTAGCATTTTCCCATCTTCTCCCCACAGCAGCCCTACCACTTCCTTGTTCTTTCTTTTGCTGCAAACATTTTTTTTTAAAGCCCTTTTTATTGTTTTTAAACTCTCTAGCAAGACTGAGCTCTATCTGTGCTTTTGCTTTTCTGATTTCCCCCCTACATATGCTGGCTATTTGTTTGAATTCTTCTTTGGTAATTTCTCCCTTTTTCCATTTCTTGTACGTGTTTGTTTTAAGTCTTAGCTCAGTTGCAAGTTCTTTAGACATCCATCCTAGTTTCTTTAGACACCTGCCACTTTTCCTCCTCATTGGAACTGTTTGAAGTTGTGCCTTCAATTTCTCACTTTTTAGAAACTCCCATCCATCATGAATTCCCTTCTCTTTTAGTATTCCTGACTATGGGGTCAACCCCAGTAATTCCCTAAGTTTTCTGAAATCATCTTTCTTAAAGTCTAGAAGACATGTCTGACTACACTTGGCTTCCCCTTTCCTATGTATAAGCATAATAAACAGCATAATAGTGAAAGGAAATGTGTAATGGATTTATGATTACATAGCGTTGGGTCCAGTCGTGCTGTTCTGCTGGTAGGAAGGAGTCTACTTATGAAATGGGAAGGGGATGTTTCCCACCACTTGCCATTCCCCTTTCAGTGCCCTCAAAATCTGTTTCAGAATGTTACAAAACCAACTTAAGCAGATTTTCAAAGTAGGGAGATAAGAACAGAAAGAAGATCGCATTGGACTAGTGGACTTTTACTAAAGTAACGTCAGATATAGTCCATGCTAATTAAGAAACTCCACATACAAAAATTATTGTTAGCAATAAATTGCTAGAAATATTAAGATAGAAAAGCACCAGTTCAATTCTCCATGTGCATTTAATGAAACCTGATAAATTAAATCTGTAGCTATTGCGAGCAAGGGACGTCAGCATATATGCAGGATGCAGATTGGTACCTCCATTGAAATTTATTAGTACCACCACTTTTTCTTAGAAATGTAAGAGCTGCACATGCTTTTTTGTAGATTTCAACAGTGAAGTCAATATTTGCCTGCCATTGTAATGGAAGGTAAAAATGTAACAAATCTTGGTAAAAACTCTACATCAGGGATGGGAACTTCTGTAGGTTAGGATCCATTTTTTCAGCTTGGGATATTGCTTCAGGGTTACATGCCCAGGGCTGTGGTCTAAGGGAAAGGGCGTGGAGCTTAGCAGACATTAAAAAATGTATAAAATAAAAAAGGCTACTTTTCTTTTTATATTTTTATACTTAATTTTCAAATTATTAACAAACATTCCCTCCACTCATTATTAACAAATAATAATAATAAATAATAATAAAATTTATTTATACCCCGCCCCTCTGTTAAAACAATCGGGGTGGCTTACAAAAATTAAAATATAATACAGATAAAATCCCCAAACACCCCCCACCGCACCATCCCCCATAAAAAAATATTAAACAATTATAAATTAAAACCAACTAATCTAAAATCACAATTAAAAACAATAAATACAATAAAATACTATAAATGGCCAGCGGACTAAAAGAAGCCAGGATCCCCTGAGGCCGGGATCTAATTAGGAAAGGCCTGCCGAAAGAGATCTGTCTTTAGTGCTTTTTTAAAGCTACTCAGGGTTGTTATCTGACGGATCTCGTTCGGCAGGTCATTCCACAATTTGGGGGCGATTACTGAAAAGGCCCTCTGGGAGGTTTGCAGACAGCCTAGATTTTTGTGGCTGAAGCAAATTCCTCCCAGAGGACCGGAGTGCGCGGGGAAGATTGTATGGGAGGAGGCGGTTCCGGAGATAAGTTGGACCCAAGCCATTTAGGGCTTTAAAGGTAATAACCAACACCTTATACTGGGCCCGGAAACAGATAGGCAGCCAGTGGAGAGATCTTAACACTGGAGTTATATGGTCTCTCCGAGATGTTCCCAAGACCACTCTGGCTGCCATATTTTGTACCAACTGAAGTTTCCGGACCAAGCATGAGGGCAGCCCCATGTAGAGCGCATTGCAGAAATCTAGATGAGAGGTTACCAGCACGTGCACCACAGTCTCGAGGTCCTTTACTTCCAGGAAATGGCACAGCTGGCGTATCAGCCGAAGCTGATAACAGGCGCTCCTGACCATCGCATTCACCTGACTAGTCATCTGAAGCGATGAATCAAGGAGCACCCCCAGACTGCGAACACAGTCCTTAACGGAGAGCGTGACCCCATCCACGACTGGAGGTTGCAACCCAACTCCTGGTTTCGGGGCCGCTACCATGAGCACCTCCGTTTTGTCTGGATTTAATCTCAATCTGTTTTTCCTCATCCAGCCCATTACTGCTTTAAGACAGTCATTAAGAGGAGAGACACCATCGGAATTCGAGGCCGACGATCGGGACAAGGAGAAATAGATCTGGGTGTCATCAGAAATAACTTCCTTCCAGAAATACTTCATTAATTTATATTTGGGAAGGTGAATTTAATTAATAACAAATAAAATCCATTCATTAATACTCAACTAATTATTGTTAAATGTATTTTTGTGAGAGTGTACATGTACTTGTACCTCTTACATGTACTCTACCTCTTACATATATTGATTTTAATATGATGTTGACTATGATATTGATTTAGGCAAAACAACACATAAATTGGGGATTAGAAAATAGAGTGAAGTATAATCTGTATTTGTTTTGTTTTTAATTGTTAAAGGGAAAGTTTTCTTCAAGACCAATTTTACTATATCACACATATTCATAAATTCATTCCAAAGCAAGCAGGCAAAGATTTTACTTGGTTGATTAATGTTTGGGTTAAATACTTCTCCTGCCCTCCCTTTGTTTTGTTACATTGCTCATATCTCTAGTGTAAAATGATCATGCAATTAGCTCTCTTATTTGAAATAAATAAATAAAACCTGATCTTGAAAGAGCAACAGCAATAAAACCCATGATAGGGCCAAATGAGCTTCTTCTACTTCAAAGCAGCCAAGAAATCATTGCTCAGAAGAGAAAAAAAGTTGCTCTCTTTGATTATTTTTGTCATCTGATTTATTTTGTGATTTTACATAAGTAAAATATACATGGCAACTAATAATAAATAATACTATACTTTCTTGTTTGATTCCATGTTATTCCTCTAGAGTAGATTGGAATTGCACAAAATTGTTAGTTTGAAAAACTATAGACTTTCAAACCTCCAAGTGGGGTGTGGCTTAAATCCAACAGCCAGCAAATAAAAAGCAATAAAAGAGGCTCTGATCCAATGGTAAGTCCATGCAGCAATATAAAATGAATTGCGTTCATTTGCTGTTGGAAGGGGTAAAATGGGGCCACCAATACCTGGGGTATTAAAATATACCTCCAGCATATTTTAAGTATATATACAGTGCCACTGGCAGCCTGAGGTCACGGAGGCACCTTGTGGCAAGATGAGTTGCCCTCCCTGCTCCAACCATAGACCTCCAGTGTGCAATGTTGTGTTAGGTTGTGGAATCAGATGGTCAAGAGTTACTTACAGTAACTCAACTATGAAGTGCACACAAGTTTGATTGCCTATGCACATGGGCCCTAGCTATTTGAGTCAGAAGTATAAAACAGGGTGGGGGAGAGCGTTATTAATTTAAGGTTGCTAATGAATGATTTAGTTGTTAATTTTGATTTTTAAAAGACATGTTACAACCACAGGAATCATATGTTCACATGTGCTTTTAATTCAGAAGGTAGTGCTGGTTGTCATCTTCAGGCAAGTAAATCAATTTGAAGGATGTACAAGGAGCCTGATGGCACAGTGGTTAAATACCAGTACTGCAAACTACAAGGTTATGAGTTCGATCCCAGAGGGCTCCAACGTTGACTCAGCCTTCCATCCTTCTGTAGTTCAGTAAAATGAGTTCCCAGCTTGTTGGGGGCAATTAGCTAAAAACACACACACATTGTAAAGAGCTTAGGGGGTGATTTTACTTGTGGGGGGGTTGGGCTGTGAGGCCGTGTTCTGGAAATGTTTACTTCTGGCATCTTCAGAAAATGGTTGAGTAGGCGTGTGTGTGGAGTTTATATACTGTGAACCCCTGTTGGGGAGTATATGTAAATTTGTGTATTTGAATAGTTAGTTTCTGGGTTTAGATGTGCAAGGAGGATTAGTATCTGTTTGGCTAGTGGTTGATTGATGGTCCATTACCTGCTGGAAATCCCCGGGTCCCTGGGTGGAGTTCATTTGCAAGTGTTGTTTTGATTCTATTGTTTTTCAAAACTGGAAGCCAGATTTTGTTTACTTTTAGGGTTTCTTCTTTTCTGTTGACGTTGTCCAGGTGTTTGTGAATTTCAATAGCTTCTCTGTGCATTCTGACATGATAATTGTTGGCCTGGTCCAGAATGTATGTGTTTTTAAATAACATTTTGTGTCCATGTTGGTTTATAACATGTTCTGCTACTACTGATTTTTCTGGCTGGCCCAATCTGCAGTGTCTCTCATGTTCCTTGATTTGTGTTTGCACACTGCGTTTAGTGGTCCCTATGTAAACTTGTCAACAGCTGCATGGTATGCGGTAAACTCCTGCAGCTGTGAAAGGGTCTCTTTAGCTGGTCTGTAGATTGTTTGGAGGTTATGTTTCCTCATCAGTTTCCCTATCCTGTCTGTGACTCCTTTGATGTATGGTAAAAATACCTTCCCTTTGGGTGGCTGTTTTTCTTCTTCATTACTGTGTTTTTTTCTGGGTCTGAGTGCTCTGGTGATGTCTGATCTAGAGTAACCCATTAGCCTGTAGGGCCCAGTTTAGGTGCTTCAGTTCGTCCTCCAGGTATTGGGGTTCTCAGATCCTTTTTGCGCAGTCTACCAATGTTTTTATTGTGCTTCTTTTTTGTCCTGGGTGCTGAGTGGAGTTCTTGTGTAGGTATCTCTCCGTGTGTGGGGGTTTTCTGTATACCTTGTGGCCTAACCATTGATTTGGTTTGCGGATGACTAGGACATCTAAGAATGGCAGTGTTCCTTCTTTTCTTTTTCCATCGTGAATCGGATATTTGGGTGGATGCTGTTCAGATGGTTCAGGAATGAGACCAAATCTTCTCCGTGGCTCCAAATGATGAAAGTGTCATCCACATATCCGAACCATGTTGTGGGCTTTTTTGGTGATGTTTCCAGGGCTTAGGAAGTGCTTTGGCACTGATAAGCGGTATATAAATATCAATGCTATTGCTATTGCTACTTGTGCAGCAGTCCTGTTTTTAGGATTTTTTTTCCTATTTGATATATGTAACTCCCTGAAGAAGACAGATATTTACAATGATATGAGGGAAAATACACATTCATTAAATAAATAAAGGTGTCTACTGGATATTTACTCCTAAAGGACTGCTGCAGTCTTGAAAATAAAGTGTGTATGCTTTTACTGTACAATGGGCCCTTGGTATGTGCTGGGGTTTGGTTCCAGGACCTCCACCCATGGATACCAAGGTTTGCTTCTTGGATTAAAAAAAAATATATTTTCAAACCATGGGTGGTGGAAAATTTGGATGCCGAATATGTGGATATGTGAGCGAACATCCTGGAGGAGGAGGAAGGCAGGCAGGCAGGCAGGAAGAGGAAGGCCTAAGAAGCAGGGCTCCTCCAGTTCACCCCAGGCCCAGCCAGCCCATTGAGCCAAGCGTGGGCAACTTCTTGGCTTGGTGCGCCTTTGCCTCTGCTCTCCCTCCCTCAAGCTGTCAGCCCTCCCATTTCTCTGCATGGCCCCCGGACTCATCCAGGGAGAGCAAGAGGCAGAAGGTGGCAGCGCCACCCCAAGCACTCAACCACCTGCCTGGAGCCCCTTTGTCTATCCATCACCCAGCCCAGCCTGGCCAGACCCCACTGCTTCCGCCCTTACCGTCCTGGGTCAGCTTCAGCTCCTACCAGGCAGTGGCGAAGAAGGAGAAAACACAGCAGCAGCGGCATCCTCCGCGACTCTCCTAGCAGCATCCCCCATTCCGTGCCTCCCTCCTCATGGTACCCGGTGGTGGCAGAGGCAGTGAGAGCAATTGAGGAGGCAGTGGTAATCCTCCTCCTACTTGTGTCCCAGGCCGCTGCCGCCGCTGAAAACCCCACAGGGTTGGGAGAAGAGAGGCGAGCTCTCTTCCCCACTCCCTCGTCCACCATCCGCCGACGCCAACCGCAGATAACTGAATCAAGCAGATACGGAGGTGCTACTGTATAATCATAACAACCTCTAAATTAAGGAAATTGAATATTTTAAGGAAGATATATAGTTTTCTATAGGGTTTTTTTGTATCTGTTTGTCTACTCCTGCTCTGTAATCAGAAGACAAGCATGCATTCCTGGGAGCAAGGCTAAGTTAAGTCATTTTTTATTGTGGTCATGTTGTCATTCTGTGGTGTCTGCTTTTCAGTCATTAGTGTCTCCAGAGAATTACTCTTAAAGACTGGTTCTACCTGAGAAGGTCTAAGTGCAATATCCTCTCCACCTCTTGTTTCTGTAGATACTAGATAAGAAGGACTTGAGGCGGCAACGCTCCGGGCTGTAGGAAGAACTCTGCTCTGCCAGTGAAGTGATGGGACAGATACATTACGATCCCTGTATCCGCGGAACCGGTACCTGGGGAGTCACTTATCCTCGTCCAAAAAAATATGGTCTCTCTAGGCATCTTCTAGGTCCTCCAGTGTGATTCTATGATATGCTTCAGCTGGAAGCTGACCATAGAGTCATGCTTGAGCCAGAAGTCATTCATTTTAATAGGGTTCACTATTATCTGTGGATTCCATGGTAAGTTCAGGAATGTATCCCCTGCGGATATGGGGGTCATATTGTACAAATCTTTAAGGATAGAAAAGAATCAATATGGTATATTGGTAAAAGTTATGGACTGGGAGCTAGAAAATACATTCTCCTCCTAAGCCTTGAAGTGATTTTACTCGAGTCACTCCCTTGTACCCTCAGCTTTACCTACCTCACAGGGTTGCTGTGAGGAGAAAGTGGGGATGATGACAGCCAGATATACAGCCTTGAGCTGATATATTTATATATAAATAAGTAGACATCTAAATAAATATACAAATGGTGTTTAGTTCCATCTTATGTTTAAAAATAGAAAGGGTAGCTTAAAACCAGGACCATGAGACACTGGTATACAGTTCTCTTGGCTGCTTTGCTACGTTTAGATGTCTAATATAAGAATTAAGGTTGCCATTGTGTTTGCTGTTGAATGCTGAAGCTTTTTTACCACTCTTGGCAATGAGAGTTTGCATAAAGGAGGTAGTGCTCTGAACGTAAGGTTCTTAATTGTACAATGAGAGCCATAAAATAATGAGTCATTAGTACCACACACTGACTCAGGAAGCAAGTGGTTTAAGGTGATGTTTGTACATGACCAACAACTGATCTGTTCAGAATAAATGGCAGCTGTAGTTGTTTTACGTGCACTGGCTTGTGGTAGCTGCATTAAGGGGGGGATGGTTCCTCCCTCCGCCACAACACCCTTCCCCCTTCCACAAAAGACCAACAGAGTTGAAAAGCACAGCTTAGTAGTGAAGGATTTTCAAGAAACATTTGTCATCTGCAGACACATTTAAGGCACTGTGGGTATCCCATGTGAAACTGTTTAGACTACTTTCAGTTAATTTTACTACCTAGCTAATGCTTAAAGAAAAGTTGAAAGCCTCGACTTGGCATTTTTATATGCCTGCTTTTGTGTATCTTCCTAAGCCAGCCCGTATCTGTTCTGAAGGCACTTCCAATAGCAGGCCTGGTCTGACCACTGAGATAACTTATTGCAGCACAGGGAAATCGAGATTGGGAGCAGAGCTGGTTTGAAAGGGCATATCTGGGGGAGACTGAAAAATTAGTCAGAGGAATGTGGTGGGGAAAGGAGGTGATACGTGTGAATGAGCAAGTGCAGGATAAAGAGCACTAAAGGAAAGGGGTGATAACTTGAGCTGGAAGAAGGAAAGCAGGCAGCAGTGGGGCGAGTGGGAGAGTAGCCATGGACCTGGCAATCTGGTCAGCCATCTGCTATGTGGGGGGCAGGATTTAAACAATGATATTTTAAAAAGAGAGAAGCCAAGAAATCTTTCCAGAAGCTCTTAAAATAGTAGCTGCTTCCATTTCCCATGGAAGGCTATTTAGCGTTAAATCTCCAAAACCTCATTATCTCTGGGGAACCGGGCTAAAGCAGGGTACCAATAATGCTAGAGTTGCATAGGTAGGCATTCTGATTGTGTAAACAAGGTGACTGATGAGAAATCAAAAATTTCTTAAGATCAGAAATGGAGAGCAGAAGGGTCAAAATGTAGACACAAATCCTTCAGAAGAGAAGCAAATTGGATAACTGTGTATTTTAAATAGTGTTAATTATTTAAATATCAGTTTGATATTTCTGTTGTTAGACCTTTGGAACTTATGGCCCTGGTTTTCAGGAGAAACCCTCCTGTCTGGTTTTCAGAGGAACCCCACTGTGGTATGTTTTAAGCATTTTTATTCTGGCTTTTGGTTTGTTTGTTTTTCTTGAGAGCACAGTCCATTTTGAGAATTGTATTATGAGTGCTTGTTTTTAACCCTTTTCATTGTTTAACTGATGGAGGGTTGTTTTTTTATTGCTGATTATTTATTCTGCATAACAATAATAACTGTGCTCCTCTTCCATTATTTCTACATTTTTGTACAACACTCTGAAATATTCTATTAAATGAAGTAAATGGGGCTTTAGAAATGTGCACATGCGATAGTTTGTATTTTAAAAAGAAAGAAAGTACAGTATATAAGATTGCAGTTTGATCGATTTACCAGACCCTCGCTTAGCCAAAAATCCAACATGGTGGCAGCATGCATTTTCCCTCTTTTGCTAGCCCTGCCCCCATGCTCATCCAGCCAATCAGATTGCACTGCCTGTTCATATCTGCGCAAATGTGATCATCCAAACAATTGCACATTCCCATGTTGTATGGAGCTTTTTTTAAAAAAATCTAGACAAAGCCCTGGATGCTACACACATGGACTTTGTGGTGGATTTTGCTGCCCCCCTAACTAATAACACATATTTGTGCAAATGTCCGTATGAATGGATCACCTTCTGTTTGTATGCCGTTCATATTACTTTCACAGTTTAGACAGGCCATAACTGTTAGATCTGGCCACTCTCTCTCAAAGAACACCATCTTGGATTAAAGGTCTGATTCAGTATAAATTAAGTTCCTCTGCTCAATCTTAATTTCTACATGTAGCAAAATGATGAGATTAGCATACTGGTTTGGGTTGGGTTTTCTTTTTATTACGAGGCTTTTGCATTCAGCCTGGAAAATCAATTTTGTGAAGAATTGATTTCCCTTTTTGTTTTCCCTTTTTCAGATGGAAAAAAAGCCAGTGGTATGCATTTTATTGTGTGTGTGTGCATGTTTGCTTTGATTTAAAATTCTGATTGAAAGCTTTGGAAAATAATTTGCAGACTGAGTGGAGACAAGAAAAAGAATTTGAAGCACTAGAAGGAAATAGATTGTTGGATTTTTAACAGAATAGACTAAATTGGTGCTTCTCTGTGTGTTTTCATGGGAGTATATGAAATGTCTTAACAGAAAGATGGCCAGGCTTTGTTAATTTAAAGGGTGTTTTTCTCTTTTCTGTTAATAATTATCCTGATATTTTAATGCAGAATTTAATATGCTTTGGTACAGCCCAGTTGTAAAGATCTGCCCTAATGTTAGTATTACAAACACTGCCTTGTGTCACTGCAGCTAAGCAGAATTTCTCTGTTTGCTAGCAGGATAGAGACAAGGCCAATGCGATTTTGGGCTGCATCAATAGAAGTATAGTGTCCAGATCAAGGGAAGTAATAGTGCTGCTCTATTCTGCCTTGGTCAGACCTCATCTAGAATACTGTGTCCAGTTCTGGGCACCACAATTCAAAAAGGATATTGACAAATTGGAGCGTGTCCAAAGAAGGGCGACTAAAATGGTGAAAGGTCTGGAAACCATGCCTTATGAGGAGAGACTTAGGGAGCTGGGTATGTTTAGCCTGGAAAAAAGATGGTTAAGAGGCAATATGATAGCCCTGTTTTAAGTATTTGAAGGGGTGTCACGTTGAGGATGGAGCAAGATTGTTTTCTGCTGCACCAGAGATTGGAACACAGAGCAATGGATGCAAGCTCCAGGAACAGAGATTCCACCTCAACATTAGGAGGAACCTTTTGACAGTAAGAGCTGTTCGGCAGTGGAACGCACTCCCTCGGAGCGTGGTGGGGTCTCCTTCCTTGGAGGTCTTTAAACAGAGGCTGGATGGCCATCTGTCAGGGATACTTTGATCGTGATTTCCTGCATGGCAGGGGGTTGGACTGGATGGCCCACGTGGTCTCTTCCAACTCTGCAATTCTATGATTCTATGAAGGTAGTTCTATATCTCTGGGTAATGAAAATGCTTAATCTGATCACACTAAAATGGATTTCCCTCCCCACCCTTTTCTTGCACTTTTTACTGGTCTTAAAGATTTCTGATAGCCTCTAATTTACGTTCACAACAACTTCACGCATTCACAAACATGCTCCATACAAGTACTGGTGGGGATTTCTGTAGCTGGGCTAATAACAGGACTTGTCCTTTCAAAAGTTTTGTTTCTGATATGATGTGTAGAATTGGGTCATTATAAACATAAATCCTTTCCAAATTACGTAGTGAAGTAGTAAGCATGATAATATAAAAGAGAATATTGCAAGTTTACATGGCATATGTTTTAGAACTAATGCAATAAGACTGTGTCAGAAAGCATTTAATCATCTCAAATTTGATTTCCCTCTTTTTACAGTTTTATTGAGCAAGTTGCATCTCAATAATTCAGCAAACCCATATGTGCTTTTAACTTTTTTTATTATGCTTTAAATGCATTTGGTATGTTTTTAATTTTGCATTTTTAATCAAATTGTTTAATTGCTTTTTAACATTTGCATTAATAGGTGTGTGGAGGGTTTGGCGTTTTTTTAGCTGTGCAGTCATCCCTTCCCATTCGTGGGGGGTTAGGGGCAGAACACCCCCATGAAAGGAAAAACAATGTGAATAAAGTAAAGAGTAAAGTAAAAACACCACCACTGTATGCCCCTCCCTGCCTGCCCTCCTCCTCCAACACACACACACACACACACTTTCCCCTCCCCGTCCCCGGGGAAGAGCCAAGGCTGGGTGGGAGGCAAGGCTGAGTGGCTCCCACAGTCCCAGGCTGGCCAAAGCCGCAGCAGGGCAGGAGAGCCCCGCCACCATCACCACACTGACGTGCACCATTGCCACACCACCCAGTGAGTGGATGGCGGGGCAGCTGGTGGTGGTGCTGCCGCCATCATTGCAATCCCAGGGATGGTGAGGCTGGCCAAAGTTGCAGCGGGGTCAGGAGAGCCCCACGGATATCATCGCACTGCCGTCCACCTGCCTGCCTTCCTCCTCCAATACACACACACACATACACACACACACACTTTCTCCTCCCCGGGAGAAGAGCCAAGGCTGGGTGGGACTCCTCAAATACACAAAACCGTGAACAGAAAAGCTGTGGAAAGGAAGGGACGACTGTACTTCATTTTAATTTGTTGTGATCTGCCTTGGGTTCTGTGCTGGGAGAAAGGCAAAGAATGAATGAATAAATGAATAAGCTGCATTCTGTATACACCTTTCTCACAGACTACAAAGTGGTCCTTGTTATCTTTTTTGCTATCCTTCTGGATCTAGAAGACCTGAGAAATCATGTGATTATTTATTTATTATTTATTTTATTTGTGCAACTTCTGTGGCACCTTTCTCCCGAAGTGGGACCCAAGGCGGCTCACAAGACAATGAAAATCACAATTAAAAACAATTAAAGCCAATTAAAATACACACAGTAAAAAACAAATAAAAGCAACATAAAAAACATAAAAACACACCAGATAAAAGCCACAATTATATGCCAAAGGCCTGCTTAAACAAGAATTTTTTGCCTGCTGGCAAAATGTCAACAGGCAGGGGGCCAGCTTAGCCTCCTGTGGAAGGGAGTTCCAAAGGGTGGGAGCAGCCACATAGAAGGCTCTCTCTCATGTCCTCACCAAGCAAGCTGTGATGGTGATGGGACCAAGAGAAAGCCTTCCCCTGCATAGCTTAAAACCCTTATACAGAGAGGTTTGTACAAAGAGATACCATCTTTCAGATAGTCTGGATCTACGCTGTGTAGATTACAAGTGTCAAAATGAACAAACCTATTTGTAAAATCAGCCTGAAGGGCCACCTTGTTCCATCCGAACCTGTTTGTGGTATAAGAACTTCAGAGGTTATGCTCTATATGCCCTAATCATCTGAAATATTATGGGGTGGTGATAGGGGACAAGACCTTCCCTGTGATGGCACTAACATTGTGGAACTCACTTCTTCCTTCGGTGACACATTGCTATTATGCTTACCCATATGAACAGAACATGGTAAGGATATACACACACTATACTTCATAAAGTATAGAAAGTAATTTGCAGTTCTGTGTGTCAGTTTCAGCAGCATAGCCATGTTTAGGCAGCACGAGGAGCTGCTACCTTCCAGAATCCTCCATCCTTAATTATAAGCCACCCTTAATTATAGGAAGAAGACGTCAACTAGTGTACTAGTAGACAATGGAGACATTGAAATACTGTAGTTTGAGATTTCCATAGTTTGGCTCATCCATTAATCAGAATGGAGACTGCAGTCAAGAAATCAGAAGAAGACTAGGACATGGAAGAGTAGCTAAGAAGGAACTGGACAAGATCCTGAAGTGTCACGACATATAATTGAATAACACAGTTAAGATTGTCCATGCCATCGTATTTCCCATTTCTATGTATGGTTGTGAAAGCTGGGCAGTGAAGAAAGCTGATAGGAAGAAAATCAACTGATTTGAAATGTGGTGCTGGAAGAGAGTTCTGCAGATAGCATGGACTGCAAAACAGCAGTACCCCAAATAAATGTGTCCAAGCCTGAACTGTCCCTAGATACCAAGGTAACAAAACTGAAACTGTTGTACTTGGGACAGATCATGAGAAGACATGACTCACTAGAAAATACAGTAATGCTTGGTAAGGTAGAAGACAGTAGGAAAAGAGGAAGATCACATCACAGGTGGATAGACTCAATCAAGGAAGCCACGGCCCTCAATTGCAAGACTTGAGCAGTGCTGTTGATAACAGGGTGACTTGGAGGGCTCTCATTCATAGGGTCACCATAAGCTGAAGTCAACTTGACATCAATTAACAACAGTCATCAATAAAATAGCTTTTCCTTAGGATTTTTCTGGGCTGTGAGGCCGTGTTCTTTTTGATGTTTCACCTTCTCTGTGGCTGGCGTCTTCAGAGAATGGTTGGGTAGGAGTGTGTGTGTGGGGGTGTGTGTCATATACTATGAGCCCCTGTTGGAAAGGTTATGTAAATTTGTGTAATTGAATGGTTAGTTTCTGGGTATAGAAATGCAAGGATGATTAATGTCTGTTTGGCTAATGGTTGGTTGATGGGCCATTATCTGCTAGAGATCCCCTTGTCCCTGGGTGGAATTCCTTTGTAAGTGTTGAGTTTTTATTCCATTGTTTTTCAAAACTGGAAGCCATTTTTTTTTTTACTTTTAGGGTTTCTTCTTTCCTGTTGAAGTTGTCCATGTGTTTGTGGATTTCAATAGCTTCTCTGTGCATTCTGACATGATAGTTGTTGGCCTGGTCCAGAATTTATGTGTTTTTAAATAACATTTTGTGTCCAGGTTGGTTTATAACATGTTCTGCTACTGCTGATTTTTCTGGTTGGCCCAGTCTGCAGTGTCTCTCGTGTTCCTTGATTCGTGTTTGCACACTGCGTTTAGTGGTCCCTATGTAAACTTGTCCACAGCTGCACGGTAGGCAGTAAACTCCTGCAGTTGTGGGAGGGTCTCCTTTGTCCTTCGCTGAACGTAGCATTCTTGGATTTTCTTGGTTGGTCTGTAGATTGTTTGGAGGTTGTGTTTCTTCATCAGTTTCCCTATTCTGTCTGTGACTCCTTTGATGTATGGTAAAAATACCTTCACTTTGGGTAGCAGTTTTTCTTCTTCATTCCTGTGTTTTTTCTGGGTCTGGTTGCTCTTGTGATGTCTGATCTGGAGTAACCATTAGCCTGTATGGCCCAGATGCAGGCAAAACATCAGAAAGAAACTATTCCAGAACACGGCCTCTCAGCCCGGAAAAAAAACAAGGAAAATCTATGGATGCTGGCCATGAAAGCCTTTGACTTCACAATAAAATAGCTGTTCTTCTTTGCTGGACACAAGAGTGCCTTTATAGGCTGAAAGGATTTGGTCCTTCATAATTTGCCTTTTACTGTTGAAGAAATTAAAGTTAAATTTCAGAAATAACAAATTCAGTTATCTAGAACATATCTTGTTCTTCTAGATCAGTATCTAAGGACTTTTTTGGACAATGTAAAAATAATGCTAGCAGCGTCGCCAGGTTGCGATGCTGCAGCGCTAGAGGGCGTCAGTTTCGTATGACACTCCTTCCCAGCGGTACTGTTGCAGTTACTCACGATCGTGAGTAAAATATGATGGTAGAAGCAAAAATATCACGGTCAAATGTCCCAGTGGTACTGCAACAGTACCACTGGGAAGGAGCGTCGAACGAAACTGACTCCCTCTTGTGCTGCAGCATCACAACCTGGCGACGCTGCTAGCGTTATTTTTACATTGTCTGAAAAAGTCCTTAGAGTCCTTTTCCAAAGTGCTGGGCATGTGTGATTGCTACTTCTTGAACTCATCTATTTGAGCCTAGATGAACTCCTCTCATTTTTTCTAAATGTATTACAGGATTTCTCCCTCAAGGACTTAGTGGTCCTGTTTACTGGCACACAAAGATGGAAAAAGCTTGATATTGGAAGTACAGCCACTTCTTATCTTAACCCCTTCATACCACATGACTAGGGCATACTTTTATCATGAAAAAGAGAATGCATCAGCTAAATCTAGCCCAACAGTTAGCTAATCAGAAATACTAAATGGCATTCTTTCATGTTATCCATGGAAGGCAGTTCTTAGCAGATGTAACTGCCATCTAAACATGGATCTGATTGGTTTCATTAACTCGTCTTTAAAGATTGTTCACTTGCAGATACATAACTGCAGATGGAAAGGGATTCTCTCTGTCATTGAGCGTTTGTTTTCACTCTTTGTAATTTAATGTAGAAATGATATGTACTAAGTATTTCAATATGTCTGGGGTTTGTTATGAATGAAGAAATAATTATTTTGTCTTGTGTATGATCCAGAAATCAAGACATCAACTGCTTTGTATCCACATTATCTGATTCACCAAATCTTAGTAACTGTTTGTCTACCCTTTTTTTTTATTACAGATACAGACCCACGTGTATTAGAGAAACAAGAACTGCAACAACCAACCTATGTTGCTCTCAGTTACATTAATAGGTAAGGTCCTTTCATATATAAAAATCAATATCTGCAGCTTTGAAGAAAGTGATTTCTTCCTGCCTCTTTTTACAAAAATGTTATGTGCCTGTTGTAGTTAATTCCAAATGTATAGGTCAGGAGCAGGTAGTATGTGGGTTCCAGTATTAGCCGGTGGTGAGGAAGGATAGGATTTGCAGTCCAACAACATCTGGATGGGTTCAAGATACCCACTCTGAGACTGAGAAAGAATTTGGACAATACTTTAATTTTTTTTGTGAACTTCAATAATTATTAAGTTATGCTAGTAAATGTTTAAAATCATCTTATAAGTCATTGTTCACAACTACTATTCAGCATTTGTTGTTGTGTGCCTTCTAATCATTTCTGACTAACGGTGACCCTAAGACAAACCTATCACAGTGTTTTCTTGGCAAGATTTGTTTACAGGGGGGTTGCCACTGCCTTCCTGTAAGGCTGAGAGAATGTGACCTGTGCAAGGAAACCCAGTGGGTTTTCATTACTGGGTGGAGATTTGAACCCTGGTTTTGTGGTGCCACCTGGTGTGGTTCAGCCTCTCCGCACCACCCTAGTACCGCCACTGCCCTCTTTCAGGGTCCTAGTCCAGCATTCAAATCATTACATAGCACTGGCTCTCCAAACCACACTGGCTTTCATTCTGTGTTCTGAAAGGTAATTTAATGTGGATATTCTCTTCTTTGAGAAATTTTGGTGTTATGTCTCCCAAAAGAAGTGCATTTTGTTAACAAGGATTGGTAATTTTGCCCATTCTTGTTACTTTTGTGAGACTGAGCTGAGCTGTAAAAATACTACTGTCAGATCAGCTTTTATTAAAAATACTACATTTGAAGATCAGCCCAGCTTTGAAGGATGGCTGTGATATTTCGGTTTTGTGTCAGTTTTAAACAGTTGATACATCCAAGTTGTTTCTGGGACTTGTCCAACAGATTCGTGCAGTAGTTGCATCAAAGGAAAAAAGCAGCTTGCTTGAATCAATGCAGTTAAATATCCTGTTTCCAAGCCCTGGGAGAAAAATGGGATATAAGTGGGGGGGAATGTAGTTAGTTCAGTGCTCCCAGGAAGCCTGCTAACAAGGCATGAAAGCACCATTATTCACTCATTTTTGTTTTTGGGGGGAACATACTGACTCTCTATATAATAGATCTTATATTCAAGACTGAGAGAAGTCACTTTCTTTAGACGATTACCAGAATCTGCCCCAACAGCATGGTCACTGGGAATTGTAGTCCAAAACCATAACTTTTCCCAACTCTGTTTCTGTTCAATCACTGTTAAAAATCAAATTTATTTAGACTTGTTTTAAAGCCATCAAAGCCAGGTGCTATCACCCTATCTTGTTGAAGTGAATTCTGTATGTTAGTTATGCATTGTGAGCAGTGGTACCTCTGCTTCTCCCTTTGAACTCGATGCCAAGAAATTTAATTGATGGAATTGTCTAGATAAGAAGATATAATACTGATTGCTGTGCATTGACGCAAAATCACACCAGCATTCTTTTGTCTCCATGGTCCTTTGGCAAATCCATGTTTGAAGTTCACACGCAGCTATGCCTGTGAATCAACATGGTGGTCAAGAGTGAATTACTCACATTATTATTCTCAACAAGTTTTCACTGCTGCACAGTATATTTTTAAACTGCAAATCAAAGGTGTGCAAGTGTGACTTTCCACTTTAAAAAGCTGTTTGGTCACCTCAGCGCAGCAAAAAAAGTGCACAATCAGCAACCCGAAACTCCAAAATGGTGCATCTGACCACTTTGTTCCTGGCAAACCCACTCCCCATGCACGTCCGACAAATCAACTTTCCACTTCCGCCCTTGCTGAGAATGTACTGCGCTGCAAATTGAGTGGCTGCTGCTGTGGTTGTAGTTACAGTCTGTTGTTTGGTTTGGTGTTTTTGTTTTGTTTTTTGACATATAGGTATATAGATGGGAAACATTTGTACAGTACAGTAGCACCCCTATATTATCTGCAGTTGGTGACAGTGGGGGAGGGAGGGGAGGAGGAGAGTTCTCACCTCCCTTCTCCCTTTGCGCCCTGTGATAGCTCCCAGTGGCGGCAGTGGCAACGGGGGGTGGGGCGAAGGGAGGGGAGGAGAGTTCTTGCCTCCCTTCGCCCCCAGCACAGCTCCCAGTGGTGGCAATGGCAACGGGAGGGGGTGAAGGGAGGGGAGAAGAGTTCTCAGCTCCCTTCTCCCTTCACCCCCTGGGATGCCTCCCGTAGCAGCAATGGTGAAGCAGAGGCAAAAGGAGAAGAACTCTCGCCTCCCTTCTCCCTTCGCTCCCCGGGATGGCTCCCAGTGGTGGCAATGGTGCCAAGGGGTCAAAGGGAGGGAAGGAGAATTCTCGCCTCCCTTCACCCCCCTGGGATGGCTCCCATGTTGGCAATGGTGATGGGGCATTCACTTTTATCCATGGATTTCATTATCCATGGGGGGGGGGAACCAATCCCCTGCGGATTCAGGGGTCCTACTGTATATGAAACCTCCTTCCTTGAAACTTGAAGCTGTACAATCCAGGAAATGATTTATCCTTTGATTTCTTTTTAGTGGCACTAAATGAGGTTTCCTTTTGTTCCTGAGTCGTAAACTTCTGTCTGCGTGAATATTTTATTAAATAGTCTACTTTTGAAATGTTTGGTTTGCTGTTCATTAGTATTATTCACCTTGCCATCTTTTTTTTATTATAACTCCCACTTCTTTCAAAGGGAGAAAAGTATATCATTTTCTGAATGCACTCCTTGTTGTTTATTGTGTGTGTGTCGGGGGCGGGGGGAGAGAATGTCTCCGCAGATGATTCCAATAGTTGTTGGATTGGATATTCATGATGAAGCACCAAAACAGCTGCATCCAAGTATCATGCCACTTGGCTGATTAGAGAGAGAAAGAGAGATGCTTGATCTTAGTTTTTATCCAGTGATGACCAAATGGAATAATGTGTTTTACCCTATCCTCAGACTTGCCTTAGAGAAGAAGCAAGATAATACCCTGATGCTAGTTCAAATGAATTTATGCTAGCAGAAATGAATTTGTTTATGAACCAAAAGAATTGGCTTGTTAAAGAAGATTTATACACCTCAATGTAGTAGGGGAGCCAGCTTGGTGTAATGGTCTGAGCATTAGATTATGACTTTGGAGACCAGGGGTTGAGTTCCTGTTTGGCCATGGAAACCCACTGGGCAACCTTGGGCAAGTCACACTCTCTCAGCCTAAGAGGAAGACAAAGGCAAACCCCCTCTGAACAAATCTTGGAAAGAAAACTCCATGATAGGTTCACCTTAAGCTCGCCTTAAGTTAGAAACAACTTGAAGGCATACAACCACCACAATGCAAAGATGTAAAGATATATTTAAAAGGAAAACATGTCAACTGTGATTTAAATCTGAGGGTAATTAGCCCACTAAAATTGTATCTCTTGATCACTTGATAGAATACTCATCCACTCAAGAAAGTTCCCTCAATATGAAAACTGGCTTGTCAAGGTAAACACAAGGCAAAGGGCTCATCTATACAAGGGGGAAAATGTGGATTGATGCGTACTCACGCAAATTCGAAGCAGGATAAACCTCTCTTAATGATGGTTTGGCAAAATTGCAGGCATGTGAGGCTATCTGCTTTTGCTATCCCAACTGGCATGCCTGCGATTCAAAATGGCAGCCGTGACTCACATTTTCATTCTTGCCAGTTGCCACCGCTGAATAATTTTTTTAAAGGCATATCTAAGGTGCAAAAGTGCAATACTACTCTATTCCGCCTAAATAAAAATAAAAAAGAAAAGAAAAAGGCTGTTTCGTTGCTGCAGCACACAATCGCTAAGGTGAAAATCCAAGATGGCAGTTCTGGGACTCTTGCCTTCTTAGCAGGCCCCATCCGCTGCTCCCATCTGGCCAATCAGCTTTCTAATTCCGCTTTTCTGGGACTATGTGAATAAATGTGATCACCTCTCCTAATGATCAACAATGCACATTCTCTACAGTGTTTTCCAAAAACTTCAGGGAAAGAGGCTTTCCCTGAGGAGTTTCAGTGGATTTGCCCCCCTCTTCTGAATTTGGCAAAATTATGCGGGATCCCATTAAGGTAGGTTGCATTCTAAGCAAATTCTATGAGGAGTATTTTCACTGTTTAGACAGGCCCTAAGACTGAGACCTAGGGTGTATTTGCACTACACAGTTACATCAGTTTCATGCCACTTTAGTTGTGCAATGGTTTCATTCTAACAGAATCCTGGGTTTCATAATTTGGTGCAGTACTTAAGAGATAGCAAAGTATCATGTGAAGAGAGGAATTGAGAATTAAATCAGTTTAATTCCATACTGAAGACAGGCACTCAGGGCACCTTGGAACTTGCAGCTTGGAGTGGACTAGGGCCTATAAAATGTGGATTGATGCACACTAATGCCATTCACAGCAGCTTTCATTTGTCTCAATGGTTTTTTGGCAAGACTGCAGGCATGCGAAGCTATCTGCATTCATTGTTCAAACAGGCATGCCTGCAAAATCAAGATGGTGGGTGCGAGTGAATTACTTGCGTTTTTATTGTTACTAGTTGCCACTGCCAAACAGTATTTTTTATTATTATTATTATTTATTAGAATCGAGCATAATCACAATACATACATACGTACTGAGCACATTCTCATTACATAATATTATTAAATCAAACTACTCTGTCCCCTACATTTTACCATTTTCATTTCATTCCATTTCCAGTAGCTCATCGTCTTCTACATATAAAGAAATATCGTCTGAACTTCCATAATGTTATTTTGACTGTATATGACTATGATGATAAAATTCAACTTTTATATAACTTCTGTGTCTACCATATTGTGTTTTCTCAAGTTTGGACTCCTCTTTTCCATTAATACCTTAAATTTATCTATCTCTGGTGGTTTGATTACCAAAACATAGTTTTATCATTTATCTCACCCATCTTTTCCCAGTAATCTAATACTAACCCCCACTCTTCTTTCCATTTATTTTCCTTCCTATTTTGCAATTTGTTTGTTAGTATATCTAGTTCCACCATATCCATTAACTTTTTCTTCCATTCCCTTACCCTTGGGCATTCTTTCACTTTCCATTTTTTCGCTATTACAAGTCTAGCCAAAGATACCATATAAAGTAATATCCTCCAATATTTGTTTACCTTTTTATCTTGTGTTTTAATTATGTTTAACAAGTATAATTCAGGGGTGAATTCCAGATTTATTTTTAACATGTCTTTTATTGATTCATGTGTTTGTATCCAGAATTGTTTTATCGTCTTACAACGCCACCACATATAAATCAGAGAGCCCTGATTTTTACCGCATTTCCAACAGTTACTTGTCATATTTTTATTCATCTTACTTAGTCGTGATGGTGTATAATGCCACCTTAGGGCCATCTTAATGTAGTTTTCTTTAAGCGCTTGGCATGCCGTAAAGGCAAAGGATCTTTTTCTAGAATTTTCCCAGTCTTCTATGTTTATAGGATTCCCTATATCCTTTTCTCATTGCACCATATATTCTTTTATGTAATCTTGTTCATTATATCTTGTCAATAATAATTTATAGAACTTTGAAAGCTCCTTGGGTTTTTTTCCTTCCATCAATAGTGTGTCAAGTTCGTTATTTTCTATCTCGAATCCACTTATCCTCTGATCTTCGATAAATTTTTCTTTAACTTGCATGTAGGTGAACCAGTTCATATTGTATCTGCCCTGTAAGTTTTCTTTTGTTTCAAGTCGTATTTCTTTATTACTTCCTTTTTTAACTATATCACAATATCTTAAGCAACTATCTTTATTAATCCATCTTGACATCAAAGCCTCCTGGGGAGATATCCACAAAGGTATCTTATGGTAAAAAATACTTTTAATTTTCCCCCATACCGTTAACAGACCTTTTCGCACACAATGATTAAAGAAATCTTTATTCACTTTTGCTTTCTCATAGAACAGATAGGCATGCCATCCGTATCTAATGTCGTGACCTTCCAGATTTAACAATTTGATGTTGCTTAAATTAATCCACTCTTTAATCCAGACTAGCACTGAAGTTTGATAATATGTTTTTAAATCTGGGAAGTCACAACTTCCTCTTAGTTTTGTATCCATTAGATAGTTCCATTTAAGTCTGCCTTTTTTCTTTCCCCATAGAAATATTTTAAAATCTTTGTTCCATAATTCAAAAATTGTATAACTTGTTAGTATTGGTAGATTTTGAAAAAGATACAGTACTCTTGGTAATACAACCATTTTTATAGCTGATATTTTCCCCAATAACGACAGAACTATTTTATCCTACCTTTCTAGCTCTTTTTTTATTTCAGTCCAGATTAGCTTATAATTGTTCTCGAATAGATCTGCATTTCTTTTAGATATCCAAATTCCCAGATAACGCGCCTTTTTACTAACTTTGCATCCTGCTACTTCCATAATTTTTTTATCCTCTAAATTTTTAATATTTTTGGTTAGTATGGTAGTTTTATCCTTATTGATCTTAAATCCTGAGAATTCCCCAAATTCTTTTATTACTTCTAAGCATACCCCAATTTGTTTTAAAGGATCTTCCGTGAATATAATCATGTCATCCACGAATGCTTTTAGTTTATAAGTAAATCCTCTTATCTGGACCCCTGGAATTTTTTCATTTGATCTTATTTTTCTGTTTAATACTTCCAATACTATTATAAACAAAAGGGGAGATAAGGGGCAACCTTGTCTCGTCCCCTTCTCAATTTTAAACGTAGCAGACCTTTCTCCATTTATGATAAATTGGGCAGATTGCTCTCAGTATAGTCTCTGTATTCTCTTAGTGAATTTTCCCCTAGTCCTGTGTTCTTTATTAATTCTAGCATAAAGTCCCAATTTGTACTATCGAAGGCCTTTTCAGCATCAATCAACATTAATCGCATCTTTTTTTCACCATGGGCTTCAAAATATTCTATCATGTCTAACACTATCCTTATGTTGTCACTAATTCTTTGTCCTGGTATAAAACCTTGTTGATCTTCTTTAATAATGTCAGTGATAATTTGTTTTAATCTGTTAGCCAATATCATTGAATATATTTTATAATCAAGGTTTAGAAGGGATATAGGTCTGTAATTACCAATCTCTTTCCCATCTTTCCCTTCTTTTAATATAAGTGCTATATTTGCATTCTTCCAGGAATCCGGTATCCCATTTCCCTCAATTTTATTTTATAGAATGGTATTGCTAGCTCATTTTCAATTTTTTTATAAAATGTGGCTGTGAAGCCGTCCGGTCCTGGGGCTTTGCTCGTCTTCAAGTCCTGTATTACTTTTGATATTTTGGCCTCCAAGATGGATGCATTCAGTTTTTCAATCTGTTCTTTTTTCAATTTGGGTAGATCTTGTTTTCCTAAATATTCTTTCATACTCTGGTATTCTTTTGCATTCTTGGGTTTTTGCCTGAATAAATTGCTGTAAAATTGTGTAAATCCTGAACTTATTTCAGATTGTTTTGTAGTCATTCCCCCATGATACTTTATTTCTGTTATTATTCTTAGCCTGTATGCCAGCCAGGTACCCGATTTGTTGGCATATTCAAAGTTGTATTGCCGCATCTTCTTCATTTGCCTTTCTATTACTGACATTGTTTCCAAATTTAATTGTGTCTTGATAAATTTAATTTGGCTTATTAATCTCTCCTTGAAAGGATCTTCTCTTAATTCATCTTCTCTTTTCTTTAATTCCTGGGTTAGAAAGTTGTATCTTTCCGAATTTTGTTTTTTAAGTTCTGATCCTCTTTTTATCAATAAACCTCTTATTACAGCTTTCCCTGCATCCCATACAGTTTCATACTGCATTCCCTGTTATCATTTTCTTCAAAATATAACCTAATTTCTTTTTTGAGCTTTTCTACAAATTTCTCATTTCTCAATAAATTTTTGTTTAATCTCCAGCTCAGTTTTTTCTTCACCATTTTTTGGTTTACTTTTATAGGGTAATGGTCAGAAGTAATTTTTGGTAGTATTTCCATGTCCAGAATTTGTGGCAATAAAATCTTCGAAGCTAGAACCATATCAGTTCTGGACATGGAGTTATATCTGTCTGAATAGAAAGTAAAGCCTTTCTCTTGCCCATACTTTCCCCTCCATATATCTCCTAGTGTGAACTCTTCTTGAATGTTAAAGAAGCCCATTGTGAACTCTTCTTGAATGTTAAAGAAGCTTCCCCCCCCCATCTTCATTGTTTTCTTTGAAGACTAATCTGATTTAGGATTGATAATGCCATTAAAATCTCCTATTAATATCATGTTCCCTTTTACATGTTTTACTATATGTTTATGCAACTTTTTATAAAACCTTCCTTGTTTGGTATTGGGGGCATAGACTCCTACTATCACAATCTTCATGCAAGGAAAACTCACCTCTACTCCTATGAATTCCCCTTCTTCATCCTTGAATAATTCCCTTGTAGGATATTTTTGGTTTATATATAATGCTATGCCCCTCTTTCTTTTCTTGATGTTCGCCGAATAGAAAAGTTGCCCAAGTTTTAAATTTTTCAAAAATCTGTTATCTTGTTGTCTAATCTTAGTTTCTTGTAAGCATATTATTTCTAAATTTTGCTTTATTAAATAATGAAAAACTTGCCGTCTTTTGTACTCAGAATTTAGTTCTTTCACATTCCAGGAACAAATATTAATTGACATCTTCAATTGGTTCTTCTCCTACCTCTTCTTCTTCTTCTTCTTCTTCTCCACTTTCAAATTCTGTTTCCTTTTCTACCTCTTTATCTACTTCTTCTAGATCCGATACTTCTTCTACCTCTTCTTCTGTTTGTCTTTCCTCCTCCTCTTCCTCTGTTCCTTTCGATTTCTTACTTCTTGGCGGTGCTTTATCCCCTTTCTCTGCTTTCTTCCTATTTTGATCTCTGAACTCTGCTGAGTCCTTATGATTCTTTTTTGTATTCTTATCTTTTTTTCAATATTGTTATAGGTACGTCCTTTAAAAATTTTATTTCTTCATCACCAATTCTGAGTGTATTCCTATAGCTTTGTTGTAATATTTTGTCTTTTATCCTTACTTTGTTGAATTGGATTACAATATCCCTCGGTAATTTTTTTTTTCTTTTGCTATTATAGAGTTTATCCTGAATAGTTTTTCAGTTTCTTCCTCTAAATATTCTTCCGGGTAGTCTGAAAGTTTAGCCAATTCGGGGATTATTCACTCAAATAAATTTTCATTTGTTCTTTCTGAAAGACCTCTTAGTTTCAAACACTTTCCCCCATATCTTAACTCCTGATTTAACATTAATACCTCTTCTTTGTTCTGTTTTTCTAGCAATTTTTCTGTTAAGTTTTCCGTTGTTTGATTCTTAACTTTTAGCGTTTCCACTTCTTCCTTTAGTCCTTCTACTTCTTTATTTATTTTATCCAGCTTTTTGCTTATTATTTCTGATTCTTTTTTATAATCCTATTTGATTTCTTTCATAATGTCCTTCAGCTCCTTTCTTATCTCCTGTTTAAAATTATTAAGCTCTGACCTTAATTCGTCTAATAGTAAGCTATGCATCTCTGGGAGTTTCGGAGTATCCGGTGACCCCCTTCTTCCGGTTATCATTTGAGTTAGTAATTGTGTAGTTGTTTTCCTTGTACTGTAAGCCATTACAGGGATATTAATATATCACAAATCAATTTTGGATCAGAGTACAATCAATTATGGCCCCTCCAATTTCTAATGATCTCTGTTTTTTTGTGTGTACAAACTTCTTACTATCAAAAAAAAAGTTTGACTTACAAATTATTATTGATAACACCAACAATTAATTCCCCTTCTAATGTTCAATGAAATGAAATTCCTCAATTAAATTCTCCAATTGTTCATTAAAATTATAATTAATTTTACACCTTTATTTTAGTTTCCCCTCTTACTATCCCCCTCACATCCAACAGCAGTGTTCAAATATAGAAATAATAGTGTATATATCACTATTTCTTTATACTATTTAGTAGTTACCTCGGGTAACGAAAGTACAATAAAGTACCTTAATTCATAATAATCCCCAGTTGCTTTTGCACAAGCATACTTTCAGTATTTCTACAGTTCCTATAATTTCCTCAGTTTCTATAATTTCTACAAAATTCCTATAAACTTCTACAAATCAATTAGTATTCTTCCCTCTGCCACCCCTTGAATCTCTTCAATTAATTTACTACTTGTTTGTCTGTTAATTCAGTTGTGCTTTTCTCGTATCATCTTGTATATTTCCGCATTCCTATCTTCCCCCTTATTCCCCCTTTCCCCCCTGTCAGCACTTCTTTTCCTTCCTCCTATTAATCGCAACCGGTACTCGACGATCTTTTTTCCCCTTTTACTTTTTTTTTACTCCCTTTCTTCCTTCCCCCTACTCCCACCTCTTCGTTTTAACACTAACTCCAAGCCTTTTATTTCTGCTTTTAGTTCAATTAATCCAGTTTCTTCTAGGCTTTCAGCTTGGTTTGATTTACACCCCTACTCTTCCTCTAGCATCGCTTTCCTTCCTTAGATCAGTCTTGTGGTTACAATTTATCTCAGTTCCTCAGTTCTTAAGCCTTGCATCAATGTAGCTTTGTCCTTTAAGTTTCTTCAAATTTGTTAAGCCTTTAAACCTGTGGAGTTTTCTTTTGCTGTTCCAGGTGTTTCAGTGGATTTTATTCCTCTCGCTTCGCTCTCCCTTATGCGCTGCACCCCTCCTGAAACAGCAGAGTAGACCAGCTTGGGGAGCTCAGTGGATCAATGTCTCCTCAACTTAATATTACAATAAATCCAAGGAAGTCAAGTATACTCCAAATACAAAATAAAAAAGGGTTATTAATGTTATTTATTGTTCCATCAAGGTTTTGTCTCAACTGTCGCTCAACTCGCGAGTGGGTTCTAAAGACCAAAAAAACCTTACAATAATCTGTTTTCCCAGTTGCATCACTTAGTATCACCGACCACGCAACCATGCAGAGTGGGGGAGGAGGAAGCAATTCAAAATATCCAAACTGTTTCAATATTAAACTAATATTAAACTAACAATGTCATTCAAGATGGTAGTATAATGATAATATTAATCCCAATTTCAGTTAACGTCCCTGAAGTTTCTTGTTGTCCTTCGGATCTCTTTCCCGTTCCCCAGAGAAATTTCCAGCTTCGCTCCGCGCTATCTTCTTTTGTTTTCCCAACGGAGTCTCTACCACCTCGAAGTAATTCCTTTTCTAGCCATATTTTCTGCCAAAATTTTTGATAAGTCAGCTGCAACTTTCTCTTGCTCCCCAGAGAATTTTCTGCATATATTGAGTTGATATGGGAGGCTCGGGTCTTTACAAACTCTTCTTTGGTAGGGCTTCCCCTTTGCTCCAAAACCCCGCAGAGCTAGAAGGAACCTCCGTTCCTCCCTCTCTGAGAAGTTGCCCTGGAGACACTTCGGGATTCTTTTATCTTGTTTCCCTTCACAGGGTAAAGATGAATTCAAAAAAAAAAAAAAAGATCTCTTGTTTGGAATCGCCCTTTCCAAAGTTGAATGGACCTAACGCAGCTTCTCCTCTCCATGTCCTCCGCCTCCTGCTCTCAACCGGAAGTCCCCAAACAGTATTTTTTTAAAGCATACCCAAGGTGAGGAAATACAATATTCTGCGTAAATAAATAGAAAAGAGAGGAAAATGGCTTGTTTCATCGCTTTAGTGTACAATCACTACGGTGAAAATCCAAAATGGCAGTTTGGGGCACTCCTTACCAGCAAGCTCCATCCCCTGCACACATCCGACCAATCAGCTTTTTATTCCTACTCTTATCAGGCATGTGCAGCAATGCGAATTGTTTGGCCCAACGAGCGGGTATGCGCAGTCCCCATGGAGCTTTTAAAAAACTTTGTGAAAAGCCGTGAAGGCTTTTCGTATGTCGTTTTTGGGCCCTCACCTTCCAAATATGGCAGATTGATGCAGGATGTCATTAAGACAAATCGTATTCTCCTCAAATTCTTTGAGGAGTATTTTCACTGTATAGACAACCCCTAGAAGAGAGAGTTCTAAGTTCCTCAGCAGAATACAAATCTCTGGATTCTGTAAAGTGGAGCCATGACATAAAGAACCCTATTTTTCTACATGGCAGTAATATTTTTGTAATCATTTACTCATGTTTGTCATATTAATGATGGGAGGATCTTAACAAATGAGGCCTGCAACAAAATGTTGCAGTGTGAAATGGTTTTCTTCAGAGTTGCACCCAGAATGCCAGTTGTGTCCTTTCCAAGAACACACCATTCTGTTCCCCCTATGTTCTCTGCCCCCACAGTCAGAATTCTGTGGCCAATGAGCATGGTCAGTATTCATTTAGGATTCCCCCCCAAAAGTTGTTTGTTTTTTGTTTTGTTTTTGTATTGCTGAAAACCTTGAAGCTCTCCAAAACCTACTGATACCTTCCTCTTCTGTGTGAATGGTGCAGTTTGGGACACACAATATTTTGGGAGTATATTTGGATACAAAATATATTTTGGGAGTGAGTTTGCTTTTTGTATAAAGAACAAGAAGTACAAGATGCAACTGAATTAGAAACGCCTTAAACATCCTACCACTCTTTCTCTTTCTTCCTGCTCCATATTCTCTGTCCCCATTAACTAACTATCTGGGGCTAACCAGGGCCTTTTTAAGATGGCTCAGGGGAGTCCTCTGTATCAAGCCTTCAGTTCCATAATGGAAGAAAGCTGATATAAACATGCAGTGAATTCATTATATTCATCAATTCATCAATATTTCAAGCAACCTAGATTGAATGTTCAAATTGAAGATAGATTTAAGCACAAGTCTGCTGAAGTCTTAAATATTGTTAATACATTTAGCCAAAAATAAAAGTTTTTCAGACATGTTAGCCTTCCAGAGCTTGGAAACGTTACATTTTAGGTGAGAATTCCCAGAATTGAGGAATTCTGGGAGTTTTCACTCTTTAATAGTAACTTATCCAAGCTCTGGTCTTAACTAACATATTGTATTTGCATGTAGCCATGTAGTTTAGATTTAAAAATATGCAAATAGCTTTGTGACGTTCTTCATCTAGAACAGAAAACTTGGCAGTGAAACCTTTTCCAGTTGCACGTCTGGACTTTTTTTTTGCAAACTCAGCTGTTTCAGATAACCAGGGTCGGTTTAACTAACCAAACGTCCTGTTGCCTATATTGATCCCGTACATTGTTAGACATCCACCCAGTTCTGTTTAAAATGTAGGCTTATCATTAAAAGCTCTGCAGTATGAATGGAATTG
Organism: Gambelia wislizenii; assembly: GCA_030847615.1. Taxonomy (NCBI): domain Eukaryota; kingdom Metazoa; phylum Chordata; class Lepidosauria; order Squamata; family Crotaphytidae; genus Gambelia; species Gambelia wislizenii. The sequence goes on from JAUMIR010000006.1 coordinate 106,479,144, forward strand.
ATTGTCTTTGGCATTCAGGTAATAAAACTTTTGGATTTGTTGGTTCCACAAACTTGCTGTTTATCAGGAAAATGGCATTTATAGCCCTGACCATATGGTACATATAAATGGGACTAAAATTAGGCCATATAAACTTCAAAAATAATAATCTGAGTAAATATCAGAGTTAGTTTGTGGCCTTTTCCCATTTTTCATGTATAGCAATTCTACCTTTTTCCATCATAGAAAGGGTGTTGGTGGACCCTTAAACTGTTATCCATTTCCACTGTGTATGTTTACAATTTTTGTGGAATTTGTGGGTTTAAAGTCTCATTGGCTGCAATACTTGAATCAAAATGGCTTTGACTTTATGTAATTTATTTCTTTTATGTGTGGTCTGCCATCTGGGGAAAAATGTTTTTGCTCTGGTGCTTTGGGTGAAATGTGCACAGCCAAAAAAATCTTTGTTGTACTTTGGGTGGCAAATGTGAGTTTGCATGATGCTTTGCTATTGCTTCAGATCACTGCCAAAACACAGAGTAGCTGCACATTTGGCATGGGTCCTAAGCATGAATAATGATTGCCAAATGAAGTTAAACCCTAGTGGAATGTAATATTAACCTATATTTTATTAATATAAAAAAAATGTGGGTTACATAGCCCACCACTACAGAAACATGAGGCTAAATCCAGTTGTTACTCACACTTAGAGTAGACCCACTGAATGAGCGGACTACTCAAGTCTGTATGTATAGTATTTAAGATCTGTCAATTCAATGGGTTTACTCTAGGTAAAATTAACTATTGGGTGTAAACCTTACGGTTAGATGTAGAATTAGTCATACTTAAATGGCCAACTCATGATGGCCAACTGATTTCAGTTGATCTACTGCAGGTGTGGAAATCATATCACTCTCCAGATGTTGTTGCACTGCAAGTCCCAACATTCATTACCATCTGTTGTGCTGACTAGAGCTGTCCAACAAAATCTGGGCTGCACAATTCCTGGCTACTGTAAATGTTTGTTTGTTTGTTTAGGTATTTATACCCTGCTCTTCAGCCACAAAGGCTCTCAGAGCAGCTTACAAATTGTTAAGCAATAGCAATTTACACATCTACACCGCATTAAGCGATTTCCAATGTGTGTTAGCTAACATGACAACCTTGATCGTATGGATTCAACTTTAATAATTAGCAGTACTTGATGCTAATAGGTCCAGAGAAAATTATAACATCTTCCAATTATTGCTAGTTCAGTTTGTCTTTGAAGGTATCTAAGTCCCCATTTCTGTTGACTTCAAGAAAACTGAAATTCAACAGGTACAATAGGACATGAGAGAGGACAAACATGGAGCCACTTTGACAGAGGTTGCAACTGATGAGAAGACTTGTGGTCATGCTTGTCTATGACATGGCTGCTAGTTCCCCCCTCCCCCATGTTATGGGAGAAGCTGTCCGACAGTTTTGACTGACTTGCCTCTGGTGATGCCTCACCTTTGCCCCATCTGCTCAAGTTAGCTATCTTGACAGTAGCAATAACCACGACTAGTATGGAAGATAAATGCCTACTCTTTCGAATATAGACATACATCAGTTAATGAAACCTGTGAAGGAAGCTTCTTTTTAGGAAAGCTTTTGAGCACACATAGCTACTGAGAAGACAGGAGACTTAACTTTATGGGTTGCTTACAAAGGTTTATTTAAACTAAAAACATGCTTATAGCTGAGTACAGATAAACCCTGCCAGTGAAGAGAATGAAACAGACAGAGGAAGGTAGGAAGTGGCTGCAGGAATTCCCAAAGCCCCCTCCCAACACAGTAGGGTACAGGTTAACCCTTTGTTTTCAGGGATTCATCCCAAGTCCTTCAACAGAAGCTTTGGAGAACTGCACTCATTTAGACTACTACAGTGAGAGGCTACATGAGAAAAGAGGAAAGGAAAAGCAGACACCCTTGCATTTTGGGAGAAGCCTTCAGGTGGTCTGTTTAAGGCTCAAAATGTTTTTGTTTACTTATGTAAGGCCACATGTGCATATTGTTGGTTCTGAATCAAAAGTTAGCTGAAATATGTTGAACTCCTCGTTTTTTCTGTACTGTAGGTCCCTGTTATTTCCATGTTACTTCTACCTCTGGTACCAAATTTTCAGTTAAGAAAGAAATGTCCTGGGACTTCATTAATTGAGGTATACCTGTTGTGATAATGGGAGAACACCAGTTCCCATTATCTGCCAGCTTAGCAATCAGGTAAACTTTAGGGTTAACTGTAGGGAGGTATGAGTCTAAAATTAAAAATGTATTAAAAATTCCAGGGATCTAGCCCTTTTTTAAAAATAAAAATATCTTCTTTAAAAGTAAAAAACCTTTTTTTCTTAAATTCAGGCAGAGTAACGCGTTGGAATGCAGACACAGCTCAATTAACATTTAAATGTGTGGTCTGATCACCCAGTCAATTAGACTCATTAAAAACAACAAAGAAGTCAGTTTAAAAATGCATATCAAAAGTTTACTGAAGGTATATCAATCTTAATCTACATATTAAAACAAACTTAAAAAGTTCCTAACTAAGAGGATTTAGGGTAGGATAAGACTCACCCAGCCTTGAGCCTTGGGCTACATGGTGACTGAAAGGACCCAAAAAACAACAACATGGCTACAGCCGCGTGGAGCCTTGACTTAAAAGGAACTTAAACAAAGTGTCATAATATTTAAATTAGGTCATGTGATGAATGACCCATTGCTCCAGTTGGCTGAAATTGCCTAGTGAAAAGTGAAGGGGAAGTGGAAGAAACTGATGCATGCAGGGAAAATTCCTAAACTGAGCTCAACATGGGATACACAAGATTGTATTGCATTACAATAATGATTTCCCCACATACTACATTAACCTCATCATCAAAGATGTCATAGGTCACAAGGGACCAATCAGGACTTACAGAAACTTCAAAGACAAGGTAATATATACTGCCTTGGGACTACGAGGCAGAGGGAGAAAAGAGGGAATCCTGAGATGGGCACATCACATCTTAGGCAGGCATGAACAAAGAACCCTAAGACTGAACTGCATAGAGAGTCAGTAGATCAGGAATGTATTTGTTAGTTTGTGTTAGAGAATTTATGTTAATTTCCCACTTGGCTGAATGTAACTGAATGCTTTACTATATCTGTAACTTCTAAAATGTACCTGGAAAGGAAGAGCCTTTCCATGAGAATTACCTGCATGTTTTTGAACTCTGTTTGGAATAAATAGCTTTTCTAATCTTTGTATCAGCTGATGCGTACACATGCCTTGTGTTTTGCTCAGATGCTTCTCTTCCCTTCAAGACAGAGGTGAGGGGGGTACTAATAGCTCTGCAAATGCAGGGAGTAGAGAAAATGAAACCTCACAGTTTCCCTTTGGCCTGTGTGAAAAGGGATGGAATTCAAAGGGTGGTGGCAGCATACCGAAGGGGGGCGCAATTTAGGGGAATTCCCAGGCAAAGGAATCCCCAAGACTGTGTCTCAAAGTACAGCTTAGGGAGTTTTCAGGCAGAAGAACCCATGAGCTGTATCGCGGAAAGGCAGCCGAATCCTCAGAGGGCTATATGCGCACACACACTGAGGCAAGGGCTGATCACACCTGTATTCACTTTCCACTCACTAGAGTTCTGTTTACAGAAGTCTTAATGCAGCTCCCTAGTGAGGCTAGTGGGTAGACATGATGCTAAATGATGAGCCTTTCCTTGTATTTGTTTGTTCCCAGATGAACACCTAAGCAAGGCTACTAAAAGAGCTTCACCTCAGCAGTTTTTCTCTCAGTCAGACTGCCAAGATTTTAAGCAACGCTTTCTGGGAAGAAAATAGCTGGGTGAGGGACAAGCACTGGTTGGGGAAAGCATTTGTCACTCCCCGTTCTACCTCGCTGTCTGGCTCTACAAAAGGGGTGAGCAAAATGTGACTCTCCAGATATTGTTGTATTGCAACTTCCATAAGCTTTAGCCAATATAGGCAAGAGTGAGAGATCATGGGAGCTGCAGTGAAACAATATGATTGGTATACTTTGCTTATATTTACCTTACACCATCCCTGCTTTATAGGGATTTAGTGTGCCCTCTCTCCTCTCTGGGTTGTCTTCACATCTTGTTTATCCTTCAGTAATGCCTTATTAATAGTGCTATTTTAGAAGAAATGAAGAGCTATACTAAGCAGATATATTACAAGTCCTGAATGTGATATCAGAGTTATGTTGTACTTGATGTAATCCTTAGGAAAACGCGTGAGATGCTGTTTGGAATTTGAGCTATGATATAACTGCATTAGATTTGGGAAGTCATCTGAGGAAGATTAAGATTAAGGAAACCTGGGCAGACAGGCTGTGGAAGGCCAGAGGCCAGAATGGGTGGGATTCAAAATGGATAGGCTAAGGAATACAGTTATAGAAAGGACAGTGGGGCATGGAAGAACAAAGCAGGAAGAAGCAAAATTACAAGAGTTGAGGATAAGAAAAAGTTTTGTGGTACTTTAAGGGTTAACAAATTTTATTTGTAATAGGCTTCCATGGCGTGCCAATCACATTTTTGCATTTCCAGACAAAAGTTAATGATCAGTCTGTGAGCTCCTGGAAAAGGCTTTTGAGCATCCTGCTAACCATTTTTTTCTATTTTGTCAGATGCTGTTAAATGGTGGTCAATAAGATCACAGTAGTTTTGGCATCAATACAATGGCCTTGAGTTGTGCCAGGTAAACATAACTGGAAGATGTGCTAAAGTACTTTTTAAAATACCACATATAAGCCCGTTTTTTAAAGAAAGTTAGAAGGTTTTATTATTGAGCCTACATGTTCCTGAAGTGTCTATTAATTAGGAAGAATCTCATTGTTTACAACAAGGCTAGGAAACATGAGGTCTCACCAAGGTTATCGGATTCCAGTTCTCATCAGTTCCTGCCAGTATGGCTAGTGGTGATGGGAATGTTAGTTTATCAACATCTGGAGGTCCATGGCTTCCCATGGTTTATACTAGAAGTGGGCAAGGGTAGGGCAGCTCATAGCAGTCCTCACTCACTATTGTCTATGAGAACTAGGGTAGAAGGGACTTCCAGTCTAAAATATCTCAAAGACCATAGTTGCTCACCTCTGGTTTACAGCATGCAGACTTCAATATGTGATGATGTCATTTCATGGGATGAACTGGAATAGTCCTACCCAACAGCTTCTTGTCAGCATGAACTTTCCCATTCACTTCAATTAAAGGGCATTTCTGTATTGTACAAGATAACCCTTTATTTGAAATGACTGGGGCAAGCTCTGTACTTGCTCTGGAAAAAATACAGCGCTCTAGATTAGTTTTCCCCGGCAGTAGCTGGAATCCAGTGCATTAGAACAGTGCCATTTGTGACAAAAACAGTGCACTAGATCTGCTGTTGCTTTGTGCGAGGGGAATCTGAATAATGATCATATTAATTTGATTCACATCTTTCTGAAATTCCTATTAATGTCAACTGAAAAGGAGTTACATTCACCCTGCCAGTACTAGTGGACTATTATACCTAAAATCAGTTTGACGGGTGATATATATGGATATGGGTGGTATTTACAATTAATTGTACAATTAATTGACACTGTGAGTAGAAAAGGTCTGTGGCAGATCCTGGAAAGACTAGGATGTCCCCCCCAAATTCTTTAGAATGATTATCTTGCTACACGAGGGCCAGCGTGGTCAAGTCAGACATGGTGATGCTCTTTCAGAGCCCTTTCTAATAACTAATGGAGTGAAGCAAGGTTGTGTTCTTGCTCCAACATTATTTACAATCTTCTTCAGCATGATGCTCCAAAGGGCTATGGCAGAGCTCGAAGAAGAAGACGGCATCTATATACGTTACCGTATTGATGGTAGCTTGTTTAACTTAAGCCGTCTGAGGGCTCGCACTAAGACTCTAAACTATCTAGTTCATGAGCTGCTCTTCGCTGATGATGCTGCCCTTGTTGCCCACACAGAAGCAGCTCTGCAGCACCTAACATCCTGCTTCGCAACAGCTGCAGAGCTGTTTGGGCTGGAAGTCAACCTGAAGAAAACAGAAGTTCTTTACCAGCCTGCACCACAGGAGGAACACCATCATCCCCACATTGCCATCAGCAAATCTGTGCTTAAGTCCGTTCAGCAGTTCACCTGCCTGGGAAGCATCATCTCCTCAGATGCCAAGATTGACAAAGAGATTGATCACAGATTAGCAAAAGCATATAGTGCATTTGGAAGACTTTACAAAAGAGTCTGGAGTAACAAACACCTGAGGCGAAGCACAAAAATCAGTATGTATAGAGCCATTGTACTGTCTATTCTCCTTTATGGGTCTGAAACATGGGTCACCTATCGCCTTGAACACCTTCATCAGCGCTGTCTACGCACAATCCTAAATATACACTGGACTGACTATGTGACGAATGTTGTTGTCCTTGAGCAAGCAGGGATCACCAGCATTGAGGCCATGATATTGAGAACACAGCTGCACTGGACAGGGCACATTTCTATGATGGAGGACCATCGCCTCCCCAAAGTAGTACTCTACGGTGAACTTGCCATGGGTCATCGTAAGAGGCGCGCTCCAAAAAAGATAAAAGGACTCCCTGAAACAACATCTCAGGCTCAGCCAAATTGATCACCAACAATGGTCCGCCCTGACCTCACATTGGGAGGCATGGAGATGCACTATCCACAATGCTGCAGCCTTATTTGAGAACTCACACCGAACAAGTCTTGAAGAGAAATGACAACGCAGAAAGAATCACAACCTGGAAACATCACCCAAGGAGACCTTCTGGTGTGCTTTCTGCAATAGGACTTGTTTATCTCGGATTGGCCTTTTTGGTCTTCAGTGCGCTTGCAGAAAGCATGGGATGAGTCCTTCCTGAATCTTCGTTTGCGAAGAAAAGCCAGAGAGAGAGAGAGAGAGAGAGAGAGAGAGAGAGAGAGAGAGAGAGAATTAATTGTTTAGGATAAACAATTAAATTTTGTTCACCATAACTAAAGAAAAACTATGCAATGTAATTCTGATCTCCCCCCCCCCCCCGTTTCTGTCTTAAGTGGTTGGAATTCTTCACTCTTACTATATTACAAATGTATTGGGACTTTTAAAACTGCTTATTCAGATTTTACTGTTTTGGACCTACAAGAGCCAGTTGCATTGTTTCCTGGAAAGAAACAAGATAGTTATTAAACACCTTAAAATAAGTACTTATTAAATGATAAAGATCTAGTTTTCTCTTAGTGTTGTTATCTTTTTGAAGGAAAATAATCAACCTGACAAGAAGGAGTGCATGCACAACTGGCTTATCTTGATCTTAAGTAAAATAAAAGAGCAGCAACAGTCCTTGGCAGAAATCCTGTTAGTTAGTCCCAACTAGAGTAGACCCAATTAATCAGTTTTTGAATGGTAGTCAACACAGAGGTAAATCCAGCGAATTTGATGTGTTTACTTTAGTAAGGAGTAACAAAAGATTCCAGCCCTCTGCTCTCATGTTTCTGAAAACTCAAAAAACGTGAATCATTTTCTGAGCCAAGTCAATTTAAAAAAAAGTCTTTCTCTTCCTACAATATCAGACTCCCCCTATGTGGCTGTCCCTTACCTGGCCAACAGTTGCAGTGAAAGTTTGAGTAGGCATAAGGAAGGAGAATTATGTCTCTTTTGTCCTCCTGTTTCATTACCCTGGTATGTGATATCATGCAGCAGGCAAGGAGAAGTTTGGTGGCCATTTCAGAAATATAGGAAGCTAATTCAGACTATTGATGTGTCTGACTCAGCATTGTTTATAACAGAGATAGGTGTCTCACAAGATTAATCATCATTGTCATGGTGGATCCCATCTTTTTTTCATGTTTGGTACTCAGGATTTACATGTTATTTCTTTTACTAGAATCTTGAGAATCACCAACCAGACATACATAAAGAGTTAAAACTCTCAGTTGAGGAAATTGAATTTAACAGAATAGCAAACTGAACAGAGTAGATCATTCTTCCACACAAAACCCTATTCCTTGTTGCTCTAGTCTTTCATTTCAGCAATAACTGTTTCAGCAGGTTAAAAGTGTGTATGATTTTGATGCTGCTCTTGTCAAGTCAGCACTGCTGAAGGTATCCTGGAACTCAGTAAAGGCTGTTTGGTTTGGAGTAGAGGGCTGTAGTAGGGAAGGGGGGTTAAATTTAAACCATAATACTGTTTTGTACATGAACAGCCAGATTTTCATTAAAGCTTTGCTATGCAGCACAGCAAGATTTTGAGATGAATCTCACCACGTTCTTTTTTTTATGCTCTGTTTCTTGCTGTGTTTGTTGTTTCAATTTGCCACTGATATGCTAGATCAGCTTTAAAACTAGCAGGTATAAGACTTAATAGTTCTTCAGAAGAAACGATTAGAAGTTATCAAAGAACAGCCAGACATTATGCTTTATAGAAAGAGAAAGGACACTGGAAAGGGAAATGATAAGGTTAAGGGCAACCTGAATGAAAAATTAGGCCATGTAGAACTTTGAAAACATTTGATTTCAGTATTTGCCATGCTAATGTGACATACTTTTGGCAAAAAGATCAGGTCATTACATTAGGCTCTTTTTTGAGAGAGAGAGAGAGAGAATTAAAAACATGGCCCTGAAATGTCATCCCTGAAGAGTTAGCTTGAGTTTGGAACTCTGGCTGAATCTTTTCACCTTTATTTAACAGAGCTGTCATTTTGGAGCTTAATATTCTTCTCTGCTGTTGGCCTAATTTTTTTTAAAAAAAATATGCTATATGCAGAACTTGGAAATAACTTTTTAGACAGCAATTCATATAATGGGCATGTTGGCTGGGAAGTTCTGGGACTTGTAGTCTAACAAAGTAGTTTTAACATATTCTGCTTTTTTGTTGGAAATAACAATTCTGAATCAGTTATAAATCAGTTAAATCCTCTCCCTCATGCTTCCCTTCACATACTCAATTAATATACTGTATTTAAGATCACATTTACAATCCTCACTCACTGGCCCTTCATGACTTGAGCAAAATACCATATGAAGACCAATAATAAATAATGATGACCTAAATCCTGTTGTTAGCCCTGACTAGAATAGACCCATTGAATCAATGGGATTTACCTAAGTGTTGATTCACCACTCAACAATTGATTGAATGGGTCTACTCTAGTCAGGAATAACCAGCAGGATTCCTGCCAAAGAATATACAGCTATCCCTTCATATTTGCTGGGGTTTGATTCTAGGACCCCCGTGGATACCAAAATCCATGAATATGCAAGTCCCATTATATGCAATGGTATAGCAAAATTGTGTCCCTTATATAAGATGGCAAAATCAAGGTTTGCTTTTTGAATGATTATTTTTTAAAGAACATTTTCAAGCCATGAATACTTAAATCCATGGAAACAGAGGGACGTGTGTGTGTGTTTGTGTGTGTGTGTGTATGAGGATGTAGGGTGTGAATGGGAATCCTGGTGAAATCATAAGGGCCAGTTACACATATTGATGTTATGTTCATAGCATTGTAAAAATAACTTTTTTTTTTTAGCTTTAATCCAAAATGAAGAAGCTGGAGATGGAATTTCACACAGGCTGGGAGAGGGACCAGTTAACAAGACCCCACTGCCTTATATATATATTAACACCTGGAGAGAAAAATGAGGAAAGGGATCTACTTGGTATAGATGATTCTACATATTTTGTTTATATTTTAGTACTAGGGTTTTTCAAAAGCATTTTATGGATGTCCTTCATCCTTTCTTACTCTTGTAGATCTTGCCTTGTTTCTGCTATATTCACCTCCCTCACTTTAATCCACTATCTTTTTCAGGTCTCCTACACCAATATCCTCAAAAGAACTTCATAACCTTTTAGAAATAAGATTATTGCTATTTGAAACGACTTAAAAGACATCTAAGATCTACAGCAAGCACCTACCTTACCTCATTAAAAAAAAAAATTCTATCTACCTCTCTGACTCTCATTTCCTTTCCACTTTGGAGCACCCGGTTCAGTTCTTAAGAAGTTTGGGGAAAATAAACTAGAACATATATTTTTCTGGAAATGCAATAGAGTTCCATGTCTGTTACATTAAAAACAGTCCATAATATGTTCAATACTAATAATTTGGTTATGGCTTTATAACATTTTGCCCTGCTCTACCTTGCTAGTTTGTTCTGTTGCATTTTATCCTTATTCATTCCTATGCCTTGGCTCTGAAAGGTTTTAACCTCATCTGTATCCTGACAGAGTGGGCTTTTCACTCAGATTTCAGCTTTGCCCAAGGGAGCATCAATTAAATACCAATGATGCTATGATAACTTTACTCATTAGCTAAACACTAAAAGGCAGTACAGTAGCTGGCTCCTTTCTCATGACACAATGAGTCTATACTTTTCCCCTTCTGTTTCAACTCTCAGAAGGCCTAGAGATTCACTCTGAAAATATGAACACTTAGAATCTGGAGCAGCTATCTGTTCAAAAGGGTACTAAGTAAAGTACCTAGAATCTAGATAAAATCCAGCAGTGTGAGTCATGTGGCAACCCTGAATTTTTTTGTCAAAAAGTGTACATTATTCAGTCATTCGCACATTCCCATTCTATGCATCCATCACAGTGGCAAACATGTTCTATTTAATTGTTAACTACCCTTTATGGTTAGTTCTTTCATTTCAAGAAGGCTGAGCACAGTCATTACTAATTTTATATATCCAAAACTTAATATTATTAAGATATAATGACAGACCAGTAGAGTCATTGGCTAGCATCCTGTTCAGTATTTATGATGTCATAAGCTGGAGTGATGACATTGTTAATTTTGGAATTCACATTTACAGTTATTGCAGTAACCAAAAATGCCCTCAAAAACCTACCTAAGAAGCCAGGCAGCTCCACCAATATAAGGATTTCTGAGGCACTGGGGAGCAGCAGTGAGGTGAGTGAAGATGTATCCAGCCTTCTCCCAGCAGGCCAGGAGAGAGCTGAGCACTTCGTCACTCTCTGCCCTGCTCCCCAGAACCTTGAAAATCCCTGTGTTGGTGGGGATAGTCTGGCTTCTAAGAAGCTTTTTGGGGGTTGTGCCGAAAGATGTAGCTATAACAATGTAGCTCCATTGTTGTAGCTACATCTTCTAATGCAGTATCATGGGTATTATTACTTTTACCTAAGTTCTATAGTTTTGATGAAGCAATTTTTAAAAAGTTAATACAGTAGGACCCCCATATCCACTGATTCATTATCCACTGATTCAGTTATCCTCGGGACACAAAACAACACATTTACCATAGAGTCTTCTTAGAAAATGGGTCCTCTCTAGCCATTTTCTAGGTCCTCCACGACAACTCTGTGGTGTTTTAAACTGGAAGTTCCATTATTTTCAATGGTGTTTGCTATTATCTGCAGTTTTTGGTATCCAGAGTCCCCCCTCCCCTGAACCAATCCCCAGCAGATATGGGGGTCTTACTGTATTAAGGTTCAGACAAATGTCACCTGTATCTCTGTAGCTGTGACTCTATGAGTTGCAGGTGTATGTAATTCCCATCACCCCTATAAAGAAGTAGAAATTCAGCAATTGATTCAATTGGTCCCTTCAATTTTAGATCTTCAGAACCTACATTCAGCCACTGTTCCTCAAATAACCAAATATAGGAATATTATCTTTGTTACATAAACCAAGAGGTCCAACAGAGATTAGCAATACAGGGCATTGCTACTCATAAGTTGTTGGCTCTCCTATTGATTGCAGCCACAGTCTGTAATTGTCTAGTGGCTGGAAGTCTCTGGTGCTGGTTAGCTTCATCATTTTGTCAGTTCACTAATAAGAAGGTCGCCACAGGTACAGACTCCTAGATTTACATGTGGCAGATGATGAGGCATTATGGGAAATCTGCCTCTAAGAACAGGCTTGTATTCCATGTTACAACTGGCACCCGTTCTGTGGTTCCATAATTGACAAGAAATGCTATTATCAAGCAGGTCTGTTGAGATAATTAGCATTCCAGGGTTGCATTTTTAATCAGACTTGAGTCAGATAATTTATCACAGCAGTAGCAAGCTGTCAGGGTCATACAATAAATACTCATTAAAGATGAATAAAGATTAAGTGCAGCCCAAAACAGAATTAAGCGAAGTACTACTTATGAATCGTTTCACTTCAATATTTGCTTGTTAATAATTTGATGTAATATTGGCAAAGAGATCAGGTCTCAGCACTGAGACCTCATTTATGTAAGAGGTGATAATACTGTGCTGAGATGTCTGTTCAGCATCCATTGGAGGCTGAAACCTTACCCATAATTGATTGATTGGGAAAAGAATATTAATTTTGAAAAGCTGATTTAGTATGACTGCTCCAGCAGTAACTGGAGTTCCTCAGTAATAAGTTGACACATTAAAGGGAGAAGTGTTCCATTCTGAAAGCAGAACTAATTTGTTAACATTAATATACTACTGCACTTGAAATTCAGTGCAACTCTCTTAGATCCAGTAGCTTCACACATGAAGAGTTTGTGGCACTTTTAGTTGGCGTTCAGTTAATTAAAAAGACCCAGCATTCAAATATGTCTTGACAATAATACAGAGTTGAAGTGGGGTGTGTGTGTGTGTGTTTTAATTGCATGTACAAATGAAGAATACTGTAAGTAAGGTGACCATATGTTAAAATCTTCAGCTTGAAGCACTGTCAGAGAAAGGTCCCCTGTTCAATGGCATACTTTGGTGCTGCCCAAGAATGTCCTGTATGGCCTTATTTCGGAAACTTGCACTAAGCTTCAGTTCCTTCATATATAATATGGAGAAATAATATATTGACATACCTTACAGGTTGGTGTAAATACAGTTGGCCCTTCACATTTGCGAGTTTAACCTTTGCGGATTTGATTGTTTGCAGATTATTTGCCGCCACCTCCGCTGCTAGCCTATGTCATTTTTAATAGGGATTTGGATAACACCGGTGTCCACCTTGAGCTGTGTTCAGTTAAGTTAGGCTTAGTCAGTCGTCAAATCTTTGGCTGCTGGGAGGAAATCAAACTGACTCATTTGGGCGGGAGGGGGGTACGGGGATGGGATGGTGGTAGGAGAGGAGGGAGGGTGGATGGCACGCAGATCTCCAGAGTGGAAGGAGGGAGCGGGACAGGAGAGAGGAGGAGGGAAAAGCCTGGGGAGGTGGGATGGTGGCAGTGAGAGGAGGGACTGCAGCAGCTGCTCTTATGGCAGTGGCAGCTTCAGCAGGTCTGGGATTAGAGGTGATACTTATAAATTCATGTTAAGCCCAGACCCTCTGAGGCCACTGGCATAAGAGCAGCTGCCACAGCCCCTTCCCACTGCCCTTGCCCTCCTCCTGCTGCAACCATAACACTCACCCCCTGCTTTCCCCCCCCTCCATCCTACTCCCTCTGTCTGCCTTGCAGACCCATGGACCACCTGCCCTCCCTCCTTCCTTCCATTCCCTCATCCCATCCCATCCTCTCTCCCCCCCGCCAGCTGAGTGAGTGAACTCACGTGTGGCCGGGCCCAGCCACTGAACAGGTTTGATTTCCTCCCAGCTACCAAATATTTGACCACTGACTAAGCCTGACTTAACCGAACACAATTCAAGATGGACACCAGTGTTATCGAAATCCCTATTAAAAATGGCATAGAGCAGCAGCAGAGGCAGCGGCAAATAATCCGCAGATTGTATAGGTATTTTCTTGTGTGTGAAACATGGTTTGGGGTGGAGGGGTCACGTTTTTTCCACTTTCACAAGGATACTGCGCCCTTGTGGGGGATGACTATATTACAACTATGTCATACATGTTTAACTCAGAACTGTTAAACAAATATTAAGTTATAAAAGTAATGGCATTATTAGTGTTGGTATTGAAAATCTAAAATTATAAAGAAAAAGCCACATATAGTATTTTATCTCTAAGGGTAAGTTTTAAATGATTAGAATGGAGAATTTTCAGTCAAAATTCCCAGCGCACAAGCACCAATTCTGAGATCAACAAGAGCGGCTAGCCCCACCATCATGCAGTTGGCTACTCGTTCTGATCTCAGAGAGAGTGACTAGTGCCAGGGCTCTGCTTGCCCAAGAGGCTGGGCACACTTTCTGACCTGAGAGAGGGTGATTGTGTGCCAGAAATAATGGGGTTTGTTAAAAATAACAATGTTGTTACCCCGTGTGCTTTACTGGAAGTACCTTACAAAACAGGCGCCATAAAACAGATGGCACTAACTCCCTTTGAAAGCACAGAACTAATCAGCAGAATTTCTGTTTAAAATACACATGCAGTAGATACGTATTGATTCCAGCATGCAAGTTTAAGGTAACCATCCACACAATTTCCCCCAGTTTATATTCTCTAGCATAAAAAGACTCAAAAACACTCAATAGTAGTTTAAAAGTATAAAAACATCTTTACTTACAGTCAGTGTGCAGTGTGCATATCTTATTGAATATCAGCAGCATTTCAACAAGTGAAGGCTAAACTAGTAAAATACAACTAAAAACTATATGCAAAAACAAAAATATGCAGGAGCTCTCAATGGAGGCTCCTACTGCTAGGAAAACATCACGGCGAGTGGTAAACCTCATGGCAGCTTTCCAGACAAAGAGAAGGACTTGGACACACCTCTTCCTCTGGTAAGCCAATCACATTTCAATAGGAAGTTACATCATACATTCTGTTTACTTCTATCAGTTAACCCTTTCAACAGTCAAACATCTCAATTTACTGGATTGCAAACTATATAATCCCAACAAGAAAGGCAGAGCCCTGCTACATAGCTGCCCTCTCTGAGGTCAGAATGAGTGGCCAGCCTTGCAATGGGGGGAATGCTGCTTTTCTAGAACAGGGTTGTTGTGAATTGGTCAGACCTCACCTAGAATACTGTGTCCAGTTCTGGGCACCACAATTCAAAAAGGATATTGACAAATTGGAGTGTGTGCAAAGAAGGGCGACTAAAATGGTGAAAGGTCTGGAAACCATACCTTAGGAGGAGAGACTTAGGGAGCCGGGTATGTTTAGCCTGGAAAAAAGACGGTTAAGAGGCAATATGATAGCCCTGTTTAAGTATTTGAAGGGGTGTCACATTGAGGATGGAGCAGGCTTGTTTTCTGCTGCTCCAGAGACTGGAACACGGAGCAATGGATGCAAACTCCAGGAACAGAGATTCCACCCCAACATTAGGAGGAACTTTTTGGCAGTAAGAGCTGTTAGGCAGTGGAACACACTCCCTCAGAGCGTGGTAGGGTCTCCTTCCTTGGAGGTCTTTAAACAGAGGCTGGATGGCCATCTGTCGGGGATGCTTTGATCAAGATTTCCTGCGTGGCAGGAGGTTGGACTGGATGGCCCTCGTGGTCCCTTTCAACTCGGCAATTCTATGATTCTATAATGGGCTGGAGCCAGCCAGAACTCATGCTTAAAATAAACCCATTGAAAACATTGGGACTTATGTTAATAGAACTTCGGTTGAACTGAATTCAGTGGCTCTCTGCTATCATGATTATAACTAGCTCCAATCTATTCTGAGCTGAAAAACCTGGGGCTGAAAAATAAATGAAATTGCAATATATATTCTTGAAAAAAAAACCAACAGCCATTTTGTTTATTATATGATCTTTGTAAATGTAATTTTACTAAGGGAGTGGAGAGAAAGTTGAAGTCTACATAATAAAACAACAGTAATCTTAGATCCTGTCTATACAAGGGGGAAATAATACGAACACATCTGAAAAGGCAGTTGTTCACAACGATGTGATCTGCCTACATGGCTAAACCTCTCCCCTAAACTCCACACCCCAAGCAAGCAAGCTTCTCCCCCTCATGTGGCATGTGTGCACACACTACCCCACAGAAGATGTGAGAGAGGGATGACTGAAGATGCACCCAGCTCCCAAGCTTACCGGTGGGGATGGCTGGGTTGCCTCTGCCACACAGAGAGCCTTCTTCAGCGGAGCTTCCACTTGTGCTGCGCCCGGGAACAGCCCTGCCTTGCCTGCTGCTTCTGCTGCTGCCGCCGCTGCAGCCACTACTCAGGTCCCCATTTAGGCAGCATCACTGTGCAGATGCACAGATTATCTGCTGCTGCCAATTTTAAAGAATAAGTTTCCTAGTGGAGAGATGCCGGAGCATCCTCTAGATCACTGGGTTAGCACCACTCACTTACTCCTGGTGGGCAGGCAACAAAAGGCCTTTGTGTAGGCTCCTTCCTCTGATGTCATCCAGAGGGAGTGACCCATCTCTGGCCAGTTGTTTCCTGCCTACCACTCCTGGAGGTCATTTTTCTCCTTGCTCTTCAAGGCCACATGGTGAGAACAAAGGGTACATGGCCATGGTGGAGTCTGCAAAGGAAGCTAAGAAAATGAAGAATAAAATTAGGGAATCTAAGAAGGGGGACAAGCCCCCCACTAATCTACTGGATCCCTTGTTGAGGAAGGGGGACAAGCCCTCCGATCACAGCGCTGACCCTTCCCTGTCTGCACCCCAGGTGCTAGAGCTGAGAAACGAGCAGGAAGCAGCAACATTGGGAACCCTCCTGGAGGAGGAGGTGGGGACCTTCTCCGATGAGGAGGAGACCGGCCGCGCTTTGGAGGCTGATACAGATGGGAGAGAGGAGGCCGTGAGTAATGTGTGGGGCTCAGTACCCATTCCCCAGGACAAAGGCGCCTCACCGGGTTTGATCGCCTGGGTTAGGGATTTGGTGGCGAGGGAGATGCTGGGTGTTTTGACCACGGGCCTGGCCCAACCAGCCTTATTGGTGCTCTCTGGTCTCTGGCAAGGAGGGGACCCTCTGGCATCTCTGGATCCCATCCGTCACCCCCAGGGTTGGCCTACCTGGTCACCCTCTCTGCCCCAACTCACACTCCCACCATCCACAGAGGCCGCAGATCAGGGCCTGTTACCACCATCCCACACAGCATCACCTCTGACTGGGGAGGGATCGTCACGGCAGACTTTATCCTCACCACTGCTTCAGGCTGTTCATGCCGGCCAGCCACTTCATCCACTCCCCCCACACTTGCTCAACCATCACCGGCCTCAGCCAGATGCTCTTCCACCCACGCACCCCAACCTGCACTGCCAGACCTCACTATCCAGTCGATCCCGAGTCTTCAGCCCCTCGCCCCGTTCGCCCAGCCAGTTTAAAATGACCTCGCAGGGTGACGAGACGCAGCAGAGCCGCTAAACACACTCACGCACTTACTGCTCAGGGCTCTAGGAAGGCCGTTGAAGGTTGCAAAGGAGGGAAGGCAACTGTGAAATCCCGGCATGGATTCGTGGGAACGGATCCTGCTTTGCAACAGCTGCAGAGCTGTTTGGGCTGGAAGTCAACCTGAAGAAAACGGAAGTTCTCTACCAGCCTGCACTACAGGACGAACACCACCATTCCCACGTTGCTGTAGGCAAATCTGTGCTCAAGTCCGTTCAGCAGTTCACCTACCTGGGAAGCATCATCTCCTCAGATGCCAAGATTGACAAAGAGATCGATCACAGATTAGCAAAGGCATATAGCGCATTTGAAAGACTTTACAAAAGAGTCTGGAGAAACAAACAGCTGAGGCGAAGCACAAAAATCAGTGTGTATAGAGCCATTGTACTGTCTATTCTCCTTTATGGGTCTGAAACATGGGTCACCTATCGCCAACACTTACGACTCCTTGAACACCTTCATCAGCGCTGTCTATGCACAATCCTAAATATACACTGGACTGACTATGTGACGAATGTTGTTGTCCTTGAGCAAGCAGGGATCACCAGCATTGAGGCCATGATATTGAGAACACAGCTGCGCTGGGCAGGGCACATTTCTAGGATGAAGGACCATTGCCTCCCCA
Source organism: Gambelia wislizenii (assembly GCA_030847615.1). NCBI lineage: Eukaryota > Metazoa > Chordata > Lepidosauria > Squamata > Crotaphytidae > Gambelia > Gambelia wislizenii. The sequence continues at coordinate 106,496,924 of JAUMIR010000006.1, forward strand.
AAGTAGTACTCTACGGTGAACTCGCCACGGGTCAGCATAAGAGGGGCGCTCCAAAAAAGCGATACAAAGATTCCCTGAAACAACATCTCAGGCTTGGCCAAATTGATCACCAACAATGGTCCTCCCTGGCCTCACATCGGGAGGTATAAAGACGCACTATCCACAATGCTGCAGCCTTATTTGAGAACTCACGCCGAACAAGTCTTGAAGAGAAACGACAACGCAAAAAGAATCACAACCCGGAAACATCACCCAAGGAGACCTGCTGTGCTTTCTGCAACCGGACTTGTTTATCTTGGATTGGCCTTTTCAGTCATCAGTACACTTGCAGAAAGCGCGGGATGAGTCCTTCCTGAATCTTCGTTTGCGAAGAAAAGCCAGAGAGAGTTTTTAGCCTTTGTAAGCCACCTTGGATCCCATGTCGGAAGCAAAGTGGTTTATAAATAAAATAAAATAAAATAACATATTCTAACCTTGCCATTGCAACTATCTGGCTTCTGAGAAAGGGGCCATCAGCTTCGAGGTGAGGGTTTCAGTAAAAATGCAAAGCAAGCACTGAGAACTTAAAAAGAGGCAGCCCAATCCATTTTAAAAATGAAGGTAGAACATGAACTAATTTTTAGCACACTAAAATTATTTCAACTACAATAAAATCATTCTGTAACATTTTGACATCCTGTCTGTTGTTCCAGTGACTTTGCCCTGAATGGAGCAGAACCTTAGAAGATGGAACTAAGCATGGTTAATAGCAGCAGTGTATCTGGCTCAGGGGCAGTGGGTGCATATTAATATACTGTTGTCTTTTTAGCCTTTCCTTTTTAAAAACTATATCCCCCTCCCTGTATGTGTGTGTATATACTTATTTTTCATGTTGTCTGGCTGCTTGGGCATATTTTGCATGACCAGGCAGCAGCTTGTAACCTTCATATGTGAAGTCGAAGGCTTTCACGGCTGGAATCCATAGATTTTCCTTGGGTTTTTTTTCCAGGCTAGGAGGCCGTGTTCTGGAATAGTTTCTTTCTGATGTTTTGCCAGCATCTGTGGCTGGCATCTTCAGAGAATGGTTGGATAGGAGTGTATGTGGAGTTTATATGCTGTGAACCCCTGTAGGGTAGTATATGTAAATTTGTGTAATTGAATGGTTAGTTTCTGGGTATAGAAATACCAGGCTCGTTAGTGTCTGTTTGGCTAATGGTTGATGGGCCATTATCTGCTGGGACTCTCCTTGTCCCTGGGTGGAATTCCTTTGTAAGTGTTGAGTTTTTATTCTATTGTTCTTCAAAACTGTGAGTCAGATTTTTTTCTTTCCTGTTGAGGTTGTCCAGGTGTTTGTGGATTTCAATAGCTTCACTATGCATTCTGACATGATAGCTGTTGGCCTGGTCCACAAACACCTTCATATGCTTTTTAAGTTACTAAAGGATGACTGTTTTAGTTCTGAGAAGCAGATAACTTTCTGTTAAGGGCTGTTTGATAGTGGAATACTGGACTTTCCTTCATTTTAAACAGAGATTAGATGGCTGCATCACAGAGATGCTTTAGCAATAGATATACACTGACAGCAGATTTCACTAGATAGCTCTTGGGGTCCCTTCCAACTCTATGAGTAACTGCAAGAGTTACTTCTTAAAAACTTAAATACAACAATAACTAATTCTTGGACTATAACTAATTACATTTTAATGTAACTTTGCAAGCTCTGTACTATCTAAAATAATGAGCACATTTCTATTATTGAATTACTGAAGTCCAGCTATATTGTGTTGGCAATAAGGATGTGCCCTCTTTTGAAAAACTCAGTACACCAGTTTTTTATGATTTCCTCCCCTTATCTTGCATTTGCCAGTTCACAGTAAGGAACATAAGGGAAAATCTCCTTTTTCCCCCTGACTTAAATATTCCCAGGGAGGTTTTTTTCCACTACAACTGCCTACCCCATTATGTCTTTAAGTCTGCCAAGCTTGCCAAAACTCAGCAGGTAGCCCACATGGTATGCATTTCTGTGTGAGAAAGCTCCCCTGATGTGGACAAGATGTTGTAAAGTGAAGCCTACAACTTCTCCAAAAGTGTGCAACCCCTCTCCTCCCCCTTCAAAAACCTGGACTGATATATAGAATTGGGCTGATCAGACATTTTTCTAATGTTTATGTATTAATTCAGCTAGCTTGATTTCTAAACTGTTTCGGTATTTGCATGCTCTTTTTAACATACATTTTAGATAATTCAGTATAAATAGGATCATTTATCTCTTGCAAACCAGCATGGGTGGAATTTCAAACCAAACCTGCTGAGTGAGCTGCAATTATGAGAACCTAATTATATTTTAAAGGAAATGTATGGCCTCCAGACCTATGTAAAATTGATTTGGAAATCTTCAGGCCCTTTCTGCATGTTAGGCCTACAAGCCATATTTATTTATGTCATCTGTTTTTCTCTTGCTCTTCATCCAGAAAGGTGATCAGAGTAGATTACATAATACTGATAAAAACAAAATAGCCCCCCCCACCCAACATGACCAAAAGCTCTAACAAAGAGGGTGTGTATGTGGAAGAGCAAAATAAGCCAAGTCCTACTGGTGCCCCCTCAGCTGTGTTCCACCAAAGATGTAGGTGGGGCGGGGGTGCTACTCTAGTCTGGTACCCAGTAGTGGAATTGCCTTCCCTTGGTGGCCTAATTTATCTTGGCACAGGCATCCTTTTAATGTCAGGTTAAACAATGGCTCTTTCTTCAAACATCTGAGGCCTTGTGATCATGGCCTGCGTAGATGGTGGGTTTTTTAGATAATGTACCCTGTTTAAATTGTTTTAACAATTTAAACAATTTTAAAATGGTTCTATTTTCTGTACCCTTTCTGAAACATTTTGATATAGAGCAGGATATAAAGGTTTTAATAAATAAAATACATTTAAAAACTCAAGTAGTTCTTAAAATTACAAAACCGTCTTAGTCATGTGTAAGCTCTACAGATGCAGACGGAAAGTGGGGATGTGAGCATGCAAACCTTATACAGTATTCTCACACACACACACACACACACACACCCATTTGCTGCCTTCATTACGCTCTTTGTATTGAAATAAGGATTAAATTTGATGATGCTTCTGCACAGTGTATGTAGAAGAGGTGCTCCCTTAAGTAGTAAAAGACATCTGTTTGTCATAGCATGTGATTGGCCTCAGTTGCTTGTCTTGGATTTGGAATGCTTTGTCTTACGATTTATCGGTGGGAGGAAAACACATTTACCGTAATCTGCAAGTCTAACTGCAGAAGCATGTATCTGTGATAAAACCCTGTTGTAAGAGGGAAAATGTATTAATCACAATGAATATGTTTTCCCCTTAATGTCTTCACTGAGCTTCTGCTATGTATCTATGCAGTATATCCCCGTGCAGTATAGAAATCTGATTTCTACCCCGCCCCCCCCGCCCCCGCCAAATAAAGTTCTATATCACACAGATCCTATACAGACTGAGCCCATCAGTAACATTAGGCTGGAGCTGGTATAGCTTAAAGAGCTGAATACTCCAGAAAAACTGCCTGCCTCCATATCTTCTCCCTTGATTTGTACAGATTAGTAGGGTTTGGGGTGAAGTGAGATTTCTGCCACTTCAGCCCTTCCCAAACCTATTTAGAATTGCACTGTAAAACGTCCACCCATTTTAATGGGATCTATGTACAACTCATCACAACATCTGTATAACTGCAGAATTTTGAGTGCAGAACTTGCTTGTCATATACTCATGACACAAAATATACTTTTTTCTTGGTATGAAGAAAATTTAATATACTGTATGTGCTGTGTTTTCACTGATAGGCTGTAGGACTGCAGGAGAAATGCCCTTCCATAGGACACCCAGTTGCCACTGTCATTGGCCTCATTTCAGTAACTAATTAAAACCTGCATGTTATTGAGACTTAGCAATTAGTGTGGCACATAGGCATGTGAGGGCCTTTTGATTTTGGCAAAGTATTTTATACTGTTTTAAATTGCTTTCAATTGGGTTTCTGGTTGTAATTTCCCATGATCTTCACACATAGTGGTAGGATAAAATTATTGCGAGAATACAACGGCATCATTCCATTAATCAAAGATACTGTCGGCAGTCACTTTAGGAATAGGTATTTAGAATTCTGCTCTACTTTAGCAGGTATTTAGAATTCTATTCTAGTTCTAACTAAAATCTGTCAACAGATATGGAAAACAAAAAGAATGGCCCACAGATTGGAAATGTTCAATATAATTCCAATCTCCAAGAAACATTATACTAGGGATTGCAGTAACCACAGGGCCATTGCACTAACCTCCCATGCAAGCAAAGTGATGCTCAAAATTCTACAACAATTTTTACCATATATGGAGCAGACTCACTAGAAAACACAGTAATGATTGATAAGGTAGAAGGCAGTAGGAAAAGAGAAAGACCGCATGACAGATGGATGGGCTCAGTCAGAAAAGCTACTGCCCTGAATCTGTGGGACCTGAGCAGGTCTGTGGATGATAGGATGACTTGGAAGTCTCTCATTTGTGGGGTCACCATAAGTCAAAGTCAACTTGATGGCAGTTAACAACAAATAATTTAGAATTGTCAGCCAGCGTGCTCCAGTGCCTCAAAAGACTATACACCCAAAGATTCCATAGGATGTTTCCATAGCAGTTTAAGTGGAATGGTAGTGCTTTAATTGAGTAGGATGAAAGGGCCCCAAGAGGGGGAGACATACCAATTCCTGCTATGGCCGTCTGTTGTTGTGTTGTTGTTGTTGTTGTTGTTGTTGTTGTTGTGTGCCTTCAAGTCATTTATAATTTATGGCGACCTTGGGCAAGAGGGATGGAGGCATGCTGGATCTGGCTTTCATGAGGCACATAATGCTGCATGGTGAGAGAAGGGGAAGAACGTTGGATATAGGCCGTTATGTATAACACTTCTTAGATCAGGAAGCTTACCCGGATTGGACATGAACAGGCACACGCTGTATTGACTAGATAATTTGATTTTTGTGTGTGTATGCTTTTACTGGCCTTAGAGTGTGACAACCCTTACATGGCAAATTTGGTAAATCGTGTCCCTTTTGGCTGGCATCACGGTGTAGAGGACTTTTCCATTTTTCTTCATAAATGTCAATTTTGAGGTTTCATTTTATCCTATTATAGGTGAACAAAGCTTATAATTTATGTGTTACACTGACAGACTACAAATACTAAAGCCTCTTGGATGAAAAAGGCAGAAAATTATTGACCGTGTTAATAGCAATCTTCAAGAGATTACTTGTCATAAATTTAGTATCAGAGCATTTTCATTTTTAGGAAAGCATCAAAGTCTCTGATTATACTTTTGACCTTGATATTGTTTGTGGCATTGATTTTGAAGCTTACTTTGAACATAGAAAGTATCTAGTTCAGGCAATACAAGATTAAGTGACAGAAAAAATGGATTAAACTGGCTTGGGGGGGGCAGGAGAGAGAAGAGAGAAATAAAATTCTGACCTAACAAAAAAAGTATTGTGGCAAATGGAGGTTTGGGGAATTCTAGATGAAATGGGGATGATTTTAAATCTCTTGTTTAAAAAGCCAAGCTGGCAATACAGGTATTTCAGGTATTTGTGATTAATGGCAAGCTTGTTCAAATGGTGGGTGAGCTGGTACAGTCCCTTCAGGATGGAAAAGGTCCCTGGAAAATGTTTTATGTCATTTTTTATAGCATAGTGCTGAAGCACAAGCATTAACAGGGCATTGGTCAGATCTTAGGCTGAAATGAAGGTGGTGTGTGTGTGTGTTATATGTGTATGAATGTGTATTGTATGAGAGAGAGAGAGAGAGAGAGAGGTGTGTGTGTGACTCCACCCACTAGCATTGGCCCCACCCACTTTTATAGATATCCCTCCCTCGCAGTGGGAGAATTTTATTTCCATGTTGCCCTTGTAAAATTCTCTGGAATGGAATATAGTGGTTGTCTTTGAAACGGCCCCTTGTATAAGAGGATAAATTCTGCTTATGATCAATTTATGCAGTGCAACACTCTGTAAAGGGACCTCATTTGAAATAAAATGATTGCCTGCAATGACCAATGTTGTAATGACATGTTAGGAAAGAGATACGTAGCAACAGAATATAATCCAAGATCGCCGGATTATTTTACTGCACATTTAGATATACCCACATCAGTCCACCTCAGCTGGCTCAGGCTTTCCATGCCAGTGAATGAATCATTGAAGTCCCTGATCTGCCAGAAAGAACAAGACTTCGACACTTCAGGAGAATTTCTGGATTCATAGATTTAAGACCCCAAAATCACATGGCTTCAACCCAAAGGATAAAGTTCTGTTTGTTAATTGTGTAAATATAGATAGATATAGCTACAGATATAGATATAATAATTAACTGCATCCTTCTGATAACAAGGACAAACTTGGCGGAAATGGTTTGCTTTTTAATCACACATGTGCACATGCACATTTCACTGAATTCTTCATCAAAGCAATTTGTATTGGCCCCAGATATTCATATTGTGTGGCTGAGACACATCGTAGGTTATAATGTCTATTTTTAGCGCTTGCTACACTTACCCAACAATCCTAAAAATTCAAAATTTCCAGATAATTTAAAGGAATTCTCTGTATTAGTACAAAGTACTGTTGACCAGTGGTACTGAAAGTGGTGATCCATGGACCAGTGCCAGTCTGCAAGGTATTGGTGACTGCTCCACAGCAAGTTTCCAGGAAAGAAATAAACAGTTGTAATCAATGGGCACAATTTTTGTGCTGGTCCCTGGCACATTGGGGGTGGGGTGGGGGAACCCTGCTGTTCCCCAAAATCGAATAGCTTGAGGACTACTGCTGTAGACTTAAAGGAAAGGCTTTAGTGAGAATCTGCAAATGTATTTCTGCACAATTGAAGGACTACTTTGGGTTGTGGCCACTGTGTACTATAAAGTTGAAGACAGGGTTGTCTAAATGGTGAAAATATTCCTCACAGAATTTGAGGAGAATATGATTTGTCTAAATGCCATCAAGCATCAGTCAGCAGTATTCGGAAGGAGTGGGATCAAATCCACCAAAAACTTTGAAGGAAAAGCCTTGGCAGCTTTTCCCGAAGTTTTTAAAAAGTTCTGCAGAGAATTTGCATTTATTCCCGCTCGTTGGGACAATCCAATTTGCATTCATTCACATTCCCAATAAGAGCAGAAGTGGAAAGCTGATTGGTTGGATGTGCACAGAGGATGGAGCTTGCTAACAAGGCAAGCGCCCAGAACCACCATATTGGATTTTCACCTTAGCAATTGTATGCTGAGGTGACAAAACAGCTTTCCCCCTGTTTTTATTTATTTAGGCGGAATATCTCACTTTTGCATCTTAGATATGCTTTTTAAAAAATACTGTTTGGCAGCAGCAACTGGTGAAATAAAAACACAAATAATTCACTCACGCCCACCATCTTGATTTGCAGGCGTGCTTGTTGGGACAGCAAAAGCGGATAGCTTCGCATGCCTGAGATTTTGCTAGAAAGCCATTTAGACAAATCGAAGCTGCTTTGAATTGGCATTAGTGCGCATCAATACATATTTTCCCCCTCGTATAGACAACACCTTAATGTAAGACAAGGACTCGCGCTGTGGATTTCAACTTTCACCACAGAACTGTCCAATGATTAACGACATTTCTGCTAAAAGATACTTGGTCTGGTAATTCCTTCCTGGCTACTGTTGCCTCCTCCTGCCTACAACCACTAGCTTTTCCCAGCTAGTACTGAAGCAGAAATGGATGGACACAACTGACAAATGTGGATCTCCTGCATTTCCGTGCAGTTTTTTTTTTAAGTCTTAACATTTCATACAGGATAACAGCAGAATAACAATACCAGTGGGAGATGCAAAACTCAGCAAAGATGGGAATGATATATATTCATACATCCCTAAGTATAGTCGTTTGCTATAAAAAGAGATTATCACCTGGGCAATTTCAGTTATCCAAGCTATTTCAGGAATGGCATTTTATTTAACCTTTGTACATCCTAAATGCTAATAAACAAGAAAAGTTTGAGTTTTGTAATATATGTGGAGCAGCAGCATTTGGAAAAATTAGACCCTGTTATTAAGCTATTTCATGTAAAGAAAATGTTAAGGAAGTAAGAATAAACATATATATCTCATTTAACATCATGAAGAAAATAGTCAAAACTTTAAAAAGCCTCACTAACTGCAAACTATTTTCATTTCAAAGTGGTTTATAAACCTTCTGTGGCTTTCTCACTTTCCTTTAATGTATAGTTGGATGGATTGTGTAGAATGATTGTGATCGGTTAACATTTGATAGCCTGTTGTCATATAGTTGATTTAGCTTTGAGGTCTGTTTCTTCCATTAGCTGTTGTCTTCCCATTGTTGCCAAGAGCTTTATGGAGTAGTTTCCCTTCCTTCGTCTATCTGCCATATTAGCTTCTCGACTGGACTGGTTTTAAATTTTATGCTTTTTCTTTTTTCTGACCGAGTTGCTGCCATTAAATCATGTTACACTGGTGTTAATTTTCCATTCCATTGCTGAAGATATGCAAATTTAATTTTGCCCTTAATCCTTGTCACCTGTTTTCTCTCACTGCTTTGAGTAATAGAGCTAGCAATGTGCATTGTTTGAATTTTGCTACTGCCCATGTGGTCTGAATTGCTATTCCTCAGGAAGGATATGAGAAGTAGAAAGAGCAGACTAGTCACATCCAGACTCTGTGTTTTGCTTTCACTAATGTATTATATGCTAGTTTCCAGCCAGTGGCAAAGTAAATCTAAACATTTGGATCCTGTTCTTGATTGCATGTGCTTATTTCCCCCCCCCCTCCATTAGGTCACCATGTCATATCTTAGCTCCAAAAGTTGTTGAGTCTTTTCTAATTTCTTAGGATATTTGTGTACATTTGCTATGTACCTAGAATATGCTGTGTAGAATACATTTGGAAGTTATGTTTATGCTTAAGAAAAACATTGTATAGAAACACGAATAAACATAATTATAAATGGAGTAAACCTATATAATATATACATGGCTCCCACATCCTGAAGCGGGCCCCCAGGCAAGGATCTTTGGTGGGCCCCCTACTTACTGCTAAGGTTAAGGGCAGTGAGATGCTCTATAGGATTTAGGATAAAAATTGAAATAAGTCAGTTTATTTATTTAATTTTTAAAACCCTAAATGGATTTACATAATAAAAGCTTACAATAATATCACACTTGGTCCCCCTTCTAATCCTGGGCCCCCAGGGCCCCAGGCTAAAGCCCTATTAATGGCCCCTGTGGGGTCATGAATATATATAGTGTATGTAGGTACATACACTATATATATTATACCAGTTTAGCCCATTTATCATTCCGTTTGTTTGGGTTTGTACACAGATTTTATCTGAAGCATAATCATAACTTCTGAATGTGAGAAGCTTAAATCTGGACCTTAATTATTTTTTGGAACTGAGCTAGGACAAGGTCACACTTTATCTCAAGTAAATTTACAGAAAATATATTTGGCTCAATGTGGTGAGGTAGCTGCTGAAACTCTAAAGGCTACATAAGTATTGTATGTATGTATGTCTAGAATTTATAATGATAACTCCTGGTTGGAGGGTGTATAATCAGTTTTGTTTGACATTTTTAACATAAATCTATTCTGTAATTAAATGTTAGCCCATGAATTTTTAGACATTTGTTTGAGCCCATGTATTTGGCAGAAGAATGCATGAACATAAACATAATGACCATGAACATAAGCTATGTCAAAGGAGAAACCAGTGAGAACAAGTTCATTGAAAAATGGTTCCAATTTAATGACTATTTGAGCAACAAGGACAGACTTTGGACAATCCCATTACATCATCAGAATTTTTAAAAAAGAAATACAGTACTGATAACTTGCAATTAAACTAGACCTTATGACAGAACCTTTAAAGATATTCCTGACCAGCTGGACATGAATAGAATCTTAAAAGTGCACGTGTAATATCTGTGTGTCAACCATTAACTTTATGTACCCACAAGCTGTCATTCATTATGTTCTGCTTTAAGATGTTTTCAATAAAAATAAATCTGTTTTTAAAAAAGAATGCATTAAAATTTTAATATAATATATTTTGAATTTTTTATACTTTCAACACAAATTAAGGCTCTTAAGCTATTTTAGTGAGAAATCAATAGGCTTACCTATTTTAGATCAAGGTGTGTGATGCCTTTAAAAACAATGTCACCAGCAAGAAGACAACTGTAAAAAATATATATTTCCTGAAAGTTCTAGAAATGCTGAAGTATTTCCTTGAATGGAATAAAAAACATCTTTTTTTCCTGTCCAGAATTCCTCTGGCACTAGCTATAATCCATACTGACTGTCTATTACCTATGGCATTCTCCCTGAAAACACCAGGAGATCGTATGGGACTGGTTTTAAGAGTGACACATTTCTCTACATCAAAAAACAAAATAAAAAACAGCAAGAATGTTTGTGGATCAAAATCCTACTTGGACATGAAAGAGCAGGCAGCAGAACTGAGACAGCATGTTGATGAATACTGTTTTATCCTTTGTTGCCTTAATACCCTTGAAAACAGTTTTCTACATCCTGGTGAAAATAAGACAAAATAGCAAAGCAATGAAGCCAACCTGCAGAGGGCTCTATTATACCATGTTTTGTGTGGAACTGGAGAGTTGGTTGATGTTGGAAGGGGGAAGGGAGTTCATGGACAAAGCTTCCAACAGTCTGGGCTTAGTTTGGTAAACAGGCAAGGAATTATGGACGAAGTCCTTTTCCTCAGGCTTTGCACCAAGCATGAGATCAGATGACTCAGCCTGGACTCATTATTTTAATAGCCTGCAGCTAGTTCACATAGCAGCAGGAGTCCACCAAAATAAAAAAATAATAATTTTAAAAAGGGCTATTTAATTGTTAAAATTCAAACTGGTACATTGTAACGGAGGTTAGAGTAGTCAGATATATGTATTAATCAAGTTTGCCTGCACAAGCAAGCAGAAAGTATACATTGTAATGGTGGGTAAATAAAACATAGCCGTGTACAGATTGAGACCCAATTAAAAAGCATGATTTCATTTAACAAACATAAACCATAGAGGCGACTAATATTGGCCAACATTACTACAGCTGTGCTTTACATTAGGAAATTAATTAAAATGGCAATGTGTACAGTACATTTCTCCCCACTCTTCCTATGTTATACCCCATAGTTTTCCTGTCATCACTATGCTTTATGGTTTAAGATTGTACACTATTTCAGCAAATTATATTTTAACACCTCTCACTTGGTATTTAAGCTTAATTAAAAAAACTAAGCAAAATACAGTACAACCTTGATTTTTGCAATCACAATGATGAGGCAGATCAAACAATGCTCAAGCCATTTCCTGCTGTCTACCGGAGAGGGTGTATTCTGATTCAGTGGGAAGTCCTTTCCTATCAGCAGTTTGTTACTGCCTTCCAGTAATCCCAGAGGAAGTGAGAAGCAAGAGAATAATTCACCCTTTCAAGGACACTAAAGATATCACTACTTAAAAGGCTATACAAAATTGTTTTCACCTACAGCTGTTGCTACTGTTTATCATTTTATCTTTATTGTGTTTATGTTCACAGCAACCTGGCTGGAGAGGTTGGTATTAACCTTCTTTTATAGATGTGCAGTTGGGGTGGAGGGACAACTTCATGCCCAAAGCAATAGAAGTGAGGCTGAAAAAGTTGGGGTTGAATTGATAGGCATGGGACTGAATCATAGAGTTGGAAGAGACCACAAGGGCCATCTAGTCCAACCCACTGCCATGCACAATCAAAGCACTCCTGACAGATGACCATCCAGCCTCTGTTTAAAAACCTCCAAAGAAGGAGACTCCACCACACACTGAGGCAGTGCATTCCACTGCTAAACAGCTCTTATTGTCAGGAAGTTCCTCCTAATGTTTAGGTGGAATCTCTTTTCCTGGAGTCTGAGTCCATTACTCCATGTCCTTGTCTCTGGGGCAGCAGAAAACAAGCTTGCTCCAGCCTCAGTATGACGTCCCTTAAAATATTTAAACATGACCATCATGTCACCTCTTAACCTTTTCTTCTTTGGGCTAAATATACCCAGCTCCCTAAGCCGCTCCTGATAGATCAGGGCTTCCAGACCTCCCACCATTTTGGTTGCCCTCCCCTGGACACATTCCAGCTTGTCAATATCCTTCTTGAATTGTGGTGCCCAGAACAACACAGCATTCCAGGTGAGGTCTGACCAAAGTAGAATAGAGTTGCACTTTTACTTCCCTTGATCTAGACACAATATTCCTATTGAAGGGTACATCAACAAGAATCACATGTCTCATTTATCTTGATCGAAGCTAGCTTTGCCATCAACTTTGCAAATGTATGGCTTTAAAGAAGAACAACAACTTAAGCAGTTATTTGCTTCAGGCCACAGCAGCAACTTACTAAATAACCCAGTTTCCAATGACAAATATAAAACAAGGTTAAATTGGGACCAGCCAATTTTATATCATATTGTGACTGAGATCCTTTTTGACACTGTTGGAGCACTGAACCTCCAGTGTAACTATGGAGGAAGGCATCAGGTGGCATTGGTGGCCAGCTGGGTGACAGCCTGAGGGAGCTCTCCTGCCCCTCTGTCAGTCAGGTGGCTATTAAGATGAGGTGTGGAGCTGTGCCCTGGTAGCCCTTTGGCTGCTACTGCATAGCTGGGGGAGAAGCACTGTACAAGGAGGTGTGGGATGACTCCTTGTACAACATTTTGAAAAGTACTCACACTTGTATAAACTGGTTGTGCAAGCATAAGGATTCTGGCCTATGGTTTCTTCTTTTTTAATAAGTAAGAACTTTAGATTGCAAATGATATTATTATAAGAAATAACACAAAGTTGTTTTGTAATAGAAATTTGTAAAATTATTTGGAACATAAATATATTGGATTGAAATGTGTCCTGGTGTTGTTGAGGCCAATGGCTAGTGCAATAAAGTTTTTTTTATTATTTTTTAGTTATTTTATTTTAATAAAGTTTTCATCAATAAAACCAAGCTTAAGTAGTCAATAGTTTGTTACAGAATTCTTTCTATAACTGCAATAACATACTTAAATCGAAAACAAAATACTGTATAACAAGTAATCAGAGAAGGGATGAAGAGTTGGACTTGTTATGAAATCATAGTACTTCAGTCCATACATACGGAATCAAAGAGGCAGTGCTGCAGATTCAGTTTCAGAAAGATATGTGACTGTAGGAAACCAGCATTCAATCAAGGTTTCACTGTCCGCTTCAGTATTTGATACCCGCATAGTAGCAGAAAGTTTTTCCATGAACCAAAAGTCCCAGAATTTATCCCACCAAGCGTTCATCTTAGGCATTTCTTTTTTCCAGTTTTTAGCTATCACTATTCGGGAGATAGCGAGTAGGAAAACGATAATTTTTTTATGCTTTAAGCTTTTGTTAGAGTTGGTGAACAAAGACAGCAACAACATTTCTGGAGAGTGCAATAAAGTTGTTGATAATAATGGTACTGGCTTGAATCCAGGCTTAATTATACTAAGGGCAAACTCTTTAAAGTAAATTTTAAAAAATTAAAAATTAAGTTAGTCATAACTGATTTAGATTCCATTAATTTGAGTGGGTCTATTCTAAACATCACACAGGCTGTTCAAATGTGTTGTTGTTGTTGTTGTTGTTTTAAAGACAAGTATCTGAGAACTTTGTAGTTAAAAATATTAATTTGTTGAGTGATAGATGAGTTATGAAACAGGTGCAGTCTGAACAATGACAGCATGAATGAAATTAAGCAGTGCCTTAAAAATAGTGTTCATTCTAGTTAATTGGATTTCCTGTATGTCTATTCTTTTGGATATATATATATATAAGTGTGTGTGTGAGAGAGAGACACACACATCTTTTTATGCTTCCTAATTCAACTTGCATATATTTTATGTCTCATGCTATGCTAGATAAATTCAATGTTGCATAAAATGGATGCTAAAAATATTTAGTATCATTGCGATTATAGGTTCCACAATTATGCAGACTTAAGATATTACAATAGTTCTTGTTTCTCTTTGAAACAGAATACCCATAAACGCATAGCTTTTTGGTCTTGTGCTAGCTAGACATTTTTGATCTTGTGCTGGCTATATCCTTGGAGCCTCAATACATAAATATGTGGAAGTAAGGATGTACAAGTCATTTCTGTGTAAACAAGAGTTTGGTAAGTTACTTTCTAAGAGCAAGTCGTTCCCCATTATTCATTATATTGTTCAGAAATTAATTCATAGTCATTATGTGGTGCAGTGTTTGCTCACTACATTACTCTTTGCTTTTTTTGTTACTTTTTGGAATTTTTGTAAGGATTGATGAGAATGTTATAAAACTTGAGAAAATACTTGTCAAAATGCCTCTAAAAATATGCTTGTAAAGTTACTTTAAAAAGTAACAAAAAGTGTACTCACTACACTAATAAACAACTTTGTTCTTGCTAATTGTATCACTACTATACTGTGCCTTGGTTGCACTCTCATTTTAAAAACTTACAACTTGTTGCAGGTAACTGTGTTACTCATAACCCATTAACTCTTAAGTTTTAATATGAACAAAGATTTCATTGTTTGTGGGAGGGATTGAAACTTCATCTTTTCATGGCTTGCCTTATACAAATTTTGTGTTTGGATTATTGTCTATTTAGTAATAACCTTCCTGCCCTGTTCCATAGGTTTTCATCAGGTGGGCCCAAACCCTAAGGCTGCAAACCTATTTGAAAATAGGCTTCATGGAAGAATCTGGAATTTATACTAAATTATGTAGAGCATCAGGCTGTTAGTGTAGTGTCATCAATAAAACTTTTGTTAATCACAAGAACCAAACAGTAACTTGTAGTGACCTTTGATTTCAGAAATGGTTGTTTTCTACTCCAGGCAGTCAGGCTTTCATTTCACTGAAAAAAGGTTAGCTTGGGTGTTTCTTACTGCCCCAGGATTATGCAGTCCTTGTCCTGACAAAGGTGAATTCAAACAATGAATTCTTCTTCCGTTTCCTGCTCTGAGTCAGGCTTGAGGGTCCGGACCCCCTGGTCTCCCTTTATACTCTATCTCACAAATCCTGAGGGTCACCATCAGCTTTCTTGTTGTTGCAAGTTATTTACTCAAGTACCTTAATTGGCTGCCTCTGGAGGGTCACAACTGTCCACTGCTGCCCTATTTGTAGTTTACCTAGTTTGCTGAGGAATCTGCCATTGGCTGAGGGCACATCCTTCTAACATTTTTAAATGCTATGGTTTCCTCGCAACTAAATGTAAATGGGATTTTTAAATTAGCATATCTTGGTGGGGGAGCCCAACATTCATGTTATTCAATAGGCACAGTGTTGTCTGGACTAAATTAAGCAATTAATGGTATGTTTGAAAATATGTTTTAAATACAGCATAAATGTATTTTATTAACAAGACATTACACTGTCCGGCCCAATAATGCACACTGCATCTTTTAAAGGTCTCCCTCCTTTTATTACTGTACAATGCAATAAGGTATCAGAACCAGATTGCAAACATGATGTGAAATGAAATATAAGCATCCATAAAGCTATTTCCTATGATTAAGCAGTAACACATCAAGTATGTATTGTTAGCAGCAAGTGATGACTGGTTTGTTAATTAATGACCCAGAGCCAAAGCAAGGTTGATGAATGCCCTAACAAGCTGGTTGTTAACTGCTGTGAAGGTGAAATTCTGAGATGATAATTGCTACATTAAACTGTACTCAGTAGTTTATTACACCATTTTTATTCCGCCTTTTGAAAAATTAGTCTGGGCAAGCTAATAACTGTTTTTCCAGCAGCCAGAGCATATAAGGCATTTCTTCTGGTTTATGCAGCAATTCAAATTGGTTCTTGCCAGTAATTAATGACAAGTTTGGTAATTAACTGCTAAAAGGTAGACAGAAGGCAGTTAGCCCTGGAAAAGGACATGCTTGAAAGGGTTATCTCAACTTGGTAAAGCTTTGTGGAGACACGCAACTGCAGTTGGAAAATGGAGTCTGAAAAATGGCCAGGCTATTTAATATCAAGAGGCCATTTATTTTCCTGGCAATTGATTAGCATTTGGCTTTAATAGATGATTTGATGATTGCATTGTCTGGTTGTTGCCATCTATCCACTGGAAGCCTAAAATATTTTATTTCAACTACTTAATAGCTGCTCATCCTTACACTGTTGTCGTCGTCATGTATCTTTGTTGTTTCTGACTTATGGCAACCCTACCACAGGGTTTTCTGATGGATGAGAGTGTATGACTACATTTGTTTAAATTGTCCTCCAACAATTTGTACGTATATAATTGTATAATTCTCGTATATAATGTTGCGGGAAATTGTTATACCCTAGGAAGTTCTTAAGATGTTGAATGTGGAAATAATAATATACCATATTGTTATGTTGTTGTTCTTGTTGTTGTGTGCCTTCAAGTCATTTCTTACTTATGGTGACCCTAAGGCAAACCTATTATGAGGTTTTCTTGGCAAGATTTGTTCAGAAGGGGTTTGCCTTTACTTTCCTCTGAGGCTGAGAGTGTGTGACTTGCCAAAGGTCACCCAGTGGGTTTCTAGGGCTTAGTGGGGATTTATTTGAACCCTAATCCTCCAGTAGTAGTCAGTGCTCAAACCACTACACCATGCTGGCTCACTATTGTTACGCCAGCAAGCTGTTTATAACAATTGAAGCTAAATTAATTTGTTCCCATAGTCAGTGGGAACCATTATGGTATGTGGGAGAAAATGAAGCACTCTAACTGAGGACACTGTTGTGATGGGCAAAACCTGTTTTCCATTCATGACATTTCCAGAACATAGGGTTTCATCCAGATTTAGTTACTGAAACCTTTTGGAAGGTTATTATTAAGGTTATTATTAAATTGATAATCCCCTTGGATTATTACTAATTTGTTCTCAGTGGGTCTCTCCTGGACTCAGTGCTATGTATGAAGGACCAGGTGGTAGTGGCAGTGTATGGAAGAACCTTTTGCCACCTTAAGTTGATTCACCATCTGTGGTCCTACTGTATTTGCAAAAAACAGAACTCAGCAATGCATGTTCTGATTACAACCAGACTAACTGTTGTAATACTTTCTCTGTGGACTTGCCTTTCAAAGAGGTTTGGAAAATCAATGGGTAAAAAAACCTCTGCTCCTAGAATGCTTGTGATGTCCAGATGTTGAGCACCTCACAAATACTGCTTACTGGTTGCCCTGGTTGTAATTTGTTTCTGGACTTTAGGGCTTTAAAGATTAAAACCCCAGGATTCTATAGGCTGAAGCCATGGCAGTTAAAGTAGAATCATAGTGCTATAACTGTGCAGTGTAAATGGGCCATTAGTCTTTTGTCATTCTGTACAGGTATGGTAATAATCTGTATGGCTTTTTAGTGCTGAACAATGTCATCATCTCATAGCCTTTCATTCATCAGGAACAACGTGGGAAGCATCACAAAAATCTAACTTGAAGAATGGCACAAAATGTTCGTAGTAAATATTTGTTCAATGCTACCGTACTTTTTCCACAAAACAAAACCCATTTAATGCTTGGTGTCACTATCCTTGCAGGTTTATGACTGATGCAGCTCGACGAGAGCAGGAATCCCTGAAGAAAAAAATTCAGCCTAAACTCTCTCTGACTTTATCAAGCTCAGTGTCCCGTGGGAATGTCTCTACTCCTCCACGCCACAGCAGCGGAAGCCTTACTCCACCAGTCACTCCACCCATCACCCCTTCCTCTTCGTTTCGTAGTAGCACACCTACAGGTAAGAGGAGCTGGTTTCATGACATTCAGCCATTACTTTACAGTGAAAAGATGAAGTAGATGAACAGTAAAATACCAGTGAAGATATCCTGCTGAGAAGGGCAAATCATACTTTGCATTTCATTTTCTTTGAGGAAATAAATCTCACATCTAGACTCTCATAAGCCAAATGAGATTCGGATAGGTGTGGCCCATTTTTCAGTCCATAGTTTATTTTTATCAGTTCATTTATTGTGAAACACTGTGGGGAGGGACAGGGGAGAGGGAAATGGAAATGGAAATGGAGCAAGAATAACCAGTGCTAGATCTGAAAAACTTGAATGTTTGATTAGTCCTAACTAGAAATGAACAAGAAATATAGGGATGGTGAATGAAATGTGGTTGAATGTGTGTGGGAAGAGAAAAGGATACTTCCATTGTCATGGGACCTAGGATGCTTCCAGGGGAGGATTTTAGCAGGCAATTGGCTCACCTCGTGGAATTTTATGAGGGGTCCAAATGTCGTTTTCTCCATTTGTAATCTTGTTATGCTTTCTCAAAACTTCCTCCATCTTTTTTCTTACCTCAGAATATCCTTTTATGTGGGAAAGAGACAATGATTTTGGAGTTCTTTTAACTGAAGCTCTTGGAGTCATACATGTAGGAATGCCCCAAGATCTAACATGGCCTTATCAGCATCTTTTGAACATGTAGGACAGGAAATTTAATAACAATGGTACTTTAACCATCCTCTTATACAATTGCTGCAAATCTATACATATTTACCAGTCTGTTAAACTCAAATGGGCTTACTTCTGAGTAGATACTGTAAGATTGCATTGTAAAATGAATTTAACTCTACCTGGTTCATGGGCCTGAAACAAATAAAAAGTTGAAATAAATCAGTGTTCGATGACAGTGCGTAAGGATTTTTTAACAACCCACAGAGCTTCACCAGTTGATTGAAACTATTGATAACAAAACAAAGACAATAGATCTGTAATAATAGGTGATACAGAAACAAAAAGTAGTAGATGCTTCTATTCTTGATGTTGGAGATACAAGGCAGATAGTACTTCGTGCACTCCTGGAGATTTAAAAACACTCTTATGGCTACAAATTCAGAGCTCTTTGTCTCTACCTTATAGACTGTGAATTTATAATGACCTTTGACACAATAAGAAAAGCTACCAGTATGTAAAGTGTTGATAAAAGTAAGTGACTTTATCATAAGGATAAATAATCATACTCTGTGGAATCTGGCAAGAGTTTGAAAGAATGCAAACATGCTGAGGGACCATCCTTAAAAACCAACATAAAAGAATATTAAATGTATTTATAGTTCTAGTAGGTGAACTCTAAGCACAGAACGACCAAAGGAAAGTCCCTATAAAGTCTTTGACACTTTTGCATGCACTATACAGTACTGCCTTCTCTAATTGAGTGCATTTATGTGTACCATAATTTTTAAATCTTTTTTTAAAACACATTTCTCGCTGAAATTAAAGCAACCTTCCTCAATGGAGTTTTACTGCAGACATTTTGGACTTTAGACTTAAGTTTAAGATTTTAATTTAGGTTCTTGTAAGGTCACCTGCATACAAGTAGAGCTAACCTGGAAAAGAGGCATGAGCATGTGTGTGAACTCTGCCCCCAACATCCCTGTGTATTTTCTTTGTGTATGAACCGCTCTGTAACATGCTGGGGGGAAAGGAACTTACTGTGGCTTTGAATTCAGTTGTTATTCTACGGATCTCTTCCAGCAGGCCTTCTCAACTTAACTCCTCTCCCGCACAAGATGATCTGCATTGTTCTGTCCACCACTTATCTCCCTTTTTTAAACTTTTGTATTCTTGATTTTAAACTGTGTTTATTTAATTGTAATCTTAGTATTGGGTTGGGGGGAGTTGGGAAGGGACTAATTTTGAATTTTATTGTGTCCTGTGTGTTTTTATTGTTGTAACCCGCCCGGATTCCTTGTGATTGGGTGGGCTATAAATAAATAATTTATCATCATCATCATCAAGATTCCCAGTTATGGGAGCTCTGGAAGTGTGTTCAGCCAGACGTACTTGTTGTGTGCCTTCAAGTCATTTCCAACTTATGGGGTCACTAAGGTGAACCTGTCATGGGGTTTTCTTGGCAAGATTTGTTCAGAGGCAGTTTGCCTTTGCCTTCTTCTGAGGCTGTGACTTGCCTAAGGTCAGCCAGTGGTTTTCCATGGCTGAGCGGGGATTCGAACCCTGGTCTCCAGAGTCCTAGTCCAGTGCTCAAAGCACTACACCACACTCGCTCTCCAAACATACTTAAAGAATTTTATGTGCATCATCGTGCTTAATTCAGGAAGCAGCCAGGTTCACTGAGTTGGCGATGGGTCTTACATATCTACCCACATTTCCTTCTTCAGATCTAACACCTAGGTGGTGGGTGGAAGCAATAACTCACATCTTTTTACCTTTTGTGTGTGTGTTTGTGTTTACAGGAATCCATAAAACCTTCAGTTGCCCCAAAAGGGAAGTACTAGCTGTATTTTTATGAGTAATACATTCTATAAAATGTTTAGCTCCAGAGAATATAAAATCTAAACACATTTTTTGATTATGCAGGGGTACAAAATTTTGAACAGTAGCTATTTTTTACCATTAGGAGTGGCAAAATGATCTTGCTGTGTATTTATTTAGGTTTAATTGAGGATCTAGATTTATTAGTTTTCTTCGATGCTTTTAAAAATAAAGAGATAGAGAGAGAAGCCCCAAATCAAGTCTTAGTCTCAACTAAAGTAGACCTGCTGAATGAATGGAATATACATAGGGAGAGTGAATTCAATGGGATCCCACATGTCTACTCTACTTGGGTTTAACAGTTGGATCTTAGTCCAAGGCATATTACAATAAATAAAATATACAAAAGTTTTAAAAACCCAAAAAAGATGCACATAGCATATCCACAATATCAAACTACGTTTCCCCTAAGACCAAACAAAAATAATAACCAGGAATAACCAAGTGGCATAGTGTTATTGTTTTAATATCAGCCAGACACATCTATTCAAATGTCCAAAGGTAGTGGAACATTTTAATTTGAGGCTGGAAAGATGATAGGGTAAGGGCAAGGCACTGGAAAGAACACTCCAGAGATAGGCACTCACAAGAGTCTCTCCTATCCCAAGGAAGGAATCAAGTGGTTTCAGATTTTGCCCTTATGGTATAGGCAGGTTCATGATGGAAAAGCTGTTTACCAGGTATTGTGGCCTCACTGTTAATAGTGAAGGAAGTCATGGCAGTCTGTTTAAGTTGATTATCAAAGGAATATAAGAAGTAATGAGACTATCCAGTGAAAAATGTACTGGAACTTGGTATTCCCTAAGAATTCAGGCGATCGCAGAGAGTATGAGTGTCTGTGTATGTATTCAAGAGGCTAAAAAAAAAAACCCACTTGTGTTTCCCTAGACTAATAACTTAGAATTACTGTTAGCAATTAAGTGTTCTACTGAACTGTATCAGACACAAACTGAGGTGCCTCTTCAACTTTTGGAATATTTTGGAATTGGTAACATATAAAGAGTACAATTGGTTCCATTGTGGGTGAGAGAGGATTTCCATGGTTCAGTAGAGACCCCTTCCCCACTCCCTCCTATATAGTTTACTGATCTACTCATCCTCTCTAGATTCTTAGTGTGCAAAGGAATTTACTAGTAGGGGTT
This sequence comes from Gambelia wislizenii, assembly GCA_030847615.1. NCBI lineage: Eukaryota > Metazoa > Chordata > Lepidosauria > Squamata > Crotaphytidae > Gambelia > Gambelia wislizenii. Next base: position 106,518,389 of record JAUMIR010000006.1, read on the forward strand.
GAAGAGACCTCCAGTGGCTATACCAGTACAGTTCTCATGCTTGGGAGTTCTGTCTCAATCCCATAATTTCACTAATCAGAATACTGTAATCGACATGAGATTTCCCTGATGGTAGGTATAGGCAGGCATAGCTTTCAAAAGAAACTGTTTCCCCATTCCTCTCCTCTTTCTGGTTGTCCAGCATCAAGCATTACATAGAATGTGAGAGCTGTGTATACCTTCCATATATTAATCTAGCCTTCTTGCCAAGACCATTCAGACTCCAGGCAAGAGCCGGCCTTGGAAAAGGCTGGTGGGTCTTTGGAGGAACACTAATGGGCTTACATTACACAAAAGCTGGTTAAAGATTATGGGGAAGGTCAGGGAAGCCATGACGCTAAATGAAATTCTCTCTTGAATATTTGCATTGCCTATATAAACTTTGTGGAAAACAACGTGTGCCTTGTGGAGAGTTGAATGAAATATAAAGCAATGTAGCCAAAGAATTAATATGTCAATACAGTAGTTGGGAATGCAAAATAATAGATGTTCCTTATGTTTCTTTAATACAGTATGACCCCTGTATCTGCAGGACCCATATCCAGATTCACTTACCTGTGTCTGAAAAAATATGGTCTCTCTAAGCATCTTCTAGGTCCTCCAGCATGATTCTGTGATATGCTTCTATGACAACCATAGAGCCACATTGGAGGACCTAGACGATGCCTAGAGAAATGTTCTGTCTAGGTATCTTCTAAGGACTTTCTCAGACACGGCAAATATGGCATCATAATGACACCCGACCGCGAAAGGGCACCTATACTGCACAATGTTGTGCTTTTTAAGTAGTGAATAAAGTGTTCCTTTTTATTGACGGCCCAAGCTGTCAATAGATCTGCTGTGGGGTTTTTCCCCCATGGTTTTGCCAGTGTCTGAAACTGTGCACCATTGTGATCTGGTGATTCCAGCATCAATGGGCAGTCCCTGCCAGAACACTTCCAGGGGAGAACACGAAAGCCAGGTATAGGAGGCTCTGTTTATGAACCTCCCTAGTTTACTTGGAAGTTTGTAAGTGTGTTTCTGTGCTTGTGTGTACATTTTGGGTTTTAATTTAGCTGTTTTTTGACATTTAAGGGCGCTTGCATCTTCTCACAAGAACCGTCAAGATCACACGCCCTGGCGAATGCGGAAATAGACGGTGCTAGCATTCATGCTCCGATAATGCTGGGGCTGCTTTTTCACGCTATTACAGCAGTGTGTGAAAAAAGGGGTTGTTGTGCCGGGGGGAAAACGCTTCAAAATACGGCACGAAAGAGACATTTTCAGAGGCTGGTCTAATAAAGTCCTTGGTCCTCCAGCACAACTCTATGGTATGCCTGGGCTGGAAGTCAATAATTTTAATAGGATTTGCTATTATCCACAGTTTCTGGTATCCATGGTCAATCTGGGAATGTATCCCCTGAGGATACATGGGTCATATACAGTCTAAGAGGGTTTAGAGGGAAATTTGTTTTTCATTTCCCCCCTTGTATATAAAGTCTTTGGTGTTTCAGTACTGGGCTTGAGTAGATATATAATTTGTTCACAGGAAATTATTTTTCTTTTATCTACCTATAAAAAAAGAATGTAAAAATAAGTTTAAATATAAAATATTGGGGGAAAGCCCTAGCTATAAGAGCCCTGCAGTAACATGCTAAGAAGTTGTGGTGATCCTTTCTCAGTTTTTCAGTGGAAGGCTAGACAGGAGAAGCTTTAGATAAGGGATAGGAAAATACAGGGCCCTCCAGACATCAGAGTGAAGCCATCATCAGGCCTCACCAGCATAGTCAGTAGGGACAGAAGGATGCTTCCAACAAAATTTAGAAGGCCACTGTTTATCTAAACCAGGAATGATAAGCACCTTAATTGAAAAGGGGGATGAAGTTTCTTCAGTGACTCTTAAATTTGCTCCCACTGTAAATTTCTAGTAGTGACTTGAATGCCTGCATTATCTATGATGTTGTTGAGGCAGGTTGTCCCCCCACAAATGCAAGTCAAAATTGTCTCATATGGTCATTAGATTCAAACTTGCTGTAGCCAATTCATCACCTGCAGCCTTCTTGACATAAATCCAGTTGTTAGTCCAAATGAGAGTAGGTCAAATGAATCAATGAGGACTTTGTTAAACTACCATTTAGTACTAAGTTCCATTGATTCAGTGAATCTACTCTAGTTGAGACTAGCAATTGGGTTTAAGCCTTGGTGAGAAGCACACCTACCTCACCCAACTTGGTGAGAAGCACACCTACCCCACCCCAACTAGGCTGATCCTTAGCCTGCACGCATGTAGCTCACCACCATACTGGAAGCCTTGCCAGCTTGATAATCATGCCAATTTGTAATCCATTGACTTAGCCCTTGAAAACCCAGGGTCAACTCCATACCTTGACAAGGCAGCAGAATAGGCCTTTGTGGAGGAAACATCTAGTATTGTAACTGAGAATATGGGGCCCCTGTCCAATTAAAATTAATTGTGTTTATGTTTCATTGCAATCAGTGGGATTTATGTGTAACTGCTTGTAGTTGGAACAGAGCCATATAGGGGTCTGCAGCAAAGGGGTGGAATTGGTAGAATGCATAGACCACCTATCATGAACAGATGTTCCCCTTGGGCCCAACATCTTTGTGTGTTCTGTACCTTTAAGAGATGGAATTTCCACCTTGATTTCCACTTCAGTAGCAAGATTTTATAGGAAGCAGCTTTCTGAAGTTCTCTGAAGTCTTCGTGAATAATTCATTTATAAATGTAAGAAGCCATACTATCTGTAGCTGTGAAATAATGATCCCATTTTTTCTTTAATTAAACTACTTTCTAAGTTGTATAGACTTATATTAAATCCATAATTTCCAAATCATTTTTATACCTACAATGGACTTTTTAAAAAAAATTAAACTGTTTCCAGAGGGGTAGCCGTGTTGGTCTGTTTGCAGCAATAGAAAGGGTGGGGATCTTGTGGCACCTAAGTAACTAATATCGGCTTAGAATAAGTTTGTGGTCCAGTCATAAATCTTGAACCAAGAGTTTAATGTTACCTTCTGTGTTCTGAACGGCTGTCCTCCCCCACTCCCATTAAATGTCCTTCAAGGTTTATTTAAAAAAAAAAAAACCTCTCATTCAACTTCTTGTTTTAAATAAATGGCTTTGAGCCACTATTTCCCATTTATTCTGTTTCCCAATGTGTGCACATTTTCTGTTCTTTCCAAATCTATGCATTAAGAAAAACCCTCTCATTGTACTTTTTTGTTTAAAAATGGCTCTTGGCCACCCTTACTCTGTTTCACAATGTGCATATATCTTTGCTTTCAAAGTCACCTTCCCTACTTGTGTGGCAGGTGTAAATGACAGAGGCCCACCCTGAGAGCAGAAATGGAATAGCATGTTTGGCCAGACTTATCTGCAACAACTCATCAATCATTTCATTTGAAAGAAAGATTTGGAGTCAAATTTCTGCGATTGCCCCCCTTTTTTATTTTAAATTGTACAGACCTCTGCAGTGGTATTTTTGATCTGTACAGTGAGCCCTATACACACATGCACGCATGCACGCGGTTGATTTAATCTCACACCAATTTGAGAGAGTCCATTTGATGATACAGCAAAGGCACATACATTCCAGGCTTAGGAAAGTTATTTGTTCAGACTATAGCTCTCAGACCCCTCCATCCAGCATGGCAGTATCGCTGGGGAATTCTAGGAAGTGTAGTCCAAAAAGTAATTTCTCTAAGCTGTGTATAGACTGGCAGAGCAGTGTACAGAATTAAAAACAGTAGAAGGAAAGAAAATAATACATTCATAGAAACACTAAAAACAATGCAGGATTGCAAACAGCAGGTCATGGCCAGAACCCTGCTGGCGACTTGGACTGTTTTAGCCCCTGGCTCCACCAAGCGTAATAACTTTCTGGAGGGTGTTGTGCAAGGAGGTATCCAGTACCAGGGAAGAACCAGTAGTCTTTGCCCTTTTCCAGTAGGATGGGTAGATGAAGTCTGCGCCTTCTTACCCAGGTGCACAAGGGCAGCCAAACAGCACTTGGGTGCCAATTCCCAATAAAGCGTGGGGAAAATGAAGCAGTTTTAATTCCACAACCTTAAGACACTTGGGAATTCCCCGCACACACAATGACAGGAAACTGCGCAGCTTTTCTACAAAAGCTGTGCAGCTTGCCCAGAAAACTGTGTAGTCTTCCAGAAACCATGCAGCTTCTCCTAACAGCCTTCTCTGAAGCTGCCCAGCTTTCAGCACATGAAAAAAATTGCAAAATATTCAAACAGGCAAAGGCTGCAGCTTCAGTTAGCCTATGTTTCTTTTCCTGTTGCATAACCTTTGGGTTGTGCAACATTCAAACTAGAAAAGGCTACGGCCTCAGTAGGCCCGAGTTTATTTTCCTACCATATAACATTTGGGTTGCAGAATATTCACACCAGTAAAGGCTGCAGCCATGATGTCAAACACTTTACCATGTGGTATGCCATTTAGTTTTGTATTTTGCATACTTTCTCCAAGTACATGGAGAAAAATAATGTGGCTTTATTTTTAATCTCAGAAACCTGCATACTTTTCTGTGTGAAGTGAAAAACTACGAGTACAGATTTATAACTGGAAACCTGCACGAGTTCTCAAACTTTTGCAGTTTTCAAAAATTGTGCAGTTTATGTTGTTCTGGGACCAAAAAAAAAAAAAGAAAAAAAAAGGGGGGGGTCCTGCAAAGTTGTAGGAACTTTTGACATGCTTTTTTTTTTTTCTTACCACGCAAGTTTCTTGAGGGGTTGGGAACTCCAAATTCAAACCCAATCAGGAAATTGATGAAATTCCATTCCTTTGCTAGCACCCCATTGCTAATCAGTGATTGGGCACAGAGCTACTCACAGAAGGAGCAGCCTTTACCTCCTAGACAGCACCAGCTTAAGTACTCTGACAGAGCTTTGTACTCTGCCACCTATCCAGTAGGATCTTGGCCCCTAAAAATAGGCACCACAAAGCCAGATCATCAGAAATGTAAGTGTCTGGGAAAATGAAAAAGTGCCTACTTGATGTCGGGCTATAAATAAATATTATGATGATGATGATGATGATGATGATGATGTCTGAATGAGATCAAAGTAGGTGCCACCTGAGCCTCTTTGTATGGAGGATTCCAAAGGCAGGCATCCTTACACAGAATATCTGGCTGCCTCCTGTGTTAGTTCAGATAGCACAGGCACATTAAGGAGGTCCACTGAAGATAATCTTTTGTTAGCAGATGCTGAAGCAGGAGATCGTTTAGAGATCTGGGCCTAGATCAGCATAGGGTTTAAAAGGTATGAACAAGCATTTTGAAATTATGTTCAGAAATTGATTGGGAAGCAGTGCAGCTATTTAAGCATTGGCTAGGTATGTTCCTAAAGATCAAAGCTGGTGGGTTTTTTTTTAAGGGTTGCAGCCTATGGTGGGGTTGGTGGTGCAAAAATTGGACCTGAATTGCCACAGGCCATCCACCCTTTCATTAGTACAGCCCCATGCCCATGCCCCTTCCTGGTTTATTAAACAGGCCAGAGGAGGACTGGCTGAGTGGGTAAGGGAAGTGATTAATGGCTCTTTACATCAAGGCATGGTCCCAACATACCTGAAGGAGACTGTGGTAAGACCTCTTGGGGGGGGGGAACTCCCTGGATCCTACTGTACTGATAATTATAGGCCAGTCTCCAACATTCCATATTTGGGCAAGGTACTAGGGCCCGGTCTACATGATGAAAAAAATCCGTACGACGTTTGAAAGATTGATAATGTGTACATATGGCCGTTCGGATGCATTCGTGTTTTTTGGAAGGGGCCCAGCAAATCCCCCGTAAACTATGTGGATTTGGCATTTGGGAGGATTAACGGATCTCAAACTAAAATCCGTACAGCCATTCAAATTGTCGATCATTTGTACATACACACATATGAACAGGCTGTGTAATCTGATTGGCTGGCTGAGCACAGGGGGCAGGGCTAGCAAAGAGGGGAATTGGGAGTAGCTGCCATGTTGGATTCCTGGCTAATCAAGAGTCCGGTAAGTCTATGTAATGGAGATTTTTACATTTATTAATTTTTATTTTATATTGTAAATACAGAAAACTGACTGTCTGCATAACAGGCACCTTTTTAAACTAAAAAAAAAAGTGGCAGGAGATTTAAAACCACGCTTGGTCCAGCCAGCTGGGCAAGGGGGGGGTCATACAGAGTTTGGGGAGGGTAAAAAAATCGTGTAGGCAGATTGTACACATTCGAATGGCTGCCTTTAAAAATTTTTTACCCCCAAATGGATTTTTTTTTCATCGTGTAGACAGGGCCTAGGCAAGGGTGGGGAACCTTTGGCTTTCTTGATATTTTGGACTTCAACTCCCACAAGCCATAGCTAGCATGGCCAGTGGTTTGGAATTACAGTCCATCTAGAAGGCCAAAGGTTCCCACTCCTGTATTAGAGTGTGTGGTGGCTTCCCAATTATCTAGATCCATTTCAATCTGCTTTCAGGCCTGGTTTTGGGACAGAGACCATTTTAGTTGCCTTCATGGACAACCTACACAGAGAACTGAATACGGCAAGTGTGTCTCTGTTGGACCTCTCAGCAGCTTTCGATAGCATCAACCATAGTATCCTTCTGAGTTGCCTCTCTAGGATGGGGCTTGAAGATACCATTCTACATTTCCTCCTTTCTTTCCTGGGATGGGGGGCGTTCTCAGAGAGTGATGCCAAGTCCTGCTCAACTCTTGGCCATTGGGCTGTGTAGTCCCTCAGGGTTCTGCCTTGTCCCCTATGCTATTTAACATAAACCACTGGGGAGAGGCTCTCTGAGGTTTTGGGGTCAGGTGTCAGCAGTATGCTGATGATACACAGCTGTATTACTGTTTCCACCAAATTACAAGTAAGCTGTTTCTGTGATAAACCTGGCAGCTGTAATGGACTGAATAAGCATGAACAAATTGAAGCTTAATTCAGACAAAACAGAGGTACTCCTGGTCAAAAGGTAGATCTGGGAATAGGGATTCAGCCTATGTTAAATGGGGTTACACTCCCCCTGAAAATGCAGGCTCACCGTTTGGGAGTACTCCTAGATTCAGCTCTGAGCCTGGAGACCCAGGTTTCAGCAGTGACCAGGAGTGGATTTGCACAGTAAAAATTAGAGCACCAACTACTTCCGTTCCTGGAGAAGTCAGATCTGGCCATAGTGGTACACATCTTGGTTACATAGAATCATAGAATCATAGAGTTGGAAGAGACCACAAGGGCCATCTAGTCCAACCCCCTGCCATGCAGGAATAAAGAATCAAAGCATGCCCAACAGATGGGCATCTAGCTTCTGTTTAAAAACCTCCAATGAAGGAGACTCTACCACATTCCAAGGCAGTGCATTCCACTGCTGAACAGCTCTTACCATCAAGACGTTCTTCCTAATGTTTACATGGAATCTCTTTTCCTGTAGTTTGAGACCATTGTTCCGTGTCCTTGTCTCTGGAGCCACAGAAAACAAGCTTGCTCCATCCTCAATATGACACCCCTTCATCCCGTTTGGATAACTGTAACATGCTCTACATGGGATTTCCTTTGAAAACTGCTCAGAAGCTTCATTTGGCCCAAAGAGCTGCAGCCTGATTATTAATTGAGGCTGGCATAGGGAGCATACATCTCCCTTGTTGAAATGGCTCCACTGGCTGCTGGTCTGTTTCTGGGCTGGATTTGACCTAAAGTCCTGTACAGCTTGGATCCAGGTTATTTGAAAGACAGTATCTCCATTTATGGCCCCCTTAAAGCTCTATGATCATCTGGAGAGGTGCTTCTCTGTCTCCCCACCCTCTTAGGCTTGTTTGGTGGGAACAAGGGAGAGGACTATCTCAGTTGCTCCCAGACTTTGGAACTCCTCCCTAGAGAGGCCAGAATAGATAGCCTTACTCTTCTTCCATCAACAAATCAAAACATTTTGATGCCATCAGGCTTTAAGAAACTGGCTGAGGTGAGGTTTTAATGCTGTGCGGTGCTGTTTTCAAGGTTTGAATATAGTCTTTTAATTAATTTTAACATGTTTAATGTTTAATGTTTTAACTTTATAAATTGTTTAATAACTTTTTATATAACTCTTATATTTCTACTTTTATTAATGATGTTTTAGTTTTTAATTTGTATTGTTTTAAAATATGTTGTTAGTTGCCTTGAGTCCCATTATTGAAAGAAAAGCAGAACATAAATTAACAAAATCAATAAAATAAATAAATAAAATGCAGAGCAGGTTAAATAGCCATTTCCATGACCAGATGAGCTGTATCTGTTCTATGGCATGATCCTACCACTTCTCAGTTATGGATGGCATCAGTATACCATTACATTGATTCTTCTTGATAGTAGATTTTCAAGTTCTGCCTGGGAAACGTGGCAACCTACTACATAGGGTTGCAAGCATCAGGGAAACATTCTTTATGTTTTGACTTTCAAGAACTGGGTGGGCTACAAAGGTAAAACAAAGACCAGAATTTCCATTCTGTTGGCACAGAGTGATTATTTATTTCACCCCACAAACTGTTCCCAATCATTTGTGTCATAAATAATGTGCTTAAAATAAGCACAAACACATGTCCTTTGCTCAACCAAAGCCAGAATGTCCAGAGTCCTTAAGTCGACTGCCTTATTGGATTTTCAGAACCCCATTTAAGGCACTTTGGTCACCCATTCTTTTAAAATAACAACAACCCACAAATCTGTATGTTAATTTTCTTGGAGCTGTGGTGTTTATTTTTAATTTAGGCTAGCTCACTAAATTTGGTCCTCTACAACAGAACAATTTGTACTAGTAATAAGAGAGTAGAAATATGAGACTTCATTAAATAGTTCTTCTATTAAGTCCTTGCATTCACCTGGGCTGCGTGCCACTTGAGCAGGTGAGTTATGGAGTGTGCCAAATAGCAAAGTGTAAATTAACAAGTTGTGTGTAGAACTGGGGGAGACAAAAAAATGTTTTGCATATTCCTGAAGCCAGGGTTTCTTAATTGCACTGCTAGAAGCTCCTGCTGGCCTATTATTTGGGTACCCTACAAAAATGAATGGATTGCATGTATTAAGTCAAAGTGAGCTCATTTTGAAAATAAACATGTGGTTGTAGTCAATGTGTGCTGTAACATACTTGCATCTTGACCTTTAGTTTCAAATATATACCACAGAACATTCATTTTAGACAACATACCAACATACCTCCCCAACTTGTATTGAAAGTATGGACAGTCCCTGACTGAGATCTTACAAATCTTGAAAAATAAGTACAGAAAGTAAAATCCTTTTGGATGAAGGCAAGGTAGTCCAATATTTGGATCCTTTAAAATTTTGTTCTACTGTTAATACCAAAAACTTTGGAGACTCTTTGTATTGTCACATGCAGGGGTCCAAACACCAGAGAAAAGCTCTTAATTTTGGTTCTGTATTCTTTACTATGGAATGCATAGCTGGCTTGCCTGCCCAGTGTCATTTTAATTAAATTACCAGAGGACATGATTTCTTAGAAGTGTTTTGCCTTCATATTGTTGTGAAGCAAGACACAGTATAGAAACAAATGATTGCACATGAACATACCAAAACCCACACCACACAGTGACCTCAACTCAACATCTCTTTAGTGTAGCATAAATACCCACATGCAGACATACGCCATGGCAGCACTATACATCCCCCATGCAGAATAGCAACATTGTGCTACACATGTCCATAACTGGGTGCCATTTCATAATACATGGTGCACAACTGCAGTGCAAAGTATGGGATGCACAGCCACAATGCAAATAATAGGATGCACAACTGCAGTGTGAAATCAAAATGCAGATGTATAGGATGCAGAACCACAGTGTAAAGTATAGGATACCCAACTGCAATGCATGATGCACAACTTGCAAAGACAAGGCAAGATGAACAAAGACAGATGAACATGCTGTTGCGCAACTGTGCTGCTGCCACTATCAGCAGAATATGCTCATTGGTCCTGCATGCCTAGGCTGTATGTCCCTAAGTTAATTCTGTCCAATATTGAGTAACTTTCAGTTCAAGATTGCAGAAGCACAGTTGCACAGGCCTTGTCAGAGATGCTTGTTGTTAATGGATATGTATTGCACATTAGCACATGGAATCACATGTGCATTTGGCTGTACATTTGGTATCTAGATTTGCTTGTGCAGTGTTACCATTTGAACCTAGGGTTTGTGTAGCACATTTAATGTCTAACTCTGCATTTGGGAATGTATGCTGAAGTAACCCTGATGTAGGATCTCAGCACATTTGTTTTTAGCAAGCAATGTATAAATCTATCATTTGCTCTTTTTGCATTTCTGGAAGCAAATCCTGGCTCGTGTAAATATAGATGCATCTTCAAAATGATACACTGAAACATATGGGGGTTTGGGTTTGATTATACAGTACTTAAGGCCACTTGATAACCAAAGTTGTCTGAGCACTTTTCAAGTACATTAAAAAATGTAAGAAATAAAATCACACACATATACAATTCAACAGTACGAGATTTTTTTCCAAAAAAAGTAAACAAGGAACAATAGTTTTTTAAAAAAACAGTGCAGTTTGATAATGCAAAATTTACTGCTGAATTCCATGCAGCAGCTTGGAAACTACATAGCTTAGTTCCCTGTGGGGCTTTAAACTGTTATGTGCTCTTTTAAAAACTAACAAATTTTATCTGACACAACTTTTGTGGACTTTGGGCCAGTTCATCAGATATAAGAACTTTAGCCTGCTCAATTTGATGAACTGAGTCCCCCAAATTTTATCCCAAATAAACCTTGATGGTCTTCAAGGTAAAACAAGACTCTTTTGTTGTTTTCGCCACAACAAACTAACATGGCTACCTAGCCTTCAATTTTTAAAAAAATACTCTGTTATCTCCACTTCTCTATCCTGCCCTTAGGCACAACTTTTAATTTTCTGTGCAGTCAAAATAATTGTCTTTCACAGCACAATCAACATCTCCTAAAAGCTTCACTGTGGTCTCTAGACTGTTGGGAAAGTTGCAGTATCCTTTGTATAACTCAATATTCTTTGTTCTTATCAATGCCAGTATCAATATTGCAGAATTTTAGAAAAACTCTGTAAGCCATTATGCATGGGAGTTCAAAAGGGATCAGATAATTATGTTACATCTGGCATATATCTTAAACAGGCAAGGGTGTGTGTTTCATGAAAAATAAGAATTATTCTTCTCAGCCAGTAACTGGACTGGAGAGACAGTACTGAAGTAGTTTGCTGAACGTCACTGAGGTGCCCATCAATGAATATGTGTAAGTTGAAATGCTTAGAGACCTATCTTCTGTTGGATTCCAATAAATTAAACCTTTCTAAGGGGGCACACAGCATAGAGGAAAAATATGGTATAACCGAACGATAGTACACATTCCTTTTATTGTTACTTCCCTTGTATAATTAATTAACTTCTAAAATCTCTCTCTCTGTGTGTGTGTGTGTGTGTGTGTGTGTGTCTTTTGGTGTGGTCATAATACCATTGATGTATCTCACCTAATTCTGTTAATCTGTTAAAATGCTGATGGACAACATGTGTGTGAAGCCTGGCTCTGTGCAAACCTCCTGCAATTCTGGGATTTTAGTTTTCCTGCCACCTGGTAGGTGGGCTCCCTGCTGGCCATATGAAATTCTAGTTTGTGGGAAGGGAGCCGGAGGAAGCACTGCATCAAACAATTACAAGTACATAACCTTCCCTTCTTATCTGCTCTGCCTGAGGCCATTTTCTTATTTAATCCTGCCCTTTTTATTGCTCTTTATTGCCATTTCCCTTTCCCTCATTCACAGTATCCTTGCTGTGCCACTGAAGTAAAATCTGCCCATGATGACAAGAGTTGCTACATTGCAGACATCCAGTAACTGCCTTTCTCAAAGCCAAATCCTCCCCCCCCCCGTCTTTTTTTTTTCCCCAGTAGCAAACCCCAGTGGCTTGGTAATTAGTTGTATGGGAATTCTCACAGTAACTTCCCCAAGGAGCCATTTCACCAAAGAGTAACCCTCTTGTCTAGACCAAGCTCATAAAGTCATCACTCGTTGTTATTTCCATTCTACAAAGCAGCAACAGAAATATGGCCTTTCGTCATAACTCAGGCTTCCAGCTTGTGCTTACCCAGTGCAATAGAGCTGGTAATATAGAACATCTTATGAAAGGTGTATACAAGTTTCAGGTTGTGCCTACTTTTGCTGACTGCCACTACTGCTATTAGTGTTTTCTGTACTGCACCACTCTGTTTCCATTGTTTGGTTTAGCTGGTGCACATTATTTACTCTCAGTGTAGCAGGTCAGGTGTATAATATAATACACATAATAGCACAAGATCAACAGAAGAATTTTATCACAGTACAGTTTAATGTGCACATCCATCCAAGACTATAATATCAATATGAGTTTTGCTTCTAGATAATTTGCTTCAACATAGGAGCACAATGGCATGTATTAGTAGCTTTTGTCAATTTTAGTTTAAAGCAGATTTCACCATTCTATGTTATAATGTGTTTTGGGATGAAAGAAAGAAGAGCTGGTGAATGCATCTGATTAAGTGGTTAAAGTGGTTGAAAAGCAGAACAAAGATTAGTAGTTCACTTCGATAAAGCGTGTAAGAGGTTTCCTGTATCTGACTGGTGAAAGCCTGGTAGTAGAGATATTTAATACATCATAGAGTCAACCCTACCATTAGACAGAGTGATGCAGCTACCTTCAGCAGGAGATTTGGGATGTCATGAAAGGGCATACAGGTCTACTACTGTGTTTTGTGAAAGCCTAGTGGTAGAATTGTTGAAGGGATATACAGTACCTTCTTCCAGAACTGTACCTCTTAAGATTCAGGAAGTGTCTAAAAAGACTGGCAGTTTGTTTCTTATTCAAAGATATTACGTACTTAAAAAGCTCATGCCTGCTACCTCAGGAGTCAACCTAAAAGCAATTCCCATTGATTTCAAATGTCTGTTAGTGTATGTGTTTTTTACCAGTCCCAAAAGACAAGTTATGTTAGTCTCTTGGCAGGAAAGTAAGAGAGTCCAGTGGCAGCTAAAGATTGCAAAATGCCATTCATTTTCTTAGACCAACACAAGAAATATGGAATGTACTGTATATATTCTCTGGCATACAGACATAGCTGGCACAGTGTACCAAGCTTAATTCCTTTCTAATGAATACGGTGAACTAGTATATTGGTAGCTATCTGAGTACATGAAGCTAGACTATTGTTGTTCTTGGTCTTCAGTAACCTGAATGTAGGATATTTATGCAGGCAGAACTTACTTTGGTGCGGGGGGTCCCATTTTAATGCGTTTTATTTACTTTTTAAAATACTTCACGAGGGAATTAAAGCCTTGAATGAATAAAAGGGTGAACAAATATTGAGTTGTTCACTAAAGGCAGAACAGTGGCTGTACTTGCTGCAGGATCCTGGGAGACATAATCCAAAAAAGGCACACTTCTAAGCTCTAGGTGGAAGGCTTGCTCTGAACGTTTTACTGCAAGGATCACTGAATGAGAGCTATATGCTATAGAAGCCACAAGACTCATTGACATAGTTGCTTATTCAGGCACAGAGGTTGGATGAACATGAGCATGCCTGTGGCCTAAAACGTAATAACTTTCATGACCTCCCATCCCACCTGATACACACAAAATCTCTGCTTAAAATCTCTATTGTTTGGTTCACCACCACCTCTATAAAGTAAATGTGAGCCACATCTCAGGCAGCCTAGAGAAGTAACAATGTGAACAAGACATTTTATAGCTTCTACTGTAAGCAACTGGATGGCTGTTGTACAGCCATAAAACAAGCTTAAATCTATTGTTATAAAACAGGTCTTGAATATATCTTTATAACTTCATAAGCTGTCGTTCATTTACAAAGGTACTTTTTTTATTGTCAGCCTTTATCTTAAGCATGAATCTGTTCCAGATATTGTTCCTTTAAAAAAGAAGAAGAAGAAGAAGAAAAGGAGAGAAAAGGAAGACAAGAACAAACATCCTGCAGCTCAGTTACACGGCAGTTTTTATCCTGGGGAGAAGCGAGATCTTGGAGATCTCGAATCTATCACTGGTACAAGAAGTCTCAGTTTTTTGGATTTGTTGTTTACACATCCCGCCATCCCGGGAAAGGGGCACACAGCTGAGATGTATTTTGAATGGTCAGACTTTGGAATGGACAGATTTACAAGGGAAGCCTGGCAATTCTGGATCCACCATTTTTGGTATGTCTCGGAGAACCACCACCTGTTACAGAGAAGCCCCCCCACCCTGTGTGGCTGCTCCCTCATGCCCTCACTGCTGTGCAGGGCGGTGGGGGTGGCTTCTCCGTAGAGGCTGCCTCTCCCTTCTTCCTCACCTTTCTATTCCCCGTTTGCAGCTTGCGAACGAGGAAGAGAGGGGGAAACGGAGGAAGAGACTGCAGCGGAGGACAGGAGGGCAATGGAACTATCAGTCCCATTGGTTGGCCCTTTTTCTGCTGCTGCCTCTCCCTCCTTCTTTACCTTTCTATTCCCCGTTCGCAGCTAGCGAATGGGGAAGAGTGGGAGGGGCAAAATGGAGGAAGAGGCTGAGAATGGAGAAAGAAGGGTGAGGAAGGAGGGAGAGGCAGCGGCAAGGGAAAAGCCAGGCAATGGGACTGACAGTCCCATCGCCCACCTGTCCTCCGCTGCATCCTCTTCCTCCAGTTCGCCCCCCCTCCCCATTCGCTAGCTGCGAACAGGGAATAGAAGATTGAGAAAGGAGGGAGAGGCAACCTCTACAGAGGAGCCATCCCCGCCGCCCTGTGCAGTGGTGAGGGCAGGAGGGAATAGCCACATGGGGTGGCCACCCCCTGCCTCACGCAGCTACGAGGATGGGAGGGACTAGCCGCATGGGTTGGGGGGCTTCTCCGTAGCTGTGTGACACGTGGGACGGGGAGTTCTTTGTAGCCGCACGGCACGCAGGGCAGGAAGGCTTCTCCGTAGCTGCTTGGGCAGGGGGTGGGGAGAGTAGAGACCTCACCTGGCTCTCAGCTGGCTGCTTTGGAACCAGTGGAGGACCCTATGGAAGGCCATACCAAAATGGCGGATGGAAAATTGCAAGGCTTCCCTTGCAATCCTGCCCCCTCCAATGTCCAACCAATTAGAAATCATCCCATTTCCCGGGATTGTTCAGACAACCAATAGCACAAGTTGTTTTGGACTTTCCTAAAAAGTTCCTGAAAAATAGAGGGATGGAAAGTCAAGGATTAACTGGACTTTTTGCTACCCCTCCTTCTGAATAGCCCATAGGGTTTGACACAAATTCTTGGTTTTTGTTTTGTTTTGTTTTTTGCTGTGTAAATAGGCCCCTGCCCATTATGTGCATCAGAAGAGTCCTAAACTTGCAGTGCTGTCCCAGAGTTGTATTTTTAATTTAAGAATACAATCCCAAAATAGCAGTCCATATGAATGCGCTTTGCATTTAAATGCACAGTATTTTCTCCCTCCAACTGTCCAACTGTTCTTTCTTTTGGGTGTTTTTTAAAGACTTGCACGAGTTCAGTTAATAGTGTTTTAGCCAAGAGCAGAAAAATGTTATTTTTCCTGCATTGGCTTAGTTGATCTTGTTGTGTGTGCCCCAGCCAGGAGAAGAAAGGCCTGTAGCTGACCAGGGTTTTATTATGTCTGAGTTAATTTGCAGGATAAACCTTTGGTGGGCAGGGACCTGTTTGGGTTTATTTATTCATTTATTTGCTCTTTTATTTTAATTATCTTTTTTAGAAGGAGTTGCACTGTAAACCATTGCCATTTAATTGCAGGAAGTCTACACTACAGTGGTTAATAGATTGCAATTGTTTAAATGAAGTTGTAGACATACTGTTTAAGAATGTTTTAAAGCTGGGGCTACACCAAGAGGTTAGGTTGATAATGTTTTCCTGTGTTATGCATAAAGGAAAGGTCTTTACTCTGAAAGGTCTTTTTTTGTGTGTGTAGAAAACAAGATGGGGGGGGGTCTTTATATGAGAATGCAAAATAACTTCCTGAGACTACAGGCACATGGTGCCCATAAAGTGTCAAGAGCACATTGTGTGTTAAAATTGTAGCAATGTGCCTTAGCACCTCTGCATCATTTAGATGGTGAGTTCAGAGATCAAGTCCAACAACAGAGAAAACATGTCTTGGTATCAGTTGATAGTTTTCTTTTCCCAAGAACCAGGACTTTATATTCATGGCTTGGTTTTTACCTGTTTTACAATGAGTGCACAATGTTATGTATCATATACTATTGTTTTGAAAGGTGTCTTCAAGCAACAATATCAAAACATGACATTCCTCTGATTCCTTTGTGGGGGGTGGGGGGTGGGGTGCATGTGAGAATCAGAGTTTTGAATTAATTTGGTAAACACTCACCCAAACATGGCATGAGTGTTTCTTTATGACAGTGGTGGGAAAATTTGCACACCAGGAACAAGAAGAAGCTGGAGTACAGAGAAGCACAGAGGGAAGGAAAAAGACCACACAGAACAACATGTGTAAAATTGGAGAAGGAAGTAGGCAGCAGTGGAGTGGATTTATTTTCATAGTTCTTGGATGTGTGTGTGTGTCTGCTTTTTGGCTAGTGATAGTCAAGCTGGCTGGCCTCACAAAGAATCCTGTTTTTCCAAGCTTTCTTGAAAAAGTCTCCATCGGTTTTGAGAACTGTTGCAGTACCCTGACTGGAAATGACAATCCTGAGGATATTCAGGTAACCTACAGGCCTTGGAGATGAGCTCTAGAAGTCTATACTACGCCCAACAAGCCTTGCTCACCTCAGTTTTCCATCAGCCTTCACAAAGTTAAGTTGGCTTTGGAAGGCCAGGCAAGATGGTAGGAAGGGCTGAGTGGTGGTGGGATGATGCCAGCAGCAAATCCATTAGGATAGTTAGGTCTGAATTTGCAGGATATTCTAACATGCCACAGCTTCTCAAGGAAGGCAAGTTTGTACTACAGAGCTCACATTTCTGAAATTTGCTGCCAATGCTGACTTGGATCGTTCAGATTTAGCACCTAGTCCAGTTCTCTTGCAGCATATAGAGATGATGACCATTCTGCTAAATAAGATAAGGAACTGGCTTCCATGGTCAGACATTGTGGCCTCATGCAAGTTGTGAAACATTTGCAATACTGCTGGCTGGATTGATTGTAGCCCTTACCATTGTCGCTTTGCACCTTCAAGTCATTCCTTCTTGTGGGGAACCTATCACGGCGTTTCCTTAGCAAGATTTGTTTAGAGTGGGTTTGCCTGTTCCTTCCTCTGAGGCTGAGACTTGGCCAAGGTCAACCAGTGGGATGGTTTTGATGGTCGGGCAGAGATTTGAACCCTGGTTTCCAGAGTTACAGTCCAATACCAAAACCACTATACCATGCTAGCTCTCAGCCCTTAATAGCCCATTAGATTTAAGATGCAGGTGTTCTCCACAAAATGCTTCTGCTTAACAAGTGCCTTTAAAATAACAAGTTTTCTCTTCAGCTATGCCAAATCTCTGTTCTCACCACTCTAAGTCATAGAACCTGTGCAACTTGAAGAGTATACGTATCATTTTATTGACCTCTAGGTCACTTATTTTTGTAGCTAAAAAATGGATATCTTCTTTTTGTTAGGGAAGTATTTGTGCATTGCGGTGTTCAAATGATAACAGTGAACTTAAATGAAAGAGAATGCTCCAGCTGGTTTGCCATCGATGGCCCCATCATACCAAGAAAGCCTAGCCTCCCTATTAGATTACTGTAATCCTTTATATGTGAAATAAACTCCAGTTGTTTAAGGTTAGAACTGCCAAGATTTCATCTAGCACCGCCTCTTCTGAACATGGCTTTCTGAAGTTTGATTTGAAATATCCACCTGAGGAAGACCTTAAGAGCGCACACAGGCTGAAATGTAGTGGACTTTTTTTACTAATAAAACGACCATCTTTTGAAGATTTTGAGACACGTCTCAAGTTTCTTTTATTTTAATGGGCTCCCCAATTTTTGCTTCTTTTGCTGTCCTGACTATAACAAGATTCAGTTCTTGAATGGTGAGTCAACATCCAGGCGACAAACAGTAGGATTTAGGCCCATATATTTTACACTGGCTACCTGTTCTCTTCCAAGACCATTTCAGAGTTTTGGTATGGACTTAAAAGGACTTAAAGAGGTTGGTACTTAAGTTTCTGAAGGAACACCTTCTTCTGTATCAATTGTCTGTACTCTCAGTTCAGCAGGTGAAAAATCTCCTCTCTGGTTCCTCCTTTTAAAAGGTAAAGTGCTCGTATATCAGTTTTGAAATGTGTAACTCTGGCCTGCAGCATGGCTTTTTAACACATGTAGGGAACACAGCTAGCAGCTTATACAGATTTTGAAGGAAACTAGGCACAGGAATTGTAGGAAGACAGGACAAACATTCAGAATATTCCAAATCAAATCCAGCTCACCATGTTCACCAAAGGAATGCTTTTTAGCATAGAGGTTTTCACCCCAGTTAAATTGTCTAATCGGCTTTTTAATAAAACAAGCTAGTAAAATATATATCTAACTATACAAAGGGTATACAGTATTTCATTGTTTATGAAATATTGGATAAAATTACAATGCGTTTAGTTTGAGAAGAAAAACTGGATTATAGAAGAAAAGACCAGAAAATCTCAGAAATCCTCTTGCAGGGATATATTAATGGGGTAGAAAAATATTGCAAATAAAGAAGAGCCATTACATAATTATTATTTTCTGCTACCATTGTACAACATTCTTTTTATAGAGAGATCAGTGACAGCTATGGGAAAGATCTGTTGGTATGTATTAAATATAGTAAGTCTTTTGGTTCTGTCATACAAGTGAGTAGAAGTCACAGTTCTCCTTTAGAGTAGCATTATTCCTCTGTGCCACCAATAATACTCACCTGACTTACCCTGTAACATTGAACATGTCTATCTAATATTTGCTCAAGTGAATACAAATAAATATAGGGAATGTATCTGGAGGGAGGTATATGAGTAAATTAGCATTGCATAGAAATCACCCTTGTAAAATTAATTTACCACATTTTATTTCAAGGAAGCAGTTGCAGTACTCATATACTGGTTGTCTTAAAATAAAAAGTACTGTCATAAAACTTTTTTATAGAACATACAAGTGCCACAAAGACAAAGTGTGAATCTAGGTTTTTATGGGATATCATTTGAGTTTGCAGGAAATTTAAGTTTCACTGTAAGATTGCAATTGTAGGCACACATACTTGGCAGTAAGTTGCTTTATTTCCAGAATATAGCGAAGTGGTCAAAATGGAGTTAGCAGATATAAAAGAAGTATGAAGTTTGAATTCTCCACTGGGGGAAATAATTTCTGTAGAGTGATCAAAGAAAGGAAGTAGTGTGGTTGGCGCAACTGGGGAGGAAGAGTTTACATAGCCAGTTATATAACTTGTGCTGGTTTTAAATGGTGGCTAGAATCTAAAGAATCTTGAAACTAGTTCTGAGCACTGGGGGAATGGCATTTTTTTTTCATTTATTTTTGTTGTACAGCTTACTCATGAATTGCATACTGGTTTTGAAGAGGGAGTTTCAAAAATCAATTTGTGGTGGGCGCCAGCTAGTTAAAGGGTAGGAAGAGTGTCAAATATTTCATTTGACTACAGCAAGAGCCTGCGGAGCTCTTTGAATTGTGGCCAGCAAACAGATATTTATATAACACCTTACTCGAAGTTGTGACTTTATATCAATATATTTCGTTTTCCACCAAAGTGTAAGACATCTAATTTTGAAAATCAAAATCATGTCATTATGCCAGTGGGCATGCTTGTCTTTTTTTCACATAGTCTTTTAAACGTCTATTTCAGAAAGTGTTGAGTTTGACTTGGCAAATTGGTGTTGCTGGGGCGTGTGTGCTCATTTCCTCTTTTATTACTTTTTTTTTTTTTAAGTAGAGAGCAAAAATGTATATATTGGCAAAAAATAAACTTCCCCTTCAGCATACCACAACTGGGCTTCTCAGCAGACATACCAGCTGGTAGATCTGCATTTGTTTGTACACCTGATAGAGTAACTTATTGCCTGTCTGTGTCAGAAGAGTCTCCCTCACAGAAGTAAAATGTTTAATTAAACATTCAAGGAGGATGATTGATTCAACAAGAACAGGGTGTGCATGCTAGAAATTGGACATAAGACAAAACTGGTAGGAATTAACTAATAGGTCTCTCTCTGGCTTTTCTTCGCAAATGAAGATTCAGGAAGAACTCATCCCGCACTTTCTGCAAGCGCGCTGATGACTAAAAAGGACAATCCAAGATAAACTTTAAGTCCAGTTGCAGAAAGCACAGCAGAAGGTATCCTTGGGTGATGTTTCCGGGTTGTGATTCTTTCTGCGTTGTCGTTTCTCTTCAAGACTTGTTCGGTGTGAGTTCTCAAATAAGGCTGCAGCATTGTGGATAGTGCGTCTCCGTGCCTCCCAATGTGAGGCCAGGGTGGACCATTGTTGGTGATCAATTTGGCCGAGCCTGAGATGTTGTTTCAGGGCGTCCTTGTATCGCTTTTGTGGAGCGCCCCTCTTATGCTGACCCACGGCGAGTTCACCGTATAGTAGTATTTTTGGGAGGCGATGGTCCTCCATCCTAGAAACGTGTCCTGCCCAGCGCAGCTGTGTTGTCAATATCATGGCCTCAATGCTGGTGATCCCTGTTTGCTCAAGGACTAATAGGTAATTAAATAACATTTAATGTCTATAGGTGGAGAAGGGAGGAACATCCTTACTGCAGGGAGCTCACTCATCTGTCACAGGGGATCTGGCAGAAAACCCAAGCCAAGCACACTGTTAACTGGTTGGAGCTCAGGGCTGTTAGGCTAGTTCTCTTAGCATTCCAGCAGATAGTAGAAGGTGTCAGGGGATGATAGGACACTCAGTCCCCGGCAGAAGCCCAAAAATATCTCAGCAGACTTAGTAGCAACCCATTCCCAAGAATACTCTCACACAGAGTGTTTTGATGTCCAAATAAACAGGAGGCACTTTTATCTTCAAGTTCAAGCAGTTGCAATATTTACAGATACATCCACTCGACAGACAAACTGCTTTGCCAGACATCCAATAATCTCAAGAGAAAGAATGCTCTGGACTGAATCTTCTTTTATACAGATTTACAGGGCATTGGCTTACTCAACCACATGGGTGCATTACATCAGATCTTGCACTTGAGAAGCTATGCCCTCCAATAACCCTCTTCTGCAGCTGTGGACCAAGGCTAGCATGACTTAGCAGCTCCTTGCCTTCAGCCATCATAACTCAGCAGTTGTTTGGCCATTTTCTCTGGAGTTCAGTTTCTAACTCCTGACAGAAGGAACAGCGGTTCTGATAAGGACAGACACTGTTACAGTCAAGGCCCATATATACCACAAAAGTGGGGGGGGGGACACACCAGATCCCTTCCTCTCAGGGAGAATATCTGCTGTCCATCAAGGCTTTCTGCCAGGTCTCCTGCACCAGATGGGGCCTGCAATGAGTTCCCCTCAGTAAGGATGTGTGTCCCCTCTACATACGAAACCATCATCTCACCGGTGAGTACAATCTGCCCTTTATGTCAAACTGGAGATGGGTGAAAGGGTTGCATGTACTTTTGGGTTCTGATTCACTCATCTTTAATGCTGTGGCTACTCTCTCATGTAAAGAGAAGTTGGTTAAATGCACAATGCAGTTCAAGGACACAGAGCAATGGCCTGTAGCTGTTGCTACATAGGCAAGTTTCCATGCCTGTGTAAACAAAGAGAAAAGTTATATAACCTTGGATGTCTTTGTGTACACAAACCCTAAAGAGATATGATTTAACATATTAATCCTCTGAAATGTTAATAGCTATTAATATTCTGCAAGCTTTGTTTACATGTTGGTGCCTAATCTGATGGGATTTCAAGTGACAAGCATTACAAAATATTCTGGGTTGAATGAAGACTCTCCTGGCAGGAGTCTTATTAAGAGCACTATGCCCTTCAGATATGTCGTGTCATTTCTCTTGTACACCTGCACCTCAGATCAAATTCCCAGGGTGGGCAGGATTCCCACATGAAAGTAAGTGTTACAGTTTCCTGCTTTATGACAAAACAATTGGAAGATGAGAGATGGAATCCGGTGTTATCAAAATGAAGAAATGTTTGTTAAGCCGTACCTATGTGGAAAAACTTGTTTCATTAAACTGACGCATTTGGGGTATGAACCCTTCTTCATGAACTATAAAATCAATAAATATACGTTTTATCAACATTATTTTTACACAATAAAATGATTAAAATTATCAGTTATAAGTATCTGTTATATTATGAAACTCATCTTAGTTTTGAAATGTAGGTAACTGATGGGAATACATTGGGCCCTCAGTATCTGCCGGGGTTTAGTTCCAGGACCACTCCCACCCCTGAAGGATACCGAAATCCATGGATGCTCAAATCCCATTATATACAATGGCATAGTAAAATGGCATCTCTTATATAAAATGATGAACAGAAAGGTTTGCTTTCTGGATTCCCCCCCGCCGGCCCCTGAATATTTTCAAGCTGTGGTTGGTTAAATCTGTGGGTGCAGAACCTGTGGCTATGGAGGGCTGACTGTACATATAAAATTCCAGGAGCAGGTGCTCACAAATCTGAACAATGGGGACTGCCTGAAGGCCAAGCTTGGCAGTCACACATCCATACACTGGATCCAATTTAGATAGTTGAAACTGGGCTTGTGAACGCGGATGTGCCCCTAAGTACTATGTAGCGAGTTGGAGACAGGGCTGAATGGAACAGATGATGGTGTTGGCTGACAGAAAAGGGGAGCTCCCCCAAAACTGAAAGGAGCTGCCATGGTGAGGACGGGACAGATGACCAGCTCCATGGTACATGACTAGATCTGTAAGCAACCCAGTAGTTCACCCTACCTGCAAGAGCTATCATATTAATCTCAATAGAAGAAACCAAGAAAGCAATGCATGCAGATTGGAAACCTCTATTAAAATTAAAAGGAAAGCCCACACATGCAGGTGCTTCATGATGCAACGCTCCTCATCACAGCTTAAATCAGACTTTACAGTCACAGTGTTAATTGTTTTTGCTTTTGGTTATGAAGGTTAGTATGAGTTAGCATGTGACTCACTGTGAACTAACCAAGACAACAGAATTGCTCACAAAGGGAAAGGGAATACGAGTCTTCTTGGATTTGCAAGCCATGGTTTGCAGGGACCTGCTGTTGATGGCAGCATCAAGCCAGAGTTACTTATCAACTTCCTGAGTAAATACCTTGTAACAGTCTGAATGCTGGTTCTGATCTGATATTATTCCAAGGCTTGAAGGCAGAACAAAAGACATGACTCAGCCAGGGCCAGAAACATCCTGCAATATCAGTGTTAGCCCTTGCCAAGACTGTGACAAGCCTATGGAGGGACTCTTTTCTCCCCCTCCTCTTGCAACCTTCCCCCACCTTGCTTTTTACTGCTGCTTGTTACATACACTTAGTGTGGCTACTGAAAGTCTGCCTTCTTGGTTACTCTTGGTCTCCCTTTTAATGTGCGCCTCACACAGAGTCTTATTAATATTTATTGCAACTTTAAAAAATAAAATTAAAAAGCTTGCCACGTGGTCCTCGAAAGACTGCTGCAGTTTATCTGGAACATAATGCTGTATTAGGGCAGCACACAATGCAATTTATCCTCACACCTGGGGGAATGAATTTCACAGCTGTAATTGCTACAATATAATTCTTATTAATGTTGTGCTATAATTCCTATTAATTCCAGAGGGCTAGTAAATGTATTAAGACTTGTCAACATATTATTTTACACTGTTTATGATCTAGAGAATTATGCCCTTCAAGTGTTTTACTGTGTAAAGGAAAAGCCTTAAAAACTTGCTTTGGTTTTGAGCAGGGAAAAAAAGTATTCTGTTTCACCCCGTCCCCCTGCCATTCCTGGTGGGTCTAACAATCAAATAACTTTTTAAATCAATATTTAGAGTGGAGCCATAAAAAGTTGTTTACATATTATATTAGCAGAAATTATTTAACAAATGAAGCATTGTATGTCTTTAAAAATTCCAGCTATAATAAGAAACCTTTATATAATTAAAAATACATGTCTTCTAGCAGTTGACCTAAGATGGAAGCAGATGACATGGGGGGGGGAGTATGAAATGTTACAGGTTCTTAATTCTGCTTTGATTTTGCTGCTCATAGGTAGTGAATATGATGAGGAAGAAGTAGACTATGAGGATTCAGACAGTGATGAATCCTGGACTGCAGAAAGTGCCATCAGCTCCGAGGCTATCCTTAGTTCCATGTGTATGAATGGAGGGGATGAAAAACCTTTTGCTTGTCCTGTCCCCGGGTGTAAAAAGCGATATAAGGTAAGTGTGTAATTTGTTGATAGATATCTGTATCCTTGAAAGCAGATGTCTTATTTTGTCCTAGATTTCAACTCCATCTACATACCATTAAAGCCCCAGTCTAGCGCTCTCTAACATGTGCCCTCCAGGTGTGTGGGCTACAGTTTCCATCACTCACAGCTAACATGGTTAGTGATCAGGGATTACCGGAATGATGGCCTAACACCTGGAAGGAACAGGTTCTCCACTCTCCCATAGAGCCTCTTTACCTGGCCATCAGGAGTCTGTCACTCATGCACGCATGCGCACACAGAGGACCAAATGTTCTCAAGCATCACTGAGTTCTCAAATCATTCACTGGAGAGAACTGGCCCATGCTCCCTTGCTGTATGAGAGACACTTTAAAGCAGAAGGACTGCCAAGGAAGTATGAACTACCATCAAAATGCAAGATGCGCAATCCTTGACTTTAAATCTCTAAGAAGCCTTTTCTGATTTCCATTACATGTTCAGTCAGCAATACCAGAAGAGCTATTTTGTTTATTTCCCCAAAAATATAACATAATGGATACAGTTGTCTACCAGTCTGGCCACTTTTATCCACCAGTCCCTTGATGCTTAAGATATTTTTATTTTTGAAGGGTATGAATTCTTGACACCCAAGAGCTTGTATTCATAAACCTTATCATTGAAAAATTGGGCACAATGTTGGGTTAAGCTTCTTGGCATGGCTGCTGGCAGGAGATTGTAGGAGATTTAGTTCTCCCAAAAGATTCCCATTACTCAGTACTAGCTATACCAAGATGGAAAATAACAGCTTTTCTGAAACAACCTGGCTGGTATTGGGGAGAAGAATAGTAGGAATGGACAATTTTCATTTCCCTTTTTAGCAGTCCTGTTTCCTCTCTCATAACCCTTTTCAGATTAGTATTTCAAACTATGCTATGTTCAAATTTGTAGCTTAATGCCTGAAATATTCCTTAAACGGTTGACAAATATAATCCAAGTGACTTACTCCATTAAAAAAAAATCAAATTATTTCCAGACTATTTGATGGTTTATCAGCTACAGTCTAAATGGCATCCTATTTTCCCCACAGAATGTGAATGGTATAAAATACCATGCCAAGAATGGTCACAGAACACAGATCCGTGTGCGGAAGCCATTCAAATGCCGTTGTGGAAAGAGTTACAAGACAGCTCAGGGTCTGCGGCACCATACAATCAATTTCCACCCACCAGTGTCTGCTGAGATTATCAGGAAGATGCAGCAATAACATGCTGGTCACAACTGTGCCAAGGAATCCTCACCAGCATTTGCTGATTTTGAAGACAGCCACCTTCTCTGGGGAAGCACTGAGCAACCCTTTAAAGAATTTAAATGCATGCTTTACATTTTTTTTCTGTAATTTTGGAATGATGTATCTTTGTAGAGTTAATGATTTTGTACATTTGCACATGTAATCATCGTGCTCATATACATTACTTTGATATAAAGGTGCTAAAAGCTACAGGTTTTCTTTTTTTTTTTTAAAGTATTTTCCCCCAGAAAGGAGAATTAGGGGATGCCGTTTATTTAGTTCTGCAGTGTTAAAGAAGGCTGGGAAGAGGAAGAAAGCTTGCCACTGCAAAAACTTCAAGATTGTAATGTGATTGAAGAGATTCAACACATCAGTTCCCATGTGCTTGCAAACCAAAACAATCCCCAATTATCCACCTGGTTAATATGCCTTATGTAATAGAGTTATCTGTGGGATAGCAAGGTTTTAGGTATTGGAATTATAAATAAGAGAATGTTTAACATATACTAAAAATATTTTCATACGCAAATAACATACATTAAAAGGTGTGCTTGTTGTATTTTATATTATCTTGCAAATTCTTTAGTTCTCTGAAATGCTGAAAATCTTTGCATCTGAATTAGTAAACCACTGTAGCATCAGAATTCCTACTTCTATGTATACAGGCTGTTATATAAATGTTAAGACACAACCAGATTCCAAGGGCCAAGATCCCCTGGTCCTGTTTTTATTCCCCAGGATCTACTACTAAGAAGACACTAGAGTGCAAATTTTATGAGGGAGAAATGTTCTTCATCTTAGATGAAGCTCTTAAAGCACTTTGTAGTTCTTGATTGCCAACAAATTTAAATGTTTTGTGTTGCCAACTGTTGCAGCTGCTTACTAGTATGGACCAGCAGTTGCAAATGAAAAAAATATTCTAGGCATGATTTTGGGAGGTACACTATTTGTGTTAAGGACGTTTCCAGTTCCATTTACTGTGTACCTTCAAGTTTTTGTATATATAATATATATTTTATAACTTACTGTGGGTTGTTGCATTCCACGAGTTTAGCATTAAGAATTTCTTTCTGAACTTTTGAGACATCATGAGCCTTACTAAAATGAAGTGCTTCTTGAAGCAGGTACTCAAAAGATAGCCCTGAAGTAAGAGCTATCACAGAGTTACTTGTGTCTGGACCATACCTAAATGCTCTGTTTATTTTATGCTCTCCTTGCCTTCTCTTGGGTAAGTGCTAGTGAGGGTGAATAGATTTAGTATACAAAAGCTACATTAATAAAAATTGGGAGGTTTCCTCCCTCATGAGAAAATGTTTTTAAGTTTTACAAGTAATCCTCTTTTGTGTATTTTGTATTTATATATGACATGGGAAATTTGAGTCTTCATTCTTTTAGAACATAAAAGATTGCAAGAGCAAAGAGTCTAACTAGGTAAGTAAGATTATTCCGAATTTCTAAATCCCTCATAATGAGGGTTGAAGATTTAAAACAAAGCCTTGTTTAAACAGATTCCCCCAAACTCATTTTGAAAATGGTACAATGTGTAGCACAAATAACAATACCAGTGTACAGGATGATCCAGACATAAGAATTATTATCTGTTGCTTGTACTTAAAGCCCTGTTACCAACCTAACATTTTGACCATCGTTTAGCAGTTCTCAGTGAAAGACACTGAAAGCAGACTAACCTAATTGAACAGCTAAACTAATTAATGTTGTTGCATGTTAATTCTTTCCACAATTCAATCCAGTTACTATTTACCTAGCCATTGTGACAGTATTAGACAGGTAAAAATGGGACTATTTTGTTATACTGTGTATAGTGAAAGTATTGTACTGTGTCTGTGAAAATGTGCTTTAAATTATATTTTCCTATATTTTGTTGGGGACAAAATTCATTAAGTTTGGAAATCACAGGAAGTTTGTTTTAGAACTGAACACCACAAAAGTGCATCAAAATTTCATTCAATAAAGCTGCTTAAAAATGTAAATTGAATCATCTTTAATAAATTGCCACTGGCCCAAAATAAAACTGGATACTGCTTTTAAGTGTAAAGACCCTGCAATAGATGACCCAAATCATATGTCAGATTTTCAGTTTTAGTAACAGGAGTGAGAAAATAATACAACAGGATGGGTGTTTTAACAAGAAAGCTGGCAGCACTAACAGCGACCATCTAAAGTTGCTGGATGAGCAGGCTTACAAAGATTTCTAGGTCAAGACTTCTAGGTTTCTACATCTCAACATCAGATTTTTAAGTCACAGATAAAATTTGAAAATGAATACAATGGACTCCACCTAATCCAGTAGGAAATCTGAATTTATAAACTAGAAGGAAGTCTAGGAGATACCCAAAAGAAGGTAACTGGTTTTAAAACTTAGAACCACATGTGGTACTGATGGATAAAGGTATTGTAGTCAACATCACTCTGAAGACACACACACCCCAGCTCGCAGCCAGGCATTGGAAAACAGGTTACTTGGAGGCGGAAGACTTCTTCCCCTGATATGAAGAAAAGAATTTCACATTAATTCCTTTGCTGCCTTGTTCCTCCTGCCACTGCTGCCTCTGCCAGTGTATTATCACCAGCGTAAGATGGCCAACAGAAATAGACTAACACTGTAGATGAAAAAAGGGGAAAAAAGAAAATTTGTTCTTACCATGATAGCATTCATTTCCAGCACTGAAAGATGCTGAAATTTTTGCCCCGATAGGCAGGGAAGGTACAGATCTTTGGGGAGAACTCTCTAGTGAAAGAGACCCCTTGTAACGTTCTGAAAAGTAAGACTTGAGAAGGTAAAGGAAACCCAAACAAGGAGAAGGCATAGCACAAGAAGAAAAAGAGCTTTCCCATGCTGACAACTAGTAGTGCAATGAACCAGCACCAGCAGTGACCAAAGAACCTCTCTGCTAGGTGGGGAAGGTGTTCATCTTTCATTGCTAGAAATGAACATATCACAAGTAAGAACCAACATTATTTTTCTCAGCAGTGAAAAGCTGAACATCCTGAGATGGGACTTACCAGAGCTTTTCAAAACAAGGGTAGGAAAGCAAACTGTTGGCATCCTAGGCATAAACCACTGCTTAACTACCTGTCAGAGAATGCTCCTGTCAAATTAGGCTTTAGTAGAGAAATGTGTCTGATTCATAGAATCATAAGAGTTGGAAGGGACCATTAGAGCCTTCTAGTTGTGATAGTGTCTCCCAATGGTGAGGCTGATTTCTAGGTGGCTTCACCAAAGGGGCCTTTATTGGCAGGAGCCACTGACATGCCTTTGTTCTCTTTAGATGAGAGTGGAACACTCTTCGCAAGTTCAAGGTATGCCAGATTTTCTCCAACGGTTTCTTGGGATGAGGACAAAAAGATGGCAAAAATATTTTCCTGATCTTGTTAGAAGTAGTTCAATTTGTGATAAAAGTAGGAACTAAGAGTAGAAAGCACTGGATTTCTACAAATGATAACCACTTCTTTTCTGGCCAAAAGGACTCCCTGCTCTGTTACCCTGTGCTAACCATTTGAAGTGATAGCTATTAGAAGCATCCTTTCCAGGATAAGTTTTTGTTGTTGTGTGCCTTCAAACATTTATGTTTCTGACTAAAGGGGTCCCTAAGGTGAACCCATCATGAGGCTTTCTTGGCAAGATTTGTTCAGAGGTTGCCTTTGCCATCTTATGAGGCTGAAAGAACGTGACTTGCCCAAAGTCATCCAGTGTGTTTCTATGGCAGAGCATAGAATTCAAACGGATTCAAACCCTGGTCTCCAGAGTCATAGTCCAACACTCAAACCACACCATGCTGGCTCAGGATAAGTATATCAAGGTATTATAAGCAGACTTGAAAGGTGATACTAGCAAAGTGCTTAGGACTGTATGGAGGTCTCATGATGAGTAGTAATATGTAGTTGGTGGAGAACCTTCTTCCCATGCAATGAGAAGAATGGCTAATCCCTTGTTTGTAAGGAAGGAAATGGTTACCACAATCTATCTCTAGTGAGACACCATGATCTAGGGAGGCCATCCACAGGACTCACTGTATGTTTGGGTGATAGAATCTGATTTAAGACCCATGCCAAGTGTTAAAACAAGAAGTGGCAGCCACCTGTCTTTTCACAGCGTTAGGCCACAGTCCTTGGTTCAGGTTATCCCTATAAGAATGTTCATTAAGCACTCAAACATGCCTTCATAAGTCTAGCCCTTTTTTCTTACACCTATGGGAGAAGGCCTTCAATGTACAATCATAACTCAATGGTGGAGTTCCTTCTGAACTGAGAGATTCTGTTAACAATTTATTTCCTTGATAACAGTATAGATGTGGCAAAAAGTAGATGCCTTACCACGTGGCAGAAAAATCTGGCCTAGTATACAGGTAGGCCCCCCATATTTGCTGGGGATGCATTCCAAAACCATGGATACCGAATCCGTGGCTACATAAATTGACCTGTACTCATTACCTCTGCCATTTCTGTTCTCTCTTATTGCCAAGGCCACTGACTGAAAGCATAAGGCAGGCTCAAGGCCAGGATGAACAGCAAGTGCTTACCTTCAACTAGAAATGGCCAAACAATCTGTTGTGTTTTTCCTTCTTCTGAGAAGGCTGTCTAATGTGTGAGAGGATTAGGATGATACCTGGCTTAATCTCTCTCTGGCTTTTCTTTGCAAACGAAGATTCAGGAAGGACTCATCCCGTGCTTTCTGCAAGCGCGCTGATGACTAAAAAGGCCAATCCGAGATAAACAAGTCCGGTTGCAGAAAGCACAGCAGAAGGTCTCCTTGGGTGATATTTCCAGGTTGTGATTCTTTCTGCGTTGCCTTGGTTTGACTGCATCAGAAGATGCCCGTTGGCCGCGGCTAGCCAACCAGGTAGATGGGGATGAGCTTTCGTTAGGCCACCTTTTCTAGGCCCCTCTCCATATGGAGCAAGCAGTGCTCTCCTTAAAAAAGGCTGCTTGGTCATTCAGGATGCTGCCGAACAAGACTTGTCATCTCCCAGGTCAGCCTTGAGCGACCAAAGTCCTGAGCTGCCTGCATGCAGGGTTGGGTCTGCGGTTTCTGGTGCATCTTTACACCTGCCGTTTCGTCCCTCGCCTATCGCTGCAAGCCTTTTTGGAATTGGATTTATCCTTCGAGCCTGTGCGATGGATTTTTCTGGTGGAGCACAGCGTGCACAGAACTGGCCTCACCCTTTAAACCAAAGGTTCATCTGCTGTAGCCTTGCAAGCATGCATGGTAGCAGTGAGGTCCTTGGGTTGTAGGTTTGATTAGAGTTTCCTTTTCTTAGATGGTTGACCTTATAGGCTTGAACAAGCACCATCTGCCCAGGTTTGGGATTAGAGTTTTCCTTCTCCTAGGATGGTTGCCATAAGGCTAGAGAGCCCATCCTGCCCTTTGACGCTACGTCAGACCCTTCGGTATAAGACTTGTCTAAACTGTATTCTGGTAGATTTTTTTACCAATCGGAATGAAAAGTGATTCAAAAATCAGAAATATGCCCGCTCACACATTGCTGCAGACAATCTACCTTGTAAACAATGTAGATTCACCACTTTTTTCAGGGGAGGATTAATGGCTGACATTCGACAAATACTTTAGCCAGAATGGTGAGAAATGCTTTACTAGATCATCAGTGTGTAAGCAGAAAATAAGATCATCGCAATGGTTAGGTAAAAAAGATTAGGTTAATATGTACTTCCTGTAAACAAACACTAGAGATTCCATAGGAATGCATGGATACACCTTTTGTTAACATTAAGTATTTCCAGAATTATCTCTGATTTATCCAATAAACTTTTGGATTGAGGAGACAAGCTATAAGCTTCAATGGGATCTGCAAGATTGCTATGTGTAAGATTTCCCCATTCTTTGTTCCTCGGTGGGTTTTGAGCCCATAACTCAAGAACTATTTAGACCTATGTAGATTCTCTTTCTTTAATATCCCAAGAATTATATATTTGAGGAAAAGCTTGGTCAGCCAGTTAGAACCCTTGAACCCCATACCAACAGGTTACTGTCACCCTGTTGGAAGACTAAGGACATCCTATAATGAATGAACTGTTGACTAAAGATGTCATGAGAAACTTACACAGGGTTGGCAGAGTTCTTTTTTTATAAGGTAACAAAAAAAAAAAGACAAGAAAAAAAGACAAACTAACCAACCTTAGTATTGAGAAATAATCTCCATATGTTAGAGTTATACAGTATTTAATCTGAGTAAGTCTGCTGATAGAATGCAAGTGGGCAAAGGTATAAAGCACTGACTAATCTTGTAATGAATAATAGGGGCTTCTGCTTTAGTGTGCCCCCAAATTCAGAGAAATATATTCTGATAGGCTACAAGTTCCCAAAGATTCTTAGATTAAGTATCTGAAACTCTTTTAATAAAGGTAGACTCATCAAGCTGTTTTTATGGCTAAGGCTGTGGCTATATTTTATCCAAAGTTCTGGATTCAAAAAAGACAAGGAATGATTTGTCTGAGGGAATTCTTGTTCAAAATGTAACCATTTTGACTAGTTAACAAGCACTTCTGCTATTGTCCTTACCACGAACCCCCTCAAGGTTTCTTAGGGCTTGTGGCAAAAAGGAGGTTGGCAACTCCCTCATGGAGCAAGCTTTTCCTATTTTAGGGAAAAAAGGGTGTATGTGTGGAAGGTCCTTAAGGAAAAGGTGTATTTCTTACTGTCTACTACACAGGTCCATCCTCCTCACTGAGACAAGAGGTGGGGGCAAATGTCTCCTAGGAAATTACCTGCTGGGATTCTCTAAATTCCATACCAGGGCATTGGCAATCCTTTCTACTCTTGAGGGACACTAGACTGGTACAGTTAATCCCTTATGCACTGATATAAATCCACCTTGTACCATGGGGAGCATTTTGGACTGCTGCCCAGTTTTGAAATGATTTTCTTAGAGGTCCCCAAATGTATGTAAGCACTTCAGATCAAATGAAGCAACAGTGAAGGGAAGATTTCCCTCCTTGTTTGGGTCAGAGCTGAGCTTCCCTATGCATTAGGACTTAAACCATCACTGTACTCTCACAGTAACAGCTGTGAGAGTATTACACTCTAGGACTAAAACTGAAAGGCAGAAGGATTGGCAACAACCATAAAGGTGGGAGCTTGCAACAATTTGTTCATCCCCTGTCATACACCGGCACTGCTGTTTGGAATTTCCTTTAGAAACTCCTTTGCCCAGGAGGAGACTCTAGCCATAACTATAACAGATGGCAAGGAGAGCCCTTGAAAAGACAGAACCAGCTTCAGATGCCTTTTAAGTGTGGCTTCTGCTTTTCTACCTTCAGTTAGTATCAAAATATCTCCTCTGCCTTGGGCATAAATCAGAAAGAGGACAAGCAGAATCTGGGGCATCCACATGGAGGAGGATCTGAGTCCCTTCCTGCTGCTAGTGGGTGCTTCTCTCCTCTATCTGCACAAGCAAGGGAGACTATCTTGTGCAGTAGCTTCTGTCAGGCAACTGGAAGACTACTAGACAGATGTGATAGCAACCCCAATTGTAAGCTGGGAAGCTTGGAATCACAGCTAACTACGTGTGAGCAGAGAGACTGTGTGAACCACAGCTTCTCATGAACAGGGTGGTGTAGTAACCATGGTTATGCACGAGGAGGAAAGTGTGGCAGCCTTAGCTAATACTGGCATTTTCCTCTATAGTGGGTGGGGGAAGAAAACCAGACTCGTTAACCCTTCCTGTCATTCCCTTGTTAAGGTCTCCAATGGTTGCTGTTTGGGAAGAGGGTCTTAGTTGCACCTGATCCAGCATGGGAGCTGTGGGCACTTGTCCTGCTTTCATGGCTACAGCATGGGTTGTGCCCATCTTGGGCTGAACGAAGGGGAGGGAAGGCACTCCCCTGACATATCTCAACAGCAGGGAGCAGCTGTTGGGTCTCCACAGTGCTGGTAGCAGGGCTTCTGTTGCTGCTTGATCCTCAGCCTCATCCCTGACCTAACAGGCTGGATGCTGTGTTGTAAAGATGCTGCAGAACGGAGGTATTTTCCCTCACCTGCTAGCCCTGCATGGATTCCTCCATTAGCTCTTGAGTCCATGACTCAGAGGAACTAGCAAGGAGAGCAAGGTCTTGGACATGCCTGGACTAGCCTCTCCAGCTCATGAGGAATGGGTCCATGGTGGGTAAAAAAGCCTCTGCACAGGACAGAAAATGCCCACTTGGGAGTGTCTCACCAAACAGGAGATAAGGAGAGAGCCTTCTTCTTGTAGTTGTTGTTGTTGTAAGAGAGATACCATGAAGCAAAGAGAAGCAAGACAAAAACATGACCTAAAGCAGTGGTTCTTAACCTGTGGTCTGGAGATCCCCAGGGGTCCGCGATGTCTTCACAGAGGGTCTGCAAAGTCTTGAAGGCTGCTTGGTCCACCTCCCTGCAGTGGAGTTGCCACGTGACAGGAGGCAAGGTAAAGGCTGGCTGGCTGACTTGGCCTATGCACTGCCATTCAATTTTGCTCCAGCCACAAACTTGTAGCAAGAAGCAGAAGAAAAGTCTTCCCTCCCCCTCCAGTGCCTCTGAGGGAAGGCTTAATGGATGGGATGGTAATCGTAATCATCATCATCATCATCGTTGTTGTTGTTGTTGGATTTTAAATCCTGAGTTATATTCTGGGGGACCATGACAACAAAAGATATTTAAAGGGGGTCACTGGTAAAGGAAAGGTTAAGAGCCACTGACCTAAAGGGTGTACAAGGCAAGCAGGAATAAAGACTAACCTTATTAGAGATTGTTCCCACTAGAGGGCATTCCTCAAAGGTTTTGCCTATTAGGACAAGAGGGAGAAGCAACCCATCTCAGGATGGCCAGCCTTTCACTGCTGGAAGATATCAGTTTGACCAAAAATTCCACTAGATGTGCTTTGGAATAAAAATAGAGAAATCAGCATCTTTTGGATGCAAAGATCCTGCTGTGCGAGCAGAAGACACCCTCCTAACAACATGTTGCCTATTTCCCCATCTGCCAAACTGACTGCCCCTATGCTCCTGAAAAACTTCTTTGGAAATTACAGCCATGATTTATAGAGCTTCAAAAACACATATGGGTCAAATAATAAACCACACAATCAATATTTAATTTTTATTTTTAATCTGACTATTGTACAACAGATGAAAAGTGAATCATTTTATCCAAAAAGATCAAATTGCTTACTAAAGATTAAGTAACTCTTTAAAAATATAGTGTTTTAGATATACACACCACAAATGTAATGGGGAAAATGTGCAAAGTAGAATGAAGAAGATTCCAAAAATCTTCCAAGAACACAACTGGCTGACCAACCCAGAAAAGGAGGGAGATGATACATACACATTAAAAATCTGAGAACAAATGAAGCCAAATGTACCAACTTTATACAATTATTTTCTAACAGCTCTAAATTCAGAACTTCTGACAGATTAAGAGTGAACGTGACATCTGCAAGAAGAGATAATAGTTAAGTAAAAGTGAATGTAACCATAAGGATGTTTTGCAAGAATGTAATCTTAACATGGTTACATCTCTCAAATAGTTGTAAAAACCATACTTTCATTGGATAAATTTCAGAATCAACAATGACATGAAAGATACACACAAGTTTACTGAGAAACCCCATTTTATTATTATGGAATGAGAATTTCTTTATCTAATTATATGTTAGCACAAGCAAGAGCAAACTCATGTCTTTCTGTGAACTTACCACTACCACAGTTTAGACTGCTGATGTTTCTCAACAGGTCTGTGTATTTCCTGTGTTCTATGCAATTTGTTAGCCAGGGAATAAATACTGATAGATATTTAACAGCTTTGGGCACACACTAGAGCAAGGAAGGCTAACCAAACACTTGCTAATGGGTCATATGTTGAGTTTAAATCAACTGCAATGCAGAGCAATGTGCCTATAAATAACAAGTCTGCATTGAGTTCTAAAAGCTACATTGCCTCATCTTATAGACCTTATCCCAATTTTGTCTGAAGTTAAACTCATTAAGATGCCCAAAGCTAGTCAAAATTCAAAACATTCTGATCAAAATGTGTTTGAACATGCCTTTCAAAGTTCTGCTGGTCATAGTCAGGAGGAAACTGTTCGCAGCACATTGGGCACACCTTCCAGTGACTTTCAACATGTTCTTCAAACTTCGTCTGATCATAGTTAGGAGGAAACTTCACTTGACAGAGGGGACACTTCTTGATGTGTACAAAACTTGGGATAAAAATAGAGAAGAACCACCACTGAAGGCATAAAGCAAGTTGAAAACACCCTGATCTAACATTACCAGTAATCTAAGTAAGAGGCAAGCACAGAGAAAACAAGAAATCTTCTTCATGTTTTTAAGTCATCAGGCCTAACAAAGGGATTTCTACATAATTAAAGCCAAAGTAACCCAATAGCATTCTTCGCAGATTATATCTCCTTGACTCCTTCACATATTGCTGGATGCCTATACACATATTGGGGAAAAGATGGAGGGAATCTTATTTTACTGAATAAGATGAAATATTCCTCCTCTGTAGGCTTTGCTTCATGTGTTTAGTATAAAGGATCTATTTAGCTTCCATTCACAGATTAAACCTAGGCCCTGTTTCATCACTGGGACTGCCTTGGGGTTCTTGAGATGGCCTCAAACCCTAGGGGAACATACCCCTTGCCTGCATTGTATTTCTATCAAAGGTCTTCCTTCAGTTTGCCTCTGTAACTAGCATAACCAGCATAGGTTTACCAAATTGAAACCACTGTCTTTTATGCAATAACTCCCCCTCAAAAAACCCATCCCTGCACAATACAGTAGTGATATCTGTTAAATTGGAGGGGGGGGGTGTCAGTAACCTTGTAGCACTCTGCATTTAGTGGGCACCCCGGCATTCATACAACAAATTCTTCACTGCTACCACATTACTGGATGAGACAGGTGGCCTTCACCTTCTCCAGGTTAAAGGACTGTGAGACTTGAGACCTAATCTATGTATTCTGTCAACTATTTCAAAAAGTAATAGTGGAAGCATCTAGGAAATCTCAACATTTCAAAGTGATGGTTCTGGTATTACTACATGGTTGGTGCTGATTTTGCTTGCAGGTGTTGCCTTACCTGGAATCAAAACAAAAACCTGCTCCACGTTCATGTAAGCGGAGATTTGGTGGATCAGGAGCAGATGGTGCACTTGCCCCATCATCCTGCAAACAAAGTTGTAGATTTTTATCACTGTATTTTGCACCAAAACAAAAATGGCTGATCATGACTACCAGCAGCAGTATTTGCAAAGTTCTATAAGACTTCAGGAGAGGCCCTCCTGATTTGGATGGACTGCAGCTCCTTATGATTCTTAATTATTGGCTATGCTAGCTGAGGCTGAAAAAAGCTGCAGTCCAGCAAGAGCTGGAGAGCCACAAATTGTCCACCCCTCATCTAAATAATCCACTCCTTTTTGTAGTGCCCATGTGCAAAATAAAAAAATCTTTAATCACTAATGGGGAACATCTACAGGTAAAACTTTTGCAAAATAAAATGAAGGCCCCCAAATTAAGGCAAAATTCGATTTCATGAACTGCTTATATTAAGCAAAGTTCACCTGCTAGAAATATATCTAAGAAATACTAAGAGCTGGGGAGAAGTCACTCATTTAGAATCAGAAGGCTCAACACAGCTAGGCATTTGAGTGAGCAAGATATGCCACTACAACCAACAAAGCATGACAGGCATGTCAGCCTGCAGTCAAGCCCACCAACAAAATTGCCCTCTTTGTCTGGTCTCTTTTATCAACACTGTCGGTGCTACTCTAATTTCACAAGGACTAACAGCACATAACTAGCTGCAGGTGGCACTGATGAAATTCAGGATGCTGATGGGACTTATCAAGGCAGTTTGAGTCTTGATCAAATGTAAATTATAAGTACTCTACAACAGTTATTCTAAATAATTTCAAATTTCTGCATGTTATCCTGAAATGTAAGTTCCCCAGAAACATCAGCTATGTTTCAAAAGCTGAAGCAAGTAAAAGGAATTTTGCTTGCATTCCCGCAGACCAGTTGCGGCAACACTTTGTAGTGTACTTAACCACTCTGATATCCCTCCCTTGCCCCGGATTAATGAAGACAATATGAAGACTGCATTCAGTATTGTTTCTTGCTTGCTCTCTCCTGCTACAGCTGTTGAAATTATCACCCACTTGAAATCGTATGGTGGAAGAGAAAAGGGATGGGAAAAGTATATATGTTATCATAGCATAGATACACTTTCACACAAACTCAATGCTGACTAAATGGTGCATGCT
The DNA here is from genome assembly GCA_030847615.1 of Gambelia wislizenii. NCBI lineage: Eukaryota > Metazoa > Chordata > Lepidosauria > Squamata > Crotaphytidae > Gambelia > Gambelia wislizenii. Next base: position 106,556,284 of record JAUMIR010000006.1, read on the forward strand.
CTCAGCATCACTCAAGTATTATTTCAAGGTATGCATGCACATATCTATAGGATCTACACCTCATCTGCAGGCTCCTTCATTCTTAAAAGTATGGTTTAAATAAAACTGTCTACAAAATTATGTTTATGAGTTATGTGTCTGCTGTCCTACTCCATGCAAGATATGTTTATGAATAGGCAGCTCTTCTTTTCACAAGCAGGGCTGGGATTAAGTCTTGAATTATTTTATCATTGGCACACTGAAAATATAAAAGATCATACATTTTAGTAGAAGATGCTTATCTCCAAATAAAAGCTTGCATACAGCCCATGGATGTACAGCCATTTAAACAGAATAGAAGTCAGTGACGTTATCTGCTCCTTTGATAGCTCATTATGCTAGATGATCTGCATATAATAAGAAAGGTTTCCAACCACAAACTGCTCAGCTTGCTTACTTTTAAACGGGTATTTTGATTTTAATCAGCTCATTTGTACTGGTTGCTTGCCAAGGACTGCTATGCACCAGTGCAAGGTAGTTAGCATCCTATTTCTTCTGCTGAACATCCTTGCCTAGGAACAATTAAGTGATTTCCATTTGACAAGCAGAAAAGTAGGATGATAAGATGTTAAAATTCTATTTGATGTAAGACAAGAAAAATCTTCTGAGAACAGGCACACACTTGCCCAAAGTTGGTTCCCATTTGAGCATATTAGGAGCCTTCTACCTCATTACAAAATCTAAGCTGTGTCAGCAAATGAGCACAAGACTTTAGCTCTGTTCCTCTTGGGTTTGCAAGAGGGCAAAGCACATAGATTAGAAAGAACACTCTGCTAATTAAACTGAAGCAGATGACTAAAGAGGAGAAGGGCTTGTCATATGTAATGTCTATGCCAAGAATGGTCATATTAAAAATGCAAAATGTGAAGTAAAGGTAGGCAAACGTGCTAAGCTCACATTCAAGACCTTAAACAGGCTGCAAAAGTTCTGACAGCTTCCCTAATTATTCACAATAATGGACTCAGGGGGCAAAAGGCAGGAGGAAGAGACACATTTTTCTCTGTTATTGGGACTGAGCATTGGGGCTAAAATCGTGCCTGTCTGAACAATGATCAGTTTCTGCAAAGGTTAATAGCAATTAAATGTGGCAAACTAGACTAAATGAGAAGCAGGTCATGATACTACTATACCTGCAAAGAGCACAGGACTTTATATAGGAATGTTTCTTATTAAAGTATTTCTTAAAAGAGTGCAAAGAAATTGTGTCATGAAGTTAACAGCACTACTGACCATGTTTCATAGTGTATCTCCATTCCTTAATATGTTATATCTCTTGCATATTATATGGGCAAGGGAAAGGGACTACATCCATCAGTTAAATGTTAAATTTTTCAAGAAATCAACATTTTCACATACTGTGGAGAACTCTGATATTACGAAATAACCAGGACAGAAATATTATTGGATTAATGTATTTTGTACATATTGTATCTCATGGAACAGCATCTTGAAAAATTCATATTAGCTAGCAAATATTAGTTTCAAAAAATACTATTGACATGCAACTCCTATGTCAACTGCATGCTTTTTGATCTGAATCTGAAATTCCAGTAAGATAATTTGTTATTGCAATCATACCAGTCCAGCTAGAGGCTTCCACACATACCCTTGCCAGGTTAGTAACTGCAGGAGCAAATGAATGCTTTGGACACCTTCCTGGCCACACACAACCCACCTCTATTAACAGCATCACTTGGGGTGGGGAGGGAGGACACATACCCCACTGCCTTTGAACAGATAATCTGACAGGGCTACTGTCTACAATGAATCCACTGACATTTAATTTGCTGCTATCAGATTTATTTTAAAAACAGATAGAGAGGATATTTTCTAAATGAATTCCCTAAACATTTTCTAAATGTGAACCCAGAAAGCTTTTACTATACATATGAGACAGTTAAAACTTATTTTTATTCCTAACTTACATTACTGTCCTCAGGATCTTCTAAACCATCAGGCCGACTGAGGTTGCGAGCAGGCTGACTGCATACTACATTGTCTTCAATTTCCCAAGAGGCTGCTCTTGCCGGTGGCCTTTGGATCTCATCAGGGTAAAAAGCACCATCTGCTCCATCTGCAGTCAAAAGTGGGAAAGAGCTTCATATCATGTACAGTGAAGTGCTATTTAGAATAGTAAGTGGTATTCTAACAGAACTACTCAATCAAGAGCTCCATAAATAGGACAGAACAGCTGAAACGTAAATGAACCGTTATCCCCACAAAAGGCATATCTTCTTACCAACTTTTACTAAATTTGGCTAATACCTTCGAACATTTTAGCTCAGGATTTTAAGCTACTGACTTCAGGTGCTAGATTAAAGCAACTACGGACTTTATCGCACTATACTGTTGTAGTGCTATTATTCCACTTTAATTGCTATGGCTGCCCCCTGTGGAATTGTAGTTTAGTGAAGATTAAGAGCTCTCTGGCCAAGAATGCTAAATGTCTCTCCCCCAAACTGCAAATCCCAGAATTCCACAGGAGGCAGCTATAGCAGTTAAAGTGGAATGATAGCACTATAACAGTGTAGTGTGATAATCTCCGAGCTCCTTGTAGATTTTTTCAATAAAAACAAACACTGACAAAGACAATATTTTCCAACCTCTGGTTTCCTGGGTTGTATAGGGGTTTCCATACTGCAGTACTGGTAACCTAGCTGGCACAGCAGGAACGGGCCCATCATCTTCAGGATTGAGAACTGGATTGAGAAAATATAATGCCTGCTGAGAAACCTGTCCTTCAGTGATTCTCTCTGCTTGATTTCCTGGTCTCCTTCCAGGATTCTAAAGAAAGGTGGAAAAAGATAGCTATATTATATGCATAAATTAGTCGTGTTAATTTTATAATAAGCACGGCATCACCTCACATTCATTCCACTGTAACTTGTTCAGAAAATTTCCTCCCTCTCTCCAGCTATCAGATTTAGCTATCCTGCACAGGAAGACAGAAAACTGTCTTATAGCTCACTATCTCTTGGTGAAACTTGACAACACCTACCACAATGTCTTCAAGAAAAGGGTTCTTTGGTCACTGTGGTCCTACCCACAAGGTCAGGGTCAGAGAGCTCATCAGCCCCCCCCCCCAATCAATCACCTTATTTCGCGGAACCCCTAGCAACCTCTAGTGGAACCCCAAGGTTCCAGGAAACTCTGGTTGAAAAACCCTGGTTTAGGCTGTGAGTTGGTATCAAGCATCAAATTCTGTTTAAGATCTATATGTAGCTGTAGGGAGCAGTAACTTGGGGATGTGGAGTGATGCACCATTAGTATGCTGTACTGCAATGCCTGAATCATGAAAGACTGTGCAAGCCTTGGATCAATATCTGAAAAAAAACGATAGGCTGGCTAAAAGGTTGCATGCTCCCCTTGAAGGAGCAGGAGTGTAGTATGGGGAGTATTCCCTAATCCATAATGGGACAGAAGCCACAGCTATTTTTGATGGTTAGAAATACCACTTACTAGCTTTGGTTGAAAATTTGGACGGGGATAGTTTGACCACTGCACTTCTTACCTTGTAACTTTTAGACTGGTTTAATGCAATATGATATATGTGCAGATGTTCTTAAAGTTAGTCTGGAAGCTGCAACTAGTACAGAATGATACCAAGCTGGTAAATGAAGCAGCTGATCATCATGTTACATATATGCTGGAAAAACACACTGACTTCCTACTACCAGACCAATTTAAAATTATAGTGGTTGTTTACAAAACCCTAGACAACTCAGGACCAGGATCCTTAAGAGACTGACTGACCATCCTGCCCCAATTGTTTCTTTGGGTGCTGCATTAACTAGAAGATATCTTCTTGATGGCCCCAAACATATGAGAGGGTCAAATTCCTGAAATGTCAGAATCGGCCCTTTAGTATCACAGTGCTCATTCTGGAACTCCCTACTAGTAAAGATTAGACAGGTACTAACATTTCTGCATATTCAGTTCATTCTGATTATTTGTTTGTTACAACAAGCTTTCTGTGATTCCTCCCACACAAACACATGCTCCACCCACCATTCTGTCAAGCTATTGGGATTTGTAAGTTCGCTACAGTATATTACTATGGGTGAATTTTGATTGTTTTTACATTGCTTAGAAGTTTTTAGTGTAGTACCAGCAATACACTGTTGTTGTTAACTGCATGCGAGTCAACTTCGATTCACGGTGAACCCATGAGACACCTCCAAGACCTCCTGTCCTCAACCGCTCTGCTCAGGTCCTGATGGCCTCTATCCATCGGTATGCCATCTTCCTCTCTTTCTACTCCCCCCCCCCCGCAACTTTCCTAGTGTTATTGTCTTTTCTAGTGAGTCATGCCTTCTCATGGTGTGGCCGAAGTACAACAGCCTCAATTTAGTCATCTTGGCTTCCAGGGAGAGTTCAGGCTTGATTTGTTCTAGGACCCATCTGTTTGTCTTTTTGACCATTCATGGTATTCTCAGCACTCTTCTCCAGCACAACTTCTCAAATGAGTTGATTTTCTTTCTATCAGCTTTCTTTACTGATCAGCTCTTACATGGTGATGGAAAATACAATGGCTTGGACAATCTTAACTTTGGTGTTCACTTTTATATCTTTGTACTTTAGGATCTTTTCTAGTTCTTTTATAGCTGCCCTTCCCAGTCCTAGTCTTCTTCTGATTTCTTGACTGCAATTCTCCATTCTGATCAAGGATTGATCCAAGGTATGGGAAATTTTAACTATTTCAATTTTCTTGTTGTCTAGACTGAATTTATGTAAATCCTCTGTGGTCATTTTTGCTTTCTTAATGATCAACAGTAAGCCTCCCTTACCACTTTTTTCTTTGACTTTCTTTAGTAATTGTTACAAGTCCTTGTTGTTTTCTGCTAGTGGTATGGTGTTGTCTGCGTATCTTATATAGTTTGTTGAGATTCCTTCCCGATCTTCACTTCTCTTTCCTCTGAGTCTAAATCTGCTCTGCATATGATATTTTCTGCACACAAGTTGAACAAAAAGGGTGATAGAATGCAGCCTTATCTGACCCCCTTTCCATCTGGGAACCATTCTGTTTCTTTATATTCTGTTGTTATGGTGGCCTCCTGTCCTGAGTACAGGTTTACACATCAGGACAATCAAATGTTGTGGTACACCCATTTCTTTAAGATCAATCCCTAGTTAGAATCATAGAGTTGGAAGAGACCACAAGGGCCATCCATGTTTCTCATGATCTATGCCAGTGGCTCTTAACCTTTTCTTTACCAGGATCCCCTTTAAATATCTTTTGTTGCTGCAAACCCCCAAGACATTAGTCAAGATTTAAAACCTAACAGTAATAATAATAATAATAATAATAATACCTGAAAATAATAATAATACAATTGCACCATCCATTAAACCAGTGATGGTGAACCTATGACACGCGTATCAGCACTGACACGCGTAGCCATTTGGGCTGACACGCGGCCATAGTCCTCCTCCTCCCCCGCCCGCAACCTCACCACCCTCCCTAAAGTGGTGACCGGTCGCCACTTTAGGTAGGGTGGGAGGGTGGAGGAAAGTGGTGGGCAGGGCTACGAAGCCCTGATCATCACTTTAGGGAGGCGGGGGGTGGAGTCTCCCCCCCACCTGGCAACCCCCCTGAGGCCTGCCGTGCTTCCCCGGAGGCGCCTCTGAAAGGCTGGGTAAGGCGGTGGGCAGGCAGGAGCCTGCTGGCCTCTCCTCGGCCTTCCTGAGGGGGGTCCAGGGCTTTGAAGCCCCAGAGCCACCTCGGAAAGGCCAGGGAAGGCAGCGGGCGGGCGAGAGTCTACCCGGCCTTTCCCCAGCCTTCCCGAGGGGGCTCCAGGGCTTTGAAACCCTTGGGAAGGCTGGAGAAGGTGGTGGGAAGATGGGACACCAGTCAACTGCGGGCCCTGGCATGATGTTTTTCCTTAGACAAATTGAACTACTGGCTGATGATGTAATGGTTAATTGAGAACTGACAGATTTCTAAAGTATTGACCATGTGAATGGTACTTACTCCATTGCCTGCCCAAATCCATTTTCCAATTTTATTACAAAAGAATTTGAGCTGATACAAATAAATGCCAGGTATATGCCAGTCCTTTAAAATACCGTATATTCTGGCGTATAAGACGACTTTTGAGCACTCAAAAGTGCCCTCCAAAATTGACAGTCGTCTTATACGCCGGATACACTTTGCTTCACCTACCTGCCTATCTCCTGCCTCTTCGCAAACGGAGCGAAGAGGCAGGAGATCGGGCAGGGGGTGAAGCAAAGTGCTCCTCCCTGCCACCCGCCCACCCCCCGCGCTTCCACCCCCCCTCCCGAAAGGCGCGGAACCGCGGCTTTGGGGGGGGGTGGCTAGGAAGCCCCCTCCTCCCTTCCCCCACCCACTCCCCGTGCATCAACCCCCCTCCCTGAAAGCAGCGGAACCGCGGCTTTCAGGGAGGGGGGTGGCGGAGAAGCCCCCTCCTCCCTTCCCCCCGCCCACCCCCCTCCCTGAAAGCAGCGGAACCGCTGCTTTCAGGGAGGGGGGGCGGAGAAGCCCCCTCCGTCCCTTCCCCCCGCCCACCCCCCCGCTCGCCCACCCCCCTCCCTGAAAGCAGCGGAACCGCTGCTTTCAGGGAGGGGGGGCGGAGAAGCCCCCTCCGTCCCTTCCCCCCGCCCACCCCCCGCTCGTCCACCCCCCTCCCTGAAAGCAGCGGAACCGCTGCTTTCAGGGAGGGGGGGCGGAGAAGCCCCCTCCGTCCCTTCCCCCCGCCCACCCCCCGCTCGTCCACCCCCCTCCCTGAAAGCAGCGGAATTGCTGCTTTCAGGGAGGGGGGGGGGCGGAGAAGCCCCCTCCGTCCCTTCCCCCCGCCCACCCCCCGCTCGCCCACCCCCTCCCTGAAAGCAGCGGAACCCGCTGCTTTCAGGGAGGGGGGGGGCGGAGAAGCCCCCTCCGTCCCTTCCCCCCGCCCACCCCCCCGCTCCCCCACCCCCCTCCCTGAAAGCAGCGGAATCGCTGCTTTCAGGGAGGGGGGGCGGAGAAGCCCCCTCCGTCCCTTCCCCCCGCCCACCCCCCCGCTCGCCCACCCCCCTCCCTGAAAGCAGCGGAATCGCTGCTTTCAGGGAGGGGGGGCGGAGAAGTCCCCTCCGTCCCTTCCCCCCGCCCACCCCCCGCTCGTCCACCCCCCTCCCTGAAAGCAGCGGAACCGCTGCTTTCAGGGAGGGGGGGGGCGGAGAAGCCCCCCTCATTTCCCCCCCGCTCATCTTCCCCCCTCCGTCCCTTCCCCCCGCCCACCCCCCCGCTCATCCCCCCCTTCCCTGAAAGCAGCGGAACCGCTGCTTTCAGGGAGGGGGGTGGAGAAGCCCCCTCCCTCCCTTCCCCCGCCCACCCCCCCGCTCGTCCACCCCCCTCATTTCCCCCCGCTCATCTTCCCCCCTCCCTCCCTTCCCCCCACCCACCCACCCCCGCTCATCCCCCCCTCCCTCCCTTCCCCCCTCCCACCCCCCGCTCGCCCACCCCCCTCCCTAAAAGCAGCGGAACCGCTGCTTTCAGGGAGGGGGGGCGGAGAAGCCCCCTCCTCCCTTCCCCCGCCCACCCCCCCCGCTCATCCACCCCCCTCCCTGAAAGCAGCGGAACCGCTGCTTTCAGGGAGGGGGGGGTGGCGGAGAAGCCCCCTCCTCCCTTCCCCCTGCCCACTCCCCATGCATCCACCCCCCTCCCTGAAAGCCGTGGAAACGCGCTTTCAGGGAGGGGGGGTGGCGGAGAAGCCCCCTCCTCCCTTCCCCTCACCCACCCCCCGCGCATCCCCCCTCCCGAAAGGGAGGGGGGCTGGGAAGCCCCCTACTCTCTGCCCCCCTCCCACCCTCCGCCCAGCCACCCCCCTTCCCCAAAGGCTCGCTTTGGAGAGGGGGGTGGCTGCGAAGCCCCCTCCCCCCTGCCACCCTCCACGCAGCCTCCCCCCTTCCCCAAAGCCCCGTTTGGCCGCACAGCCTGCGGATCCCCCTCCTGCGCTCCCTCCTGGGAGCGCAGGAGGGGCATGCAGAGGCTGCGCGGCCAAACCGCGATTCGCCCCTTCTCCCCACCTTCCTGGAAGGTGGGGAGAAGGGGCGAACGTGCCCGGTTTGGCCGTACAGCCTCCGGATCCCCCTCCTGTGCTCCCTCCTGGAAGGGAGCGCAGGAGGGGCATGCAGAGGCTGCGCAGCCAAACCGCGATTCGCCCCTTCTCCCCACCTTCCTGGAAGGTGGGGAGAAGGGGCGAACGTGCCCGGTAAGGCCGTACAGCCTCCGGATCCCCCTCCTGTGCTCCCTCCTGGAAGGGAGCGCAGGAGGGGCATGCAGAGGCTGCGCGGCCAAACCCGCGATTCGCCCCTTCTCCCCACCTTCCTGGAAGGTGGGGAGAAGGGGCGAACGTGCCCCTTTTGGGCGCACAGCCTCCGCATCCTCCTCCTGCGCTCCCTCCTGGAAGGGAGCGCAGGAGGGGCATGCGGGGGCTATGCGTTGGAAGAGGGGGGTCGTCTTATAGGGCGAATATATCACAAACTCTGCATTTCCCCTTAAAAATTGGGGGGGTCGTCTTATACGCCGGGTCGTCTTATACGCCGGAATATACGGTAAATGCTGGCAAGCTGCAAGCTGTTCCTTTCAACACAGATGCAGACTGTTATTTTATTTATTTAGTTAGTTAGTTAGTTATACCCCGCTCTTCAGCCACAAGGCTATCAGAGCGGCTTACAAATTGTTTTAAGCAATAGCTATTTACACATCTACACTGCATTAAACAGTTTCCAATGTGTGTTAGCTAATTGCCCCCCACAAGCTGGGTACTCAATTTACCGACCTACGAAAGGATGGAAGGCTGAGTGAACCTTGGAGCCCGCTGGAATCGAACTTGCAACGTGGTGGCTTTTAAACACTGCACCACCAGGGCTCCTGGTGTATACCACTGCAGACACACATAATCATAGTATGTATGTATATATGTACAGTCGTCCCTTCATATTCGCGGGGGTTCCGATCCACGGACCCCCGCGAATGTGAAAAATCCACGAATAACGACTGCGCTCCCCCTCCCCCACCATAGCGACCATGGGGCCTCTGGAGGCCCCATAGTCGCTTCCTCCAGCCTCCCCACTCCCTTCCTAGGCCTTCCCGGGGCCTCTGGAGACCCTCCCGAGGCCCCGTGGATGCCTCCCCAGCCCTCCTGCCCAAGCCCTCAACGGGGCCTCCGGAGAGGAGAGCCCGCGGAGGCCTCTCATAGCCCTCCCCGCTCCCTCCCAGGCCTTCATGGGGCCTCCGGAGCATCTCCGGAGGCCCCATGGAGGCCTCCACAGCCCTCCCCCAGGCCTTCATGGGGCCTCCGGAGCGTCTCCGGAGGCCCCATGGAGGCCTCTCCCGGCCCTCCCCGCTCCCTCCCCAGGCCTTCGTGGGGCCTAGCAAGGCCCCGCGGAGGCCTCTCCCAGCCTCCCCCCTCCCTCCCCGGGCCTCCCCACCCCCTCCCCGGGCCTTCATGGGGCCTCCGGAGCGTCTCCGGAGGCCCCATGGAGGCCTCCCCAGCCCTCCCCCAGGCCTTCATGGGGCCTCCGGAGCGTCTCCGGAGGCCCCATGGAGGCCTCTCCTGGCCTTCCCCCTCCCTCCCCGGGCCTTCGTGGGGCCTAGCAAGGCCCTGCGGAGGCCTCTCCCAGCCTCCTCCCTCCCTCCCCGGGCCTTCGTGGGGCCTAGCTAGGCCCGCGGAGGCTTCTCCAGGCCCTCCCCCTCCCTCACCGGTCCTTCGTGGGGCCTCTGGAGCGTCTCCGGAAGCCCCATGGAGGCCTCTCCCGGCCCTCCCCCCTCCCTCCCCGGGCCTTCGTGGGGCCTAGCAAGGCCCCGCAGAGGCCTCTCCCAGCCTCCCCCTCCCTCCCCGGGCCTTCGTGGGGCCTAGCAAGGCCCCACGGAGGCCTCTCCCAGCCCTCTCCGCTCCCTCCCCAGGCCTTCGTGGGTCCTAGCAAGGCCCCGCGGAGGCCTCTCCCAGCCTCCCCCTCCCTCCCCAGGCCTTCGTGGGGCCTCCGGAGCGTCTCTGGAGGCCCCATGGAGGCCACTCCCGCCCCTCCCCCCTCCCTCCCCAGCCTCCGTGGGGCCTCCGGAGCTCTCCGGAGGCCCCATGGAGCCCTCCCCAGCCCTCCCCCAGGCCTTCATGGGGCCTCCGGAGCGTCTCCGGAGGCGCCACGGAGGCCTCTCCCGGCCCTCCCCCCTCCCTCCCCGGGCCTTCGTGGGGCCTCCGGAGGGTCTCCGAAGGCCCCGCGGAGGCCTCCCCAGCCCTCCCCCCTCCCTTCCAAGGCCTTCGCAGGGCCTCCAGAGGGTCTCCGAAGGCCCCGTGGAGGTCTCCCCGGCCCTCCCCGCTCCCTCCCAGGGCTTTCACGGGGCCTCTGGAGGCCCCGTGTTGCGGTTTTGGGGGGGCCTGGGGGGGCCCTCGCAAAACCGCGAATAATCGAAACCGCGAATGTCAAGTTCGCGAATGTGGAGGGGCGACTGTATTTATTTTTTTATTTATTTTTAGGTATTTATACACTGCTCTTCAGCCACAAAGGCTCTCAGAGTGCTTACAAATTGTCAAGCAATAACACTTTACGCATCTACACCACATCAAGCGGTTTCCAATGTGTGTTTGCTAATTGCCCCCATAAACTGGGTACTCATTTTACCGACCTACAAAAGGATGGAAGGCTGAGTGAACCTTGCAGCCCTTGGGATTGAATTTGCAACATTGTGGCTGCAGTACTGGCATTTAACCACTATGCCACCAGGGCCCCCTGGTATGCAAAACAAATCTAGTTTGGCATAAATCTTATATAGATGACTCAGAAATTGCTGGTTGAACTTACAGGGGGCAAAATGGACCACAGGGTGGATGGATGTATACACACACACATATATACCCCATCCATCCATACTGTGTTCCATTTTGCCCCCTTTAAGTTCATCCAGCTCTTTCTGAATCATATATAAGATATATTCTCTCTCTCTCTCTCTCTCTGAATGAGAGATCACACACACAGGCAGATTGTTGTGCTTGGAAAAACAGGATAAAACCACCAGTATTAACATATTCTAATTATAAGTAGCAAATATATAGAAGACAAACTCAAAATAAAAGGCAGTTGCGTTTCCACATGTAGATATCACAAAGAGTATGGTGGCCATTATTTGTTCCCTACATCTGATCTGTCGATCGTAATAACGAAAGTTCCCTACATCAAAGGAATTCTCATCAGTTCCCCACGTCAAGGTATACAGCTTAATCTATATGCCTATTATTCTAGCCTACATTCACAACCACATCAGTAAAGAGAAAGCCTTCAATGACTAAACACATTAAAAGTTTCATCAGTGGATATATTATCAATTAATGGCTGTTACAGAATTGGTTAACTGGGACAAATTTACACTTTTGTTTTTTTTCTCCCCATGCAGAGAAAAAAGAAGCCACAAAGATAGTCTAGCTTTTCTTTTAACTTTTTCCCCCTAACAAAACAAAATCCTTTCTTAATGGATACCTTCCAGAGAGTGTGGGGTCACCCTGCCCCCCTGCAGAATACTTGGAGAGCTGTACCATCCTTTTATCAGCCCCCATCCCCTCAAAATTGGGGGGGACAGCCTTGGGTTGAACTGCCTGTACCCCTCAGGCTATTCTGTGCACCTCTGCTGTAGGTGAAAAATACAAACTGCTACCTCTATATTTTATCAAAATCTTTTAATCAAAACAGTAAAACTGTAATACATTTTACAGTTAAAGGATCCTGGACAGATGAGGGTGTGTTTTTTTTTTTTTTTTTGTCCTCACTGTTTAGAAAGCCATCATTATCCAAAAGATTAACAAGCTGTAAGTAAGCACAAAATAGGTCCAAAGTGGAAGGCAAATACTATGTGAATCATTATGTAGTTCTGTGATGTCCTAGAAACTGAAAGCCTAATATTCTATTACAAGACTTGTAAGCACAATGTGCTTTGTTTTGCTCTGGAAAGTTGCCTATAGAGAGAGGGGGGGGCGCATTACAGAACTTCATCTTCTTGTTCTTGGCTCTAGTCAAGAACAAAATTCAGTCAAAATCAGATAACTACTTCTTGAGAGGCTCCCCAGAGCCAAATTACTTTGTTTAAAGTTAATACCTTTAGCTGTAGTTGAGTGTAACAAACAAGAAAAATAAGGAGTAATATACATGAGAGGCATTCAGCACAGCTGTTTTATTTTCCCCAGTCAGAACATTTAAGAAGTTCCACAACAGATTAAAGTGAATAGATTTTTAAAAACAAAATTAAACATGGGCTGCCTAAACATTTCTTAGATCCAAAGATCTTGAAGTTGATAGTTTCTAGCTCTATGATTGCTTTTTTTAAACAAAGGAATATTTGAACACTACAAAAACATCATCCTCTACAGATGTATGCAGTACAATTCTTTAAAAATTTAATCAATCTGGATAAAAAAAATTATAAAGTCAAGGAGAAGCTATAATTTTTTATACTTATAATTTTAAACAACCTAATTCCAACAACAAGGGCACTTAAAGGCTTTGGATATAAGTATCTGTTCACATTTCCAGACTTGATTTGCTTGTGAAAAGGTCAAACAGAGTACACAACCAGGCTTGTCAATATATGCTTCCTTATCAGTGCTTGTTTATAAATTTTACCCAGGAGAAGATTCTAACATTAACTTCTTTTCTCCTTAAACCTTTAAAATTACTTTGCCTCTATTTGGTAACAAAAGAGTTACATAGTCTTTGGTACGTATATGATTACAGTATCTGATTATGATTACTGTACTATATAGAACTTTTTTGTACTTAATTCCATCTATGTTCTACATTAAACTTAGCACTGCCAGAATACAGAAGATGCCATGACGAGTTTTCCTTAAAATCGGGCTACAGAAAATTAATCCAAGACCTAAAGAGCACCATTAGGGAATACAGATAAATGTACTAAGCCTCACTAGGTTTTGTGGATCCTGGAATGAGGGGTGGGACTCAAGCCTCCCCCACTCCAAGACTAGGATGGGGAAAGGGCTAAGCCCACCCTGAAATGATCTGACAACACTCATCACCAAGATTCCTACAAGGTTCAGCCTCCCCAGTCAGAAGGATACTAAATGATCAAGCACTAAGAAATATTAGCACAACCATTGCATTGAGCCCTTCCATGAATAGTAAAGGATACCTGCAATCTACCCTATGTGCACATATGTAGGAATAAGCTATGCTAAACTCACAGAGCGCACTTCTATGTACACATTGTGTTTGTAAGAGTCTTTGGATAAGATCCTGCATGGGAGATGTAGCTACAATCCATCTCCCAATCTGGCCTCTCAAAACCCAGCTCGCACTGAAGGAATTTTGTGGTGCTGGCAACTAGGGTGCTGGAGGATGATGTATATAGTCCCATCCTGCCAGAGAGCAACAATGCAATGACCAGCAGGAGGGGTCCTATCGTAACTGCACATCACACCACAGCTCACTGGCAGGAGGGGGCTGCACTCAACATCTTCAGCACTGCGCTCAGTAGCACTGCAAAACTCTTTCAGGTGGTACAGCTGCCTAGCTTTTAAGGTAGGTTTTAGGAGGCATTTGTGATTGTGGCAATGGTGTCACACTCGTAGTATGTGAATACCAAAAACTGAAAGTTCATAAATCTACTTTACAACATCATAAATATGCAACACAATGCCAGCAAATACATTTAAAGGTATTTCAATTGTGTTGGATGGGGAAAGTGATGTATCCTCTCCCTGAAAGTACCTGCAAGTAAGGAAAATTAATAACAACCTGTCTGCTGATGTTAAACATCCCCTCCCCCTCCCCCCCAAAAAGAACATTTTGAGGTCTCAGCTGGGTCTGCTTTTTCAACTGCAGTGCCTCACACCAATGTGGAGTTTGCTCTTAACTGGCCAAGAGTTTCAGAAGTTGCTTACTCAAGCTGCTTTTCTGAAACCATTATACACATACAATCTTCTTGGAGGACTATTTCACACTGCAACAGTAGACACTTCAAAAAAGTTCAGAGAATTATATCCATGCCAATTATTTCATGCTTAAGTCCCCCGTTTTTTCTCCTGTGGATTCCCATACGGTAGTCTGCAACTAAGATCAGACGAACCTTCACTGGGATACCACCCTACTAGTTGTCACTTTCAGGAGGAACAATGATCTGGAAGCAGAAGTGGTGCTTTAATAGCTTGATGTGGCACTTACAATGTCTTTTTTTCTCTTTACTTTATAAATATACACTGCAACATGGCAGCCCATTTTAAAAAATGAATGCCTGTGCTCTATGAAATTATGCTGGTATACACCTCATTCTAAAGAAGAATGATTTTGTTCTTTAGTCTTTTATGGCTGCCATGGGAAAATAGGCTGGCACTCCACCTACTAGCAGAAAGCTATCAGGAATGACCTTTTAATTCAGGCATATCTTTAGGCAATTAAGATAGGTTGCCAGCATTTAATCCAAGGAAAGTGCTGATTCTTCCCCCACCCTCTTTATTGCCCCTGATTTGTTTTTAACTAATTAAAAGTACAGTCGTCCCTTCACATTCGCGGGGGTTCCGTTCCGCGGACCCCCGCGAATGTGAAAAATCCGCGAATAACAAACACCCCTCCCCCTCCCCCTCCCTCCCCAGGCCTTCGCGGGGCCTTGCTAGGCCCCACGGAGGTCTCCCCGGCCCTTCCTCCCTCCCTGCCCAGGCCTTCGCGGGGCCTTGCTAGGCCCCGCGGAGGCCTCCCCGGCCCTCCCTCCCTCCCTCCCCAGGCCTTCGCGGGGCCTTGCTAGGCCCCACGGAGGTCTCCCCGGCCCTTCCTCCCTCCCTCCCTCCCCAGGCCTTCGCGGGGCCTTGCTAGGCCCCGCGGAGGCCTCCCCGGCCCTTCCTCCCTCCCTCCCTTCCCAGGCCTTCGCGGGGCCTTGCTAGGCCCCACGGAGGTCTCCCCGGCCCTCCCTCCCTCCCTCCCCAGGCCTTCGCGGGGCCTTGCTAGGCCCCACGGAGGTCTCCCCGGCCCTCCCTCCCTCCCTCCCTCCCCAGGCCTTCGCGGGACCTTGCTAGGCCCCGCGGAGGTCTCCCCGGCCCTTACCCCTCCCTCCCCAGGCCTTCGCGGGGCCTCCGGGGGTCCCGCGAAGGCCTTCGCACCGCTCCCCAGGCCTTCGCGGGGCCTCTGGAGGGCCTCCGGGGGTCCCGCGAAGGCCTTCGCACCGCTCCCCAGGCCTTCGCGGGGCCTCCGGAGGGCCTGCGGGGGTCCCGCGAAGGCCTCCCCACCCCTCCCCAGGCCTTCGCGGGGCCTCCGGAGGGCCTGCGGGGATCCCACGAAGGCCTCCCCACCCCTCCCCAGGCCTTCGCGGGGCCTCCGGAGGGCCTGCGGGGATCCCACGAAGGCCTCCCCACCCCTTCCCAGGCCTTCGCGGGGCCTCCGGAGGGCCTCCCGGGGTCCCGCGAAGGCCTTCGCACCGCTCCCCAGGCCTTCGCGGGGCCTCCGGAGGGCCTCCGGGGGTCCCACGAAGGCCTCCCCACCCCTCCCCAGGCCTTCGCGTGGCCTCCGGGGGTCCCGCGAAGGCCTTCGCACCGCTCCCCAGGCCTTCGCGGGGCCTCCGGAGGGCCTCCGGGGGTCCCGCGAAGGCCTTCCCACCCCTCCCCAGGCCTTCGCGTGGCCTCCGGAGGGCCTCCGGGGGTCCCGCGAAGGCCTCCCCACCCCTCCCCAGGCCTTCGCGTGGCCTCCGGAGGGCCTCCGGGGGTCCCGCGAATGCCTCCCCACCCCTCCCCAGGTCTTTCACGGGGCCTCTGGAGGCCCCGTGTCGCGGTTTTGGGGGGGCCGGGGGGGCCCTCCCAAAACCGCGAATAACCGAAACCGCGAATGTCAAGTTCGCGAATGTGGAGGGACAACTGTATAATACAACTTTTAAAGTAAACTGTTTTGTATTTTATCTGCACCTGTTTTATCCTTTTTAATGTTAGCTGTCCCAAATCTCACTCTGAGGGAGAAAGGCAGGATACAAATAAAGTAAATAAATGAAGAAAAAAACATTTAATCAGTACCTTCTCATTGGTGAGAATCCCCAAATGGGATGAGAGCTCACTTATCTGTCTGTCCTTTTCAGCCAATTGAACCTAATTAAAGACAACGGTTAAAAAACAACAACGTATTAATGAATACAAAGCAGTTCCCTGCATGTACTTAGAATACTTCACATTCCAATGGAAGTTCTATAACTGGATTAGTTACACACTCAATAGGCAAAGGAACAAGAAATGCTCCTATAGCTGTTACACCACGAATGTAGATTAAAGTTTGTCAACATATTGCCTTTGTTTGCCTACCAGGATTATGGTATCACCATTCAATTCCTCCACGAAGCACTACTAAATCTATGCCTACTAAATAAGTTTTTAAGTTTTCATCTTTCTTGATGCTGCCATGTGTGAACTGCAAAAATACTTATCAGACTTTGAAGGTGAGGTTTATATGGGTGGAAAATGCGAGCTCTACTCCAAATACTGCTACTAAGTTGGACTATCCCTGTGTCCAACCTGTAATTGTTTCAATCTGCTTCACTCTGTAGGCTATGAAGTTGGTGCTTTAACACAGAAAGCTTTATGACAAACCTGAAGTCCTCATCTGGGTTGGATGGGACTATATAAAGGTACTCTTTTTCTCCACCTCATCTCTAGGGGTTTGGAGTGTAAGAAAAAGGAAGGCAAGAAACTGGGCCTAGGAAGAGGGGCTTCTAGGTCTAAGAAAAAGGAGAGGCTAATCTGACATCAAACTGATTTACATAATGTGTTCATTTTAAGCAGCAGGTAACATAAATCTGCTTTCAGTGGTAGATAATTTTTGTTTTTCTAAATACTGGCTTAAAGAAAGCGAAACTTACTAAATATTGGTCTTCCATTGCAGCTAGCTGTTGCTTCACACTCTCACTAATTTTCACTTGCTCCTTCCACTTCAGCTCCAACTTGGCCAATTCATCAGCATAGGCACTACATTTCAGTTTCTCATCCTGTACAAAAAATTGTCAATTGACAAGGTTTTACAAACCTGTAGATTTCTTTGGCCATTTCAGATGCAACCCAGCTGCTTTAAAAAAAATGCCACCAACTGACTTCCTTGTTTATTATTTACTCAAGGATGCCCCACCACCACCACCACCACCAAACTTTTAAAATATTTTGGCTGGTCTAATAAAAGTATCAAATCAATGAAAAATGCTTTAGTGTGATTCAGTACTTTTCTTCACAACTGTGCTATTTTCTGTAGGCATTTTGTTTTGGGGATAAAATAGACTCCATAAAGCTTTGCAACTATCAGGTACACCGTACATCCAGAAGGCTAAAGGCAAAAGCCCTTTACAATCAATGTAAAACAGAACCACAAAGAACTTCCTAGAAAACTAGTAAAGTCAGGGAAACAAACGTGAGGAAGTTATCTTTGGAAACAAACGGTTAAATAAAATTTCTCATTTGGCTATTATGTGGATATAACAAAAACATCTCTTTGAAAAGAAATACAGCCAGTAACTTTCCTTTTGAGACTTCTCTCATTTGCTTTGCTCAATATTTATATTCTTATCCTTTCTAAATATTGTGGGTTTGTAGCTATGTACTATAGCTGTCTCCTGCTTAAATATGTATATAATTTAAACAGAGCCCAAATGAGACTCCCTCATGTCCCACTACTAAACTAAATGCTGCAAATTTAAACACTAATTCTTCCCTTCACCTCTCCAGGTCACTGCACTGCTTCAAGCAAACCACTTCACTTTGTTTCATGGTACAATCAACCCTGTGACTAACTTTAGCTACGTCAGGGCCACAGCATTGACACATAATGAACTATAAAACATACAAGGTCATAACAAGTTTTCAATTATGTCAAGCCATATAAAGAGGAAAAAAGGTAAGAGTATTTTTTGTGATTACTTCTTAAGCTAGTTTCTTTCACTGTAGCCCTTTTACTTACTGACAGTACCGGTTTGCACTTCTTATATTTCTCTGTTTCCTTATTCTTTTCACGAAGTTGTTCCTTTTCTGAAAACTCCATAACTGTATTGGGTGAAGTCAGGCTAACTGCATACATTAAAAACAAACAAACAAACAAACAAAAAGACTGGATTTTCCCCCATTGTTGCTGAGGGGATTGTGGGAGAGAATCAGTGCAATGGAGAACTCTTAATTAAAAAGCAAGCTTTATTATTATTATTATGTTGTTGTTGTTGTTGTATGCCTTCAAGTTGTTTCCAACTAATAGTGACAGTAAGGCGAACCTACTGCAGGGTTTTCTTGCAAGATTTGCTCAGAGGGGGTTTGTCATTACCCTCCTCTGAGGCTGAGAGAATGTGACTTGTCCAAGGTCACCCAGTGGGTTTTCACAGCCAAGAAGAGATTTGAACCCTGGTCTCCATAGTCCAATGCTCAAACCACTACACCACACTGACTCTCACCTTATTACATACTGTAAGTTAAATACATAGGAGCAGCAACAGACTTCACATTTACTGTTCTCCTATAAGGCAGAAGAAACATGCTCACAGGACACACAAGTGGTAGAGAACTGAAGTCTGTTTTTAATTAGTTGCCTTCACAGCATAGGGGCTAAACATGTGGTATATTAAGAACTATCGTTTAAGAAGATTTTTCAGGGGGTACATGTGCTAATCTGTTATAGGAAAAACAAAAAAGTCAGGTGTCACTTTAAAAGTTAGCAATTTATATTTTACATAAACTTCCATGGGCTACAGCTTATGAAGTGGACTGTTTTCCATGAAAGCTTATGCCAAATACAATTTGCTAGTCTTTAAGATGCCATAAAACTTATTGTCTTTGAGAAGAAATACTAATGTACTAATGCTCTTAATTTTTAGAAAAACAGAGTTAATACTGTACATCAATGTCTAGAAATATATATTCTTGTAGTTAAACAACTCAGACCACTATTCTTGCCTTCACCTTATTTCAGAAATAAAACTGCCATTTAGTTCTCTGATTTCTCAAAATTCAGTTTAGTCATACTTTATGCATTCATTATTCTATGACAACAAAACTATGTGAAAAAACTATGAATGTATAGTTTGCTGATCATTATCATAATCTTGAGTGAATGTGATGAAGCTCAGTTCTAATGCTGGTCAGTGTCTGTACAACGTGTCACATGGGAATCTGCTACATGTCATCCAGAGTTTCCTAATAGAAGAAAGGTGCAATATAAATGCACCATATAAATATTTATGCATAAAAACCAAGCATAGGGCAAGGTGGTCAATTTTGTATTCCCTTCACTACCACTTCGAGTTGTAAATAGGGAACTGGAAAGAAACCAAGTGTTGCTATGGAGATGGGGAAGCACTGGCATGTAGAACTATTGCCAAACAGGGATTCTGGAAACTAACACTATCTTTCACTAGATCAACATATTAATTGCTAGGCAGTCATGTGACTGATCAATTGTAATACTAACCACATAATTATTTACTGAAACTGTGGTTGGGATCCTACACTGCTCTCCCACTGGCAAAACCACAGAATACACTAAAGACAGGAGGGGGCATCCTCCCTTCCTACTGCATGCCTCATGCATTCCAAAAACCTGCCTCAGAGGGCTGGGACACCGAACCCAAATAGTTTTTAGGCAACCCCAAGGACTATAGGGGAAAGGAGAGAAGGAATTTCCACCACACTGGCACTGCAGCACCAGCACTCCATCTACTTTAGGTCTACCTCCATACTAAGAAAAACCTGGTTTTGAGGAGTCTGCTTTGTGTTAAGATTCACATAATTAGACCTAAGCCTACCATAAAACCTGAAATCCAGTTGAATAGATCAAAACACTCCTTGTAGTGAGAAAACTCCCACCTTTGGAGATAGAGAAACTTTGGGTCCAAACCAATAAGCTCAGTGCCTGAACTTCACGTGCCAGAATATGAGAGCCCACACTCTTATTCCCCTTTACACAGAAGTACCATGCACCTAACAGAATGTTTTTCCAGAGACCACCCCCCCACACACCCTCTGGACATAGCTGCCACTGAAAGGAAAATGGTAAAAAAAAATTGCGTATGGTGTTTTGGATCATATCCTCTCTCTAGTACTGCAAAATTCTGTCACAGTTTTATGTCCAAGGCAGCATAGAAGTAGGTGATACCTGGAGATGGAAGCAACTTTTTATCTCCAGCCTCAACCATACGAATTTCACACTTTGAGCCATCTGCCAGATTCTGCTGATTCCCTGCAATTGCCTTTATAAGAGAAGAATTTATTTATTTATGGCATTTCCAAACTGCTAAAGGATTCCAGGGCAGTAACAAAACTTGAACAAAATTATTGCAACTATTTAAATGCACAAATACAATAAAATAAACATAAATAATGCCAGCAGCAAACAACAAAGCAGAATAAAAACAGAACAAAGCATAAAAACCAGAGTAAAATTTATCAATAAATGGTTGGGCAAATAGGAAAGTTATAAACCAGCACAAAATTTACAGTAGTTCTGCACTGGATAGATGTTCTTCTGGTTATTATTAATCTGATCTGCCCAAAGGACACTTACAGCTAAAAGACCTCCCGAGACAATTCTCTTCATAACTCATATTACCGGGACAATTCTTGGGTAAAAATTGTTCATTCCTCTCACACTACATGGGAGGAAATCTGAAAGTTTGTACATGTATATGTACCATAGGAAGCAAAGAAGCAAGGGCCCTCTTCCCAACAAATTGCAACAATCTAGTTTCTTTTAGATTAATGTCTGAGGAAAAGAATATGAGGTGCTCAAGACAACATTTGTTATGAGCCAATTACAACACCCCATTATCACTTTATCTGATGTGCTTTTAATGTTATTCTTCTGCTAAAAGGTATAAATAATGTAGGTTTTGAAGACAAAACTTTCTAACACTAATATGTAAACTGTTAAAAACTAGCATATAGTCTGGTACTAAATAAGCAATAACAGACAACTACTAGCATTCTGGATTAGGGTCATCAAGAAGTTGCAAATTTGAATGGAGCAGACACTGTACCTTCAGAAGTCATACAAAATACATGTACAGATCTTGTTCTGAAGTTGTGAAATCTTTCTGCCCAATAAACCTTAGCTAGAACTTGCACAGATTAATGCAATAAAATGTATCGGAAGCCTTCTAGACTACTCATCACTAAATTTAACATTCATTCAGCTAAAAAAACAACAACCCAATGTTGTTTTATGTGTTCAAAATTCTAAACTCCTCCCAAAGCAGTCAACCAGTTTTATAAAACTATTGGGAACATGTATGTATTATATATTTACAAATGTTACTTACAGTCTGGTCAATAAGCTTATTGACTTGTTTTTGCAGCTTCTGGCATTCTTTGAACTTTTCCTTGTAATGATCAGCAGCCATCTGCAGGCGGAGCTTCAAATCTTCAACTTCTCTGCGCAGCTCTTTTTCTACAGCATTTGATGTTTCCTTTAGCAGAAAAAGATTAACAGATAGAGAAAATGTATTTACTCTTCCAAATGGCTTGTTTAAAGCTCCTTTAAATAGTGACCAATAAAAAACAAGAAGGGTTATAAACAAAAACAAAGATGCATAAGTAACTACTATTTTGTTGGCTTCAAGAGAATGATTCTTCTCCTGTTTAAAAAAAATCATTTCATAGTTGGTTAAGACTTCTCTTAATTATAAGAGTTTTCCTTAAGAGAGCTGGGCTAACTCACATGGAAGTGTGAGCTCTTCCCTATCCCTGCACTGACCAGGTCAATGCCCACTTACCTTCAACAATGCTACAGTTTAGTGTGCTCTGAAACCATTTACTGGGCAATACAGCAAACCACATAACCCTCTGTTCAAAGTATGTGCCAGCAGATATTAGGTTTCCTTACCAGAGCACAGCCAAGGTGCACTCATCTTGGATTGATGAAATGGATTACAACAGCTGAATCAAAAGCTACCTACTAGCATTAATGCTATATCATTAAAGTTCTCTTTACCTTCTGATCCTTCATCTGTACAACCAACATGAAGTAAATAATTCAATGCAAGAATATCAAACATCTAACATAAGTACAGATTTTACTCTGCAAATGTTGTAATATTTTAAAAGAAATGGCATTTAAAAATAGGCATTAAGTCATAAATTATTAATCACACACACATAAACTGCCTGCTTGTGGTATAAAGGTATAGCATATCCTAGTACAGGGGACAATTGAAAAAAATGTTATGAGCAATGCATGAGATAGTTTCCTGTCACATATTTTAAAAGTTTTTCCAAAGAAAAAAAGACGCATTCTGTCTCTAAGTGTTTATGGACCTCATTCAACACTTGAGCTATGTTGTTCGTTTTATTATTCATTCACAGACTGAAGAATCTAAGTGGAAAGTTTCCAAAAATATAAGATGCATGAATCCTAAGGTTCAGTCTAAACTATATTTTCCGTCCCCTATAACCAATGAATGTCTATTAGGCTTTTTGGGGAATAGAAGGTGATATGGAATAGAGACCTTTTTCCCACTGAAAGTAAATGACAATTAGTAATTATGCAAGTAATTGTATTTTCTATTCTCTGCCATAACACATACTCTCTCTCATACACATACACACAGAGAGAGAGAACAGTCATGATTAAACATAAAAACAGATGATCATACCTGTTCATTATTCACTTGAGTGATTTTTTTAAGTTCAGACAAAGCATCAGCAAGTTGCTTCTTCACCTTTTCATTTTCTAGTCGAGCACTATGAAGATCTGCCATAGTTTTATCACGCACATTTACTGCATCACTAAGCTCTTTTGACATCAGCAGAGCTTCCTGCCTACTAGCTTGAATCTGATCCTCGGCTTTCCTAAGCTGTTCCTTTAACATGCTTGCCTCTTCCTAAAAGAATTAAGAAGAAAAATTTGAAAACACTATTTAAGATTTGTTCACGTATCTCATTTTCTTGAAATGGAAATAGTATTTTCAAGGCAAATATATTGAGAACATTCTGAAATAGCCAATTGTCCAGAGTATAACATTATCAAGTCTGGAAGAACCTGGTCTAAACCAGTTGCTATTCCCAATTAGGTTATACACTCTAAAGCAAATGGTGAATAGCAAAGTCAACAATCGTGTAAATCCCCACAGACTCAAAAGTATTTACTCTAGCTGTAATTTAGATCATTAATCTACATCTTTACCAAACAGTATAAATCACTATTGCAGTTAGGGTCTGCTATAAAATAGTGTTACACCTACACCACTGTGGTTTAATTTACAAAATTTAGTAATGGTGACAATGACAAAATGTAATCAAGATCCGTTTGAGAGAACAAATGCATTTCCTAATGAGTATTCTGCTGATAACATGAGATATTTTGGAATAGCCAAAACACCCCAATAAAGTAACTTTTCAATCTTAGATCAAGATGTGATCTGCGAAGCTGCAATTACCTTGTTTGATGAAGTAAGCAAAAAAGCTCTCTTTAACTTTTCTTTCTCAGCTACACACAGCTGTAATCTGCCAATCTCCTCTTTGTAATAAGCTATCAGATTCTCTTTATTTCCATCCAGATTCTTTAGTGTCTGAACCTCTGATGCTAGTTTGGTGTTTTCAATCTCTGTGTTCTTCAGGTGTATCTATAAGGATAAGACCAGCTCACAATCTTGCTTATCATGTATGAATCAAACATACCACCAAAGATAGCCAAGAGTTACTGTGGATACCAGTTATGGAGTTTATCTGTTCCCATTTACAAGGCCAGTGTGGTGCAATGATTTGAGTGTTGGACTACAGTTTTGGAGACTAGGGTTTGAATCCCCGCTCAGCCATGAAAACCCACTGGATGACCTTGGGCAACACACACACACTCAGCCTCAGAAAACCTTGTGACAGCATCACCATAAGTCAGAAACGACTTCAGGGCACACAACAACGATACTTCTTAACAGACCTCCTATAAAAGCACTACAATGCTTTAAAAAAATTTATGCATTAGTTGCCACCAAGCTGACCAAAGATGGTAGCCCCTATATAGTACCTTCCATTCTCTAGTTTGTTCTTTTCCAGCATACAAGTGAAAGAAACTAAATAAAAACAGTGGACCCTCACTCTAGTCATTGCAAGTGAATAAAACACAGAGAGGAAACTGCCTACTGCCAGACTTCACAATAAATAATCCACAGAGCAAAAGGATCAAGAGCTATTCAGCCATCTGCTTGAGTAGCATGCACCAGCCAGAATATCTGGTTTGTCACATCATCCTAAATCACTCACAATCTGAAGTAAGTCATGGTATGAAAAATAAAGCAGCATAAAATAAAGTAACTGGTGATGTCACTAGCTCCACAACACCACTCCACCAAGGGCCTACAGGGAGGGGGTTGCAAGCTGGGTTTTACTACCCTCTGACACATAAATGCTACATAAGAAAGCCCTTTCAAAGAAAAAATTTTATTTTCAGTTATACTACAACACATTCAAATTTCTACCTCGCTTACTGAAATGAAATACTGTACTTTAACTAGTTTTGGTCAGAGAGGTCTGAAAAACTGGTCTGGTCAGCATGGCAGGAATGAAGAAACTGGCAGAGAGGGTCAGGAGTCTAATGGAAGAAACAGAAATAGAACATGGACTCCTGCCTGGTTGGCATGCAGGGAATAACCCAATCAAAGTGGATTGCTCCTCCATGCCATCCTGAGAATTATATAGATTCAATTTTTCATCTATCTATTAAGCACATTGAAAGGTTACCTTGTAGAGTTCCTTTTCATCCTTCTCAGTCTTTAATTGGCATTCAAGTTGCTCCTTTTCAAGGACTACTTTCTTGAGTTTGTCTTTTAAGCTATTGAAACAACAAAAAAATAAATACAGTCTTTTCCTGTTTAGATTTCAGTAGAACATAAAAGCATTATATTAGACACATACCTGTCTAACTCTGTCTCTTTTGCAATAGCTTTCTGAGTAACAGTCATGATATCTTCTTCAAGCTGGAGGACTTTAGAAGTTGCCTCATCATATTTTTTCTTGAGTTCATCCTTTTCAGTTTTAAGAGCTTCAGTGGTTTTAAAGTTATCCTAACAACAACAAGAAAAACAGAAGTGCAATGAAGAACATTTTTAAATGGATGTGTTGACTAATAGATAAATCCACTCAGGCAACTCTACAATAAAACTTCCCTCATCTTTTCATCTGGGAGGAAATGGGAAAGAAAAAAATAGTATCTACAGGATAGTGTGTGAGGTGTGAGCAATCTACACAATACTTGCAAACTTCTACAGTACCAACACCCACAGTTATATTCCCCAGTCCAAAATTCTGGCACCTGCTATGGATTTGGGAATTGAGTACCTCTGAGATTGAGATGTCTTTGCATAGATACATGTGCACCAATGGTGTGCATACACCTGCTACACACAAGCTTTTGTATTAGAATGACCATAGATGTTTTAATAAATAAATTAGTCCGTACAAGGTAGATGGCTCATACTATGCTAAGAAAGAAGAAGCACTAAGAAAACATGGACAGGTAAACTCAATTTTGATGAAATTCTGCCTACTTCATTATAAAAGACAGTAAACATGCACAATCATTAAAATCATAAAACTATTTACAATTGAAGGCTATTACAGG
The DNA here is from genome assembly GCA_030847615.1 of Gambelia wislizenii. NCBI lineage: Eukaryota > Metazoa > Chordata > Lepidosauria > Squamata > Crotaphytidae > Gambelia > Gambelia wislizenii. The sequence continues at coordinate 106,581,874 of JAUMIR010000006.1, forward strand.
CTATTTACAATTTACAATTGAAGGCTATTGAGGCGAGTAAGATAATACAGTTGTCCCTTCACATTTGCTGGGGTTTGGTTCCAGGACCCCCTGTGAATACCCAAATCCGTGCATACTCAAGTCCCATTATATGCAATGGCATAGCAAAATGGTGTCCCTTATATAAGATGGCAAAATCAAGGTTTGCTTTTTTGGATTATTATTTTTTAAATAATATTTTCAAGCTGTGAATACTTAAATCTGTGAATGCCGAATCCGTGAATGTGGAGGGACAACTGTATAACAAATCTATTTCTAGTTGAATTTGGGGGACAATCACAGAAAACTTTTCCATGGCTACCTTAGTGCACATGATTTAGCCTTGCTAGCAAGCAAAAAAAGGAAAACCACTCCTCCTGTCCCTATATCAAGAAGAAATGTTTGTATTAAGCCAATGTGTTTCTAGCTGAAAAGAAAGCCAAGGATTATGTTGCCCGCCTGCTAAATTAGAAGACTGAAGTTTATTGTTTTAACCCTAATTAACATTAAAGATAGTGTAAGACTACCTTAGAATTAAGGGTGGATAAAAATGCTGTCTTCCTGTTTTCAGGTGGAGAGGTGCAGTTGGCCATTTGGGAAATTAAGTTAGAAACCAACGAAACCAAGCAACCACAAAATAGTTTGGGGGACAAGAGAGAGTAGAAAAGGAGACTTATAACTTTGGTGAGGAGTGATTCCTATCTTCCTTCATCTTCTTCTTTCTTTACTATTACTAACTACATGCAAAGCCCAGCCAATGCTACAAGAGGCACTCTGCAAAAAAATGAATAACTTTGTTGTTGTTGGGCTCACAGCAAAAAAATAAAATAAAATAAAATAAAATAAAATCTAAAAAGTATGCTGTTAACACAGCACATCATTTGCTTATTAATATAACTTTGCCCCAAGCAGAACTGTGAATATTTTGAGAACTTTTTAGAAAAGCCTGAATAAAAATAAGCTGATTGAATGATTATGTACTAACTGGTTACCAATAAAGTTATAGAAAAACTGATAAAACAAAATGGCAGGGGCAAAAGAAAAATACAATTACAGTTACACACACACACACACAATTATCGCTCTTTGGAAGAATAGAACATAATGAACTTCAGCAGGGACAAAATAAACATATAGACATGTATGAGTGATAATTGCACATATATGTATACACATACATATGTATACATAATTATCACTCCTTGGAAGAATAGAAAGTTGGGAAATTACAGTGAACCTCTATACTTATCATCAGAAAAGGGAACAGCCATGTATACATTCTCCTATAGCTGCTCAGACTAGAAAAAGATCATATGACAAAAGAGGTGCATTTATACTAGAGATCACTATCTTCTTCCCCAGTGTTTTTTCCATTTGCATCTAGGGTATGACATGCTGGCATGATATTATCAACCCAGGTGTGCAGTCCTCCTGGTTCTAAACAATGTTGTCTCTTGTAATAGCTTCCAAAGATTAAATCCTCTTGCATCTTTAAGTGCACCTAGATGAACTATCTGCCTAGACAAGATCTAGCTTTGCTCTGCTAGACATCTAAGGGTGACCAAAAGATCTACTCTTCCTCCAGGACTGGGTACCTCCCCACAAGGTAATCCACTTATGGATATGTATGGATACCTTGTAGTCTCAGGAACTCTAGTACTGAATCCTAGTACTACTGGAAATACTCTGAGTGCTGAAACCAACCCAAAGGGAAGCACTTTGAAAAGTAACTGAGAATTTAGGTAATGGAAGTACAATATAGACATTTCCAGTGGGTGCATATATTGAAAAATAAAGTTAAGCCACCAATAGATCCATGAAAGCCAAATACTCACCAGGACTTGATTGCCTCATTGTGGAGAGCTGGGACATAAGAGAAGCCAGCTTTGGTGCCACCATGCTTTGGAACTTTGCAAAAGAGGGAAAGACTCCCTGCTAGACACCCCTGAACTCTGTATTTTTCTTTTAGATTGCAAGAGTAAAAGCAAACCTTCTGTAAATTCATGGTTAGGGGTGAGGATAACAGTAGAGTATGAGAAGACTTAGTACTCCCACCTGCTGGTCAGGACCAGGATGGGCAATTTTGGTGGGTCCTAGAGTCTATCTTCTGTCCCAGGGTTCTGTGTGTGTGTGCGCACACGTGCACACACATGTTTAATTCACCTGTCGAAATACGGTGACCCAATGAATTTCATAAGGTTTTTTAAGGCAAGGAATACTCAAAGGTTGTGTTGCCAGTTACTGTCTCTGAAATATAACCCACAGCATCTGGTATCTGTTGGGGGTCTCCCATCCAATAACTAACCAGATTAAGTCTGCTTAGCTTTCAAGATCAGACAGGATCTGGTGCCTTTTAGGGTATGCAGGCCCTGCATTGGCTGCCCAAAAAGTGGTTGGAAGTCCACTTCTGGTTTTGAAAAATTGATAATTTTTATGTTGAACAACTATTTAAAATGTGAACATTGCTGCTCCTGAAGGGTCCCAGAAAAGAGACTTTACCTTTTTTGATAGAAAAAGGGCAGTTCAGAGAAATCTGGGCTGGTTGGGGCTACAAAAATAGCAGTGGGGGCCATATATGGCACCAGGGTCACACTATGCCAACCTCATCTAGAATGTGTCTTTAATTGATTCGCCTTCAGAATCTCATTAACTATTTATTGCTGACTTGCTGAAGCAGAATGTCCTTGTTAAACAAAGGCTTGAGAGTCACTGACATACACCCGACTGAAGTAGTTGCAAATGCCTGAAGAAGGAATTGCACTTGTTAAACTGGAACTATAAACATTGCTGGGAACTCAAAATGGACACCTGCATGAGAGTATCTTTTTGGGAGCAACAGGAAGATGAATGAGTCCTCTATACAGCTATCGCAATATTAACCAAATTCTTTGCTACAGGTGGTTTAACTGATAATCAAATCTGAAACAGCCAATTTTGGGTGGGAATTGTGAGGTGCTAATATCAGCATCATCTCAAAGCTCTTTTTCACCTTCCTCCAAACTTTCTCCTCTTTCATGTTCCTGGAAATCCTGATGCCACACTTCCAATTCACTCAGTTCCATTAACTCTATTTTGAGCCACACCAAGGTGCCAAACAAGTGCTTCAAGGCTTGTTAAAGTCATAAAATTTGTCTCTTCAGAACAATGAGATTAGGACATGCATAGATGCTGCTGCCTGAGTGGGCGGTTTATATGATTCCAAGAACAGACCAATGTCTTTCAGAATATTAACATGGCAACTTTTGTCCAATGGTGCCTTAGTAAGCTTTGAAGGGTGTCTCCCATATGAATCACAGAACCAGATCAGAGAGAAGAAAACAAAGGGTTAGTGATAAAAGGAGATGACAAAAGGATTTTTTTAAAAATAGGGGCTATATATAAAAATAAAGGAATAATAAGAATAAAGTAGTAAGGTACTGAAGTGGAAGACAGGGTTGAAATCACTAAGGCTATGAGAGTGCGAAGAACTAGAAACAGACTAAGACAAGAGAAAAAACTCAAGCAGGCCTTTAGTATAAATGCACTTTTGTCATGTGGCAGCAAAAGGAATTAACCTTTAGATGGATGTCTTCTTTACTACATTCAGAAAAATAAGCAGTTTTTCTCCACTTTTCTTGGTTATTATTCAGCCAATAATCCCCCTGTAAGTAGTCTCTGTGAACCACACTTCTCACAGAGAGATGCTCACACCACAGCAGCTTATCCGCTTTTGGCAGCCAGTGGCAGTATCTCACAGAATTAACTGTGTCCTCAATTACTCTCTCTCTCTCTCAGCAACTACTTTCTGGAGTTATAGTTGGATGAGGAGGCACTACTCTCATGCCAGTTCAAGAAAGAGTAGCTACCAGAAGAGATAATAACAAAAAGTTACAACCAAATAAACCTGACTGTTCAAGAGCTTTCTACTTGCTGAGAATGCTGGCAGGGGGAACCATTTCATGAAGTTGGTGAAGATGTAAAGACTTGATTATCGCAATAAGGGAACATGTATAATGTATGTAAGCCACTTTCTGTATTCCATCAGTTAGGACTATAGTACTACCAACAAGCAAACTATGTAAGGTGCTTGTTACCTTACATAGTTCGAAAAAAAATGTTTCTAGGACTTCTCCTTATGGAGTCATAGGTGAGAAAAGCCTTAATAGAAAAACACAGCTTTAAATACCTTAATGTGGAAAACATTACTAAGCTACATATAGAAGACAGGCATTAATAGGTTTGGTAACTGAAAGCAGATTCACTGCTACAGTACTTACGTTTGTGTGTTCTGTTGTATGCTCCCGACATTTTTAGAAGGTTTTCACTAAACAGCTAGGCTCAGGTAGCTTTGAAAAGGTATCATGCAATCAGTATTTATCACCTAATAACTAACCTTCTGCTGTGCTTCAAGCTGATCAAATCTTTCCTTTTCGTAGTTAAGTTCTTTTTCCAGTCTTTCAATTTGTTCTCTGAGATGGACAGTTTCCTTTTCAAGTGAAGCAGTTACCTTTAATAGTTCTTCTTTTTCTTTCAGAGTTTTTTCAATTTTGAACTAAAAACACAAAATCAAATCTGAATACAAGTAGTTTTATCCTAATACTACCACATTACTGATCAGCCACATTATTAACTAATTTGCATAATTTTCCACCCAGTGCATAAATCAAGTACAGTCGTCCCTTCACATTCGCGGGGGTTAGGTTCCCCAGAACCCCGCGAATGTGAAAAATCCATGAATAATGATTGCCCTCCCCCTCCCCCACCAAAGCAACCACGGGGCGTCCGGAGGCCCCATAGTCGCTTTCGCCGGACTCCCCAGTCCCTTCCTAGGCTTTCATGGGGCCTCAGGAGACCTTCCCGAGGCCCTGTGGAGGCCTCCCCAGGCCTCCCCCCTCCCACCCCGGCCTTCACGGGGCCTTCTAAGCTAATGCAGCAAAGTTCCATAAAGCCTTTCTGAAGTCTTCCTTAGTATCACAATTCATTTGACTTACATGTGACTGATGTCTCATTTTACGCTCTTAAGTCATCTATGGAATTTTACAAACTGGCATGCAAATTTCACTAGGCATTTTCATTCTAACTTCATGTAAATTCACCTCCACTACATAAACAGAAGAATTTGCTCATCAAACCTCAAGAAGTCCAGCCTTAGTCGTCACCACCAACATATCAGAATTTCCTTCATCTTCCATTGTTAATAATTCTTCAACAGGAGAAGATGTTCGAAACTGAAAAGGTGTGCTTGCTCCACGGATTTCACCTTTATGTGTCACATAACAGAACTGGTAAAATTCACCATCATCATTTGGAAGATAATATCCTGTTAAAGGAAAGGAAACACCTTTTTCATATCAACACATTTATTCCAGCAATATCTACAATTTAAATATATTTGTTTCCTTTATGAGACAGTTCAAGAAAAGGTGTGAACTGCATGACAGTGCTTTATTGTCCAATATCCAACAAAAGGCAAGGCTTCAGTACATTAAACGATAGTGAATTATTACACCATAATTTATACGTACTAACATATTGCTATACATTATATTTTTATTACTGCTTTAAATCTTACACAGACGCACATTCAACCAAGTCATCCTGAAAATGCACCCAAGCATGATGTTATACAGTACAACATACCAGGAAGGAAAAACAGCAAGAGTGGGAGAAGTATTTGCCATTACAGTTGCCCCTCCACATTCGCTAACTTAGCATTCGCGGTTTTGGGAGGACCCCCCCCGCCCTCCCAAAAGGAGCGACAAGGGGCCTCCGGAGGCCCCGTGAAGGCCTGGGGAGGGGGGGAGGCCTGGGGAGGGGGGGAGGCCTGGGGAGGCTATCACGAGGCCTTCGGAAGCCCCGTGAAGGCCTAGGGAGGAAGTGGGGAGGGCTGAGGAGGCGACCACAGGGCCTCTGGAGACCCTCTGGAGGCCCCGTGAAGGCTTTGGGAGGGAGGGGGGAGGGCTGGGGAGGCGATGACAGGGCCTCCGGAGGCCCCGTGGTTACTTTGGCCGGGGAGGGGGAGGGCAGTTGTTATTCGCAGAATGTTCACATTCGCAGGGGTCTGTGGAACCTAACCCCCGCGAATGTGAAGGGACGACTGTATTAAAATTACTACGAAGAATGGACAAGAACAACTATAGTCAGCCTTCAATATCCACTGGTTCTGTACCCATGGATTCAACCAATCACAACTTGAAAATATTTTGGGGGGGGGGATCCAAAAAGCAAACCTTGCTGTCTGCCATTTTTATAAGAGACACCATTTTATTATGATATTGTATATAATGGGACTTGAGCATCCATGGATTTTGGTATTCACTGGGGGTCCTGGAACCAAACCCCAGCAGATACCAAGAGCTCACTCTATCCTCAACTCAGATTGATATGCCATATCCTATCACTCTCCCTAGCATAGAGAGATCCTCCTCCAGAGTTAAAAAGAAACTATGTAAAACGGAAAAGAGAACAAATACCCCTGGACTTCCTTATATTTTTCTACCTTCGGAGCAGAAATGTTCTTTTTTATTACTTTAAAAAAAGACTTATACATCTTGATAGGATAGCAGGAACAGTCTGAGGGACAAAAAACTGCTGTCATGTCCCTCATTATCCTAACGTCATGAGGTATTGTAATTTCAGCATTCTTCACATGCACAGCTGCTTGAGGATATAGGTTCATATATGGCTTACATACAGGTTCATTCCCCTGTGTCCCTACAGCTTTGCTAGTTGTACTCACTGGAGTAGCCTCTTCACCAACTGCCAATAGCAGAAGGCTAGGGGGGCACAGCTCCCCAGAAGACCTTAGAGGGATGTCTACCACATTCCCCTCAAAATCAAAATTTTGTCCAAAAACACCCCTAAACTCTCTTTGGGTGGTGGGGAACTTCTGTCATGTTTTTAGGTGCTGCAGAGGCCTTCTTTAACAAAAGAAAAAGTTAACTTCCTGTGAATTTCATGTTATTTTTAAGGGCCTTTACTGGCTCTAAAATGTCCCAGGGGGCCAAAAACATGGCAAAATACCCTCATGTCCTTTATGGGGCATTTGGGGACAATTTGGTGCAAAACAAATGACCCTTGGGGAACCCTGGGAGACGCAAAATGGCCCTGGGAGGCACATGTTGCCTGTTGCTTGTACTTTGCTCACCCCTTTGCTACAGCAATAATAGAAAGTAAGGAAATTTCCTTTATGACAGCAGCAACTCTACAGAAATAAGACTAGTGCAGGTATAACTCCAGTTATATACTGATTAGCTCAATTAGTCCCTCTAAATAAGGGGTAGAAATTGTGCAATCCTTCAGATGTTGTTGAATTATATCTCCCATCAGACTTAATCAGCATAGCCAACATAGAGTGTTATGCAGAAAGTTGCAGTTCTAGATCTGGAAGGCTAAACAATTGTGACCCCAATCTAAAATAAATGAGCATGTTTGTTTCAATCAGATATAAAGTAAATATACTATAAGCCAGGGAAATGGTGTAACTTTTCAGCAATTTCTAAGAAAATATATGGGTGTGTTCTACATTCTAAGCATTGAATAGAGAGACAAGCCGCCTTTTTAATTATTTACCTTGAAATGACAGCACACAGTTAACTGTTGATCCTTCCACATAATTTTCAGGCATAGGTGACCAAAGAAATGTGTAATAATCTCTTGCTGTACTCCAGCCAACCTAAACCAAGAACAGCAAACTCTTAATACAATAGAACTAAGCAAATTTATCTGTTATGTTTAACTGTTAAATCCTATGAGATATCTATACATATTTTATCCTGGACATAGAATACACTGATCATAAAACTGTGTCCCCCCTCACCCACCCATACATAACATATAGCTAGAAGTCAACAGGAATGAAATCACAAGATGACCACATTTTGATGCTGAGGCTAGCTGGCCACTTCTAGGTTCTGTTGCTGATCACTATTTATAATAACAGCACACTCACATCTGGGTGCACTGGATCATAAAAAAGTATTAGCATTGTGAAGAAAGACTAACAAACCAACCTGAACTGGAACTAGCAATCTAATAGTGGGTAGTGGGGGCATGGTGGGTCTGCCCTAAATTGTTACTTATGTCACCCTTCCCCTAAGAAACTCAAAGAAACATATGCAATTCCCCACCTCTACACTATTTTATTTCCGTAAAAAACCCTATGAGGTGATGTCAACTAGCTTAGAAGAAGAAACTGGTCCAAGATTTAGCCAGTGAACTTCATGGTTGAACATCAATCTCAAGCTGGATCTTCCTAGTCTGAAACTAACAATTATTACAGTGTGGGCTGTCAAGCTCACATTACTTGACTGTTGTATTAGGAATGGCAATCTGCAGTCATGTCTCATAAATAGATATATTTGCAAAGATTGTTTCTTGCATGCCTTGTCAAGCAGCAAGCTCAGGTTCTCACCTGATTCTGACTTTGAGAGCAGCACCTGCACAAATTAAAGGACAATCCTTCAAACAATGACCACTACTAAATCAAACGAACAATCACCAAAATGGAAAACCATGGTGAACTGTGAAAAATGCCTATCTATAGTGGCTACCCATTCTGACTTGCAATTAATGTCTATGTTCATGGGCAGAAATAACCTAAATGCTTGTACTTGGAAAAGAGGTACCCGTCGTCCCATCACATTCGCAGGGGTTAGGTTCCACAGACCCCCGCGAATGTGAAAATTCCACGAATAACAACTGCCCTCCCCGCCAAAGCGACCACGGGGGCTCTGGAGGCCCCGTGGTCACCTCCCCAGCCTTCTCCACTCCCTCCCAAGGCCTTCATGGGGCCTCCGGGGGGGTCTCCAGAGGCCCCGTGGTTGCCTCCCCAACCCTCCCCCCTCCCTCCCTAGGCTTTCACGGGGCCTCCGGGGGGTCTCTGGAGGCCCCATGGTTGCCTCCCCAGCCCTCCCCACTCCCTACTAGGCCTTCACGGGGCCTCAGGAGGGTCTCCAGAGGCCCCGTGGTCGCCTCCCCAGCCCTCCCCCTCCTTCCCTAGGCCTTCACGGGGCCTCCAGAGGCCCTGTGGTCACCTCCCCAGCCCTCCCCACTCCCTCCCTAAGCCTTCACGGGGCCTCTAGAGGCCCCTTGTTGCTGCTTTTGGGAGGGCGGGGGGCCCTCCCAAATCCACGAATATTCAAAACCGTGAATGCTAAGTTCACGAATGTGGAGGGGCAACTGTACTTGGCCCCAGGAAAAACTTTTCACAATGTCAAGGATCTCATATTTTATAGCACCAGACTCTGTCACTCACTCAGCCCACCAATAACTGAAAAGGAAACCATGCAACCATCATCCAAGGATTAGATAAAGCTGCTGCATTAGTTTGTCCTGGTGAAGATGTTTTGCCTTTGGTTCCTACCCTCTTCACCAACTGTTTGTTCCATAACCACTAAAGTATCTTCTACTGCTACCTGTTACCTTTACAGTTCAATGCTTGCTGAATCCCACAAGTTAGCTGGGAAATTGCCACCACAATTAATATATTATGAGGGCAGGAACTAGTGCCAACCAAGATACAGGCCGTTTTACTGCTGTACACATTAGCCTAATTATTTTAGCTGCTATACAGGCAAAGCTCAATACAAGATTCAAATAACATTGTGCCAAAATTAACACAAAACCTTTATGTGATGTTACATACTCCCTACCATTCTCATTTTTCCACCTTTACCTCAATGAACAAACAAATCTTGAGCAATCATCATACATATTTAGGGATCTCAGACTAGAACATGCAAATACCCAAATTCTTGTGCAACACTGACATTCAACCAACCACTACTATGAGATTGGGAATCATACCAAAAGAGACTTTATGCACATTCCATAAAGAGGCTCAACAACAATTTCAAACAACCAGGATCCTGATATGCTGGATAAGACATATCTACTTCTTTGATCATCAATTTTCATGAAAAACTAAGTATTTCTTAAGACAAAGTCTTTAAAGCTTGAACATTAAATCTCTTTATAACACCAGCTTCTCTTAAAGTGGCAGAACATTATACTTATTTTCAAAACAAAGACTATGGCCATTTGCTCAAAGGATCAATGAACTATGAATTGGGATGAAAATACTTTTAACTCTAAATCTAACCCCCAGGAATGAGATATCAAGCAGGCTAGATATATGTTCCCCCAAACCCCACTACACTACTACATATCCCAGCCTCTCCACATGATAGATCTCATGGCAGGCATGCTGGTTGTACCACCACCTGACAGACTGCAAGATGAGATTCCCTTGGTTGAATGACAAAGAAGGTGATTCTCTGCACTTTAAACCTGGATCAGATATTTAGGGGATATGGAGCTTATGTAGATTTTAAAGTACATAAAGAACTGAATGGAAGAGGACAGTACTTTTAATATGGACCACAAGAGGGTTTTCCCCCCATCTTTTGGTACATACTTCATAGAGGATAAGACTAGTAATGGCTACTAATCAAGATGGTATTATGATCATCATCATCATCTATATCCCAACTATTTCCCAGTCTGAGACTCAAGGCGGCTAACAAAAGTTAAAATAGCTTTAAAAGTTAAATATAGCTTAAAAATTTACATCATATGAAAGTTAAAAATATAAGTGAACTATTATTAAAATTAAAAGCAATTAAAAGCAAACCACTAAAAAGAATATAAAACAAATATGACTATATAAATATGACTACCTATTTCCTCAAATATCACAACCATTCTGCCCCTAGAAAACATGAAAAGGTGCTATGACATACATGTCCTGATTTTGAACTTCCCACAGGCATCTTACCAGCCACAAGAGAAGGATGGCGTAACAGCCCTGTATATGCCTCTGGTAATCCAGTAGGTTTTATCTTATGTACTTATATTTTACTATTTTATCTCACTTGAAAGATTACTTTAATAAGTTGAATACAAAGTGTGAAATACTAACAGAAAAGTTTCCATTAATACAAAATGTGAAATACTGACATAAAAGTTTCAAAAAATGTTCCAATCAAAAAGTAGCATTAAGAAATGTTACGAACAGAACTTAGGCTGCTGCCACACTGCAGAAATAATGCAGTTTGACACTGCTTTAACTACCATGGCTCAATGCTATGGAATTCTGGGATCTGTAGTTTTGTGAGATATTTAGCCTTCACTGCCAGAGAGCCCTGGTGACACAACAAACTACAAATCTCAGAATTCCATAGGTTGGAAACCATGATAGTTAAAGTGGTGTCAAACTGCATTATTTCTGCAGCGTGGCAGCAAAGTTAGAATTAAAGATGCTTAGCAGAGGTACAAATATGCAGAGGTAACATTTATTCTGTACTAAATATCTGCCATAGTCCACCTACTCAGTTTTAGAGTGAGATTTTCATTTAACCCAGATAGCTATTTCAGTTTGATTTACATCAATAGGTAAGTGACAATCAAACTGAACAGTGCAATCCTGAAGCTCCCATAGAGTTAAAGGGAGTTTGTCTAGTGTTGCAATGAATCACAGGAAAGAGAACTAGGAGGTGGGAATTGAATCTGTCTTTTTTTTTAAGTTTTAAAAAGAGGATGTTATTGGTTCTACAATCTTTTTCTACGGTACCTCTTGAGTACAACTCTCTGGAATTCTACAACACAGATTTCAGTATATGAACTGAACTGTAGCTGAGTCATAACACAAGACAGAAATTGGAGTGAGAAGCTAGATCGTCCTTTCCATCTGTACAATTCTATAAAATGGCAACAATACCTCAAAAGAAATAATTCAGCAACAATAAATTTACCATATAATTATGCATATTTTTGTAAAGTATACTGTACTTTCAAAGATTTCATTCCTCCTGCCCACTTTCTACTCATTTTTTAATAAAATGAAATTGGATAGTATTAAAACATGCTGAAGTGTCACTTACCTTGAAAATACCAACCCAGTCTTTTTGGTGAGGACGTATATAAGGAGTCAGAGTATAATGACATTCAAGGTGCACATTAGGAAGGTAACTTTTTGCTACATTTTGAAAGATAACATGTGCAAAATTTGAAGTCTGAAGGGCACTACTTGAAGATGAAACTTCTTGGAAGGATGACATAGCTGTTCTGCAAAATAATTAAATCCCGATTAAAGCAATAGTATTTGAATGAATCAAAGTATACATGTTATTTGGAAGATAACATAATATAGTTTACGTTATTATGGCACTGCATATAGTAAACAGAGTGGTGCACATGGAATATGATGCTCACTATCTTTCAGTCTAACCTACCTAACAGAGTTGTCGTCAGGAAACAACCTGGGAGCAGACACAGAAGTCCATGTACTGTGCTCTTTGGGAACAAAGGATAAAAATATGGGGTTGTGCAAACAAAGATAGAAGAGATATCATGGGGTCAGGAGCAAGGAAAACAATGGGGGGGGAGGAACCAGTAAGACCATTCTATTGTCATCCATTTATAAGATTAAAGGGAAAAAATCATCACTATTTTGCTCAATATTTACTGTTATATGCAAGGATTAGGAAGAACTCTGAAAAGACAATGAAGTCCCTGTCATTATTCTTTTTATTGCAAAAAAATCTTTACTAATCAATTTAATTGTAAAAATATACAATTTTAATCCAATTAAGACAAGGAAGAGTCATACTTCAGAATAATTAGAATTTAATTTATTTAACTTTATAACATTAATTTTGTACAAAATTACAAATTAACAACCTGAATACAACAACCTTGTATTTTGATAAGAACTGGATTGACAGCCTGTCTACATGGCAAAACAAAAAGAAAAAGAAAAAACAAAAAACAAATGACGTGTAAAACATCGGCGATCCATACACATGGCCGTTCACACAGATACATACTATTAAGAAGGGGGCAGCAAAACTCACTGTAAAGTCCATTCGTCACATGTCCAGGGCCTCGCATCTATTATTTTAAATGATCCATACGATGTGCGAATGAGTGGTCGTTTGACCACTCACGTTCACACAGATACGAACAGGCAGCGTTATGTGATTGGCTGAACAAGCACAGGGGGCGGGACTAGGAAAGGGGGGGGACTCATGTTGGATTTTCAGCAAAGCAAGGTCCAGTCTTCTCTCTGTTACCCCCCACAGAGATCTGGGACTCCCTCGGGAGCCACTGCCATGGAAGGGGGGGGGAGTGTGCCAGTGTGTCTCTTCCTGCCCAGGACCGCAGGGGGAGAGGGGGGGCAGATGGACCTTCCCTTCCCACCCCACCCCGGGGACTGAGGGCCTGGTTTCCCCCTGGCAGGTTTTTGCCCAATGAGGAGGAGGAAGCTTCTTCTGGCAGGTCAGTCACTCAGTCTCAGACCCTCTTGGCCAGAGGGGGGACTCTCTGGTCAGTCCCTCCTACCCCCCCCTCCGCTGGGGCAGCCAGCAGGGAAAGTGACCGGGCTGGGTGGGTTGAAAGAGTCAGGGGAGGGTGGTGTGGGGTCACCCGGAGTCCGCCTCAAACAGCTTTGGAAAGTTACTTTTCTGGGGAGGACACCCCGCAGAATCCCCAGCCGGCGCAGCAGCAATATCCGAGTAAATCACTCACCAGATGGGCTGGGGGGGGGTCATGCGGAGTTTAGGGGGGACTTTTAAACCATGTAGGCAGTTCGCATTCTTGTGAAAGCCTGCCTATTCTGTACATATTATTTCCCCCTCGTATAGAGAGAACCTGAGACGGCATGCACAGCAGCTAGGTCCCACATAAGACAAATGCTACATGCAATTGTAATAATGTTACAAGTTCCTTTCCTTCTGTGAGACACCTTTATGAGTGATAACAGGGAAGTATAGCCTTTATTCCCATGCTTCTGTGTTTGAATAGTTATTTTGTCTACAAGATTACAGTTGCTTATATACTGACCAAAGAACAGATGTTATATAGATTTTTTTAAAAATCAATAATGTTGTATCTTAACCAGGATACCCTTTGGTTCATTGAGCTATCAATGGATACTTAAAAATGAAGAGTAAGAAGTCACCAAGAGTAGAAAAGAATTTGAGGTAATCAGCTTGACACTTTTGTTTTGTCTTTCTTCATTATTCTTGATTACGAGATACAGGTTATTTTTTTTATTTATTTATTTATTTATTTATTTATACCCCGCTCTTCAGCCACAAGGCTATCAGAGCGGCTTACAAATTGTTTTAAGCAATAGCTATTTACACATCTACACTGCATTAAACAGTTTCCAATGTGTGTTAGAGGTACAGGGGCACTGTAATGCCACAAAAGCTTTTGCCTTGATGAATCTGTTCATATTTGAGTTGATTTGAAGATTCAGTTTTTGAATCAAACACAGTGACAATTATTAAGAGACATAAGCCAAAAAATTAACCAGTCCTGAAGTCCAGATGGCATCTACGTGAATGTACTTAAATAAATGAAATGAAAAATGCTGGTCTTTAAAAAAATTCAACATCACAAGCCCAAGTTTCATGCCAGGTGACATGAAAGTAGCAAACCTACAAGCAAATGCTTTAAATGCATCTTAAAAATCACAGGGTGGTTAGTTTAATCACTGGTTTCTGTGATTATGCTGTTTCATTTTAACCTCTGCCTCAAAATGCCACATATATTAGGCCTTTGTATTCATGGCATTCCATACCATCTGATGAGATGGCTTTGGATCCACACAGAAGCTTATGCTACAATAAATCTGTTTATCTAGGTTGACATAAGCCTTTTGATTTATGAGGCCTAAGTGGAACAAAGAGCAAGACAAACAAGATACTCTATGAATACTGTTATTCAGTTCAGCTGATTCTCTGTATAAGGTGCACAGTAAAGCTAAATCTCTTTTGACAAGAGACAGAAAAACAGCTCACAAATTTTTACATCTGCAAAAATGAATCTACTACTTTCTCATATATCTACATAATGATGCCTTAGGGTGGGCAACCACCAGCAGCTGAAGGCATACACTTGCCTCCCACAGGATTTCAGAGGGCCACACATAATCTGATACTGTTTAATTTGCTATGTTTTAATTAAAAAATATCCCTGTGTAATTAAGAAATATCTTAGAGTAGTGGCTCTCAAACTCTGGTTCTCCAAGTGCTTTGGATTTACTCCAAGAAGCCCCAGCCAGCCTGGCCTATTGTCAGCTATTGTTGGGGTTTGAAGCACCTAAACTTGAGACCCACCGCTATAGAGGGATGCAAGGAGCAATTTCCCCAAGGTTTTGGCCCTCATGGGCTCTTTGGGTCCCAGAAGAGGCCTTTTAAAACCACAGCTTTAAAACTACTTCCAATATATCCTGGAGAGCATTCTTAGGGGGGGGAAGGTATTTTGAGCTGTTTTATACTGTGTACTATTTTATTGTTGTAAGCCGCCCCGATTGCTCACAGAGGGGCGGGATATAAATACATTTTTTGTTGTTATTATTATTATATAAATAAATAAATAATCAAATTCTGGGGAGCCAAAAACCCTTAAGAGACGTCAAAAATGATCTTGGGATTCACATGCACAAGCAGACAACTTGCCCATCCCTGCTTTAATTGAAGTTCATGTTTTAAACTGATCTGCAAGAAATTCTGTCATTGTATTAAGGTGCAATTAATCCACAGGCAATATTTACTATGTCTTCACAAAAAATGTGTATTTGTTCTTTGTGGAGAATCCTTGCAGTATCTAGCCTAAGGAAAGCTTTGATGTTCTTCAGAATCTTGCACATAACACTCGAAATGTAAATTGATCCTAGTATATGACTATAAATGTTACCAGTTTCGAAACAAAACTCTGCTTTATGAGATTTAGCAGAATAACCTTACAGACACTGAATATAATCAAGGAGGCTTAGTAAGTGGATAAAGGACTACAGCTTGAAAGCTGAAAAGGTCTGAGAGTGTAGTACCTGTTGTGATAGATGGCTGGATAAGCGAAAGGGAGAAGTGTGTTCGAGGAGCCAATCCTATGGCAAGAAACTGAAAGGGAGGGCCTTCTGGATGTTTTAAGTATACATGATAGTTGGAGAGTCAGTTAAGCTGAAGTTAAGCTCTGAGTTTCAAGTGGAAGGGAGTTCGCTGGAGTGAAAGGCTCTGTATGTGTGTGCTGTATGAGAGGCTTGGATGACGAAAAATGGTGTGCAGAGGTTACTAATCTGGAATAGAGTGAGTGGACAAAGAGCAAATGAGGCTGGGAAATAAGGAATGACATTATAAAGATGTACTGGTTAAAACAAAAGATTCCACCCTGAGGTATGCTTATTCCCTTTAATAAAGTTGTCCTTTGCTGTTAATACAAATACAGACTGGCTCATTCCTACAGAATAAAGATAATTAAAGGCAACCTACCAAATACACACTCCACACATTAAATTAAAAGTAATGTCCCTGGTTCAGAAGAAAGGAACTAAGAACCGTATAGGCATTTAGGTGGGAGGAACAGAGGGTAAAGAGGCGGCCAGGCTGAACCCTGAGGTAAAGTGGGGCTGGGGCTTTGAAATTTGCCCTCAACCACCTGGTTGTTCTGAGTTGTTGCACCTGTTGGGCAACCTGAATTGAGAAATGTGGCTTTCTTTATAGCCTCTTAGCCTAAGAATTTGTATGTTGAATTTCATTAGTGTTATAGTCACTTGAAAAGCCATTCATAGAATCATAGAATTATAGAGTTGGAAGAGACCACGAGGGCCATCTAGTCCAACCCCCTGCCATGCAGGAAATCACGATCAAAGCATCCCTGACAGATGGCCATCCAGCCTCTGTTTAAAGACCTCCAAGGAAGGAAACCCTACCACGCTCCGAGGGAGTGTGTTCCACTGCCAAACAGCTCTTACTGTCAAAAAGTTCCTCCTAATGTTGAGGTGGAATCTTTGTTCCTGGAGCCTGCATCCATTGCTCTGTGTTCTAGTCTCTGGAGCAGCAGAAAACAAGCTTGCTCCATCCTCAATGTGACACCCCTTCAAATACTTATTTGTCAGTAATTACATCTCTGTTCAGAGGTTCTCCTCATTAGCTCTATGGTTAATGATTCTAATGTACAACTGCTTACCATAATAAGATATTTTATACCATTTATACCATTTAATGCATGTTTACCCAGACAATGTGATAATAATTTTAGTCACACATTATCACATTTTGTCTTTAATGTCTCTTTGTGTTTTTTTTCCTATGTCAAGATTATAATAGGTTTGCTTAGAAGTCTCTTTTCCAGCCTTGATCTCACAGTATTTGGGACTGATAGAAAACTTTTATTCACGTCTACTCAGAAGGACTATTAAGTGCAATGGGATTTATTCCCAAGCAAGTGCATACAGGGCCACAGCCAGAATGCATTCCTTCCAAGACTAAGAAATTATTGGATCCAACATGCTATTTGATACAGTATGAAAAAACAGTGCCACCTGTCATTGAAGTTGGCTGGGGCTGTGGAAGTGCTGGACTAGTGACCGGATGCTGTAATGGGCTGTATGAGGGCCAGTAAACTGAAACTGAACCGCAGTAAGACAGGAGCCCTGTGGATTGGTGGTTCTCAGGCCCGGAAATTGGGTAAGCTATCTGTTCTGGATATGGCTGCACTCCCCCTGAAGGAGCAGGTGCATAGCTTGTGAGTACTCTTAGATCCATCCCCGTCACTAGAGAACCAAGTGGACTCTGTGGCTCAGAGTGCTTGTCACTAGGTTCAACTGGTGTGCTAGCTCCCAACCATAGTAGTCCATGTATTGGTAACATCCTGTAGACTACTGTAATGTGCTCTACATGGGGCTGTCCTTCAAGGCCTAGTGTAAAATGCAGCATCTTGACTGCTGACTAAAACATCATACTGACAGCATATAATTCCAGTCTTAAAAGAATTGCACTGGCTGCCAATACATTTCCAATTTGAATTCAAGGTGCTTGTGATGACATTTAAAGCCCTAAATGGCTTGGGATCTCAAATGTGCTTGCCTGAGGATTAAGGTCTGAAGGGGTGGGGTCTCCTCCATGTCCCACAAACGGGGTTCAATACACTGTCAGGTACCAGTGTTCCCAAACTCACAGAGCACAAGTTTCAGGTTTCATCAGAAAACTTTACTGCTATAAATCCAGGCAGCATACAATACAAAGTCATTACACACTCTTAAGTTAAAAGCAGTTTACAATAAACAAAATCTGGTGAGTTGCATAGCTATTGGTTGTCCATCATCCACTGACACAGGCATTCCATAGAACGTTAATGGCAGGTGCCTTGTTATCTACTTTCCCAAGCAAAGCCCAAACAGCTATACATACATCATTTCACTCTTACACCAACTGCTATGCACACAGAGAAATTAAAGAATATGGCAAGAGCAGAAAAAAATCTTGACACTGTGTGATGATGTGGGAGAGGGCCTTCTCAGACACAGCACCCCAACTGTGGAATGCCCCCTCCTCGTAGGACTGAATGGTGCCAACATTCATTTCATTTAGGCATTTGACTGTTTATCAAGACTGTCAAGCCTCATCAATTTATCCCAAATGTTGTTTTACACAATTTTTTTAAACTTTAAAATCTTTTAAATCAGTTTTTAACTCATTATGTTGTTTAAATTTTTTTGGTTTATTTAAATTATTGTTTTAAACTGTTTAATCTGTTTCAATATTATTTGTAAGCCACCCTGAGATCTTTTGATATAGGACAGGGTATAAACATTGTAATGAATAAATAAATAACTTAGCATAATGTTATATCCAAAATAAATACACTCTTTTGGTTTCTACTTCAAAAAAGCAACAAAAAATAAATATTCTTGTAGTTAAACCCTAAACCATCCTTGCTACACATTTTTAAATTATCAAGGCCACCTAATCCCAGAAAAATATGCATAGGGCTTACAAGTAAAATCTGCAACTAAAACAAGTTAGTTTCCCTTCTTGATTAAATGTATACATTTCAACAAAGAAAGGTTTCTACCTGATCTGGAAGGTTCATCTTTAGGCCACAGCACTGCTATCTATCACCAAGGAGTAGCCACAAGTATTGTGCTACTTAGTAGTAAAGAAATCCTCTAGACCAGTGCTTCTCAGGATAACTGATGTGAGGGACTAGCAATTTCCTCCCAATATGACAGGGAGCATCACCATACTTGCGCCCACTGACTACATTTGTTTATTTCCTGGAAACCTACCAGAGACCAGCAGCTGATGGCTCAGGGACCACCACTTTCAGTCACATTGCTCTAGAATCTGAAAGCAACTACAGTTGTCCCTCCACATTCATGGATTTGAGTAGTCACGGCTTGAAAATATTCTTAAAAAACAGTAATTCAAAAAGCAAACCTAGATTTTGCCATCTTATACAAGAGACACCGTTTTTGCTATGCCACTGCATATAATGGGACTTTAGTATTCACGGATTTGGGTATTCAAGGGGGTCCTGGAACCAGACCCCAGCGAATGTTAAGGGGCAACTCTACCTGCCAAAGTCCTCTGAAGCAAAAGTTGTTTGGCACTGAGCAGGCTGCATCATAACACACCTCATATTTTGCATATTTGAAGAAAGAAACTGCACTTTAGCCAAGAGAATACTGTTACTAAAGAGATGCAGACTTCATTATCTCATTTTCTCCACCTGCTCATAGTCATTAGTGGAGGAGGAGCTTCTACTCAGTTGTGTATGCTTGGCTGTTTCCTTGCTAAATGTGTGAGAGAGGTTTGCCCTTGCTTTCCTCTGAGGCTGAGAGAGTGTGACTTGTCCAAAGTCACCCAGTGGGTTTCCATGGCTGAGCAGGGATTCGAACCCTGTCTCCTGAGTCCTAGTCCAATGCTGAAACTACTACACCACACTGGCTCCCTCTGCTAAATTACCTCAATTGAAAGGAGAGAGGAAAAACACTTGATAGATACCCTTCCCTCCCACATCAGAAGTGCAGCAATATTATCACTGCGGGAAATCCGCGGGGGGGGGGGACACGTCCATACTGACCTCCAAGTCGGTTCACTGGGTCTTTTCCCCCAACCATATCCTTCCCTTCCTCACTAAGCTTTTCTCTTCCCCTGGCGCCCAACCAGAGCTTTTCACCTTGCCAAGGCCAGCCTTCCTTCTTTCCGTCCTTATCATAATCCTCTCCCAACTTACATAACGCCTCACGTACATTAGATTAAGCGCAGGGGACTTTCGACAGATCTCCAAACACTCCTGCAGGCAGTCACATCAGACATTTCCTCCCATAATATGCATTGCCATTCCCACAAACAGCAGGGGGAGGGGGCTGACAGCGTGATATTATTCTAAGTTTTTATTATGCAAATCCATGTGCCATCGTTTAAACTGACTTATTTTAGTTCTTAAATCGCTGCCTTTATAACCTTAGGAGGAGGCAGGAGGCCCGCTAAGGATCCTGGCCTGGGGGCTCTGCTTCAAAATGTGGGGGCAATATATATATGAAAATGTATATATATATATATATATATATATACACACACACACACACACACGAAATGAATTATAAATGAAGTATGAAGTATAAATGAAGTATATATATATATATTTCATACTTCATTTATAATTCATTTATATATATACATATATATATATATTATATATATATATACATTCACTTCATATATATATATATATATATACACTTCATTTATAATTCTGTTTATTCGTGTTTAATGGCCGAACCATTTGCGAACACGAACACACACACCCCTCCACGTCTCTCCGCCGCCCTAGACAACAGACTGCCCGCCCCCAAGACAACCCAACGGCCACACACCCCTCACACAAACATCAATGGCGAGGGCCTCGGAGCACTCAAAGAGGTCTCCCGCCTTCCTCTCCCCCCCGCAATGCTCCGCCATGCCCGTCCCTCAGCCACAGCGAAAAGCTGTGAAGCCCCACCGGAGCGAAGGGAGGCGCGGTGCTCTCACGACAGACAACACGGAGCGGGAGACAAAGGGGGCGGCCTTAACCCCTCACAAGCTCACTTCACACGGCCGGGAAGAGCCACAAAACACCCGCCGGCCAACTAGGCCTCTCACCTCGTCAGACGCCCAAGGCTTCAACCAGAGTGAGCCGCAACCGCCATTACCGCCTCAGAACCCTCCCTCCTCTTCTCCCTCCCCCTCCCGCCGCGTGCACACGTCACTTCCGGGCTCCAGTGCTCGGGCTTTTCCTTCCTTGCGCGTGACGTTGGCGAATCGACGTGCGCAGCGGCGCGTTGACGTCATCGTTTAGGCTGGCTCTTCTTCTCCACGTCACCGTCGTCGACGTTTTCTCCCCGCCCTTGTTAAAAGTAGTTGTTCTTCCGTATCCACGGATTTAAGTATCCAGGGCTTGAAAATATTCTTTAAAAAATAATAAGCCAAAAAGCAAACCTTGATTTTGCCATCTTATATAAGGGACAGCATTTTGCTATGCCATTGTATATAATGTATATAATGGGACATTGTATATAATGTATATAATGGGACTTGAGTATCCACGGATTTTGGTATCCACGGAACCAAACCCCAGCGAATGTGAAGGGACAACTGTAGTTGCATTTCTCCTTATACTTTGACAAGGAATTTAGACTTGTGAATTACAATCAGGCAGGCGGTGAGGCCTACAGAGAAAGGCTCCATACTCTTATAGTGCTATTATTCCATTTTAACTGCTAGAGCTGCCTCCTGTGGAATCCTGGGATTTGTAGTTTAGGGAGGGGCATTTAGGACTCTCAGCCAGAGAGCTCTTAGGCCTCACTAAACTACAAACCCCAGAATTCCACAGGAGATAGCCACAGTGGAATAATATAACTATAACAGGGTAGCGTGATAAAAGACCCTGCAAGTCTTCAGTAGAGTTCAGATATTTTCTTCAGTCTGGATGATAAAACCTGAGGAAGAGTAAAAACAAATATTGTGTATTTCAAAGTCTGCCATTTGTTACCAGTTTTTAGCTGCAATGCAGGATAACCTTTGCAGATACAGATGGGCAATTTGTACCTCTCCAGATATTATTGACTTGCAAAATCCCATCATCCCCAACAGTGAGCGACGATAGAACTTTCAGCATCTAAATCAGACCTCCCTTAATTAAGGGTATGAAGAAGCAGCAACAATTATACCCAGGCTGTGATCTTCCCCTCCCTCAGACTACATTTCTTTTTACCTACCATCCCATTTGTAATAAACTATTCCAGTGGCTTTTAACTTTTTCTTTACCAGTGACCCCCTTTAAATACCTTTTGTTGCTGCGGACCCCCCCAAGACTTGATTTAAAACCCGAAGAAGAAGAAGACTTTTCTCCTTTTTCCTGTACGTTTGTGGCGAGTGGATTGAATAGCAATGCGCAAGCCAAGCCAGCCAGCCTCCCAGCCTTTGCCTTGGCTACTGTCATGTGGCCAGTCCTCTGCAGGGAGGAGGTGGACCAAGCAGCCTTCAAGCCTTTGTGGACCCCCTGCAAGGATATTGCGGACCCCTGGGGGTCCCCAGACCACAGGTTAAGAACTACTTATCAATATCATCAGCATGCTCATCTGGCCTGGTTGATCATTTTTTCACATCATTTGGTGGATATCCTAATTTAAGAGATGTTTAGTGTAGGTTTTCAAGGAATGGGTGCAAACAGGGTAGAAGTTAAAAACTGCAGATGGTGTGCTTTTGGCACATGAAGTGACACTTGATCTTCTTACAGAGGTATTGTCTAATGGGAGTAACTTTTAAGGGCCACTATGTGAAAGTTGCCTTCAGTTTTAACTTAGGCCAGAGGGTTGTTTATGGCTTTTCCAGACAGAGTGCTCCTCGTGTTAGAATGTAAAGGCACTGTGCAACTCTTCTGATTTTCTCCTGCTTAAAGAAGTTTCCAAAGTATTGGGCAGGGGATGGGGAGAATACAGAAAAAGTGGTGGGAAAATGAGGGAGAACTATTAGTGGAGGATGATGTCATTTGAAACCCCATAAAATTTGGTGAATTAGGCAAGGCCACAGTGTGATAAGAGCTTTATTTGGAATCTCTTTTAGTCCTTTATTTGTATTTTTCTTTCTTTTGGTTATAATGGATGGGGCAGAAGTCAAGAATGTACAGCCCTGATGAGCAATGATGCAGTCCAACATGTTCCCCTCAGTGATATAGGGTTACCAGCTCTTAATCAAAGGATAGAATCTGTTGCTACAACACTATCAAAGCAGTGAGGTGGAATTCAGAAATGGTGAGGCAGAACTCTCTGCTTGGTAGTATTAGAGGTAAGCAATAAATTGACAAACAACATCTAAATGGATGAGAGGGTTAGAGAGTTGGGAATCATCACATCTGTCAGCTGGTGCGGTTTGACCTGCCTGTACCCCCCTAGTGTCACCACTGGACCATATGTCACTAACATTTTATTCTGCTGGGATAGAAAAACAATAGGCCGAGACCTGATGGTAACCTAAATGTGTTTAAAGCATACAGGATAGATACAAAAGTATTTTAAATTTAATTCCAAATATAGCAAAATGAAAAACCATTGTCATAGGTTGCATCTGGACTTCAGAAATAATCTAGTCTGACACTTCTTTAACTGCCATAGCTCAATGCTAATGTTACGGGAATCCCAAAGGAAACCCGAACATATAGGGTCTGAGGACGGCGCAAGAAAGGAACAGAGCCAAAGTCCCGTAGTAGAAGTTGAGATTCTTTATTTTTTCCAGCTGGGGCGGACAGCACCCTCTCGGGTAAAAAGACTGCCGCCTCCTCTCTTTGTTTCAGGAGTGTTTTATTTCCTTCGGTCACTTACTATGGCTATTTGAACTACCAATCATGTTGCTACATATCTCTGGCATTCAAAAATGTTACTAAGCAGAACTTCTCTTATCTAGTTGCCGGGGCAGGTTAGCTTTGCTCAAGCTCTTGTTAATTGGCTGGTTTGTGTTGCTGGACAGGCTTCACTGTCTGATCACGCGCCAGCTACATGATATGTCTGCACAACTCTAATGTCTCTAGCTTGCACTATGCCAATTCCTTATCTACACCTTCCGAGCCTTGGGCCCCTTGGAGGCCTGCGAGTAAGTGTAGTAAGATGGCCAAGGGAGCTATAGGGATTCAGCTAGACCTGTCCCTCTCATTCCCCCCTTTTTCTTGTAAGCGAAGAGACATAGTGGTTGGGTTCATTAGTTTGCTTAAGTTCCTGATATGCGCAGCGAGCAAGCAGAATTTTTCTATCATGAGCAAGCATAGCCTCAAGCCTAGTACGTAAGCACCTAAACAAACAAGGTATACATGTGCATAGTAAAATGCTAATTAACACAGTTATCAAGCCAAATACAAACAATCCTTTTAACCATGAGAAATCAGGTAACCATGATGTGAGCCAGTCCCACAAATTCCAACCCTTTTCCATGTGTGGGACCTGTGCTACTTGCATGATTTGTTGTGCGTGTTGTTCTATATCTTGTTCATTATCTGGGACATAAATACAACATTCTTGGTGGATAAGTGTACATACACCACCTTGAGTTGCCAACATGGTGTCTAATGCCAACCGGTTTTGTAGTAACATCCGCCTAATCTGTCCTTGTTCTCTTGCCAAAGTGGTGAGAGCCTCGCTTGTCTCGTTTGCCATTATTTCTATAACAGCCTGTACCCTATACATGGCATTCAGCAGACTTCGGTGCCCTCCCCAATGGCGCAAAGGTTGATAGTCTTTTACAATTTGTTTGGATTCTTCCAGATCCCTATAGTTTCTTATTTTCCCCACAGGTAGGTTGTCTCGGATAGTTATAGCTGGAAAAATAGTGGCCACATAACAATTTCCGCTCCAGTTTTCAGGTAAAATAGCATAAGCTCGTTTGCCACACACAAAATAGTGGCCCCTTAGTGCAGAAAAAGGCTTCTTACATCTCTGTGTCATTGTCCAGGCGCTATAATAGCCATCACCTGTTAAGTTGGCTAAAATATAATTACTCTCCCAGGTGCCATTTATATATGCGCCATTTATCCTTATTTCTATTTCACAGGTGCTAGAACCTACCCTAGGGCCATTAGTTTCATTACAGCTCCAGCACCACCTTCCCTTTTGTTTCCCAACCCGATAATATCCTCCAGTGGAGGGTTCTAAATGTGTCCAGTTGTACCCGGTATTATTGTCTGGCCTATAGGGTCTATTATATTCTATATCATTTAGTTGGTGTACTACAAAGGGCATTCCAGTATGAGAATCTGTAGGCATTTGATGACAGACCCAGCACTTACTGATATTAAAAGCTTTAACAATATGAGCGGAATAGACTATTAGAGAATTGCTTTCTAAGAACCCCTTGCATGGGAGAGGGAACAATAAAAGCCACAACAACACACCTATTACCCAAAGCCAGACTAAAGTCTGCAAAGTAATACATGGCATGCGCATGACTGTGGGGCAAATGGGTGGGGGAACCCTCTTTTCCTCAGTCTGAGTCTGGGCATTCCTTCTCTGACATTCTTGAATATTGTCTTCCATGCGCTGTTCTATTTCATCTTCCCACTGGAAGCTCCCATCCGACATCTGGATCAGTATTGTTTCTTTCGCCATGACCCTCGGCTGGCCAAGGCTCCTTTGCTTCAAGGCGGTGCTTGGTCACCTGACCTCAGACAGGGGGCTCACGTTGCGATGCTGCCCTGTCTTCCCCGGACCGCTTGATCCGAAGCCGCAGAGGATTGGAATCGCTAGGTATCACTTGCCACTCCTTAGTATGATCTTTCTTCAGCCTGGTGTAGTGGATCCAGGGCTTGACTCCTTGTAGCTTCGCTGCAGTTGGGGTAGTCAGCAGTATCTCATAAGGACCCTTCCACTTTGGTCCCAAGGGATTAGATTTCCAGTCCTTCAACCATACTCTATCACCTGGTGAAAAAGGGTGAAGTGCAGTAACAGGGAACGGATATCTAATTGTCTTGACATATCGATGAAGCTGATTCAGACACTTGCCTAATGTTTGGACAGATTTTGCAATCTCTAACTTTCCCAGTTGTTCAACATCTCCCTCTAGCCTATGCACATTAAGAGGGGGCCTGCCAAAAACAATTTCGTATGGAGAAAGTCCCAACAAACTGTCTGGAGTACATCTGATTTTGAGAAGTGCCATTGGCAAAACAGTCACCCAATCCAGTCCCGTTTCCTGGCACATTTTGGACAGTGTCCCTTTTAAGGTTCTATTCATTCTTTCTACTTTTCCAGAAGATTGAGGCCTATATGCACAATGTAACTTCCAAGTGATACCTAATACAGAGGCTAAACCTTGTGTGACCTTGTGTACAAAAGACGGGCCATTGTCACTCGCGATATATAGGGGGATCCCACTTCGTGGCACCAAGTCCCGTAGCAAGGCCTTGACTACCTGTTCGGCCCGCTCATTAGTGGTAGGATATGCATCCACCCAATTGGAAAAGGTACAGACAAGGACAAGCAAATATTTAAACTTTTTACATGGTGGCATTTCAGTAAAGTCAACAACAATTGATTCCCATGGGGTGAATCCTACTGCCTGAACACCAGGGGGCTGTAAGGGACCAGTTCTAGGGTTAGTCTTTGCACATATTTCACACCTCAAGGCAGCTTGTCTAGCTAACGTAGGGATTCCCTCAAAGTATGCTTGTCTCTCTAAAAACTTAGACATAGCAGTGCTTCCCATGTGTGACTGTTTATGGACCTCTTGAACCACATGCCATGCCACAGCTTTGGGGATATATACTCTGTTGTCAGGGAAAACAAACAGCCCACATTGTTTCCTAGCGCCTTCAGCTATAGCCCAGGCCTCCTCCTCTTTTGTGTATTTTACCTCTTCTGGGAGAAAGCTGGCTAATTGTAAAGACAAAAGAGCCTCATCAGTTTCATGTAACCTTGCTAATTGCCTGGCCGCCTCCCTAGCGGCCTGATCAGCTTTTCGATTTCCCATAATTACGGGGTCATTGCCCAACTGATGACCCCTACAATGCATCACTGCTATCTCTTTGGGCCTCCACACTGCCTCTAGCAATTGGAGAATCTCAGTGGTATGTTTTAACATTTTTCCTCCTGATGTTAAAAGTCCTCTTTCCCTATACATGGCTCCATGTGCTTGCAAGGTCAGAAAAGCATATTTGGAGTCAGTATAAATGTTAGCCCTTTTCCCTTGTGCCAGTTCCAAAGCCTTTGTTAGGGCTATCAATTCTGCCTTTTGTGCTGACACGGTGGGGCCCAGTGATTGGGCAGCTATTATATGTCCCTGACCATCAACCACAGCATATCCCGACTTGCGAATCCCATTTTCTACAAAACTGCTACCATCAGTGAAATAGACAACCTCAGGGTTTGATAACGGGCTATCCTTGAGATCAGGTCTGCTGGAATAAACTTCACTCATTGTCTGAACACAGTCATGTTGTAATAACACATCTTCAGACATTGGGAACAAGGTGGCAGGATTTAAAGTAGTACAAGTTTGAATCTGAACATTGGGGTTATCTACCAGAATACTTTCATATTTTAAAAGTTTGGCATTAGACATCCAGTGACTGCCTCTGTGTTCCATCAAGGTTACTACTGCATGAGGAGTTTTTAAGATAACAGGCTGTCCCAAGGTCAGCTTGTTTGCTTCTTCTACCAAAAGAGCTGCTGCTGCCACTGCTCTCAGACAGGGTGGCCATCCCTTAACAACAGGGCCCATTTGTTTAGAAAGGTAGGCTACCGGTCGCGGCCAAGACCCTAAGGTCTGGGCTAACACTCCTATTGCAATACCGTCCCTTTCGCCTACATATAAAACAAAAGGTTTCTCCATGTCTGGTAGCCCCAAGGCGGGTGCACTCATCAAAGCCTCTTTTAACTTCTGAAATGATTCTTGTTGTTGCTCCCCCCACACAAATGGTTCAGCATTTGTTCCTTTTGTAGCTTCATAAAGGGGCTTAGCTAGAACAGCATAATTGGGTATCCAAAGCCTGCAAAAACCTGCAGCTCCCAAGAATTCCCTAACTTGTCTTCGTGTAGTGGGGGTGGGGATAGCACAGACTACTTCTTTTCGCTCTATTCCCAGCCTTCTGGTCCCTTCTTCTATCTCAAAACCTAGATATTTAACTCGTTGTTGCACCAACTGAGCTTTCTTTTTGGACACCTTATACCCCTTTTCAAACAGGAATTGTAACAGCTTCCCTGTTCCTTCTAGGCATTCACTCCTAGTTTCAGTAGCCAGCAAAATATCATCTACATACTGCAATATGTTCCAGGGGTTTCCCCCCTGTGTCAATGGCACCAAGTCTTGTGCCAATGCCTGACCAAAGAGACTGGGCGAATTACAAAAACCTTGTGGTAAACGGGACCACGTAACCTGTCTTCGCTGGCCTGTCTCTGGATTTTCCCATTGGAAAGCAAAAATGGGCTGACTATGTTTGTGCAACCTGACACAAAAGAACGCATCTTTGAGATCTATGACTGAATACCATTTCAACTCTGGGGACAACAAACTCAACAGGGTATATGGGTTGGGGACGACTGGATGTATGTGAACCACTCGTTGATTCACTGCTCGCAAATCCTGCACTGGACGGTAAGAACCATCTGGCTTTCTGACAGGCAAAAGTGGTGTATTCCAAGGGGACTGAGAGTCAACTACAATTCCCCACTGGTAAAGCCTTTGTAAATGTTCGTCAATTCCCTTCACTGCATCTCTCGGCAAGGGATACTGTGGTATAGCTACAGAAACAGCTAAAGGCTTTAAATCCACTATCACTGGAACCACATCCTTAGCTAATCCAGGGGGATTGTCTTCTGCCCAGACGCCAGGCACATCAAAGGTCTGCCAATCAGCTCTATCTAACAACACAGGGTATAATCTCCACTCCTCTTCAACCGGCAAGGTTAACATTAACTTAGAAGTAGGAGGGTCTCTAAAGTTTGCCTCTATGGTTCCATCTGCTTCAAAAGTCAGCTGTGCCCTAAGTTTGCACAGCAGATCTCTCCCCAGCAAGGGTACTGGACAACTAGGTATGTATAAAAACTGATGTGTGACCATACGTTTCCCCAACTGACATGTCCTTGCTTGCAAATAGGAACAACTCTGCCTTTTTCCAGTTGCTCCAACTATCTGGGTGGTGGTTTTGGCATTAGGGGCGATAGGGGTATTGATCACTGATTTTGCAGCTCCAGAGTCTAACAAAAAAGAGGCCTCCTGATTGCCTATTTTAACCTTGACCAATGGCTCCTGGCAACCAGGAATTACTATTTTACAACTGTGATTTTCTTTGGGAGCCGGTCTGTCCTATTCCTGAAACGGAGGTTCCCACTCTTCCTGTCATCCTCCTGAGCTTCCTTCACTCATAGCTTCCATAGTCATTGTGGCTGCTGCTCCCTGCATTTGGGGCGTCCACCCCTGTGGGTTTCCCCAGCCACGTCCTCTACTTCTTCCTCTACCTCCTCTTTCTCGCCCTCTCTGCCCTGCCTGTACAGCACCTTTTTCTTTTTCTGGACACTCATTCTTCCAATGTCCCTCCTTTTTGCAAATCGCACACTGATTCCTTCCTATTCTTCCTCTTCCTCTGCCCCTTCCTCTACCCCTTCCCTCAGGGGTATTTACTCCAAAAACTGCTGCTATCACTCCCGCTCTCCTTTTGAACTTTCCTTCCTCATCCTCTCTACCTACATACACTTGTGACGCCAACTCCAGCATCCTTGCCAAAGTCATGTGGGCAAGCCCAGGTTGTTTCTGTAACTTTCTTCGTATGTCTGGGGCACACTGAGCCAAAAAGCTCTGCTTGAGAGCCTGCTTGCCTTGGGAATCCTCTTTATCATCATCCATATCATAGGGACTATACTGTCGATAGACAGCCTTCAGTCTTTCTATGAAGGCTCCAGGAGACTCATCCTTTTCCTGTTGGATGTCATATATCTTTTTCAGATTTATGGGTCGGGGTGGACCTTTTCTCATACCTTTCACTAAGTATTTATGATATCGTGTAAGACGTTCCCTGCCTTCAGCCTTATTAGGATCCCATTGGGGATCACGTAAAGGAACTGCCTCCTCCTGCATCTGTAGGAGCCTCTCCCCTTCCTTGTATGTGGGGTAATCATGTTTCACTTCTTCTCTAGCCTGGCTAATGATCTGTGCCTTTTCCTCAGTAGTAAACAAACAATTCATAAGTTGCTGTATATCTGCCCAGGTGGGGTCATGCGTCTGAAAAACACCTTCTAACAACTGTGCCATGCCAGTGGGATCCTGTGTCCATGGGGGTCGGGAAGCTTTCCAATTTAACAAGTCACTACTAGTAAATGGGACATGCTGATACACCCCCATTATTTCTGGTTTGTGTTTTCCTTCAGGATCTGGAACCATCTGATTGACAAGTCTCAGAGGACACAATTTATCTTCCTCTTCTCCCTCCAAGGGCGGCATTTCCTCGACCTGGGGTTGTGATTGATCTGCCGACCGCAGTTTGTCTCGGTACGGCGCAGGGGGTGTCTTGGGTGTGGGCAGTTTTGGGTACACAGCCTGTACATAGGGTGGTGGGGCAGTAGGACTACTAGGGTCATCCTCCGGAGAACCCGAATCCGGAAGAGGCAAAAAGGGATTATTAGTAGGTGGCAATGTCTGGAGGACCATACATTTACATTTTTCTAACCAACTCGGACGGGGTTTCAAATAGACTATAGTCTGCCAAGCAGACGCATAGTAATATTGGTCTGGATGATACTGGGCACAAAAATTTGCCACCTTGTCCACAATGCCCTGATCTAAAGTTCCTATCCCTGGCCACCTTGGTTCAATGGGAAAGGTTGGCCATTCTAATTGACAAAGAGTCCTTAATTTTCCTTTACTCCTTCCTCCTGAATCTATATATCTCTTAAATTCTGACCAATTTTGTAACATACAATCCAGAGGGGTTACTTGCTTAGATTGACCTCCCCCCATCGTGCGGAACTGGAATCTTGGGGCTCCCTCACCAGCCCGACTTCCCAGGTACCTATTCACCACGTGTTCTTACTTAATCAAGCATACTCGCCTGAGTCACAGAGTAGGCGCTGCAGGACGTCCTCCCGAAGAACCTCAATCAACCACCAAGGTTCGGCACCGGTCTCAATGCCCAACAGGCATCATCGAAGAGGCACCAGCGGTCAATTGATGCGGGATCCCTCTCGCCGTATGACCTGGTTCGGTGAATCCTGCAGGCACGAAGATGCGGTGAGACCAATCGTCAGACTAGGACTCTGTCACTTGCGATCCGTCCCTTCAGATCCCGGACGAGCCCCCAGAAAATGTTACGGGAATCCCAAAGGAAACCCGAACATATAGGGTCTGAGGACGGCGCAAGAAAGGAACAGAGCCAAAGTCCCGTAGTAGAAGTTGAGATTCTTTATTTTTTCCAGCTGGGGCGGACAGCACCCTCTCGGGTAAAAAGACTGCCGCCTCCTCTCTTTGTTTCAGGAGTGTTTTATTTCCTTCGGTCACTTACTATGGCTATTTGAACTACCAATCATGTTGCTACATATCTCTGGCATTCAAAAATGTTACTAAGCAGAACTTCTCTTATCTAGTTGCCGGGGCAGGTTAGCTTTGCTCAAGCTCTTGTTAATTGGCTGGTTTGTGTTGCTGGACAGGCTTCACTGTCTGATCACGCGCCAGCTACATGATATGTCTGCACAACTCTAATGTCTCTAGCTTGCACTATGCCAATTCCTTATCTACACCTTCCGAGCCTTGGGCCCCTTGGAGGCCTGCGAGTAAGTGTAGTAAGATGGCCAAGGGAGCTATAGGGATTCAGCTAGACCTGTCCCTCTCACTATGACATTCTAGATATGTAGTTTTGTGAAATATTTAGCCTTCTCTGTCAGAGAGCTCTGGTGCCACAACATACTACAAAGCCCAGGATTCCATAGCATTGAGCCATGGCAGTTAATGTGGTATCAAGCTAAACTATTTCTGCAGTCCAGATGCAGCCCATAGTCCAGCATTTTTCTACCACCCTCTAACACATCAAGCCCATGGATAAACTGAAGAGGTGATACAGGACAACACTCAAATAATTCAGTAAAAAAATGTGGCAACAAAGAAGTGTATTAGGTAGCAAGGGTTTTTTCTTTACATGAATTGGGGAAGAGATTAAAAAATAAAGTGCAAATGTGTTTAGTAGAGTAATGAAAGGAAAAACAGAATGTATCTTCTTCACACACCAGTTTTAACAGATATGAAGCCAATTTGCTAGTTTATAGAAAGCCAAGTTAACTTTTCTAAACCAGAAACAATAACCAAGTTGGTTTACCATTGCCTTTCATGCACATACTGTTTTTCTAATTCCATTTCCATTTGTTCATTCTTCAATGTTTGCTTTGTTTTCTAACATGAGCAGAAGTTGCTTGGTAACTTCTTACTATTGATTCTAAACAAGTTCACTTTCATTTTCTGCTATAATCCCACAAAGTGGCTTCTGAGTTTCTTTGTCACCTAGTTTCAAGGGTAGAATGGGAGGAAACCAAGAATTATTGTTGTGTGCCTTCAAGTTGTTTCCTACCTTACTTATGGGGAACCTACAGCAAACCTATTGTGGTTTCTTGGCAAGATCTGTTCACAGGGGGTTGCTTTTGCCTTTCTCTTCAGCTAGGAGCGTTTGTGACTTGCCCATGGTCACCCAATGGGTTTCCGTGGCTGGGTGGTCTGCAGAGTTGTAGTCCCATGCTCAAACCACTACATCATGCTGGCTCTCTAAACCAACAGTCTATCTGTCTCTCTCTGGCTTTTCTTTGCAAACGAAGATTCAGGAAGGACTCATCCTGCGCTTTCTACAAGCACGCTGATGACTAAAAAGGCCAATCCGAGATAAACAAGTCCGGTTGCAGAAAGCACAGCAGAAGGTCTCCTTGGGTGATGTTTCCAGGTTGTGATTCTTTCTGTGTTGTCATTTCTCTTCAAGACTTGTTCGGTGTGAGTTCTCAAATAAGGCTGCAGCATTGTGGATAGTGCGTCTCCATGCCTCCCGATGTGAGGCCAGGGAGGACCATTGTTGGTGACCAATTTGGCCAAGCCTGAGATATTGTTTCAGGAAGTCCTTGTATCGCTTTTGTGGAGCACCCCTCTTATGCTGACCCGTGGCGAGTTCACCGTAGAGTACTATTTTGGGGAGGCGATGGTCCTCCATTCTAGAAACGTGCCCTGCCAAACCAACAATAGTGCTAGCTACATTACTTGGGATAGCTCATTGGTATTGTTTTATTTGGTGCAGGCCCCAGGAAGTTGTACACTTCACTTCTCTAACCAGCAAATGTTTCTGGCATGATACAAAATTGCACAAGAATAACAGACAGCCTACCTTAATCTTATCCATTATCAATTATCATCAAGTAGAGGGCAGGCCCCATTTGTATATGTATACAATTTCTCATTCTGTTCCCCTTGGCTTTGTTGCCTTTTCTTGGTTGAATCATATGCTTGGTAATGCATATGTAGGCTGATCAAAATGGTAGGATGCAGTCTATTTCATTGCATTGCATGTAACAGGTGGTCATTGCATCGCAGGTAGCAGGTGCACCAATTGAGCAACAAAAGTCTATGACAGTGATTCAAGTTCACCAATAAGGAGAAACACTACAGTTGTCCCTTCATATTCACTGGGATTTGGTTCCAGGACTCCCCATGGATACCAAAATCCGTGAATACTCAAGTCCCATTATATGCAATGGCATAGCAAAATGGTGTCCCTTATATGTATAAGATGGCAAAATCAAGGTTTGTTTTTTGGATTATTTTTTTAAAAGAATATTTTCAAGCTGTTGATACTTAAATCCATGGATACAGAGGGACAACTGTGTTTCCAAACAATGGCTGGAACTCACTTAAGGACATACACATGTGTAAGTCATGCTATGCATGCAGGGCCAAAAAGTTAGCATTGTACAACAGATGTATTCTGTTGATAGCAATGGAAGCAGAGTTGCACAGATAGCATGTTCATCTGTGCCTTATCTTTGCAAGTTTGCATTGCAGTTGTTCATCCTATACTTTCCACTGTGATTTTGCATTGCAGTTGTGCATTACATATTGCACATGGTGCAATGACATCCAGGAGATTCCAATACAGTGCTGGGTTTATTCTAATCTTTGGCTTCATTGTCTGTGTTCCTCCTTTACTTCCAGGTGGATGCAAGTGGATCCATTGGTGAAGGATTGAATGAAGACGTGACCTTTTCCACACAGGTTCTCCTTTGACTTTCCTTCCTTATTACATTTTTGGAAGGGGAGTAAACCTTGCCTACATCCTCAAACAAAAGAAAAGAAAAGGATGAATCCCTGGTATGTGTCAGGACTTGATAAGCCCTGACTGGATGTGGAGGTGGGAACAACCACTATTAGTTGTGCAACCCAGGAACATAATAGTCCAACATTGACCAGAATTAGTGGTCATGATGGAGGAGCCCTAAGTTTTTTCTTTCAAGACTTACAAAGGACAGTGTATTTTCCATTTTACTCTTAGTAGCTGTATCATGCAATACTGTCATGTATGTCTGGATATTGTATAAAGCAGTAGAAAGAATTCTGTACTGTTGCAGAACAAATTTTTGGATGATGGAAGCATAAAGCATAATGATGATACTGTGTAATGGTAGCAATGCAAAGTAGCACAGATCAATGCTTCATTATGGATGTAGTCTGGCTTTTGCGCCAGTCCTCCAAAAAAGCCTAGGGCTACTTTGAAATGTGAAAGGTATATATATATATATATATATATATCAGTCATCACTTAAACAGGAATTCATTTTTGGTGTTGCTATATAGTATGCTTAATAAGTCAGTTTTTCATCTAAAATAATCTAGCAGAAAATTAATTGTGACATCACTCTGCATCTGCCTTTTTTAGTCATAAATGATGTCCCTGTTAGACTCAATTTAACAATGTTTGATCCCTGGATACTAAAAGTAATCATGGTACACATATTTCTAGAAGGCATCCCTTTGGAACATATTAGAAATAACGTATTGCTAGTATCACCTACACAGGAGAAAATCCTATGTGTATTTTGGATATCTTTGCCAACCCTTAATTGGAATTGATGAACTAAATCTATTCAAAGGTTGCCAGGTTATTTAAATCAGTATGCGTGAGACTGAAGAAATGTGTGACTTTTCCCATAAGCACATAGGTGAGAGCAGACATGTTAATTGTGTATGTATGTATGTATGTATGGGAGGGTGGAGCGTCAAGAGGAAAAAGAAAGACTTAAGGTGTGAAACTTGGCAGCTTTGCACTTCACAATGGGCACAAGGAACCACATTTTCTGTCAATGAGCATATCTGAATGGCTGCTATTTCACAGTTGGATGACTGTATTGTTAAAGTAATGGAATGTTTTTTAATAAATGCAAATTGTGAATTAAGTGCTTGAACTCACTATGATTTTGCTCTCTGGTGTGTAATTAATATGTGTGCTTTGGAGACCCATGTCTGGGGGAGTGTTTCATTTCTTATTTATAACGCACACATTTTTAAATTTCTTGCACAACTTTTTGCATACACAGCATCCTATACTTGTAATTTTGTTTTTAAGACCTTTTGCCCTAAAACAGAGGTAGGCAAAGCAAGACTCTCCAGAGGTTTTTATGATTGGACTGTGACTCTCAGCAATCCAACTCTCAGCTGACATATCCAACAGGGAGGAATGCTGTGTGTTCTAGTCATCATTGGAGGAGTGATCTAGTCATCATATCTGGAGGAGTGAAATGTGCTCATCTGTGGTGAAAAAGACAGATGGACAAAAGATGGCTTTAGCCATTGCCATCAGTCTTACATGATTAGCAGTTGGTTTGTAATTTACAGCTGAATACAGTTAAAACAGCATGGCAGACTGAGATCAATTTTGAGCTCCTGGTACAAGAATGCTCATGATCCTGTGTACTTCTTTACCACTGAAGTTCCTGCTTCTTAAAGCTTCTCCAGGGAGCTACACAATCTAGTTATGAGATTTCAATGCCCCATCCAACCTCCATTTCAACACCTCTTTTTCAGACAAGTTTTGTGTCAGATACATGGCCACGTCTGAATACTCTGTTTGTATGGTGGTGATGCAGAACTTGCAAAAGTTATTTTTAGACTACATTCTCCTTGAATTCCCCAGCCAAGAAGTACTGGATTTTAGAACGCTGTGTGTTGAATTGGCTCAAATTATCTTTGGACAGACATCAGCTGTTTGCACATACTTGGGTTTTTTTAAGTCTGTGCTGTACATTGTAATGTTATGTACATCGTGTGATTAGAAATAAGCCACAGTGGCACATACTTTTGTGCCAAATCAATTCCTATTCCATCTATCCATCTATAGCCTTATCAAGGGAATCACTATCATATATAGCGTTTTTTAAAATTGGTTTTTTATTGCATAACATTTTGAAAGTGCTGCAAATGCAAATGTAATGCTTTCTTTATTTTCCTGTCATAGGAGTGTAGTTAAGCAAGGCTATAATAGGTATGCTAAGAGAAATGCACAGTGTTGGTGACTAGGAAAACTAAGGTACATATCACACTATGCTGTTATATCATCATAGCAGTGATTTGGCCCCACTTTTGTCTCAGCCTTATGGCATGATGTCATTATTCTCCCAGTGCTGTTCTGCTGTACAGTTGTTGGGAACATGACTTTTTTAATGCTGAAAATAATCTGGAATTGACCCCCTTTTCTGTTGTGATTCAGTAGCCAGTTTGAGGCTACTGGATGTCTCATTCACTTGCGAGAATTATCAAATAGTGGGTAAGGTCTGCTTGTCCCTCACTTGGGGATTCCTAAAGAAATCTTCATCAGTGAAACCTCAGACTACTTCAGGTGCTTGGGTGGGGAGGACTGTCCAAACACTGTCTGGGCAACCAGCCAAAAGCTGATTACTACACAGCTGATAGCAGAGGCACGACACAGTCAAGCTAATTACAGGCAAAGGAATCAAGGCAGTGTGAAGTCAGACACTTTACTAGCAAGCAAATACGAGTTCATAAGCAAAATCCAAATAACAAGGCATAGGTCCGGCAAACTGAGTTCAGAGTAATCCAGCAGAATCAAAGTCGGGCAAACAGAGTTCAAAGTAACAAACACAGTCTGAGTCAAACACAGTGAGCAGGAAAATGACAGTTCATCAAGTAGGTCAGATAATCTCTGACAACCCCTGGAAGGCAGTGCTGCATACTTATAGAACAGCAGCTAACACAGTTGCTCCTTAACTAATTGCTGCTTCCTATAAATATGCTGAGACCATCTCAAGCCCTCCTTTTGTTGTCTGTGTGCTGTGATGGTAGGTATAGGTAAGTTGTCCTCTGTATTTGAAGAGGCAGGACCCTCTGCCAGAGCTGGTACTGCACTATTGTCTGTCTCTGAGGCCTGTGGCTCTGGAACATCCTCCTGCTCTGGTTCAGCAGGTCCTGGCATGTCCAGTGCTTCAGTCTCTGAGTCAGAGTCCATTTCCAAGTTCTGGAAGCAGGGCATAAATAACAAGGACAAAACTTCAGAAAAGGATAACTGTGCTTTCTATGGTCTAATGTTCTTGAAACCCTTTTCAGATTATTTATATTTATATATATGTGTGTGTGTTTTATATTTATATATATATATATGGTTTGCTATTATAAGTGTGTCAATGCTACTATCCTCACCTGTTAACCATTTGAAATAATTGTTCAGATGCCTTTACTGCATGGAGGTGTTTTCCAAAGATTTTTCCACTGCTTTCCTGTGGTATCACAGTGTTGAAACTACACTGTTGCTTTTTAAAAAATTAGGGGTTTTAAGGTAATGGTGTCATAACACTATGACGTTATGCCATAATAGAGTTATTACGTTTTTTGAACAGGACAACCTGAAACAACTGATTAGCATGATAAACACTTTTGTTTTTCACAGGAGAGAGAGATAAAAAAATGTTGGGGGATGGTGTGGTCTGTTTTTCTCCTGTGTCACCTCTCACAATATAAGATCTGGGCAGTGATGAGTACCCTTTAATTACGTTGTACTGTAATAGTGTTATTATGGCTTAACGAGGAGTACAAGTGAAGCAGTTTTGAACAGGAAAGCCTGAAACAACTGACTAGTGTGGGAAGCACTTGTCTTTTTCACAGGAGAAAGATATCAAAAATTAGGGGTATGGTATTGTTTGTTTTTCTTCTGGTCATACCTCTCACAATGAGAGATTTGGGCAGTGATGGGTGTACTGTAATGATATTGTGCCATAATAATATTATTACAGCTATATTTTTAAAAAAATGTATATATTGAAACAAACCAATCATGCACAAGGCGGGGAAAATGGGGTGGTGAGAATGGCATTAGTGCAGATGGAAAACTGTGCAAATCACACTATTACAGCACAAATGTGGCAAGCATGTTATACAGAGCATCAATAATCAGCTTTCATTGTGAGTACAGCTGAAGTGGTTTTGAACTGTATAACCCAGCATAACAGCATGTATCATGGTGTGATAAGGACCTAAAACATCAACTCAAGGCCTACATTGTTCCAGGTCTTTGTGACATGCTTTCTAGGTGCTGCAGCTAATAACTACACATGTGAATTCTCATGATAGAATTTGAAATATTTATCCACCATGGACTGATTCAGCATTTAAAAATTAAAAAAAAGTTTTTACAGGTCACCTCCCCCCCACTATTTTTGTGGGATAGATAACTGCAGTTTCACTTACCCGTGACTGGGGGGGAAGGTCTCGCTAGGCATCTGGAGGGCCATATAGTCAAAATGGAGGTGGTATCTCTAGGTATCAGGAGTCCTCAAACAGGACTCTGTGGTCAGCTTCTGCCATGACTATAGAGTCATACCAGATGCCTAGAGAGGCATCCTCTCTAGGCATTTTCTACATCCTCCTGTGTGATTATGGTATAATATGGTGTTACTATTATATGTGATTTCACATATCTGCAATAAGTCTAGGAACATATCCCCTGCATAAATGGGAGGTGGACCTGTATTTAAAATTAAACAAGGATTTAAAAAAAAAACAAACATCTGCCTGGTGGTGGCAGAGGTCCAGCTTATTGTAGAGATCTTAAACTCATGTTTCATCAACTGAGGAGCTGTTGGACTTGGTGTAACCCTATTATGCTGACAAAATACAAGATACAGTATGGCAGTTTACCTCAGCAGGCACATCAGTGAAAGATTTTGCTGGTGTTTATATGCTTTTGGAATGTTTGAAACAAGGGAGAATCGTGGACAGGACTCGGGTGATGCAAAAAAGGCGCATACTTAGGCCTCCATTCATACTGCAGCCCTGCCATTGTGGCACAACTGTGGCGCAACTTTACATCAGCTGCAGACTTGGCACACTAAGGCTAGAATCTTGTTGGGAAGACCAAACTAAAGTAGACCCACTGACTCAATTATTTAATATTGAGCCAGCCTATAGGTAAATCACATTAATTCAATGGGTCTACTTTAGTTAGGATTAATAATAGGATTTAATAAAAGTCAATATGTGCCTCTCATTTCTTTTAATGGAAGAGGGGGGAAATGCCCTGTATCACTGACTGCCCTGCCCGCGTCATGAAAAAATTGGACAGGAGGTAGCTACTTGGCAAAAAGAGTATTACTCATCCTAAATGTAGCCTAAGCTTTCCAAACACTGTTGGCTTGCAATCATCTCTCATCATAAGCTATGTTGTTTATATCCAGCAACATCTGGAGGACAACACATTACCGGTACTCACCCTTCCTCTGTATGGGCCTCAGTCCTTCATTCCATGAGGGTTATGTGTGCTCTATGCAGATTTCCTGTCCATTAAGCTATGCGTGCCAGGTTGTGCGTGGAGTCTTCTTCCCTGCACCCAAATTGTGTTTGTGAGGAGCATGAGGATAATTTTCTGGGGGGTTTGGTCTCATGAAAAAGTTCAGAGGACCAAGAATAATGGCTTAGAATCCATGTTCAGTAGAAAGGGCTGTGATTTGCCCTTTTAACAATCCTGTGAGTGTTTATTCAGAAAGAAAGTATTACTGGGGTTAGTGGGAATTGTTATTGTATGCTTTGCAGTCATTTTAGACTCACGGTAACTCTAAGGGAACCCTATCACAGGGCAGGGACTTGGCAAGATTTATTCAGAGGGGCTTGCTATTGCCTTCCTTGGAGGCTGAGAGCATGTGATTTTCCCAAGGCCAGAAGTGAGTTTCCGTGGTGGCGTGGAAATGTGAACCCTGGTCTCCCAGGTCGTACTCCAGCACTCAAATCACTACACCATGCTGGCTCTCTTTAGTGGGACTTACTCCATGTGAGTGTGCATAGGATTGCAGCCTAAAAGAAACTCAAGATTACTAAGCACACACATGTATGCACACAAGCATGTACGTAGATCAATTAAGCAATACTGCATTATACTGTATAATTGTTGGAGAAAATAACCAACCTAGGGCCCATTGACACGAGGGGAAAAAATCCAAAGTACCTTGTAGTAATGGCATCTTGAAGCAGCAGCGCCATATTTTTATTTATTTATTTATTTATTTATACCTTGCTCTTCAGCCACAAGGCTATCAGAGTGGCTTACAAATTGTTTTAAGCAATAGCAATTTACAGATCTACACTGCATTAAGCAGTTTCTAATGTGTGTTAGCTAATTGCCCCCACAAGCCGGGTACTCATTTTACCGACCTATGAAAGGATGGAAGGCTGAGTGAACCTTGGAGCCCTCTGGAATCGAACTTGCAAAGTGGTGACTTGCAGTACTGATTGCTGGCCATGAGTGATTTACTAACATTAGTTCTTCACCACCGCTGTTTGTTGTTGTTGTTGTTGTTGTTGTTTTTTAAGAAATTGCCCCAAGATGCGCTGGTACAATAGAGAGATTTTCCAATTTTATAGGAAAGCAAAACAGGAAATATTCATCCTGTTTTACCACCTTAGCAAGCCCTGCTAGCAAGTTCTTGCTCGGCCAATCAGTTTTGTGCTTCCCTTTGAATTTCCTGTCGTTCAATAGTCCAGATGAGCAGGAATGTGTGCCCCCTCACAGTTTTTGAAAAAGTACGGGGGAAATCTGCAAAGGCTTTTTACTGCTTTTTTTTTTTCCTGTTTTGGGACCCTCTCCTTCTGAATAGTGTGGATTGGTGCTGGATCCCATTTAGACAGGATTCTCAGCGAATTCCATGAGGGGTATTTTCACTGTTTAGATGGGCCCCTAGGTTTGTCTGGTTACATATATACCTAATAGATGCATACTGAAGGTAATATTCAAAGATATCATATATGATGAAGAAAAGTGGTTAAGAAAATTTGTTCCATATCGTATTTACCAAGATTCCTCCACCCCACCCCAGAAACCCGAACTGCTGAACACCAAAACCATAAAGCTCATATTATTGCCTTTAAAACACAATGGCCCATTGATGGAAGAATAGCTTTCAAGCCAATTAAAGACTAGCAGTCATCCTACTCCTGCCAAAGTAATGCTTGTTAACAGTTCATTTTTGTGACACAGTTTTTCAGCATAATTATGCATTTCTAGAAAGCCTATTTAGTGCTTATGAGTATTTTGAAATCTCCCTTTTATAGACATTTTTAGCCTTTACTTTCATATTGAGAGGTATTTTAAATGTTACAGGCACCTATATATTTAATACAGGGGAGACAAAAATGTTATAGTGTGTAGAAATAAGCTATGCAGTTAACAAGCAGTTAATGCCTCTGTTTACATTTTAAATATCCTACATTTTTTTTGCGGGGGGGGGGGAATACACCAATCAGTTTGAGAGACTGTATTATTAGTGGTAACTCTATCAATAGTGTTGACCCCTTTGGAACATTTTTGTTTTGTTTTGTAATGATATTTTAACACAGTAGTAAGCTTTCATTACAACTTACTTGAAACACAAAACAAAAGGCCAGCAAAATTGTTACATTTCATTAACAGCTAAGACATAGCATACTAAGTTTTGTGCTAATTTCTCACACATCATCTTATTACATTTCACTGCTGAAATCAATTATCATGGGAACTGGAAATAACTTTTAACGAATACCTGATTTGCAAATAGTTATAGTCAGGAACTGCATTTTTCAAGGTGAAGAAACCCAAAGTTTTCAAGTACAAAATGCACAAGAAAGTTTGTTCAAAACTACAACATTTTTTCCAATGTTTGTGTTGTGAAACTTTTAAAATTAGAATTAGTGTGCTGCTTTATTTTTACACAGGCAGAATGAAGCAATTGCCTCAAGTAAGCGATCTGATAGAGAAGAAAATTGTTATTTCACTATTTGCCATGGGGTAGATCAAGTGCAGACCACATGTTGCCCTCCAGCCTTTTTTTGGGGGGGGCAGTCCTGAAAATCATACCAACTGCCACAAAAAATATGTAAAAATGTAGCAGTCATGTTTCACTTACCCCACTACCCTCACCCTGAAACTCTAAAACAGCCTTTCTCAACCTTTTTACCCTGGAGGAACCCTTGAAATAATTTTCAGGTCTCAGGGAACCCCTATGTAAAAATTATACCTACAGCTCCTTAAAAAAAAAAATAGAGAAACAGTGGGGGGAAAAAGATGCTTATTATATTCCACATTGCTAGCAATACATATTTGATACTTGAAAGTAACAGGCCTGAAAGAGCATACTGGCAAAGAAGCATTTATAGTGTACATTAAAACACTGACAAAATATCCTATGAAAATGCAAAAAAAGGAAATCTATAATAAAAACAAATTAAAGGAAAAACAAATATATTTATCGTAAATAAGAGTTGTTCGGAAGTGGAATACACTACCTCGTAGTGTTGTGGAGTCTCCTTCTTTGGAAGTTTTTAAACAGAGGCTGGATGGCCATCTGTCGGGAATGATTTGATTGTGTATTCCTGCATGACAGGCGGTTGGACTGGATGACCCTTGAGGGCTCTTCCAACTCTATGATTCTATGATTGTTAAACATTATTAAAATCCGAAAAATGTCCTGTAGTTTGAACCCACTGCTCCGTGTCTTAGTCTCCGGAGCAGCAGAAAACAAGCTTGCT
The DNA here is from genome assembly GCA_030847615.1 of Gambelia wislizenii. Taxonomy (NCBI): domain Eukaryota; kingdom Metazoa; phylum Chordata; class Lepidosauria; order Squamata; family Crotaphytidae; genus Gambelia; species Gambelia wislizenii. The sequence goes on from JAUMIR010000006.1 coordinate 106,624,695, forward strand.
CCATCCTCAGTATGACATCCCTTCAAATATTTAAACATGGCTACATCACTGACTCTCACCCAAAGATGAACTCCGAGCTAACAGAGCTTGCAAAAAGTAGCAAATAAGCAGCCAGGATCAGGATCAAAGGGAGGCTGTAGCTTCCTGCCAAGCCTGCGTCATGATAAACTAATTCCTCCCCTCCTCCCCTTTGATTAGCACATGTAAGATTATCACACTACACTGTCATAGCACTATTATTCCGCTTTAACTGCTATGGCAGCCTCCTTGGAATCCTGGGATTTGCAGTTTAGGGAGGGGCATTTAGCCTCCTTGGCCAAAGAGCTCTTAGGCCTCACTAAACTACAAACTCCAGAATTCCACATGAGGCAACCGTAGCAGTTAAAGCAGAATAATAGCACTATAACAGTGTAGTGTAATAAAGTCCTAAGGCAGAGCAAAAGCTGGGAGGAAATGCAAGGTAAGAGGCCCCTTTGGAGGAGCTGGTATGAAAACTCATTCACTCCCTAGCTTTCTCTGTTGTGGAGGGGAGAGATAATCTGTTTCAGCTCACCAATTCTCCATGATTTATTAATTTATTACTATTTTCTCACAGAACCCCTGGTGATCTCTAGGGTTTTCTAGGGAACCCTAGGGTTCTGCAGAGCCCTGGTTGAGAAATGCTGCTCTAAAAAATGAAAGCAAAAGGCTACAAATCAGACACACACATATACTGGTAAAACAAAAACAGAAGTGACCTGAAAATTTGTTTTACCATTATTTTTGCATTGATATAGCCTGTCAGGCTTGTACAGTGGCAAAAATGGACATCTACACATGTGCAATTGCACAGCTCCTTTAACATATACTGTACATGAAACCAGTGGGAGATACTGTTCAGAATTTGTATGTATCTCTTCCATCTCTCCTCTCTATTTAATTCCAATTAAAGTTTCTAGTTCTAAACCAGTGCCTGATATCAGTAATGGACTCTGTGTGTGTGTGTAATCAATTGAAGCTTAATGGACACAAAACAATGATGCTCTTGATCAGATGAAAGGCAGATCAGAGAAGAAGGATCCATCCTGCACCCAATAGAGTTAGGACTTTATCAGACGATCCCCTTTAAACGTTCTTTTGCCAGCATAAAAAAGTCCATTTTTATGCTGGCAAAAAAATGCCCCCAATTGCACTTGCCTTCTCTCCCAGCAGAAGGCTTCCCAGGAAATGAAAGAAGTCCCTTTCACTTCCTCCTTTGAAATCCCGTGAGACTTCATCGTGTGGTAAATTCAAACATAAAATCAAAAATAAAACACAAAAAGTTACAGAAAGCATACACACACACACACACACTTTAAAACTTCCAAGTAGACCAGGGGAGGTTTTAAAAAGTGTGTCACTTACCTGGATGTTGTAATCTCACCTGGAAGTGTTCGCACTGGACTGGCCATTGATGCTGCATTTGTGTGAGTTAAACTGCCTGAGGTTTCACATGCTGGAAATGCCAGCACGAAAACGGGATGGGCGATCTATTCATGGCTCAGCTCGACAATAAAAATAAACGTCAGAAGAACGACAGCGGAACATCCTTTTGTGTTCCACTGTTGTTATTCTGGTGCCACATTAGCCATGTCTGATAATCTCCTTACACTGTCCCTTAAGAGTCAAGATTGCAGTCTGAGTGTGCTCCTGGATTCAACCCAGAACCTGTAGGCCCAGTTTTTAGTTGTAGCCTGAAGTGCATTTGCATAGCTAAGACTAGTGTAGCAACCAAATCCATTCCTGAAAATGTGGGCTCTGGCCATAGTGGCACATGCCTTAGTTATAGCCCATTTAGTCTACAGCATACCATATAACTGTCCTGATTTGGCAGGGACAGTCGTGATTAATCCTCTGTTGTCCACTTTCCCAGCTGCTTTTAAAATTTCCCAGGTTCTCTCTTCTCCTTGCACTTTCCCCTTTTGCTCTCAGCTTACTTCAATTGCTGCAAACTGAGTTCAAAGTGCAAAAGTAGTTTGCACTCTATTAACTCAGCAGAGGATGACAACAAGAGAGTAGGGGGCAGAATCTTGCTCTTCCCAGTAGTCTTAGGAAAAAGCAAACTGCTGCAACTTCTCCCGGCTTATGTACTCTTCTCATTACAGTAATAACTTTTGCCATCTTGACCACACTTTGATGTTGCCTGGCCCACATGTCCTGATTTTCATCTGTGAAATGCTGCCTTTGAAAAGGGTTTTGAAACATCATCTGGTCTAAAATGCTGGGTCCAAACTACTGACCAGGCCAGTCCTTTGACTATCTTGTCAAACAACTTAACTGACTACTGTTCTAGGGCACAGCTCAAGAGTGATGGTAAAAAATTATAAAGCTCTATATTATTTGGAAGCAGGCTATTTAAGACATCTCATATGAGCTTGCCTCGATTTTAAGATTCCTGGGAGAGGCAGTTGTTTTGGTCCTACCACCATTCCAAACTCACTTGCTGCAAGAGAAGGCCTTTTTAAAAAACCGTGGTCAGGCCCTGGTACTTCTTGCCAAGGGAGGCTACGTTAATTTTCTTTTTGTTTTTATCCTGCCAGCAGGGAAATACAAAGGTGTTTGGTATTTAAAGGTTTGCTGACTGTAGTGGGTGTTTGGCTGGTCAGTGCTATTGTTTCTTCTTTTTTTAACTTGTTTCAAATTCACTTGTTTGTATGTTTTAACTGAGATTTAATTTTTGTGTATGCTTTATTGTTGTTCAACACCTGGATCATCGTTTTGTATGGGAAAGTGGAATATTAAATAAATAAATAAATAATATTTTACAAGATGTAAATTATTACTGTTGTATTTTTATTGCCCTTGTGTGATTTTTCAGCCTTAGGTGAACACGGGCCATGAGTATGCTGCACTTTGATTTGGGAAGGGTGTTGAGATGCCAATCACTGGTCCACACTGGTTTTGGACCAGCCCTGAGAAACTGGCATCGTATTTATAAATAACCACCACAGCCTGGACAAGGTATTGTGTGGCCCTCCAGATGTTGTTGAACTAGAAGTCCCACCAGCCCTTGCCAGCATAGCCAATGATGAGGGGAGCTGCTTTCCAACAAAATTTGGAGGGCAACATGTTCCCCTTCCCTGTACTACAAGCTGACCACCTCCCTTTCTTATCATAAAACCACCCTGAGGATATTTTCCAGTTCCAAGGTAAGTCAATTACTATATATATTTCAAACTTCAGAATATCTATATCCATACCAGGGGTGTACCTATGGCGGTAGATGAGAGCTTTGCCCCCCCCCATAAGAATTCTGTACCCTCCAATTAAATTTTACATTAGTCTCCTAGTTTTTAGCATTGTGGTAACTTAAAACTTCAGTTGAGCATTTGGAAATCCAGTTTAGACATCCAAAGAGAAGGGGCAGACAAAGTTACCAAAGGAATGCAACACAACAAATATTAGCTTTTTTTTTTTTTGGGTTGATTGCTGAGGTAAAAGAACTGAATACATAATAAATGTGGCAGGTGCAGTGTATACTGGGCTGTTACACAAAAAAGCAGAGGCACAACAAATAACACAAACTCATCAGTATTTAGTCAGAAGTAGAATTTGGAAACTAAAATCTCTCAACCAGCATGGCTGCTCCAAGATTCTGGAAGTTGCAATCCAAAAGATAAGATTTTCCTAGGCTCGCTTCAGAAGTAAGTTCTGTAAAACTCAATAGGGCTTATTCCCAAGTTTTAATTCTAACACATCTCAAAATACACACCTGTGAATATATACACACTGCCTAAAGGCACATATACAGTATATAGTGAAGTTGTAGGAATACTGGAGAAAAGAAGTGTGATTCTCACTCTTATTATGGTTGTTAGATGACACTGTTCTCAAAGTACTATTAGCAGAGCAAGTATATTATGTATACATAAAAAGGTCTTTTATAAATTAGGGGACGTGGGAATTCCTTTGTAGAAAAGTTCAGCTTGTGCCAACATTGTACTCTTTTTAGCATCAGGTCTGAAAATTGTTATTTGCCTAAGCATTTCAATTATATTGAATTATATTCAATTCAATTATATATGTTTGGCTGGTTAAATTTACTGCAGCCTTCTCCAACCTGCTCCCCCAGTCAGCATGTTGGTGGGGAGCTGTAGTCCAACAACAATTGGAGAGCGCCTAGTAGGAGAAGACTGGGTTATTTCTCAATTTTATTGTTATATTTTCAGCACAAATTGTTGTATTTGTTTGCTGTTGTAGGGAGTCTTTTATGCATCAGGGGGCACGTCAAACTGTCTACAGTTGTTCCTCTGTATCCACAGATTTAAGTATCAACAGCTTGAAAATATTCTTAAAAAAATAATAATCCAAAAAACAAACCTTGATTTTGCCATCTTATATAAGGGACACCATTTTGCTATGCCATTGCATATAATGGGACTTGAGTATTCACGGATTTTGGTATCCATGGGGGTGGGGTCCTGGAAGCAAACCCCAGCGAATATGAAGGGAAAACTGTATATCATTTTAAAAGGCAAGAAAAAAATTAGCCTAGGCCTACTTTAAGTCCAACTGATTCCCACCTGGCTTGCTCCTAAGTAAATCCTCCGAGAATTACAGCTTTAAGGAAATTCTAGTTCAGTGGTTCCTAATCTGGGGTCTGGGGACCTTCAGGGGTCCGCAGTGTCCTCACAGGGGGTCTGCGAAGGCTTGAAGGCTGCTTGGCCCACCTCCTCCCTGTAGTGGAGAGGCCACATGACAGGAACCAAGACAAAGGCTGGTTGGCTGGCTTGGCCTGCGCATTGCCACTCAATGCACTCCAGCCACAAACTTGCAGGGGAAAGTAGGAGAGAAGTCTTCCCTTTCCCTCCAGTGCCTCTGAGGGGAAGATTTCATGAATGGTGTAATTGTATTAGTATTATTATCAGGTATTATTATTATTATGGCTTTACATCTTGGGGGTCCGCAGCAACAAAATATATTTAAAGGGGGTCCCTGGTTAAAAAAAAAAAAAAAGTTAAGAACCACTGTTCTAGATGCACTCCAGCCGCAAAGTTGTAGGAAAAACTAGGAGAGAAGTCTTCCCTTTCCCTCCAGTACCTCTTAGGGGAAGATTTCATGGATGGTGTAACTGTATTAGTATTACTATCAGGTGTTATTATTATTATGGCTTTACATCTTGGGGGTCCGCAGCAACAAAATATATTTAAAGGGGGTCCCTGGTAAAGAAAAGGTTAAGAACCACTGTTCTAGTTGACTCACAGATATTTAAAAAAAACACCCATATTTTAAAAAATATTTCAAATCTCTGTTTTTGTTTAAAGTCTCAGCTTTATGATGCCACTGCATTTAATAAAATAAAAAAATGGCCCAAGGGGAGGGAGCCCTCACAGAGCTATGCCTGCCTTATTCTTCCCCCAAAGGCTGCCCTGCGCTGCCTGTCATGGCTTTTTGAGCAGGGGCTGGAACAGGAGCAGGTCACCGACCAGAGACTTTCCCCTTTGATTGGTTGTGGCCCTTGCTTCGCGAACGCTGGTTGGCTGCATGGGCCGCCACTCCCCTTCCCCGCCTCCTCCTTTCCCTGCTCCGCGGGCAGTGCGAGAGCGAGAAGCGCAGGAGGCGGAGGCGGCGCCTGGGTTGGAGGTCGCGGAGCGGAGGCGGGGAAGCCAGAGCAGCATGGCAGCGGCTTTCATGCTCCGAGTCTCCGTCCGCTGGCTCTACAGGCAGAGGCGAGTCTATGCAGACGCTGTGACCATGGGTAAGGCGCTTGGAGGAGCTCCAGGAAGCGGGCTAGCTGGCAGTTTGCATTGGCTTGCAGCCTTTTTTGGGGAGGGGTGGAAAGGTGACCGGGCCTCCTTAGGAAATCCGCAAAGGTAAACTATGACAGCTGTTCTCCCCTTTCCCCTTGTCACCCTCCAGAGCCCTGACAGCCAGCCCCTTGCCCACATTAGGAGCAGCTGCAGTGGGTCAGAAGGCTTCGGAGGGAGTACAAGTTGTCCCTCCATATCCACGGATTTGCTATCGACGGATTTAAGTATTCACGGCTTGAAAATATCCTTAAAAATATATATATTAATCCGAAAAGCAAACCTTGATTTTGCCGTCATATATAAGGGACACCATTTTGCTGTGCCATTGCATATAATGGGACTTGAGTATTCACGGATTTGTGTATCCACAGGGGGTCAAGGTACCAAACTCCACCAAATATGAAGGGACAACTGTATTTGCAGACCAAAAGGGGCCAAAAAAGAAATCTCAATTTTTGCTTGAATGATTGCACCTCACTTTTTTGGAGTGGGCCTGTTTCTTTAAGCCTGCCTGCTTTTTTTTAGAACCATAGAGTTGGAAGAGACCTCCAAGGGCCATCTAGTTCAACCCCCTGCCATGCAGGAATACCCACTAAAAGCACTCCTGACATAGGACCACCCAGCCTCTGTTTAAAAAGCTCCAAAGAAAGAGACTCCACCACACTCCGGGGCAGTGCATTCAGGAAGTTCTTCCTAATGTTTAGGTGGAATCTCTTTTCCTGTAGTTTGAATCCATTGCTCCGTGTCCTAGTCTCTGGAGCAGCAGAAAATAAGCTTGCTCCATCCTCAATATGACATTCTTTCAGATATTTAAACATGGCTATCATGTCCCCCCATAGAATCATAGAGTTGGAAAGAGACCACAAGGGCCATCCAGTCCAATCCCCTGGCTTGCAGGAATACCCACTGAAAGCACCCCCGATATAGGACCACCCAGCCTCTGTTTAAAAAGCTCCAAAGAAGGAGACTCCACCACACTCCGAGGCAGTGCATTCACGAAGTTCTTCCTAATGTTTAGATGGAATCTCTTTTCCTGTAGTTTGAATCCATTGCTCTGTGTCCTAGTCTCTGGAGCAGCAGAAAACAAGCTTGCTCCATCCTCAATATGACATCCTTTCAGATATTTAAACATGGCTATCATATCCCCCCCATAGAATCATAGAGTTGGAAGAGACCACAAGGGCCATCCAGTCCAACCCCCTGGCTTGCAGGAATACCCACTAAAAGCACCCCTGACATATGCCCACCCAGCCTCTGTTTAAAAACCTCCAAAAAAAGAGACTCCACCACACTCTGAGGCAGTGCATTCCACTGCTGAACAGCTCTTACTGTCAGGAAGTTCTTCCTAATGTTTTGGTGGACTCTCTTAAATTCCTCTTCTCAATCAAAGCATTGACATATTGGGTGTGGAGCGCAACAGCTTCATGGAAGGAACGGGGGTTATGCCTTGTATTTTACATCCTTTACAAGTATTGTATGTGCTGTTAAAAACCACATGAGTTGTAAAAGAATTTATACTGGACTAATATCAGAACTTAGGTTGGTGTAAAAGGAGGCTAGTGCAATAAATTCTTTAACATGTTTACTTAAAATAACACATGTGGTGTTAAAACAGGCCACAAAAGTTTATGTGACACTAGTGACCTAAAGTATTGAGTTAATGGTAGCTATGATCTATACTCATATTTACTTTCCCCATGATTCTGATTCCCCCTCCCCCGGGGGGAAACTAGAATTTGGTCAATTGTTCAGATCCTGTATGTTTTTATGCATTTAAAACTTTGTCACTTTGTGATCAGCTATGCCGTGCCTTCTGCACTATACATTTGTGAAATGTTAGGTATAGAATTGACATATTACACAACATAAATTGCTTCTTCTTCATGGTGTCTGTGCCTCACACACAGCATAATTCTGTGATTATCTGCTAAGAAATAATTCCCACTGAGTTTAACAAGACTTGCACTTCAGTAAGTTTGTATAACAGGCCTAAATACCCTAAAGGTACCAGATCCTGTCGGATCTTGGAAGCTAAACAGGGTCAGCCCTGGTTAGTACTTTGGATGGGAGACCACCAGTGAATGCCAGGTGCTGTTGGCTATATTTCAGAGGCAGGAACTGGCAAAACCACCTCTGATTATTATTTGTCTGAGAAAACCCTATGAAATTAATGGTGGCACCTTAAGTCAGCAGGCAACTGGAAGGCATATGCACACACACACAAGTTTATATAGGAGTGAAGCCGATCAGCACAGTCCTATCAGTGTTTACTCAGAAGTAACCCCAACTATGTTCAATGTGATATATCCCAGGCAAATTTGTACAGGACAGTTGCCCTGTGGTGCAATCCTATGCATGTCTACTCTGATGTAAACTTCATTGAGTTCAGTGGCCTTACTTTCAGAGAAGCATGTTTAGGATTATAGCCTCAGTATTTCATCTTTAAAAGGATTATGATGATTGAAGGCTTCCCTTTGCAATAGGATTACTTGTTACTGGCATAAAATAAAAAGTCTACAGCCTACCAATGTGTTCTCAACCAATTCTTACAGTGTAGATATACTTTAATTGATAAGAAGCTTTGTCAGTTATAGTTTTCATACTCTTCTATCAGCAAACTTGTTTTATAAGGAAAAATTCTATCAACATCAAGTATTTGGTGATTAATGTTAACCTCCCAAGTGACTTAAATCCTTCTTAGAGCCTTTAAACAGATTAACTTCTGCTATATGCTAGTAAAAGTAAATCTGTTCTCAATAGAAGGTGTATAGGATGATGAAGAGCTTGAACTATGAATGCAAAGACCTCAGATCAAATGTCACCTCCATCACGAATTCATGTGTGTACTTTAGGTAAGGAGTATTCTCCCCCCTGCTCCTGCTAAAACAAATCTGTAATATGGGAGTAATAATACTGGTTTAGAGGATTTTGTAAGGGTTTCCTGGTAAGTATATATGAAGTGGTTTAAGCACTGCAGAACTGTATAAGCAGAGTATTATATTTTTGCGGGTATCTGTCAAGATATCTTGTATCGTATTAGCCTGAAGTATACTTTATTTTATCATACTTAATACATAACAAGCCTGAATGTTCTTTTAATACCAACTGGAGTAAGCCTATTGAATCAGTGAAATGTACTTATGTGTCAGCTCCCTGTTTAACAGTTAATTCAGTGGGTCTGCAGTAGTTGGGATTAACTAACAGGATTCAGGTCTGCATATCTGAGAGATATATTTAATCAGTTTGGGGTAATTCACTATGAACTTTCACTCTTTCCCTTTCTCTCTCTGTCTTATTTGCTTTAAGCTACTTAGGACTTTCATTAAGGTTAACTGCAGTCTTAAATGCACTTGCTAATGAGCAAGCCCATTTAACATGAAAGGCCTTCTTCTGACTAAATATGCATATGCTGTGCACTACTCATTTCTTGGTGGCTTTTAATATTCTCTTGACATTATCTTTGAGCTTTGACTCCTGTCCTTTTGCGTACTGTCCTTTTGTTTGTATGCTGCTTTGCTTGGTTTTGCTTTATGGGGCATAATACCTTTGCCCCACTAAGAAGGGAGGAGTCCCTCTGTGAATTTTCTGTTTTTATAGTTTAGTAGGGGAGCCTGTATGGTGTAGTGGTTTGAGTGCTGAACTACAGCTCTGGGACACCAGGGTTTGAATCACTGTTCAGCCATGGTAACCCAGTGAGTAACTTTGGGCAAGTCACATGCTCTCAGCTTCAAGGGAGGCTAACCCACCTCTGAGGAAATCTTGCTAAGAAAACCCCATGATAGGGTCGCCTTAGAGTCGCCATAAGTTGGAAATGACTTGAAGACATACAACAAGGATAAGCTTACATACTTGGCATGCAAGCAGTTTCAAGTCCAATTTTTGCATCTGTAAATAGTGCTGGGAAGGAGTTCTGTCTGCAGCCCTGGACAGCTGCTGCCAGTCAGTAGCTGATGTGGATGCTGATGATATGCCAGGGATCTGTGGGAACCCTGGCTTATCGGTTATGAGCTGGTGCTAATGCACACTTGTTGTAGGAGGAGCTAAGTAAACTATAGTTTGCTTAGTGTGTCATCTGAACATGGTGCAGTTCCCGCTCTGGTTTGTTTTCCCCCCCAACCAGCCGGGAGGGGAACATCAAAGCAAACTCTGGATTCCTTTTCTGGATTGTTGTGAGTGTGCAGGCGGGGTGGTGGGTGGTGAGAACAGACGAGGGAGGGAGCTTGTGCCCATGTTCAAGTGTTAAATAAACCATGAAGTAAAGGTTGCACCAATAAAGGAACAATTGGGCAGCATGCATTCAAACATTGCTTGTAATTTAGAAGCCAAAATTCTGAGGTATCACTGGCTGCTTGTGTCATCTGAACTGAGACAGAAGGAGTAGACATTTGTGAGATAGATAGCTGGACCAGTGATCTGATTGTATATAACGTAACGTCCAGTGTTCCCATGTACTTTGTTCAGTATGGTAGTTTAAAAATAATAAAGATGATACTATGGAAAATGTGTGAGCCAATTTCAGGAGAGCTGGAATTATCATTTCCTCTATTTCCTTAGTTTAGGTAGTGAATGGTGTTGCTTACGTAGCCCAAATAGCACCAGTCATGCAGAAAGGTGAAGAATGTGGGCTGGACATGTTTAGTGGCCACAGACTGTTAATTGGCTGTTGGAAAGGTATGGGGCAGAACAGAAAACTTTGTGATGGCGGGAGAAGAGCATGTGACTGGAGTACTGAAAAATAGCTACTCGCACTGTAGCATTTTGTTGCAGGTCCTACACAAGCAGTATTCATGGAGCTTACAGAATAGGTCAACCCCTGTATCCGTGGATTTGGTATCCATGCTTCACATCTGAAAAAATATGTTCCCTCTAGGCATTTCTAGGTCCTCCAATGTGGAGGTCAACTTGCAGCATTTGTCTCATTGAAAATACTGTAAAAAATTAGGATTGACCTAAGTTGGAGGTAATTAGAAGTCTTGGAAGATGGAGAACTTTGGTTGAGTTTATAAGGTGATTTAGATTGTAGTTATAAAGATTAATAAGCATAATTGTATGTATTGTGTTTCAATTTTATTCAAAATTGAATTTATGTAACAAAAACTTTAATAAAAATATGGGGGGGGGAGAAAATAACAGGGTTCCCTATTATCCTCAGTATCAGATATCCACAGGGGATCTTGGAATGTATCCCCCATGGATGTGGCGGTCGACCTGTATATTGTTGTGATAGTAATCTTAATCAAGTGGCAAAAATGTTTATCTTACCTCTCAGTTCATCAAGAGCCCTCAAAATTGCTCATGGAGTAAATGATAATACAATAATAAAAGTGGTATAGCAATTATATGAAATACCCACACGACAAGCACCAATCAGTTTTCGTTTTCTTTTTTAAATAAAATTTCAAAGGAGTATTCTGATACTTTTGAAAGATACAGGCTTCAACTTACATGGTATCATTCTGTTGCATAGTGGTTGCAGGGTTGTTTTGGCAGCATTAAGCCATTATGCTACTGTATATTGATACAAAGATAACTGTTATGTTCAGAGAGAGAGAGAGAGAGAAAATAAATGTGAATATGTCCTCCCATGCCGAAAGATAAAATACTTTAATCTAGAATTGTTGATTCATAGGAGTCTTCTGCTGGATTTGGAGACATAAAAGTACAAATGGTTATTGCATGTGACATAACTGGTCAATGGACTGAGACATTACACACAGTGCTGAATAAATACCCGTTGGTATCAGTTTTAATAGCTCTACACAGATCTGTTCAATAGGTAGGGGGCAGGGGGTTGGACTTTTCCTGCGTGGCAGGGGGTTGGACTGGATGGCCCTTGTGGTCTCTTCCAGCTCTACAATTCTATGATTCTAGGTAGACAAACTCCTATCTATTCATGCAACTTCCTGTTTACAAACACAGATATCTGGATTGGAGCACTAGCCCTTGTAACTAATAGAATATCATTTGTTTCAGTAGAATCAGTTCTGTGTGAGCAGATTAGTTTGAGTTGCATATTTTTTTTGTGATATGAGTCACCATATTAAGTATCTAATTTGCAATACATGTAATTAAAAATTGTCTGATTTGGGCCAAATCCACACCACAAATAATCCAGTTTTAAACTGGATTATTTGCGATGGCTCCTTTCTATGGAATCCTAGGATTTGCAGTTTGGTGAGGAACCAGCACTCTTTGGCAGAGAAGGCTAAAGACCTTGTAAAACCAGAATTCCCAGCATTCAGTAGGGAAGGAGTCAAGGCAAATAATCCAGTTTCAAACTGGATTATTTGTGTAGTGTGGATTTGGCTTTGCCCTTGGTCTTTGTGACTTTTGGTAAATATGCACAAACTTAAGAAAGGGAAAAACACCAAAGAAAATGAATAAGTAGTGGTTTGAATATTGGACTAGGATACTGGGAGATCAGGGTTTGAATTTCTGCTCAGTGTGGAAACCTACTGGGTGGCTTTGGGCAAGTGGTACTTTTTCAGCCTTAGAGGAAGTCAATAACAAATCTCCTCTGAAGAAATCTTGACAAGAAAACTCTATCATAGAGTTGTCGTAAGTCAGAGTCTACTTGAGGGCACACAATAACAACAAATCTTCACCCTGATTTTATATGCAGCTTTTGGGTGAAATGTTCTTGATTTCCTTTTTGTATATGAGGATTAATGTGGCAACCTTATCTCTGAATTGTGCTTTTCTGGTAAGACAGCATTGCTTCTAAGCCCCCCTCACCCCCGCACCAGCAAAGCCCAAGTTATGTTGGCACAAAAATTGCATGCTGGCAGGTGGAATGTACTTGTGGAATGCTGTTAGTGGGAAGCACAAAATAAGGTACTACTTGTGCCAATTGGTACTGTAATGTCCACTGTTGCAGTAAGGCAACCTCACAAGCTGGTAAGAGTCTGAGACAGCAGAGACAAGTTTTATTCCTTCAGAAACTCTGGCCAAGCATTCTGGATTAGGTCAGACAAACACAGGAGCCTCAGCCTATTAAATACCATACAGCTGGAGTAAAACCACAGTGAATTTAAAGAGACATTACACCACATCTCCGTTCGTAAAACAGAAAGAAGAAACAGGTCAATACACATATCATAACACATTTCAAAACACTATACATATAACACATTTCAAAATACTGTATTTCTCATACATATCAATGTCAAGACACAATTATTTAAAAACATTACAAAAAATTAAAACCTGTCATTATGGAGCCAGAGATCACTAGTAACTTGTCCCATTGTTGAGGACATTACACCACAGGTACCACTTGTGCCCAGGAGGAATGAACCCTCCCTTGCTTAAGGCTTGTTTTTGTCCAGTGTGTTTTTATGCTTAACGCAAAAGGGTATAAATACTGTAAATGAATGAATGAATAATAAAATAAATAAAAGATGAAAAATCTCCCTGTTCCTTCAATCCTATATATAAAGGTGACCAAACTGGTATTTGTATCCCATTTCAGCACTGGTGATAAGACAAGTCATTCACATCTTCCTGAATTCAGTTTAGTTTAGGAAGAACACGTTATATGGCATGTACAGTTCTCTCCATTCCATATTTCTCAACATCTGCCACCAGAAGTAGCTGCCTCATTCTGTCAGATGGTTGGGCCAACTCCGCCTGTGCCCTGTGCTGGCATAAGGTTGCAAAAGGGGTGGTGTATATAATCAAGAGATTCACTGAAGTGAATAGATAACTCTAAATTACTGTTCCTCCTTCTACACTCCGATAACTACAATGAAAGATAGCAGTCCAACTAATTCCACAGTAAATTAAATCTTACTGCTAGGGGTATATAAGGCCTAATCAGCAGCAAACATATATCCTTGTAGATTAAGCAGAATGTATTAGTTATTACTCTTAAAAAAATACTCCTACCTTGTTAGCATCACTCATTACTTCACAAATAGTACATTAGTAACATGCTGCTAATATGTTATTTTTGTATTATTATTTTTTTTAAATCTTTAAAATAGAACATTTTCCCCCACCATTTAATCTTAAAAATAATGCTGTAAAAGTATCAATCAATGTTACTTGTGGCACCCCTTAATAATTTCTTGTCATAAAAGTTTTAAAAGAAATGTTATGACCTTGTCCCTTGCCTCCAGTAACAATCATAGGTAACGTTGTTAGTTGCAACACATTATTTCTGAACATTGATGTCAAGGTAGAAGGCATGGGCCCATTCCATGATGGCCATATTGCTAGTGCTTATCACTAAAAGTACCCATCTGTAAATGCTCACCAGAAATTCCAGGTCCAAATTACTACTGAAAGCGCAAGGATGAGGCACCCTATGCAAGATAAGTTGGGGAAAGAGCCTGTAAAACTCCCAGACATCCACCATGTCTCAGACTGAACAGAGTATTGTAACATTAAGGGCTGCATGATGTGTGCTCTGTAATATGGGAAAATGTGAACTGATATAACACCCCTCCATTACAGAAGTATACAGGCATCCCCTGCTTTTTGGTCTGCTTTTTGACAATCTGCTCTTTCGACCCTTTTCAGTTATAACCAGAGCTCATACCTTGGACTCATAATCTGCTCTTTTGACCTCTTTTGTCATGTTTCCACACCCTTCCACATGCTTCTTCAACCACGTGCTGCCTTTTCTTTCAATTCATAGGAAAAAAAGCTTTAAAAAGACCAGGTTCCACATTTTGACAATTTCCAGTTTTCAAAAGTGCTCTGATCCCTAACCTGTCGAGTAAGTAGGAGACACCTGTGTAGGACAAGCATGCAAGTTAAAGCAAGAGGACTGGTTGGCAGCAAGTTATGTGTAAATTTCTGCCATGGATTGGAAAAGACAGTGGAGCCTTTTAATCTATGTTGATGAAGTAGGATGTCTTTAATGGGCACCTTTGACATCTAATTTTCTTGTTACATGCCTTCAAGTTGACTGCCACTTATGCCAACACTATCATTACTTTGATGAATAAACACTAATGATTAATTCTGCCATTTAGCATTGAGTGTGGAACACAGACATGGAGCAGAACGAAGCCACTGCACAAGATGGCCATGAACTTAATGACTATAATACTTTCCATCAAGCATGAATCTGCAAATAGGAACTAGGTTTTAAGACCTTGATACTTGAGGGAGTGTTTCTCTCTGTATATGCTTGCCCATGAATTGAAATCTATCAGAGGGGCCCTCCTCGGTGTCCTACCAGTAAGGGGAAATAAGTTGTGGGAAGACATGGGAGAGGGTCTCGGCTGTGATGGCACCTCAGTTGTGGAATGCTTTCCCCTTTGAGGCCTGATTGATGCCAACATTGGTATAATTTTGTCAACAAGTCAAAGCTTGGCTTTTTTGTTAAAGCCTTCATGCCTTATTGATTTTACCTAGGCTACGCATATGCTATGGTTGTACTCTTTTAACCAGTTTTAAATTGTTTGGTTTTTCATTTATAAACTGTTTAATATATTTTTAATCTTTTAAAATTATTGTTTTTAGTGATTGTTTTAAATTGATTTTACTGTAAGCTGCCCTGAGATTTTTGGGTATAGGGCAGGATGTAAACATTTTAATAAATAAATAAAATAGACCATCTACGAGCTATTATTGTCAGAGACAGTGTGCTGGCCTTGAATATGTGGTATGGAAGACAAGCCCTCTGAGGGACCTGTTCTTTCAGTTGTTCAGACAATTGGTCAGCTACTAACAGGAATCACTCAGCCATGGATCTCATTTAATAAAAATGGTGCTGGTTTTAGTGAGTTTCTGCTATTCTATCCTTTTTGTACACTTAACGGTCACAGCAATGGACATGCATCCATTGGCAGTGTGATACACTCATTGATTTCTATAGCACATCACCCAATCAGGCCTGAGGATCTTCCCATCTTTCTCAGGTCTTGTAGAGTGAGGGGAAGCCAACGATACTCCTCCCCTTCCTTACAGAGAACCTCCACTGCTGTCCTGTCAGCGATCAGAGATAACAGTGCAGATTCTTCTCTACCACTCCATAGCCTATAGGAGGCTTAAGGGAGGGGGCAAACAACCAGTAGAGTCCGTGAGTCAGTGGTCTTCCCTTGCCCAGAGCATGAGTAAGGCACCAGAAGTAAGCAATTCATATCTGTGCTTTTACATGCCCCCTGGTTGTTTTGGACATAATAATAAGCTAAGCACTACTAGTAACAGTGAAATGGTAACAGTGAGTCTACATTGTACTCTCTCGGAGTGTCTTTTTTCCTGGGACAAGACGTTTTCAGGTGTCAGTCTTACAAAAGAGCATGGAAAAGAGTATGGTTGGATGGAGTGAAGTGGGTTGGGTATTTAAATGCATTGTTGGCCCTTGTATCACTGAACTGTCTCAGAAGCGTATGTTGGTAAGAGGCTTTCTAAACTTGCCCAATGAGAGGCCAAAGTGACTAGGGACTGAAACTGGATTCCTCTTGTGTACAAAAGCCCATCCTGCTTCACAGTGCTAAAGTGCTACATCTGGACCCCACTTTGGATGTGATGCATGGAGGAAGCTATGCATGGAGTAGTTTTATGAGTGGGACTCTGGAAGAATTTGAAATATTTAGGGTGACTCTATATTCTGGGTGTGCCTTTGGGTATGTAGTTAGTGATATATTCTGTGAGATGATAGGTTGGCTTCTAGTTGTTGTTTCTGCAGAATCTAAAATAATTGTTACCAGGACACCCATTTTTGCCTTGTAGTGGTTACTTCAGCATCTCTCTAGGACAGGATTGGAATTCAATGCTCTTTCCTTTTATAGTGCTCTTTCCCTCTGAGCTACAAGGCAGTAAAGGGTGTAAAATATCCTATTGATGGCTTACTATGGAATAATGAGACCAGACACAAAAAAAGTTGGATTAAATAACGGCCACTTTATTAACTTAACTACTGTGTTTACACTGTGGTACTCCTGGAAGAAGCAAGAGGGGGAACAACCTGATGCAGGCTCAGTTGAGGCCAGATGTCATCCCTTGACTACCCCCTCAGCCTTCCCTTGGGTGAAACACCTGACCCCAGCTGGTCATCTGCTGGGAGGCAAACTCAGGTGCTCCTACCCAAGACACAGGACTTTACAAGTGAGAACAAAACCCCAGGTAAAGCCCTTCCTAACTCCTGGGTCTCAGGACCCTAGAGAGACAGTTCCAGAGCTCTACCCTATACCAAAAGGGTGCCAAGATATACACTTACATTCTCCCCAGCTACCTGCCAAATGGAAGCCTATTTATCCTCGCCAATTCTCATCAGTTCCCTCAGATACAGTGTAGGGAAGGCAAAACCAAACAAAACCACACAACCCCTCTGCCAAACCAAACCAAACCAAAACACCCAGGTAAAAGGGGAGAAAATTCCTACTTGGCCCCAAAGTGACCAGCAGTGCTCACACTGCATTAAGGGTGGAGGGTGGATCATGCTGCAGAGCTTGCAAAGCAACATGTAGGGAAGGCAGTCAGGCCTTATATTGCCTGTGACTCCCCCCCGCCCCATGTATGATGACCTGGCACATTGCACTGGTTGCAAAGGCTTCTAGTTTCCTTCCAGTAGAGGCTATCAAAGGTGTGCCCCCCTCCTACAGTGCTGCGCCTATCTGGGATCCCATTTTAAAAAGTAGCTGTAAATAATAAGTATATTGCTTGTGTTTTTCCTTTTTTTCTTTGTGATGTTTAGTTGCCTTGAAATATGTTTTCTTCCTATGGATTTCAGGTGATGGGAGATGAACTGTAAATTGTTGCACACATTGTTTAATAAAGAAAAACAAATTAATTTGTTGACTTAATTATCCTAAGTTTTCTTTTGGGTAACTCTATAGTTACTTGATAGGTTGCAGAAGCTGTGCAAATTTAAACAGTTGTTGGAGGCAGATCTGGATTAGGACTTCAATCAAGAGGCACTGGATTAGGACTTTAGTTCAAGAAATTTGTGTATTAGTTATGGCACTAATGATATTATCTGGAGAGCAGATATATTTGACTTTGGCTTGGCTAAGGAGAAGCTTAAAATGAAAACCTCTAATATGGAGAAGTACAACTAATCTTAGGAAGATGATTTCCTAAGTGCTCTGTCACTTCCAATTTTTTCAATGTATTTTTTTTCTTTAGATGTGCTGTTGAACCCAAAGTTTGGTAATGTTTGTCTCCTTTATAAGTTTGTCCTTCATTAATCATGGTACACAGTATTGTTTTATTTAATTGTCTTAATTAGTGTCTTTAGTGAATGTTTTTTTACAGTAGGCAGTGTAACTATGGCGTGTAAGCTCTGTATTATAACTAGAGGCAATATAGGGTAGCGGTCCAAGTGTTGGACTGGGACTCAGAAAGTCCAGGTTCAAGTCCTCACTGATCTATGGACCCCATTGAGCTACCTTGGGCAAGTAACCTTCTCTAAGTCAAAGGGGTTGTCTAAACTGTGAAAATACTTCTCACAGAGTGTTAGGAGAATCCTACCTGTCTTAATGGTGCCCTGGTGGTGCAGTGGTTAAATGGTAGGCCCTGGTGGCGCAGTGGTTAAATGCCAGTATTAAAAGCCACCACATTGCAAGTTCAATTCCAGAGGGCTCCAAGGTTCACTCAGCCTTCCATCCTTTCGTAGGTCGGTAAATTGAGTACCCAGCTTGTGGGGGCAATTAGCTAACACACATTGGAAACTGTTCAATGCAGTGTAGATGTATAAATAGCTATTGCTTAAAACAATTTGTAAGCCGCTCTGATAGCCTTGTGGCTGAAGAGCAGGGTATAAATAAATAAATAATGAGATCCTACATCGTTTTCCCGTATTCGTAAGGAGGTGGGCAAAAAACGCCATCTACTCCATGTGAAAAGCCTTTATGGCTTTCCCCAGAGTTTTTAAAAAACCGTGAGGGGAATGTGCATTCCTGCTGATTAGGATAAGTGATTTGCTTTCCCATACAAGCAGAAGCACAAAGCTGATTGGCTGGACAAGCACAGGGGGGCGGGGCTTGTTAAAAATGCAAGTGCCTGGGATGTTGGATTTTTGCCTTAGCGAGTGAGCACTGAGGTAATAAAACAGGGTGTTTTTTGTTTGTTTTTTAGTAAAGGTGAAATATTGCTCTATCGCACATAGGAAATATTTTTTTAAAAATGTTTGGTGGCAGAAAATTCAGGTAAGTTAAAACATGAGTAATTCACTTGCAGCTGCCATCTTGATTCACAGGCATGCGAGTCTTATGCCTGCCAATAATAATAATAATAATACTAATAATAATAATTAAGACAAATTGCAGCTGCTGCAATTTGACATTACCAAGAAGCAATCCGGATTTTTTTGCCTCGTATAGATGAGGCCTAACTCAAATGTTTGTTGACATGAAGATCAAGTGAGGGCCATGTATACTGGACATTGGAGAAAGGTGAGATATTTACAAATCATTTTTTTTAAAAATGGAAGGCTGTATTCCTGCATGTAGCCTCACAGAGGATGGATGCCCTCAAGAGGTTCGTAGGGTAGACTTGGTTGTAGATGAGGACAAAGGCAAAAGCGGGTAGTACCAAAGGTGCCTGTCCCCTCCTCCATTTTCTTTTTGTGACAAATTCTCTTCCCTCTTGAAAAAAAGAAGAAAAAAAGAGCAGGTTTATGCAAATGGGAGGCTCTTTCCAAAGAAGCCTATGTAATTGTCTCATGGAAAGAAGCACAGTGGGTCAAGAGGTGACATGGACTGGCCATGAGCCAACGGTTCCCCAAAGCTATAACTATTTAGTGCAGTCTTGAAAATTGAGCTTTGAGTTCAGTGGTCTTCATCCCCTGCCTGAATTGCATACACAGCATAAACGACAATGTTCTAAACGGACCATATTGTGTTATGTTTGCTTAATTGTATTGACAGCTACTCTTGTCATTCAAGTGTCTGTCGTCGTCCTAATTTACATGAATACTTTACTAATACCAGAGGATAGCTTTCAGACTGCTGGGTAGAGGGATCAAATAACTGTGGTGTGAAAGTTCTCGTTATGCCTTTTAAAATTAATCTTTAGTTCTTATAGTGCCATGTGATAGGGGCTTGCATTTATCTCAGCTTCTGGTGAGCAGCTGTTTGTATCTTGAATTATGGCTGATACTAACTGGCTGAATCAGCAGACAGGAAAAGGAAAGGGAACAAATATCTGTGGAATCTGAACAATCTTTCTTGACAATCCATATTAAGGGTTGGGCACATTCTCCTTTGTCTTGTAAATGGAGAACAATAAGTAATTGAGTGGCACTGAAGAATAGTAAATCCAAAACAAACAGCATAACAGAAGAAGAACCACCCTTTGAAATGAACTGTAAACAAACAAACAAATCCTAACATATTTGGACATCTTTTAAAGACTCCATATTCATTTAGTTTGAACATTTTTATTCTGAATGATATAACTACCAATGATACTTTCTGTTAGTTGGTTTGGGATTTATAAAGATCTAAAATTTTAAAATTTGTATGGTGGATATTTCTAGGAAATGAAAGGTGTGCTGCTTTCCTGTAATTTAATAGTGGAAATGGCAGTTTTTGGTCCATTGATTTGTAAAATTTTCAGAACTCTAACAGAAATTAAACATTTCATGCCAATAGAGATTGTATAGATTGTTATGTTCTGCTGTCAATTAAAAAAGAATCTTGATTTTAGGGAGGGGTATTTTAAAAAAACACAACCCCAATACTCCTTCATGGGATTTTCAGGCAAGTTCTTACTGTCAAAGGCTGTGGTTGAGGACTGCATCCTGTGCTGCACTCCCACAAAGGTGCTTGCACATGAAAACATCTACTGCCCCTTTCTTGATGCTATGGTTTCTTATGTCTCTTTGGCAGGCTAGGGAACATGTGGGAAAAGAATGGGAGGAATGTTTACACTTGGAGGGGGAAGTAGAGATGACTTGGTTGTGCACAGACTTGTTTACAGTCCCAAAGCTGTATTTTTTTTTCAACTAATCAAGAAGCCCACTTACAGTGTGTTTATTACAGGCATACCCCAGTTAACAAAGCTACTGACAAAGAAGGTCCTTTTCACATTCCCCAGTTCCTCCTTGTCCCCTGTCTAGCTGGATAATTTTTTTTGGCAGCACCAGTGTTGAGCAGATGGTGAAGGAGGACTGGAGAAAGCAAACTTCCAGTGTCAGGTGGCAGCAGCCCGTCTCCAGTAATGTTTGAGCTGAGAAATAATGGAATTCTGCTCTAGCCGACCCTGCTGTGGCTGTGTGGGCCTGCCTGTGACAGGAAGGAAAACAGTGACTGCCTTCAGAATCCCTTACTCAGCATGCATGAACAGCAGAGTAAAGAGAAAAGGGTAAAAGAGATAAGCTTATCTTACCAGTTTCTCCTCCAAATATGTTTTTTTTTAAAGTGTAGACCTATAAGTTTGGCTACCAAAATAGAATTTATAAGGAAAGAAGAGAATGGTGAAATTAAAAATCTTCTCTGGATGCATTTGGAAGAAACCTTCAAGCAGTCTTTAGAAGATTAAAAAAGTTTTTGTTTGCTTATGCAAGGCATGCCTGGCTTGGTTGTTTCTTTTCTACATGTGCATATAGTAGGACCTCCTTATCCACTGGGGATTGGTTCTGGGGGGCTCCATGGATACTGAAAACTGTGGATAATAGCAAACACTATTGAAAATAATGGGACTTCCAGTTTAAAATACCATAGAGTTGCCTTGGAGGACCTAGTAAATGGCTAGAGAGGACACATTTTCTAGGAAGACTCTGGTAGGTGTGCTGTTTTGTATCCCGTGGATAATTGAATCAGTGGATAATGAATCAGTGATCCTACTGTATTGTTAATTTTGAATAAAACCTTTGCTAAAACATGTTGAACTTCTCTTGTGTGTGTGTGGGGGGGGTTGGAACCTATCCCTATTCTTTCTATGTTGTTTCTGCCTGTGATACCAAATTTTGCAATACCAAGGAATGCACCTAGTTTATTAACTGAGGTATAGCTGTATTATGTTTATGAATTATGTCTGTATCTCATTTTTTCCTTCACAGCCTCAGGGCAATGTGCATGGCTCTCTTTCTCCTGCTTTATCACCACCACAGTAACCCTATCAGGCTGAAAGAGAATGACTAGTCCAAGGTCACCCAATGACTTTGCGGGACCAGTGGGGTATTGAACATGGATCTGTAGAGTCCCTGATGAACATGCTAACCACTATGTGACAGTTTCTGCTTCTCTGTATTATTCTTTGCTGTGCATTGGTGATAGGTCAGAGGCAGTTTACAGTGGTCACTGAGTTTCGCTAAGCTTAAATGTACTTAACTCTGTGCAGGATTGGAATCAGTAAGTTTCCAGGTTTCTTCTTTATGAATTACATGCTAAAGGCACAGAAGAAACTTATTGTCATTCACCTTATAGTTTCAGCAGCTGAGTTGGAGTTTTAGCAATTTGTATGTCCTGCCTGTGTTTTTATTAGGATAGAAGGAGTGTAGATATATATGAGGTCTGTCTACTAAATAATGAGACTGATACAGTAATCCATCTTTATTTATATGTATTACAATTCTAATGCTTGTCCCATTCAATATACTTCCTGTTCACACTCACACACCAATGCAGTCTTGTTTTCCTGGTTGAAGGTGTGGAGCAGATCAGTTTCTGTCAGCTGTGTCAACACATCTGCCGTTTTCTTCGTACAGCATCAGTTGACTCAAAATGTGTTCCTTTAAGCACTGATTTCACTTTACGGAAAAGAAAAAAAATTGCATGGTGCAAATCTGGCAAATATGGAGGATGTTCAAGTGTAGTAATGTGTTTATTGGCCAAAAACTGCTTCACAGAAAGTGCTTGTGAGCAATCTTGTAACTGGAGAACAATAAATAATTGAGTGTCTTAACGAAGAATAAAACCATTTTTCTACAGTTCTGGCTCTGGCCTTTTTTTTTTTCCTGACTATTTCTCTCAGCATTGTCAAAACTTCCTTACAATAATGCTGGTTCACTGTTCTGCCTTCTGGAACCCATTCTGCCAAAATTACATCCTTGATGTCAAAAACCCCAATGAGCAAGGCTTTGAATGTGGACTTGCTTTGACATGCTTTTTTCATTCTTGGTGATGATGGTGTTTTCCAGTGCATTGCCTGTCATTTTGTCTCAGGATCATACTGGAAGATCCAGGTTTCATCACAAGTGATGATTTTGAAAAAGGTTTGGGTCCACCTCACGTTGCTATAGAATGTCACATTGCTCAACTTTCAAATGTAGCATTTTCTCACCAGACAACACAGCTGGTTTAAACGACACCTGACAATTAACTGAATGGCCGAGAGTGTTGATGTTCATCATGCAGGTTCAGACATGTTCAGGGTCACCACTCAAGAGTTCACAATCAGTTCTCACTGATTTGTTTGGAAGGTAGAAACAAAGTCTTGTTATTTAATAGACAGACCTCCTATTGTAATGTAGATTTGGCATGTTTATAAACTTATTTCAGGAAAATAAAAATACAAAATTGAAAGAAGCATGATGTTTTATGTCTAGTAAATAAAATAGCACCTTTAAAAAATTGCCTTACCTATAAATTTCAAATAGAGTTTATGCTGTTAAAATATGCTTTGATGTAATATTGTAATAGTGAAACTCTTGAATTGCTGTTAGTGTCTTCTAGGGGAATGGCTTCTAAAACCTCTGTTGGATTCATTGGTTTGGGTAACATGGGAACTCCAATGGCGAAAAACCTTGTAAAACATGGCTACCCTGTTATCGCATATGACGTCTTTCCAGAAGCATGTAAAGAATTTCAGGAGTTGGGTACACAGGTATAGTAGTCAACATCTTACTGTTAATTTTTGGAAAAAATTGTCAAGTGTTTTGTTGCAAAATCCCTTTAATGATGTGTCAACATCAGAATTATTTCTAAAACTTACCCTTAATATAGGACATGATTCCTAAATTTGGTCATCTGATTGCTGTTTTCTTTGGCCATATGATTGTTGTCTTTTTAACCTATAGAGAGAAAATGAGCATGCAAAATCATTGTAGTGTTGCTGAATACTAAAATGAAAGTGAGGCTGCTGGAGGGTTTATCTCCCTGTAATAATTGCCAGGAGAGTAGCCACAGTAGTCTTGTAGCAAGCTTGTGGCACATTAAAGACTAACATATTTTATTACAGCATAAGCTTTCATAAACTACAGGCATAGAAAAGCTTATGCCATAACACAATTTATTAGTCTTTAAGGTGACACAAGACTCTTTGTCAATCTGACTGTGATGTTTCTCCTCATCTGAGCTGTAATGGGGAAATCATACATGGAGCATGGGGCTTGGAATAGGTACAGAGAGGGAAGCAGGATAGGTGGGAATGATTTGCACAGATCAGATGCATGCTCACTTTCTGCTTTATGTATGATGTGGACACCCTCATTCTCCCTTTGCTTGGCAACCCGCTCCCCCACACCCAGCACAGGATGCTTCATACAAAACTGAGACATTCCCAGCTTTCAGTAGTCATATTTTCTATCTCTCTTGGGACTGTGTGTGTATATGTATGTATGTATCAGGTCGTTTCTCTGCATTGTATATGATTATATCCTGGTTCACATGTCATGGGAACCATAGATAATTAAAAGAGATCAGGCTCGAAATATGGTGTGGTATAAAGGTTTGTTAAAAAACTATAGTTGGAATATACCACTTTTTCCTGTTTCTGTAGTGCAAAGATGGTCAAAGTATGTAGCCCCCTTTGTCCTGCCAAACCCTGTTCTTCTTTACTCATGCTTCTCTCTCTCTCTCAATCTCTCTCTCTCTCTCTCTCTCTCTCAATGAGGTCACACTTAGTTCTGACGAAAGACCTCCCCCCAATGCCTAAAACAGGTCAAGGGTAGGAAGTGTGACAAAATGGACTTGAGGGCACAGTTGTCTGTTTGAGGGAAAACAAATTTCCATGGGATGTGATGGGGTGCAGTGGATTTGGGGAGGGGGACCCTCTGAAATCGTTGAGGGATTTCATTTGTCTCCCCATACTTCTGGAAGCTGCCCACCCCAGAAGTAAATGGGAGTGTGCTTAGTAGAGGAGAAGGGCAGAAGCCTTATGTAGGTTCATTTTGTTAATGGAGAAGCAAGTGCTTTCCCAAAATCCAAAAGCCACATTGTAGTGATACCTTTATTAGGCTAATCAAAAGGTGAAAAAAATATTATGTAAGTTTTTGACACACATAGGTTAATCGAAGAAATGTGACAATGGAGGGTGGCAGGGACCTTGCACCACGGCTGGCATTGCGCCAGCAGAACGGGGCACCTTATCACTCACCCATGATTCCGTCACAGAAACGGAATGGGCGATCTAATGACGGCTTAAGCCATCAATAAAAAGGAACGCGGATGTAACGGAAGCTTCACAAGGACATAACGCCACAGGGACGTCATCGTCTGATATTCAAGCTCTTTGACGATGTCCTGTCGTCCCTGTGGTGGGATATATAATGTGTCTGATAATCTCCACAGAACTGTGTTTTTCTTGGGATGTTAAAGCTGACTTTAAGATCCGGTAGAGGAAGTTTGATGCAGGTAAATGCCACACCCCTTGTTAGCCCTGAGGCATTTGAGACACAAAAACAAAGCAATAAACATTTTCCTCCATCATTAGAGACAAAGGGAATATTTTGATGTGTGGCCAACACAGTTACCCCTGGATATACAAGAGTTCTCTCATTTCTTCTGAACCAGGCTTCTGACATTCAAAGAGGCCATATATTCTTGCACTTGACCCAATATTTCAGTTTGTCACTTTATTTATATTCTGCTTTTCCCCCAAACATGGGACTCAAGGCAGCTGCGATATCTTTGCATAGCACTTTGTTACCATTATTAATCAGCTTACAAGTGCTGTTATTTTGTTCTAGTTTGTTATCACTCATCCTTTGTCCTTATTTTTCCCCCTCTAGGGTGAGCTTTCTAAGCTTAGAAACTGAAGTGTCTAACTATTCTGCGCACCCATTTTCCCAATAGGAATGCATGGTCAGTTCTTGGTTGAGCCCCAGATAGGGGCAAGAATTTGTACAAGCACTCAAGCACAGCTTCTGCTTGCCCCAAGTTGGAATGCTGCAGAAAGTATCACTGCCCCTCTTCAAAAGAGACATAGGGAGTCCCAGCATTGCTTCTTAGGAGGGAAAGTGGCACTGGATGTGCCTGTATCCACCAATACTTCTCCCAATCCCAGTGGCAACTGATGGCTTCCATCTCACTACTGCAGTGAATCTGCTTCAGGTTTTAGTTCAGATTTTAAAGGACCTATCCCAAGTGCTGACCCTATTTTGTGAATAGGTTCCACATCTTGAATAGTTCTTTTAAAATTTGGAGTAGAACCCAGAGCAGATTTACTGCCCCACTGATATGAAAGCTACCAGCCAACACTCCCCATTTCAGGTAAATGTGGTGGGCCCCTGTGAAAGATAGAAAATGGAGGAAGAAGAAGTGGCTGCAGAAATTTGATTTTTACCTCATGAGAAATCAAATGGAGTACATGCTTTTACATGCTTTCTTTTCAGTTCTCACAATATCTTTACTATAATGTTGCAAGGTATTTTAAACATACCCTTGGGATGAGGAATTCTGTATGTCCTCATGGTCTTAAAAATATGCCATTTGAGCTTTGATCTTATCGCTCTGTACTAATATTTTATTTTTGCCTACGAAAACTAATCAAATAATTTTGAGTCACTAATTTTCCGTTTGAAGTGTAACATATATGAATTGGGTTGCCTTAGACCTCTGGTTAATTTTGTTCTGCCCCTAGTTATTGTTTCTTTGGTCCTGAAACAAATCTTGTTATTTCATAAATGATTTAATAAAAGTGTTGTAATAAGTGGAGCTGCTCCTTCTGCCTCTACTTTTTAAAAGAAGGTAGGGAAGCTGTGGTTGGTTAGAATGTAATGGAATACAAAGGGTTGGATCCAGACACAGTTGTGTTTAGAGTAGGTTGACTCTAAGTGCAATTTAACTTTAGTTCAGTTGATTTAAATAAGTCTTCTATAAGCATGACTAAGTTTGGATCCAACACAATGTCTGTCTATCTTTGGCAACTGATCTTTTGGTTAGCAGCCAAATAATTAGTACAGCCTTCCCTGATATGTCTGTATGCTGTCTGTTAACGTGGATAGTAACAGTGGCATATTACAAGGTTTCACTACAGATCTGTGTGGCTTCAATTACATGGCATTGTCTGTGTTTGAGTTCTTTCTGTTGAAGTACTTAAACTGCTAAATGTGAGAGAACAATTTCTATTTCAATATGCAACAGCTTTTTGACCTCTTTTTCACCCACCTCCCTTTCCTTAAAAGGTGACAGATTCCCCAGCAGATGTAGCAGAAAGAGCTGACAGGATTATCACAATGCTTCCATCTAATCCTAATGTAATTGAAGTTTACACAGGCACCAATGGAATTCTCAAGTAAGGAATTTCCTCTGCCTTTTCATTTAGCATCATAAAAATGAGTGTTTGTGTGAAATTTTGCCAGAAGTGTTACTTGCATGAAGCTTCTATTTGCCTGTTAAATTAATATGTTCCTTAGTACATGCTGCAGTTCAGCAGTCAATGCACACAGAAAATACCCCACTGTGCAACAGACTGCATCTGGCAATGAAGTGATACATGTAGAAATGCATGTGTGTTCCATGTGATAGTCCCACACAACAATATTTGGCTGCATTTGCCAAATGCTTTTGGAGCTAATCCAATAGTCCAGAAGTCAATTAGGTAGTTCAATTCCATTTCTCTTTTTCAATGAAACTCAAATGGAGAAGTATTATTTTTAAAAAAGATTAACGAGAGAAGAAGATAAAGTTGCATGTTCTTAAAACATGCAGAAACCAATTGTTGTTATTTTTTGAAACAACAGGCCGGGATCAGAGATCTCATTCATAAGTAGCCCCTTTCACACTGTATAACTACAGCACTGTGATTCCACTTTAGCTACTATGGTTCTGTCTGTGAAATCCTGGGGCTTGCAATTTGGGGAGGGGCCTTCAGAATTTGCAGCTAGAGAGCTGCTGTGCCTCAGGAAACTGTGGACCCCTGGATTCTGTAGAATGCAGCCATAGCAGTTAAAGTGGAATAATAGTGCTATAACTGTGTAGTGGTAAATGGGCCCAGTGACTGAGTTTGGGTTGTGTGTGAAGCTCTTGAATTTACAGTGATGGCTTTTATTCCCCTGGTATACCAGCCTCAGTCCAGTTACTAGTCCCATTTAGAGTAGACCTCTTTAATCAGTGGGATCCATATGCATGTTGATTTACTAATCAGCAGTTAATAAAATGGGTCCACCCCAATTAAGATTAGCAATTGGATATATGCTCTGGTTTGAATGTTGGACTAGGACACTGGGAGCGAAGGGTAGCCCTAGTCAAGAGAGTCAGTATGGTGTACAGTAGGGGTTTGAGTGTGTACAGTAGGGGTTTGAGTGCTGGACTAGAACTCTGAAAAACCAGGGATCAAATACCTGCTTGGCCAAGGAAACTGACAGGGTGACCTTGGGCAAATTACACTCTCTCAACCCCAGAGGAAGGCAATGCAAATCCCTTCTGAACCAAGAAAAATCCATGACAGGTTCACCTTAGGGTCACTATAAATTGGAAATGATTTGAAGGCATACAACGCAACACCTAGCACTAGCCAAAACAATTGTCTATTTATTTTACAGATCTCATAAAATTTGCTTTCCTTCTTTTTCCTTTTCAGAAAAGTGAAGAAAGGATCTTTGTTAATAGACTCAAGTACTATTGATCCTGTAGTATCAAAAGAGTTAGCAAAAGAAGCTGAAAAAATGGGAGCTGTTTTTATGGATGCCCCTGTTTCTGGTGGTAAGTACTTTTTAAAATTGGCATGAGGGGAAGCAGAAGCAGTGCTTCAAAGATGGCACTGCTTTGAAGAAACTGCTCAAGGGTTATTGGTCAACAGCAGCTTGCTACCCCTTGCTTTCATCTGCCAAAGAAGGCAGCTATGGCTGTAGGGTAGTTGCAACCAAGAAAGTTTGGGGATGGAGGAAAAGTGTAAAGTTGAGCCCAAAATAAGTGAATATGTGGCTTTGCAGAGTACTGCACCTTCCATGTACAACAACACCCATTATCCATTACTCTTTATTTCAGTGGCTGGTGGCACAGTAGTTAAAGAGCCCTGGTGGCGCAGTGGTTAAATGCTGGTATTGCAGTCACAACATTATGAGTTCTATCCTACAGGGCTCCAAGCTTGACTCAGCCTTCCATCCTTTTGTAGGTTGGTAAAATGAGTACCCAGATTGTGGGGGCAATTAGCTAACACATTGTAAACTGTCTGGAGAATGCCTGGCACTGGAGAACGGTCTCATAGAAGTGTAAGTGCTATTGCTAACAATTTGTAAGCCACTCTGTGAGCCTTTATGGCTGAAGCGCGGGGCATAAATACTCTAAAATAAAATAAATTAATTAATAAATAATGGAAGCTACAGTCCAGCAGCATCTGGAGGGCCATGTATTCCCTGCTCCTATGAAAGGGATAGGTTGGGTTGATGGGTTGACTGTCAGTGCTTTCTGTCCTTCCAGGATACATGTCTATACTGCTCTCCAGGGCTTGCAGTCCTGGTAGTCAGGCTAACACAGAGATAGTTTGTGGGAGAACATGGATTTCAGTTATCTCGCTCCACTTTTTTAAAAAATGCAAACTTTAGGAGGTCTCTGCTCAGGTATATCAGAAACTTCCAACAAGAGAGTGCTTCTTCCCAATGGACAGGGAAATGGTTTTGCAAATAAGTAATGTTGTGTTGAGTAAATTTGGTATGCTGCACTTACCTATACTTTTGCAATATAGACTAATCTCTTAAGCCTGTCTAGCGATAATAATTGGTTTAGACTGGATTTCACTGCAGAGCATGCCTCATTATTGTCAGCACTAAATCTAAATGATTGTGTCAAATCTAAAATGTTATTCAAGGAAGAATGTAATCATGACTATCAGAAAATGTCAAATTGAAAATTATGGATATTTTATCAAAATATACAATATCAAATGTATAATGATATTTTGATCCAAATAAATTCTATAGTCTATTTTTTTTTGAAGCAGAGGTGTCTTCATGGTTTGTGTAAACAGAACTTATCACAGTATTCCAGGTGATGTTTAACGAAAGCAGAATACAGTGTATTATTACTTTCCTCAGTCTGTACACTGCGCCCCCATGTATGCAGCCTACAATTTCATTGGCTATTTTTTTTAAAAATTGTCACAGCCCCCATATCACACTGTTGAATCATATTTAGCCTGTGGTTTGTTAAGACTTCTTCTCACGATGTAAATTGCAGGTGGCGAACCTGTGGGCCTCTAGCTGTTTGTGGATTCCACCTCCTATCAGCCTCAGTCAATGGTCAATGGTGATTGGAGTTGTCCAACAGCATCTGAGATAGATGTGTATTGGACTGACATTAACCACAAACCAGGTTGGCCTGCATCATATCAGATTTGGTGCTTCCTGAGGTGAAGTAGTCTTAGCTTCCAGAACTGGAGCTGGACCCCCATCTGAAATATCATACAACCTTTGTGCTTTGGAAAACCAGGGGGAAGTTTTAAAAAAATATTTTAAGGGTACATTTCTATGGAAACACCCAGGGTTTAGGAGAGGAGGGAGAGACAGCATGGTATAGTGGTTTGAGTGTTGGACTACAACTCTGGGGTTCGAATCCCAGCTTGGTCATGGAAACCCACTGGGTAAGTCACATTCCTTGGGCAAGTCGCACTCTCTCACCCTCAGAGGAAGGCAAGCCTCTTCTGAACAAATCTTGTTAAGAAAACCCTATGATAGGTTTGCCTTAGGGTCATCCTAAGTTGGAAACAACTTGAAGGCACACAACAACAATAGGAAAGGAGAGAAAGAAGAAGTGGGCTTAAGTGATAGAAAGTTGTACCTTCTAATCATAGAGCACACTTACGAAGGATTCTTCACTTGCTGTGCCTAAAGAAAAGCAACATTTGTGGGTATTTTTGAGAAGATCTCCTGTGATATCATCTAACTCTCCATTTTGTGGGGGGGGGCACTTTGCCCCCTGGGATCAATTCTGTTCTCCATCCTGTCACACATCTAACACATCAACTAATTTCCCCCATTCTCTTCTTTCATTCTATTCTGTACTGTCACACAGACCATTTTATATAAGTTTTATCCTTTTATTGGTTGCCTACATGACAAAAAAATTAAATAAATCCAGGAACAATTTGGGAAGAATATCATAGGTCCTCATGTTCAGTGGGCCAGATACACACTGTTTGGAAGGAGAGGGGCTGAAAACTCCATATAGACTGTGATAACAGCTTTCGCTGTTTTTCGTGGTCTTTTTTTAAAAAGTGCAGGAAAACCTACACAATTGGTTGTCTGATCAACCAGCAACCATCTCGAAATAGGGTCACACAGCAGAGCTGAAATTTGATTGGTCATACCTCAGAGGGGGTGGGCTTGCAAGGGATGCCTTGCAATGCAGGATCCGCTATTGCTGTTATTGTATGGAACAGATATGACAGTAACATGGAGTGGCTCTTCCGACCAGTCTCCTCATTTTGCCACCACCGCAGCCCTCCGTCTGCCTGCTCTGCTCCTCTCTCCCTTCCCTCACCCCTTTCCTGCGCTTGCTCCTCGGACTGGTGACAACCAGCGAGCAAGCGAGGGAGCAGTTAGGGCCCCCTCCCCAGAACAAGGCCCCAAAGGGACCGCCCACCTCCCCGCCCTCCAGTCAGGAAAGCTGAGCCCTCACTCACTTCCTCCCTCGGCCCAGCCCTTCTGATTGGGGACAGGGCAATGGCTGCCTTTCGGCTGGGGCTCGGGGGAGAGCCCTTCAGTGGTGGCTCTTCAGCTGCCCATCCCTCTGTGTCCCCAGCAGCAGAGGATTCCTATGACGGGTGGTATGTGTTGTGCATGCTGGGTTTGCCCTTCTCAGCCCTCGCCTGGCATCCCAGCCCTTGGCTGCTGCTGTGGCTGAGGGCTCGGGCGTCTGTCAGGCAGTCACAGAGGCTGAGCCCTTGGCCACAACAGCCACAGCCACCGCCGAGAGCTGGGGCACCAGGTGGTACAGGTGAGGGCTAAGTGGGGCAGACGTGGTACGCACAACATGGACCTCCCATCCCGGGAAGCCTCTGCTGCTGGGGACATGGAGGGATGGGCAGCTGAAGGGCCACTGCCCAAGGGCTCCCCCTCAAGCCCCAGCCAACAGGCAGCCGCTGCCCTTCCCCAAGCTGAAGTGCCAGACCGAGGGAGTGAGCGAGCGAGGGCTCAGCCTTCCTGATTGACTGATGGGTGGGTGGGTGATGGGTCTATTGGGAGCCGTGTGCTGGGGAGAGGTGCCTGGCTGCTCCCTCCCTCACTCGCTGGCTGTCATTGGTTCTTCCCTCTTCAGGATCAGGGCTGTGTTTAGTGGACTGTTGGCCGAGAGATAGTTTGCCCAGCCTTCAGAAATCTTCCCCCCATCCCCCTAGGTGGCCATGTGGACTACAAACTTGAGTATTTTCACTGTCACCAACTATGCGAATGCATCATGGGCATAACTTCAAACAGGACCAAAATGGAGATAACACGAAATTTCCCAAATTTAATTCTCCCATGTAGATGACCTAAGTGTCTTCTATAAATGATAGGGGAGTGTAAAGACTGTAACATTAATAACCTAACGTGGCTATGGAGTTGACCATATTGCAATAGGAATTGCAAAATTCTCTGTTGCTTTGCTTTTGGGAGAGTTATCTTGCACAGCCTTAACTCATGTATTTGGTAGTAGTCCTGTACTTAATAAAATTTGAGAAAGATTTTTTTTTTAAATGCCATTGAATTTTCACTACCTCATTTCTGAAAGAGAGAAACAGGTTGATTTTGCTCCTTAGCATGGAGCTCTGTTGTTATGCTACAGAGTTGCCTATTACCTGCTTATGCCCCCAGTCTTTTTTAATTCTCTGCTGAAAAGAAATCTCTATGCAGGGTTATTTTGAAATAATGACTGACATTATACCAAAGGCTCCAATTTCAAGCATGCTCAACGTTCCAGGTAAACCAGTTGAGCTCTAGACTCATAGCGAAGCAATCAGGTAGTGGCAGTAAAGTTGTAACAAGGGCAGTACTTATTACTAAATAGTACTTTTGTGCTTGAGACTGAATATAGACTTTGTGGCTTCAGCATTAAACCATTCCTGTCCTCTGCCTCAATTTTTTTTTTAAAAAAAATCTTCCATTCTGGTGTGTTGTGGAGAAGTTGGCAAGCTTCTTACTGTTTTGTGACATTTTTGGTTGGTCTTAAATTGCTGAATTTTGAATTCTGAATATCTCCTTATGGATCAGCATGGGTTTCTCTGCTTCATGTGTGTCTTAACCAATACCATACATATTTAGCTGTTTAGTAGAGAGATTGCAAAAGTGCAGGAGGATTTTTTCTCTCTCTCTCTGGCTTTTCTTCGCAAATGAAGATTCAGGAAGGACTCGTCCTGTGCTTTCTGCAAGCGCACTGATGACTAAAAAGGCCAATCCGAGATAAACAAGTCCGGTTGCAGAAAGCACAGCAGAAGGTCTCCTTGGGTGATGTTTCCGGGTTGTGATTCTTTCTGCGTTGTTGTTTCTCTTCAAGACTTGTTCGGCGTGAGTTCTCAAATAAGGCTGCAGCATTGTGGATAGTGCGTCTCCATGCCTCCCAATGTGAGACCAGGGCAGACCATTGTTGGTGATCAGTTTGGCCAAGCCTGAGATGTTGTTTCAGGGAATCCTTGTATTGCTTTTTTGGAGCACCCCTCTTACGCTGACCCGTGGCGAGTTCACCATAGAGTACTATTTTGGGGAGACGATGGTCCTCCATCCTAGAAATGTGCCCTGCCTAGCGCAGTTGTGTTCTCAATATCATAGCCTCAATGCTGGTGATCCCTGCTTGCTCAAGGACAGCAACATTCGTCACATAGTCAGTCCAGTGTATATTTAGGATTGTGCGTATACAGCGCTGATGGAAGCGTTCGAGGAGTCATAAGTGGTGGCGATAGGTGACCCATGTTTCAGACCCGTAAAGGAGAATAGACAGTACAATGGAGGATTTTCTACCACTTAATAAAGGGACTTTACTAGGGGAAGATGGTTGTTTTTATGCCTTCTATCCAGCAGATAAGACTGTGCAATCTGGAAAACCTGGCTCCCCATTTTTCTTTCCATTTGGTTAGTTCTAATAAAGCTGCAGTTCATCTGTGGATTTAGAAAGGGCAGTACTGGAATCTGTTACTTTAAAGTAGTGGGGAAAATGTGACTAGATGAGCGAATATGGGTTACGATCAGAGTAGGATTAAGAAGTGTATAAAGTACCTCAATTTTCTCAGGGGTTAGCAGTGTATAACCCCCGTGAAAGTGCAAAAACTGTGAATATCTCTAGGCCCCCCAAACCATATTTAACACAACATATTTAATACTGTCTCCACTTCTCCCCTACACCATTTTTAATAGGAATTTATAAGCCTCACCTTGTGGCCAGCCTGTAGTGTCACTTGCTGTTGCCTAGTGTGTAGATGAGCTTAAGGCACCAGCCAATGTGCATCTTATGGCAACCTCCACTCAGCCACTGCTGTCCCCGCTGCCTCAGCCACCACCACCTCCTCCTCCTGGCACAAGCAGAAGAGGCAGTTCCTGGGAGAACCAAACTCAGTTCAGATCTTGGAGCAGACAGGGAACCTGGCCAGGAGCAAGCACGGCAGCTGGAGCTCTGTTGCAGGTGGATTGTACTCCACCCAGTACCAGGCCTCACTGATCTGTAGCATGGCACTGTCCTGCCAGGCCTCCATATTGGGCATGTCCTTGGCCGTGGGCTGCCTGTCCTAGGAGCAGAGGCACACAGTGGGCCGAGGCAGCAGTGGCTGCATGGCCCCACAGGCATCAGTTTTGGACCACACTTTCTTGCTCTTCTTGGTGGCCTTTGCCAGCGTGTGGGCAAGTGCCTGTCCCGGGGGCTCTGCCTGCTCACGTTGCATGTGACGGGCATTACTGTCACCTAGCATAAATGAGATGCCGAGCTTCGGCTTAGCCAGGATGCAGAGAACTACGGCTTGCTCCATGGTGGTAGGGGGAATGGAGCCTCCATAGTGTGTCCCCCCCTTATGGCTTAACTCTGCCACCTCAGGCTGGAAAGGGCTCGCAAGGCTCGCAGAGAGACAGGAGATGAGGCTTGTAAGTCCCTATTACAAATGATGTGGGGAAGCAGGGACGGCAGCAAATAACCTGTGAATAGTCAAATCCACAAAAATTTAATGCGTGAATTTAGAGGGCTGACTGTATAGGCCACTGGCAACGGGAGAGCCAGGAGCAGGTTACAATAATGGCAAAGAAGCAAAGTAGGCTTACACCAAAACATTATCTCAGTAGTCTCCATTTGTGCTTACCTATTGTTATGTCAGAAATACAGTTACTTGTATTTGAGTTTCTCTCAGCACAGCATAGCATAGCATAGCATAGCATAGCATAAATATATGTGAATATTGAAGATTATCCTTTTAACATTTTAAGAGATTCAGAGTTATAAAGAATTCTCCATAATTTTGTATGATTCCCTCTCCCTCCCAGTATCATCAGACCATTTACTTTTGAATAAGCAGCAGATCTCTGCAGGCGTCTCTGAGATTCCCCATGTTGTCTGGATAGGTTTTCTTCCAGTTGCATCTGTCCTGTATGGAAAGAAACAGGAATATGTTAAGCCATTTATTGATGCTGTAGTGACAAGTGTAAACTGAGAATGAGGAAAGTGGCCTTGGTAAGCATAAGAGCTGCTTTGTACACACCATGTTACCAATGTGACATTTGCTGCAGTTGCTGGTGTCAAGGCTAAAGTATCTCTTGTGGAATGTACAGCAAGAGTCTATGTGTATCTGAGTGCATTTTTTCCCCTTAATGGAGAATATAACATGTTGAATAGAGCCATTTTTACTAACTTGTATAAACAATTCCTAGAAGATTGAAACAGTAGGCAGTGAAGCTTGTTAAAGGCTTCTTACTTTACAGGCTTTAAAGAATTTAGAATATGGTATGGCTTTTTCTTTAAAAAAAAAATCCAAACCCTTTCATAGACATGATTTCAGAGCTAGCATCAAGTCTGTACTGTGCTTGTCTTTTTAAAATACAAACATGCACTCTTACTCTTTCTATTTACTGAATCAGAACCCTACTGTTTCCACTAGCACTGTGTCTAATTTATGATGTGACCACAAAAACTAGAATTATTTATATGTTGGCACAAAACGGCACCACTGTAGTTAAGCGTCTGTTGGCATTTCCATTATAAATCCTCCCTTGGAGAAGTTTATAACTTGGCATTTTTACTTTGCTTCAGGCTCTCAACATGCTGTTTCTGTCCAAGCACAATTGTGCATGTTTTTTTAATAACAAAATTTAATTTAAATAAGCTTGGGTTACTTATTTATGTTTGAGAGCTGGTATCGCAGACTAGAGTTTGAGGCATGGTATTTAATATCAGTTGCTTATATTTGGTCAGAACTGTGGTGAAATAAAATAATAGGGGCTTGTAAGTGACTTTACAAACTTCCCCCCTTCTAAGTTACTAAATGACACAGGTCTGTATGTAATGATCTTTTGTGCAAGTTCTTTTTGACATATTGCTACAATATTGCAGTTTTTCCTTAAGGAAATCTTCACCCTAAGTGCATGTTTAATATGTAGTTTCTCTGTTAAAAAATACTCAGTAAAATTAGTCCATGGGTGTAGGAAACCACGTTTGTCAAATTCACTGAATGCTAATAAGTGAGTATCTAAACATAGCGTAGTGGCTTGAGTGTTGGACTATGACTCTGAAGACCAGGTTTCAAATACCCACTCAGCCATGGAGACCTTGGGCAAGTCACACTCTCTCAGCCTCAGAAGAAGGCAAAGGCAACCCCCCTCAGAACAAATCTTGCCAGAAAACCCCGTGCTGGGTTCACCTTAGGG
This sequence comes from Gambelia wislizenii, assembly GCA_030847615.1. Lineage (NCBI taxonomy): Eukaryota > Metazoa > Chordata > Lepidosauria > Squamata > Crotaphytidae > Gambelia > Gambelia wislizenii. Next base: position 106,661,334 of record JAUMIR010000006.1, read on the forward strand.
TTGGTGTAAGTCAGAAATCACTTGAAGGCACACAACAACAACAAAACAACAGTGGCACTTGGTTCTCTTGTGTTCATTTTCTCCTGTTGTCTTTCTCTGCTCTTTGTGTATGGGTCTTTGCTTCTGCTGATGCCTCTTTATTGTGTCTGAGGGAATGGCAATATATACCTGAGACACGTCTTGAGATGGGATGTAGGTGAGATTCCCTTTGGATGTTGCTCACTTTAGTCAGCAACAGCATTATTCTGAGTGATGCCACTCAGCTGGATTAACTTCCCATTATGCCCCTGATTTGGGGACATTTTAGGTTATGGTGGGAATTTTAAAGAGCAATTAGACCCAGCTCCAGATGTTGCTCAGAACATTGGCTACCCATCTCCCCAAAACTTTAAAACTAGGGCAAAGTGCCAAGGTGCTAGGACTCTGGGAAGCGCCTGAGGATACCAGGTGCTAATTCTATCCCTGCTTTGAGACTGACAGCTGGCAGGGAATTATTGAGACTTATTCTCATATGGAAAATTGGAAGCACCATGATTTTGCTGGGCAGGTATGTTAATTTGGGTGGGTGGAGGTTAAAAAATATGCATGTGACTCAAGTAACGAATGATTTCTTGGTAAGCTTTATGCATTACTTCAGGTAATTCTTCTCCAGCTGTTGATATCATTTCAGTAGGATTACCCTGTTAATCGTTATGTGTGCCTTCAAATTGCCTGTCGACTTATGGCAACCCCATGAATTTACACATTCTGTTTTTCTCTCCTGCTAATGTTTGGGCTATAGCTCAAAAGTGCTGTTTCCAAAGCCATCTCAGTTCAGGAAACAAATGGCATTCTTTATGTTTTTATACTATTAACAACTTGAATATCTTCCATGCCAGCTGATAAAGTGAAAGTGAGTATTCCCTAAATTCTGTTTGAACCCTGAATCTCCAAAGTAATATCCCTATAAATACAGAGTATTGTGAGGAGAGGAAGGTTTATGAGTCGCAAGGTACTTGTTCAGTAGGAGCAAGCTGAAATACACCTTGAAATATAACATTATTTTATTGCTTTGTGGTTTGTCTGGAATTCTAGCTCTGTTCCATGGCCAAGTACTGACACAGATTACCCAAATATTGTGGGTTTTCTCCTCAGTCTTAGTGCTGTTAGTTTACTCAGCTGGTCTTGCATTAGGTTATGGTTTTCATTGTCCCCAGCTTGTGTCATGAGTCATCTAGAAGTGTTGGTGAATATAACAGAGTCTTGACACTCTCTGCCATATTTGAGAATAAAATTCAATGAGCAATATTTAGGCATTGAAAACGGGTTAATCTGAATGTGCAAGGTGGGAGAGAGTGGTAGCTGTTAAAATGTTAAAGCAGCTCAACTCAGTTAAAAATTCCTCATACCTTCAAAAATAAGAGAGCAGAAGAAATTGGCACTAGCATCTTTTGAGGCTAAACAGAGGACTGGAAACCATGCAGTACAGTTGTCCCTCCATATCCACGTATTTGGTATCCATGGATTTAAGTATTCACAACTTGAAAATATTCTGTAAAAAATAATAATCCATAAAGCAAACCTTGATTTTGCCATTTAATATAAGGGACAACATTTTGCTATGCCATTGCATATATTGGGGCTTGAGTATTCACTGATTTTGGTACTCACGGGGAGTCCTGGAACCAAACCCCAGCGAGTATGAAGGGACAACTGTACAGTAGCTGTTCAAACATTTGCCTTGTGTTAGCTGTAACTGCCAGAAGAGGCAGTGTGTAGCCTTCAACTATGGAATAAGTTAAGTCTTAACCATGGGATTTCAATCAGTTTACTAGAATGGGAATGAGGAATCTTTGTCCCTCTAGCTATTTGGACTGCAACTGCCATAATCCTTTTCCATTAGCTGTGTTGGGTGGGGCTGATGAGAACTGTAGGTTTCCCACTGCTATATTTGAGAGACAGCTTTTATTACAGAGAGCAGAGGGCATGATCAGGGACCAAAAGTGTTACACCACATTTTTCCTCTTGAAAGTATTATAATTAACACAACTTGGGAACTGCAGGCACATTTAGTTTCTTGCAGATACTTATAGAATTCTCTCTCTCTCACTGTACACACACTCTCTCTAGTATATAATATTCTGTATAAATATAGTTTGCCTTCTTAAATTGATTTATATTTACTGTGTAAAAATAAAATTATGTTTTCTTAACATGAACTGGCATCATATTAATGATGTATACATGCACATGCAGGGCAAATTATTCATCATATTGCAACGGACATATTCTGTTGACAGTGGTGGGAGTGGAGTTGTGCGTACAGTAACATTACATGCTATGATGATTTGATTGTGTATTCCTGCATGGCAGGGGGTTGGACTGGATGGCTCTTGAGAGCTCTCCCAACTCTATGAATCTATGAGTTTATGAGTCTATGATTGCATGGTGCACATTTGGCATTGCAATTGTGCATTGCTCAACAGCACTCACTCATTGACGTGTGTTGTGCAATCTTGCTATTCTGCACGGGAGTTGTGTAGTAGTTGGTGTAGCATATCTCCACATGCAGATGCTTATGCTGCACTGAGGAAATATTACATTGCAGCCAATATGTGATATTGTTATACATCACCTCACATTTAACCCTTCAGAAGACCTAGCTCCCTGTGGAGCAAGACTTTTAAAATAATAATTATGACTCGGGAATATTGTTTATCTGAAGCTACTCTAATCTTATGGTTTACTCCACCCATCTTTTATATTTGAGTAGTTAAACTGATTTCCCACTATCTCAATCTGATACAAAAATGCATGTGTAATTGCTAACCTAAACTCTCAAGACAGAACCTGAGCTAATGCAGTTTTTAGAAAATGAAGAGGGGGAGGAAAACCCTTGCTTCACATTAAGGTTAAGGTCACTTGATTGTCTGCCAAATAGCTGGTTTAGCAACTGCAGGAAAATTGCAATTAAGTCAACATTCATATTTCCACAGGAAGACCTGCTATATAAATCAAAATTCTTTTAAAAGCAATAAAACCACCCTGTAAAACTCTAGCATCAGCTCTCAATTTGCAACATTTTCCAGATTATTAGAATAATTATTTTGCTTCAGGTATTTTAAAAGGTGACAGTTGGCTAGCATGGTAAAATGCAGCACAGATCAGAAGAAAATTTTTTTTGCAACAACAAAAAAAATAACTTAAATATATACTTCAATGACAGTTAACAGACAACAATGGTATTTTAAACCTTCAGTATACCTGCAACAGCGTTTGTCCACACATACAGAAGAGTTTCTGAATGGTCACACCTGTGAGCCATTTCCTGAAGAAACCCTATCAGGTTCAGAAGATACTTGCCTTAAGTAATGCTGAAGGTGCCAGATAGTACGGCCTACTGATGGCCTTTTGTAATGTTGTATGCCCAGAGCTTGGAAATCTTATGTTTTTGCCCTACTCTTTCAGAATTCCTCAGTCACTAAGGCCATTGGCTATGATGGTTGGGGTGGTGGTGGTTCTGGGAGCATTAGTCCAAAAAGTAACATTTTCGTGCTCTTCGTGTGACGGGTGTGTATTCACTAAGGGAACTTAAAGCTTTTCTCCCACAAAACTAAGTTGTAGGCGAGTACTGCTTTTTCGTTTATGACTCATAGCACAGTTACTTGCTTTAAAATCTACAAAAAGACATGTGTCAATTAAATTCCAGACTTTACATGCTACCCCTCCACACTGTTACCACAGCATATGGTAAACTGTTATAAAGACAAAAGAAGAGAGAAGCTTTGGAGACAGACCAAACTATTTTAATCAAAACAGATTTTCCTAAAACCATAGTACTAGATTCTGCTGGAACATATCGGCTTCATCCAGAAAGCTTGGAAGTAACTAGTTACATGGAGTTACTTGTAATTACTTGTAATTAATTCAATTTCCCAATAATTTAAAAATAACCAGGTTGCATTGTGACTGCAGTTTAGCAAGGGATACCTATTCCTTGTGCAATATTTTAGATTTTAGTTACTTTTACAGTTATGGGGGAGTGACCTTACTAAATGACACAGGAAGAATATCACATGGTTCAAGAGTTGATTTGAGCTGCTAGGTTCAGGTTTTTAAAAAAGTAACTACTGTATTAAAACTTTTAGTTACTGTTGAAGTTGGAAATAAATCGTTACTTTTTAAGAACAGCAATTATGACAATCACTAACTACTTTGGGGAAGGTTCCTTTTGAACTATAGCTTATTATTTTAAAAGGAATTTCCCAAGTTCTGGCTCTGAAGCTTCAGCTGAACTATAGAGGGAAGTTGTGTTGTTAGAAAAGCTTAACATTTCACAATTCAGTCAATGGGAAAAGGCTGAAACTCATTCTTTATGTGAACCTGTGTTTGGAATGTTGGCCTTTTTCAAACCACACCATGCACTTGCCCCAGCAAGGGTAGAAGGGTGTGGCTCTCTGGTTGGTTTACCTGATGACAGCTGCAGTTATCTGAGCTAGGCCAAGAGACTCTGAGTGGCCATTTTAATTTCCCACAGTGTTCTAGGGACATGCTGCATCAAGGGCACAATGGAAAATTTAAATGACTATTATATCACTGGAGTACCAGGCTGAGGAGAATTTTAAAACTTTAGCAGGCATCAGAGTTGACTTGAGGGCACACAACAAGAAACCAGGTATTAGTGGGCCTATGGAACTGTAAATGATTGTCATGGGAGATTATCAGACAGGAATGCAAAAAGTGAAGTGGGGAAGGTGATTGTTGCGGGACAGGGGCGGGAGTGGAAATTTTGGGACAGGAACACAAAAAGCATTCCTGTCCCGCACTCTCCACTCCCGCCTCTGTCCCGCAACAATCAGCCTCCCCACCACACTTACCTCCTCTCTCGTCAACAGGGCAGCCCAGGAGTGATCGGAGCTCTAACGGAGCTCCCTTCACTTCCTGGATCGAAATCCCGCCTGTTCACGCAAGAAGATGCAAGTGTGTGAAATTCAAAAATAAAAACACAGATACTCAAAAATAAGTTATAAAAAGCACAGAAACACACTTTAAAACTTCCAAGTAAATCAGGGAAGTTTTTAAAAAGTCCATCACTTACCTGGATGACCCGATCTCACCCAGAAGTGTTCTGGCAGGGACTGCCCGTTGACACTGGGATCTCGTCAGCAGCACAGTGCACTTTGTCATACAGCACCCGCAAAACAGCAGCAGAATGAGTGCATAACGATGGGGGATGACATTGTCTGGTAAGGAAGCCCTTTTGCGATCTCCTGGTGTTGTTATAATGCCACTTTTGACACGTCTGATAATTTCCATGTTTTGATGGCTGTCCTGCCATATCTATTGGAGAATGGAGAGAGATGCAGCGTCTATCGGTGTCCATACAGCTGGGGAAGAGGTGGGCAGAGTGTAGCCCACAACCTGCATTAGGCCAGATAAGTGCTTCTTTGCAGCCTCCTTGGTGCTCCAAAGAGTTTTTTTTTTCTTTCCCCCAAACAAAATTGACATTGTGGTTTGAAGCACAAAATTGGACAGCAGACCACTAAATGCACTGTAGTCAGTGGAGAAAGGAATAGCCAACATCATAGTATTATATTCAGTAGTCAGTATCAAAGTAAATATTATATTGGTTGTGTATCCCTTATCCAGAATTTTGAAACCCGAAATACTCCAAAATCTAAATTGTCCACATGGGTAGCTGAGATAGTGACACCTTTGCTTTTTGATGATTCCATGTACACGAGTTTTGTTTCATGCACAAAATTATTTAAAATATTGTATATAAAATTACCTTCAGGCTTTTGTATATATGAAACATAAATGAATTTTGTGTTTAAACCTGGGTCCCATCTCCAAAATATTTCATTATGTTTGTGTAAGTACAGTAGGATCCCCCTATCTGTGGGGGATTGGTTCCAGGGCCCCGCGGATAATGAAATAATAATAATGGATAATAATGAATGCCCCCATCCCAGGAGCGATCCCAGGGAGCAATCCCGGGGGCAAAGGGAGAAGAGAGCTGAGATCTCTCCTCCTCCCCCCTCCCTCCCTCCCTCATCCACCCCTCCCCCTGCTGTTGCCATCCATGGGTAATTGAATCAGCGTATGGTGAATCACCGGATGCGGAGGTGCTCCTGTATTCCAACATCCAAATAAATCCAAAATATGGAACACTTCTGGCCCGAAGCATTTCAGACAAGGGATACTCAACCTGTATTATAGTCAAATTAAGTATACTTTTTAATTTGTTAATAGTGACATAATCTTCCAAATACTATTTTTTTAAAAAGATGGGAGACTTTATTGTTTAATAATAACTGAGGGGAAGTGTGAAGTTGAAGGCTTTCACGGCCGGCATCCATAGATTTTCCTTTGGTTTTTTTCAGGCTGTGAGGCCATGTTCTGGAATAGTTTCTTTCTGACGTTTCGCCTGCATCTTTGGCTGGCATCCTCAGAGAATCCCCCTCTAAGGATGCCAGCCACAGATGCAGGCGAAACGTCAGAAAGAAATTATTCCCTAACATGGCCTCATAGCCCGAAAAAAAAAACAAAGGGGTATTTTATTAGTTAATAATGAAATTTAAATCCAAAAATATAAACAGAAAAGTAATTTGTATTTTATGTATCATTTCACTCTAAAAGTGACCTTTTTCTTGGGTCACACCTCTTCCCCATGCAGCCCTTGTGAAAAAGTGGCCCTGACAGTGTAGACATTGCTCATAAGCTAGAGATATACAGGCAGGGTCATGTTACTGTTTGTGTCTGGATCAGGATCTATCTTAGTTCTGAAAAAGCAATGTGTGTCTGTATCTCTGTATGTGTGTGCTTCAAGTGATACAACACTCTAAGGTAGTTTTCTGCAACAGGCTGCCAGCTATATATGTTCAATGACAATTTCTCTAATCCCCAGTTAATGTAGTTAATTGACATGATGACAGGGATGATGTGAGCTCTAGTCCAACACATCTAGAAGGCATCAGTTTTCTTACCTAAGCAAACCATTCTGTGGAGTATCAATCATATTGAATGTCAAAGGATTTTTTAAAAGCTAAAATTATGGGCATCACTACAGTTTCAGATTTTCACTTTGATCAGTTATTTGAAGATATTTTTTTAAACACACACACACACACACACACCCCTTTGTGGCCACTGAAATACCTTCATTTAATTTTCCAGACAAGGGCAAAGAAAATAAGTATGGGCTGATGTGATAATGGGTCATATTCGGCCTAGGTTAAAAACAAATATAATGCCCTAACATGACTATCTAAGACACAACTATTCTATGCATGATGCAGATGTTCTGGATCTTGGATGTTCATGGGGGCTGGTAGTCTGGACCATGTGGCCCAGTCTACAACCAGCTAACCAGGGTGAAGCAGATACCTCAGCCCCTGTGTCTCTCTTTGATTTTTTTCTCTGCTTCATGGTCGCCTCTGGGGCGCTTTCCTGGGAAGGATCCCAAAACCAGTACTGGTCATCTCATTGGGCAATTGTCTATGGTGATCCTGTTGCTCCTCCCAGATGTTGACCCAAGTAAATGTAGCTTAACCGAACACCTCATTAACCCTTTGCTTATTTGGAAGGGCAGCTATACCTCTCAGCTATGTTGTACAGATAATAGGGAGAGCCCATTCTCTCTCTTTCTCTCACTCACACACACACACATCTCAGATGGTCTGGCAATAGCTGGAGGCTGGGGCCACACTAGCTCTGATTTCATAATGTAACCCAGGAAAGGTCAAAGTGAAAACATGCATGCAAACATACCATACACAAGTTAACTATACTGTCAACTAGAAGAATCTGAGCACCCTTTTGGTTTGATCAGTCAACCAATTACAAATCCACCTTACAATAGCATTGTATAGCCCACATTTTACTAGCCTAATTGCAAGAATATCATGGGGGACTTTGTTGAAGGCCTTACTGAAATCAAGATACATTCACTACATTCCAAGTCAAAGTCTTAGAGGGACAGATTTCACTGGAGCAGTTTCTTGTTAGCTCCTAGGTTGAATAGACTCAAGCAGAGTAATTGATTTCCCTTTACAGAAAGAAGAGAGGGAGAGACAAGGACAGGACAGTGCAGAGAGAGATCCTGAGCTAATCTCCCTCACATTGCTTCCCTACTACAGCTAACACCTTATTTCTTAGACTTGTCATGCCTTAGGCTACAGTCTTAGACTATGATCCTATATATCCCTGTTGTATAATAAAAGTGGGAAATACGTGACTGTACAGAATAGCTGGACTGCACGTCCCATCAGCTCTATCATTGCTTATGTTGGCTATGGAAATTCAGTTGGGTGGCATCTCCAGAGCCACATGTTCACCACTTGTGTGATGCACTGGGATGTATAATAGGAGGAAGTCCCATTGAACTCTGTGAAGCTTGCTTCTGAAAACTTGCATAAAACTGTACTCAGTATTTTGAAAATTTGTAAGGGGCAGTGAAGCTACTAATCATCCATTCATATAGAACACTGTAGGACTAATTAGTGATATGCCTTGCCTTGCATGGCCAGAAAAGGTTTCTGGAAGTGCATAGCTCTCCATTTTGATCACAGTTTTTATATGAAGAACAAGGATTGAATTTTCCTCACATGTTTTTTCACCTTAAATTTGTTCTTACCTCCATTGATGACTCCTCTTAAAGAAAGAAAGCAGAGTAAAATTACAGTACAGTAATAACCTCTGATTGTACTTTTACCAACATCTTTAACCTGTAGTAGATATTGATTTTTAAGTCTTTTCCTTTTGGGGGTGGGGAGAAGATGCATGTACTACAAGTTCACCCTGTATCCACGGGAGATATATTCCAAGACTCCTGTGGATACCTGAAACTGTGGATTATAGGGAACCTTATTATTTCAATGAGATGAACACCAGAAGTTGACCACAGAATCACATTGGAGGACCTAGAAATGGCCAGAGAGAACTATTTTTCCCCAGATGTGGATAAGTGAAACCATGGATAGCAAATCCATGGGTGTGGGAGGATGACTTGCATATTCATAAATGGGTTCTGTTCCAGGACTGGCTTTGCCATTAGACAGCTTTCTCATGGGGCAAATGTGTGTGTGTGTGTATGCATGCATGAGGGAGAGAGCGTGGGGTCATGTGTGCATAGAGCAGCAGTGAAGTTCTTATGAACAGAGTAGTATATACATGTCTCCTGCCTATGTCCTGTAAAGTCCCTTGCAATGCAGTAAAGCAGTGGTTCTTAAGCTGATTGATGTGCAGGACCAATGCTTACCTCCCCCCATGTATGCCAGGGACCAGTACCATATTTGTGCCCATTCACTATAAATATTTCTTGGAAACCTGCTGTGGATTAGAAGTTAATAGCTGCTGAACCAGTACTGGTCCATGGACCACCATTTTGAGTAGTACTGCAGTAAAGAATGCTATCCCCATTAAAGTAAATCTTGGGTAAGGACTCCCTTTGCATGTGGAGAGCCATCTTGTCCTTTGCCTAGGCTGCAAACTAGCCTGGCCTGGCCCTTGCCCTCAGCATTTCATAGATGGAAACGTCCTATTTGAGTCAGCAAAACATGGCATACATGAAGGCATTGCACAAGTGACACCATTTCTCTTTCCTGAATCCACAGATATAGTGCAGACATCTTGTGTAGGTTTTCACATGAGCCGGAAGTACATACCATTTGGATTCTGGCTATATATTGTGTAGGCGCCTCCCTCCAGTGTTCATACCATGCATACAGACCTGGGGAAGAGTTAACATCACTCGTGTGACAATGGGAAGAGAGGCTATGTGATATGGCTCCACTCCTTGCTTGGTTGTTCAGGTAAATCATGTTTTACAGGCCTAAATAGGGATAAGCTCCTGTTAGAGAGGCATTCTTCCTTTTCAAAGTCTTTGTTACATTTTGGTAGATGTTATTTGTGAGAGCCAAGTATAGGCAACTGAGTAATATAAAAAGAAGCCTAATTTTGAACAGCTAAAAATGAGTTGTGAAGGGCTAAAATGAATCCTGAGGCTTGTCTACACGAGCCCCAAAACCCGTAACACCCCACAGTAAAAGCAAGTTGCAGCAGCTGCAACTTGTCTTAATGGTCCTTTTGCCCCCAGCAGCCCTCATAAGCTTCGTGTGCTAGATGACAGCCGGGGGGATGGTAAACAGGGAAGGAAGATGAGGAAAAGAGAGCTCACCCCCTTTTTCCCATTCCTGCAGGGGCTGTAGCAGCGGCGGCGGCACAGGGTGAATGGGGAAGGAAGAAGAGGAGGAAAGAGTTTGTTTTCTTTCTCCCATCCCCACTTGGGGGGAAATAGCAGCTGTAGGCACTTGCCCTGTCAGCAAGCCCTGCCCCTGCTCTTGTCCAGCCAAACATGGTTGTGCTTCCTGTGTTACAGGACAGCGATTCCTATTGAGTCGCTGTCCTAACAAGGGGGGATGTGCACCCCATTGCTGTTTTTTTTAAAAAAAATGTTGGGGAAAGCTACAAAGGCTTTTCTCCTGAGGTTTTTGGCTTTTTTTGCCCCCCTCTTTCACGATACGTTGACATGTCATGGGATCTCATTTAGCTAGGCTGTATTCCCTGTGATTTCTGTGAGGGTTATTTTGACCATTTAGATAACCCCCTGGAGGTGCACATGCTATATTATTTTATTCTTTTTATGGTTTTCAATAATTACGTATTGTTTTAAGTGTTGATGTTTTAATATGGCAGCTAATTTAATTGTTGTTAACTTCTTATTAGTTATTTTTAATCCATGTGCCTTGTTTTAACTTGCACGGGAGATGCCTTGGGTCCCTGTCAGGGGAAAGATGGGATATAAATTAAATAAATAGATTGGATTTTAAGGGTCAGATTCTCTAATATAAAAATGCCTGTGTTTTGAGCTCTTCTGGGGAGGCCTTTCTCTCTGTCCCACCACCTAATATGTATACCTGGTGGAAATGCAGGAGAGGGCCTTTTTGGTGGCTGCTCCCAGGCTCTGGAATTCCCTTCCCAGAGAGGCTAGACTAGTACCCTGCTTATTGTTTTTCTACCGGCAGGTAAAGATTTTTGTTTTGTTAGGCCTTGGAATTTTCTGTTTGCTGTTTTTCTTTTATTGGTTTATATTTTTAAAAAGTTTTTTTTAATAGCTCAATTATATTTTTAACTTGTACAAGTTGTGAATTATTTAAGCTATATTTGTTTTAAATGCTATAAGCTGCTTTGGGTCCCAAACTGGAAAACAGGCATGATGATGATGATGATGATGATGACAACAATAACAACAACAACTAATTAATAATAGTGTTGTTTTATCCATTGATTTTGTGAAACATTTTTAGCTGATTCAGCATCAAGAGTAAAACAATAAATTAAATAAATTTATTATTAAATCCATCAAGAATGTGGATTTAGCACATCTGAATTGCCAGTGTTGAAACCAATAGTTTCTTTTTAAGAGACACCATGAAAAAAGTGGATTGTTTCTCATGCTAAGGATCAAATCTTTAGGCTGATGTAATGAGAATTTAGTAAGGCATTTATGATAGTACAGTATCTCTCTCTGAAAGATTATTAGTTTCCTCAGTTTCTTCATTATATTATTAAAAACCTATTTACTTATAATTAGTTTCATTAGTAATTCACCTCATCATGTGGCTGCCAACAGCGTGCTTCAGGGGTGCACAACCCACTGCCCTTCAGATGTCATTGGACTCCTGTTCCTAACATCCCTGACCATTGGCCTGGACAGAGAGCCGGTGGCACTCCACTTGTTGGACTTCAACCCTTGTGAGTTCTGGCCAGTATAATTAATGGTCAGGCGTTGTGGGAGTTGTAACCACTGCTATAAGTGATTGCACACATTCTTGAGGCTGGAAACCTGAGAAACTCACTCACTAAATGTAGTGTGTGAGGGCTGTTCCCCTTTTGAAGTTCAGTTCAAAAGTGTTACTCATTACCTTTTAAAGCTCTGTAGGATCATCTCCTACCATATGATCCTGCTCATGCACTCAGTTTATTGGAAGAGGGCCTCAACATCCTGCCATCATAAGGAGTTAAGTTAGCAGGTTAATGGAGAAGTGGAGATTCAAACTTCTCCAAAACAGATCTCCAAAGTGACCTCCAGATTTTGCCCTAGGAGGTCTCTGCTCAGCCATGGAAACCCGCTGGGTGACCATGGGCAAGTCACACTTTCTCAGCCTCAGAAGAAGGCAAAAGCAAACCTCCTTTGAACAAATCTTGCCAAGAAAACCCTGTGATGGGTTTGCCCTAGGGTGTCTATAAGTTTGGAATGACTTGAAGGCACACAACAGCAACAAAATCCACTTGTCCCTTTCCTTCATGATTTTTTTTGAAGCTATTAGTTTTGATGATACTTGACCCTTTCCAGCTGTTATCTACCAATTCTATCCCCTCTCCTCACCACCCTTGATAGTATAGTCTATATAGTCTATCATGTTGTGACTTTAACTATCTTGATTGTAAATTGCCTTGGGCATTTCCATATGAAATGGAATGTAGAGTATCAGTGCTGAATAATGAACGTTATAGATTAAATAATCTGGTCAGTCCCAATTAGAGTAGATTCACTAAATCAACATTAACTTGATAATTCAACACTTACATAAGTTCCATCACTTCATTGGGTCTTCTATTTATTTAGTTATTTATTTAGAGCACATATACCCTACCCTTCAGCTAAAAAGGCTTCCAGAGCTGCTTATAGGTTGTTAATATGACAGTTCCTTGCCCTGAATCTTACAGTATAAAAAGACAGGATGGACAAGGAAAAGAGGATTGCAATTGGGGAGGGTTGGATTAAGTCCAGCAGAAGCTGGCTGTTCTTATCACCCTCAGAGGCCACAACAATGGCAGTTGCAATGGAAGGGGGGGGGCTCTCACCAGCCATTAGTCCAAGGCTTGATGGAGCTGTGCCTAGTTGCTCTTCTGTCCCTCAGGGGCCACAGAAGTGGCAGTTGGAATGGAGAGAGGACCTCTTTCCTGTAACTGGGCCAAGGCAGGATGGAGTTGTACACGGCTGATCTTCTCTTCCTCAGAGGACAGAGCAATGGCAGTTGGAGGGGAGGGCAGGATTAAACAGAATTAGAGTGAAGACCAGTTAGAAAGAATAGATAAGATCTGCATAGGGTTTTGGGAGCTGGGAATGTGGGAAGAATGTGTTAATGTTTAACTTTTATTGATAAATCTTTATTGATTTTATTTTCTACAACTGTGCCTGACTGTTTTCATTTAATAATTGAAACGAAGAACTGGTCACACTTTACCACACTGAACCCACTGATCAACACAACAGCTTGTTCAGAATAGCAGCCACCTTAAAGCCTGAGCACTAAATCCAGGGAGGGATCCTAAAGGTAAAAAGGTGAGGAATTGGAGCCCCTGTGTTTGACATGCAGAGCCAAGCTGGATAGGGATTCTGTCATATGTACTTGGTCTACTCTAGTTGGGAGTACTTGGTCTACTCTAGTTGGCATCTCAGATGCCAAGATTGACAAAGAGATCGATCGCAGATTAGCAAAGGCATATAGCGCATTTGGAAGACTTCACAAAAGAGTCTGGAGTAATAAACACCTGAGGCGAAGCACAAAAATCAGTGTGTATAGAGCCATTGTACTATCTATTCTCCTTTATGGATCTGAAACATGGGTCACCTATTGCCACCACCTACTGCCACCACCTACGACTCATCGAACTCTTTCATCAGCGCTGTATATGCACAATCCTAAATATACACTGGACTGACTATGTGATGAGTGTTGCTGTCCTTGAGCAAGCAGGGATCACCAGCATTGAGGCCATGATATTGAGAACACAGCTGTGCTGGGCAGGGCACATTTCTAGGATGGAGGACCATCGTCTCCCCAAAATAGTACTCTACGGTGAACTCGCCATGGGTCAGTGTAAGAGGGGTGCTCCAAAAAAACGATATAAGGACTCCCTGAAACAACATCTCAGGCTCGGCCAAATTGATCACCAACAATGGTCTGCCCTGGCCTCACATCGGGAGGCATGGAGACGCACTATCCACAATGCTGCAGCCTTATTTGAGAACTCACGCCGAACAAGTCTTGAAGACAAATGACAACGCAGAAAGAATCACAACCTGGAAACATCACCCAAGGAGACCTTCTGCTGTGCTTTCTGCAACCAGACTTGTTTATCTCTGATTGGCCTTTTTAGTCACCAGCGCGCTTGCAGAAAGCGCAGGATGAGTCCTTCCTGAATCTTCATTTGCAAAGAAAAGCCAGAGAGACTAGTTGGGAGTAGAACTAACAATAGGATTCTTGCCTATGGTATTAAAAAAGTGGCTATGATCTGAGGGTTCAAGCTCCACAGAGCTTAAGCATCATATTTGTCTCCCTGCTTCCTCCCTTCAGTTCCCTATAAACTGAGTTGAAAGATAGTAACTTGCCCAAGGCCACCCAGTGAGCTTTATGGCTGAGAGGGTCTTTGAACCCAGGTCTCCCCAGACAAAGTCCCAACATTCTATCTACTTCACTACACCTCACTGACTGAGGTTTTTATAGGTATAGCTACTAGTACTTCAGACTGGAAATGGTAAAGCTACACTCTTCAGCATGAACACTGGCCCAAGAGAGATTATAAACCATTTTGAACAAAATTTATTTAACCTATTAAAAAGCCGACCTTAAACTGCAGTTAATTAGTTTACACTATTACCTCACATTTCTGCCAAGGCCTAAAATTCGCTCAGAGTAAAAGGAGCTATATCAGGTGAGTTGACTGTTGCCCATATGGAACTTTAAGATAATGATGAGTTTAAATTTCCTCTTAGAGCTAAGTGAGAATAAAACTGAAGGCAATAAATACTGTTGGCCAAAGCCATTAAACCAAAAAGCTGGGAATTCTCCAGTTCTTGACTTAAATTGTTTGTTTATCAGCTGGCGCCTAGTCTGGAGTCAAGAGCTGGAGATTTCTATCTGTGACAGAACTTTGAAACTCTTGCAGGACACTTTCATTTTAACTTAAGGTAACTTGAGTTTATAGCTTTGGCTTTAAAGATTACTAATGATTTACTCATTTCCTTACCATTTAACCAGAGTGGACTTTTTTCCCAGGAAGGGATCTGTGTTTATTTAGGGTCTTTGTCTGCGGAGGGATTAAAAGGCAGCCCACCAGCATAGTGAACTTGATGGCAATAAAGGGTCACCAAAACACACCATAAAAACATTCTTACTATGGAATTAATTATACAGTGTAATTTTACAAAGCATTTCGGCAACCCGTCTTTTAGGTTTCAGCAACATTTTAATTTTTCTTCAGAAGTGGGGTGGGGGGGAAGGATAATTTTTATTTAATGTTAAGAAGCCTGATGCATACATAAACTGATCCAGACATTCAACTTACAAAGACTTGGAACAACTGGGAAATCCCAGCTCTCGTTTCTTCTACATGTATAGATGTTAAATACCTCATTAGATTGTATGCAATGAAGATAAAAGTATTTTTTGACAGATGCAATGTTAGCTATTTGGTGCAGCCAATAGATAGATAGCTAGATAGTGTGTGTGTGTGTGTGTGTGTGTTTGTATCTCATCCCACTGTTCATGCTTGATGTTTTTTCTTCCAAACATCTCAGCCTCTTCAAAGTAATCCATTCATTTTCCACACCACCAGGTGGCATTGCAACCAAACCTGGTTTAAAATAGGAGATGGATGTAATTGGAAATATTTTGACAGAAGAGATAAGGACTGGAAAATTAATTTCTGTCTTCTTAAATAGTTCCTTAACACTAATCCTTGCTGTTTGGGGCACCTAGTTGAGATATCAGGTCTTCATGCAGTATACAAACAAGTGCTCACTCCCTTTCTCTCACACACATACACCCCAAATGTATCTGCAGGTTACTGTTGTGTGTGTGTGTGGGGGGAAAACAACTGACATGATCTGTGTAAAGGGGATGGTATCTAATGATTATTCTTCCTTGTTTATATAAACATGCTATATTGCTTTGTTGTTATGTGCCTTCAGGTCATTTCTGACTTACGGCAACTCTATGGCAAACCTGTCATGGGGTTTTCTTGGCATGTTTAGTCAGAAGAGGCTTGCCGTTATCCTTTATCTTAGTCTTTAAAAGTGTAACTTGCCCAGGGTTGCTCAGTGGGTTTACATGGCTGAGTGGAGATTTGAACCCCTTGTCTCTCAGAGTCCTAATCCAGCACTCAAACCACTACACTACATGGTTTAGCATTTAGTTTGCTATTAGAGAGGGATTCTGTAATTTATTCCTTGTTTTAGTTTCTTTGAATTTTTTTAGGCAAAAGGTTTTCAAGGCAACTTATTCTTAAAAGCTTATTGCCTAACCCACTGGGCTCTTTAGGCTTGCTGCAGGAGGATGGGGTGGCTCGAACACCCTTTCTATGTGCTCCACTTTGCACAGGATCCTATAGCATACAAGTAGAAAAAGTGGGCACAGAGATGAGACTTGCACACATACCAGTGGTTGCATGTGATTAAACAACACATGGTTTAACTGGTGCATGTGAAGAAGGTGCCAAGTAGTGGCATCACAGTGCGTCACAATGACGATAATTCCATGCCACACAACCACAGTGGTCCATATTGAAATGCTCATTGCATATTTGTATGTAACATTTTTCTGGATTTACTGTATGTAATTGTTATCCTTGAGAGCCAGCATGGTGTACTGGCAAAGCCAAGCCCCCCTGAACAAATTTTGCCAAGAAACCCCATTATAGGTTTGGCATAGGGCTGGCATAGGTTGGAAATAATTTGAAGGCACACAACAACAACAACAACAACTATTATTATTATTATTATTATTATCATTATTATTATCATCCAAGGGTATTTAGTTGCATGCAACTGTGTGCAGATGTTTTGCAGCAGAATTGGAGTAAATAAATGTTTGGGAGAGTGATATTGTTTACGTTGCCTGTGTCATATGTAAAGGAAACTTTACAGTTACTCTGATGGTTGTGGGATGTTTCTGATATACCACGCAAAGTTTGGAAACATTTTCCCAGCCATTATGGCCAGTGGATTTGGAGGGGGTGGTGAATCTAGTAGCTGTAATTCAAAAAAGTAACTTTTCCAAGTGGTGGCATCAACCAAATACTAGGTTGTCTCCAAAGTTTCACTGGATCATCCAATACTTTGCTTGCCAGTTCTGAGACTTAAACATAATGAAATTCTTGTATCTCAGATTACTTTTTTTCTGATTGGGTTATTCTTCAACAAACAAAATCTCAGTTCTTTTTAAAGTTTCCATACTATGTCTAAGACACTTAAAAAAATACTTTATAATTATTTGAAAAAGCTTTATATTTTGCTAAATCAAATCAGGAAAGGGCAATAAGAAAGAAAATTTGTTTCCTGGGAGCAATATTTTACTCTGTCTGTGTTTTATTCTTGCTTAATTCATGAAGGTGATAATTTATCAACAGCTTTATGAAGTGCCATTCATCTTACACCATTACTCTTTCTCTTCAAGTATTTAATGTGTATAATCTGTTGAGAAATGTATATGCTTTCAAAGTAAGTGTCTTTGACCTCCCACCTTGTCCTCAGACCCAAGCATATATCTTCTGGCCTACTTGTACAAAGAGTAATTTGGATATTTTATATCTCAAAACCTAAAGCCCCAAGTATTTTAAAATGATGAAAAGATGCCACATTATAATTTACATAGGTGGTGTGTTTTTAAATGCTTTTACTTAAAGCAGACATACTTACTGGTTAAGAGCCACAGTATAAGGTAATTGTGACTTTTGACCCTCAACATTACACTTTTAAATTTGATACTGCAGTCTGTTTCTAAGCTTTGTTGTGTGTGATATTGCTACTTATTTAACATCAAAAAGCTGTGGTAGTTTGCCTTTATAGATTGTGCCTGTGCTCTGGAATGGCCTCCTGCTGTCCCTCAACCCTTGCTTGTTTTTAACGTGTCATTTTTTCTCACCAGAGCCCTTAATAAGCAAGACTTTAGCTAACACACTAGGCTTTATCAAATCTGATTCAGCAGAGACTGGGCTTGAGTAACAGCCCAATTCATTAACACACATAACAGCTTGGGCCCTCTCTTGGAGCTCTTAATGATGTTGTGGAGTAATGACATGCACATGCAGATTTTTACATTGCATGTAATCTTTGTGTTTTCCCACTTTTTTCCCCTTTTAGCAGACATTGCTTTAGGTCTGGAGTAAATGAGTGTTTTTCTGCAAAGATTCCCAAAGTAAACTGGCCTCATTAAAAATAATGGTTGCTGCAGGGGGGGAAAATCCCAAGTTAAAAAGTGCAAACGTATAGAGCCACTTAAGTAATTGTAACTACAGTATAGATTCTCTACAAGTTCTGTTTGGAACAGCACCAATTGCTAGTGTGTGTTGCTATGGGAACCTCTGTGCAGAGGTGAAAAATAAGAGCACTTGTGTTAAAGGGGAAAAATTGAATAATAGCTCTCAGGTTGAACTAATCCATTGCCAAAGTGTATATATTACAATGGGAATACAATAATAGGTTTCATAGAGTTCCTCCTCCACTTGAGTATGTTTGAGGTTACTTTTGAATGTATTAAGACAAAAGAGCATGTCAGTATATGAATATGACCATTTAAAATAAGGGCTTTTTATTTTTATTTGAGAAAGCCAATATTTGGGGGCAGTAGTGTATGGAAAATGTCTTTAATAAAATCAACTGCTCTTGCTGCAGATCCTATAAAACTATGCAGTGTAACAGTTGGTGCAAGAGCAGAGCTTTGAATAGGTAGGTAGCAGTGGTTGAAGTGAGATAGATGGTAATCAGAGAAAGAGTCTCTTCAGTTGTGACACCTTGTTTATGAAATGTGCATCCAGCAGGCCTTGCCTTGTAGCAACTCCATTGTCTTTTCGGCAGTAGATGAAGATGTTTTTATTTGCCCAGGCATTCCAGCATGGAATGTGAATTGGTTGGCTGAACAGGTCTTATCTATTCTGCTGAAATTTCACACTGAGTTTTAATGCTGCTGTCCTGCTTTGTTGTTCACCTTAATTGGGATTTTATATTGATGTACTACTTACTAGTGTGTTTTATGCTGTTCTGAAGGCAGCCTAAATATTTGTAAAGGTTCGAAGGGGAAGGATTATTGCTTCAAATGTGGCTCTTTAACTAATTTGTTTAGCATTACACTTATAGGATTGGACCCTTAATATAGATAGTCTTTAGATGATAGTGATTGCACTTTTTTTAGATTGTCATGTGACTGTATGTATCCTTTTATTTTAAAATGTTTTTGTATCCATGAAAATAGAAAATTGACACGTGATCGTGTCAGATGATTGGCTGACTACTTGGCCTACTACTGAGTTCAAAAATTAAAATTTAAACTCAGTAGACATTAGAAGTAAAAAAAACAACTGTAATTGCTCAGAATAGTTCAGTATCATGCAATGTGTTTCATAGCTTAATACTTAATAACTGAAATATTCTCATTAATAAGTAACATCTGTGACCTATTATAAACTTTGTATATTTAATTGTATCATCAAATTCCTTTTCTGGGATTAGCAAATCCCAGAAGAGTCTACAAACTGGATATTTAGTTATTAATTTTGGCTGTGCAAGTGGTAAACCTGCAAGAAAACAACACTTTAAACTAGCAGGAGGTCAACAGATCAACAAATCAGTCAGTTCTGGTAATATTATTCTTAGGTTTGAATTTATTGTTGTTGTTGTTGTTGTAAGAAATTATAGTTATAATAAAAGATTACACTTTTAAAAGAATTGTCATGGGGACACTAGTCTGTGGATACTAAAAAAACACATTGATAGGTTTATAGAAAAACCTAGTAATAAACATTCTGAGTTGAGCAAGGCTGCATCAGTAAAAATAGTTTTAAAATTTTGCAGAACATTAATCAATTTATTTCTGTGGAAAATGGTTTCTTGTAACTAGCCTGGGTCTAAAGACTTTAACTATACATATTGACGATAGCTCAGAACTATAGTTCTTTGCAGAAACCATTGATGATATTCCTAGACTTTTGAAAAGTTGCTTTTTAGGATTGCAACTTCCAGAATCTTCTTCCAAGGAGCTGTAGTCCAAAAGAGGAACTTTTCAAAATGCTCAATACTTATATGGATTCCTTTCCCTCTTCTCATTTTTACTTTGTGATCAGACATTTCCCTAGATGGTCTATGTATTTGTCACTCTCAGAACCATGTGTAGTTGGCCATCTTTTAGGACATTGGAGAGTTACACAGGTTTCACATTGGCACATAATTCAAAGAAAGTGACATTATTAACTGAAGAACTGATACAGCTTTATCCGTTCCTGATACAGCTATTTTAGGTAGTTTATGAAACCTTGCTTTTCATTTAAAATGAGTACTTATTCATAGGTGACAATAGATTTCCGTATTAAGAGTTTTGTTTTTAATTACCAGGGCAAATAGACACACATATACATACACACAAACAACAACAATAACAACATCAACAACTAAGGCAGATATAAGAAGAAACAAGCACAGAATAGTAAAGCATTATGAGCTGTATCCTGTGTCCTCGCTTAGTTGTTGAAGATTGGAAGATGCGGTCTGAGTGTTAGAGAGAAGATAATCCAACATTACCGAAAGCATAATTTATAAAGCTCGTCTTCCTGTGAGTGATTTAAGCCCTCTCATATATCCAGAACCTATGACATCCTTAACATTACATCAAGCCCCTCCCTTATAGGAAGCCCAGAGACTTGTCAATGGGGTACTTTCCCATTTTATCCTCTCAACAATTCTTTGTTGTAGGTTAGATTGAGGTATCAATTAGCCCAAAGTCAGCCAAACTTCTTTAAGCATCATGAACCCTGATATCCTCTGTCACAGTCTGAAACTCCTTTGAACCAGATCTGTCAGATGATGAGCTTGAACAGCTTTTAAAAAGCACTAAAGATGGATCTCTTTCGGCAGGCTTTCCTGATTAGATCCCGGCCTCAGGAGCTGCCACTCCTGGGCTCTTTTAGTCTTGCTGGCTGTTGGTTTTTGTATTTTTTTTTTATGTGATTTTAGTTTAGGTGGTTTTTAATTTTATACTAGTTTAATATCTTTTTATGGGGGAGGGTGGGAGTTGGTGGTGCTTAGGGATTTTAGTCAGCATTGTTGTATTTTACCGCCCTGATTGTTTTTAACAGAGGGGTGGGGTAAAAATAAATTTTATTATTTATTATTTATTATTATTTATTATTTATTATTATTATTAACTTCACACATTTTACTTTCACAGGATGATTCCTTAAATGAAGACAGGGAAGTGAAATATAGTTGAGTGTCCCTTACTCTCAGTTCATCTGATTTCATTTGCTTCAGCGCCCAATTTTTATTAAATTAACTTACTATTAATATTAAAATAACTCCCTTGCATTAACGAATCAAGGAACATGAGAGACACTGCAGACTGGGCCAGCCAGAAAAATCAGCAGTAGTAGAACATGTTATAAACCAACCTGGACACAAAATGCTATTTGAAAACACAGAAATTCTAGACCAGGCCAACAATTATCATGTCAGAATGCATAGAGAAGCTATTGAAATCCACAAACACCTGGACAACTTCAACAGGAAAGAAGAAACCTTAAAAGTAAACAAAATCTGGCTCCCAGTTTTGAAGAACAATAGAATCAAAACTCAACACTTACAAAAGAAAGCCAGCCAGGGACAGGGGGATTCCCAGCAGATAATGGCCCATCAACCAACTATTAACCAAACAGACACTAACAAGCCTTGCGTTTCTATACCCAGAAACTAACCAACCATTCAATTACACAAATTTACATATACTCCCCAACAGGGGTTCACAGCATATAAACTCCACACACACATCTACCCAACCATTTTCAGAGGATGCCAGCCACAGATGCGGGCGAAACATCAGAAAGAAACTATTCCAGAACACGGCCTCACAGCCCGGAAAAAAACCAAGGAAAATCTATGGATGCCGGCCGTGAAAGCCTTCAACTTCACATTCCCCCGTCCCCTTTCATCTCCCCACCCATCTTCAGGAAGCACTAAGTTCTATCAATGTTTATTGACAGATGTCAATAATCCAAATGTTCTCATGTCTGGTTTCCAAATAAGTTCTTGAAAAAGTTTAACGATAAGAATTCTGATCGGACTAATATGTCTCCTTATGCCTGTCTCTCATAAGGTGAAAACTAAGTGTTGTTACATTTCCTCACTCGTACAAATGTCAAATGGAAGTCAAGTGTGATTGGATAGACAGGGTAGTGCTTGAAGATGATTATAAGAACCTGACAGAGTGTTGGGGTAGACAAAATTTTCCTTTTCAGAATTTGTTGATATCAATAGATAATTAAATATGTATTGATTGGAGGCAACAAGCTCTACTCACCTCCCAAGTCTATGCATGATAATTCATATACTTAGGTTGAATGCGTATGGTTCAGACGTGGGTTTATGAAACATCTGAATAGGCTTAGTGGGAGTGAGCAGACTAGTTTTACATACTATAAAAGAATACTATATGCCTGCATAGGAAGACATGCAAATAATGAGAGATTCTCATTCAAACTTGCAGTGCACAGAAAGGCTTGGATTTGAGTTCAGATTGCCTTTTATGTTAGAACTGATCTTCAAATTCTGACTTAAGCCTGCTACTCTAGGCTGCATCCCCAATTCTGCCGCTTGCCCCCAGCTCTCTGTGGACTGTTTGAATTTCTCAAGAGTAGAAGGTTTCTTTGTAAGAGGTGCTAAGGAAGTCATGCTTTTAAAGCAGGACCTGTGGTTCTACCCACCGCTGTTTTGACTTACGTCCTTCTTCTCCCCTATATTTGTTCCTCTTAGAATCTATACATCGATAACACAGGACCTGTCTTAATGGTGAAAATAATCCTCATAGAATCCGCGTAGACTCCTACCTGCCCTAATGGGATCCCGCATAATTCCATCGTATTTGGAAGGGGGGGGGTCCAAATCCACTGTAAACTCCTTGGGTAAAGCCTCCGGGGCTTTCCCCATAGTTTTTGAAAAACACCATAGACAATGCGCATCGTGGATCATTAGGACAGGCAATTGCATTCATTTGCATAGTCCAAGAAAAGCGGAAGTAAAATGCCGATTGGCTGGATGGGAGCAAGGGGCAGGTCTTGATTAGAAGACAAACATCCCAGAACCGCCATCTTGGATTTTCACTTTAGTGAGGGAGTGATCATGCAATGACACAGCCTTTTTCTTTTCTTTTAAAAATGTATTTAGGTGGAATGTCGCACTATCGCACTTTTGCAGCTTTGATATACTTAAAAAAAAAACACTGTTCAGTGGCGGTGACTCACAAAAATAAAAAGTTGTGGCAGCCATCTTAAATTGTAGGCTTGGGACTGCAAAAACGGATAGCCTCACGTGCCTGTGATTTTGCCAACCCACCGTTAAGAAAGGTTGATCCTGCTTCAGATATGCATGAGTTTGCATGAATCCACATTCCCCCCCCCCTCTTATAGATGGGCCCACAGAGAGCTTTTAAGCACATGGAAGATTTTGAGCTTATGGCATTGCACAAAGAATCTTTGCTTATATTTTGATTGGTGGTACACAGTTAAAAGGAATTCAGAGACATAGCTGTGTTAGTCTGGAATATTCTATGGTATTCAACAGCCTCCTTAGGTCTGTTCCTAGCCACTAATTCACTCCGTGTATCTGAGGAAGTAGACCAAGTCTATGAAAGCTTATGCTACAATTATTTTTTCTCTCTCAGTTACTCTCAAAGGTGCTACAAGATCCCTTTGCCACAATTATAAAGAATACATCATCGTCATCATTTGAAAAGGAAAATAAAATATAGCCATACTTTTAAATACAGTAGGTATGTAATGTTGGTAGAAGCAAATTCACACCAACAAATTATAAAGGGATTCCTTGGATGGACAACGAAAAAAAGGATTTTAGAGCTTGAAAAATTACTTTTTGCACTGGGATTCCCAAACCACCAGCTCCAGCATACTTATCAGAGATTATCAAGGTTATTAATGTTTACTCCCCCCACCATGTATGTTTATGTATATGTGTAACCTACAACTTTCAGTTGCAGAGGCAGTGTGCAACTATATATCTGTTATTAGGGAATGTGACAGGAATGGACTTGTTTATTTATGGTAATGCTTTTGGGCTTTCCTAGGCATCTGTTTGGCCACTGTGTTCTGGAGAAAAAGGTCTGTGTAGGAGGAGGAAAAAGTGTGTGTGGAGAGGTGGGGAGGAATACATTGGAAACAAACAAGAGAGAAAATTTTCTTAGTACCCATATTGTTAGCAGTCACAGTATGTAAATTCACCACCAGTCTGCTCACATGTGGAAACTGTAAGAGTTTCTAAAATGTGTTGGATATCTTTGCCACCTGAACAGGCTCCTGGACTAAGTACACCAATGGTTGAAATTATTTATGGTGCTTCTTACATTTTTAGATTAGTTTTGCAGTGGTGGAGGAGGGTGGGGACAGGTCTGATCAGATCCTAGGAGAGATGGGCTTTGCGTCTCATGGTAATTAGTTACTGGACAGTATTGATAAGATGTCATAATCAGCTGAGTAGTGTATATAACTTTTTTCTGGAGCTGAATTATTTTATGCCTATGTATAGTGCTTTCTCACTATAACAACAAATCTAGCCTTCCTGCCAGACTCAAACACCTCTACTCCTACCTCACTGCACAGCTGTAAGGAGGAGATCAGAAGCTGCCACTCCCACTTTAAATTAACCCCAGTTGAGAGTTCAGATGACATGCAAAACTGCAGTTAATCCCAAATTTAGTGGAAACAAGGCATTTTCCTAAACTATCATTTGAAGTCTGCTTGTTGCCACTCAGTAAAATTAATATTTAAGTACAGTTGTTCAAGTTCAGATGACATTCTAATCTCCCATTTATGTAATATAACATTAAAAATTTCTGAGCTCCTCATAGGCATACATCAGGCAGATTTTCAGTATGTTGTGTTTAATCCAATA
This sequence comes from Gambelia wislizenii, assembly GCA_030847615.1. Lineage (NCBI taxonomy): Eukaryota > Metazoa > Chordata > Lepidosauria > Squamata > Crotaphytidae > Gambelia > Gambelia wislizenii. Next base: position 106,686,268 of record JAUMIR010000006.1, read on the forward strand.
TTCTCTAAATAATATTGGCTGGAGTTTTTTAAAAGATTTTTTAATGCCTTGAACAGGCAAATGTAAAGATTTACAAGACTGCTGGGAAGATTTTGTCATCTCAGATTTCCATGTTCACAAGTTAATAGTACAGTAAATATTACACATTTTTATAGAGAAAGTATTGCATCATTGTATCGGGTGGAACAGCTTGTTTTGTCTTCCAAGTAGGAAATGATATTATGCTAAAGTTTTGCATTTAGGAGGGATTTTTTTGTTCAGTTGATGATTTCCTTCTTTCTATGGCATGGTTTTGAAGCAAATTGGGGTCGAATATGTATCTTTGGTCTATATGTTTTCAAACTTAAAAGGTCTGGCTGTCATTGCAGAACAGATGACTGAAGATTAGGTGAGTATTTGAAATATTCTTGTAACATTTTATTTCAGGCCTTTTAGTGGCTTGCCAGCCTGACTCTTCATATGTGTCTTAAGTATAGGTTTTTTTAAAACAATGAAATAATCATGGAGGCCACATGTAATTCTATAAGGTGGTGATAATCCCCCCACCCACCCACAATTTATTTCCCTTAAAAATAATTTCCCACTTTAGAGAGGTTACAGAGCTGTGGACTTTGTCCTGTTCTGCATTAATGATACAAGTGAAGAGTTAAGCAGGAATAAATGAGGTACTTCTAGTAAGTAAAAATGTGAGCTGACTGTCAGTGTGAGATTGGTTGAAGGAGCAGTTAGCCAGCAGTAATGGGGTACACTTGAGTAATTGAATTTGCATAACAAGGCTTGCTGAAAAGATCTGACAGGCGTAGAGATTTGTCTGGCTGGAGATCTCCAGATGGACGTGACCACACAGCAGCTGGGTGGCACGTAGCTCAGCATGGTCAACAATGCCCAGGCTGTCAGCTGCCCTGTGCAATTGCAGAGCCCTGGCAGGCCAGCTGGTGGCTTCCGACAGTCTATGTCCCTGTTAGCAGAGTGTTCATATTGCTTGTCAGCCGACTAGATCTACAGGGACTATTGGCAGCAAATATAACAAGTCGCTTCTGAGATTTGTTTAAAGGTTTGGAAATTTGCTTCTGCTAGGTAAACACAGCTTTGTTGCAGAGGCACTGTATCTTTCAAAAATGCTTCCAGTTCTTGAACAAAGATAATGAAAACCTCTCTCTATATGTACGTGCTAGCTTTTGACCATGTTTTATGAAAAGCCCTTTCTCTGCTATAATGCTACTTTTATCCATGTAGGTTTTTCAAACCTAAGCAAGGGAATTGGGTTAGATTTTTAAAAAATTATAAACACTGCAGCATTTTAGTTTTCCCCTTATGAGGATGAAGAATACTATAGATTCGGATCAAACCAATCAGAGACTTTTATTTTTTTTTTAATTTTTTATTGCTGTTTTCTTCAAAACCTTACCTGCAACCACATATATATTTCTTACATGTAAAATTCACATATTGTGCATATACACTTCATACTTCCCATTATAATACCTTATGTATATTCCTTTTGCTAAATTACATGAATAACATATACAGAAGAGAAAAAAATCAGAGACTTTTAAAATATAAACTAATTATGGTTGCCAATAAGGGTGCGGGGGCAACTACTGTTTAAATATTGACACTTGAAGTGTTTGACACTCGTGCTGTTTAAAATGATTGCACTTCTCTTCCTAATTAATTTTCTGTGTATTTCACCTAAGGTAAGAGACACATCTCTCATCTGTAACCAGCTTTGCATTTTCAGAGATGAAGACCCACCATTTTCTCTCCATCCCAGCAGTCACTGCTAAGTGTAATCTGATACTTGTATACCTAGTGACTTTTCAAGCCTGCACTCTCCATTTTGGGATGTAATTTGATTGAAGACTTTAGTGGCTGAAATAGATTGCTGAATTCATGGACTTCTCTATTTCTCCTCCTCTCCCTTTTTTAAACACCTGCCCCATTCAGCCTTTCAGATTTGTTTGACTGTAAGTCCCAGCAGCCTGAGCCAGTATAACCAATGGTTGGTTATAGTCCAACATCTGGAGAGCTGTATAAATTCCCATCTCTCACCTAGTCTGAATAAGAGTTGTGAAGAACTCAAAAACTTGAACACTATGAGTATATTCTAACGTCAGAATCAAGATATTGCTTATTGCTTGCCTGTGGATTTTGGCTTGTTCTTATGGACCAGCATTTTGATATCTATTTCTGTGTTAGTTCAAAATGTATATCTTTTGTTTCTTGCTCAGGCTGAGGGATCTTGGGATTCGACTAAAAAAGGATACTCCCCAAAGCCTGAAGTCTATACACTCTGGGTTTAAGGGAATCCTTGGCAACAACATAAACAGATATCTAAACTTAGTATGAGTGTGATTTCCTGTACAAAAATAATACTTGTGTAGCAAGTTTAGGTTTGTATGAAACAGCTGTCATTCTAAGGCTTCCACTTGTAACAATAATAGAGAATGGTGATGGAAAATAGACAGCAAGGGGCAGTGCTGCGAAATGATCTGAAAGGCTGTTAAACAATAAGGAGAAGTTGCTTGTGGGAAGAGGGCTAGAAGGACTGCAGTTCAGTTGGGTTGTGTGATATACGCTATTACAATAAGTTAAAGTATTTGAAAAGAGTTAGCATGTTCCCCTAACTGCTCAGTCTTCTTGCCTGAAGTTTAAACATAACCAGTCCCTTTGCCTTTTCTTCATAAGGCTTGTTTTCTGTACCTCCAGTGTTTTCCATCAATGGCTACTAGTCATTATGTCTATATGGCTCTCAAAAGAATTACTGGGGAACAACCACTGAAAGAGGCTGTTGCCCTCATGATCTGCTTGTGAGCTTCTGGTGGGCCACCATAGGAAGCAGGATAGGAATAGATAGGACTTTGGTCTGATTCAGCAGTGTTCATTTCCTGGCTAATTAGCCATGTTAAAATGAGCTTCTCAGTCACTGAGGACATTTTAATAAAGAAATGAGATGTATACACCCAGCCAGAGAGTTAGATATCCCCCAAATGTTTCACAGCTGACACAGGTCTACCATCCTTAAATGCAAAAGAAAATCCTCTCTAAATTTAACTTGGATAGAGATATCCACACTGTTGAAATTGTGGCTCATCCTGGGCTGCTGTTCTCCTTTTGCTTGCTTTAAAATAAGAATACAACCTTACTGAGGCTGCTTTGGTCTAATAGTATTGTCAAACAACCTAACAGGCTTCAGTGCGCAAGTGTCTTTGTTTTGCTGTTTCATTTTGTTCCCTCATTCCAGTGTGATAGTTTTCATCAAATCCTCCTCCTCCACATTATTATTATGATTGTTATTGATACTCAGAGTGGATTATAAAAATATACAGATAAAAGATACAGAGGGGTAAAAGCATACAAAATGTTATTGTTGCTAAATTATAGAATTACAGTGGGCCCTTGGTATCTGCTGAGGTTTGGTTCCAGTCCCCCCCCTGTGGATACTAAAATCCATGGGTGCTCAAAGTCCCATTATATACAATGGCAGATAGTAAAATGGTGTCCCTTATACAAAATGGCAAAATCAAGGTTTGCTTTTAGATATTTTTGTGTGTGGGGGGGGGGGATATTTTCAAGCTGTGGATAGATGAATCCATGGATACGGAGGGCCGACTGTAATCTTCCTTCTCATGTTGCTCCTATTCTTGATTGCTCTGAATAGCTAGCTACTTCACTTAAATCACTTTGCAGTATCTTTGCTTACTTGTATTGCTGTACTTTGTATAGAATCTGGGTCAGAATACAGTGTTTTATTAATCTTCCTTCCCACAGCACCCATTTTTGGCCTTGTGAACCTCTGCTTTTACCAGAATGGAGGCCTGTAACACCACTTTTCCAATGCTCCTTTCCCCAGAGTAGGCATGGGAGTTTCTTCTGGATGATTTGCAGGATCCTTGGAAAGATATCTTTTTTGCTTTGCTTTATCTTCTGAAGGTCCTTTCCCTACACATTGTAGTCTCCACAATTTTTACTTCCTTTCTTTATTTGACTGTCTGAAGTAGTCTTTCTCAGCCAGGGTTCCCTAAGAGGTTGCTAGGGATTCCCCAAGAGATTGTGATTGTTGGGGGGGTGGGGAAGGAGAAGCAATAGCAATATATAGAATAATGTTTATGCAGGGGTTCCCTGAGACCTGAAAATTATTTCAAGGGTTCCTCCAGGATAAAAAGGTTGAGAAAGGCTGCTTTGAAGTATGAAGGGTCAGAGATCTTTGGTCTATGTTTCAATCAGTTTTTTGGCCCCGAACCTCACCATTTAGGGAGAGTCAGTCTTTGGTAGGGGGGTTTCTGTAGCTAAACTCCCTTTTATAGCCTCTCCCATATGGTGTAGTATAAACACTATGTGGCAGTTTGACTAGATGGAAACAATCCATCAAAGAGAATAACCAGGAATTTGAACACTGCATACCAAAATCCTATCTCTGTGTGAAGTAGCTACCGCACTTGCTCTACCCTCCTCTTTTGCAGAAGCAATGCAGCAGATATGTTAGCTGCTGTATTTTCCCTATGCCTAGAAACAAACTATGGCTAAATACCCTAAAGACACCATGTCCTGTCTGATTTTGGAAGCTAAGTAGGATCAGCTCTGGTTAGTATTTGGATGGGAGTCCACAAACAAATACCAGGTATTTAAGAGGAAGGAACTGGCAAACCACCTTTGAGTATTCCTTGCCTAATAAAATCCTATGAAATTCATGGGGTTGCCATAAGTCAACAGGCTACTTGAAGGCTCATACACACACACAGAGAGAGAAACCATGACAGTATTTGTTCCTTCTTACATTCATATAATTCTCCTTCTTCTTGTCTCTTTTTTCCTCCCAGAAGCCTCAGCCTTTCTCAATCCTTTTACTCTGGTGAAACCCTTGAAACAATTTTCAGGTCTCAAGAAACCCCTGCCTAAAAATTATTATAGCTACAGCTAAAATATATTTTTTTTTCCAATCACAATATTTTGAAGAACCCCTAGCAACCTGTTGTGGAACCCTAGGGTCCCAAGGAACCCTGGTTGAGAAACCCTGCCTTAGAACCTCAGTTTGCCTACCACCAACCCTGGTAGTACTGTAATCTCCACATGTGTAGCTCAGCCATGCTACACCTGCCATCCTCTCTATGGCTATAGCCTATCTTGCTAGGTTCAGCTACCCTGGATTTAGAGACAGTGTGCTGACTCCAGAGCCAGTCTGGTCTCCCTGTATTGTTTATGTATTTTTACGATGCTCATTTGATTTTATGAGATGCATGTTTGAGTATGCATAGAATTGTCCATTGCTTAAGAGGCAATTAATTCCTTGGTAGAATTCATCTGATAATGTATGTATTACCTATTGCAAACCCCCCAAAGTAATCATTTTTCAGTAAGTTTAATTCTGGCAAATAAATATTCCTGAGCAATGAGACAACTATGAGTCCCTGGAACAAATCTGTCATGAACCATTACTACAAAGGGTACAATTTCTCTTTTAATATATTCTTCAGTCTCAGAACATGTACATGTTTATACATGTGTCTGGAGAGGACAGTTAGCAAACAATAGCAATCTTGATTTTCTGAGTGCTGTCCTAAAACTATGCTATCCAGACATAAGAGACTTAAGAGAGACCATACAGACAAGCTTAGGGATGCAAGAGAACAAAATAGTGCATATCCCTTATGGGGTAGGATTGATCTTTAACGGAAGACCCAAAACAGCTTACAGTCGACTCTCTGTATCCATGGATTCTGTGTCCGTGGATTCAACCAACCATGGCCTCAAAATATATTTTTTTAAAAAATCCAGAAAACAAACCTTGATTGTACCGTGTTATATAAGGGGTGCCATTTCACTGTGTCATTGTATATAATGGGACTTGAGGTTTGGTATCCATGGGGGATCCTGGAATCAAACCCCACCAGATACCAAGGGCTCACTGTAATCTCAGTCCTGAGAATGCTCAGAGGTCATAGAACGCTGACTGATGGTTGGGTGGGAGTTAAATGGGGTAGGGAATGGGGAAGGAGTGGAGTGGCTGGAATCTTGAACTGCAGCACCCCACCTTATGACGTTTTGTTGCATTTCCCATTGATAGTCCAGGTATCTGCCAGTTTTGTCAACCGCTTAAAGCCCCAAGATATGAATGGAAAAGAAATTTGTTTGGTTTGCATAGCCCTATGGAAATATCCATTATATATCTCCTGAGTGTTTCAAAAGGGTGAAATATATCTTCCCATTGAAATCCATATACTTCCAAGGCATTTAATACAGTTTGGCATAAGAACTGTGCTCAAACATCTAACATCTTTTTTAACATCTAAAAATATGTACATTTGAAAAATGCAGATACATGCTTTTTAGTGAATAGAACTATGCATATATTAGAAATATGCATACATTTTGAATAACATGTGCACAGAAATTCCTATGTGGGGACAAATAACCAAAGTCTTGGATCTGTTACAGAAAAGGGACAAGAATGTCAGTGGGATTCACATCTCTACCTTTGGATGACCCATATATGTTCAGTTGAGTTGAGCCAACTTTTACTGAAGCTGGCTGCCATTTGATGTTATTATTTGCTTTGTCCAAGTGTGATTTGACCATGGAATTAAATGCTGCATAATATCAACCAAAGAATGACTTCAGGGCACAGCTAGTCTTAATAGGATCTATGAGATCTATGTATATAATATATATGAAAATTTGTATTTTCCAGTTTTTGACTGTATTATATAGTTTTTACTACCTTGAACCTCTGTCTTCTGTTAGACACAGTTTATAAAGAGTCATCACTTCAACAGAATACTACAGATTGAATATTCCTTCTCTGAAATGCTTGGGACCAGAAGTGTTCCATATTTCAGATTTTTTTTGGATTTTGGAATACTTGCATATACATAATGAGATCATAGAGATGGGATCCAAGCCTAAACATGAAATTAATTTATGTCACATATATACCTTATACACATAGCCAGAAGGTATCATTTTATGCACAATATTTTTTAATAATTTTGTGCATGAAACAAAGTTTGTGTACATTGAACCATCAGAAAGCAAAGATGTCACTATCTCAGCCATCCATGTGGATAATTTTGGATTTTGGAGTATTTCAGATTTTGGAATTCCAGATAAGGGATACTCAAACTATACTAGTTTTAAAATCTGTATTTGAAATCCATTCATATGAATCCTAGACGTAAGCAGAGAGCTTCCAAACATTCTTCCTAGCTAATGCAGCCGTTTTGTATAGATTTGGTTAGAGTTCAGATTACAGGCAAAGTTTTTCCTTCTCCAGGCTTGAGGAAAGCAAGGGAACTTGATACGTACACTGAAATTTGTGCAGAAATGCACAGAGCAGAACCTTTTTGCCTTCCAGATGTTTTGCACTACAATACCCATAGTCTATGTTGGGTCGGGCTTATAGGAGTTGTAGGCCAAAACATCAAGAGGGCCAGCGTATCCCCATGCATGGCACATTGTGGTTGTGTTGTGTGCCTTCAAGTCATTTCTAACTTATGGTAAACATAAGTACCTACCTTAGCATGATTTGTTCAGAGGGGTTTGCCATTACCTTCCTCTCAGGCAGGGTGTGACTTGCCCAGTATCACCCAGTGGGTTTCCGTGGGTGAGTGAAGATTCGAACCCTGGTCTCCAGAGTCATGGTCCAGTACTAACACTACTCCATGCTGGCTCTCTGTGCGTGGCATACAGAATCATATAGCAGTATTGGCAAGCTATCAGAAGTAAGCATATCTGTTATCTGGTTATGTGACCATATAAGATAACGGTGGTAGTTACATCATTATTTGGTGTGTGTACACAACCACATAGCTCTCTCTTTTTCTAGAATGAGAATCAGCTAGCAAATAAACATTTGTATCATTATTATTTGCTGTCTAGTGTGCAGGCATTTTTTTTTAAAATCCAGAACCCATTTTATGACAACTTTAATATTTTGATATTTCAAAGGAGCTAAATGCACTTTGCTATGGCACTGTATCTGTTTTGAAATTTTAAAAAGGTCATTTTGTTAACAGTTTCAGCAACCAGTAATCCTAATAGAACCCTTCAGTACCCTTATTTAGTATCTATTCCTAGGAGAAACAATATATTATAGGCTTGTGTTAGCATCTGAAATACCTATATTAGGTAGTCCTAAAACGTATTCTCAGGAGGAGTGTTCAATATTCTATATACCCATAATTTTTTCACTTTTAGTTAATATACTCTGTCAGTGTATTTATACTGTGAGACAGGCTAAATTATATCTTCACCATTTTCTCATGCATTGCATTTTTCTCCAAAACTGCTTATTAGATGGTAATGTGGAAGTAGTATAATGGGTTCCATCAAAGTAAAAATTTATACCACTTTTCTATCAAATTACAGGTAATAGGACTGCTGCTTGCATAAATTATTATCCTATTCCATTCATCAACTTCCAAATGGAAGTTAAGTACTTTCAACCCATTTATCTTTATGATTAACTTTTAAAATGTTGCCCAAACTACATAAACTTACATAAATTTTACCTCCAATCCTCTTCCACTTGGAATTATATATGCACCAGTAGTTTTTAGTTTCTTTTCTATTGCAAAATTGCCTTTAGAAAACCTTAAGATGTACAACAGAAGGAAGCCAAAGAGATGCCTTGTGTTTTTATTACGGCTCAATGATGTAAATGCACTGTTCCAGTATATATTGCTGTAGCTTGATATTCTCAGCTTTAGTATACTAATTTATTCATTTTAAAAGCAATTTTTGTTAATACTTGAGTAGTATATATTGCTTTGCCATGTTGGTTTGTGTTTTGAAAATCCAAATTCAGTGTTTACAATAGCAAAGTACATAATTTCATAGTTCTCAGAGCACCAAGGTCAGACTCCATCACATCAGAGCACTCAGACTCCATCACTTTTAATCTTCAATCCAGACACTTTTAAAAAAAACTTTAAGTCTACTTTTCAATAATATCATTTTTAAAGATTTGATTGAGCCTTTTTACTAACAGCAACTGTAAAGCTTTTCTTCCCTTTGACTCAAAAGGTTTTTAAAGGCCCATAAACATTGAAATTGGTGTTCTTTTCTAACCATTCTGAAAAGATCTTAGGTATTTTTATAGAGCACATATAAAACAATTAGAAAAGTCTCATAGTCAGTTCATGCCTGTGGCATATGGTCTCACTAAGCAGGGTACAGAATGGCATTCCAGTTTCTTTGCTGCTTTTTGGAAATTGTTGTAGGCAGGAAAGAATATTTCCCCCTTTATTCATTATTTGCGGCGGTGCAATAAAAGAAGTAGCAATTTAAAGAGGAGGTTCAATTCCAAGGCCCCCTACTGTACAAGATGTGAGAGTGAGTGACTTCAGGCTTTTGTGCTGCTTCTGATATAACTTACATGTTGCATAAAATTAAAACACATCCAACCCAAGCATCTTCTGAAGCAATACAGACTGTGGTGGGATGGCTTTTTAAAATTTATTTTTGGCTTGTGAGGGGTTTTCCACAGCCGTCATCATTTGCAAAAACTCTTGAGTCATCCATTGATTATGCAAAACACTGCTTTTTTGTAAGCATGGGTGTCATCTCTCAGATATTCGTGGTTTTTGAGTAATTAATGGAGGGAGGCCCTCAGTTGTCACATACAGCTTACTGTGCATCTGCGGTGATTGTTCTTTGGCTCCTGCATTTACAAGTTGTGTATCAAGAGCCCACATGGTGTAGTGGTTTAAGTGTTGGACTAGGACTCTGGAGACCAGCGTTTGAATCCCCGCTCCCCCACAGAAACCCAATGGGTGACCTTGGGCAAGTCACATTCTCTGAGCCTCAGAGGAAGGCAAAGATAAATCCCCTCTGAACAAATCTTGCCAAGAAAACTCTGTGATAGGCTCACCTTAGGGTTACTTTAAGTCGGAAGCAACTTGAAGGCACAGGATAACAAATCCCATTTTCCATCTGTATATCTAAAGGGTTGTAATTTTCTTTTGCTGTAGTACAACTGTAGTACCTTACACTTTATTCACTCAGGAGATTTTCAGATGGGAGAAATAACCGCCATGGAGATTGGGAGAGAAACGGGGCTGTTCCGCTGCTAGCGCTCCGTTTCGCACACCCCCGTCCTTCTCCTGATCTCCATTTGTTCTCCCTCCATCCTGCTTTCATTTTCTTTCTGCTGTTTTCTGCTATTTTTTAATAACAAAGAACTTCTGTTAATAAAAAATAGCAGAAGGAAATGAAAGCAGGACGGAGGGAGAATAAATGGAGATCGGGAGAAGGACGGGGGTGTGCAAAACGGAGTGCTGGCAGTGGAACAGCCCCATTTCTCTCCCTATCTCCACAGGGGTTATTTCCCCTGTCTGAAAATCTCCTCAGTCTCTGCACTACTTATCAGTTCCATTTCAAGTTGGGGGTGAATGGGGAAGCTGTTTTCACTACAACTACCAGTAGTTGAGCATGTTACTTCACTACAGTCTGTGGGCATAGGCAACTTAATCACCTTTTCTCTTGATGATGACTACTTGTAACTGAAAAGCAAGTTTGTGAAATAGAAACAGATGTAGTACTGAGTTATTTTGCTTGTTTATTCCTCTGAGCACTAGGATTTGTAAGTGCTTGACTTCTTAGAATATATAGAACTTCATGCTCTATATTTAGCCCATCTAACATCATTGGTTGCAGTCCAACATCCCAGAGAACTATGTATAAATGTAAACTTCACTCCCAGCTAACTATGACTATAGACCACTCTTCCACCTTTGTCACCAGCCCCCTTTAAAGTCCTTGTACAGCACAAGCCTCTGTGGTATGGAAAATATAGCATTTTCCATGAAATTTTCTGTTTTAAAATTTGGAAAATTTTCTACCTACATCTCTCCTTTGAAGTCTAACCTGGATCCAATATCATGCTGGCTTCCAGTATGAAGAACTGCCTTGCCTTGGTCTCCCCTCCCTCAAAAACTGGGTGCTTCCTAAAAACCTGGAAGCTCCAGAGGATCCTTCCTAAAAACCTGGAAGCTCCTGGAAGCTTTCCCACCCCAGGTCTAGAGGATTTCGAGTGGGTACACAGAAACTGTAGCAGGAAACAGAGATTGTTACTTCCCAGTTCTACCAATGGAAGCAGTTCCATCAGCAGATTTAAACCACTGTTCAAAAGACTGACAAATCTGTGTAGTTTTTTATTCAGGGCACAGAATTTTTGTTTCCTTACTTTGTTTTATTTTTTGTAAGGGGGTGCTGCATAGAATACTCACCATTGTTGACTTATTTTGAGTTACTTACTAGATAATACTTTTCTATTCCATGTATAGTTGGCCCTCCATATCCACAGATTCTTATCCATGGATTCAGCCAACCACAGCTTGAAAATATATATTTTTTAATTCCAAAAAAGCAAACCTTGTATTCACCATTTTATATAAGGGACACCGTTTTACTATACTATTGTATATAATGGGACTTGAGCATCCACAGATTTTGGTATCCATGGAGGGTCCTGGAACCAAACCCCAGCAGATACCAAAGGCCCGCTGTATCACTCTTTTTGACTGATTCTTCAATAACTGCTCTCATGCCCACTACATTTGTTCAACAGTTAATGTGCAATGTAATTTTCTCACAGTTGCTTTTCCTGGATCATATAAAAGATGTCCTTAATCTCCACCCAACTGAGCGTGTATACTCAAGAACACTCAGAACAAATTTTATATATTCTGATTATGCATTTTCAGGTTTTTGATAAATGCTTTTACACCTTTCTGTTACCATTCCCTGCTAAAGCTTAAATCCCAATTAGTGTAGACTAATTGAATCAACAGGAACATAATAAGTTAACACTTTGTCAGTTCTATTGATTGAATTGGTCTATTCTGCTTTTTACTAACAATTGGCGGCCTAAGATGTACAGACTTCACCCTCTCAAAAATGCATGCCTGTAGATCAATGCAGGTTTTCTTAAGTTACTGTTTCATCCATTAACCCGTCCCTGGTTGGCCACCACACTTGCCCTCATAGGTAGCAAGGGTAAAATACTTCCAAGATGCTAGGATGGCCTTTCATACACACTTCCTGGTGAAGCTGTAGAGCAGTACCATTGCCTGTTGGGGCAGCATATTTTGGATTTTTGTTCAAAAGTTGCTTCTGTCTTTGTGCGTCATATTTGCCATCTGAAGCAAAACTTTCTTCCCAGTTGATCATAACCAGCCTTGCTTTAGTTTCATGGGTTGTTGATCTGTTTAAATCAAGAAAAAATAGGGTAAGAGAACAGTAAATACATTCACAACCTTGTTGTATGTGTATTTGTGATCAGCTGTACTGTAGGCTATATTTCAGAGGAAGAAACTGACAAAATCACTTCTGAATATTTGCCTAAATTCATAGGGTCACTAAAGTCAATGGACAACTTGAAGACACACACACACATATCCTGAGGCCACAGAATATGTCATTGGGTGTACAACTGGTGAAAGGTCAAGCATGTTGTCTCTTCATGCTAATCCTGAGATCTCAACCCAATGCAATGTGTTGATACAAACACAACAAAGTCTCCCTTTGAAGCCATGTATGGCATGTGTATATTCTTATGGAATTGGAAGGTTTTTAGGAAGCGAACAATTTTGGCTGACTTTCCAAGTAGTGGTTTTTTTTAGTTGTTCAGTGAACCTGTTCTTCTGTTGTGATAAGACAATCCATACAAATGAGCCTTTTCTGATATTTTATTTAGTTATTTTAAGAAAAGTACAAATAGGAAGTATCCATCTACAGATGGTGTCTGGGAATACTATTAAAATGCTGTTATTTCATACTGAAATAAATGTACGGTGATTATTTCCCCCCTCCCCCCCTTCCCCTACAGTCTTAGTTTTATTGTACCTGTTCGTATTCACTTCCCAAATGAGCAATATAGGTTACAATGCCTTTCTTTTAGGAGTCATAGAGAATGATTTTCATAGCTCTCCTGAAATGTAATATCTTTTGAGGGAATAATTATACTTGGTTGAACAGAAGGTCTGAATTTTAAACCATAAGTCTGCCATGCCTTCATGGAAGCATAGTATCTATACAGTGGCATCCAAAAGCTCTTTCTAGCCAACAGCAACAAACAATCACCATCCTTTTTATTTAAATCTTAAATGGTGACCTGGATTGATAAAAGAAAACCCAACTTTTTATTGAGTCAACCCAGAGCTAGGCAAAGTTATTTTTAGGAGAATAACTTCCAGAAGGCCAGGCTGGCTGGAGGATTCTGGGAAATCTAGTTTTAAAAGGTTTTTTAAAAAAAACTTTGCATCAAACTTCTAGTCTGCCTATTTCAGTATCATCAACAACAATGGTCCACCTTAGCCTCACATCGGGAGGCATGGAGATGCACTATCCACAATGCTGCAGCCTTATTTGAGAACTCACGCCAAACAAGTCTTGAAGAGAAACGACAACGCAGAAAGAATCACAACCCAAAAACATCACCCAAGGAGACCTTCTGCTGTGCTTTTTGCAACTGAACTTGTTTATCTCGGATTGGCCTTTTTAGTCATCAGCGTGCTTGCAGAAAGTGTGGGATGTGTCCTTCCTGAACCATTGTTTGCAAAGAAAAGCCAGAGAGAGAAAAACCAAGGATAGGAAAGCATGGCCCCCCAGGACTATTTTTGTGGCCTTCAGGGTCCCCCACAAGTCATTTTTTTCAAAAATATTTTTTGCTTGAGAATGTCCCCATATGCACTCTAGAAGGCATAGAGGGCATTTCCATCCTGTTTGGAAAGACAATTTTTGCAATTTTCCCCAAAAATAATTGTTTTGGCCCCAAATGTCCCCTAGAGTGCAAGGACTTCACTTCTGTCCCATTTTGCAACTTCCCAGGGGCAGTTTAGGCCCAGGATAGAACTTTTTTTAAAACAGGGAGTAAATAGGAAATGACTTCTGCTTACTTCCTGTTGTTAAAAAGGCCTCACCTGAGCCTAAAATGGCCCAGGAAGGCCCCAAAACATTGTGGAAAATGCCCTCATATCCCTAGAGCAAAGCTTCTTGAACTGTGGGTTGTGACCCCATATGGGGTTGCATAACTGAATATGAGGGTCACCAAAAAATTGGCAACAGTGAAAGGTTTCTGTACCTATTTTCTATACCTGTATGCCTGGGCTCATGTAAAGATTTCTTGGGCGAAAAGGGGTTGCGAGTGGAAAAAGTTTAAGAAGCCCTTCCCGACTGACTGACGATAGCTTTCCTTGGTTTCAGAGCATGAGCTTTTCTACAGGTAGAGCAAGTGTGTTTTCCACTGTTCTTCCTCATTCAGTAGCAGTGACGCTATAATCTATTTCCCCTATGTAATTCAAATGAGGATAGACATATAAATACATTCGACCCATTTGTTGTTTAAGCTTATTTTTTGATAGCCTGTCCAGTAGTTGGAAGAAGAATATACAATCTCCAAGAAACTGAGTAAAAAGGGCTATGGCAAAGGGTTAGCAAGGTACCTTCGATGGCAAAGTAATCTACATTTTTAAAATAGCCAAAGAATGTAGATCTTTCTTTAAAATGGCCACATAATGCTGCTGGGATAGAAGGAGGCTTGTATTGGCATAGTCACTAACCAATCAGTCAGTGTTTAATACATTGGTGCAAATTCAGTCTACATTGCAGTAATGTTATAAATGTGTTTGCTGAAGTGAGCACTAGATTATCCCAGTAAGAAAATGCTATGTTTTGAGAACTGGGAATACGCCTAAAAAAGTTACTAGTCCCTTTCTTGAAAATCTGGATCTTGCACTGCAACTGAGCTGGCGTGAATTTGTTTCATAATATCCATGTGGAACCTCACTAATGGAAAGGAATTGGTAAGATCTCAATGTGATTTTAAAGTACCATGCATTTGATTCTCTTCAACTGATGAGACTGTAGCATTTCTTGAAAATAGTAGTTGTTAGGGAAAAAAAACAAATCTGAAACTATACCCTTAATTGCCCCCCTCTCCAACATGCATTTAATTTCAGCCTTTTTGTGTGAGTGTGAATTCTAAAATAATTGTGCTAAATCTTGTATAAATAATTGCATCTAAAGCGTGCTGCATTATATACCTTCTGAGATTTTAAAGGAAAACCTGAAACAAAAGCTGTAGATTTTTTAAAAAATTATCCTCCTCTACCAGCTTCTATGCTTTATTGTTTTATGAATGTATTAGAGCCACCAGCAAAAATAAAATAAAATATGAAAGCAAATAGAACCATTAATAACAATATTCAGACAGCAGGGTCAGTTTCTTTCTCTGAGGTCAGCCTGCGTTGAGATGAGATTAATCAGATTGACATTTCGTTCGGGTGGGTCATGAACTAATGATAATAGCATTAAATGGTGATTCACTTGCTGCGAGAAACGGCTCATTATTCAGCCACTATATTAAATCATCACCACAAACAACTGGAACTTTTACATGTCACTCTGTTAGCATGCCAAATGAGCAGGTATTTTCTTTACATTTCCCCATCTTTAGCCCGGCCATTAAAAGTTTTCCAGTACAGGCAAAATATTGTTTATATGCATTACAAAGGTATTACTGCTTTGTTATTAGTTCAAGAAGCTACCATGCTAGCATTTAAAATAAATGCAATTAGAATATTTACTTATGCTCTGCAAAACTTTAAACTAGACTCATGTTAGTATTCAGCACAGATCTTAAATATCTTCTTAATTTTAAAACAATGGGAATTACAGTTTGAGATTAAAGTCTTTTTTCCCCCTATATAGTTTGGTACATTGTACAGATTTCTCCTAGCTCTCCATCACTCTTCAACAGTGCAGTCCTATTTATGCCTACTCAGAGGTAAGTCCCATTGAGTTCATTGGAGTTTATTTCCAAATGGATACTTATAGGAATGCAGCTTAAAATCTTTCAGGCTAAATAACCTAAAGGCACCATATCCTTTTCACTCAGTTTCCTGGAGACTGTTACATTCTTCTTCCAACTACTGGACTACCAAAAATGAATTTAAAGAACAAATATGCCAAATGAATTTATCTGTCTATCCGCCTTTAAATGACATGGGGGAAATAGATTATAGCATCGCTGATACTGAACTTGAAAGCTAAGCAGGGTTAGTGCTGGTGAGTACTTGGATGGGAGACTGCCAGTGAATGCCAGGTGCTGTGGGCTATATTTCAGAGGAAGGAACTGGCGAAACCACCTCTGAGTATTACTCACCTTAGAAACCCCTATGACATTCATTGGTTTCATAAATGCACCTTATGAACTTGGTTTCATAAATGCACCTTATCAACAGTATTCTTGAGCCACACTTGACATTTGTGGCATGGTTTGGAAATTAGGAACTAATTTCTTCTTTGCACTGAGAAGATACAAATTTAACTTTCCATCTTAACAGTCTTTGAGGTTAAATCATGGCTCCATGCTCTCTCTTTCTTCTCTCTCTCCTCTCTCTCTCTCTCTTTCTCTCTCTCTCTCTCTTCCTGGAAGGAAAAACAAGCTAGCAGGGGAGACACCTATGCCACTAGAGGTCAGTCTTTGGTAATCAACCTTTAATGAACCAGAACTGTCAGGAAAGCTAATAAATTACACTGTGGACTTTTCTAATTATGAATTCCTATTTAATCATTCACTGACAAGTTAACTGAGGCAGTAGTTCTATGTACTTTGCATACACAGTTATGCTCATGTATTATTATATTTCTTGCGATGCAGGTCTTCCATCATAGGGGGCAGGTCATTACCAAAGACTCTCTTATCTAATCATAATTACTTATTATGGGAAATAATTAACTTTGTTACCCCCTTGTTTCTGCTTACAGCAAAAGACAACCCTACCACTACTGCTTTGGGTCCCATTTTGAGAGAAAGGCACGATCTAAATCAAATAAATAAAATGTGTACATAGAAATCAAAGAAATCAAAAGACACATTTTGATTTCTGTAGACTATTAAACATTGAAATACAAACAAAGAATGGTAGATTCCCTGGAAAATAAAATATGTGTGGTTTCAAATATTGAGACATAACTTGGATTGGTTAATACCATGGTTTTATAAATGTGAAAAGTCCTGCATAAAAGTTTAAGGACAAAAAGCAGGATGGTATTTTTAATAAATAAACTTGTATTGTTCAAACTCTATTCACAGGTTTTCTAGACCTAAGCTTCTTAAACTGTGGGTCACGACCTCATATGGAGTTGGGTAACTGAATGTGAGAGTTGTGAAAAATTTGGCAACAGTAAATTTGATTTGTATACCTATTCTATATACCCAGGGTCATGTAAAAATTTCTTAGGCAAAAAGTGATCATAAGTGGAAAAAGTTTAAGAAGTCCTGTTCTAGACTGTTCTTAGGTTTTGGGTGTGTTGACTAGGGCTCTAAATCAAGGATGGGCAAAATGTAGCCTTCCAGATGTTGGACTGACATTCTCATAATCCCTCACTATTAGCTATGTTGGCTAGGGGTGATGGGAGTTGCAGTCCATCAACATCTGAACAATTGCACATTACCCATCTCTGGCCAAAACAAACATGTAGGTGTATTTCATAATTAAGTCATTTAGCTGTGTAGATCAGCAGCTAGTGCACAACTCTGTAAAGTCTTCCACTCTTCCTTCTAAGTATGGGGTTGCTCTGGACCAGTCTTGTGAGATCTGTAAACACATGGAGACCTTTGAGTGTTGGCGTGTCATTATAGGACACTAGGATTTTTCAGAGCTTTACAAAGTTATTGACAGCCAGTCCTCACAACCCTGCCTGCCATGCGATAAGTGATACATGATGGCTTGGTTGTGTGAAAAGGGTATTGGCTGTTATGGATACAACACAGTAACTGTCATTAAAGCTTATCAAGTTAAGCATATTGATTCATAACTGCCAACTCAAGTGACACACAAAATTGACCTTTATCTCTTTATAAGGAATTATTTTGTTGTTTTTGTGAATGTAATGTATAAAAATAACACTGTAGAAGGCTTTTTGTATAGAAATAATAATATATATTTTGCTCTGAACCTCTGTGCAATACTCTACTTTTGTCCTTATAATAATATAATAATATTAGTATAATAGTATAATGCTAGAAGAATAACAGCTCATAATCAGTGCATATGGGCCTTTTTATAAGCCTCTTATCTTAGTAGCCAGTTATTATTTATAGTTCTCATCCTTATTCCACCCCACCCCCCAAACAAAAATCATTTGGCCAGAGCTTGTAAAAACTACTTCATTTAGATTACAACTCTCAGTGACCATGTTGGTTTCTTTAGACACCTCCCCTTTTTTCCTCCTCATTGGAACTGTTTGGAGGGTAGTCTTGCCTGTCTTGTGAGTTTGCTGAGGTATATAGAGAACTTGAGGGAGTTGTAGATGTATCACTTCTAGATGCTAGCAGATGTAGATGCTAGCAAACCCAGGAGTAGGTGGCTACTAGAAAAAGATTTATATTTGACAGTGCCAATGACCACTTTGTATCTCCCAGTATTGTGGCTGTGATTGCAACTGAAACAAAATGACATGCTTATGTGTGATCTGGAAGATTTTGAATTTCACTTTCAGAAACTCTTTTGCCAGATCACCTAAGCTATTTTGTATGTTGGTGAGCCTTTAAAAACTTTGTGAGAACACTTTGGAAAGGGAGAGAAGACAAATTTAAATTATCCTTATATAGGTACATGTACAAATACATTTGCTGCTTTGGTGTTTCTGGACCGTGACATATGTTTCTGAAAATATTTGTTTTTACGGCAGCAACATTTGCCAGCACTATCCTTTTTTAAAAATATGTCTGGAAATAGCTTTAACATTATTAGGGTGATCATGGCACATGTTTTCCTCCTCCCCCCATGAGCATCTGGAATGGTACATTATTTCTCAGTTCTGATTTTGGTTATCAGGTCATTTGACCTCTAAAGCAGTAAATGTGGGTGCTTGAATCTGAGTGCTTATTCTGGGATGGACTTTTGACACTGGGGATGAACTGGATCTAAATGCTAAGAGACCATCTCATGCTAGCCAGGCAGATTTTTTTTCTTTACGATGTCAGTGTAATTTATACTCTTTCTTGCCACAGTAGGATTGGCCTTTCTTGCCCTACCCAGTAACATTTCAAGTGATATAATTTCTCTTTGCCATTAAGTGACCACTGTAGAGCATAATACTTTATAAATTGCTTTCTGCTGTCCTTAATCTTCTAGGATTGTTTTTCTAAATGCTATGGTATCTTGACAGTGTGTGTTCTGTAAATCTTCTGGTATTTGTTGAATTTGCAGACATAGGACAATATATTTTAAAGTCTTCTGACTCATGTTAAAAAACCTGGGCCATATTGGCCAAACTTTTCATTACATTTATTCAATTTCTTTTCTGTTGTCAAGCGTCAGCATATATCTAACTTGCTTTGCAGTTTTATTGTTTGTTTGTATTTCTCCTGCTAATGTCCATGGCTAAGTTCAAGCACTTTAATCCTTAAGGCCACTCACCACCTTCTTCTGAAACATAAATCCTTTCATTATTATGCTCTGTGGGTCAGGTCGCTTTCCTCCCTTATGAACTGCTTTGAATGGGAAGTTTCCTTTTCCTTCTTGTTTTTTCTAGGCAACAGTGTGACAATCTGTGATCATTACAGGACAAATTCCCTGCTTTTTTTGATGCATACCATGGTTAAATGTTTTTGTCCCCCATAATCTTAATAAAGTGAAGCCTATACTGAAAGAAAATAAATATGTAATACATAAATTAGTAGACTTCTAACTGCAAAAGAAATGTTCCTTAACTCGAACAGTAATCTATATACATCCCCACAAATAGACTTTGTATGTACCGTCCACAGCTTTGTAGTACTTTCTCTGACCCGTACACACATCAGAGGAAAAGATGGCACTTTTTCACTTGGTTCTTGTATAGCCACTGTAAAAGCAAAGTGATGATTGTTTGCCTCTACCCAAATGAGATGGATCATATTGGATTTAGGACATTGAACTTCAGAATATTTATGACAATTGATGGTGGAGAGATGTAGACCTGCTGATGTGGTTGCGTTGCAAATTCCATCAATAGCATTAGCAATAGCAATAGCATTGATATTTATATACCATTTATCAGTGCCAAAGCACTCCCTAAGCGGTTTACAATGGTTTTTTAGCTAATTGCCCCCAGCAAGCTGGGTATTCATTTTACCGACCTATGGAAGGATGGAAGGCTGAGTCAGCCATGGAGCCCTCTGAAATTGAACTCATAGCATTGTGGCTTGCAGTACTGGCATTTAACCACTGCGCCACCAGGGGAACCCTAGCCATAAGAGGGAAAATGAGGTCCCACAACATCTGGAGAGTCTTGCATCACCCACCCCTGTTTTCCTATAAAGAAATCTTGCATCATTCTGGCAACTTTTGGATACATTTTGATTTGCATTCAACTGTAGCTTGGTGACTTAAAAGTCAACCATCACTAAAAAAAAGAGCGTCTCACAATGCACAGTTTGGCAGTCAGGAGAATGGATAGGGTGTTGACCCATAGCTAGCAACAGGAAACAACAGCCAGAGCTGTTGGTAATGATAATACTATCCCTTTATAGAAAACATTTTAGTACTGTTTATTAACAATAGAGAAATGTACAGGCTATAAAATGTTCATGCCCTAAACGGAAGTATTTGTGAGTTGAGTTAGTTTCATGAATGCACCCATGCACACATACTCTCATGTGATATTCCTCTTCTCCCTATGATACTATTATGCAAATGTTTGTTTTCTGTAGGTCTCTACAGCACACTCTTGGTTTGATTCCTGTTCCCACTGGGTAGGGAGATCATTATTCCAGTGACATGAGTACAAAGAGAGGGACCTGGTAATGCAGTAGGAGATTATGATCCCAAAGGTTTAACAAAATAAAGGAGATAAATTAGATGAGAAGCTAATCTGTTTTAATTCTGGCTTAATGTCTTGAAGTATTTTTTTTCAAGAAAAATGTAAAGTATGTATATATATAGTGATAAATGCAGAAGCAGAAATAAGTGTTAATGTGTTGTGCTTCAAAATAATATAATATAATATAATATAATAATCCAAAGTAAAGAAGGTTGATGTACAAGTCTTTTCTGAAGCACAATTGGAGAACCCTTGCAAGAAATGCAGTCTTCACCTATCTTTTTTAATTATACATGTATATTTTTAAATATGCTTGCATTGCACAGTTCTTTAGGCTTCCTCTCCATATGGATAATTCCAAAATCAGAACAGCTCATCCTTTACAGTGTTCTCTTGCTCTTTCAGCAGAAGTCGAGCCATTGTGATATTTATCTGAATTCAAACATGGCTAATTAAAAGAGCTGCTGACAGTTGTTGTGATCCGACTTTGACTGCAGCTTGATGGTCATTATGGGTAAATAATGAACCAGGCCTGCAAATGTAGCAGCTGCCAACTTGGGGCAGAAGAACAGCTATTGCTACCAATTTAAAGATCTATCGACCACTTCCTTTTTCCCTACAGATTCTCTGCAGAAATCTAATGTTTTCTTCTGCTTTGTTTTGTCATTTCAGCTATTGTTGAATTATTATATAATTTCTTTCTGAATATTTATGAAACTCCATTATTAGTGTTTGAAATTAACTTTTCCAGCTGAAAGATTATTTATTTTGGAGAAGGATTTGGTTAATAGTTATAACTGTATGCTGTCTGTATGCATTGCATATTGATGTAAATGTAATTGGTGTATTCAGTTGGCTACTTTTTCTTTGCATATAGTTTCAGTAATAGTAGAATTAATGGATTATTTTCTGTTTCTCACTGGTTATTGCACATTTTAATTTCAGTAACAAGCTGCAGCATTGTTGTGATTTGTTAATGTCCTACAATATTGGTATAAACCTTGGGGATGGGTAGCTTTTTCTTTTAAATTTTGAATATATCAGCAAGGTGAGAAATAATCTGATCAAGAGCTCTGCTTATCATAGTTGGGAAACTTATTTTTTGTGCATTAAAAGGCACTTAATATTGTTACTTCCTTATGTTTTGCTATGTCCCATTAGCAAGCAGAAAACCCGTAGTAAAAGGAATGGATATAGATTATAATCATATATGAATCCAAGTTTATTTCAGAATCCCGCAAGTTAGAAATATATCTCAGAAGATAAAAGTCCCATTGTAGTTCCACAGATGTCCCTGTCAAATTAAGAGCAGCTATGCAACATTTATTTTAGCTGCTATTATTAAAGGCAGTGTGCATTAGGCAAAATGTAAAGAGTGTGCTTACGCATAGTGCATAATGCAGCAGAACCAGAAATCTTGCTGGGAGGAAATGATCCCAAACGTGCCCCTAAAAGACAAGTCTTTTCTTGAGAAATAATGATGAAAAATGGTTCATTTAAGTGTCTCCTTGTTTTTCAGAAGAAGATAAACTTTATTTTGTTGTCTGTGGAGCCATCTTGCTTTTTATGTAGGGAAATGTGTGTGTGTGCGTGTGTGCGTGTGTGTTTGCGCAAACATGGGTACACATGCATAGGCTGCTGGATGTTTTTCTGGGTGAAACCAGCAATACGTTAACAAGAGGTTATGTTATGCTACTTTATGTTAAACCAGATCACCCCAAACATGTGTAGAGCCATTCATCTGTGTCACCAAAACCCAAGAGAACAGCTGACATCGGCTCTGAAACCAAAACAGTGATCACTTACAAATCAAACATGGCACGCTCTAAACTGATTGTTCACGGCAATCTTTTTCTAGAAAGGGCAACTAATTGAACATGATAAAGTGTAAAGTTAATTAACACCTTTAAATTTGTTGATTACTTTTCACGGGAATATATTGTTCTATTGAGTAGCAGTTTTCTGTCCCAGCTGTCGCCTTTTTAACAGGAATGTCGCTGGTAAACAATAGAGACACCATAACAAGTCGTAAATGGTCCCTGTGACAGCAGACTCTTCTGAGGCTGCATCTGTAGAAAATGATTAAAACAATTGCATTTTAAAGACAGTTCATATAGCAGCCTGCTCCCCTTGGTCCTCTTCTTTATCTCGTTTGATGGCAGACTAGTTAAAACATTTAAGTGCATTTTAGTAAATAAAGTGATTTACTGGCTTCAGTGAAATAACCTTAAATGCTTTTTTTGAAGAGGCCTGTCCTATTGAAACCTGCTCATTTTAGATCTGAAGTACATCTCTTTGCATATTTGATTCAGTCTAAAATGAAATAAAATGAATGGTTGCATATCTGAGTTTATTAAAAGTTAATAAGTTCAGTTAAGTTAAAATTTTATCTGTCCATTTATTTAATTTATACCACACCTTTCTTCCAGTAGTGGACCCAACATACACTAGAATATGTGCTACAAATAATAGCACACTATAATTTAAGTTCCTCGAATATAGGACGGCTACTACATCTACATATAAATTTCTTTTCTTTTCGTAATGGTACCATTTGGTTTCCCCATGCAAGTTGTTAAAATAATTAATGCTTTATAGCAAAATAAAGCACACAAGTTCAGTCTTGTTAAAAAAAGGGAATAAGCTTATTATTGCAAGCTGTTGTGGACTTTGTGGTCTCACACACTGCATATTTGGACAAATGTTGGCATAAAAATCCTATGTCTCTTGTACTTTATCAGCAAAGGAAAGAGCGCTTTAATTTTCTTACTTAGAAGATGATACTATAAAATTGGAGAGGATTAAAACATCAGCCTCCTTGTTGTTTCTGGTTCAAATAATAAAGTTAAGTTCAAACATGTATAGTAAGAGATTTGTGAAAAGATTATGATTATGACTTCTACCTCTTGAGTTCCAAAAGAACCATTAAGGTAGAGCTTTTTGTGTATGGGTCCTTTCTAAGCTGCTATTCAAGATAAAAAGAACAGGAGATGTTGGCAAAGTTGTCCCAAGTCAACATCAGAAGAGAAGTTCAGAAGCTTATGTAGGAGTAATGAGTCTAAAAATAAAATTGTATTAAAAAATTCCAGGATCTAGTCCTTTTAAAAACAACAAGAATTATCGCCTTTTAAAAGGGAATTAAAAAACATTTACTTTTAACTTCATGTTCATGCAGAGTGCACTTAGGAATGCAGACTTAAGCTCAATTAACATTTAAAAATTATATTCAGAGGTCTGAGATCACTCAGTTAAATTAGACTCATTACAAAACAAAGGAGTCAGTTTAAAATGCAAATCAAAGTTTACTGAAGGTATATCAATCTCAATCTACATACTAAAACAAACTTTAAAAAGAGGTTCCTAACTGACTAAGGATATTTAGGGTAAGAAAACTCACCAGCCTAAAGCGGTAGAAGGCTAGATGGTGAAACATCATGGCATTGTTACAGGAAAAGAAAGCTTAAGATGAAGATGGCTAAAGATGACTTAAAGGTGGCTTCAGCCTCATGGAGACACAAACTTAAAGAGAATTTACACACAGCAATAAAATTTAAATGAGGTCTTGTGTTGAATGACCCAGCACTCCAGTTGGCTGTAAGTGCCCAGCGAAATAAGAGAAAGGGAATTTGGGGAGAACAAATGCATGCAGGGAAAAACCCTAGACTTATCTTAGGATGTGAATGAGGTACACAAGATTGCTTTTACATTACAATGATTATTTCCCCACATACTACAGCTTCTAATGTTTCCCTCAATAGAAGAGCCACATTTAACAAGCCACTTTCTGGCTTGCATTGAAATAAGAAGAGGGAAGCCTTACTTCGGTGGGGAGGATGGCAGAGTGGGACAACATTCTAAGTTCTCAGATTGGCTTAGAAAATCTTTCAGAGTTTTTCTGATCTACACACCAAAATTCACACTCAAATTCCTTAGCTGTCAAGGAGATTCTCGGAAAGTTCATCTATCGCTGACACAACAGCAGCAGGAAGAGATGCACAGTTCAGAGTACTTCAACTAGGACACTCAAATTCTGAATATTACTTGAGAGCATTTGCTTGACTGATGCTTAACAGAGAAGTGCAGTGGGTAGGGGAAACTACTGATCTGAGTGGAGTTGTGAGACCTGTGCGCCAGGGGATTACACTGTTGCTGAATGGCCAAATGTATAGTTTTGAGGGTTTCCAGAACACAACATTATCTATGAGAACCGTTATTGCCAGCAGTGCCTTCTAAGAGCTTTAGCAAATTCACCAGTTTTGCCCCCAACCTGCTGAAGACAATGACTTGCTATAGTCATTGATGCCTCATCACACCCAGACTAGGGCCTTATTTACACCAGTCACAAACACCAAATCCCTCCTGAATCCAGCCTGATAGTGCCACACAACATGTGGCCTTTCCCCCGAATCTGGTGCAATGGTGACAGGTGCTGTAGGCCCCTACTTGCACCAGACTTGGGGAATACTCCCTTAATCTAGGTTTTAAAAAACTGCCGTGTGAATAATCTGCCGTCAGTGGCTTCAGGATGGTGGGAAGGAGAGGAAGGACAAGCATTGCCTGAGGTGTCACCATTTCCCCCCTCTTCAGCACCACTTCTCATCCCAAAAGCAGAGCCCATGGGGTAGGTGCTCTTTCTGAGGTCAGAACCCTCATCAAGCCCCACCATCGCAAGGCTAGCCACCTATTCTGGCTTCAGAGAGGGTGACTACTAGTGGGGCCTTGCTTTTCCAGTGCACAATTGTCCCTCTGAGCTCTGGGGCAAGCAAAGCATCAGCAGTAGTCACACTCTGAAGCCAGATTGGGCAGCTACCACTGGTGCTTTGCTTTCCCCAGAGCTCAGAGGGGCAATTATGCACCAGAAAATCAAAGCCCCGGTGGTAGCCGCTTGATCTGGCTTCAGAGAGGCGACTACTGCTGTGATTTGCTTTTCCGTAGCTCAGAGTCTAGCATGAATAACAGTTTTAAACCCAATGCAGATTCGGGCCTTGATGGGTGTGGTGCTGAAATCCAGGACAGAATAGTCCAAATTTCATGTGCAGTAGCTCCAGGCCAAAAGTAGTCCAAATCTCATCTAGCCTTTTAACCCCCATTGGGCTAATGACAGAAAACAAAAGAATTAACTAGCCAGAAGTGTAGTCAGACATGCATTCTAGAGTTTTTAAAAGCTGATTTCAGAAAACGTAGGGAATTACTGAGGGTGAGCTCATGATCATGAATATTAAAAGAGAAGGAGCTTCATGACAGATGGGAGCTTCTTAAAAGTGAGAATATTGAAGGCACAGTTTCAAACAGTTCCAATGAGCAAGAAAAATGGGAGGTGTTTAAAGAAACCAGGATGGATGTCTAAAGAATTTTCAACTAGGCTAAAACTTAAAAGGGACATGTACAAGAAATGGGAAAAGGGGGAAATTACGAAATAAAATGTTAAGCAAATAGCCAACTCATGTAAGGGGAAAGTCAGAAAAGATAAAGTGCAGATGGAGCTCAGGCTTGCTAGAGGTTAAAAACAATAAAAATGACTTTTTTTGTTTTGTCCACAGCAAAAGGAAGAATAAGGAAATGGTAGGGCTGCTGCATGGAGAAGATGATGAAAGGCTAACAGGGAACAGAGAAAGGGCAAAACTACTCAACACCTTCTTTGCCTTGGGCTTCTCCCAAAGGAGGAACAGTGTTCAACTTTGGAAAAGTTGATGAATGCAGTAGATGATGCAGTAGGGGAAATATAACACAGACTAGGTAAAGAGGTAGTTCAGGAATACCTGGCTAGTATAAATGAAGGCTCCAAGGCCAGATGAACTACGTACATCCAAGGGTATTAAAAGAACTGTCAGAAGTAATCTGAGAATTACTGTCAATAATCTTTGAGAATTCCTGGAGAACAGGAGAGGTCCCAGCAGACTGGAGGAGGGCAAATGTTGTCCTCATCTTCAAAAAGGTTAAAAAAAAGAAAAAAAGAAGAAGACCCAAATAATTACAGTCCTGTCAGCCTGACATTAGTACTAGGAAAGATTCTAGAGCAGATCATTAAACAGACAGTCTATAAGCACTTAGAAAGGAACACTATGCTCACTAAGAAGTCAACACGGGTTCCTCAAAAGCAAGTCATACCACACTAGTCTTATCTTTTTTTATAGAGTTACAAACCTGATTGATGAAGGGAATGCTGTGGCTGTAGTGTATCTTGATTTTAGTTAGGCCTTTAACAAGATCCCCCATGATATTCTTGCAAAAAAGGTTAGTAACATGTGGGCTAGGCATGGCTAGGCAATGCAACTGTTAGTTGGATTTCTAAGTGGTTGACCAGCTGAACCCAAAGGGTAGTTACCTGAATCCAAAGGGTACTCACCAATAGCTCCTTTTCATCCTGGAGAGAAGTGACTAGTGGGGTGCCACGGGGTTCTGTCCTGGATACAGTGCGATTCAACATCTTTATCAATGACTTGGATAATGGAATAGAGGGCATGCTTATCAAATTTGCTGATGACAGCAAATTAGGAGAGGTAGCTAATACCCTAGAGGACAGGATCAGAATTCAAAATGACCTTAACAGATTAGAAAGCTGAGCCAAAACTAACAAAATGAATTTCAACAGGGAGAAATGTGGGATACTACATTCGGGCAGCAAAAATGAAATGGACAGATATAGGATGGGTGACAGCTGGCTTGACAGCAGTACATGTAAAAGGGATCTAGGAGTCTTAGTGGACCACAAACTAAACATGAGTCAGCAGTGATGCAGCAGCTAAAAAAGCCGAAACAATTGTAGGCTACATCAATAGGAGTATAATGTCTAGATCAAGGGAAGTAACAGTGCCACTCTATTCTGCTTTGGTCAGACTTCACCTGGATTACTGTGTCAAGTTTTGAGTACCACAATTCAAGAAGGATATTAACAAGCTGAAACATGTCCAGAGGAGGGTGACTAACGTGGTGAAAGGTCTAGAAGCCATGTCCTATGAGGAGCGTCTTAGGGAGCCAGGTATGTTTAGCCTGGAGAAGAGAAGGTTCAGAGGTGACATGATAGCTATGTTCAAATATGTGAAGGGATATCATACTGAGGATGGAGCAAGCTTGTTTTCTGCTGCACCAGAGACTAGGATGTGAAACAATGGATTCAAACAACAGGAAAATAGATTCCACCTAAACATTAGGAAGAACTTCCTGACAGTAAGAGCTGTTGGCAGTGGTATACACTGCCTTAGAGTGTGGCGTAGTCACCTTCTTTGGAGGTTTTTAAACAGAGGCTGGATAGCCATCTGTTGGGAATGCTTTAATTGTATATTCCTGCAGAGCAGGGGGTTGGACTAGATGGTCGTTGTGGTCACTTCGAACTCAACTACCGAAGTGCACTCTATACAAGTCTGCCTTTAAACCTGTTTTGGAGACTCCAGTTGGAGCAGAATATTGATGTGTGGTTGCTTAGGGAGACTGTGTGATCAAAATGGATGATACTGGTTCTGTTCCATGTGCACTAGTTGCCACTGAGTTTCTGGGCCCAATTTAAATTGCTGGTTGTTCCCTTTAAAACCCTAAACATCTAGAAATCAGGTTATTTGAAGGACTTTCTGAACCTTCTTCAAATTATACTTAGGAAAGACTAATGTTGGTAGTGTGAGTGTATGAAGAGTACTCCTTCAACCATGGTTTGGTACTTATGTGTCAAATGGGGATGGTACTTCAATGTCATTAAAAGTTGATTTCCATTTTGAAAGGTTCTTTGAGACATGTTCATGGATACATCTTAGGGTATATGATTTACTTTGTATTTTATAATTTGGTACTGTAAGACTTTTCATTTTGTTTACTTTTACTACTATTTAACAGAAGCACTACTAAAAGTTTTTGATTCTTTGGTTAGAAATTGTAGGGGTGTATGAGCATAAAAATTAATTTTTTTTTAAGATTCTAGGGAGCAAGCCCTGAAAAGTAAAAGTTAGGCAGAGACACAAAGCAGAGCAGATTCAATTAGCATTGGTAAATTACTGTAAATCACTCAGTCATTAAAGCCACTTAAACAAAATAAAGACAAGGAAAACTTTGCTTTAAAACAATATCAAAGCATTTACTAACAGGTTTTGCAATCTACATATTCAAAGGCAAAGCTAGTGTATTGATTTAAGTAACTAAAGGATTTCAAGGTAGAACTCTCCCAATCCAGTGAGATTCAGGTTAGAATAAAATAAACAAGGCAGGATTCCCTAAGTATTACAGTTGTCCCTCCACATTCGCAGGGGTTAGGGGCGTGAGACCTCCGCAAATGTGGAAAAAAAACATAAATAAAAACTAGGTCATGCTACCACCCTCCCGCAACCCCCACTGCTTCTCCCCCCAGGAGCAGCGACGGGGCTACCCAAGCCTCATCGCTGCTTCCTCCCACCACCTCCCACCCACCCCAGGAGCAGTGACGGGGCTACCCAAGTCTCGTCACTGCTTCCTCCCACCCTCTCCCACCCCCCCAGGAGCAGTGACGGGGCTACCCAAGCCTCGTTGCTGCTTCCTCCCACCCTCTCCCGCCCCCCCCAGGAGCAGTGACGGGGCTACCCAATCCTTGTTGCTGCTTCCTTCCACCCTCTCCTGCCCCCCCCCAGGAGCAGCGACCCCATTGCAGTTTTTTGGATGGCGTGGGGGGCATTCCCAAAACCCCGAATAGTCAAAACCGTGAATCTTAAAGCCGCGAATGTGGAGGGGCAACTGTACTTGCAGAAGCATCCATATTTCTTTATTCTTCAGAAAAGACAAATGTAGGTAAGTGAGAGCTTAACTCTCATCTTCTTGTGTGTTGAGCGAGGTGTGTGTAATTTAGGAAAGTGAACGTTGTGTTGAGGCTTCTCTAAGAAGAGAACAGAACAAAGAGTAATAAATCATTTAAATCATGAGGCCATGTGATGAATGACTCAAGGGTCACCCCATAGCTACAAAATGGCTAAGGTAGTTTGAGGAGAAGGGGAGGGACTTAAGCATGCAAAGGTCTTCCCTAATCTTAGCTAGTGGGGATGTGTGCAGGAAGAATGCTATATCTCCAATAGAGACTTTAATGTAGTCTGTACCATTACTGTTTCCAGTTTGATAGCAACTGTTTGTACTATTTTGAGGGTGAGTGTCTGTGCCCTCACTTTTTGTCCCTTATTTGATATGTAACATGCTGACTGACACTTTAGGTGCCATGAGCCTTTCACAATAATTAACAAAGTTTAGAAATGCAACTTTTTTGACCCATACCTGGTGGCTCAGTGGTTAAATGCCAGTACTGCAAGCCACCACGTTGTGAGTTCGATTCCAGCGGGCTTCAAGGTTCACTCAGCCTTCCATCGGTCGGTAAATTGAGTACCCAGCTTGTGGGGGGCAATTAGCTAACACACATTGGAAACTGTTTAATGCAGTGTAGATATGTAAATAGCTATTGCTTAAAACAATTTGTAAGCCACTCTGATAGCCTTGTGGCTGAAGAGCAGAGTATAAATAACTAAATAAAAATAAAAAAATACCTCCCAGAATTTCCCAGTCAGCAAGGCTTCTGCTGGAAACTATAGTCCGTAAAGTAACTTTTCCAAGCTCTGGACTAACTGAGATGCAAACTTGCAATACTATCAACACTAGATCAATGAAGCGAGGTTACTGTCCTGTACACACTTGAGTATGATCATCATTTAGTTAGTTGGCCTTACTTCCATGTAATGATGCATAGGATTTAGATGTATATCTAATTTTTTTACTGCTTCAAGTTCATTGAGAGAGGTGGTAAGAACATGGACAATGGCATCTCACTTGACCTCTTTATTTGTAACAGATTGAAAATAGGTGAATACTGGTTGCCCCCAACATGCATGGGACTGGTACTCATGGTTTCAATTATCCATCGTCCAAAAAAATCTTTCTAGGCATTTTCTAGGCCCTCCAGTTCAACTCTATGGTAACTTTCAGTAGAAGTTACCATAGTGTTGTGCTGGAGCAGCCTAGAGAGCTAGCCTCTCTAGGCACTTCCTAAGTCCTCAAGTCTGACTCTGTGGTAACTTCCACCTGAAGTTACCATAGAGTTGTGCTGTAGCTACCTAGAGAGTTGGCCTCTCTAGGCATTTCCTGGATCCTCCAGTGTGATTCTAGGGGGTTCACTATTACCCATAGTTTCAAGTATTCACAGTAAGTCTGGTAACATATTCCCCATGGATATGGTGGTCAACCTGTATATTCAGTTCAGAAGCAGTCCATTATTTACAACTACGTGTTCCAGTGGGATGGATAAATGGATCATATAGGTTTGGCATCTAGCTTCTTAATTGTATTGCACAAGAAATTGTTTTCACAGACAAACTCAGTCTCTAAAATTACTAGAGGCATGTTTTAAAAAACTGCATCCTCTGCTTTCCATCTGAAATGTGTCCCTTTAAAAAAGAATAAGCTTATCCTCTGATGGTTTTGAGCATGGAAAACATGTAGCTGAAGACACATTGTAATCTTATTTGCTGCAGCTTGTTCCCAAAAATGTGATATTCTAATCCTGGTGATTGTTATTGTAGTAACATCTGTCAGCCAACATAAGGCTGCAATCCAACGTACACATACTTCTAAATCTCACAGAACTCAAGAGATTCACTTCTGAGAAAACACACATAGGATTAGGTTGGAAATGTTAAGATGTCTACTGTATTGTTTTTATTGCCATGCCCAAAATTAGCACAGTGAACTTCAACAGACATTTATGTGGTTTTGCCCATAAGCAGCTGCCAGTAAAGTAACCTGAACTGGGGCAGGGGGACAATTAGTAATATCATTATTTTTTTTAACTTCAGGTGTTGGAGCTGCTCGTGCAGGAAATCTTACATTCATGGTTGGAGGAGTAGAACAAGAATTTGATGCTGCCAAGGAGTTACTCACATGTATGGGGTCCAATGTTGTCTATTGTGGAGAAGTTGGAACCGGACAGGTACAGTTTGGCTCACTGCTAAACATACAGCTTAGCTTTTGCCTTTCTTTGTCTCCCTTTCCAACTTTCAACAGTTTTAAGAACTCTAGGTGGATTCTCCTCCTTTCTCAATCTAAATTTTACACCAAGATTATTTATTTATTTATTTATTTAATACTCCACCATCTCTCTAATGTAGGGACTCTAGGTGTCTAACAATGAATTTAAAATGATACAAATTAAAAACAATGCAAAAGCATTAAAAGTATATATTTTTTTTAAAAAGCCAATTGAACAACTTACACAGTTAAAAGCACTGCAATAAAGATTTCCACTTGAATGGGTTATTCATTGATATCTTACCTACTGAACTAGATCTACTATCTGTATTAGCTAGCATCTAAACTGTCTGTCACAGGAAACGGGGCCTTTTTTCTTACAGCTCTAGATTGCCCACAGGAAACTGGTGTGGCTCACTCATTCTCTGCTATTTTTCCAGAGGCAGAGGCATTTTCTTCCTTATTCACTGTGTCCATGTGTGCTTATAACATGCTGCTCAATCATTTCCACTTGGTTCCTTCTGCCAGCAAAAGCAGCTAAACAATGCTACATGGCTGGTCCATAGCTAAAAAATGCTTCATGCCTAGTTCGTGTACTGTGATGTCCAAACTAGGCTTTCTAGCTAGGAGCAGAGTCTTTGGGATGTATGGTCTCTCTCATAAACAGAAGGAGCCAAGCAGCAGCAATCAGGTAAGCTTGTACAATCATTCAATGGCTGCAATCCAACATCCCCTAGTGTAACATAAATATCTGCAGCTAGAGATACACTACACCAGCACTATGCAACCCCAGGCAGAATAGCAACATTGCGCAGCTGCAATGCACAACTGCTGTGTACACAATTCCTGTATGTGAACTCCACATCCACTGCAGTCAGCAGAATGTTGCACCATGGCAAGTAATTCATCCTGCATGCCCAGCATGACTCAAGCATGTGAATGTCACTAACTGGATGCCAGCCAGAATATGTAATGGACAAATGTGGTCAGTTTGTGACTGGTTTGTCACATTTCCTTTTCCTCTGTTGTACTGGGGTTGGTAATGGGGTTATTTTAACTGATCTGGCCCTGAACATCCCCTGGAATTATTGTAAATGCAACGTATGCATGTTGTAAATAATTAGCAAAAATGGATCAAGAGCCCCAAATCACTTCATAAATAAGAGGTAGGGGATATGTGGCCCTCCAGATGCTATTGAACTGCATTTCCCATCAGCTGTGCAATCAATGGTGGTGATGGGAACTGCAGTTCAACTTCTAGAAGGCTGTATGCTCCCCATCCCTATCATAGAGCAACTGGCATATTACAGAACAGAGATGGGGGAAGTGAAGCCAGGTGGCCACATGCAGCACATAAGCCCATTTTTGAGGCTCTCAGGAACCCACCTGCACCCTGAAAAAATATGAATTGGTCCCCCAGAGGTGTGGGTCAATGTTGCCATGTTTTTGTATTCCCCAGCCAGGCTGTTGTAGATCTAAGTGCAGCTTTTTTAAAAAATAAGTAGTGAATCAGAAGTTGATATTTGGGGTGCAAAATTTATTTCGGAACAATAATTCTGAATTTGGGGGTTATGGTCCTCCAGGTTGCCCGGGGGCTGTAAATGTCTCCCGCCCCCTTCCCCATCCTCTTACAGTTGCTCGCCTCTCTTATCAAATGAGTGATTGTAGTCACACAGGCTGCTGTGAAGTAGAAGATGAAACCAAGATACTAAAGTACAAAGTAAACCATAATGAGAATGCAAAAATATATCCTGAGAGGTGGAGAATGGAACTTTAATATATATATCCTGCATGCTTCTCCCTTTGTTTCAAGCATCTAATGAAGCAGGCTCATGGCTACAAAATCTCATGACAGGTTTAACAGCTAAGATGTTATAACTGCTTAATTTGCCTCAGGTTTTTTTTCTTTCTTTTTTTTTTGCTGTGATAGTGTACAACTGCTCTTTAGGTGGCTTATTAGATCATTAGTCCATTAGTTATGTCTAGCTGGCATCAATAGACTATTTGTATTTACAAGGGCCAAGATCCAGTAGTGTACTTCAGCACCCAGTCTGATTGAATCAGAAATCACGACCACAGCCACCACAATAGCTCTCTGTACTTCCATAAACCGGTTTCGGAGGATTTCCTAGCTCTCCAAAGCAGGTTTCTAGAATGCTGGGAAACTGAAGGGTGGAGCAGGGATCCTCAGCTTTAAAGGAAATAGTAAGATCAATTGGAAGTATACTATCAGATGCTGGCCAGTATTCTTCTGTGTGTGTGAAATTCATGGGATCCTCTGTCAACTTATGGTGACCCCATGAATTTCATAGAGTTTTCTTAGGCAAGAAACACTCAGAGGTGGTTTTGCCAGTTTCCTTCCTCTGAAATAGAGCCTACAGCACCTGGGATTCTTTGGCAGTCTCCCATCCAAATACTAACCAGAGCTGACCCTGCTTAGCTTCCAAGATAAGACAGGATCTGGTGCCTTTAGGGCTTTTCTACATCTTTTCTAAAAGTGTAGATGCAAGTACTCATTATATTGAAAGCACACCAGAGTTTCAAGTTGAACCCACTTCCTGGAGTGTGTGTTCCTTTGATTGCAATAGGACTTACTTAGTAAACCTATAGGGTTCTGTTGCAACAGCTATGCAAGTAAGCTCAAAACATTTTTGCCATTTTTATTCCATAATCCATGAAAAATGGTTGCTATTTATGCTAGGGAGTGCCTGTGGAATAAATGCATTTGTAATAAAATTGAGCTCCTGTTGGATAGTTACCTGGGTAACAGAAATTCATGGAGTATTGAATTTATTTTCAGGCTGCAAAAATCTGCAACAACATGCTATTAGCCATCAGTATGATTGGAACTGCTGAGACCATGAATCTTGGAATCAGGTGTGTAGAATTTTCCGAAATCCTTTTTACATCGCCATTGTTTCTTTGGTAATTTGGTACCAGAGGTGGAATTAACAGAGAGAATAGAGGTTCTTGCACCACAAAATAGAGTTCAACACGCTTCAGCAAATGTTTTATTCAAAACTAACAATACGCTCATATGAAATGAAATAACCATCTCAAGTAAGCCTAGCATAAGTAAATAAAAACATTTTGAACCTTTTAGAAACCACTTGAAGGTTTTTTTCCAAAATGCATCAAGGGATGACTTTTTCTTTTACCAGCTTCCACTTTTCTTCTTATTTCTATTTTTCTGGGCAAGCATACAGGTCTCTGCTCTTATAACATGTTGGGGGTACCTGGTGAAGCAGGCTGATCTCCTCTTTTTGTTCTATTTTGCTATTCACATAGGCTCAGTAAGGGATTCTGGAGGCAGCTGCTGTTTACCTTGCCTGTTGTAAGCAGGGCACACAAGGCTGTAGTAGAACTGGCTAGAGCAGAGTCCCATTCTTCCTCAGCTCAAGCTTTATTGCATTGATAACTGCAGACCTGCTGCTGCTGCAACTTGACACTGAAAGGCTGTTTCCTCCATCACCATCCTCCCAATGCTGATGCGGCTAAAAAAATCCAGCTAGATAGAGGACTAGGTTGTAAAGGAGAAGTTGGGCAGGTGTAAAAAGACTTCATAAAAAGGAACTTCTTATCAGAGGCTTTTAAAAGGGAGGTATACCTATATTTCATTAATATAATGCCTACCAAAAAAACAACAACAACACACCTTGGTTTTTTTTTTTTAATCTTTCAAAAAAAACAGGGGAATCCCTTTCTTAGGCTGAAAAACAAAAGTGTAAGACACTAGATCCAATCTGATCTTGGAAGCTAAGCAGGGTCAGCCCTGGTTAGTACTTGATGGGAAACCATCAAGGTATATTGGGGTTGTAGGCTAGATTTCAGAGGAAGGCCATGGCAAACCACTTCTGAGTATTCCTTGCCTAAGAATACACTAAGAAATTCATGGAGTCACCATAAGTTGACAGGTGACTTTGAAGGTACACACACACACACACACACACACACACAAAACTATATACAGATCATTTTCTTGTGTGGAGATGGAACTTGCAGTGGAATGTATGTGGCATGCCAGGCATGTGATTTGATCCACCATGAGGTTGATAAACCCGTTTTTGATACCCTGGTAAATGTAGGTTTTAACAGGCACCATTTGGAGCCAAAGTAGGTAGTTAGCATGCTGTATGCAATATTGAGCCACAAGCTTGCAAACAAAAGCCCTGTTCTACTTTTTGCATTCAAAGACACAGTTGTAATTCATTGCGGTAAGGATTTTAGTATCTCAGGGTACTTTATTAGGTATTCTGGCACAGTATAATTTTTTTTTCTTAACATTAAGGAATTCCTAGGTCCTGGTTAGGAAACTATTTACAATTGGGCATTCAACATGTTTTCTATGCTAATGAGCGTCCATACAGGCAATGGTCATTTCACTTAACTTTGCAATTGGCTGGCCTATGTCTTTTTGTTGATTGTGTGTCTAATTTTATGCTATAGACCTTTGCAGTAATTTTAACTAGACAGTTTTAGATGTGACCTTTCAACTACTCACTAGAAACTGTATATACTATAAATATTTGTGGCTCCTAAAGAATAAATCTGTTGTCTTTTTAGAAGATAATGGGAAACTCAAATGTATGTACACGTACATATACATGTAAATATATAGGTTAACACATGCACACATATGCAACCCAAAGGCAGGATAATGGATTCACATTTCCTCTTAATTACCATATCAAGATGCAGTTGTTTTATTGAATTGCCCTTGTCTCAGATGTTAGACTATCTTGACCTATTAAGTTGTCATGTTGTAATTGAGATAAAAGAGGAATTTGCTTTGCATCAGTGCTAATTGGTTTATCAATATCCTGTACCATTTACATTTTAAAATTGAGCATCTGTAAGATAGGGAAGTGTATCTTTAACAAGCCATAATAAAACCCATAAGATGGTATACTACTGTTGTAATAGAGGATTGTAAAGCTGTATCATAGTCAGCTTTAAGTCATGGTTTGCTTAATGAAAAATCAATCACCTATGACTTCATTGTATTTAGTTCAAGCTGAAACTCACATTTTCTGTTATAAAAAAATATTCAGCAGGCACAAAGCACTGAAAGATCTCATGCTATAATGGTATGCAATCCTAATTGGTGTTTGCAACCACTGTAGCATGCAAGTATCTCTGGGTTTTCATATCCAAGTTAACGTGAGAGGGAGGACACATTCTGCAGAGATGGTGTGCACCTGGACTGTTAAAGTTCTGATTGGTCTGATTAATGCCAAGGGGGCATATGCTGTATGAGATTTAACCAACATGTCAGTCCATCCTCATGAGCATACAATTTTTTTTTTGCAATCTGATGTGGCAGACTGACATTTTTCTCCCCAATGTGCCAGGGACAAGTGCAGTATTGTGCCATGTTGTTATTCTTACAGCTTCCTGGAAACTCACCATGGACCAGCAGCCAGAGGCTTGTGGACTGGCACTGGTCTATGGACCGTCACTCTGAGTAGCACAGATCTAAAATACCCACCTTTCGTGAGCCCCTTCCCAGCAAGAGTCTGCTCCTGTTGCCAAATTTAATATAAAGACAGGGATATTACTGCTGAAAGAAGGTAAAATGGTGGCAAAAGATGTCTCAGGGCAACATCTCTGCTTCTGGGTTTGCATGGTTGGCTAAGTCCAAATCCTGCAGAATCTTGCTTTAAGGTGAATGAGCCAGTGTGCTGGTGCACATTGGCACATTGCTTTCACTGCGAAAAGGGGTGACTCAACAAACCACAGACCTTGTGTCCATGGTTCGATTATCATGCTGTCTAAACATGGTGGTCTGGCCTGTCTCTTCTGTAACAAGACAAAGAAATGAACCAAACAAACCCTGGGTTATTTGTCTGGCTTGTTGACAGAGAGACAAGCCAAGTCCAGACATCTTAGTAAACAAACTACAAGCAGAAAGTCCATGTTTTATTCAGCCACCATCACTGAGTTCCTTGCAACAGGAACGATCAACCATTGTCCATTAGCATGGTGGCTCATTCATGATATGCAAGATTTCTACAGAACTCTGGCTCACCTACAGGACTTCCTCACCTATGTTATTCCTCACACTGGGGAGAACTAAACTTTGCATATATTCTGGTTTACAATGCTGGGGTTAAATGACACCACTTTTTCTTTCCCTACTCCCACACCCCACATAGTAGTGTGTGCAATTGTGAGAGGAGGTGTCCAGGAAAACATTGCTGCTATTTGTTATTTGTTATTGGCTTGGTATACAGAATGAGGGTTTGGGTATTTGCTTTTATATACACAATCAACAGTGAAACCAGAGGTACTTGAATAACACCTTAAACCAAAGCTCATAGCTTTCCATAGGCTTTATTTTATGTTGATGGATATCATCATATCCATGTCCAGCTCTGACTGAGTAACATGTCTTATACCTGATCAGATCATTGATCTGCCTAGCTCAGTCTATACTTTCTACACTACTGGCAGTGCCTTGCTAGGGTTTCAGACAGGGATTTTTCCCAGCCTTATCTGAAGATGCCAGAGATTAAACTTGCTGTTTGCAACATGCAAGCTCTACCACAAACTGCAGACCCCTTGAATGCATCCAGGTTTTGTTCCTCTAGAAAATGCTAGGTACCAGCATTCCTTTCTACTTTATCACTAATAGCTCAGGGAACCGTGCATCTATTGGCTATGAAATGGGGCAATCTCCATGTGATAACCATTTCCCACCCAAGTCCAGGTTGTGTGCTTTGTAATAATTCACTAGATTTTGGCTGCTGTCCTTCAGAATGATTAGCAGAGCTTATTAACTTCTAGCAAAAGATGGACCATACTTCACTCCATGCTTGGCTGGTAAATCATTATGTTGTTTTGTCATCTGGTCTGACTAATTGTACATATATTCAGAAACAGTGATGGTCTGTTATATAGCAAAGCTACACAAAGGATTGTAGCAGCTGAATGGGGACGAATGGCAATTAATCTTACTCTTTAGGACTTAATGAGAGTTTATATTTCTACTTTAAAAACAGAACATCCCTTTAGTGTCCTGAACTTGTAAATGTTAGTTTCTTAACTAAATTAAAAAAATAGTGCAAAGATTGTACTATTAGAAGATTGAGCACAGGCATGCATACTCCTTCAATTCTCATCTCATCTGATGGGACATTTTAGTCTCTTAGAGTGATATTTTGCTGCAGAATTTACATAGAACTGAACTGACAAGTTAAGCATTTTATGACATTGTCACCTGAAGATCTGTAAACCATGAGCTGGCTTCCATGCACTCCTGCTTTTTTATAGATAAAAATAGTAGTATCTTTAAGAAACCAAAAAATTATTGGTTATATTTTTTGTAAAAATGGAGGGCTGACAGCTGCTCAAAACAAATATTCTGTATCATATGAAAATTTGTCTTTCACCTGTGAGTGTCTGGGTATTACAGAATACTCTGCATTCTGTACCCACAAATGTGGATATATGGCATTTTAACATTCTGCATTATATTGGAATTTTCATCCAAGTAAGAAAATATCCCAGCTCAAGTCATGCAAGGTGGGTTTTTTTTAAGTGCTTGGATGGTGGTTAAGGGTCAGTAATGTGTGCATTAGTACCCTTTCAACCAACAGAAAATGCATTCATATTAAACCTGTGTTTCTATATAATAGATTGCTGTCATAACAGGATGGCCATCCCCATGTATGTATGTATATTTGAAAAGAGCTTTACTCTTACTGACTGAAATCAGATGTAGAAGTCATTTACCTTCCAGTGACTTCATTGAGTGTACCTAAGAAGGACTAGGTCTGGATCCAGCCATGTGATTAAGTGTGGTAATCCAACATTGTGAAGGATTGGTTTCCAGCCAAGGTTCATTGGCATAGCTGTTCTGCCATTAAAAATGCATGAGCCTGTGCATATGAGCATGAAAGAGTGACATAGAATGGGAAACTTGACCCTCTGCCTCATTAATATTTCTTCACCTTTCGAAAACTCTACCTCATTCTTCACCACTACTCCATATGTTGGATCAGGATGGTCATATACATTGAAAAATCATTTTCTTGTTGACTATAAAGATCCTGACTGCACTTTACTTTCATAGAGACAATTCCTGAAAGCAACAGCAATCCTTGATGATGATAAGAAACTTTGCTGTTCTCAAATTGGCATGAGGAAGCTGTGACTTGAACTAAATTTTCTTCTGACTCAAATTTGCTATGGTGTTCTTTGCTGGAAAAACTGACACCTCATACACCTGTGTACATGAATACCAGCAAGCGAGCACTTACACACATTCTTTAGGTAGTTTAAAATCACTAAAAATGAATGCTTCTGCCAACAATTTCTTTGGGGCTGGCAAGCATGTGTTGATATGACAGAATTTCTCTCTAATAAAATACATGCAGCATTTATAATTTATAGAGCTTTCATAAGACGAAAGAAAAAGAAGAAGAAGATTGTTATCAGCAAGTATGAATTTCCTCTGCAGTAAATCCTCTCTGGAAGTATATATTGTCATTGTGTAACTACATTGATATTCTGTTTATGTCACTTGAGTGTTTAATTAAAGCAGGAGGCTGTTCCTTTTTAGAATCCTTTCCTTAAAAGATTTTTTTCTTATTTTAAAACAGGTTGTGGGGAGGTAACAGAATAACAGTTGGGTATGGGACAGAAGAAAACCTGTAAACAGGTGTCACAGGACTCCCTCAGCTAATACTTTTTTTTATCAGGGCCTACATTTTTTAAAAAATCAGTGTCCGTGTTTACAGAAATCTAGCGATGGCACACTCTTGACATATTAAAATATATTGAAAGAAATAAAGCCAACATTAATGTTATGGCACTTCCCGCCAACAGCCATTGGAGTCACCACAACCTGGCTCTGGAGAGCTTTCATGGGCAGGTTTTGGGAGTGCACAGTGGGTTGCCATAGGGAGGGAAGATCCCCATGCACACAGTTATGCTGGGTTCTATAGTTTCACGAATGAATGTTCAGCATGGATATAGTGCAATGTATTATGTCAAGGATTGCACACTTGCACTCACACAACCATGTACAAGTGCCTCCATGCACACATGGGGAGGGAGTGGGGCTGGAAATAGGTCTATTCCCCCAGAGAATGGGCTGGAGCCATATGTAATCATAGAGGAGAAACAGGGGATTTAACTTAGGAATTATTAAATCTTGTTGTTTGTCATTGTGTGCCTTCATATTGCTTCCAACTTAAGGTTACCCGAAGATGAATGTGTCACAGGGTTTTCTTGGCAAGATTTGTTCTGGGGGGGGGTGTCATTGCCTTCCTCTGAGGCTGAGAGAGTGTGACTTAGCCAAGGTCACCCAGTAGGTTTCCATAGCTCAGTGGGGATTCAGGCCCTGGCATCCTAGAATCCTAATCCAACAGTCAGTGTAATACATCACCCCAGCTCTGTGTAAATCTAGAGGAAAGTTTTTAGATGAGATTTAACACCAGAAAATAGGTGTAGGTTGAATGAGTGAGAGCAAATATGCCATGTATCTCTTGGTATGATTTGGCTAGTGTCCTAGTCTCAAAATATTAATGGAAGGTAATGATGAAACAGCAGGATAAAATCTGGAATCACAACTACCGTTGTCCCATCATATTTGCTGGGGTTTTGTTCCAGGACCCCCCGTGGATACCAAAATCTGTGAATACTTAAGTCCCATTATATGTAATGGCATAGCAAAATGGTGCCCTTATTTAAGATGGCAAAATCAAGGTTTGCTTTTTGGATTACTATTTTTTAAGAATATTTTCAAGCCTGAATACTTAAATCGGTGGATACGAAATCCTTGGTTACGGAGGGACAACTGTAATTCATTGTTCTTTTTGGACATGGCCAAAATGAGGTACAGTTGATCCTCCATATCCACGGATTCTGCATCCATGGCTTGAAAATATTCCACAGATAGGAAAAAAAAATTCCCATAAGCAAACTTTGATTTTGCCATTTAAGAGATGCCATTTTACTCCACCATTGTATATAATGGGACTTGAGCACCCATGGATTTTGATATCCGGGCGGGGGGGATGGGGAATTGCCCGGGAACCAAACCCCAGCGGATGCCAAGGGCCCACTGTACCTCTGGAAGATCAGGAAATGGCCATTCATTTGTTGACTGGTGCTACAATTGCAAACATTTAGAAATGGAAGTTAAAACAAGGGGAGTACAAAGGAATGACTAGTGTTTAGGGAACTCGTATTTATGTTGAAAGTGACAATCAGTATTAATAATATTGCTGGACAGACATTAAAACAAACATTTTATTTGGAAAATATTCTGGTTTTTGTTTTGGAATAATAAAGTGCAAGATGACTTGAACTTTAACATTTAAATTGAAATCATTGTAAGGTGGAAGGACTGTAATAGTTGTGATACACAAGTCATTAACATTTGATCTAATAATAATATGAATAATGGTAAAATGAACTGTTCAGTGTAAGATTGCATTTAAAACAAAGATTTTGCACCCCTCCTAAAGACTGGCAAAT
This sequence comes from Gambelia wislizenii, assembly GCA_030847615.1. Classification (NCBI taxonomy): domain Eukaryota; kingdom Metazoa; phylum Chordata; class Lepidosauria; order Squamata; family Crotaphytidae; genus Gambelia; species Gambelia wislizenii. The sequence goes on from JAUMIR010000006.1 coordinate 106,728,523, forward strand.
TTATTATGGTGTAAGCTTTCATCTGCTACATCTTATTTCAAGTGCAGTGCACACTGCTTATGGGCTTGGATCCCAGCCGTGTCTACAAATCTGCAGGAAGGTAATAGTAGCACAGTAATTTCTCAAACAGTCAACAGTTCCATATCTATTAAAAGAAAATGTTGCTTTCTGTGCCATTTCCTTAGTGTCTATAGATATAAATGAGCTGTAAAATTGAAAGTGCAGGAAGATTTACTCAGTGCATTGTATTCCAAGAAAGCTTTGTAAATTCATGACTTGCACTCAGGTAGGATGACAGCATAACCCCTTCTTTTCTTCCTATGCCTTGTGCCTCAAGCACAAAATAGTTCTCCTGTCAATGCTAGCTTTTAGCAGAGACCAGTTTTGCAAGGGTGGGATGCAAGCAGAATAAAGAATACTTACCCTGGCTGGAGGTCTCTAACCCTATAGGATACTAATGGTTTGGAGTCCTGTTGGTTAATCCCAACTATAGTAAACTTATTCAATTAATTGTTGAATTATAAGTCAGCACAGGTAAATCCCATTGATTTGATGGACCTACTCTAGTTAGGACTAGCAACAGAATTCAAATCATTGAATGCTATGGTGTTTACCGGAAGTGGTAGGGTTGGTAGTATGGTGTGTCACCTGTGCCAGGGCTCTTGGTTAACAAGTGTGCACAGGAGGGCTTGTGTTCAGAAGGAGCTAAGTGTAATCATGGTGTGGGAATTTGGGGTGGTGGTGGTTCTCCAGAGGTTTTGAAAGCCAGCATGTTGTAGTAGTTTGAGTGCTGGGCTAGGACACTGGGTGACCAGGGTTCGAATCCCTGCTCGGCCATGGAAAACCACTTTGGCAAGTCATACTCTTTTGGCCTCAGAGGAAGGCAAGAGCAACCCCTCTCTGAATAAATTCTGCCAAGAAAACCCCATGATAGGTTTGCTATAGCATTGCTATAAGTCAGAAATGATTTGAAGGAACACAAGAACAACCAGATGTGTCTGGACTGTAACACACAACACTGGCTCTGCTGGCTAGGACTGCTGGGAGCAGCAGTTCAACAACATCCAGAAGGCCACATTTTAGCCTCTGGTGTTGAATAAGGCCTTTGCACATATCTGGCATTCTCTTGAGAGCAAGGCATAACACTTGCTAAAGGAGGGCATCCAGTGTGCACTGCTCACTTTTTGGCGTCAAGGAGCAAAGAGAATTACATACCGTAGGATAGTGGCAAAACTGAGATCCCTAATAAAAAAGAAGACCTTCTCTTAAGAATTCAGTCTAGTCTTTTAATACCTAACTTGAATATGCTAGCAGTCTCCATCTGGTTGATTTCAGTATGTCAACAAAGGAGATGACCAAAGTGGAGAGGCTGAGAAAGACTTCTCAAGCATAAGATGTCTTCTGCCACTATATACTATTCTTTTTACTTGACCTGTCAAAAATCCCTTCCTCATTAGATTACTAAGGGCCCATTTACATGAGGGGGAAAAACGGAGTATCTCTCAGTAATGACATTTTGCAGCAACAGCGACATGTCTTAACGGTGTTTTGGGTCTCAGAAGCCCACCTTAAGCTTTGCATGCCAGATGGCTGCCACAAGTGATTTACTCGTGTTAGTTCTTTGCTGCTGCCAAACTTTTTTTTTGTTTTAAACGTTGTCTAAGGTGCACTGGAGTGATATAGCAATTTTTTGATCTAACAGGAAGGTAAAACAAAAAAACCCACCCCACCCTGTTTTATCGCCTTAGCGATCACTCACATGTTAGTCAAAAATCTAACATGGCGGCAGCAGGTGTTTGCCCTGTTAGCAAGCCCCTCCCCCGTGCTCGCCCAGCTGATCAGCTTTGCTCTTCCCTTCGAATCACTTGTCCAAATGAGCAGGACTGTACAGCCCCCCCCCTTGCTGTTGTTTTTTGCTGATCCCATTTAGACAGGTAGAATTCCCAGCAAATTCCATGAGGGGTATTTTCACCGTTTATACAAGCCCTAGGAGGAGATTGTCCATAGCCTATATGGTCTTGATCAGATAGTGTTTTAGAGCGATAGTATCTGAGGCTTTGTAAAGGTTTCTTGTTCCTGCTTCTAGCTAGGATGAGGGTAAACTAGGAGGCTGGGTCAGCTAGCTCCAGAGCAAAGGCAAGGGGCAAACCAAAGGTTTTGACTAACAGTAAGAATAAATTTCTAAATCAATAGAAGACATCACATTACATTTTACCACAGTGATGAAAAGATCTAAAGCTGGCCCTCCACATTTGCCGGTTTCACTTTTGTGAATTTGTTCATTCACAGATTATTTGCTGCTGCCTCTGCTGCTGCCATTTTTAGTAGGGACTGCAAGCCTCACAAAACCGAGAGAATGTGAACGAGGCTTCCAAGTCCCTATTAAAAATGGCATAGGGCAAAAGCGGAAGCGGTGGCAAGCCCCACCAGCCACCACCTTCTGCCTTGCAAAGGAACCCCATTGCCTTGAAGTTATCTGTGGTGGGATTGTCCTTTCTGTGTGTATTAAATATGGTTCGGAGGGCCTAGAATTATTTGTGGTTTTTCTACTTTCACGGCGGTCTTGTGCCCCTAAACCCAGTGAATGAGGAGGGACAATTGGTACATGCTTAAATAGTTAGAGATTTAATTCAAATCTGACCCTGTGTGTGTTTTTTAAAAAAATCCATATATATTTACAGTTGTCCCTTCATATTCGCTGGGGTTTGGTTCCAGGACCCCCCATGAATACCAAAATCCATGAATATTCAAGTCCCATTATATGCAATAGAGTAGCAAAATAGGGTCCCTTATATAAGATGGCAAAATCAAGATTTGCTTTTTGGATTATTATTTTTTTAAGAATATTTTCATGCCGTGAATATTTAAATCCATGGATACAAAATCCGTGGATATGGAGGGACAACTGTACTCAGTTTGAACAGTTCTGAACTCCCTCCTTACTTGTGACAAGCTTGAAGGACTTGCGTTGTTGACTATGTGCTCCAATTATTGATGGGGTCTGGCCAAAATAACGTGGTGTCTTTTCTCCCCACCCCAAAAGTGGAACACTTTGGTAATTGTAAATGCATGCGCGCATGCACGGCTTTACCATGTCCAGTGGCAAGTTATTATGAGGACTGACAGACTGTCATCATTTTGATAGCTTGAGCAGTATATCTCTTGAACAGCAATAGAGCTCTTATGCAGAAAGTATCATATGTTCCGAGCCAATTTACAGGGAAACAGCAATAACATTTTATCATGGTTGAGAGCCCAGTAGCTGCTTCCTATTAAACTTGCCCTTTCAGATACCTGTCTTGGATTAATTTGTTGATTTCAAATGGAAACTCAGTCTTCTCCACTGAAGCATGACTTTCTAGGATAGACTCTTACTGAATGACAATTACTGTATATTCTACCCGCTTTCAGACCATTACAAGCTCTGGGCACAGTGGAAGACAGAGGACTTCTTCAGTAACTGATTTTAATACGTGTCTAATTTTAGCTGTCAGTTATCTACGCACCAGTAGATGAATCCTCAGAAAGATGAAATGCAAAACACCTCTAACTTGCTCCTTTTAATGATATACTTGCTGCAAAGGATAAAAAGAGAGGATTGGGAGGGAAAGGGGTTGGTCTCAAGTCTCTTGATGCAGATTGTAGAGTGCGTAAGAACACAATTTTGAAAAAAAAATTCTTTATGTATTCTTCTGTAAATACGCTGAATTTGTCTACAAGATCTGTGATGTTAAGGGAAAAATGACATTAAAGATGTTCATGGTAACTGTCCTGGGCAATGTTCAGTTTGGGACCAGGAATGCATATATTTTGCTCTATAGGAGTGATCCCATCCGGTGTCCCCCAAAATTGGACTACAATTCTCAGAGTCCCTTACCATTGGCCAAGCTGGTCCAAAAATATGCAACCCTGTAGCCACTTATTTAGGAGTAAAGCTGTCTGGGAGTAAATTGAATTCAGTGGGACTAATGGCTAAGCAGCATATTAGGTATACTATAGTTCTCTCTGAAAGTGACCCAGAAAGTCCAGTGTCCTCCTACAGTACCAGGAAGTTTGTTTGTGGCAATGGCGTAGTGTCAAAATATCCCAATCCTGACTTTTTAAAGAAGTGCTGCAAGTGATTGACACCTCAGTGATTCTTTATCACTGTCAATGCAGCCTTAATTAACCTTCCAGTACAGTTCTCTCAGTTATCTGTGATTTTTTTTTCCTTAGTGAGGTTCCTTGAAGTATGCCAATATGGTGGGTAGGAAATAATAAATAGGAAGCTCTATGTATGTGGTACATTATTGTGCTGCTGTTTTCATCTATTTATTTATTTATTTAAAAAATGACAGGACACCTTCCTTGTGGATTAATGCTGAAATCTGAGACTGTTTCATGATACTGGAGCTGGATGTTGTGATCATGTGAAAGCACCATTCAAATACTGGTGTGTTACTTGTAAAGTGAGGGTGAGGAACCTCTTTTAGTCTGAGGGCAGATTCAGAGAATGTCAGAGAAGTTCTTAGAGGGCCACATTCCAGGGCTGAGCAAGGCTAAAGATAACTGGGATGGAACCAAATATATCAGCATATATTAGCTTAAAGCTCTTACTGTTTATATATAACTAAGCCTTCAGAAGCCCCTTCAGTGTTTAGAAAGAGGAAGAAAATATACAAAAGCTAGAAAACCACCAACTAATGTTGTAATGGAAAAGGAGGTGTCGCTATCTGGGAACATCAGAGGGCCAGACTAAGAGTCCAGGAGAGCCAGATTTGGCCCCAGAGTCTGATTTCAGAATCAAATGGCAAAAATATTCCTCACAGAATGCGAGGAGAATACCATTTGTCTTAATGGGATTCTATGTCACTCTTCTGTATTTGGAAGGAGCGGGTCCAAAAACACCCAAAAGTTTGCTGGAAAAGCCTTTGTGGCTTTTCCTTAAGTTTTAAAAAAAAAAAAAACAGTGGAGAGAATGCGCATTCCTACTTGTTGGGACAAGCCACCAAATTGATTCGCTTTCCCCATACAAGTAGAATTTGAAAGTTGATTGGTCAGATGGGGGGGTGGGTGGAACTTGCTAACAAGGCAAGCGCCCGGAGCCACCGTGTTGGATTTTTGGCAATAATTTTTTCTTTTTAAAAAATGTGTGGTTTTTTGTTTTGTTTTGTTTTGTTTTTTGTTAAAGGTAAAAGGTTCCTCTTTCACACCTTAGATAGGGTTTTTAAAAAACTGTCGGGCGACAGCAATTTCAGGCAAGTAAAAACACAAGTAATTCACTTGCGGCTGCAATCTTGATTCACAGGCATGCCTGTTTGCACAGCAAACGCGGATAGGTTCACATGCCTGTTGTCTGCCCCCAAAATGTTAAGACAAATAGCAGCTGCTGCGAATTGCCATTTCGCATTACTGTGGAGCAACCCACATTTTTTTGCCTCCTATAGACAAGACCTAAGATTTTCCAGCCCTGTTTTAAAGCCAATGTGGCGCCATCGTGGCACAGTGGTTAAATGCCAGTACTGCAGCCACAACATTGTAAGTTCAATCCCAAGGGCTCCAAGGTTCACTCAGTCTTCCATCCTTTCATAGGTCGGTAAAATGAGTACCCAGCTTGTGGGAGCAGTTAGTTAATACACATTGGAAACTGCTTAGTGTGGTGTAGATGTGTAAACTGCTATTGCTTAACAAGTTGTAAGCCGCTCTGAGAGCCTTTGTGGCTGAAGAGCGGGGTATAAATACCTAAATAAATAAATATGTGGGTTGGGACTGGAGTATCAAAAATACTACAGTACTAGTACCCATGGTTTGAGATCAGAAATCTTTCTCTGAGTAGCATTTCTCTTCCTAAGTGATGTGGGATTTATCAATACTGTGTTCAGTTCTGGGCACCACAATTCCAGAAGGATATGGACAAGCTGAAACATGTCCAGAGGAGGGCAACCAAAATGGTGGGAGGTCTGGAAGCTATGCCCTGTGAGGAGCAGCTTAGGGAGCTGGGCATGTTTAGTCTGGAGAAGAGAAGGTTAAGAGGGGACATGATAGCCATGTTTAAATATTTGAAGGGATGTCATACTGAGGATGGGGCAAGCTTGTTTTCTGCTGCTCCACAGAGTAGGACGTGGAGCAATGGACTCAAACTACAGGAAAAGAGATTCCACCTAAACATTAGGAAGAACGTCCTAACAGTAAGAGCTGTTTGGTAGTAGACTACACTGCCTCATAGTGTGGTGGAGTCTCCTTCTTTGGAGGTTTTTAAACAGAGGCTGGATGGCCACCTGTCGGGAATGATTTGATTGTGTATTCCTGCATGGCAGCGGGTTGGACTAGATAGCCCTTGTGGTCTCCTCCTACTCTATGATTCTGTGATTCTATGATCAATTAGAAAAGGACCTTAGCTGGGACCCCATCTGTGGAATTCTCTCCCAGGGTAGGCTTACCTGGGGTTTTCCTGGGGCTTTATTTCCCATAGGAAGGAAGTTTTTAGTATGGATTTTGTCTGCTGCTTTTATCCTGCCCTTCCATTACTTTGCTAGTTTTTATTGTATTGTATTTGTACTCTGTTTTCCAGTGTTGTAAATTGCCCTGGTGATTTTATACCAAAAAGCAATGCAAAATCCTGATAAAAAAATAATGTAGTTAATCATGTACAACAATAGTGAGGGTTTTAACAATAAATAAATACAGTGTATAATTGCAGGGAAGAATTATTGAAAATCAAAACAGAGCCAGCAGATTTATGGTATAAAAAACAAATTAATTGCCACTGTCACATGGGGTTCTGCTTTTCATATACATGTCTGTGGCTTTAATACTTGAAATTCGATGTTTCTTACATGGTATGAGTGACACATATTGCCTATTATGACAAGAAAAAATGTTACTGTTTTTGCAAACAATATAATGGGCAGGTTAAAGCATGGACAATAGATTCCTTGCAAAATGTTGCTGTAAAGAGGGATTATTCTGGAATGATTTTTAACTCAGAGTGTTCCTGTCTTCTGAAAAGTAAGCCCCATTGAATTCAGTGGGTTTACTCTGAGGTAAGTATGTATTGAAGACTTCTTTCCCTTTCCTTCCAAATCTTTCTAAGTCTCTCTTTTTATAGAGATTGTTGTGAAACTATTGAAATCTATTGTTTCTGTCTGTAGTTGTCAGGGTAATTGCTACAAAATGATGCTGTGCAACTTGATAGCAACAATCACAGGAGGGTGCAAGGGTTTTTTGTTGTTATTTTTAACGCCTGTGATATTAAAATATTCACTGTGTTTAAAATCTACCCACAACTGTGCAGTGGTTTATGCTTTCAGCTCAGTGATGGGGATAGAACAAATGATGTTTCTGCTTGGACAAGCTTTGTTTTATCAGGATCAGTAACCTTCTCAGCAAGTGACCCAGAACTATAATGCATGTCTCTGAATAGATAGAGAACATATGTCACTGTGCAGTGTAGACTTGCCTCTTGAGCAAGAGTGTATAATAAAGGTTTAATAATGAAAAAAAGTTTGCAATAGTAAAATGACATTTAAGGCTATATTTTAGTCTCATTACTAATGGCAGTGTAGCATCCATGCTTCCAAATTGTCACTTCATGCCTCTATGTTGGAATGATTTGGCCAGTGTCCTAGAGTACCATTTGAATTATAAGGTGACACAATATTCTTCTTATACAGATGAGCTGAAAGGGGTCCACTGGATCCACAGAGTCTTTAATTCTGTGTTTCTGCTTTCACCCAGTAATTTGCATGCTGGAACTAGCATGGTGGATTGATGACTTTTAATTTAAGGAAGGGTCTTCCTCTTTTAATATCAGTTCTCTGGATCATTTTTCAAGCCCTGACAATAGAAGTAACGAAATGACAACAAGGTCCCAACATATAAAAATAAGTCACCCATGACGTGTGCATTCTGACATGAACACTTCTCTTCTTTTGACCTTTGACAGGTTAGGGCTTGACCCAAAGCTGTTGGCCAAAATCTTAAATATGAGCTCAGGCCGTTGTTGGTCAAGCGATACTTACAACCCTGTTCCGGGAGTCATGGAAGGGGTACCTTCTGCTAACAATTATCAAGGTGGCTTTGGAACAACCCTCATGGCCAAGGTATGTATATCCATGCATATCGGGGGGAGTGGGGAAACAATGGTTTCATTTTTGGCAGAAAATGGGCATGCGGGGGAATCCAGCCTACACTGTTTTGTTTTTTTTAAGTTGCTTTGTGTCAGTTTGATTTGGGGGTGATTTTAACTCCCTCTCCCAAAAGAGCTGGGGAAATTCATTGACTTTGGGGATGTCATTTAGGGTTGAGGTGCTATGTACGGACTGCAGCCTAGACTTTTCCACTCCTGTGTGTACCAAAACATAAATGTACAGTACTTGTATAGAATAAAATATATATTCAGGGGCAGCTATATTAACTATGCAGCAAAATACAACAAAATCCAAAGCCCACAAGCAGCAATACCTTTATTGGGCCGATTCCAAAGCATAAAATACATTATGCAAGCTATTTATTTATTTTCTACATTTCTGTACCACATATCAGTGGCAAAGCTCTCTCTAAGCAGTTTACAACATAGAAACAAGTAAAAATAAAACATTAAAAAGTAACATTTAAAATTATTTTTAAAATATACAGTATACAAGTTAAAACAATAAAAATAATAAAAAGCTTCACTGGCTTATTCATCAAGCAAAGATGTTAAAAACCATACAGGCAGTGTATGGTGATGATGTTAGAGTCATAGGCCTACATTCTGTCTGAGATGTTGTCAGTTATTATGGTATTGAAGGATTTCAATGCAGGCAGAGGCCATTCCCCTTGTCCGCCATGTGAGGACTAGAGAAAAAGAGCAATAAAAGACAGGTAATAAAATTTCAACTCCATTAACAACAGAAAAGTAACTTCTGTTGAGATTCAGCTGTAGAGAATAGTAATGCTTTCTGGTGTACCTAATAAGCAAGTATTTCCTTTTAGTGGCTGAAATCTAGTTGCTGCTCCAAACTAGGTTGGACCAATGGAACCAGTTGGATTAAGACAAGTGTTTTTGAATTGCCATTTAGCAGATGATCCAGTAGGCGGATGCTAGCTGGGAGCAGCGGTTGTTCAAACAGCTTCTAATAGCATTGCATATCTGCATTAAATATTTTCTTCATGAGACTGAAAAAACACAAAAACAGTTATGAGTAGTGACAGTTTTCTGCACATTTTTTTAGCTTTTCAGTTCATTTCCAGCCTGAAGGGTTGAGGTAGTGAATGACAAAACAGACACACACACACATAATTTGTGTTCGGCAGCACAGTATCATGGACTACAGGCACACACAAGAATTATTTTTTCCTCTAAAAATAGTTCAGGGCCTTGCTTGAGTGAGCGTGTGAGGGGGGGCATTTTTCTACATTTTTTCTTTACTTCCAGTTTTGAAACAATGAAGAGAATCCTGAATTCACAATTAAGTCCCTGGGATAAGCTAATGGCACACCTGGCATGTCCTGCCCGTATGATACATTGGGCCAGATGGACCCAATTTTTGACTGCTTTTTTGTAAATTACTACTACATATTATAAGTATTCCTCCAAAAGGCGTGTTTTATATTTCCCTATAGGGGCTGAGACAGGGATTTTAACTTTGAAAACTTGCAAGTATCAGTACATATGGGCTGAATGTGTTTGGCAAAATCTTATTGTACTTTCTTCTATTTTTATAGGAGGGAGGAACCTGTGGCCCTCCAGGACCCGTGGTCCAGATCTTGTTGAATACCAGCTTCTGTCAATCCCAGCCAATATGGCTAAGGCATGATGAGACTAACTTATCTGGAGAGTCACAGGTTCCCCCAGCTCTGGTGTACCCTGACTGCAGCTGGCTGGTGATGCTGAAAATAGGGGGAATGTGTGTACCACTAAGCTTTCCTTGAAGGTTGTGTCTTCTCTGACACCATTGATAACCTGACATCCATATTTTGAACTGTAGTTTCCAGAGCTTTGGAGAGTTCTTTTGCACTACAACTTCCAGAATCCCCAACCATGGGAGTTGTAGTCCAATGATTAACAACCTTTCCAAGCTGTGATAGTTTCCCTTGTATAGTGAAAACTGCAGCTACTTTTGCTTGCATTTTTCTTTTTCACTCCCCCGCCCACAGCTCTAGTCTGTAAATATTTGTTTTTGTTTTCAGGATCTTGGCTTGGCCCAAATTTCTGCTACCAACACCAAGACACCAGTCCCTCTTGGCTCTTTGGCTCATCAGGTTTACAGGATCATGTGTGCCAAGGGCTATGCCCAGAAAGACTTCTCATCTGTGTTCCAGTTTTTACGTGAAGAGGAAAGCTTGTGAAATCTTTTTTGGCAATGGACAACGGTAGAAACCAAACTCTATTTAGAGAACCACTTTACAGATTACTCAATAAATATATAGGTCAAATGAAAGATCATGAATCATGATCTCAGCCACCTCTGTCTTCTGGGTCACAGAACTGCCTCCAGGATTTATTGTCTAAGGATTTTGAAAGATTGTTGGGAAGGCTTTAAAAATGCTTAACAATATGTAACCGGCTTAAAGAAAGAAGCCATAATAGAATTACAACAAACTCCATTCTACATGTATTTGCACACATGATTGATGACATAGTTATATACTGTGGAAACAACTGTGATTAAAGGGTCTGATGCTGAGCTTCCTAACAAGTAACAAACCATTTTTCCTTTTTTAAAAAACAAACAAAAAACAAAAATTATTGCAATGAATGATTTTACTGCTTTTTTAAAAAACTCATTTTGGCCTAAATATAAATTGTGAAATTTCATTAAATTGGGTGAAAAGTCCTGTTAAGAATTTTTTCAGGATATGGGAAAGCTGCTGCTGTTATGATTTTAAGTGATGGACATAGTTAAAATAACACTCTGTGCGTGTGCGCGCGCACATGCATGCACATTTTTGAACACTCTTTTTTGCTAACAAACTTTTAAATACTTAAAAAAAACCTTTTCACACAAAGTCAAAAGGTTATGCTCACTGGTACATACTTATTTAGGCATATTCTGCATTAGTATAAACCTAAATAAATAAATAAATCCCATTTTACTTTGAAATAAATTTAAATTCAAGATGGTGAATGGTGTGTTTGATGTGCATGTGTCATTCCCCACCACCTCATACTTTCTTTTTAGTTTGGAAGAGAATGGGGGTGGGGAGGATTGGAGTCTCTGCATATAAATGGAGTAGAAATGCATCTGAAAACAGATAAAGGAATCAAAACCTATCTTGGATAGACAGGTACACAAAAACATATAAAGACTATTTGCTGTACTAAATTTTTTCTACCTGCTTATTTAGAAAGCAGTCCATGGCCTTCAGCATAGATAGCCACAGTCTTGAGCACACAAGACCCTCTAATTTTTCACATTATAAACATTACTTGTGGATATACCTTTTATTTTTCATTTTTACAGAAGGGAACCCTCTGAACTATTCAAAAGAAGTAGTGAATGTTAATCGGAACTGGCCATTCACCATAGCTTTTAGCAGGGCTTAGAAGTAATTAGTTACAAACAAGTTCACTGTAGTTGATTCCTTTTCATGTTCCTTTAAATTATATTATTACAGTGAAGAATAATATCATTACATTGCAGTGTAATATAACTTTTTAGTTACTTTTTATCATTTGTGCAGCACGGCCTTCCTCAGTGGTAGAATATCACATAGTTAAAGTTCTCAGGCTGCTGCCTCATGCTCCATTGTGGGTGTTGAGAAGGTAATAAAATAAAAAGTAAAGAAATTGTGTTTTGTACTACAGGCCAACAGGTTGAGATGTTCAGAATTTTTCTTTAAAAATAACCAAAAAGGCAATTACTTTAGTTACTTTGGGGAAGTGGAACAGTAAATAGAGATCCTACCACCTCTCTAGGTAATTGGTGCCACTGATGAACTGCCAAACTGCCAAGAAATTCCTTCTAATGTTCAATCAAAATCTACCCTCTTGTAATGTAAAATTATTAGATTTGGTCCTACCCTCTGGGGCAGCGATGAACAACCTGCACTCTCCTCTCTGTGACATCTCTTTAAATATTGAAAGAGTACAATCATGTCACCCCTCAGTCTTCTCTTCCCCAGGCTGAACATGCCCAACTCCTTCAACTATTATAACCTTATAACCTTAACTTTCTAAGCTCTGCCTTTAGGAAGGAAAGAGGGAACTATCAACCTAAAGCAATCCTGGGTCCTATAAACCAGCTCTCAGTTGCCCTATAGGCCAACAACTTGTCTTTAAAAACAAATCATTCCACCATGACTCATCTACAAACTCCTAGAATTCAAGGAGAAGGAAGTCGAATATCTGCAGACTTCTCCTTGTAGGGGACAAGCACCAACTTCACCATCAGCAAAATGTGTAACATGGTCAAGCCATATACTGGGGGGAATCTTGTTTGTTTATTTGACTTCTATCCTACCTTGCTCCCAGTATGGGACCCAAAGCACCTTAAATCATCTTTGCATCAACCCCCAGTTTTCAAACAGAGATGCTTTCTTAAGATTAGGGAGAAGGGAGAAAGGCTCCAATGAGAAGCTTGTCCCTTCCCAAGCCTAATTGCTGTACAGCATGAGGATGGTAAGGAAACAGTTTTATCTTCTATTGGATGTGTATAGATGTCTGTAAATTGATGAGGAGGTGGGTGGTAATGGGTGGCGTGTGTGTGTATGAATGGGCATGGGGATGAGCGAGGGAGAGAGGAGGGATGGAGAGACTCTGCCCCTTTTGCTTTGGCTCTACCCACCACTGCCCTGCTGCTGCTCACCTTCCCTCACCCCATGAGTCCAAGGAATGGAAATCATCTGGAAAAGGTTCCCGCTGGTGGAGTATAGAGTTGGCCAGAGAAGAAAAAACCTAGTTACCAGTGATGGAGAAGACATGCAACACCTGGAGGAGAAGGGGTACTCTCACTTTTCCAACAAAAAGGATGTAAGAGAGTATCAGAGAGTGGTCAAGATGGCAAAAGTTATTAATGAGGAAGAACACACAAGCTAGGAGAAGCTATACAGCAGTTTGCTTTTCCCTGACCCTACAGGGAAGGGAAAGATTCTGCCCCTCCTCTCCCCTCCTTGCTGTTGAGTTGACAGAGTGCAAGCTACTTTTTGCACTTTGCACTTTGTTTGCAGCAATTTAAGTAAGCTGAGGACAAAGGGGTGCATGTGGGAGGAGAAGAGAGAAACTGACATTTTAAAAAACAGCCGGAAAAGTGGGACCACAGGCTTAATTAGGGTGACCAACTTTCGGCCATGAATTTAAGGGAGATTTAGTCACAACAAATTTTGTGCATTTTTAGCGGTGTGGCATCACTCCAGCAAATGTTCATTGGTATAGGATTATATCTTTAATGGTCAGGCCATATTGTTTAATGTTTTTATTGGTTTTCTATATTTGTGTATGTATGCACTATCCAGGCAACTTAAACAGCAGCAACAACAACAGCAAATATATATATATATATATATATATATATATTCTAAGGACTTTATCAGATAATCCCCTTTAAATGTTCTTTTGCCGACTTTAAAAAATCCATTGTTATGCCAATAAAGAATGCCCCCCCTCTCTGCACTTATCTTCTCTCCCGACACTGGTCATTTAAGTCCTAACCACTCTCTTCCCTCTGTGCACAGACTTGCTTGCCCTTGACATCTGAATGTCAGACCTTCATAAATACATGGGATAAATAGAAGGTCATTAAGGGAGCCGGGAGGATCCACAAAAATTAGCTTGAATAAGGGAGATCCTGGAAAATAAGGGAGAGTTGGTCAGTCTAAGATTAATTGAGACTGTCCCTGTCAAATTGGGACAGTTGGAGGTTATGCAATGGGTGAAATGGGAGATACTTTCTCTTTACTGATACACAGGATACACTCTTTCAAAGGGAAGTTCCAAACTCTAAACTTGAAAGATGCTTGAGACATGACAAAACAGTTTGAGAGAGCTTAAAGCTACACAGAGTATTAGGCCAAAGGTAGGAGATTTTTTAAAAAATGGTAATACTTTTCCCCCCTTCCACACTTCCCTCAGGAATGATTATAATGATGACTTTACTTAACTTTATTTATTAACTAATATTTATTTATTTACTATTTATTTCTTATTTATTAACTTTGTTTATATCCTTCATTGTTTTCCAAAACTGGGATGCAAGGCAGCTTGCAAATTAAAATACATTACAGTTAAAACATACAAAAATAAATTTAAAAAATGGAATTAAACTATTCACAACATGTATAAACAATTTAAAACATGCAATTGAATAAGACAAAAACAGTTTAAATCTAGTACAATTATAACAACACAGCACCTTTTAAAAGCCTTTTCTTTAAAAACCTTCACTTCTCACAAGCCTGTCAGAATAGGAAGTCTTTGCCTGTAAAAGCAGTGGACTTGAAAGAAGAGTCTCCTGAGGATCTCAGGACCCAGAGCTGGCTCATATGGGGAAATACAGTTTGTCAGATAGTCTGGCCCTGAGCCATATAGGGCTTTATGATTAGAACCAATGCAGTAAATTGTGCCTAGAAACCAATCGAATTGTGCCTAGAAGCCAGTGGAGCTGTTGTAGCAAGGGAGTTATATGGTGCCTGTAGCCAGCCCCAGTTAACAATCTGGCTGTAGCTGGCTGTAGCTCTTTGCGCTAGCCGACGTTTCCAACCACCCTTCAAACGCGGCTCACATAGTGAATGTTACAGTAATCCAAAAGGGATGTAACTAAGTCATGTATTGCTGTGTTCAGACCAGGGGTCTCTAGCAATAGGCCCAGTTGAGGTAGTAGCTTTAAGTATGCAAAACAAAAAACAAAAAACCCACGCCTGGCCATCTATGAAACCTGACCTCCAGACTCAAGACATGGGAGATTATCAGACGTCCTAAATACAGCAGCACAGGGACACCAGGAGATCACGAAAGGGCTTCCCTTTCAGACAACATTGTTAACAGGTTGTCATGCTGCCGTGCCCCTTCTGTTCCCCCTGCGCTCCTTTTTATTCATGGGCTAAATCGTGGATTGATCCATTGTGCCATTTCTGTAACGGAATGACGGGTGAGTGAAAAGGTGCTCTGTTATGCTGGCACAATGCCAGCGTCAGTGGGAGGTCCATGCCGAACACTTCTGGGTGCGATTGGGACAAGGAGGTAAGTGACACACTTTTTTGTACCCTCCCCAGGTTACTTGTATTTTTAAAAGTGTGTTTTTGTGCTTGGTGTGACTTTTTGACATTTCTTTTTCTTTTTGAATTTCCCGCGTGATCATCCTCTTGCGAGAATGGCCGGGATTTCCATTCCAGGAAGGGAATGCAGCTCCGGAGAGTTGCATTTACTCCTGGGCTGCCGAGGGGGAAGGAAAGAAGTGGCAAAGGTAGGTTTGATCTCACCTTTCAACTAACTAGTACCACCTCTGTCTTGTCTGGATTAAGCTTCATTTTATTCATCTCATCCAGTCCATTGTTGATTCCAGGAAGGCAAAACCACCACCCAGCAACATAACCAAAAAACAAAGAAAAGAAAGAGATCAAGGATCTCAATGCGGACCCAGAAATCATTCTCCCAGCAGACAAAGGCAATGCCACGGTAATCATGGAAAAAGAATAATACAAACAGAAAATAAGGGAACTCTTGGATCCTGCAATATACAAAAAAACTCAAGCAAGACCCAACAAAATCACCAGAATAACAAATACCTTGATCAACAACTCATCAATCCAGCCGATCACATGCCAGAGTCTGTGCAAATCTGAGGCTCTCCCAGCAAGGCTGTATGGACTTCCCAAGATCCACAAGGATTCCACTCCACTCCGACCCATAGTATGCACCATTGGATCCCCTACGCATGACTTGGCTACATTTCTAGCCACACAATTACAAACCCATATAGGTCAACTATGAACTGAAACCTGGAGACAGACTGATCAGCTTTGATGTGGCCTCCCTGTTCACCAAAGTCACCATAATAGACACTGTGGCAGTCATCCAACAAATGTTTCCAGCAGACATCACAGCCCTGTTCAAAAACATTGTCTCACCATAAGCTACTTCCAGTGGGAAAATAAATTCTATGAACAGATAATGGGGTAGCCCTGAGCAGTCCTCTGAGCCCCATGATAGCAAACTTTTACATGGAACATTTTGAAAAGCAAGCCCTAGAAACAGCACCAAAAAAAGCCCACAACATGGTTTTGATATGTGGATGACACTTTCACCATTTGGAGCCACAAAGAAGAGGATTTGGCCGCATTTCTGAACCACCTGGACAGCATCTACCCAAACATCCAATTCAAGATGGAAAAAGAAAAGGAAGGAACATTGCCATTCTTGGATGTCCCAGTTATCTGAAAACCAAACCAACGTTTAGGACACAAGGTATACAGAAAACCTACACACAGAGGCAGATACCTACACAAGAACTCCACTCAGCACCCAGGACAAAAAAGAAGCACAATAAAAACATTGGTAGGCCACGCAAAAAGGATCTGTGAACCTCCCAATAACTGGAGGATGAACTGCAGCACCTAAACTGGGCCCTACAGGCTAATGGTTACTCCAGATCAGACATCGCAAGAGTGGGCAGACCCAGGAAAAACCACAGGAAAAAAGAAAAACAACCACCCAAAGGGAAGGTATTTTTACCATACATCAAAGGAGACAGAATAGGCAAACTGATGAGGAAATATAACCTCCAGATGATCTACAGACCAACCAAGAACATCCAAGAATTGCTACACTCAGCAAAGGACAAAAGAGGCCCTCTCACATCTGCAGGAGTTTACCGCATATCATGCAGCTGTGGACAAATCTACATAGGGACCACAAAACACAGTGTGCAAAAACAAATCAGGGAACATGAGAGACACTGCAGACTGGGCCAGCCAGAACAATCAGCAGTAGCAGAACACATTATAAATCAATCTGGGCACAAAATGCTGTTTAAAAACACTGAAATTCTGGACCAGGCGAAGCAACTATCATGTCAGAATGCATAGGGAAGCTTTTGAAATCCACAAACACCTGGACAACTTCAACAGGAAAGAGGAAACCCTAAAAGTAAACAAAGTTTGGGTACCAGTCCTGAAAAACACCAAAATAAAAACTCAGCACATGCAAATGAACTTCCCACAGGGACAAGGGGCTTCCCAACAGACAATGGACCATGAGCTAAATAGACACTAATCCCCCGCACATATCCTCCCACCCTGAGAACTGAATATCCAACAATTGAATACACAAATTTACATGCTAATCCTCTTCAACAGGAACTCACAGTATATAAATCCCACACTGCAACCATTCTCTGAAGATGTCAGCCACAGATGCAGGCAAAATGTCAGGAATAAACTCTTCTAGAACATGGCTTCACAGCCCTGAAAAAAAACCCACAAAAAACCTATGGATGCCAGCCGTGTGAAAGCCTTTGACTTCAAATCAGTTGAAGGCTTTTTTTTGTTACGTGCTCAGCTGTATCAAAAGGAAAAGAATAATAGGATGCATGGATGATGTATGTTGACTACAAAGTAACAGAGGCAGAAGGACATCTAGCATTTGAACATCTAGCATCTGTCCTGTGGTATATTGCCACAGCATCCCTGCTCCACAGCACTGGGGTTAGAATGCCCTGATAAAACTATTTGCTGTGATTAGAAGCTACTGCTGTCAGTGAAAACTACCCCTTCTCCTTATGCTATCTTTTCCTTATAAGGGAATTTGGGAATCTAATTTCAAGCCTTATAAGGGGAATGTTAGAGACTTGGAAGAACATTCTCACGTAATAATGGACATATTACAGCCACATAATGTTCTTTCACATCTCTAACATTCAGTCTGCTTCAAAGGAACCTCCTTCTCCCAAATCTTCCTGAATAAGTATTTGGCCAAATCTAATGCACACCACTAGTGGAGAGTTTTGTTTTATTCTTCACACTAGTACTGATCAAGTTAAAGTCTCAAAGATGTTCACTCGTTGTGTGGATCACATAAAGATATACATGGTTTAATATAGATATCCTTGTTAACTGATGTCAGGTTGGGAAATGTGTGTGTATATGTGTGTGCGGGGGAGGAGCTTCCATCAGTTCAGCAGATTCAGCAGCAGTTCAGCAGGTCCATTGAGGATTCATCTACACCAATGGGAAAATCCAACTTCCCTTCAGGTTTCCCAGGTCCACAGTAACCACAGGCCTGTCCACAGGATCACCACACACACCAAGGCACGTTTGGGAGCACTGTCCACACAGTTCTCTCTTTCAAACCCTCCCCTGTCCTCTAAATCACAGTATATGTGGCCACACGGCTGTGGTTTCTGTTTCCTCCCTCCTCCCAAGCATGTGAATGTACATATGTCATTTCCCATCATTCAGAGGAGATTTGGACATCCTACTAAGTGGAGGCACACGCAGCTAACGATATGGGTAAGCTGGTGTGGACTTCTCCAAACAACTGTGCTGTGTATGCAAAAAAAAAAAAAAAAAAAAAGTGGGGGGGAAGGAACTGCTAAAAAGTGAAATTGGAACAGGGAAAGAGGCGTTTCCTGGTGGAAAAGGACACCTGATCACCTGACCCAGGATCCTCTTTCCAATCTCTTCCGCTCACCTGCTGAAAAATGCAGCCTACACACACACACACATACACACACACACACACACGTGCATATCTGGACTTTCTGCGAAAACCTGGAGTAAATCCCAACTCTTTTTGGTCGGATTAAAGCCCTGAGGCGCTGAACAGACCCAGATGCAAGCCGTCTTCTGGACAGCTCGCTGTGAAGTGAGATTGTTTTATTTGGCCTGTGTAGAGAAGCCCTGAGTCACCTGAAACTTTCTTTTTTAACTGTGTGGTTAGGACTTAAATGACCAGTGCTCATAAACATCTGGTTATTTCTCTTTGAAAGAAAAGAATGGAATTCTATTAAAATATTACTGTCTCCTTGACAAAATTAATTATTTGTAGCAAAAAAAAAATAACTAGACTAGATTTGTCAAATGTTATTTTTAATAAATATATATATATCAAACTGACCAGTTTCATCTCATACAATTTCTTGAACCAAAGGTATTTATTTTAATACCTGAAGCTGAAATCAGCTAGTTTCTACTAATGAATTTTGAATGGAACCTCTTTGTAGATGAAGATAAACAGAAGACTGAGACTGCTGTGCCTCTCCTTAACTGTGTCCTAGAGCCTTCCTTCTCTTTAGGGGTCGGAGATAATTAGTTATGTCTGCTTGTTAAAGGTTGAGGTTTGCTGAGCCAAGTTCTCAGGAAGGCAGGCTATTTGTGTGGCAACTGTATAGTTTATTAGTCACCATGTTTTACCCTTGAGTTGGGAATAAATGACTATACATGATCTTTCCTTTTATATGGGAGATCCCATAGCATTTGCAGTATTTATCTGATCTCACAGGAGATAGAGGTCAGTTCACCAACTGCTGAATCATGGCAGCTATTTGTTGGTAGATAGAAATAGTTTTGCTATTTTAGAGTAGACTAACCCTCTGCAGATATTCTTTTTGATCCTTTATGTACTGTGTTGTGTGTCTCACTGTTGCAATCATTGTCTTCACACACACCCTGCGTTCCCAAATCCAGACATTGGACTCGGTATGCACATGTAGATGCAAATTTTGTTATATTTACACAGCTTTTTTTTCAATGTACAGATTATTATTTTTTAAATCCACAACTATGCACAGTGGAGTTTACGGACTTTATCAGATGCAGCTCCTTTAAACGTTCTTTTGCTGGCATAAAAAAACCATTTTATGCCAACAAAAGAATGCTCCCCCCGCCGGCAATAAACTTCACTTCCTTGTTTGAAATCTTGTGTGATTTCATCATGCGGGAAATTCAAAGTTAAAAACAAAAATAAAGCTTTTAAAGTTACACAAAGCACCTAAACATACTTAAAAATCCCCAAGTAACCCAGGGAGGTCATAAAAACAGCGAAACTTACATGGATGTCTTGATCTCACCTGGAAGTGTTCAAGCCAGAGCGGCCATTGTTGGGGTAAGGACATGATTTAAATGGCCTGAGGTATCACATGCCGACAATGCCGGCAAAAAAGTGGCAGGGGGATTTATTGATGGCTTAAGTCGTCAATTAAAAAGTATGTGATTTTGCCTCTTTATAACTGCAAAAGGGTGACATCATCTGATCTGTGCACCCTTTCACAGTTATGTGGTGTCCTTATGACACCGCATTGTGCGTGTCTGATAAAGTCCTACAAATATACTTCAGGCATATAGGCAAGGGTTATAATTCTGATGGTGTTCCCTCCTATGTGTAAAAGAGGGTGATGAAGAATATCTGCATAGGCTAATAGTTAATACCATTGATGGAAAGAGAGGGCCAGTTGATTTAGATAAGATTAGCATTCAGATATACCAGTGGCTCTTAATCTTTCCTTTACCAGGGACCGCCTTTAAATATCTTTTGTTGCTGCGGACCCCCGAGACTACACTCAAAGTTTAAAACCCTAACAACAACAACACCTAATGATAATAATAATACTAACAATACAATTACATCATCCATTAACCCTTCCCTCAGAAGGGTTTTAAACCTGGAGGGGAGTGAAGACTTTTTTCCTGCTTCTTCCTGCAAATTTGTAGCTGGAACAGACTGAATGGCAATGCACAGGCCAAGCCAGCCAGACTTTGCCTTGGCTCCTATCACATAGCCACTCCACTACAGGGCAGAGGTGGGCCAAGCAACTTTCAAGCTTTCGTGGAACCCTATGAGGACATTGCAGACCACTGGGGGTCCGTGGACCATAGGTTAAGAACCACTGAGGTATACAATATTTTGCCTTGTTGAAGGTTTAGCTTCCTACTCTACAGTTAAGGCTTCTTTTTAAAAAAAGGAGGAGGAGGAAGGCATGGGGTTTAGTAAGATTTGATAATGGACAGGCAGCTACCTATACAAATATTTTACAGAGAGTATCAAGTTAATCTATGACATGGCTGACTGGTGTGAGTTTCCTATGTTTTAGCATTGATCCTTCCTTCATATACAAATACAAAGACCTGTCCCTGTCTTTCTGCTCTCCACATTTCCTATTAATGTATTTTCAGTGTCATGGATCTAATTAGTTAGAAAACTGTTTGGATATGAAGGCTCAAGCATCTGAGTTTTGAGCTAAATGACCTTGAACCTAAAGCTAGTTTTAACAAGGTAGGTTTTTTTTTTTAATGATATAACATTTTAGACCTAATAGTGAATTTGTGGCCAGAGTAGGAAGAGATGTCAAAAGAATGTGGGTAAGACCTAAATATCCTAAAAGCACCAGATTTTGTTTGATCTTGGAAGCTAAGCAGGGTTAGCTCTGGTTAGTACTTGGATAGGAGACCACCAACAAATACTAGGTGCTGTAGGCTATATTTCAGAGGAAGGAACTGGAAGAACCAGCTCTAAGGATTCCTTATCTAAGAAAATCTGTGAAGTTCATGGGGTCGCCATACATAAACAGGCAACTTGAATCATAGAGTTGGAAGAGACCATAAGGGCTGTCTAGTCCAACCCCCTGCCCTGCAGGAATACACAATCAAGGCACTCCTGACATGATTTGTGAGGTAGCTTGTAAAATAAGTGCATGAAAATACAAAATTACAATTAAGAGTACTGTAATAACAAAGGCAGCATAAATCCTATTGCATGCAATTTTAAGAAATAACAAACCCTCCCAACTTCTGATTATCTTATTTAAAAATTTCCATAAAAATAATTGTTTTAACCTCATATCAAGCAATGCAAAGTTGGTACCAGGTCACCCACTCCATAGAGGATATCCCATATACAGGGTGCCACTACATAAAAGGCCCTGTGTTATACCTTAGCTCTAAAAATGGGAGTAGGGAAAGGTCTTCAACTGATAATCTCAACATATGGCCAGTTCCTATAGATTAATGTGGCCCTCCAATATAGCCATTTGTAGCCTTCTGGATGCTTCTAAGTTGCATTTTCCATAACCCTACCGTTAACTATGCTAGATAGGGCTAGTGGGTATCAGATCAAAATATTTGGAGGGCCACTTTTGTCTGTTTTGAAACACAAGGAGTGCTCTGTGTAACTCAGAAAGTTTAGAATCCTATTAACTCAATACAACTGGTCCAAAAAGTGTTATCACTACTGAATATTGTGGGAATCAAATGTATCTTTCTCTCTGTTTTTCAATCTGCTGATCCAATGTGCTTTACTTATTGGATGGTGGGTGTTGGTTCAACATCGGGAGAAATCTCCTGATAGTAAGCAATTGGACAACTTATTGGCTGCCTTCAAAGCAGAAGCTGGAGAGTCATCTAGCTCTGGATTTCCAGTATTGAGCAGAGGATTGGGCTACAAAGTCTACAAGCTACCTTCCAACTCTGTTATTTAACAAGTAGATATTTATGTACTGTACTTTGCTTATATTTATGACAGTACTCCTAACACTGTTTTAAGGGTTTTCCCCTATGGTGATTATACAGTATTTGTTCCCCATATATTTAAGTGTCTAGTCTCATTGCAAGTCCTCTGCAACACCCATGGAATTGTATTTTCTTTGTTCTCAAGTAAAGTGCTTATGTATGCTGAGTGACACACTCCAGCAATTTTGCTTGATCAGAAAAAGAAAATGTTGAAGGAAACTAGAACAGTTCCTTCAGCTACAGGCACTCTAACACCAATGGTTGTTTTCCTTCCTGTGAAAATGTTGGTGTTTTGTTTTGATTTAAATTTTTAGATTAAGGTAGCCACTTCTGTACATGAGCTGTTTGGTATACATAAAACATTTTTTAAACCACTTAAATGCAATATTAAATCTCCTTTTAGGTGGAGGAAAATACAGTAGATTGGCAGTTCTGTTTGCAAAATAAAACACCTCTGACTATAAGCCCAAATTTTATTTGTTTAACCAGCTTTCCTATCCAATAACTTTTTTTTTGGTCCCCACCCACCCCCAGTGAAGCACAGGGTCAGCTTTTTCAACTGTGTTGTAAGTATAAATCCCCTGTCCCTTGGCCTTATCATAACTAAGGTATCTTTACACACTATATAATTATTAGCACTTTGATACAACTTAAACTGCCAGGAGTCCATCCTACAGAATCCTAGGATTTGTAGTTTCATGAGGTATTTAGAATTCTCTAAATATTCTAGAGCTCTAGTGCACTCCCTTGTAGCAGCAGGTTCTAAGTACTTCACCAGGGGCTTGTCTATACGAGGCCAGAAAAAAAAAAAAGTAGATTGCTCCGCAATAATGGCAATTCGCAGCAGCAGCTATTTGTCTTAATGTTTTTGGGGGCAGAGAGCAAGCATACAAAGCTATCTGCGTTTGCTGTGCAAATGGACATGCCTGCAAATCAAGATTACGGCCGCGAGTGTATTACTCACATTTTTACTTACCTCAAATTGCCGCCACCGGCAAGTATTTTTTTAATTAAAAAAAAAAACTATTCAAGGTGCCAAAGAGCAAACTTTCACTTTTTAACAAAAAAGCAAACCCCCCCCCCCGCATTTTCTCACCTTAGCACTCACTCGCTAAGGTGAAAATCCAACATGGCAGCAGCTCTGAGCGCTTCCCTTGTTAGCAAGCTCTGCCCCAACCCAAATGTCCAACCAAACTGCTTTCAACTTCCATTCATAAGGGGAACGCGAATCAATTCAGTGGCTTGTCCCAATGAGCAGGAATGTGCATTCTCTCAGTTGTTTTTAAAAAACATTAGGAAAAGCCACAAAGGCTTTTCCAGCATACTTTTTGGTGTTTTTGGCCCCCTTCTTCTGAACATGGTGGCGTGATGAGGAATCCCATTAAGCCAAATGGTATTCTCCTTGCATTCTGTGAGGAGTATTTTCAACATTTAGACAACCCCCAAATGACCAATCCCAGGATTCTGTAGGATGCAGCCATAGCAGTCTTGAGTGGCATCAAAATGCTATAATTATGTATTGTGATAGAGATCTAAGTCAATGAAGCTGAAATACTATATACATTTACTTGGAAGTAAATCCTGCTTAGATCTGGGACTTAGTTCTGAGTAGACATGCATAGGATTGCACTGTTCATAAAACTGTTTATGAGGAAGGTCCCCCCATAAGCATTTGGATTAAGGTGGATTTTGGGGGAGAATTCAGTTAGGCCACCAACTCAACTCCAAGGTAACTAGATTGTAAATATATTGTAAGCCTGAGAGCAGCGGATTGTCAAATTAACAATTTGTAAGCCACTCTGGGAGCCTTTTTGGCTAAAGGATGGGGTATAAATGCTCTAAATAAATAATAAACAATAATAACAGCAACAACTATTTGGTAATAAATATGCTCCACGCCTTTCTTTTTCTTTCTTTCTTTCTTTTTTTTAATGCACACTTGGCATGAAAGCTTTCACAGAGAATTTTGTGCCTTTTTGGTTGGCTGAGTAACAATATAGATTGAGGAATTTGTCTTATACTTCACATATCTACCTCTCTATGTTGTACTTGACTTACAATTTTTATTTTGCCCATGATTCAGTACTTATTCAGGAAAAGAATACAGTTTGTTTACAGTCTCTTTGTGAGTAGCGTGGTGGGGGTGGGGAAATACATGTATAATATGCTCATCTACTGGCTGTAAATTAAGCCAATAATGAGTATCAACCAAACCTAATAAGAGAGAAAGAGGTTTCTTGGCTGACCAAGGCGATATCTTTATTAGCAGAGTGAATAGTAGGAAGTGACTTCTCTCACAAAATCCAGGACAAAGAGGCTGAGCCAGGTTCTCCACAGAACCCCTAAGGCAATTGCTTTGGCAGCGTTGCCTGATTTGTGTGTGTGTGTGTGTCTTTGCCAGGAACCTGGTGGCTTGCTTAAATTCAGCCTTTGTTTACAGCCTAATGTAGCTATTGGTTTCCAGCTTGGATTGAATTAAGCTTTTCAGATCTTACTGTTTTACATATGTAGGCAACTGAGCTGACAAGTGTATATTTAATGTGTTGCCCTGACTCTGTGAGTCATGGTGGATATTCAATCTGCTGTGAGCCAAAATGAGAGGAGGGAGCAATGGTGTCAGCCAGGGCTTGTCGGAAATTCTCTCTGGTAAAACACACACACAGGCAGAAAACACATGGGAGCAGTTTTTGTATTGGTGGAAAGCCAGGATTTCATTTCTTCTGTATATAGAAAAGTAATTAAACTGATTTGAGTATCATAAAGCCAAATGAATTTCACATAATTAAAGTTTGTAATGCATTATATTATTTCCATGGAGAGGGGAGGTTAACCATATTAGAGTGTTAGAACAAAACCCATGTTTACAGCACCTTAAAAACTTGACAAATGTGATTTGACAGAAACTTACACTAAATGAAATGTATCAGCTTAAGGTACCTCCTTAAGGTAACACCAACAACATGGTTGTCACAATATTGTAACAGCAAGTTACAATTCTTACAGCACCTTTTCAAGCTTATAAAAAGCAAAACAGTGCTTCACATATAGGACAATTCATTTATTGTGAGAAAAGAACTCAATATTTTCAAAATTTGCTGTTTCCTTTCTTCTTTAACCATTCTTGAAAAACCTAAATATGGCTCTGCTTCTGCCTACGAATACATTTATAAATACACACAATATGGACTTTATCAGACTAGCGCGTAAAAACGCTGTAATCCTGCGAGTGAGGAAAGTGGAAACATAGTGGCATTATAACACTTACTTTCGCATGTCACTGTAAGAGTGCAAAGAAATTGCCACAGGATTATCACATGATGAGCACTAGGACTTTAAGAATGGGAGTTTACTTCCACGTTAGCTGGGGTGCATGATCTTGGTGGTTATTGCGAGAAGATGTGAGCATGGTTAAAACTCCAGAAACACCTTAAATAACAAAGTAAATCAATACCCAAGGACTGAAACAAATCTAAAAATTCACCAGGGTGCCATTTAGACGCTAGTTATTGTCGCAGGTGTCCCGGGACTTCTTGATCCCGTATTCGTCCCTCACTGTTTACAAGATTTTTGTCTCTTTTTGGGAGATCCCAGGAGATCCCAGGATCATTGTTTACACGGTATCACGTCCCGTGATATGTCTCTTCTCCCACTATATACTATTCCTTTTGTTTGTTTGATTACACGTGTTTATGGTCCCTGGATTATTATTATTTTTTTGCTGTCAATCAAGGATGTCATTACTCGTTTTTTCACAACCTCAGTGACGTACTTCCTTTAGAGCTTCCTGCCATGAGCGATGCTTTTGGCTGGCACAAATGTTTGTTCAAGCTTCTGCATTGGTAAGAGAAGGAGAGTGAAGGCAACCCCCCTCTGCACAATTTGATTTAAAAAAAAACCTGGCCAAAAAATGTTAAACTCTATGTAAAAGGAGAATGCCAGTACAGGCACACAAGCCATTTTAAACGACAAACCTCGGTTGGTGCTGGGGAAGGTAAGAGAAGTCAAAAGCAGAGCCGAGTGGAGCCCTGGCGTGCGCACACACACAAGCCCTGAGCAGAGTATGCTCTCAGCTGGGAAGCCGAGCGTAGGGGATGGAGCAGGGAGGGATTGAAGGAGGTGATCAGGTGGACACAGGCTTGCATAGTGACTGCCTTTAAAATTTAAACACACCATGCAGGGGAGGGACAGATTGAAGCTGAAGGCTTTACAATGTAAAAATCCATTGAACAGGCTGACTTAGTGCACACACACACACACACACACACACACACACAAACCTTCGTGCAGCTGGAAGGGAGCCTTTGTTTTTAGCTGGTGAAGCTGAATCTATTGAACGGGTGACTGAGCCCTCCTTCTCTGAGCCCGCCCCCGGTCACCATTTCCAGTCATCACCTAGTACCGAGATATCTTATCCCTGACTGTTTACATGTCCGATTTTCCGAATCCTCCCGTGACTTTTAAAAAAATCGTTACAAACTGCAGGACAGAAAGTCCTGCTAGTTGAGGGATAAAAGGTGCCCCCCCTTCCCAAAAGCTTGGAACTGTCACGATGTACGTGTAAACAACCAGGGTTCGACACAAATTCTTCCCACTACATTTTCATTGTGTAAACGGCACCCAGCAAAATGGGAAAGTTCCTAAAAAGAGCATCCTGTCAATAGTCTTCACATTGCCACCTGCAAGTTTTCTCACTGGCAATGGAGAGGGGAGAAAGAGGACCATCCATTCACAATATATTCTCATGATTATAGTGGGACATGTTTTTGCACGCCTTCAATACCATGGAAAAAGTGATATTGAAGACCAATTGATGGGTTAAGCCATCAATAAAATAACAACACCTTATTCGCAGCTGGTGGACATGCTGGCCATGGGATGACAACAACGTTGTCTGATAATTGTGGCCTGTTATGTTATTATTGTGTCATTATGATGCAATTTTTGCCGTGTCTGATAAAGTCCTACACAAATTGACTGGCCATATTCTGTGGTATCTGTGATGTTAAAATATTACTGGTGCAAGCAGATCTGATTTACTTGATTTCCAGGAAAAATTCAAAAATCAGCCATCCACACGAGAGGGGCTCAGAGATACTCAGTTCTGGAAAGAACTAGCTGCTATAAATTCAAAGCAGCAGGCAAAATATTTGTAAGAAAAACTTGCTCGTTGTTCTTGCTTCACTTAACTCCAGAACCAGACAAAGCACAGACAACACCCCCCCAACTTTTCCCCCCTGCTGTCTGGCTCTGGATGTTTTTCTCCTATAGTGGGCCAATAATATCCCCAAGCTTTGTGTTCGTGTTTGTGTTCTATTGGCCATTTCCCCCCATTGATTTGGGCACTGGGACTCTCACCTATTCCAGGGCTCTCCGGGTCATATTCCCCCCCAAAACAGGAACTGATTTCAGGAATAACTTTATTCAAATAATTATGTATTTCAAATTAAAGCTAAGCTTCTACTTTTTAGTAAGGGAAAATGTCATGTAGGCAATATATCAATTGCTATGCATATCAAAGGGAATACTTACAGAAATAGCTGGAGATTCTCTAGTTTGGGGAGAGACCCTTGGGGTTGGCTGGAAATGAACCCTAAAAGCATAGTAAGCAAACTTTGAAGCAGAATCTGAGGTGAGCCTGTAAGTATAAATGAGGGCAGTGCTGGAAAAGGGCAGTACTGTAAGTATAAATGAGGGCAGTGCTGGGCAGGCCTAGGCTAAGGAGAAAAATTTACCAGGAAGCTTTGTGGAAGATTAGCATCATTGTAAAGGAAGAATGGAAAACCTTTCATCCACCAGGCATTTTGAACTACCAGAAATCCCAGGCAGCATAGCCAATGGTCAGGAAGTTGCAGTCCAAAATATCTGGAGGCCTAAAGATTGCCAGAGCCCTGTAATAGGTGGGGTGAAAATACTGGTTAACACAAGAATCCATGAAAGCTGGGGATTTTGGACACCCAAAAGGCAGTAGAGAAAGACATGGGAGCTGAATAATAATGTGGATGGGTGTGCAAATAGCGTCAATTTGGAGCAACATCCATTTGTCTCCATGGTTTTTTTTTGGCAAGATCACAGGTATACGAAGCTATCCATGTTTGATGTTCACATGGGCATGCCTGCAAATCAAGATGGCAGGCGCAAGTGAATCATTCACATTCTTATTCTCCCCACCGGTTGCCACCGCCGAATAGTACTTTAAAAAAAAAGTAAATTCAAGGTGTGGAAGTACAACCTTCCACTTAAACATGCTTAACTCCGCCACCCTGTTTCATCACTTCAGCACATTGCTGCTACCGTGAACATTCAACATGGTGGTTCCGGCCACTTTGTAGCCAGCAAGCTCCACCCTCCATGCACATCCGACCAATCAGCAATTCACTTCTGTCCTCACTGAGAATGTGCTGCAATCTGAATCAGTTGTCCCAAAGAGCAGGAATGCACATTTCCCTCTCAGTTTTTAAAAAATTTTGGGAAAAGCTGCAAAGGCTTTTCCCACACAGTGTACGGCATTTTGGGCCCCCTCCTTCTGAATATGGCGAATCACCATGGGATCCCATTTAGATAGAAGGTATTCTGCTCTAATTCTATGAGGAATATTTTTACCATTTAGACAAGCCCTAGGTCAGCCATACAAATTGTTTGCCTTTTTTTTTCTGCTGTAAAAATCTTGTCTACCAGTCTGGACTACTTGTTATTAAAGATGAAATGCTAAGATGTAAGTCCATTTAAGTTCTATCGATTTCTGGGCGGCTGAATCGGCTTAGCTGACTGTAATATTCTATAAATATATTCAGGAATCTATCAAATAACTTCTCTGTTCTGAAACAAGCAAACCTTGAAGTAAATTGGCACCTGCAGTTATTAATAATGTAAATCTGCAAACAAGAAAGTAGACTTCGAAATAATGCACTGGGTTGAGAAGTAAGAAACCCTTTGATCTTTCTTTGAAGACTCAGTATAGGCTTAAACTACCTAGTCAGGAACAACCAGATGCCCATAAAGTTTGGTACTTCACTTTGACAGAAACTCACTGAGATCTGCCCAGCTGTGCTGGTTTGTAAACAGATCAGTTGATCATCAGCCCTGATTTGCATAGTGTAACACTCCTGGTTACAGTCTTAAAGCCAGCACCGACAAACGGGAACCTCTTTGTTTTTGGAAAGCTTTCAGACTTTTGTTGGCCTGAAATGGCAAATAGATAATTATGCATGAAGCAAACAATCATCAACTGAAGAGTGGGGCTGTTTGCCTTCCATTTACTTCAGCAGGAAAATTGTTGGTTCTTTCATAATCTTAAGAAAAAAGATTTACAAGATTTCCATGCTTTTGGCCTGTCGATGCTGAAACATTTTGTGCAGTGTCGGTGGTCTGAAAGAATGCATCCATACTACATTATGTTCACAATAGCTCACTAGAAGTCCTCAGACTTTGGAGAGTTATTTTTAATGTAGTAAGGTATAGTTGAAAGCCCCTAGTAATTAGTTACTATTATACTAAATGTTTTAAAAATTAATGCTTTATTTTCCTGTTTGTAAAGAGTAACTAACAGTTACTATTAGGCTGCTGCCATACTGCAGACATAAAGCAGTTTGACACCGCTTTAACTATCATGGCTTCATCCTACGGAATCCTGGGATTTGTAGTTTGTTGTGGCATGAGAGCACTCTGACAGAGAGGCTAAATATCTCACAAAAGTACAAACCCCAGAATTCCATTGTATTGCACCATAGCAGTTAAAGCAGTGTCAAATTGCATTATTTCTGCAGTGTGGCAGCAGCCTTAATTACTCAAAAATCTCACCCAAACACTACATGTGCTCAAAATATATTCTCCTCCCATCCACCGCATAATCACTGCAGGACCCACAATGGAGTGCAAGACAGTAGTGTGAAGCTTGAGCCAGTTGTAGGAGTATGTAGTATTCCATAGAATCATAGAATCGTAGAGTTGGAAGAGACCACAAGGGCCATCCAGTCCAACCCCCTGCCACGCAGGAAATCTTGCTCAAAGCATCTCTGACAGATGGCAATCCAGCTTCTGCTTAAAGACTTCTAAGGAAGGAGACCCTACCACGCTCTGAGGGAGTGTGTTCCACTGCTGAACAGCTCTTACTGTCAAATAGTTCCTCCTAATGCTGAGGTGGAATCTCTGTTCCTGGAGCTTGCACCCATTGCTCCGTGTTCCAGTCTCTGGAGCAGCAGAAAACAAGCCTGCTCCATCCTCAGCGTGACATCCCTTCAAATACTTAAACAGGGCTATCATATCGCCTCTTAACCGTCTTTTTTCCAGGATAAACATAGCCAGCTCCCTAAGTCTCTCCTCATAAGGCATGGTTTCCAGACCTTTCACCATTTTAGTTGCCCTTCTCTGGACATGCTCCAATTTGTCAATATCCTTTTTGAATTGTGGTGCCCAGAACTGGACACAGTATTCTAGGTGAGGTCTGACCAAGGCAGAATAGAGCGGCACTATTACTTCCCTTGATCTAGACACTATACTTCTATTGATAAAGCCCAACATTGCATTGGCCTTTTTAGCTGCCGCATCACACTGTTGACTCATGTTCAACTTGTGGTCTACTAGGACTCCTAGATCCCTTTCGCATGTAGTCTTGTTCAGCCAGGTCTCTCCCATCCTATATCTATGCATTTCATTTTTCCGCCCTAAGTGCAGTACTTTACATTTCTCCGTATTGAATTTCATTTTGTTAGCTGTACATCCTTGAGGCTGTACCTCAGCAACTTTTAAAGTAACTAAAATTTACAGATATTCTGAAAAAGGAGGGAGGTTATTGCTCGTTAAATCAAAATTGTAATGAAATTTTACTGTACCTTGATTATTGGGAAAGGAATTAATGACAAGGAACTTGTTGTTTATAACTAGTTACTTCCAAGCTTTGGAGAGGCATACTCTTCAGAAGGAAAATAATTGCTTCCCATTGCCCTGTGAGCTGAACAGTTAGCATGTTATAATCGGAGATGACAGAGCCAGATATCAGGGTGTTCTACTAGAAGATTAGTCTTCTGGAAGATACCTAAGAACATACGTTATGCTGGTAAACATCTTGTGTAATAAAAACATAAATCTACTAAATATCATGAGGGTGAAAGTCTCTAGATCCCATCATAATAAGTATGTAGATGGCAAACCAGTATAATATTGTTGTATCATAGTATAATATAAACATAATATCTATTAAAAATAGATATAGATATATACTTTACTATAGTTATAATTCCAAATGAAACACAGTGATTGCTGCAAGGTCATTAGGTTTTTGAAGGGGTGTCACATTGAGGAAGGAGCAAGCTTGTTTTCTGCTGCTTGTTTCCCTTCCTCAATGTGACACCCCTTCAAAAAACTAATGACCTTGCAGCAATCACTGTGTTTCATTTGGAATTGTGTTTCATTTGGACTAGAACACGGAGCAATGGATGCAAGCTCCAGGAACAGAGATTCCACCTCAACATTAGGAGGACCTTTCTGACAGTAAGAGCTGTTAGGCAGTGGAACACACTCCCTCGGAGCATGGTGAGGTCTCCTTCCTTGGAGGTCTTTAAACAGAGGCTGGATGGCCATCTGTCAGGGATGCTTTGATCATGATTTCCTGCGTGGCAGTGGGTTGGACTGGATGGCCTTTGTGGTCTCTTCCAACTCTACAATTCTATGATTCTATGCTAAGTTATGGATTTTTCAAAGACTCGTGTTTAACATTATTTACCGTATCTGAGGCCATCTTTGGACCTGGTTCATGGCCTAGGAGAGTTTAAGGCAGTTTGTGGAACGTATAGTCATCTCAGGGATGGTCTGATTTAAGCTACATATCACGTACACAGTCATCTCCGGGATGGCCAAAGAAATTTAGCTGTGTGAGGCAAAGGACAAAATGGCACCCTCCCTACTCTGTGCCCACAAGCTAATCTTACTGGTAGTTAAACATTGGTAGTCAGACACAGTGAGAAGTCTGTCAGGAGTGCTTTGATTGGGTTTTCCTGCATGGCAGGGGGTTGGACTAGAGGGCCCTTGTGGTTTCTTCCAACTCTATGATTCTATGCCTCTATGTCAGCATCCTCCACCAGTCTCATGAGTAGCAGCAGGCTGTGACAGGGAACATAGGCCTCAGCCTGGTTGGTCTGCACAAAACTGTCTTCTCAACACCTTGTCACTGTTCTCCATCCTCTAGCACTTGTTGCTTAAGGTAGCTGTCTCACTCTTCTTGATGGTAGGCTTGGCCTTGTGTTTTTTTGAGTTCTCTGAATGTTTTATATGGAATACACTTTTATAAGGAATACAAGATTTATATGGAATTCAAGATGGGAGTATAGTTGTTGTGTGCCTTCAAGTCATCTCCAGCTTACGGTGACTCCAAGCTGAATCTATCAGAACACTTTCTGGGCAAGATTTGTTCGGGGGGGGGGGCGTTGCCTTTGTTTTCCTTTGAGACTGAGAGAATGTGACTTGTCCAAGGTCACCTACTGGGTGTCCATGACTGAGCAGGGATTTGAACTCTGTTTTCCGTAGTACTCTTTCTCCCTAGTGAAGCCACTGCACCACACTGTGTTCAACCTGAAACAGTAGAATATTAGAAAGTTGGAAATGGCTGATGGTGTGTGTGAGAGAGGTAAACTGTCTCACACTGTCTAATGAAACAAGAGTATTTCAGGGCACTCTATTTCTGATAAAAGACACAATTTCTCATTCCTTTCAGGCTAGCTATTAATTTCCTCCCTGAAAGTTTAAGGCTGCAATTATTGTGTATCATGAACTTCATGAAAACAGAGAGAAAATTATTGGATGTGGATGCCATTCTATACACAGGAACCTTTTTAAAGGTATAACTTTTTAAATTTATGATCCTGATGCTACCTGTGGAGACCTGTGTGCCAGCGCAGGTCTGATGGTGGTGAAAAATGCACACATATTTGGGTTAAAAGTGTTAGTTGTACTAGATGAATGGAGCCCTGGTGGCGCAGTGGTTAAATGCCAGTACTGCAAGTCACCATGTTGCAAGTTTGATTCCAGCGGGCTCTAAGATTCACTCAGCCTTCCATCCTTCTGTAGATTGGTAAAATGAGTACCCAGCTTGTGGGGGGTAATTAGCTAACACACCTTTGAAACTGCTTAACGCAATGTAGATGTGTAAATAGTTATTGCTTAAAACAATTTGTAAGCCGCTCTGATAGCCTTGTGGCTGAAGAGTGGGGTATAAATAAATAAATAAATAAAATAGAACAGTTTTGCCATGTTCTTTGGGTTGTTTTACATATAGACAACTGGGTCATTCTAATGCTCTGACACTTAGGCCCAGCCAAACATGCCATGCCATGCCATGTCTTGTTGTGCAGGGGACTTGGAAACAAACTGAAGAGTACAAGTGGAAGATCATAAACATCTTCAGGTAAACTTAAAGGTTTGGTGGGTCTGCTTCAGACATTTAGAAATTCCCCAAATATACATGGGAAGACCACCTGGTTCCTTTCTGCTATCCTAGTCTATTGCATGGCTGCAATGTGTGTGTAAATCCTCTGATTAGGAACACTGACTTTGTAGGAAGAGATTCCGTCCAACACTTGGTTATTGGATACTTGAAGCCCTTGCTTCAACATCTCAAAGGGGCTTGGAGACTCCCAAATGCCCTAATTTTCTATAGTGTAATAGATTATTGTTAATTTTTTTTTAAGTGCATCAGCATTTAAAGTTAGGATAGATCT
Organism: Gambelia wislizenii; assembly: GCA_030847615.1. Taxonomy (NCBI): domain Eukaryota; kingdom Metazoa; phylum Chordata; class Lepidosauria; order Squamata; family Crotaphytidae; genus Gambelia; species Gambelia wislizenii. Next base: position 106,762,629 of record JAUMIR010000006.1, read on the forward strand.
TTCTTTCACTTTCCTTCAGAAATGGCTTGGAAGCATGACTTTTTTGGACTACAACTTTGAGAATCACATGGCTAACACAGCAATTGGCCATTCTGGCAGCTGGAAGCTGCTGGAAACTGTAGTCCCCAAAATAACTTTTCTAAGATTTTATCCTTGAATCTTTCTGAACCAGTAGAATTCAGACTTCAACAATTCTTTTTTTTTTTTTACAATTGTCAGTACTGTGATTATCTTAGTGCACTATTGCAATGCTCAGATGTGCTTTTATGAGTACACGCTGCAAAATATTTATAGGCAAAGAAATATTTTAGCCAAATTGTCCTGTAGAAATTTCTATATTGTTTTAACCGTTGCAAGGTATGCTGACTGATTGATGCATAAATAATTACCCCAGATGGCACATTGGCCAAAGTTTCTTTTATCCTTCAGGATTATATTACACTAACATTTTTTCAAGTTAAGATCTGTATTTAAGCTACTTTAAAAAAAACCCAGTAGTATAGTTTGGGATACAGGATTGGCAGAGGAAATTAATGACTAGTAAATGGAAAGAAAAAAGTATGCACACTACTTTTTTTTGCCACTTTCTTGAAGCTGTAGTCTCAAATATTTGGATTCTTTTATAGGGTGGGACAGAACTTCTAGCTTATGCATTGCTTGAGCAAGATGAAGGCTGATTCTGCAAGGGTTGGATGGCAATTTCCTTTTAGCACCTTAAGATCAGCACAGAAGTGGCTAAGGGTCTTACAGCACCACAAAAGTCCTTCTTTTGAATCATCAGGACAGCAACATTAAGCCAAGACAGAGGCCCTGTTGGGTCTGTTCTTGAAATTAATGTTCCTCTTATACATCAAGGCATCCTGCAGACCTTATCAGATCTCTTTCCAGAGAAATTCCACAAAGATTGCAGGAAATGACATTAAGCTTGCTGTCAGCTGTTTCACACAGCTAGTGCTGGAAACCAGTTTGTTTCTTTATATTTTTCACAGGCCCATCTCCTTGGTTAGTCCTGTTCCTACAGGACATACCTTGATGTTTCTACAACAGTAAATTCTACCATGGGGATTTAGCAAGGCAACCTCAGCATTGTTAATGCCTTTTACAATCTTAAAATCTGTGTGCTAAAAGACCAATTTATTTCTAGCTCTCTCATTTTTCATTGCAGTTTATTTCTAGCTTTCTCATTTTTCATTGCAGAAATAATCTACTTCTTCATTTTTACAATACTGTATTATCCAACTAGTTATGTTTTTATAGAGTGGGGAGTCTATAGCATATCCTTCATCCTTAGCCAGATTGGTTGTCCATAGCTCTGTCCCTTTTTCTAGAGATGTGATTGTTTTGCAGCACAATCCTATATGTATCAGCTTAAAAGGAATGGTGCCTGGCTAATGGCTTCCATGTCAGTGGAGCAGTGAATCTGCTCCAGGTTTTGCTAATGCACATTGGAAACTGCTTAATGCAGTGTAGATGTGTAAAATGCTATTGCTTAACAATTTGTAAGCTGCTCTGATAGCCTTTGTGGCTGAAGAGCAGGGTATAAATACCTAATTAATTTTTTTAAAAATTCAAACTTTAAATGAATTATCCAAGCTGATGAACTTGTTTTAGGCATAGGGTAAAACACCTTGGATCGTTTCTTCAAAATTTTGGCTAAGACCCAGAGTGGATTTATAGCCCTTTTGACATGGGCAGCTTCCAGCTGCTACTACTCAGAAATAAGTAAATCTCACTGAGTTGAGTGAAGCATTGTTGTTCTTATGTGCCTTCAAGTCAGCTACAACTTATGATGATCCTATCATGGAGTGGCAACCATAGGACAACTCTATCATGGGGTTTTCTTGACAATATTTATTTCAAGTGGGTTTGCCTTTGCCTTTGCCTTTGCCTTCCTCTGAAGCTGAGAGATTGTGACTCGCCCAAGGTCACCCAGTAGGTTTCCATGTTTCAGTGGAGATTTGAATTCTTGTCTCCTGGAGTCCTGGTCCAGCACTCAAAACACTACATCAAACTGGCTTGCTAATATTCACATGTGTATAGGACTGCAGCTTGATGTACTTACTTTGGAATAACTCGCAGTTTCCCTCCAAGTACTCATCCAAAAGATTGCACTCCATGGCTCTGTTGTTTTTGCTATTCTTCATCTTATTAGCATCCCACTTCTCTATATTTCCCCCCTTTTCACCTACCTTCATCTTTTCTTTTAATGGAGGGATGCACTAACCACAGCCCGTGGGCTGCATGGTCTCTGCCCACTTTTTCATGCATCCCTGTCGGTGGTCTGCAAAAGGAAAGATGACTAGTGTGCTACTAGCACACTGGAACATTGAACCAGATTAGACTGGCTGTTATGGGAGGCTGATTAGGTTTTCTTTGGCATAATGGGGTTGTATAAACGGTGAAAATGCTCCTCACAGAATGCAAGGAGAAGATAACTTGTTCCAATGGAAATCCACGTTATTTCGCCGTATTGTGAAGGAAGGGGGCCAAAACTGGCAAAAACTCCTTCATGGCTTTTCCTGGAGTTTAAAAAAAAAAAACACAGCAAGGAGAATGCACATTCCTGCTTGTTGGGATAAATGATTTGATACGAATCACTTTCCCATACGAGAGGAAGCGCAAACCTGATTGGCCGGATAAGCACGGTGGTGGAGCTTGCTAACAGGGCAAGCACCTGCTGCTGCCATGTTGGATAAAACGGTATTTTGTTTTTCCTCTCTTTTCCCTCTTTTTTTGGATGTGTGTGTGTGTGTGGTAAAAGTGAAATATTGCTTATGCACACCATGGAAATAGTTCTTTTAAAAAAAGTTCAGCAGCAGCAGATTTAAAAACACGTGTAATACACTTGTGGCTGCCATCTTGGCTAGAGGGCAGGCAAAGTTTATGGGGGCTGTGTTAAAGTCTATAATACTATATGTGTTAAGGGCTATAAAGCTGCTGCAACTTGCTGTTACTGTGGAAGTTCCTTTTGACCTCCTATAGACAACCTCAATAATTGGGAAGGCCGGGCCTTTTCTTTGATCAATAGTCAGAGATAAGAGTAATTTTAACTTGAAAGCACCCCACCTTTAAACTTTGAAATATTTAAATGGTAGAATATTTAAACTTGTTACACAGGGTTTAAAAGGTGGTCCTATCTATTTATCTATTTGTGGAGATGCGCATTTTTAGTGGAAAATCTCAGAGTCTAGTCAGCTGAAAAGAGATTGAGGGCAAAAGTTGAAGGACAAGGGAGCAAAGGGTGGAGGAATGCTTCAGAATCTACTTTCTCACTTGCTTTCCTTCTACATGGCATATCTATAACAAGTGGGCCACTTTTTAAATCTGATTTTAAAAGAATTGCCTTTTACCCTGCATTTTCCTGGAAAATCTGAATAATCATATGTGTGGCCGCCTCTGAGCTGGCTTCGGTGTGGAGCCGGGGATGGGTTTTGGATAGGTGGCACTCTGTTGTGTTGACATCCTGCCAGCATACAGGTGCTATTATTTTCTGAATATGCATTTGTGTGGAGATCAGTATTAGCATATTTTTGCCTATCCAGTAATACAGTACTCTAGGGAGATTATCAGACACTTTAAATATGGTGTGACAATGATGCCAGGAGATCGTGACAGGGCTTTCCTTTCAGACGACAACATCTCCAAGTCGTCATGCTCTTGTGCTGGTCCTGTTACACCATCATTGTTTTTTATTCATGGGCTAAGCCATGCATACATTGCCTGTTCTGTTTCTATGATGAAACGACAGGTGAGTGAAAAGAGATTTTCACTCCACATCAGTGGGAGGTCCGTTCCAGAACACTTCCGGGTGCGATCGGGACATCCAGGACACCCCTTTTTGTACCCTCCCCGGGGTTACTTGGTTTTTTTTAAGTGTGTTTGTGTTTGCTGTCATTTTTAAACTTGTATTTTACTTTTTATTTTTAAATTTCCTATGCGGTTGTCCTCTTGTGAGAATGGCCCGGGATTTGAAACCAATGGCTGCCAAAGGGGAGACAGTGTCACATGATTAAGGTAAATGTAAAACTTTTAGTTCTCATGCCAGGACGGAGTTGGGAAGGAGAGGAGATAGCGAGATGGGGATGCTATTTTTGTCCTCATCTGAAAATCTCCTAGGACAGTGTATATTTGCATGCATGAGGCAACAGGGGTGGGGGCGGTAAGTAGAGCAGCCATGGCTGTGTGGTTAGAAATAATGTGAAGTACAGGACACGTGATCAAGGTGGGACTGCCCTTTTACGCCAAAGTGAGTTCACTAGAGGGAAATGTGTAGCAGGTTAACGGTAAATATGGTATTAACAGGGTTGCTGTGGTTCAGAAAAATGTGCTGCAGCTACAAGGTTTACCATTATTTATTTATTTATTAGTTAGTTATACTCCACTCTTTAGCCACAAGGCTATCAGAGTGGCTTACAAACTGTTTTAAGCAATAGCAATTTACACATCTACACTACATTAAGCAGTTTCCAATGTGACATGACGTAAGACATCCTCCAAGCAATTTTTATTTCGTTATTTCAGTCATATTTTTGATTTGGGTTCCCAGTCAAGTCAACTGTTTATCTGTTTATTTATTTTAACCCCTTGTATACCACCCTTCATAAAATAAGATTTCAAGTCTGCACACAATATATGCAGAACACAAACCTATAACAGCAATGTTATAAAAGAAAATGCAAATCAAAGACGTTTAGTTTTATAATAGTGTTCTTAATACGAGTTCCTCAAATTTTCTATGTCTAGAAACATGTCTAATAGCATTTCTAAATGTTAAAGTACATTACTCTGTATCAGTGCATTATATGCATGTGTATGCATTAATATATGCATACAGTAATATATGTACGCTACCCTATAACATACAGTGGGTTACAGTTGATAAATACAAAGACAATACAGATACAAATAACATTTAAAAACAACTTTATAAGCACAACAGTATTTATCTGTGCTCATGTTTATTCATAGGAAAGTACTTCAAAGGCACAGAGGTAGCCCTGCAGTTTGCAGTCAATGGTCTTTCAACAGCTTTCTTTCTTCATTCATGTGCATTTCATGGCAATTGGATCCTCTGAGCAGTGGTCCCACTCTTTAGATAAGATGCTGTATACTGGGAGGTTTACAGTGGAATTCTCTGCCTTTGGTGCTGATTTCCATTGGTCTCACCTTTTGCCCCTTATCTAGATCAAAAGGCCAACCACAGAAGATGTAGGTACTTTAAAAAAATACTTCCAGCTAAATTGGTGGCTGACTCCTTATGTGTGAAGGATAAAAGGAGGGGAGGGAGAAGAAACCTTCCAAGAAACTTCAAGGAAAAGAAAGCAGTTCCCCCCCAGCCCCAACTGCATTTGTCTGTTAATCATACCTCTGTATTTCTATAATGTAGAATGTAAAATTGGAACAGCTTACTGACATGCAAAGAAAGCCCAAATAATCATCTTCCCAATGGCATTTTTGAACTACTGCAAGGAGTAAAACTTTTGTAAGCGGAGTAGTTGCAGGCAAAGCTTAAGAGCAGCATGCACCCTGAACATCCAATCTGTATATCTCCAAGACTTGATGTCTATGTGGATGAGCCAGAGCTTGGAATTTTTTTAAATTACATTAGTTACAGCTACAGTTCTGAGTTTCCCCAAAAGCCATTGTTGCTACTGTTGCATTAAAAAAAATTGTTGTTGAAGTTATTTGCTGTCAAGTCAACTTTGACTTATGGCAGCCATATGAAAAAAGGACTTCCAAGACCCAACTGCCCTGCTTGGGTCTTGCATACTCAGAGCTGTGGCTCCCTTGATTGAATCAATCTTTGGAAAGCCCTTGGTATTCGCTGGGGTTTGATTCCAGGACCCCCTGTGGATACCAAAATCCATGGATGCTCAAGTCCCATTATATACATAGTAAAATGGAGTTCCTTATATAAAATGGCAAAATCAAGGTTTGCCTTTTGGATTTTTGGGGGAAATACTTTCAAACTATGGATAATTGAATCTGTGGATGCAGAATCCATGGATATGGAGGGCGACTGTACCTGTATTAGTGTCTTCCCCTTATCATACTGCCTCCCACTTTACCAAGCATTATTTTTGTTTCCAACAAGTCATCTTATCTCAAGATACGTCCAAAGTATGACAAACTCTGTTTAGTCATCTGGGGTTCTTGTGAGAATTCAGGCCTGATATGCTCTAGGATCTATTCATCTGTATTTTTTAGCAGTCCATGATATCCATAGAACTGTCCTCCAGCTCCACATTAAAAAAAAAAAACAAAACTTTTCTTTATTTCCCCATTTCTCAAAATTGACCAATGTACTTAACTGCTTTGTTTTCTTAAAAAATTTTTGGAAAGCTACAAGCTGTTGGCCTGTGGTACAAAACAAACATGTTCCACATCCATTTCATCACCCACAACAGAGCACAAGGTAGAGTTTGAACCATGTGATATTCCTCCTCCACCATTTACTGATCGTAACACCCCCCCAGAACTATAAATTATCAATGACAGTTGTAATTACACTCCAAAAGATGTGAAGTTATTCCTTATTAAGTTACTATTATAAAAAGGGGGTTTATTATGATTAGTTATTTATTGTTACTTACTTTTGGAGTCTTACCTGAATGCCATTCCACGAATAGCCCCCCTGGTTTTCCACAAGCAGGAAAGAGGGTGATTAACTGTGGTGAGAAACTTGGGAAGCATCTAAGGATGCAGTTGTACATTTTTTTTCCAGTTCTCAGATCACTTTGTGGAAACACAGAATTTGCCCTGCTGTACAATTGAGCTACCAGGAAAACACACATAGTACTCATATAATTCAATGCACACTGAATATGTGTAGGAGAGCATGATTATAAAGAGAAGCCCTGCCCTTGCCTTACATGTGTCTATTAGGTTATTCGTATAGTCCCTGTGTACATACAAATATTGTACATTGTTAAGAAGCCTGTATGTGCTTATACGCACATCATACAGGTGACTGTGGGCCCATCTGTATAAGCAAAAAACCCCAAATGGATTGCTCCAAAGTAATGGCAAATTGCAGCAGCTGCGATTTGTTTTAATGCCCTCCACAAAGCTTTGCATGCCTGCCAGTCAAGATGGCAGTAGTGATTTACTTGCGTTTTAACTTACCTGAATTTGCTGCCTCCAAACTTAAAAAAAAAAAAGTCCTATGTGCGATAGAGCGATATTTCACCTTTACTTAAAAGGAAAAAAAAACCCACAACTTCCTGTTTTATCACCTTAGTGATTGCTCACTAAGGCGAAAATCTAATATGGTAGCTGTGGGCACTTGCCTTGTTAGCAAGCCCTGCCCCCCCCCCAGTCTTTGTCCGGCCAATCAGCATTGCACTTCTGCTCATATAGGAACATGATTCAAAGCGAATCACTTGTCCCAACAAGCAGGAATGTGCATTCCCCTTGCTGTTTTTTTTTAAACTCTGGAAAAAGCTGCAAAGGCTTTTCTTTAGAGTTTTTGACTTTTTTGGTCAGCCTCCTTCCGAATATGGCGTAACAATGCGGGATCTCGTTAAGACAGGTAGGATTTCCCTCGCATTCCATGAGGAGTATTTTCACCATTTATTCAGCACCGTGATTTAAAATGCTGAGGCTTACTGTTAAAACACCAGGGAGCCCTGGTGGTGCAGTGGTTAAATGCCAGTACTGCAAGCCACCACGTCGCAAGTTCGATTCCAGCCGGCTCCAAGGTTCACTCAGCCTTCCATCCTTTCGTAGGTCGGTAAATTGAGTACCCAGCTTGTGGGGGGCAATTAGCTAACACACATTGGAAACTGTTTAATGCAGTGTAGATGTGTAAATAGCTATTGCTTAAAAAAAATTGTAAGCCACTCTGATAGCCTTGTGGCTGAAGAGCGGGGTATAAATAACTAAATAATAATAATAATAATAAAAAAATAGGATGCCTGCAAAATGTGCATGTGCTGAATTATGTGTGCATTTAAACATAACGGCTTAACTCCAATTGTCCTAACTAATGTAGTGCCATTGTATCAATTGCTGATTCCTGTTATTTCAGTGAATGTACTCTAGTTGGGACTAGCAATTAGACTGAGGCAGTGACTATAATGTTACTAGAAATAGAAATAACAGAAGTAATGTGAAAGACTAGCCAGGTGACTCATATACCTGCCCAGTCTGCTGTCCAAGTAGTGAGTGTTGATAGGCAGCTTCAAGATCCCTGCTCTTTCTTCTTTGGGCTCATGAACTCTCAACTGGTCTTGGAATGGATCTCCCTTCCAAGAGAGCATGCTTTCAAACATCTGATTCTGTTCTGTGGAGTGGAAAAAGTTACTTTTTAAAAACTACAACTCCTAGAAATAATTGGCTGGGGTGATTCAATAAAGCCCCCCCCCATACACTTTTGAATAGGTCACATGGCCATGCTCGTCTTCAGTACAGATGCAAATTATTCTATCTGGCTTGTACTCATTCCCAGCTAAACTGGGTATAGGATTAGAGGCTAGCTTGCTGGGTACACAATTTAGAAAACTCTAAGTTGAAAGAAATAAAGACCTTGAAAACAGCTACAGTATATATCCACTTGAACTACAGTTGGCCTTCTATATCCATGCATTCTACACCCACAGATTCAACCAACTATGGCTTGAAATATATATTTTTTTAAAATAATCCAAAAAAGCAGATCTGAAGGCATGGGGCAGAATACTATCAGTACACTGATGACACCCAAATATATTTCTCCATGCCTTCAAAACCCACTTTAGCTAAAGATAGTGTGTCTTCTCTGAATGAATGCTTGGAGGAGATAATGGACTGGATGAAGAAAAATAAATTGAAACTGAATCCAGACAAGACAGAGGTGCTTACAATTAAGGGTCCTAATCTGGGGATGGAGGTATGTCAACCAGTTCTGGATGAGGTTACACTCCCCTTGAAAGGCTGTTCAAAGCTCGGGAATGCTCCTGGATCTGTCTCTCCAAATGTCAGCTCAGATAAATGCAATGCTCAGGGGTGCTATCAGCTTTGGCTGATATGCCAGCTGCACCTTTTCCTAGAATTGGAAGACAAAAGATGGTAGTGTACCTGCTGGTAACCTCAGGGTTGGACTTCTGCAATGCACTGTACATTGGGCTACCTCTGTTCCAAGTTTGGAAACTCCAGTTAGGTGAAAACATGGCAGCCAGATTGGTTACAGGTACATCCAGGAGTGAGCATATTACACCAATATTAAAATCACTCCACTGGCAGCCAATTAGTTTCAGGGCAAAGTACAAAGTGTTGGTTATTACCTTTAAAGCCCTACAAGGTTTAGGTCCTGGTTACCTGCAGGATCGCCGTCTCCTGTACAATCCACCCCATACACTCAGGTCTACTGGGGGACATTTACTACAACCAGCCAGGACTAGACTGGCAACTGGCAACCAGAAGACCTTTTCATCTGCCACCCCCAAACTGTGGAATGACCTGCTGGAAGAGATTTGACAGCTAAACACACTGTCAGAATTTAAAACATTGCTAAAGACCTATTTTTTTCTGGCAGGCCTACCCAGTTGATTTTAATCTATGAACTTTAAATTTGTACAGATAATTTTAATGTAATTTTTATTTTAATCTTAGGTGTTTTTACTTGTATGTTTTAATGATTTTATGTTATGTTGTATTTTAATTCATATTGAACCCCACCTCGAGCCTTGGGGAGAGGCAGATAAGAAATTATTATTATTATTATTATTATTATTATAGCACTGGATGACTAAGGAGATTTTCACAGGCCTAAAATACCCCCCCCCCGAAGAAGAAATCGGGACAGAAATATTTCTGTCCCGGAAGCAGCCCTGCGGTTCGCACGCCCAGTCCCCTCTCCCAATATGCCGTTGTCATCACGCTGGGTTATTTCTTCCCTCTTCCAGAATATTTTATTAACGGCGAACTCCCATTAGTAAAATATTCTGGAAGAGGGAAGAAATAACCCACCGTGACAAAGATGGCATATCGGGAGAGGGGACTGGGTGTGTGAACCACGTCACTGCTTCCGGGACAGAAATATTTCTGTCCCAATTTCTTTGGGGGGGTATTTTAGGCGTGTGAAAATCTCCTAAATGTTATTCTTTTTATCATAAGGGTGGTAAAGGTCCAGTAAACACTATTTTGTGAAGGATAGAGATTTTGGCAAGAGGTTATGTCTTGCAAAATATCCAAGTCAAGCACTTAACTGGCTGGGAGTTAAGGACACATACATTTTGTTTCATAGGAGATTTTTCTTCATGCATAAAACAGACTACCTTGTGACCTGAAGGAAATCCAAGTTAACTTGTTTCATTCACCTGAGCTAGAAACCAGATAAACTGCTGGACACCATATGTTCAAACGGAGCTAGGCTTCTCTTGGGAACAATACATTAAAAAAGAAGGCTGTTGTTTTATGTAGTTACAGGTGACTTAATATAAATATCGGTATTGTTTTAAATACAGCCAATAGTCTTCATTCTGCTTCCTATTATATTGTAACACTCTCTTCCAACTTCCATTTAAAATGATACCTTTGGGATAAAAACTTTGTGTGGAATCGGTTCTCACCTATACCGTCTTTCTAGTTGTTAGATCACTGCTCCAGCCTCAAACCAGATGTCCAACTTTAGTTAGCTCATCCTTCATATGCCAGCAATGTATTACCATACTCTAATGGAGGACTAAATGGATATCTGTTACTTTTTAGATTTCCTCAGAGGTCTACACGGGAAACCTGTGGTAAATGATTCAACATGAGATTAGACAGCCAGTTATGCATATTATTTGTCTACCTTGCCAGACATAAAGCATCTGTGTTGGGTTTCACTGTAGTCGGAGCTGGACTCATTTACCATACTCAGTAACACAAAAGTTACTTGAAGCTGAGGTTGTGATTTGGACTAAAGGTAGAAATGTAAGTCCAAACACTGAAAGGAAAAATGTTTTCTGTCACCAATGGAAATTTTCTCCTTTCCCTGGGCATATAGACAGGGACATCAGAAAGAAAGAAAAAAGCAAAACAAACTAAACACCTCAGGTAGGAATAATACAGTTTGACATTGGTTTAACTGCCATGGCTCAATACTATGGAATTCTGAAGTTTGTAGTCTTGTGAGATATTTAGCTTTCTCTATCAGACAGCCATGGAGACACAACAAACTACAAATTCCAGGATTCCATAGGATGGAGCCATGATAGTTAGAATCATAGAATCATAGAATTGTAGAGTTGGAAGAGACCACAAGGGCCATCCAGTCCAACCCCCTGCCATGCAGGAAATCACGATCAAAGCATCCCCAACAGATGGCCATCCAGCCTCTGTTTAAAGACCTCCAAGGAAGGAGACCCCACCACGCTCCGAGGGAGTGTGTTCCACTGCCAAACAGCTCTTGCTGTTAGAAAGTTCCTCCTAATGTTGAGGTGGAATCTCTGTTCCTGGAGTTTGCATCCATTGCTCTGTGTTCTAGTCTCTGGAGCAGCAGAAAACGATCTTGCCCCTCAATGTGACACCCCTTCAAATACTTAAACAGGGCTATCATATCGCCCCTTAACTATCTTTTTTCCAGGCTAAACATACCCAGCTCCCTAAGTCTTTGCTCATAAGGCATGGTTTCCAGACCTTTCACCATTTTAGTCGTCCTTCTCTGGACACGTTCCAATTTGTCAATATCTTTTTTGAATTGTGGTGCCCAGAACAGGACACAGTATTCTAGGTGAGGCCTGATCAAGGCAGAATAGAGTGGCACTATTACTTTCCTTGATCTAGACATTATACTTCTATTAATGCAGCCCAAAATCACATTGGCCTTTTTAGCTGCCGCATCACACTGTTGACTCACGTTCAACTTCTGGTCTACTAGGACCCCTAGATCCCTTTTGCATGTCGTCTTGTTCAGCCAGGTCTCCCCCATCTTGTATCTATGCATTTCTTTTTTCCGCCCTAAGTGCAGTACCTTAAATTTCTCCATATTGATTTTCATTTTGTTAGCTTTGGCCCAGCTCTCCAGTCTATCCAGGTCATTTTGAATGTTGATCCTGTCCTCTAGGGTATTAGCTACTCCTCCCAATTTGGTGTCATCTGCAAATTTGATAAGTATGCCCCTAATTTCCTCATCCAAGATTCCCTCATCCAACCTCTCCATTGACGCCTCCTTGTGGTGGGAGAGAGGCTTGCGTACCCTAATGATGTTTTGAGCTATACTGGCGGTGGCATAAAGCCACCGGTAGGGTCTCCCATGCCAGACAGGTCAAAACCGAAGGGTCTGACAAAGAGCGTCAAAGGGCATGATGGGCTCTCTAGCCTTGTGGCAACCATCCTAGGAGAAGGAAAACTCTAATCCCAAACCTGGGCAGATGGTGCTCGTCCAACCCTGTAAGGTCAATCATCTAAGAGAAGGAAACTCTAATCAAACCTACGACCCAAGGACCTCGCTGCTACCGTCTATGCTTGCAAGACCAGCAGACGAACCTTTGGTTTAAAGGGTGAGGCCAGTTCTGTGCATGCTGCGCTCCACCAGAAAAATCCATTGCACAGGCTTGAAGGACAAATCCAGTTCCAAAAAAGTCCTGTAGCGATAGGTGAGGGACAAAACAGCAGGTGTAAAGATGCAATGGAAGCCACAGACCCAACCCTGCATGCAGTCGGTTCAGGACATCGGTCACTCGAGGCTGACCCAGGAGATGACAGTCTTGTTCGGCAGCATCCTGAACGACCAAGCAGCCTTTTTAAAGGAGAGCACTGCTTGCTCCATATGGAGAGGGGCCTAGAAAAGGTGGCCTAACAAAAGCTCATCCCCAACTACCTGGTTGGCTAGCCGCGGCCAACGGGAATCTTCTGATGTGGTCAAACCAAGGCACAGAAACAAAGGCACACACCGGCCTCCAAAGGTGTAAATAAACTGACACTTGCATGCTGGAACATCAGAACCATGCAAGACTCTGAAGATAGTGGACGGTCTGATCGTCGTTCTGCCCTAATAGCCCATGAACTATCACGGCTTAATATTGACATCGCTGCTCTTAGTGAAGTTCGCTTCCATGAGGAAGGCAGCCTTAAAGAACATGGCACCGGCTACACACTTTACTGGTCTGGCAAACCCAAAACCGAAAAACATCTTTCAGGAGTAGGCTTTATGATTAAAAACTCCATTGCATCCAAACTCGAAACCTTGCCAACAGGACACTCTGATCACATTATTTCCTTACGCCTCCCACATGTTGTTCTCTTTAGTATATATGCCCCAACTATGCAAGCCGACCCTGTAGAGAAAGACAAATTCTACACAGACCTATGCCAACTCATACAAAAAGTCCCTGTAGAAGATAAAATTATCATCCTTGGTGACTTCAATGCCAGAGTAGGAAAGAACTCCGAAGCCTGGAAAGGTGTCTTAGGCAAGCATGGTGTTGGAAACTGCAATGATAACGGACGCCTCCTGCTAGAGTTCTGTGCAGAACAACAGCTGACTATTACAAACACAATCTTTCAGCAGAAAGACAGCTTGAAGACAACCTGGATGCATCCCCAATCCAAACATTGGCACCTAATTGACTATGTTCTAGTCCGCCAGAGAGACATTCGTGATGTCCGTCATACCCGAGTGATGCCCAGCGCAGAATGCCAAACAGATCATCGCCTCGTCAGATGTAAACTAAATCTTCATCTTAAGTTCAAACCTAAGAGGGGTGGCATCTTAAAGAAGAGACTCCAAGTCAACAATCTTCAACAAGCTACCATGAGAGACAACTTCCAGTCAAATCTACAAACGAAACTTGAAGACCATCCTACAGATCCTTCTCCTACAGTGCTTTGGCAACATATCAAAAACAGTATCCTCCAGAAGAATCCCTCGGGTTCTCCCAGAAGAAAAATCAAGACTGGTTTGATGAAAACAACCAAGAGATCCAGGAGCTGTTGGAAAAGAAGAGAACTGTTCACCAGGCATACCTCGCCCAGCCAACCTGCCATGTAAGAAAAGCAGCTTTCCGTGTCACATGTAGTAAACTACAACAAAAACACCGAGACATGCGGAACAAGTGGTGGATCAAAATAACAGAAAAGACACAATGCTGTGCAGATCTGGGTGATCATAGAGGATTTTATGAAGCTCTTAAAGCAGTGTTTGGACCTACTTATCAGGTCCAAAGTTCCTTATACAGTATAGATGGTCAAACATTAATTACTGATAAAGCTTCCATCCTGAATCGATGGGCTGAACACTTTCAAAGTCTCTTTAGCACCAACCGAGTAGTCCAAGGCTCAGCTATCCAACATATGATACAAAACCCGATGAAAAATGAATTGGACATAGCTCCCACTTTGGAAGAGACCCTTAAGGCCATACAGCAGATGAAAAACGGCAAGGCAGATGGGATTGATGGAATCCCACCTGAAGTTTGGAAACACGGAGGTCATGCACTCCACGAAAAATTCCACGAATTCCTTTTGAATTGCTGGGGAAAAGGGGAACTGCCATCAGACCTCTGAGATGCAGTCATCATCACCCTGTACAAGAAAAAAGGAGCAAAATCCAACTGCTCAAACTATCGAGGCATAACACTGCTCTCTATTGCTGGAAAAATCCTTGCAAGGATACTCCTGAACAGATTAGTTCCTGCTATTGCAGAAGAACTTCTCCCTGAAAGCCAATGTGGCTTCAGAGCCAATAGGAGTACTACAGACATGGTATTTGCCCTTAGACAACTGCAAGAAAAATGTAGGGAGCAGAACAAGGGTCTCTATGTAACATTTGGCGACCTCACCAAAACCTTCGACACTGTAAGTAGAAAAGGTCTGTGGCAGATCCTGGAAAGACTAGGATGTCCCCCCAAATTCCTTAAAATGATTATCTTGCTACACGAGGGCCAGCGTGGTCAAGTCAGATATGGCGATGCTCTTTCAGAGCCCTTTCTAATAACTAATGGAGTGAAGCAAGGTTGTGTTCTTGCACCAACTTTATTTACAATCTTCTTTAGCATGATGCTGCAAAGAGCTATGGCAGAGCTTGAAGAAGAAGACGGCATCTATATACGTTACCGTATCGATCGTAGCTTGTTTAACTTAAGCCGTCTGAGGGCTCACACTAAGACTCTAAACTATCTAGTCCGTGAGCTGCTCTTCGCTGATGATGCTGCCCTTGTTGCCCACACAGAAGCAGCTCTGCAGCGCCTAACATCCTGCTTTGCAACAGCTGCAGAGGTGTTTGGGCTGGAAGTCAACCTGAAGAAAACAGAAGTTCTTTACCAGCCTGCACCACAGAACGAACACCACCATCCCCACATTGCCGTCGGCAAATCTGTGCTCAAGTCCGTTCAGCAGTTCATCTACCTGGGAAGCATCAAATCTCCTCAGATGCCAAGAATGACAAAGAGATCGATCACAGATTAGCAAAGGCATATAGTGCATTTGGAAGACTTCACAAAAGAGTCTGGAGCAATAAACACCTGAGGCAAAGCACAAAAATCAGTGTGTATAGAGCCATTGTACTGTCTATCCTCCTTTACGGATCTGAAACATGGATCACCTATCGCCACCACCTACGACTCCTCGAGCGCTTTCATCAGCGCTGTCTACGCACAATCCTAAATATACACTGGACTGACTATGTGACAAATGTTGCTGCCCTTGAGCAAGCAGGGATCACCAGTATTCAGGCCATGATATTGAGAACGCAGCTGCGCTGGGCAGGGCATGTGTCTAGGATGGAGGACCATCGCCTCCCAAAAATAATACTCTACGGTGAACTCGCCACGGGTCAGCGTAAGAGGGGCGCACCAAAAAAGTGATACAAAGACTCCCTGAAACAACATCTCAGGCTTGGCCAAATTGATCACCAACAGTGGTTCGCCCTGGCCTCACATCGGGAGGCATGGAGACGCACTATCCACAATGCTGCAGCCTTATTTGAGAACTCACGACGAACAAGTCTTGAAGAGAAACGACAACGCAGAAAGGATCACAACCCAAAAACATCACCCAAGGAGACCTTCTGCTGTGCTTTCTGCAACCGGACTTGTTTATCTCGGATTGGCCTTTTTAGTCATTAGCGCGCTTGCAGAAATCGTGGGATGAGTCCTTCTTGAATCTTCGTTTGCGAAGAAAAGCCAGAGAGAGAGAGAGAATTCTCTCATCCAAGATATTGATAAAGATGTTGAATAGCACTGGGCCCAGGACAGAACCCTGTAGCACCCCACTGGTCACATCTTTCCAAGACAAAGAGGGGCCACTGAGGAGCGCCCTTTGGGTTCAGCTGGTCAACCAATTACAAAATCCATTTAACAGTTAACTTGTCTAGCCCACATTTTACAAGCTTGTTTGCAAGAATGTCATGGGGAACCTTGTCAAAGGCCTTACTGAAATCAAGGTACGCAATATCCACAGCGTTCCCTTCATCTGCCTTCCTCCAGTCTCCTGGGACTTCTTCTGTTCTCCAGGAGTTCTCAAAGATTATTGCCAATGGCTCTGAGATTATATTTGCCAGCTCTTTTAATACCTTTGGATGTAGTTCATCTGGTTCTGGAGATATAAATTCATTTAGATTAAGAAGGTATTCCTGTACTACCTCTTTGCTTATTCTGTGCTGGATTTCCCTTATTGTGTCCTCTGTTCCATTCTCCTCAGGTTGGTCCCCCTTTTCCTTTTCTGAAAACACTGAGGCAAAGAAGGTGTTGAGTAATTCTGCCTTTTTTCTGTTCCCTGTTAGCATTTTGTCATCTTCTCCACGTAGTGCTCTACCATTTCCTTCTTCCTTTTTCTGCGGACGTACCCCAAAAAACCCTTTTTATTCTTCTTAACCTTTCTAGTGAGCATGAGCTCATTCTGCACTTTAGCTTTTCTGACTTTACTCCTACATGTGTTCACTATCTGTTTGAATTCTTCTTTGGTGATTTCTCCCTTTTTCCATTTCCTATACATGTTCCGTTTAAAACTTAGCTCTGTTGAAAGTTCTTTAGTCATCCATCCTGGTTTCTTGAGACACCTCCCATTTTTCTTCCTCATTGGTACTGTCTGAAATTGTGCCTTCAGTATCTCCCTTTTGAGAAAGTCCCATCCGTCTTGAAGTCCCTTCTCTTTTGGTATTCCTGACCATGGGATCACCCCCAGTATTTCCCTGAGTTTATTGAAATCAGCTCACCTAAAGTCTAGAATGCATGTCTGACTATGCCTGGCCTCTCCTTTCCATTGTATAACAAACTCCAGGGGAACATGATCACTCTCACCTAAGGATCCCACCACTTGCACCCCATTAACCAGGTTATCTCTGTTGGTTAGGATCAGATCTAAAATAGCTGACCCCCTTGTTGCCTCTTCCACCTTTTGGACAATGAAATTGTCTTCCAGGCAAGTAAGGAATTTGCTAGACCTTGAAGTTTTGGTTGAGTTAGATTTCCAACAAATATCAGGATAGCTGAAGTCATCCATCACTGCTACATCTCTCCTTTCTGCATGTGTGGTCATCTTTTCTAGAAAGGCATCATCCAATTCCTCCATCTGACTTGGGGGTTTGTAGTAGAGTTCCACAATAACATCCCTGTTGTTTCCTTCCCCTTTAATTTTTATCCAAATGCTCTCCACCTGGCTTCAAGTACTGATGTCATGGATCTCTTCACTGGTGTAAATATCCCTGCCATATAATGCTATTCCTCCTCCTTTCCTGTTTGGCCTGTTTCTCTTATAAATGTTATACCCCTCTATTCCTACATTCCAATCATGAGACTCATCCCACCAGGTTTCAGTAATCCCTATTATAGCATATTTGGTTTGTTGTGCTAGGAGTTCAAGTTCATCTTGCTTATTTCCCATGCTCTGCGCATTAGTATAGAGACATCTAAGACCATGTGTTCGCTTTACTTGCTGCCTGTGGAAGATTTTTTGCCTCCCACTATTGGGTCCTTGCACTGTTTGCCTTGTTCCCTCTATGACAGTTTGACTATTTTCTCCAGCCCTTTTGCCTTCCAGAATACTGTCTCCCTCCCCCATATGACTCAGTTTAAAGCCCTCCTGATCAAATTTTTGAGACTGTTGGCAAAAACGTTAATTCCAACTGTTGTGAGATGCACCCCATCCCTTGCCAGAAGTCCCCCCTCATGGAACCGCAGCTCATAATCCATGAATCCAAATCGTTCTCAGTGACACCATCTATGGAGCCAGCTGTTTACATCGGCTATTGACCATGCCCTTCAACTGGCAGAAGAGACGAGATGGCAACCTGTGCATCCATTTCTTTCAGCTTCCTCCCCAGAGCCTCATAGTCTCTTCTGATCTTCAGAAAGCTGTGCCTTGCAGTATCATTGGTTCCCATGTGGACCAAAAGGAAGGGGTAATGATCAGTAGGCTTGACCAGTCTTGTCAGCCTCTCCGTCACATCACGGATCTTTGCCCCAGGGAGACAACACACCTCCTGAGACCTCTTGTCAGGCCCAAAAATGACTGCTTCTGTACTCCACAGCAAGGAGTCCCCCACCACCACATGCCTCCACGGAGGTTTAGCAGCGTCTGTTCCTTGTGGTGGTACTCTCAGAGTCCCCTGCTCTGCCCCAGAAGTCTATCCATGCTGTTCTTCCTCGTTGTCCTTGATAAGGGAAAGAGCTTCAAATTGATTCTGTAGTTGCAAGCTGCCAGAACAATCCCTGGTTTTTCTACTTCTGTGTGTGACATTCCTCCAGTTGTCTACCTCCTGTGCGTGTGAAGTGACCCTCTCCTCCGCAGCAACTTCCTCTGCATAGTCCCCATCCAAGACTGTTCATTCTGTTCTGTCCAGGAAAACCTCTTGCTCACGAATATGGAGAAGTGTAGCTACCCGGGTCTCCAGCTGCTGGACTTTCTCCTCCAAGAGGGTTACCAACTTGCACTTGGTGCATGTGAAGTTCCCCGCATCTGTAGACAAGAAGACAAACATCGCACAAATGTTGCAGGTGACTGCAGCAGTTCCCTCAGTGACCATGCTGAGAAGTCTTAGGTAATCAGTGCTGCTTATGCTGTACTTTTGCTTGGTTGAGGTGTGCACCTCTGGAAGGAGTTATATAGAGCTAGGCTCCCAGCTCCACCCCCTAGTGGCTTATAGATGTGACTCACAGAAGCTCCACCCCCTCAGCAACAAGCACACTTTCCCAAGAGTTTTAAAAAAATAATTCAAACTCACCCACTCAAAATGGCTGTCCAGAAGCTGCTCTCCTTATTATCCCTGACAGGAGAAGTTAAAGCAGGGTCAATCTGCATTATTTCTGCAGTATAGCAGCAGCTTAGAATTATGACTAAATTCCATTTATTTCATTCAGTACACTCCAAATACAACTACTGTTGTCCCTCCGTATCCACAGATTTGGTATTCCTGGCTTGAAAATATTCTTTAAAAAATAGTAATCCAAAAAGCAAACATTGATTTTGCCATCTTTTATAAGGGACACCATTTTGCTATGCCATTACATATAATGGTACTTGAGTATTCATGGATTTTGGTATCCACGGGGCTCCTGGAACCAAATCCCAATAAATATGAAGGGCCAACTGTACTGTAAATTTGAACCCAGCCAAATACTTAAAATAAGTAAATAAATAAATAGAGCCAGTTGTCTTATTCGCTAACGTTAATTTGTAACTGGTGCAATTTCTAATTTAATGTTTGTTCTCTGATGGATATTTGTAGTATGTGGGGAAATAATCATTGTAATGTAAAAGCAATCTTGCGTACCTCATTCACATCCTAAGATAAATCTAGGGTTTTTCCCTGCATGCTTTTGTTCTCCCAAGTTCCCTTTCTCTTATTTCACTGGGCACTTCCAGACAACTGGAGTGCTGGGTCATTCAACACATGACCTAATTTAAATTTTATTGCTCTGTGTAAGTTCTCTTGTAAGTTAGAGTCTCCATGAGGCTGTAGCCATCTTAAGTCATCTTAAACTATATTATCTTTGTTTAGCCATCTTTCCTACAACCATGCCATGATGTTCACCATGCAGGCTCTTACTGCTGTAGGCTGGGTGAGTTTTCCTACCCTAAATACTCTTAGTCAGTTAGGAACGTCTTTTTAAAGTTTTAGTATGTAGATTGAGATTGATAAACCTTCAGTAAACTTTGATTTGCATTTTAAACTGACTCCTTTGTTTTGTAATGAGTCTAATTTAACTGAGTCATCTCAGACCTCTGAACACACCTTTTTTAAATGTTAATTGAGCTTTCAGTCTGCATTCCTAAGTTGCACTCTGCATGAATTTAAAAGTAAATGATTTGTAACTCTCTTTTTTAAAGAAGATGATTCTTGTTGTTTTTTAAAAGGACTGGATCCTGGAATTTTTTAATACAATTTTATTTTTTAGACTCATTACTCCTACAATATTTGATCATTATTAGGAAAAAGAAAGTTTGCCTGGAATTTTCTTAGAGAGAGAGAGAGAGAGAGAGAGAGAGAGAGAGAGAGAGAGAGAGAGATTGAGAATTTCTCAGAAATGGCCAGTGTAAGTCTCCAACAATTCCTCTGGAAAGAGCAAGAGTACTTTTTAAAAAAAATCAGATAAAGTCCTAATTACAGAGTTCTGAAAACTGCAAAGCATCCTGAAGAAAGAGGCCTCCCTGCTTGGTAGGAAAGCTCACTGAAGCATGAAGCTTAACAGGAGCAGAACAGAAAACACAAATATATCTCATAAAACAGGGACCAGCCAGAGTTTGGGCTTGCAGGATCTACTTTGTTTTTCACTAAAACCCCAAAGTTCACCAGCTGTGAAAAAATTGCACATAAGAATGGATTGATGGATTTTTGAGGAACAAGTGAGCACATAATAAACCGAAGAATTCCCCCCTCCCCTTTCCCAAACTGAAGCTTTCATACAATTCATTTGACACACACATCTCCTCCCTCCTTCCCTGCTTTCTTTATTTCAAGGGAGGGATAGAATGATCTTTTGTCTTTTAAAAATATCAATATATTTATCTCCTGCCTCATATCGCAAAGTCTCAGGGCAACAGTCAGGCAATAAAACAGTTCCAGACAATCCAAGACAACCTAAGCTGCTTTGTTACCATAAGATCACTGGGAGTTTGTAATCCTTCGCATCTACTGCAAATTACTTGGTGGTCCACCCATGTCATAAAAGTCTTCCTTTGTCATTTTAAGCTTGCAAGAAATCTGAACTGGATCTGCTGGTGAGGTGACCACTGTGGAAAAACTAGAGAAGAGAGATGAATCTGTCCCAGAAGACCACTGTGGATTTGCTGGGGAGGCAGGCTATGGCCACTGGCAGATAAACTGACATGACACATACTAGTTAAGGGGAGCTAATTGGCCTTCCAGTTACATAAAGACACAGCAGCAAACCTCATCTTGGGAAATTACCTTTGAATGGATCTCCAGAGCCAAAGAAAGAGATGTTACAGGAAACAGCAGCATCATAAATTAGAAACCAGAGACTCATTCTTGGGCAGCGACCAACTTTTATTGTTATTGGCAGGGGCCTGCAAGGTAGTGTAATATGGGGTGTATCCAGCTATTTACTACAACAGAGCTGTATAGTGGCTCTTTGCACCTCAGCAATATTGCCCTTTTTGTTCTTCAGCGAAATGGCAAGGAAATTCTAACACATGAAAGTCAGAGGATGGGACTCTTCAGCCTTTATATTTCTCACTTTTCACTTGATTTCACATGATTTCCTGTAGTATCCTGTACTACACCTTCAACTGACTTAATTTTTAATGCCATGTTCCAATCTCAGTGTAGAGTAAGAATACAGAGAAACAGTTTTTATATTGGAGATTATCAGATGCTGCAAAAACCACCCCAGGAGCACGCGAGGATGATACCACTGTCACACGAATGGGTCCCAGTTTCAGATGACATTGTTGTCCTCCTGTGCTCCTCCTGTGTTGCAGCTTTGAGTAAGGTGTCACTTTCTATTGACGGAACCTCCATGTCAATGAAAAGTTGTAGAACAAAATGCATGCAGGGAAAAAAACCTAGACTTATCTAAGATTGTGAATGAGGTACACAAGATTGCTTTTACATTACAATGATTATTTCCCCACATACAACAAAAGTGATGCCTTACTTGTGGCTGCAGCACAGGAGGAGCATGTGAGGATCACAAGGAAGTCTGAAACCAGGACCCGTTCATGTGACAGTACTGTCATCCTCACGTACTCCTGTGGCGTTTTTTGCAGGCGTCTGATAATCTTTAATGACAAAGTTAGAAATGAAATTTTAGATGGCTCACTAGAATTTTTTTTTTTAAAAAAAGTAAAGTGAAGCCAAATTTTATTTTCCAACTCTGGTTTTATTTCTGATGGACCATGGGCATCATCTTAAGAACCATACAAGGCTATTGAAGAGAAAGGCTGAAGGGCTGGATAGAGAGAAGTCAGGGGTAGAAGGTTGATAGTTACCAGTCTCAGAAAAAGAGGTCTGTGCAGTGGAGAGACTAAGACTGCATCTAAGGGTGGCACAGCGGGATCCAGTCCATTGAGAAAGAGAGTGATGAGGTGACATGCAGAACGGTGAGTCTGGTCTGTGGCACACCTGGTTAAGGTCGGAATGATGATATTTATACTTTAATTTTTTCCCCTGGAAGGGTGTGTTTGTTATGACAAAGCCTGGATGGCTTTTCCATGGAACAGACAAAGGAGTCCAAGACTATGCTGATTGCCTTAGTTCCAGAGTAACAAAACATTGATGGGATCTGCAACAACCTCTTAATGTTTGTTCAGGTATGGTGTATAGGAAAGACTTCTGTAGGGTATGGGTGAAAGATGGTCACTGATTGCATATTTGAAAGGATTAGCATAGACCCATTGATGACTGGGCTTTCCGCATAATCCTATGTGGGTTTTCCTACGACTATGATGCTGGGCATGTGACTTTTACTGTGCTCTGGTCAGCTTGACCCTAAACAGTGTCTGGTCATCATGACCCCCCAAAGTGTCCAATATGTGCAGTTATGAAATAAGGGTGATAGGGTGTGCTAACAACATTAGAATGAGACACTGTATCTATCAGTAGTCCATATTCACAGTGCTGTATTGGCTTAATATTAATGTTGTAATGTTTTAATTACCTGAATTATTTTTTTCCCTGCTTCCACCTTCGGCTTTTCCAACGAACAAACAAGTGGTCTGCTAAGCAGTATGATGTGCAATTTGAGAAGTGACAGAATTACTTCACTGACATCAGGGACAGAGAGCATGTAGCCACTCAAATATTCTTGTGCTGTAACTCCCATCACATCTCACCACTGGCTCTGCTGGATACAGCTGGTGGAAATGGCAGCCCAGCAACATTTGTAGGCCCACACATCCCCTTTCCTCAACTTTCAAGAACCAGACACTTGACTAGCTGGGGCTGATGGTAAAAGATATGTCTGAGAGGAAGGATGAAATGTTACATGGGAAAAGAAAAAACACACTAAATCCACAGAATAGCTGATGTAGTTTGGTTACAATATGGTGCAGAGCACCAAAATAGTCACATCAGTTCAGGTAGTGTCCAAAAAAGCAGAGAGAGAAGAGGAAGTGGGGGGAAAGAACGGAATTGTGTAGAAGCATTCCTAGACTGATTGTGGTTAATAGAATCATAGAACTGTAGAGTTGGAAGAGACCACAAGGACCATCCAGCCCAACCTCCTGCCATGCAGGAAATCACAATCAAAGCATCCCTGACAGTTGGCCATCCAGCCTCTGTTTAAAGACCTCCAAGGAAGGAGACCCTACCACGCTCCGAGGGAGTGTGTTCCACTGCCAAACAGCTCTTGCTGTTAGAAAGTTCCTCCTAATGTTGAGGTGGAATCTCTGTTCCTGGAGTTTGCATCCATTGTTCTGTGTTCTAGTCTCTGGAGCAGCAGAAAACAAGCTTGCTCTATCCTTGATGTGACACCCCTTCAAATACTTTAACAGTTCTATCATATTGCCTCTTAACCGTCTTTTTTCCAGGCTAAACATACCCAGATCCCTAAGTCTTTGCTCATAAGGCATGGTTTCCAGACCTTTCACCATTTTAGTCACCCTCCTCTGGACACGCTCCAATCTGTCAATATCCTTTTTGAATTGTGGTGTCCAGAACTGGACACAGTATTCTAGGTGAGGCCTGGCCAAGGCAGAATAGAGTGGCACTATTACTTCCCTTGATCTAGAAACTATACTTCTATACCTTGCGTACCTTTCCAATTCAATTCAGTTCAATCAAACTGCATATTCATTGAGTCATTTAAAATATACTTTTGTTATTGACCAGAATGTCTCAGTGATATGATATATTGTTGGTTGTCTTCCTTGTCAACTTGCTGGATTAGCATTCATGGCCCTGAGCATATGTCTGGTTTTTTGGGAAGTCCCTCCTAGTTTGCTGACACTTACATACTGGTAGCATCAGGGCACATTATTCACTTTCTTACACTTGTAGTATTTATTGGGTTAAGGAAAGATTCAGGCATGTGCAATTGGGTTAGTGGGGATATCCTCTGAGCAGCAGCCACTCCAGCCTTGCTTCCCCACCAACACTACACAGAGGCCAATGGTGGGTAACCTATTTCCTTTCAGTTGCTACACCCAACTAGAGTATACCCAGTCCTAAATCGTGTATGTATGTGTGTGGGTCCTTACTGGCTCGCTCACTATGGCCAGGGTGAGAAGTAGGGAAGGCAATATTTTCTTTCCTCTTCCTCTCCCCCCCACAACCCAGCACTGAAATTTTTCCTACCCCATTGACTGCAACGAGAGGAGAAGATACTACATTCATTCCGAGGTGGCATAGTTCAGAAGCCTTATGTGGGGGCATTTTTGGCATATATAGATTCAAAGATGCTCCCTAATCTCTTGGTTTGGGCCCTGTCACTAGTCAGAACACTATGGAAGGTATGTCTCTGTTTGTGGACCTGTCTGTGGCCACATTGAACAGAAGTGTTGTCTTCCTATTTTCAACGACCCCCAAAAGAATCTCCAACAGGGGTAGGATGGCCATATGTCCTCTTTTATGGTAATCAGCCCTCTATATGAACAACTTGTAGAGGATAATCTGCTTTTTGAAGGTGCCTTCCTTTGAAGAGCTGATAAGTCTGATTTAAGGATAAGGAGCTACCCGTAAAGAGCGGGGTGCATATGTGTGAGAGTATCTCTCCAGACATTGTTGGACTACAATTTACAACATTCCTTACTATTGATTGTGCTGACTAGGGCTCATGGGATTTAAAGTTCAACAACACCTGGAGGGCTGAACTTTTCCCACCCCAATAAAGAGGGAGTTCAGAGACTGTGTGAAGCTGGTCAACAGACTCAGTGTGTATACTGGTCACCTGCTACCATCCCCCACTTAGATGAGGTTCATTTTAATTCTGTTTAAATTACAAAAGTCATTTCTAATTTTACATCTGCCCTTATAAATTGGCATATGCAATTTTATGCAAATCAGCATCCCCTTTTGCCTTCCTTCCTTGATGCTGCATGTCTTCATTCTCTTTCTTTCACTCTTTGAGATCCATAAGTAGCCGCCATAAAAAAGCATTTGAATGGAGTCAGTAGCACATGATACACTCTGTCCTGAGACTATTTAAAACAGCAGAGTTTGCTTCTTTGGCATCATGTCTAGCTTCTCTCACACACCCTTTTTATTTTCCATAATATCCATTCTCGAGAATAGTTCAAAAGCTTGCTTGCTACCTTGTGACATTTTCATTTGTCCTCATAAAGGTATTTCTCTTACTGTGCCCTTTTGATTTACTCTGGCTGAGTAATTCTCCCTTCTATCTTGAGCTGTAATTCAGTTATCATCGAGATCTATAGTTCACTTCACATTTTATGTTATGGATGCAGCATAAGAAATTAAGCAGGTGATGGAACAATAAATTTGTTAATGTAATTTATTGAACCATGTTTATGTGTTAATGATTTAGATTTTATTCTGTAGTAACACCTCTTATGTTTACGCTTCACCAAGAGAAATGGAAAGGAAATTCAACTACAAGTCATAGGAAAAAGCAACAGGGGTTTTCCAGATGACCAATAATCCCACTAAACATCAGGCTAATATGTTTTGGATTGCATACTTGATAGCAGTCCCTGCAGTCAATCATGCCTTAAATATACTGAGTTTGTGTCTTGCTGGAAGTGTTGTGAATGGTGCTGTGGGTGAGGTTTCTTTCCCTTGCTATCCTCCCCCATGACACAAGTCATCAGTGGGATGCCCAGAGATCCAGAAGAATGGAGACTATGGATCCTTATAGGGGAATTTGTTTGTGTGTTAGCTGCCTTCAAGTCAACCTTGACTTATGGTGACCCCATGAATGAGACATCTCCAAGACGCCTTATCATCAACAACCCTACTCAGGTCTTGCAGACTCATGTCCTTGCCTTCCTTGATTGGAGTCTATCCACTTTTAATGCGGTCTCCCTCTTTTCCTTCTGCCTTCTACCTTATGAAGCATTATTGTCATATCTTGTGAGACATGCCTTCTCATGCTATGCCCAAAGTACAAGAGCCTCAATTTAGTCATCTTGGCTTCTATGGAGAGTTCAGTCTTGACTTGTTCTAGGACCCACTTACTAGTCTTTTTAGCAGTCCACAGTATCTGCAGAACTCTCTTCTCCAACACCACATTTCAAATGAGTTGGTTTTTTTCCCCTTTCAGCTTTCTTCACCATTCAGCTGTCGCATCTGTACATAGTAATGGAAAAAACAATGGCATGGACAGTCCTAACTTTAGTAATCAGTGAAATGTCTTTGCACATATTGCATAGGTTTTGAGAGGGAGTTTGATTGTTGAGTGAGGTTGGAGGAGAATTCTGACTTTGCAACAACTGAAAAAAAATATGACTTACACAATGTAAATTGGACTTAGCCTGCATTAAAGGAGATTATCAGACGTGGTGGAATGCTGGAAAAAAACGAGTTCCAAACCACATCAGAAGAATGCGACAGGAACAGAAAGGGCGACATTATCAGACACCCGCATTCTTCAGCCATCCCTGGGTCATAGCGCTGCCGCAGACAAGGCTTCTCTTTCGTATTGACGGGGACAAGCTGCTAATAGAAAGGGACGCCCTACTCACAGCTGCGCTATGACCCAGAGACACTGGTGGACATCATTGTCTGATAATCTCACCCCTTCTTGTTCTTCTCACAATCTTCTGATGCAGTTTTTGCCATGTCTGATAATCTTAAAGTCACTAACAGGATGTCAGTCAGGGATTGTCTATACAGCGAAAATACTCCTCATATAATTTGAGGAGAATACGGTTTGTCTTAATGAGATTCCACATCAATCCACTGTATTCAGAAGGAGGGGGGCCAAAACATCCAAAAACTATGCAAGAAAAGCCTTCACAGCTTTTCCCAAAGTTTTTAAAAAGCTCCCTGGGAAATGCACATTCTTGCTCATTGGGACAACCGATTCGCTTTGGTTCATATTCCCGATAAGAGCGGAAGTGGAAAGCTGATTGGTCAGACGTGTGCAGAGGGTAGAGCTTGCTAACAAGCCAAGTGCCCCAAACCACCATGTTGGATTTTTGCCATAGTAATTGTGTGCTTAGGCAATTAAACAACTTTTCTTCTTCTTTTCTTTTGCTTATTTAAGCAGAATATTGCACCTCTGCACCTTGGATATGCTTTTTTTTAAAAAAAATACTGTTCAGTGGTGGGAACTGGCAACAATAAAAACATAAGTAATTCACTTGTGCCTGACATCTTGATTTGCAGGCTTGCCTGTTGGAACAGTGAAAGCTGATAGCTTCGCATGCCTGCGATCTTGCCAAAAAACCATTAAGACAATTAGAAGCTGCTGTGAATTGGCATTAGTGCACGTTAATCCACATTTTATCGGCTTGTATAAACAGGCCCTCAGTTTTTGTACCATTATAAAGACACTAACTTTTTTCACTCAGTCTTCGAACCACATACAATGAACACAGACAGAGAGATGTCCAGTCTCTTCCAGCCACTCATTGACTATGCAGAGCTTAAGTACGTACAAGATGCATATGCAAAGTTCTGTGCAAGCAAAGATGATAAATGCATGGAGGATTGGGCCAGAAGGGGAACCCTGTTCTCCTTGCTCCACCATGCATCTTTTATATATAATAGAAAGACTATATTTTAAAAGGTCTTGTGTAGATCTATCAACTTTACTTGAACAAACAATCAAGAAGTATGTATTTCACACTTGACTTAAACTGTTTGGCCTTCAATGTTCTATATATTTTTGGCTTCAGTTTCAGTTCCATTAGTGCAATAGTATTATTTGCTTGCTTCATAGAAAAATGAAATAATGGCTTTAGAAATGGAAATTGTTAAGAGATAATGTAGCAAAGTTCAGCTGACACACTGATGCTTTCTCAGACTCAGTTGTCTCACTAGACAGGGTTTGCCATGTGGAATTAATTTTGCTTATCTGGAGTAGCATTGACAAGAGCAGTCACCATGATAGCTGAGTGCCAGAAAGTCTGAAAAGTCTGGATTTCGTTGTCTGCAAAGTGAAATGTACAACAAAATGTGATTTGTGGTGGTGGTGGTGGTGGTGTTGTGTAACGGGATAATTATTGGATAACATTCAGAAAGCAATTTGGGCTGGCAGGGGTCACTTAATGACAATGGTAAGATGGAAAGAAGACCAGTGAGGGAGCATGTTGGTGGAGGAAACATTTAAACAGAAAGTTGAAGGCTGCTCCATTGTTGGAAAAGAGGGTCCAAACTAAGGGTGGCCACTTATGCATCACAAGAAAAGAGGAAATATAGCATCTTCAAACAGGCAAAAGAGGGCATAGATTTGCCAAAAACAACAACATGATATATTAACTTTTCGTTTTGTTGTTATCTGCCTTCAAGATTATTTTGAATTATAGTAATCATCTTATAGGGTTTTCTTGGCAAGATTTATTCACAGAAAGTTTACCATTGCTTTCATCTAAGGCTGAGAGCATGTGACTTGCTCAAGGTCACCCAATGGGTTTCCACGGCTAAGTGGAGATATGAACCCTGGCCTCCTGGAGTGCTGGTCTAACATTCAAACCACTACAGCATGCTAGCTCTCTCTTACACATACACAAGCCAATTTAGGACTAATGGGTGGTATCCAACTAGTATCCCTCTACTAATGGAATACAACCAGGAGCAGGACAAGAATGGGGCACTTTTCTGGGATTCTTTTCTCTTTCTAATGTTCTCATGCCCCCAGGCTTTTCTGAGGAGGGCACCCTTATCTTCCAGAGTAGATATGTGTGGCACAAGGAGTTGCAGCAAACGAAATATTTCCTCTCCTCTTGTTCCACTAGTGTATACCTTGCATTAGTGAAGGAACACTGCCAGGATTTCACCCAATAATGACAATTCAGAGGCACAATGAACTCAATTGTTTGTTGCTGTTACATGCCTTTTACATGCCGTTACATCAACTCTGACTTAACCCTGTCATGTTTTTTTTTTCTGGGCATGATTTCTTCAGAGGAGATTTGCCATTGCCTTCCTCTGAGGCTCAGAATGTGATTTATTCCAGGTCATCCAGTGGTTTCCTTGACTTAGTGAGGACTGAAGTCCTGGCCTCCTGGAGTCCTAGTCCAACACTCAAACTACTACACTGTGCTGGCTCTTTCTTATTATACAAATGCATATTTTTTGAACCAATGGGTGATATTCAACTAGATTCTGCCTATTAACTACTGTTCAGACAGAAACACAATGGGTCTCACCCGTGGGACTCAACAATGGCAGCTCATGGTTCCCTTGTCAGTGGGGTGGTGAGTTTTAGTCTGAACTTAGAAGAGCTATCCAAAGCACCCAACCTGGTTTGAGGATAGGAGTCAGTACTCTGGATAGCTCTTTAAAGTTCAGATGAAAACCCAAAGTAGATTCACCATCCTACTGACCTGGTAGTTACAAGCCACCAGTGCTACACAGCATGCTGTCCAGCAGTTAATAGTTGATAGGCAACTTCAAGGGCCTTTGCTCTCATTCCACCTCCTGCTCTACCTCCTTCTCTTCTTCTTTGTCTTCATGTTCTTCCTCTTCATCATCTTGAAGCCAGACTTGAATTAGACAGTCTTTTAAACAGAGGACATCTTCAAAGAGAGGGCTGACCTTTCTAAGCTATTATACATGGCCAGACCACCATAACCCAGACTGCCAGCAATAGCTTTAGCAGGGCTGTAGTTTGCTAGTTTGCCAGAATGACAGAAATTACAGATAGTAAGTCCACTACATGATTTGTTCAAATCTACCCAGGGGCATATTTTGAAAATAAAGTTTTATTCCTGTTTTTCTTCACTAAAAAAATATATAGCCAGATCTCTTGTTCTCTGCAGAACTTACTCCCTTCCTCTTCAAGGTGACCAGACATTATGCAGTGCCATCTATCAAATCAACCAATAGATGCTTCTAGGAAATGAACAGCACTAAGCAGCCATTAAGGAGCAAGACAAAGACTTTTAAGGGACGGTTGCAGCTTCAGGTTTAAGTCGGTCAAAAAATATATAGCTATTTCATCAGGCTGTACCCTTGTTTCTTAATGTACTTCTTTGCAACTCCTCCTGATTCAGCAGAGCTTGTGGGGGAAAATGAGCTCAGTTCATGTTTAAACTGTGTGATTTCACTAATTCTCTGGGTCGTTTGAGAATAATGTTCAGTGGGGTGAACAGCTTCATGGAACTGGGATATGCACTGGACCTTCAGAACCCTTTGGTTATGGATACAGTCAGCCCACCATATCCATGGATTCTGCATCCACAGATTCAATCATCCACAGATTGAAAATATTCTGCCCTCCCCCACAAAATAAAACACCTTAATTTTTCCATTTTATATACAGGACACCATTTTACTGTGCCATTGCATATAATGGGACTTCAGCATCAACATATTTTGGTACCCACAGGGGTTTCTGAAACCAAAACCCAGTGGATACCAAAGGCCCACTATGCTACATTGCTGCTGAAACTCTCTATGGTTCCAGGAGAGTATTAAAGCATCTGCCTATACCACAGAATCCTTTAGGACTGTATGGCCTCAATAGAGCAAATGACTTCTGAAGGAGGGGCGTGTGAAGGAGTTGCTAGGCAAGCTTGGCTTCAAGGCAGCCAATCCTGTCTCAGAGACGCTGAGAAGAAGGGGCTGCAGGAAGTCGGAATGTTAGAAAGGAAGAAGCTTGGCTCTAGGGGGAGAGGAGAGAAACTTGTCAGTTGGGAGTTGAGGGAGTCAGTTGAATGAGTGAGTTGGAAGGATTGTGGAGTGAATGTATACTGGCTGTTTAAGTCCTTTGAAAAACAAGGTCTGTCAACTTAGTGGAATATTACTTATAGTTGGAACTAAGCATAAGCACTGGTACCTGATAAAACAACGATCACTCTGGATGTTATTAAAACAAAGTTGATCTGTTATGTGTAAACTCTGACTGACTGTCCTCCCTCTGAATAAAGACTTTATCAGACTAGCGTCTAAATATGCTGTAATTCCACTATTGAGGAAAGCGGAAACAGAGTGGCATTATTACACTTATTATTACAAGCCGTTGAAATCGTGCAATACTACACAGAATTATTGCACAACCACCACTAGCACTTTAAGAATGGGATTTTATTTCCATGATTTAGCATTGGTGAGATTCCAGCAGTTTTCATGAGACACAAGTGTGCTTAAAAACTCCCCAAACCCCTTAATTTACAAACTAAATCAAAACATAAACACTTAAGCAAACAAAAAACGTGCAAACAAAATGGGATAGTTCATTAAAAGAGTGTCCTGTAGATCATTTTCACGTCCTCACCCAGAAGTTTTCTTGCTGGGAATAAGGAGGGGGGAAAGGGGGACTGCCCTTTCATGCTGTAATCTCATTATTAAAGTGGGATGAGTTTTCGCACTCTCTTCAATACCGTGAAAATAACGATATTGAGAGCTGTTGATGGCTTGTCCCATCAATTAAAAGGGACACGTTATTGGTGGCTGGAGCACATAGTAACCACAAAAGGACAATGACATTGTGTGATAGTGAGAACCCGTTCGTGCTTCCGTGACATTGTAATCGTGCAATTATAGCTTTATCTGATAAAGTCCTTAGAGAGTGGTTGTACATACCATACTGAATCCAAACTAACACTAGTCCACATTGGGTCACCTGGATGCCCAGAAATTCAACTTAGTATAAAAGAAAGGACTTGGGGAAACAAGGGCAGGGTGAGTGGTGCGATTCCTAGGGGTTGGCGTGTTAGAGCCAGCTTGGGTAAAGGGATCTGTCACCGGATAGAAATAGAAGGCAGGAAGCCACTGTAATATA
This sequence comes from Gambelia wislizenii, assembly GCA_030847615.1. Classification (NCBI taxonomy): domain Eukaryota; kingdom Metazoa; phylum Chordata; class Lepidosauria; order Squamata; family Crotaphytidae; genus Gambelia; species Gambelia wislizenii. The sequence continues at coordinate 106,794,839 of JAUMIR010000006.1, forward strand.
AGTGGCATGGATCATGATGAAGGGCATGGAAGTATGGAAATGACATGAAGTCTGTGGGCGACATGTTGCCTATCCTTCAGCCATAGTTTAACTTTATAAGCCTGAGCTTCGACAAGATTTTCCCTGTGTGAGCTCCCCCCCAACCTAAGTCCCGGCTACCTAGCATGGCTGAAAGGAGGCGATGAGAGGGCTGACACTTCCATTTTAGATTAACTACTGTTTAGCATACAGAATGAACCCTAAACTGTGATTAATTTTAACTGCTGTCAGTGTAAACAACACAACTTTGTAACTGTGGTCATCTTGTTAATCTTCTGTGTTTGTTTCATGCCTTTAGCACGGAAAAGAATTATCAACAGTTTTATGAATGCATAAACAAACTGCTGAAAGAGAAAAGGTTGTGTGGATCCTGAGGTGGGCAGAGGGCCTATGACCAGAGGTGAATGGAGGTTCCACCAGATTCTGGAATGGGTGACAGTAACATGAAGAGTGGTATCTGCATTTGGAGTTCCTCTCATATCTGAATAATTTTAGGTGAAACTTTATTGCTAAACAAGAGTAAATGAGATGACATTTCCAAATTAGAAATTTGGTGGGGTTTGTTCTCAGGGCAAGTGACCAAGAATGTAGGAAAAATTAGCCAAGAAAGCAAAACTGAGCTTACTACTTTTGGGGTGTGTGTGTGTGTGCCTAGGCTGCTTGCCTTTCTTATCAGTGTGTGAGAGAGAAGCTAGAGGGATATACTCTGTTCCATCAATCAAGTCAGCAAAGTCATGCAGTGCACTCCCGTTGACATCAAGGTGGTGGTGACAGTTGCAGAGTTTAATGCATTCCTCCTTAATGGAATACCATAAATCTGGATTCAGGGCTGCCAAGTGATAGCAGCAATTCTTGTGGAAGAAATGGCAGCTTTCCTTGAATCCCCAGAGGCCAGCCTGGTTGTTACAAAACCAATCATTTACATCCATCCAGAACTGGCTTAATGAAACTTACAATCAGATGGCCAATGACTTAACTCACCTGAAAGGCAGCTACCTGGGTGAATGGCATTCAGCGGGGCTTCTCAGTAGTGCTGTACCTCTGGGGAGGGGGAAAGGAAGCCATCTCCCTGCCCCAAATAAAAATTCTGCCCACTGAATTAAATTTTCCTTCAGACTCCAAATTTTTAGCATGAGAGTGAGACATTGAAAAACATTCACACATAGAACTCTGCTGAGTTTGCATTCCTTCTCCTAACTTTGCCTGCCCTTTTTCTTTCACTGTTTAAGCTTATATTTATAAATGCTCAACTGAAGTTTTAAGTTACAGCAATACTAGAAATTTGGAACCGAAGAAAAATTTCACAGTGGGGGCAGAATTGTTATGGGAGACATAAATCAAATAAGTAAATAAATAAATCCTTTGCTTGTGAATCTCCAAACCCTAGCAATTCTACAAAATAAAATAGAATCATAGAATCTTAGAGTTGGAATGGACCACCAGAACCATCTAGCCCAATACCCCCAACCCCACCATGCAGGAATACACAACTACAGCAGTCCTGAAAGATGCTCATCCAACCTCTGTTTAAAGACCTCCAAGGATGGAGAGTCCACCACCCTTTGAGGAAATCTGTTCCATTGTCAAACATTTTTTTTTTAAAAAAAGGTCTTCCTAATGTTTAAGTGGAATCTCTTGAATCCATTGATTCATTTTCTAGTCTCTGGAGAAGAAGCAAGCTTGCTCCATCTTCTATATGACATCCCTTCAGATATTTAAAAATGGCTATTACATCACCTCTCCATCTTCTCTTCTCCAAGTTAAACATACTCAGCTCCCTAAACTTTTCCTCATCAGGCTTTGTTTCCATACCTTTTATCATCTTGCTTGCCCTTCTCTGGAAACATTCTAGCTTGCTGATATCCTTCTTGAACTGTGGTGCCCAGAACTGGACACAACATTCCAGGCGAGATCTGACCAAAGCAGAATAGAATAACATGGAAATGGCTTATCTTATACCCCATTCTTGTCATGTTCCCTGAAAAAGAAAAAGCAGAATGTGTGGAAGATTCTGAGCAGTGCTGTAGTGTTGTTGAAATACAGGTGCTCCTGATGAAAGCCTCTATAGTCACACTCCCAGAGAGAGTCCAAAAGTGTAGGGAGATGTGTTGCTCCATATCAACAAAGCTGTTCTAGCTGTTGTCAAACATTACAGGTCCTAACTGTCCATTCGGAACCAAGCCCCCACAAAATTCTTTGCATGACAGCTGTGATAGCTCACAAATAATATATTATAGATTTTCCTTGTTTTTTTTTCTTTTCTGGGCTGTGAGGCCGTGTTCTGGAATAGCTGGCTGAAGATGCCAGCCACAGATGCAGGTGAAATGTCAGAAAGAAACTATTCCAGAACATGGCCTCACAGCCCAGAAAAAAACCCAAGGAAAATCTATGGATGCCGACCGTGAAAGCCTTTGACTTCACAAATAATATATTGTTGCTGAGCAAATCTGTTTTTCCAACTCACCTCTGAAAATTTGCAGTTAAACTCTGAGGAAACAGGGAACTCTGAACAGTATTATCCCTGCTCATCAATAAGTCTTGACACTTTCACTCTGTGAGCCCTGGTTCTGCTACACCATTAATAAAAGTTTACACAAGCTTACTGGCACTGAGTGGATATGTGTTATAGCAGATATTTGAAACTGGAATCCTATTTGTTATGTCTGCAGAGACCTCTTTCTGGAGGGAGAAAATTCAATACAGTAATGTAATACAGAAGCAATACAGTCATGTAAGTTCTACCCTCTGAGCATGCAGGAATACAGTACAGCTGTGTGTGTGTGTGTGTGTGTGTGTAGGGGAGTTTATGTTTGAATTTCCCCCTATACCAAAAACTCACTGGGTTTGGCAAGCTAGGGTGTTAGCTTAGTCTCAAACACATTGCACATGAGGATAGACACCCTATGTACCTGAACCCAACCCCACTTCCTAACATTAACTCCAGTGGAAAGAAATGTATTATGTCTGATCCAAAGTGTGTGGGCAATCCTTGGAAATGTTTGATTTTGGGGGGCTAAGACTGGGCCTCTCTTCAAGCAGGAAGAGAAGGCTCCCAGCCTACTTGTACAATCTGAAAACACACTCTCAAGGGTTCCTCTAGTCTAGAAATCCCTTTCTAAGGTACACCACCACCACTCGCTGAGTTTAACCCTTTCGTGTCCAGCGCAGTGAGAAGCCAGACAGGCTGAGTTAAAATATCAACAATGACTCTTTTCTCTATCCCAGAGAAGTTCAGATAGCTGACTGAGAAAGGCACATGACCATGAAGATCAGGAAATAACAGAAAAAGCTTTATTTTAGTTCCACAGGCTTAAGGCTGCTTGGAGGACAACATGCCCCCAGGATTTTAGCTTGGGTTTATGAGAAGAGATACATTCAGTCAGAGTACTCAAAGTAAATCATAAAGCTAACGCAACTAGCTAGACGGTCCCTACGCTAAGAATAATAGTAACTTACAGTTAATGATGTCCATCACCATCCGTCATGTCCCAATGGAGATGGTGGGGCCAGGCTCATCCTAGCCAGCCCAAATTAGTCTCTGGAGATGGAATTCAGAGTTCTTTAAATGGAAGTCTCCTCCTGAGTCTTCAGGTATCACTTAAGGCCCTTTTGATGTTATCAGGCCCATGAAAGAGATTGGCTTCCCCCAACCTCTGTGATCACAGTTTAGCATCTCTCTACAAAGGTATGTGTCTCTCTGGCCTAAGCCAGATGGCCCTTGTATGAGACTAAGCCATGTGGCTTTCTGCATCTCCCTCCATGAGGCATCTCAGAATAAAGGGAGGTCAGAACTTAAAAGTCCTCTGGTCAGATTTCTGATTGGTTCTGTATTGCCAAGCCTGATTGGCTCTCCAGTCAGGTGATGTGATGTCATGTTTAGGAAATGAGGTTCCCACCCCTTTAGCCATACCTGATGGTATGGAATCCAGGGAATGGAATTTTCCACTGCTATGAACTATAGTTTGTAGACGAAGTCTCCATGATGGGCTGGGCAGGCTATCATGACACCCCCTCTCTCCTCCTCCTCCTCCTCCTCCTCCACATGTATCTGGGTGTTGTAGTACAAAAAAGTAATATTTTTAAGCTCTGGTCCTGTGGGTGTCAAAAAACAAAAAGACTTAAGATCCTTCCGTACCATGTCCCCAGAATGCCCCATTTCTCTCCTCACTGCCAACAGAGCAAAGTGGTACAGTGACATAGATTTCTGTGCAGTGGGGTGGTGGTGATGGTGGTCGAAAGACTACTATGGGGGGAAGGCAGAAAAGTCCTCCATTCCCATCAGCCTAGCTGTATGTGCCCAAATCAGAATCTAATTCCACATTTCTTGACTCAGAAACCTGGCCTCTGTACAGAGCTGGAAAGGTTATCTTTCAGACTACAACTCCCAGAATCCCCCAAATCAGGTATTCTTGGACTTGTAGTCCAAGAGGAGAACTTCTTAAAGCACTAAATCCAAATATTTGGATGCTGTCTATAGTATGATTAAAGTGGACTTTCCTTGAGTCACTCTCTCAATGGGTTCATTTACACAGCAGATTTATTGCGGCAACTTGCGCTTTAATTCTTTTCCGCAGCTGTGCCAGTCAGGTTTTTTTTGTTAATTATGCCGCATTAATGTTCAGACATGAAAAGGTGCGGGGGCGTGGCCTCCCAAGCAGAGGAAGGCTTTATGGGGAAGAGGGTAGATCCTCCATGACTGAAAGGATAGGAAGCCTGCTTTTTCTAGCTAAAGAAAGAATCACAGACTGCCAAAATAGCAGGGGGGAAGATCAAAGAAAAGTCTCTCTCTCTCCCTCCCTCCCTCCCTCCCTCCCTCTCTCTCTCTCTCTCTCTCTCTAAATCTGCTGTGTAAATGAACCCAGTCTCTCTCCCAAGCAGCAGAGACACAGCGAGATCTGAGATCGCAGCTGAGGAGAAGAAGGAATTCCTTTATGTGGGGAACAGAACTTCCCTCCTTTTTCTTGGCAAACTGGATTCACACAGACTTGCAAAATAGCAGAGAGGATTTTTCAAAATTTCGTAATCGCTACTGAATCTCTCTCCTTCACTCCCCCTCTTTTAAGCCCACCCCTTCATCATAACAACCAATCACAGTGCAGCTTTGCTGCAGCCCTTAGTGGAATGGTTGTTTACACTAGCAATAATGCGCTACTTTGCAAATAACTCGGCAAAAGTAGTGACATCCCTTGTCACACTATATTTGGGTGTTTTGCCTTCCCCCTTCTGAATGAGGTGATGCTGTGGTACGATCTGTGGGAACAATGAGCTATCTTTGCAGTATATTTAGGGGAATATTTGCCCGTGTAAACGTACCCTTTGTCTTATTTCCAGCCCGAGCCCAAACTTTTCAACAGATCTTGAATTCAAGCTGTAGGGTGCCCTATCTCATATCAGTATCGTTTATGACTTTCCTTTCATTGCAAAACAACAAGAATTCAAACTCAACATATGCAAAATTCACACCTGTTGATTCCACGTTTGGGTCTTGTCTCGCCCCCGTGCTTCCTTCACACTGCTGTATTAACTCACCACTCTGAAGGCAATGGCACCTTTCAGTTTTTATTAAGAAAATCAGTTCAGGAGTTTTATAATGGTCCCCTCATACTTTTAATGTTGCCTATTTATTTCAGCATTTAACATTCACTTCTCAGACCAAGCTTGTATTCCTTGTTGCCAGATCTTAACAACAGAATGCTCCTGTTAATTGAACCGTATCACTCTTTATTTCCAATTTTCTTCTGCAGTACAAATGTGATTTTGTCTTAATTTACCTAGCACTTAAGCAGCACTTGACGCTGTAAGCACAGTTACTGGGAAGGGAGCTATCAAAAGGCAATTCACTATTGCCTGCCTTTTGAAAGGGATATATAACTCCCTTTATGCCTTTTCATATGAACATATAGAACATATATAGGAATACTCTATTGGTAAGGCTCAGGCATTGAAATGTAGACCAATGTGCATTGCTGTTACACAAAGAGTGTCAGTCAGGAAAACAGGTTCTTAATTCACTGCTTTCAGCCTGGATGAAATGCTGTACTGGAGGAGGCCATCCCAAGATATTTTTCTGCCTGAGGCAAGGGTCAAGGTCAAAAACATAATAAGAGCCATGATGGATCAGACCAAGGGTCTATATAAGCATGCTGTTCATATAGCAGCATATGGGAAGCAGGACATAAGGGCCAAAATCCTATTGGCTAGTCCCAACTAACATACACTCATTGACTTAAAAGGACCTACCTATAGATTTACTCATAATTCAATCACTAATTCAGTTGGTTTACTCTGGTGGGGACTAACCAATACGATTCAGGCTGAGTGCAACAGTAATTTTCCGTTTGGGCTGGATAGATATCTTGCATAGAGAGGTGTTCTGTTTCTGGTACTGAGGGAGTACATATCCATCATGATCAACAACTGTTGACTGCTTCATCCTTCAAGAAAGTGCCCAGTCCTTTTTTTTACAGATATCCAGCTTGGCACTTATTATACATTTTGCGGTAACATGTTCCACAGTTTAAATATATGCCTTATGTAGAAGTATAGTAGGCCCTCAGTATCCACTGGGGTTTGGTTCCAGGACCCCCTGTGGATACCAAAATCCATGGATGCTCAATGGATACTCAAAATCCATTGGATGCTCCCATTATATACAATGGTATAGTAAAATGGTGTCCCTTATGTAAAATGGTAAGATCAAAGTTTGCTTCCTGGAATTAAAATTTTTTTTTTAAAAAAAAAGCTGTGGATGGTAGAATCCATGGATGCCAAATCCATGGATACAGAGGAAGACTATTTATTTCTTCTTGTCTCATCTCTGTGCCCCTCCCCCATGCATATATCGATGTACAATAGTTTTCAATTGTTTCCTGCTGAAGTTGCAGCCTTTTGAAAAAATTCTGGGATGGCCTTGAAGTGTGGTCCAAGAGAGGGGAGCAGGTGAGAGACTCAAGAAGAACATGAGAAGATGATTGCTGCGGCTGTCCTACAGCATCTGCCACCTGAAGTGGTTTTATCACTATGCTTAGTGGTAGGGCCAACCTGGCTAGCTTCAAGTCTCTGGTAGAGGACTTTTTCGGACAGCGATTTGTAATGCAAGCAGGCTCGTCTCTGTTGTGAGGCTGCTGCACAGCAGGGGGGCCACTTCGGATGAAGCTGTCCCCCTGCCAATACTGTTCCGGAAGAGCTGGGAGGCTGCAGTGTCATATTTGGCCATTTTCTAATCATGGTCAACTTCTGTGATTAGAAAATGGCCAAATATGGCGCTGCAGCCTCCCAGCTCTTCTGCAACAGTATCGGCAGGGGGATAGCGTCATCCGAAACGCCCCCCCCCCCTGCTGCACAGCAACCTCGCAACAGGGACGAGCCTGCTTGCGTTACAAATCGCTGTCCGAAAAAGTCCAGAGACTCATTGTATAACTTAGAACAAGTCATTCTCAGTGTTAGTTTTTGATGCATAAAAACTGGCCCTGAAGTATGTTTCATAATAGTGCCTCTTTTGGAGCAATGTTATGAGAACAGACATAATCAAGACTGCAAAAGCTTTAGCTGTTTTCGTTTCAGCATATGCCATTATAACTGTATGACTTCAACAGAATTCATGATGAGAGAGGTATGCACTGTAACCTTACAGAAGGATTTACTCACACACTCTACTTTGACTTTTCTACATTTGGTTTACAACCTGAAACTGAAATACCAGTACGTAGATTTAATTGGCATTAATGTGGCTGCCCTGGGCTCCAAGGGGAAGTAAAATAAAGATGCTCTCTATCTATGGGATATTTTTCTCTTACCCCACAAGCTGAGAATAGCTTCCTCATCATATGAATTGCCTCCTTGCTCCCTTTCATATCCACTGGACATAGTGGTGGCGGCGGCGGCAGCAGCGGCAGGAGGGGCCTCTCCTGGGGCTTGAAAGCTGCCCAGGTAGGAGTGGGGAACACAGAACTGCATTCACAGGGCTTTATGATCTGCCTGCTTGATTTAAGACCTAGGTCCATCTGTGCACTTTTGTCACACTCTCATCTCCATCCACAAGGTATTGCTGGACTGTGATTAAAACAGTTCTCAAAATATCTGACCTGTCACATACAATAATCTGGTGGTGATCCCCCTTGCAAATGATGGTGGCATTAAAACCTCAATAGACCTGCTGTCTGTGCAGAACTTTGGACTAGATGGTCCTCTGGCATGCTAAAGTTCCAGGATCGATTTGGATCTAGCAGTAGGAAATAGAGATACTAAAATGATCAGCCACAGATTTTGAGAGACCTCACTTGAGATATCACATTGCAATCTATTTAGCACCTTACCCCCACATTCTGGTTGAGTGAATTTGAGCAGGTGTTGGTACCTCCAATCAAGATTTTTCTACACACACACACACACACACACACACACACACATTTTATGGAGCTAGGATGTTATAGTGTTCTGTATATCCTTGCCAGCCTCCTTGGATATAGGTCAGATTGTTGAGCTGTGGTTTGAAACAAAGGCTGCTGACACACTGCAGAAATAATGCAGTTTGACACCGCTTTAACTGCCATGGGTCAATGCTATGGGATTCTGGAATCTGTCATTTTGTGAGATATTTAGCCTTCTCTATCAGAGAGCTCTGGTGCCACAACAAACTAAAAATCCCAGGATTCTATAGGATGGAGGCATGATAATTAAAACGGTATCAAACTGCATTATTTCCGCAGTGTGTCAGCAGTCATAGAATGATGTCCTAAATAGCCCTTAACCATTAAGGCAAAAATTGGCTTGGCTTGGATCTTGAGTTGCCCTTCCATAAACAAAGGGACTGCATTCATTCTTCTTCCACTCATGGAAAATACTCCAATACAGTGGAGGCCCTCATTGGTGGAAAGAGAGAGATGATTTTCTTTTTGCATAAACCACCAGAACAGATTGAGGAGGACCTCAGGGACCACTCCCACTTTCTACGAACAGGGCCCATCTCTTAAGAAGACTCCCATAGGAACCTAGGATCCAAGACATCCATTTATATCTCTCTTGGCCTTTTTGAAAATGAATGCACAGAATGGAGGTGTGTTTGAACTCAAGAACAGAAAATGTGGCCCCAGTAGGCACACCAACATTCATTCTGATATACTGAGCTTCAAAGGAGCATAGCTGTCTCCTTTGAAAACCTAGGGAGGAGAGTGTGATAATAAAGCCTGTGCTTTCAGGTTGCCTGGTGACTAATGACAACCCTATGAACTTCACAGGGTGTTCTTAAGCAAGGAATGTTCAGAGGTGGCTTGCCATTGCCTTCTTCGGAATATATTTGATCTTAAAATATAGAACTGTATCCTGAACATCAGGAATTTTGGGGGGGGCTGCAATGCTTTATTTTGGGGCCCCCATATGTTTATCTCAGGTCAATGTACAGTTGTCTCTCTACATTCACGGATTTGGCATTCATGGTTTTAAGTATTCACGGCTTGAAAATATTCTTTAAAAAATAATAATCCAAAAAGCAAACCATGATTTTGCCATCTTATATAAGGGACACCATTTTGCTATGCCATTGCATATAATGGGACTTCAGTATTCATGGATTTGGGTATTCACGGGGGTCCTGGAACCAAACCTCAGCAAATGTGAAGGGACATCTGTAACCTAACCTATTCACAGTACATGATGTTCAGATTACAGTAGGATCCCTGTATCCACGGATTCATTATCCATGGGACACAAAACAGCACACCTACCATAGAGTCTTCCCAGAAAATGTGTCCTCCCTAGCCATTTTCTTGGCCCTCCAAGGCAACTCTATGGTATTTTAAACCAGAAGTCCCATTATTTTCAATGGTGTTCACTATTATCCACAGTTTTCAGAATCCATGCCCACACAGAACTAATCCCCAGTGGATATGGGGGGCCTACTGTATTACATATTTTGCCACCAATAATTTAGTTTAAAAAATATATTATAGGCACTAACAAAATATTTTTGTTAATTAGCAATTAACATAATGGTGTAGATTTCCTCAAAAAAAAAAAAAGAAAGAAAGAAAGAAAGAAAGAAAGAAAGAAAGAAAGAAAAGAAAGTAGACTACAAGCTAAACATGAGTTAGCAGTGTGATGCAGCAGCAAAAAATGCCAATGTGATTCTAGGCTGCATTAATAGGAGTATAGTGTCTAGATCAAGGGAAGTAATAGTGCCACTGTATTCTGCTTTGGTCAGACCTCACCTGGAAGACTGTGTCCAGTTCTGGGCACCACAATTCAGGAAGGGTATTGAGAAGCTGGAATGTGTCCAGAGGAGGGCAACCAAAATGGTGGGAGGTCTGGAAGCCATTGTGCCCTATGAGGAGCAACTTAGGGAACTGGGTATGTTTAGTCTGGAGAAGAGAAGGTTGAGAGGTGACATGAGAGCCATGTTTAAATATTTGAAGGGATGTCATACTGAGGATGGAGCAAGCTTGTTTTCTGCTGCTCCAGAGACTAGGACATGGAGCAAAGGGTTCAAACTCCAGGAAAAAAGATTCCACCTAAACATTAGGAAGAAGTTCCTGATGCTAGTGGAATGCACTGCCTGGGAGTGTGGTGTAGTCTCCTTCTTCAGAGGTTTTTAAGAGAGGCTGGATGGCCATCTGTCATGAGGGCTTTGATTGTGTGTTCCTGCAGGGCAGAAGCTAATTGGATGGGATGGCTGTTGGGGTCCCTTCCAGCCCTATGATTCTAGGGTGCATTCAGAGCCTGGGAAAGTTACTTTTGGATTACACATCTCAGAATCCCCCTGTCAGCACCCTTCTCAAGGTCTGGTTGTATTGTTCCTTTCCCAGCATTCTCTAGCCCAGTGGTCTTTAAACAGAGGCTGGATGGCCATCTGTCAGGGATGCTTTGATTGTGATTTCCTGCCTGGCAGGAGGTTGGACTGGATGGCCCTTGTGGTCTCTTCCAACTCTCCAATTCTATGATTCTATGATATCCTCACAGGGGGTCCACAAAGGCTTGAAGGCTATTTGGCCCACCTCCTCCCTGTAGTGGAACAGCCATGTGACAGGAACCAAGGCAAAAGTTGGTTGGCTTGCCATTCAATCCACTCCAGCCATAAACATTCAGGAAGAAGCAAGAGTGCGTCTGAGGGAAGGTTTATGGATGGTTGTTAGCTATTATTAATAGGGTTTTAAATCTTGAGTTAAGTCTTGGGGCAACAAAAGATATTTAAAGGGGGTCCCTGGTAAAGAAAAAGTTAAGAACCACTGCTTAGCCCAATGGCTCTCACATAGCACTAATGGGATACTGGTGACAACAATAGTGACAACAATAAAACCATTGTTCCCAGTAATATTATTCCAAATTTTTATTTATATTCTTTATATTCTTCTGTTAAAAGAACCAGGGTGTTGTAGAAGTTTCAGCATTGCCCTATGACTGTGGAGACCAGGGTTTGAATCCTTACTCAGCCATGAATACCCACTGGCTGACCTTGGGCAAGTCACACTTTCTCAGTCTCAAAGGAAGTCAAAGGCAGATTGCCTTAGAACAAACCTTGCCTAGAAAACCCCATGGTAGGTTTGCCTTAGTCAGAAATGACTTCAAGGCGCATGGGCAAACACACACAATTTCCTTTTGTAGGTTGAACTCAGTTGGCAACAAGGGGAGGAAGCTGAAGAAAACCAAGGGGTGAAGGGAGGGAGGAAGGGGAGAGAAGGACAGGTTAAGAGCAGCTGGAAAGATGGGCTGGAGGGGATCTATGTGGAAGTTAGGAAGGGGAAGAAAGCAAGCAAGCAAGCAAGAAAGAAAGAAAGAAAGAAAGAAGGAGAGAGAGAGCAACAAAAAAGTCAGAAAGAAGGGAGAAGAAAGAAGGAAGGAAGGAAGGGAGAGAGAGGGGGGAAAGAAAGAAAGAAAGAAAGAAAGAAAGAAAGAAAGAAAGAAAGAAAGAAGCCTTTTCTGAAGATAGAGCAGGGGAGAACAAGAGATGACCCCCCCTTCCCTCCCCCCCTCTCTCACACACACACTCACTCACTCACCCCCTCCAACACGCATTTGACGATAATCCTGGAAGGAGTGGGGAGGGAGCAACAAACTCCCTCCAGAATCAGCCACCCAAAGAAAGCTCCGTCTTTCTCTTTCTCTTTCGCTTTGGCTTTCTAGTTTGGGAGATGCTGGTTGTTGTTTTTTTAAAGCCAGCAGGAGGTTTTTTCAGGAGGAGGGTTAGGTCCAGATGGGCCCCACCTGCCTGTGTGCCCCCCCCCGCAGATGCTGATTTGGCGGAATGTTTAAGCCGGCCCTGCTGAACATGTACACCCAAATTCATCTCAGTGTTTGAGAAAGGTGTTCCCTTACAAACATGGGGAATGCTAAATGGGCTCATTAAACCAAAGGCTTTACTTTGCTTGGCCAAGAAATGACGACTTTCCATTGCTTCCCTCTTAAAATCGGTCACTGTCAGGTTGATCTTAAAAATATTGCTCTTAATAGCTTGCAGTGGAGCAAACATTTGCATAAGTGTTACCTCAGAGCCCATAACTTTGAGCTAATTGGCTGCTGGTGATTAAAATGATTAAGTGATTGTAATTTATATGATTAACCAATTAAACTGTTCTCCAGCGAGCTTGGCCTAGGTGGGCTCTGGGATGGGAGCTTGTCTCCCAGCATGCATACCAGCAATACTGTAGTAAGAAATATCCCTTTAAACACATCCCCCCCACAAAAGGAATTCTTGCCAGCAACACTCAAGGTGCTTGAAAGGTACTTTAATCACCCTGTACCACTTGTATAGCAGAGAGGCTCTTGTAATGTGAGCACAGCGGCACATGAATTATTAAAAGGAAAATGAGAGAGAGAGAGAGAGAGGACACAATAGCACTTGGGAAGGAAGAATTTCAATTGGCTTCATTCTAAGCAATGCCACTTTATACCAGTATGGATGTAGCCTTCTGTCTTTCACAAAGGGCACCTCTTACTGTTGGCGTAAACATGGTTTGGAAAGTTCAACATGGTGTGGGGGGGAGGGAGTAAAGTGTGAGAGATTTGGATGGCATTCCACAATATGAAGACTGAATTTGCCAAGTGGGAATACATACTCTTTAATGGAGTCCTGGCTATTGAAAGAACTAGGCAGGGGGACAGGAAGTAGCAATTAAACGTATTACTCTTTGTCAGTCTCCTGCAAGGTACACTGAAGAGGAAACATGGATATGTTAGATCTCTCTTTCTCTTTCTCTCCCCCCCCCGCCCCGCCACTGTGGTCAAAGTAAGGCACTGTGTCTCTGAAGCCACACACGCACTTTAATTCCTCCTTCCCTGAGGCCTCTCCCATCATCATCATCATCATCATCATCATCATCCATGTTTCTTTGAGCTTAAGTGACTGCATGGGACCTGCCATGTTTTTGTTTGTTTGTTTGTTTGGCTGGGCCATGTTGTATCATGCCTGGCAGTGCAAATCTGTTCCAGAATGAATTTCACATCTTTCTTGGCTGGCTATTCAATGTCATCTTCTTCTTCTGGAACTCATGTTTGCATGATATACTTCCAAGTGCCCCCATTCACCTAGAACAAATCGTATACCTTCTTTACATATAGGTTTGGATCCAGAGTTGAGGCAAGTAATTAGGGCTAGCAGAAGTAATTGGACCTGACAGCTCCTCCAGCCTCTTCATGTTACATGATGAGTTGATGAGTTGAGAAGACAGGTAGTAGTACAGTGTCTTGTCCCACATAAGCAGAGCTGAGCTTATGCAAGGTGCCGTTAACTAGCTGAGGATTTTCTGACCTCCCCATAACCTCCCCCACATGCCTATGGAATGTGGTGCCTCTGTCATGGAGGTTGCAGCCTCCATAGGGACAAGTACATCAAACCTACCAACATGCAAACCCTTTCCGTCAAACTCTGGCCCACATACTTTGGGAGAAAAGCCTTTTATTTGATGTTTAGAGACACAGCAAGTAGGTAGCTGGAAGAGGGACTGGCATAAGTGGCTGCTGGATGCCTCTCAGTGGGAGAGCTGTTGCTGTTGTTATATTTATTTTTTCCCCCAAGGTTGGAATCCAAAGTGGCTTACACTTTTAAAAAACACACAATTTAAACATGCAAGCAGTTTATATTAAAACAAAATTAAATGAATTACATTAAAGCAATATCAAAATATTTTAAAAAATACAGTATACTTAAAAGTATTAGAAACTTTTTTTAGGAAAGATAAAAAGCTTTTAAAAACAATTCAATAAAACCATACAGCACCCCTAACCTGCTCTTTTAAAACTGTCTGTTTTAAAAGCCTGCCTGGATAAAAAGGATTTGGCCTGCTGCCAGAAGGACATCAGGGAGGGGGCCAATCTGGCCTCACTGGGGAGGGAGTTCCAGAGTCTAGGGGCAGCCACCAAAAAGGCTCTCTCTCCCGTTCCCACCAGCCATACTTGAGAGATGGTTGTGGGACTGAGAGAAGGGCCTCTCCTGATGATCTCAGTTCATAGAGGAAATACGGTCTGCCAGACAGCCTGGACCTGAGCCATATAGGGCTTTTTGGTCATAATCAGCACTTCGAATTGTGCCCATGGTATCAGGGTGAGGAGGTGGGTAGGCTGCTGCTGTGCACTTCTGTATTGAGCTGGTAACTAATTGCAGCACATTCACCTTGATACATAGGTTGTAAGTAGTGGCCTTTTAAGTAGGCTGGGGGAGAAACTGATAATTAGAGTTCAAGGGAGAAATCAAAGAAACAACCAAACCATTAAATAGTAAGTGAATGGACCCTTGTCTACAGTAGTGAAAACCGCTGAATCTGGCCTGTAATGCCATATGATGTGTGGCCTTATCCCTCCAATCTGGTGTGATAATGCTACACAACATACGGCCCTATCCACACCAGACTTGGGCATACCACATCAATCCAGGTTTTAGAGAACTTGCAATTTTCTCCAGAGCTTGCTGGAAACTCTAGAGAAAACTGTAGTGTGAATAAAGGATCTGCACTGGATTTGTGGGGTGGGGAGGCAGGGCAATCGCTGCCCAACAGGTATTGCCACCCCTGCCCCGGCTCTGCAACCACTGGCTCTACCTTCCTGGCATGTGGCTGCTCATTCTGACCTCAGGAAGCCAGGAAGGTAGAGCCCTGCATGTGGCTGCTAATTCAGGACAGAGTGAGTGGGTGCACTGGGTGCAGTTGCTCCTTCTGTCCTCAGAACAAGTTGCCACTGGGAAAGCAAGGCCCTGATGCAGTCACTTGTTCTGAGATCAGAGTGAGCTTCTGCACTGGGAGTAAAAATCTGGATGCATCAGATTTGGGCTTCAGCCAAGGTGTGGCCCTTAAGTCCTGGCCATAGTAGTACAAATTTCATCCAGCGCCACTCCAGGCCAAAGTACTCTGAATTTCAATTGGGTTTTTACCCCTAGTTTAGACAAGCCTTAAGGCAAAGAGAAGGGGTGTTTAGCATCAGGCCCATCCATATGATTCTTTGTGACTCAGGACCTTGCTTGGTTATCCTTTAGTAGAAGAGCTCATCTACCAGCTTCCTGTAAGGACTTTATTACACCGCCCCCCAAAATATATTCTTTTGCCGGCATAACTTTTCCATTTTTATGCCAGCAAAAGAACTGCCCATGCTGCACCTACCTTGCTTTCCGGCAAAAGCTTCCCTGGCAATGAAAGAGAAAGTGAATGGAGCTCTGTTTACTTCCTCGTTCAAAATCCCACAGATTCTCACAAGAAGACACATGTGCGGGAAATTAAAACCAAACAAACAAAAATAACACAGAAAAGGTTTTTAAAAGCATATACACACACTTAAAAACTTACAAGTAACCCGGGGAGGGTCATAAAAAGTGCATCACTTACCTGGATGTCGCGATCTTACCCAGTAGTGTTTGCGCTGGACCAGCCATTCATGCTGCATTCACATGAGTACATGGAACGAGGTTTCACATGCCAGCAATGCCGGCACTAAAATGCCACGGGGGGAATCAATTGATGGCTTCAGCCATCAGTTAAAAAGTATGGGTTTTGGCCAGTAAATAAACGTGAAAGGGAGACGTTGTCTGATATGCGCACCCTTTTGCATTTATGTGCCATCGTTATGATGCCGTATTTAGTGCGTCTGATAAAGTCCATAATCTCTCGTCACTTAAGACTTTCCTGGATTTATTCTCTCCACCTTGTCAGATAGGTGAGGCTTCAGGCTAGCTACACTGCAAGTCCTGGCCAGCCTTCCATATTTTTAAAATTCAAGTCCATAGGAGAGGTATATAAACCCTAATTCACTTCTGCAAACTTGTCACCTCTTCTTTCCTGGTTCTCCCCTTTAGGCCCTGTTTATGGTCTTTTATGGGTCTTCAGGCTCTTCCACCCACCCACCCACCCCCGTCTTCAACTAGGGCCAGCAGCTGGCTCTCATTCACTACAGAGACCAGAGAGCTGTGAGCAGGTAGGGCAACATCTCTGATGAATACTACCCTTCCACAGCCTCTCCCATCCTTTTGTGTAGAGTTTTCAGAGGGCTGAAGGGACTGTCATGTAGAGGACAAGGTGAAGATGTCTCCTTCCACTAGAATAGTTTCCTGTGCCCTAATGTGAATCAAAGTCATAGGTATTTAGCTATGAATAACAAGAAAATACAGTGGATCAGACTCAGACTTAGAGTGTACCTGAACTATTCTGTTACAACAGTTTGATATCACCTTAACTGCCATGCCTTCCTGAAACAGATGACCACACATTCAGAAAGGATGGATGTAGTAGTAATGGAGGAGTTCAACTATACTGATATTTGTTGCAAGTCCAACTCTGCCCAAAATTTAAGGTCCAACAAATTCCTCACTTGCCTTGCAGACTATTTCATTGTCCAGAAGGTGGAAGAGGCAACGAGGGAATCAGCTATTTTAGATCTGATCCTAACCAACAGTGATGATCTGGTTAATGGTTTGGAAGTGGCAGAATCCTTAGCAGGGAGTGACCATGGACTTTATCAGACAAGCCCCTTAAAATATTCTTTCCTGGCATTAAAAATCCATTTTTATGCTAGCAAAAGAACACCCTCCCGCCACACTTACCTTTAATCCCAGCAAAGGCTTCTCTGGCAATGAAAGAGGAAGTGACTTGTTCAAATCCCGTGGATTCTCACGAGACTTCATCTCATGGGAAATTTTTAAAAAATCCAAAAGAATATACAAAAAGTTACACAAAGCACATATATCCACTTTAAAACTTACAAGTAACCCGGGGAGGGTCATTAAAAGTGTGTCACTTACCCAGAGGTTGCAATCTCACCTGGAAGTGTTTGTGCTGGACTGACCATTGATGCTGCATTCACATGAGTACAATGGCATGAGGTTTCACATGCTAGCAATGCTGGCACTAAAGCACCATGGGGAATCTATCAACAGCTTCAGCTATCAATTAAAAAGTACGGGTTTTGGCAGGGACATAAACGCAAAAGGGCGATGTCATGTGGTATGCGCTCACTTTTGCGTTTATGTGGTGTTGTTATGATGCCATATTTAGTGCACCTGATAAAGTCCCATGTTCTCCTGGAGTTTGTTATACAGAGAGAAGGGGAAGCCAAGCGTAGTCAGACATGCCTTCTAGACTTTAAGAAAGCTGATTTCAGAAAACTTAGGGAATTATTAGGGGTGATCCTATGGTCAGGAATACTAACAGAGAAGGGGGTTCATGATGAGAGTTTCTTAAATGTGAGATACTGAAGACACAATTTCAAACAGTTCCAATGAAGAGGAAAAATGAGAGGTGTCTAAAGAAACTAGGATGGATGTCTAAAGAACTTTCAACTGAGCTAAGACTTAAAAGGGGCATGTACAAGAAATGGAAAAAGGGGGAACCACCAAAGAAGAATTCAAACAAATAGCCAGCTTGTGTAGGGGAACGTCAGAAAAGCTAAAGCACAGAAAGAACTCAGGCTTGCTAGAGAGGTTAAAAACAATAAAAAGGGCTCTCTTTTTTTTGTTATGTCTGTAGCAAAAGGAAGAACAAGGAAATGGTAAGGCCACTGTGTGAAAACGCTATGTGAAGATGGTGAAATGCTGACGGGATGGAGAAAAGGCAGAGCTACTCAACACCTTCTTTGCCTCGGCCTTCTCCCAAAAGGAGAACAGTGCTCAACCTGGGGAAGATGGAGCAGATGATGCTGTAGGGGAAATGTAGCTCCTCTTCATCCTGGGGAGAAGTGGTCCTGGGCCCAGTGCTATTCAACATCTTTATCAATGACTTGGATGATAGAACAGAGGGCATTCTTATCAAGTTATCAAGTCTGCAGATGACACCAAATTAGAAAGGATAGCTAATACCGCAGAGGACAGAATCAAAATTCAAAATGATCTTAACAGATAAGAAAGCTAGGTCAAAACTAACAAAATGAATTTCAACAGGGAGAAATGTAGGATATTACAATTGGGCAGTAAAAATAAAATGCACAGATATAGGATGTGTGACAGCTGGCTTGACAGCAGTACATGTGAAAGGGATCTAGGAATCTTAGTGGACCACAAGATGAACTTGAGTGAGCAGTGTGATGCAGCAGCTAAAATAGCCAATGCTATTCTAGGCTGCATCAATAAAGGTATAGTGTCTAGACAGAGGGCAGTAATAGTGCTACTCTATTCTGCTTTGGTTAAACTTCACCTGGAATACTGTGTCCAGTTCTGGGCACCACAATTCAAGGAGGACATTGACAAGCCGGAATGTCAAGGAGGGTAACCAAAATGGTAAAAGGTCTGGTATGTTTAGCCTGGAGAAGAGAATGTTAAGAGGTGACATGATAGCCATGTTTAAATATTTGAAGGGATGTCATATTGAAGATGAGGCAAGCTTGTTTTCTGCTGCTCCAGAGATTAGGGCACAAAGCAATGGGCTCAAAGTACAGGAAAAGAGGTTCCACCTAAACAGTAGGAAGAATTTCCTGACAGTAAGAGCTGATTGACAGTAGAATGCTCTGCCTCAGAGTGTGGTGTGGTCTCCTTCTCTGTTGGTTTTTAAACAGATGCTGGATGGTCATCTGTCAGGAGTGGTTTGATGGGGTTGGACTAGATGGCACTTGTGGTTTGTTCCAACTCTATGATTCTATGAATTGTAGTTTGGTGACATACTTAGACTTTTTTTGCTAGAAAGTTTACAATTGTATGGAGAATTCTCAATACCTCACCAGACTACAAATCCCAGGATTCCGTAGGATGGAGCCATGTCAATTAATGTAGTACCAGACTGCTGTAACTATAGTGTGGATACAATCTGGGTCATATTTACAGTTATCCTACTTCGTGACATAGTGATATAAATTATTTTACTTCGATCCCACTTTTTCCCATGGGACCCAAGTAGAGTTGCAAGATCAGGAATAGTCCCTGAGATCTATGGATGACCCCCTTGTGATGCCACAGGAGACAGGACCTGGCAAGGATGATGTTACAAAAGGGTAGTCCCAGTGATGTCATTAAGCATCAAGTACAGTTGCACAGATTATGCCATTCAAAGTCTAACAAATGAGAATATAGACACCCATGCAGAAGCCCACATACATCTTTCAAGATAGTGCTCTTGCCCTGAGATTCCTTGCCCTCGTCCTGAGGACTGGAGGAGAGGGGTAGACCTTGAGAATTAGGGCCAGGCCCTAATATCTAACAAACCTGACCCATGGTGACTTACAATAGAAATTAAAACAAGGGACAACTAAAAACTTAATGGACTTGTGGCAATTGTGGGACTGAGAGACAGTTCTTTCCTGAGGATCTTAAGACTCAGGCAGGCTTCTATAGGGATATACTTTCCTATTATTAATTAGAAGTATCTTGCCTCTGATACTGATGATCATATATAGTCATCTGGAGCATCTGCCATTGCTCCCTCCAAAGCCACCCAAGTTTTTGGCCAGCAATGCATTCATGGTGTAAAATTCCTTTGTTTCACTATGTGCAGTGTAAAGGAGTATCTGTAAGGTGCTTACTGTCTGAGGAGATTGTCAGATGACCCAAAACATCCAGTACAGGGACGACACGAGATCGCTAAAGGGCCTGAATATCACATGATGTCGTTCCTGTCCCATTATGCCCCTGTGATGCTTGTGTTCCTTTTTATTGATGGTTTAAGCCGTCAATAGATTGCCCATTCCATTCCTGTCACGGAACAATGAGTGAAAAGGAGCCCTGTTATGCTGGTGCGATGCTAGCTGCAGTGGGAGGTCCGTGCCGAACACTTCTGGGTGCGATCGGGACATCCAGGTACTGTAAGTGATAGCCTTTTCTGTATCCTCCCTGAGTTATTTGGTGTTTTTAAAGTGTGTTTCTGTGCTTTTTTTTAATGTTTATTTTTCTCTTTATTTTTAAATTTTCTGTGTGACCATCCTCTCACGAGAATGGCCAGGATTGTGTTTCCAGGAAGTGAATTCAGCTCTGCGAGAGCTGCATTCACTCCTGAGCTGCTGGAGGGGAGGGGAGGACCTATAATTTTGCGGTGAGGTAGTTGTCTGAAAATTTTTCATATAATCAGTTATCGGAACGGGAGTGCGGGGGGGAGGCGACGTAGCAAGACAGGGATGGTTATTTTGGTCCCTATCTGATAATCTTCTGAGCCTCTTGTTGTTTCTTATTGTCACTACATAAAAGATGGCAGAGTTGGTTAGCATGATTTTCATTGCATCCCACCAGAATGAGAACCCCTCCAATTCTTACCCAGTTCCTTCATGGTAACAGCAAATTACCTAGACCCAAACAGCATAGTGGAGGCTGTACCATCTGCAGGCTTATGGGGCATCTGCTGCACAAAGTGGTACCTGTTGAGACTTTGAATTCAAATGGGCACTGCTCAGAAAAGTTACTTTTTGACTACATCTCCCAGAATGTAGGGGATTTACTCCATAACAGTATTTCTGTGGGATTCTCACATCACTTTTTTTTTTTTTTTGCGACCATTAAAGTGGCAAGAACAACACAGGCAGGTAAAAGTAAATTTTTCTGCCAAAGGAGAAACCAAAGACATAATGGAAATGTAAAACCTGCTGCCTTAACGCCAAAGGCTGAAAAAAGCTGTTTCTCTGCCTAATTTTCTGACAGGTTTTAAAAGATTTTTTTTTAAAAAAAACCATAAAGTTTTAAAACACATTTTAAAGTATCTATCTAAAACAAAGTCCAGCTGGCCTAAAGAATCAATGAAACAGCATTACTTAGAAGTGCTGAATTCAGACTATGCTCCTCATTAATCTATATTTCAAAAATGAGATTGAACTCTTCAATGATCTTTCCATAGATTTGATCTGATCCTGGCAGTTTTGAGGATTAAAAAAGAAAAGTAACAGTTGCAGTAATGTAGAAGTTATCTTCTTCTTTGGCCTTTTGATTAGTTCCAATAAAAGTGGGCTGTGCTGCTCTTAAAGCCCATTATTGGGTACAAGATATGAGACAGAACATAGAGCACTAGTTTATGTCAGCATGTGTACTCTCCTAGGGAGAAATAGCTATGTGTTGATTAATTTGAGTTCAAGGCCTCTCTTTCAAATTTGTTGCTTCAGAATTCCATCTGGCACAAGAGTCAACAACTTTTTTGTGTGTGCCTTTACGGTTCCATATAATTTAAATTTTAGAAACTATATTGAACTTTCAGGGCAGAATCCTCTAAGTGCCTTACTCTGTCATAGCCCCCACTTATGCCAGCATAAGCATGTTTAAAGACACTGCAAAAGGAGATATCCTGTACCTCCTTGTGCAATGCCTTTAGCCCATCCTCAGGTGCTCATGACCAGCCAGAGGCTACCAGGTATGACTTTGTCCCGCTAGTCATTGACTGGCTATGAGGTGTACCTAATAACCATCTGTCAGCCCTTGTGCACCCAGGACTGAAGAAACAGCCTCTACCCTTTCCACCCTTTATCTCCCACCCACCCACATTAATAGAGGCAGCTCAATGGCTCCTGGTACAGTTAATCCATGGCTGGGGGAAAGAGTTCTTCCCAGGAGCCTCTGGCTGCTCTTGCACACTTGGGGAGAGTTATGTTCTACCAGAATAACTATTGGATCTTGGCCTTTCATTATTGTGCCCCTCATTTCGGAGCCACTTACACTTTTCCAGAAGGAGAAAAATGTATCATGCGAAAACAGGACAGATGAAGCACCAATCTACATAATGTTTGTGGTAACATATTTTCAAATGTACTCCAATTTATGATGACCCTTTCATAGGTTTTTCTTGGCATGATTTATTTAGAAGAGGTTTGACATTGCCTTGAGTGTGTGACTTGCTCAGGGTTTCCATGGCTGAGTAGGGATTTGAACCCTGGTCTCTTAGAATCCTAGTTCAACACTCAAACCACTACATCATGTTGGCTCTCATGTTGTTGTTAACTGCTGTCAAGTCAGCCTCAGTTTATGGTGACCCTAGGGATGAAAGACTGCCAAATCATCAACAGGAACTGCTTAAGTCTTGCAGACTCCAGGCCGTGGCTTCCTTAATTGAGTCTATCCATTTGTTATGCAGGCTTCCTCTTTTGCTATTGCCCACCAAGCATTATTGTCTTTTCTAATGAGTCATGACATGTCCAAAGTACAACAGTCTCAGTTTAACTATCTTGGCTTCCAGGGAGAGTTCAGGCTTGATTTGCTCTAGGATCCATCTATTTGTCTTTTTAGCAATCCACTTCTCCAGCACCACATTTCAAATAAGTTGATTCTCTTCCTATCAACTTTCTTCACTGTCCAGCTTTCATAACCATACACAGAAATTGGAAATACAATACCGTGGAGAATCCTAACTTTAGTATTCAATTATATACCTCTATACCTGAGGATCTTATCTAGTTTCTTCATAACTCTCCCTCCAAATCCTAGTCTTCTGAGTTCTTGACTGCAGTCTCAATTCTAATTAATGATTGAGGAGATTATCAGATGTGGGGGAATGCAGCAAAAAAAAAAAAAAAAGTGTTCCCAACCACATCAGAAGGTTGCTAGGAGAACAGATAGGGCAACATTACCAGATGCCTGAGCCCTTCAGCTGTTCCCGGGGCGTAGCACTGCCACAGATGAGGCTTCCCTTTTTCACTGACAGAGACAAGCCACCAGTAAAAAGGGATATTTTACTCATGCCTGCACTATGCCCCTGGGATGCTGGAAGATGTCATCATCTGATAATGTCACTCTTTCCTGTTCTTCTAGTGATCTTCTGATGAAATTTTTGCCATGGACTGATAATCTCCATAACCAAGGTATGGAAAATCTTGAAATATCTCCATGTCTTCAATGTTTACTTTAAATTTATACAGTAGGACCCCCCACCTGTATCCACTGGGTATTGGTTCTGGGAGGGGGGGCGTGGATACTGAAAACCGTGGATAATAGCAAATGCTATTGAAAAGAATGGGACTTCTGGTTTAAAATAATAGAGTTGCCTTGGATGACCTAGAAAATGGCTAGAGAGGACATTTTTTCTAGGAAGACTCTATGGTAGATGTGCTGTTTTGTGTCCCATGGATAATTAAATCAGTGGATAATGAATCAGTGAATACAAGGGTCCTACTGTAATTATATATTCTATTTCTCTGCATTGATTAATATAGTAATTCTCCTTGTCCCTGTGAACAAGGTGATGAACAGTTACATTTAATGTTCTGACTCTATATCGGTCACCTTTTACTTTTTCTTCTCAGATGTCTTTTACCGCTTGAATAGTTTCATCTGTCCTTCATTGAGACTTCTCTTTCTTTTTGGCGGCCGTGAGTTTCTTTTTGCATTTCTCCTGGCTTCAGTCCAGAGTTCTTCTTGCTCCTGATCATTTAACCTTAATAGTGACCTTCAGGTTGTATTTTGGCACAATGTTTGGTTTAGTGTTCTTCTTCGGTTTTACTCTATTTTTTTTTAATATAAGCAGTTCACCATCTGTGCAACAATCTGCTCCTAGTCTTGTTTTTGCAAAGAGCTTCTCTACATGAAGGGAAAAAATGGACCGTTCCACAGTAATAGCAAGTTGCAGCTGCTGCAACCTGTCTTAATGGTTTTACAGCCTTCATAAACTTTGCATGCCTGTAAGTGAGATGGCGGCCACAAGTGGATTACTTGCATTTTTAAATCTGCTGCCGCCAAACTTTTTTTTTAAAAAAACCTATTTCTATGCTGCGCACAAGGAATATTCCACCTTCCCCCCTCCAAAAAAAAGGAGAGAAAAAAGATTGCACAAACCTCAATTTTATTGCCTTAGCGATCACTTGCTAAGGTGAAAATCCAACATGGCGGCAGCGGGCACTTGTCCTGTCCCCCTGCCCTCGTCAAGCCAATCAGATTTGCACTTTGTCCTGTAAGGTGAAGCAATTTATGTCAAATTGCTTGTCTTAACGAGTGAAATTGTGCATATCACTGGAGACGTTTTAAAAGTTGGGAAAAGCCTCAAATGCTTTTCTCGTCTAGTTTTTCCTCTTTTTGGCCTCCCTCCCTCACAAAATGATGAAACAATGCAGGATCCCATTAAGACAACTCGTTTTCTGAGCGAATTCTGTGAGGGGTATTTTGGACAACCTCAAAGAGAATTGAGCTTCTCCATCTTCTGCTCCCAATTATGTCATCTATTTGATTTCTATATTGGTCATCAGGTGATGTCCATGTATACAGTCACCTCTCTGGTTGCTTGAAGAATGTGTCTGTGATGAACAAACTCTTGGCCTTGCAAAATTTAATCAATTGATCGCCTGCTTCCTTTCTTGATCCTAGGCCAAATTTTCCTACAATCAATGAGTCTATTCTGTTTCCTGCTTTTGCATTCCAATCACCTATGATTACCGTATATTCTGGCGTATAAGACGACTTTTGAGCACTCAAAAGTGCCCTTCAAAATTGACAGTCGTCCTATACGCCTGATACACTTTGCTTCGCCCACCTGCCTATCTCCTGCCTCTTCGCAAACGGAGCGAAGAGGCAGGAGATGGGGCAGGGGGGTGAAGCAAAGTGTTTTGAAGATCATTCGCCCCCCTCCTCTGCCTTCTCCCCCTTTGGGGAGCAACGGAAGACAGAGGAGGGGGGCGAACATTGCGGTTTGCCGCAGCCGCCGCTCGATCGCTTCTGCAGCGGCCGAGGCAAACCCGCGATTCGCCCCCTCTCCCCACCTTCCAGGAAGGTTGGGAGAAGCGGCGAACGTGCCCCGTTTGGCCGCACAGCCTCCGGATCCCCCTCCTGCGCTCCCTCCTGGAAGGGAGCGCAGGAGGGGCATGCGGAGGCTGCGCGGCCAAACCCGCGATTCGCCCCTTCTCCCCACCTTCCAGGAAGGTGGGGAGAAGGGGCAAACGTGCCCCTTTTGGGCGCACAGCCGCTGCATCCTCCTCCTGCGCTCCCTCCTGGAAAGGAGTGCAGGAGGGGCATGCGGGGGCTATGCGTTGGAAGAGGGGGATCGTCTTATAGGGTGAATATATCACAAATTCTGCATTTTACCTTAAAAATTGGGGGGGTGTCTTATACGCCGGGTCGTCTTATACGCCAGAATATACGGTAACAAGAAGTCCTGTTTTGGTGTGTGCTCAGTTTCCTCCTGGACTCCACCACAGAATCTTTGAATTTCTTATTCTTTTGCTTCTGTAGCTGGAGAATAAACTTGGATTATTTTTATGTGGATGGGTTTTCCTTGAAGTCTTTCTTATTGATGTGATTTGGTAAGCCTTTACATTATATCCATCTCTCCTCATTATTAATGCCACTCAATTTCTCTTTAGATTTTCTTTTCCTGAATAAAACACTGTAATTATCTGACTCAAAATGTCCTATCGCTGTCCGCTTTAGCTTGCTCACCCCAAGTGAGTGTGCTCTGTAGCTTGTTTTTGTTCTTATGTGCATGACCTTGCATATGGCAGCACTAAAATGCAAATGTTGCACTAGCTGTCAGTTTAATCAAAATACATAGGTCAATGAGAATAGCCTCTGCTTGGCAATATTTCCCAACACCCCATCGTTGTACATCTATGCATTCTGTTTTAGATAGCAGAAACATATCAAAATGATGCTGGTTTTAAAATTGATTACTGTGGATTTCTAGGTCACAATTGCTCATTATATGAATTAATTATGTTACAGCATTTGTCTGCAATAAACCTTGTACATATGTGTTCTCAATAATTCCTTATCCTAACTATAACTCTTGGTTCTACTTTCTGGGAATATTAGTCTATTGGATTTGCATTTAAGCTGCAGCCTTAGGCCAAAATCCTATTGTGACTCCTAGATCAATTGGCCTTACCTATGTGTTGACTTACCACTCAACAATTGATTCAATGAGTCTATTCCGGACATCTGGTCCAAGTGGTAGGGCTGCCTAGGGGCCATGAGAGAAAGTAGATCTTCCTTTCCATCCATAGAAAGGGAGGTCCATGGAGAGAAAAAGAGGTCTGTCCTCATGAGCCTCTCCATTGCAGGAGCATGATGGGGGAGGAATAGGAGAGGCTTTGGATTTGCTAGCTCCAAGGACTTGAAACCTGGGACAACTCAGATATTCCATCCCTGGAGCTACTGCAATCAGCCCTCTGTATCCATGGATTCAGTATTCATGGATCCCACCATCCATGGCTTGAAAATATTAAAAAAAAATAAAATCCAAGATGCAAACCTTGATTTTGCCATTTATATAAGGGACACTATTTGCTATGCCATTGTATATAATGGGACTTGAGCATCCACAGATTTTGGTATCCATGGGGGGTGGGGTCCTGGAACCACACTTCAGTAGATACCAAGGGCTCATTGTATACTTACATACTGGTGCCAGTGGAAGGAAAACCCAGGAGGAGGAAAGGAGGAGTACTAAGGAGAGATTCCTGGGAATAAACCCACTTTCTGCCCTACTGGAGTGAGCCCAACAAGGCTTGGGGTGTGATTTTCTTTTGCGTTGCATGCTCCCTCTCTCATCCTTGTAAGTCTGCCCTGCCTACCATGTATGGTTATACTGATTATGATTTGTTGAATTTAATCTCTTTAATTCCTTGCATTGATTAATTCTCATATTGGCTATTCTATTATTTATTCAGAGAGAACTGTCAGACTGCAGTTGCCTAGGATTTATCAATTTAAATATTGATTCAATTCACACACACACACAAAACCCCTTTTCAGTTAAGTGTGTTGTTGCCTTAAAGGTTTTTCATGTTCATTTATGCTCCAAAGTGCCAGGAAACAGGTACATTAATCAGGCAATAGGCTTACAGTATCCAATGGTGTGGTTAGTTCCAGCTTCAGCACTCTCTCACAGCTGAACGGCTGTCAGGGGCAGAGCGGTGGACCAAAGGCCCAGATTTATTTGTTCACTGCAACAGACACATGGACTGTGAAGCTGAAGCTACCAGGCCATGCTGCAGGTAACCAACTGACAACCAATACTACCTACAAAGGTTTCAACACGGGTAATTACGAAATATTGTATATAGCCAGATGCTATCTGCAGTAAAGGCATACTACATAGAAATATGTAAACTGGAACCAAAGCAATTGTCAGCCCATAACCTGACTCTGATTAACTAAATTATGTGAACATCAAAACTGACTGAAAATGTATGCTTAATTTAATCCTTATAACTACGGTATATGCATAATGTACACTGTTTACACAAGGGCCCAAGCAGTAAATTAGGCAACATCAAAACAGAATAAAATATTAAGAACTTTGGTATTTATTTGTTTTCAGTAGACTGATTGCACGGTGTGCAACTGTAGACCCATGTAGCCAAACTATAAATGTAAAACCTGCACTGTTTGTCTGTAAGCCTAGGATTATCTAAACTATTACCAGATAATATTAACAAATCAAGACATCAGAAGAAGGTGAAGACTTAGGACATTATCAGATGGGGCCAAAATGCCTCGTTACTGCCCCACCACCTCCTCTCCCATTCCTGCAATGGAGTGGAGGTAAACACTTACCTCCATTCCACTGCAGGAACGGGTTCCCTGCCTCCTTGCTGGCCAGCCATAAATGCAGCCGTCGTAAACTCTTCCTTTATGACCGGCCGGCTGAAATCCCACTTGTTCTCGCGAGAGAACGAGCGGGAAGGAAATTCAAACATAACCCCCACCCCAGCTGTCAAAACACAAAACAAAATGAATAAATAAATAAATAAATAAATAAATAAATACAAGGAACTGGGGGTGGGGGAAGGGTGGTACTTACCTGGCTGTCCCATTGGTGGCCGGAAGTGCTTGGCACAGAGCTCCTCCCCGTGCCTGTCATCTCGGAACAGGGACAGGGCTCCTTTTCCCACATCCCTGATTCCGTCCCTGATTCCATGTGGAAGAAAATGGAAAAGGTGTTCTATTCATGATGTTTCATCGTGAATAGTATACCCCGGGAGCAGCATAGGGGCAGGATGGGAGCAGGACAGAGGGGGGCGATGTTGTACGAAAGGGAGCCTCTTTCTCGCCCCTGTTCCATTCCTGCTCTGGTATATTTGCCCCATCTGATAATCTCCTTAGAAAAGCAGCATTAGGAAACTAGAAATAAGATCCTCGAGCATAAAAAGATATATCACTGAATCAAGCCTAAATTCTCACTAGAAGCCAAAATAACTAAACCAAGGTCATTGTACAAGGTACTTGGGGCATATTATGAAACAACTTGACTCATTAGAAAATATGGTAATACCTGGTAAAACAGCAGGCTGTATGAGAAGACATTACATATGGATTGACTCAATAAAGGAAACCATGGCTCTAGTTTGCAAGATCTGAACAGACCTGCTGGTGATTAGGGCTCATTTGTCAGTCTGCCATAAATCAATGTAATGGCAAAGTCAACTGTAATGGCGAACAACAACAAACCATTATGTATCCTGGTGCTGCAAAGTCTTCTAGATTTTTCACGTGATCAGGAAATGTGTGTGGAAAAGAGCCTCATGTCTGACCTACACAAGTTCACTACATGGTTTTTATGTGCATATCTACTATACTTACATAGATATTGTATGCATTATCCCACACAATGCATTACAAAGAACATTTGTTTACAGTCATCCAGAAGTTAGCTCCAGAAGGTTTATGGGGTACATAGTTCTGGAGGTATATAGAGGTCTACAGTTGGGAAGAGGACTGGATCTGACCCCCTGCTGATTCTGCTGGGTTACACTGTTGTACCTGGGAGAGATGCCTACAGTTTGTATATGTGTATGGAACACACATTCCACTGAATATATCTGGGCTGAAGGGTCTGAACTTTGACCCTGCTCCCTTCCCTCCTGTACATGTTGAAAAGCGCTTCAGAAGTGAAGTCAAAGGCTTTCACAGCCGGCATCCTTAGGTTTTCCATGGGTTCCTTCTGGGCTGTGAGGCTGTGTTCTAGAAGAATTCATGATGTTTTGCCTGCATCTGTGGCTAGCAACCTCAGAGAAACGTCATAAACTCTTCCAGAACACGGCCTCACAGCCCAGAAAGAACCCACGAAAAACCTATGCTTCAGAAGACTTTGAAACAGCAGAGGTAATACATCTGAGGAAGTAGGGTGTAGTCCATGAAAGCTTGTGCCAAATAAAATTGGCTAGTCTTTAAGGTGCCACAAGAATGTCTTTTGGTTTTGTTGCTTTAGACTAATATGGCTACTCCCACTCTACCCTTGGAAAGTCCAGCTATGCTCTGTTTCCACAGAAAACTGGAAAAGAAAATAATCTTTGCAACAGAACTAGGGTGGGGGGCAGAATTTCTTTAGGCCTGTTTTTTAGAGGAAACTTAGGGCTTATCTACACAGGCCACAATACACCTGCTTGCTGCCAGCATATCCTCCCTGCAAATCAGGCCCATTGCTCCCCGTTACCTCCATGAAATGGGCTAGAGTCCAGTTGGGCACACCAGCCCATCCCTCAGCCACCACCACCTGCGTCCCACTCTCTGACGTCAGGAAGCAGGCCCTCAGCATGTGATCAATGCCCCCTGCATGTGACCAGCCTTGGTCACATGCCTGCAGGCCACCTTCCTGGCTACAGAAGAGTGAGGTAGAAGGCAGCTGCAGTGATGGGCTGGTGTGTCAGAACGGGCTCCTAAAGTCACATGGTGCCTAATTGTAGGGAGGTATGAGTCTAAAATTAAAAATGTATTAAAAATTCCAGGTAACTAGCCCTTTTTAAAAATAAAAAAAATATCTTCTTTAAAAGTAAAAACACTTTCTATCAAAGTAAGCAGAGTAAGGCATCGGAATGCAGACACAGCTCAATTAACATTTAAATGTGTGGTCTGATCACCCAGTCAATTAGACTCATTAAACAACAAAGATGTCAGTTTAAAAATGCATATCAAAAGTTTACTGAAGGTATATCAATCTTAATCTACATATTAAAACAAACTTAAATGTCCCTAACTAACTAAGAGGATTTAGAGTAGGGGGAAAAAACCCTCACCCAACCTTAAGCAATGAGGGCTACATGGTAAAAGATAAAACTAGACTCTAAGACAGCTAAAAGATGGCTACAGCCACATGGAGACAAACTTAAAAGGAAACTTAGACAAAGTGTAATATAATATTTAAATTAGGTCATGTGATGAATGACCCATTGCTCCAGTTGGCTGAAATTGCCTAGGGAAAGAAGAAGAGGGTGTGAAAGAGCTCATGCATGCAGGGAAATTCCTAAACTGAACTTAACATGGGATACACAAGAGTGTATTGCAGTACAATAATAATTTCCCCACATACTACACTAATCAATTTTTCCAAATAGGAAAATATTTAAATGGGTATTTTTAAAAAATGTTTTATCGGACCCTACCCTGTCTCTCCCCTACCCTGTCTTAGCCCTGTCTTTGTCCCGGGGGTCTTGGGGACTGCCCGGGGTTAAAATGGGGCGAAGCCCTGTGTCATCAGGACTGCAAGGCTCTAAGACAGGGTCAAGATGAAGTAAACTGCCCGTGTAGACAAGCTTGTAGTTCGTACTACATAACTGTGTATAGGAAGCAGAGCTTGGAAAAGTTATTATTTGGAGTACAACTTTCAGACTTGGCCTATAAGGAAAGGGTTAAGCTCAACCATATGCTTTGTGTCCTAATCCTACATGCAGAGTTACACTTGAAAAACTTGGCCAAATAATTACGTTAACACAATTAGCATCATCTTGACTTTGACCCTGAGTGATCACTTGTGCCAAGAGACCCCTTCCTTCCTTCCACCCTTCCTTACAAACCACTGGCAACTGTCTGTAGGAATGGATTATTCCAAAAGTTTTGCTTTATGCCACAGTGAATTTTTAAAACTCAGATTCTATCCACTCCATTTATGAATTTGCGGGGCCAAGCCAATGCATTTTGCTGCCTGGAGAAGAGCAACAAATGGTGCCCACCCACCTAGGCCAAGTTATTTTGGTCCATAAAACAGAAACAAATTTCTTCTCCCCTTCCCTATTACCAAAATTAAATAATGATACATTAAGAAACTAACAATTTGATGTTCTTCAACAACACCCAAAATCTGCCACCTGAGGAGGTCACCACATTCTTGAGTTCTTGTCACACAGAGAGAGGAAGATAGATAGATAGATAGATATTCTCACTCATCTTCACTGGAAATGCTCATTAGGTACAGCTATTCTCCATATGGAGAGAATCAGGGTTGTACTATGTTGTACCTGCCCTTGGAAGATGAGGAACCTGTCCCCTCCACGCCAAAAGAGAGAGAGACATTGGTGGAAAACTTAATCCAGCACCATCAAAAACATAGTTCATAGCCAGACTTTTTAGAACTCAGCACTCAAAGCCTCCTACCTTGATGGGGAAATGTCAGTTTTGCTTGCTGCCACATTTATGTGTTTTTAAAATGTAGTGTTATTCTCATGCTGTTTATAAAGAAATTTGCAAACGTTGGTTAGTTCTTGTCTTTAAAAAGAAAGAAAGAAAAAGAATAGAAAAGAAAGAAACACTTCTCCCCAAGTTCTAGCTGTTTGTTAGTTGTTAGCATCAGGAAGTAAACATAGATTTTAATTCAGAGCTTGGAATGTCACTTTTAAAAAGCAATTATAGATATTATTTAAACAGTTATTAAACTGTTGTAGTTTCAAGCCTCCCCATGTACAGTAATTAGCTACCAATCTAGTTGCAGTTGATTGCTACAACATCTGAGTGCTACAATTAATGAACCCATGGTACAAAACACTTTCCCCTGTTCATTTTGACATCATCTCAACCAATCATCAAATTGATGATGGGCTGCATCAATAGAAGTATAATGTCTAGATCAAGGAAAGTAATAGTGCCACTCTATTCTGCCTTGGTCAGGCCTCACCTAGAATACTGTGTCCAGTTCTGGGCACCACAATTCAAAAACGATACTGACAAATTGGAGCATGTCCAGAGGATGATTTGATTGTGTATTCCTGCATGGCAGGGGTTGGACTGGATGGCCCTTGTCGTCTTTTCCAACTCTACAATTCTATGATTTTATGATTCAGCCCTCACAACAGAGTACAAAGCAGCAGCATGAGGTACAGTCCCATACAGCTTGGGTCCAGACTACCTGAAAGACCATATTTCCCTATCCATACCTGCAAGCATTTTACGATCTTCAAGGGAAGGGTTTATCTCAGTCCTGCCACCATCACAGGCTTGCTAGGGGAGAAAACAAGAGAGAGCCTTCTCAGTGGTTGCTCCCACCCTCTGGAACTCCCTTCTGTGGGAGGCTAGGCTGCCCCCTTCCCTGCTTTCCTTTTGCCATCAAGCAAAGACGTTTTCATTCAAGCAGGCTTTAAATATGTAGCTGGGCTCACAGAGGCTTTTTACTAGAGTGCGTTTTTATTTTTATTTTTTAACTTTTACATGTTTTAAATCATTTATTTATTTATTTTAAATGTGATGATCTTAATCGTAAATTGTATATGTATTTTGATTGATGTTTTTGTGGGCTGCCTTGGGTCCCACTCTGGGAGAAATGCAGCGTATAAATTAAATAAATTATAATAAATAAATAATAATAATAATACAGCCTAAGCCGATGCTTCAAACCTGTTTTGGGGATAGGTTTCAACAGCTTTGATAGCTCCTTTAAGGTTCAGAGTAAAAGCCAAAGCAGATTCACTACTCCATTGATAAAGAAATCACTGCTACTCTGCTATTTGTCGCAATAAGATAATATTCAAGCGAGTCTTGTTTCTGTTCCTTTCTTGGCAATTATGTTTATATGTATGCATATGGGGAATGGATGAAAATAACACACAGTATCTTATTAGTTGTTTGGCTGTGTCAGATTTAAAATATGAGAGCCCTATGAGCTCCTGACTTCCTTGTGTTGTTTATACATTATCTTGACTGTGCACCAACCAAGTTCTGTGCAACAGTACTTCATTATTTTAATTAAGCTTATTGCAAGAGTAATCATCATTGCCATCAGTATCAATCATCAGCAATATTTCCAATGATGGCTGTAAATGATGAAGGCCCAAGCTGACAATAAATGATAACGCTGCCGTCTTAAGCTGACACTTCATTGGACTTTGCAGGGCTGCTCTAAATACTCCTGGGCTTGCTACATAAAGAACTATTTATCTATGACAAAAGCTGGATCTACAGCATATTTGTTTTTTGCTTCCCGAATGGA
The DNA here is from genome assembly GCA_030847615.1 of Gambelia wislizenii. Lineage (NCBI taxonomy): Eukaryota > Metazoa > Chordata > Lepidosauria > Squamata > Crotaphytidae > Gambelia > Gambelia wislizenii. Next base: position 106,828,357 of record JAUMIR010000006.1, read on the forward strand.
TACATTCATAACGCTTGCAAAATTTACTCTTCTGCTTATGGCCGTCACGGCATCTGAAACCCAGTTAAAGTAAATGAGATTGTTCTAAACCCTGGGCTGCCAAAAACAAAAACAAAAACAAAAACCCAACAATAAGCCTCAACAATAAAATAAAAAAATAAAGTTAAGAAAGCTTCTTGCTTAAATAGATATTAATTGAGTTGTGTAGCTTTCTGTTTTGATAAGAAGAAGAAATAAACTTGTTTTGTTTGCAAACCTGCACTTTCAGTTTCCCAATTATAAATGGAGAAGAAAATGTGAAAGCCTAGGGGAACACAATTATGTTACACATTTAAATTAACTACTCTTCCTTGGAAAGGGGAACTTTTTCAACATTTAAATAAGCTTTCTTCAAGTCGAAGTCCATGGCTGTTTGTTTATTTATTTGTTGTTGTTGTTAAGTTTCCATGGATGAATCAATTCCCAATCCCGTAAAATTTGTTCTACAGATATATTTAATTGGAGAAGGAAGCCCTTGGCATTTTAGAAATCACATTTCATTTATGAGACTGTTGGAAGACGCACATTTAGCCGTTCTCTCTAAATTGTCTGTGGACTGCATACTTTTATTACTGTTTACTGGTTAGCTACTCAGAACCAATCCTCACTTGGCTTTCCATCAGTGAGAGGACAGGAGATGAAGAGGATGAGATACAATATTTGCATTCTAACAATGTCATGGTTACCAATGTCTCTTTCCAGAAAGAAAAGAAGGATCCTGGGTTGGACACTGGCAAATAAAGACAACTATTTATTAAAATGTAACGTATCGTGGTATTACTATATAACATAGTGTGTTACCTTTTGGTAAATAGTTGTCATTCTTTGGAAAACTGGTCAGCTGTATCATTTAATCGTTTAATTCAAGGACTGGGGACCTATATTAGCTCCAGGGCCAAATTTAATTTCAGAGAAGTTCTTGGCAAACCATGAGCTGGGCCAAAAGCCAAAGAGTGGAACCAAAGATTGAAACATATTTTAGATTCAAGTTCTTACTGCCAGTCATTAAGTCCCAGAGAAACATTTCAGTCTTTTAGAAGGGAGGGAGGGATCTTAACAAAAGCTGAGAAATCATTCAAGGATGGTGCCTTGAAGAAGAAGGTGTAGCTATCCGGGAAATGCCAGCTGGCCACACTGGGACTCCAAAATGGCTGGATTTGGTCCCAATGTCTGAAGCCTCTAACCTTACATTAACTGCTTGGCAAGATGGTCATCGGGTGAATGCATTTCTACCCTTTTCTCTTCCCAAAATTTCATCAGATGCAAAAATGTGAAGGGAGGTAGATACAGTCAGGGCTGGGGCGGTCCAGGAGGTGGGTTGAGAGTCACAAAAATGAGAATTGGGGCTGCATATGCCCCCCCTCGCAGGGTTGCATTTGCCTTACCTCTAGTCTAGATGAATGCTGCAGGGAATTAGTATAAATCTGAAGAGACACCAGCTAGCATAGAATCATACAGTTGGAAGAAACCACAAGGACCATCTAGTCCAACCCCCTGCCCTGAAGGAATACACTCATACAAGCATTCCATCCAGCCATACAAGATGGCCATCCAGCCACTCTTTAAAAACCTCCAAAGAAGGAGACTTGCTAATAAATAGATTCTACCAGAGTAAGACCTGGGGCCCATCTACAGGAGGGGAAAAAACCCGAAATAGCTTGTAGTATTGGCATCTCGTAGCAACAGTGACATGTCTAAACGGTTTTTATGGCCTCAGAATCCCCATAAGCATCGCATTCCTGATGGTGGACGAGAGTGATTTACTCGTGTTAGTTCTTCGCCACCACTGTTTTTTAAAAAAATAATCCCAAGGTGCGCTGGTGCAGTAGAGCGATTCTGCAATTTTATAAGGAAGCAAAACAGAAAATATTGATCCTTTTTATCGCCTCAGCGAGCAATAACTAAGGCGGAAATCCAACATGGTGGCAGAGGGTTCTTGCCCTCCTAGCAAGGCCCACTCCCACTGTCGCCTGGCCAATCAGCTTTGTGCTTCCCTTCGAGTTTGTTATTGTTCTATAGTCTAAGCGAGCAAAAATGTGCACCTGCCTTGTGATTTGTGAAAAAGTATGGGGGAATCTTTTACCCCATTGTTTTTGCCATTTTGGGCCCCCCTCCTTTCAAACTGTGTTGTTTGGCACTGAATCCTGTTTATTTTTTTAAAAAATAAATATCTTTATTAAATTTTAGTTGAATAAGAAAGAAAAAGGGTTAAGAATAATGAATACAATTGACACAACATGGAAAAGAACAAGCAGAAAAAAATAAAAGAAAAGATATATACTTAGAAGTTTAAATTATAACAAGGCAACAACAAAAAGAAACAATTAAGAATTAACACATTTAAAAAGACTTCCAAGTTATCTCTAGCTGTACAGTGTTAAATACATTCAGTTCGTCTCTCTAATTTCTAACTTTTCAACATATTATATCCATCTATTCTCTATAGGTTCTCTTGTTATAATTCAAATCCAAAAGTTACCCAGGCTCCATTATATTGCTTCACAAAGTCTGTAAAGGGTTTCCATATTTTTTAATTTTTTTCTATTGAATTTCCTTTTACTAAATTTGTAAGTTTATCCATTTCTGCCATCTCAAATACTTTTATTACCCACTCTGAAATTTTTGGAATTTTGTTACTTTTCCAATTTTTTGCATATACCAATCTTGCTGCTGTTAGCAAGTATGTTATCAAAATTTTATGTTTTCTCTCTTTTTTGTTTTCTATATCTATCATATTTAATAAGAATAGCTCTGGTTTAAGTTCTAATTTTAATTTCAAAATTGTTTGTATTATTTTCCTAATTTTCAGCCAATATTGATGTACTTTCTTACACTTCCACCAAACATGGCACTGAATCCTGTTTAGACAGGTAGGATTCCCAGCGAATTCCATGAGGGATATTTAGATGGGCCCCTGGTGTGATAAGGCATGGCAAATAATTTTGATTGAAACATTAATCAATAAACTCCAAATGGCTATAGGAAAGAAAGAAAAAGGATATATTTACTATCATCTGAAATTGTTCTATTGAATATATGGGGAGATAACATTGGATTTCCAAAGACATGCAAGTTGTTTTGGTTTACTGTGGGCTCATCTACATGAGCCAGGATAACCCAGCTCCCTGCTGGCTTACCCTGGCGGCAAAGCTGGCCCATTCTTACTGTTATCCGAATGAAATGGGCCGACATCCAAACAAGCAGGCCACCCCATCCCTGGAGCTGCTGCCATCTCCATTTTCTTTACTACTTGAAAGGCAGGAAGGGGGCTTGTGAAATGTGACTGAAAGCCCCCTTCGTCACATGCTGAGGCACTCCTTCCTGGTTTCTAGGAGAGCCAAAGAAGTGTCAGTGGCACTGAGGGACGGCGGGCCAGATGGGCTCCTGTGGACACACAGGGCCCAATCCAGTTTTTGTTGGCAGTAATAGAGAAAACTGGGTATTATTCTAAATGTTCTCTCGGGCCCTACCCGTCATTCCCCTGTTCTAGCCCTATCTCTGCCCCAGGGGTGGTGAGGGCTTCCTGGGGGGTGGAATGGGGCAAATTCCCTGCATCGTATGGACTGCAGAGCTCTGAGACAGGGGCAAGACAGCGTATTTAGCCTGTGCAGACAAGCCCTGTGCGAAGAAACACTTATGACCTCCAAAAATTATGTATTATGGTTGAAATGTAAGTTTGTGCCCCACTGTCTTTGAGGGGATAAAAAACAAAGCAAAACAAAACAAATTAAACTCCAAATAGTTCTGATGTTGTCGAAGCAGTTGGCATTACCAACCAGCCAACCAACCAACCAAAGCCTTTATTTCAGTCAACAGACCATGAGGCAGTAACACAACAATACTAAACCAGCACATAATAATACAATAACATTACAATATAAGTATACAAATACACAGTTGTAATATATTTAAGTATTTTAAAAATCATTAATATCATTTTAACAGAAAATCATACTCAGTACTATTTAAACCACCTGTTAAAGACCTCCTTTTAAAAAAACCAAAAAGGTCCCTCATTTGAAGATCTTATATTGTTGGTCCTTTCCTACTCCCAGTAATATCAGTTGTGTAATATAATCCTATGAGGTCCTCCCCCATATTTTTATTATTTAGATTATATGATAAACAAAGACTATTACAGACAACACATATTAACAAACAATACACTCGACACAACATTTATTCTAAACAATTATACATAAATGTATACACAATATTTACTTCCTCTCTGACAAGTTACCAGTTATTTTATAGTAAACTTTATCAAATCCCTGTTCCTCCCTACGAGTTTTGAAAGTAGAGAGAAGAAATTTCACAACTTCTTGTTACCCTTTTTTTAGTGTCTCTTAGCAGGTATCTCAAATACCAGTCCAGGGATTGTCCCAGAAACTTATTTAGTAGCGGTGTTATTAACTTTGTCCTGTCATCTTTTAAAGGTACACACACACATACACAACCCTTCCCATGCAATAGGGATTCTACTAATTCCACTGCTATTTTTGGGAGGCGATGGTCCACCATCCTAGAAACGTGCCCTGCCCAGCGCAGCTGTGTTCTCAATATCATGGCCTCAATGCTGGTGAACTCTCCATGGGTCAGCGTAAGACAGGCACTTCAAAAAAGCGATACAAGGACTCCCTGAAACAACATCTCAGGCTCGGCTAAATTGATCACCAACAATGGTCCGCCCTGGCTTCACATCGGGAGGCATGGAGACACACTATCCACAATGCTACAGCCTTATTTGAGAACTCACGCCGAACAAGTCTTGAAGAGAAACGACAACGCAGAAAGAATCATAACCCGGAAACATCACCCAAGGAGACCTTCTGCTGTACTTTCTGCAACCGGACTTGTTTATCTCGGATTGGCCTTTTTAGTCATCAGCGCGCTCGCAGAAAGCGCGGGATGAGTCCTTCCTGAATCTTCGTTCGCGAAGAAAAGCCAGAGAGAGAATTCCACTGCACAAGGACACATTTCATTTGTTATATTCAGTTTGATAGAACCTATCCTCTGATATGGCAGAGTGGTTGGCATTAAGCATTGAACAAACATGGTAAAAGAACTAGAATGCTGTTTAGTATTCAGCAGCCTCCTTTCAGTCCTATTAGGAAGAGTCTTGGATAAAACTATTTAAGTTGGGTAGGACTTTTACAAATGCTTGGGTACTACTTATTCCATTCCAAGTCCAAGCCTCATTGCTCTTCCAACATGATGGGACTTTGGAATCTTCCTGCCTCTGTGCCACTAGTCGTCCACCTCCACCATAATCCTTCCCATTCTCTGTTCCCTTCATTTTATCTGTGCGTAATAACAATGGGTAAAAGCTAATGGGGCTGCTTCAGATGAAACTACCTCAGTGTTCAGAGCATCAGAAATCATGGGAAGTGTTGTATCCATGGTTCTAATGTCCCTGTGTGTGTATATGTTCCTTCAAGTCACCTGTTGTCTTATGGCAATCCCATGAATTTCTTAGGGTTTTCTTAGGCAAGGAATACTCAGAGGTGGTTTTGCCAGTTCCTTCCTCTGAAACAGAACCTACAGCACCTGGTATTTGTTGGCAGTCTCCCATGCAACTAACCAGGGCTGACTCTACTTAGCTTCCAAGATCAGATGGAATCTGCTGCCTTTAGGGTTTACATTAATCTTCTAATTTAAACTTTTAATTTAAACCAAATTATTCCCGTTGAGGAATCCATTAATTCCCAAGCTAAACATAACCAGTTTGTGTGTTGTTGTTGTGTGCGTTCAAGTCATTTCTGACTTATGGCGACCCTAAGGCAAACCTATTATGGGTTTTTCTTGGCCGAATTTGTTCAGAGGGGGGGGGTTGTCTTTGAGGCTGAGAGAGTGTGACTTGCCCAATGTCACCCATTCCAAACACCAATTTCTGTACTGGTCTGAAAAAGCAATACAACTCTTTTTAAAGGACGTTTTAAGGAGTTAGACCAAGAGATGAATCAGTTTTATTTAGACTGAATTGAGTTAAAATATTGGAAGCTAGCTTCAAGAGCTACAGAATTCTTCCTTATCCTTAGATAGTTGTAAATCATAAAAATGATTTTTGAAAAGAAAAACAAATCAATATTACATTGTTACACTGCTTTTTACTTAATCATGTCAGCCACTGTTAAGACCAATGAAACAGGAAATGAATTAATACTACTTAATTAGATTAGTCAGGAAATTAGTTAAAGCTACGCTAATTAGATTATAAATAAGTCTTGAAGGCAAAATTACAAAAACTTCCTCCAGGGACAAAGCAATAAATAAGAACTATAGTTTCCCTTTGGAATTACAAGTCAGGAGTCAAGTTTGACTACTTTTGCCAGGATCATTTCAGCACAGTCATTTTCCTGGTGCAAGTAAACCATAGGGTTAGCACACAGTGAGTCAACTTCATTGCTGGAAATTTAACGCTTGTTTAAGCTGCCTTAAGGTTTGCATTAAATCATTAGAATTTATCCCTGTACTGAAGAAAATAGTCCATTCTATTTTTTCCACCTTTTTATCTGAGGTTCCCATTTCAACCCACAGAGTGTGGTGTTTTGATTTGCACACCTTCATATGTGGGTCTTAGATTATCACACTACACTGTTACAGTAGCACCCCGTATCCACTGATTCTCCAACCATGGATTCAATTATCCATGGTTGCCAATGGCAGGGGAGGGATGGATCTCATCTCCTCTGTCCTTTCTCCTGGGAGGGCTCCTGTCACTGCCACAGTGATCACTGGGGCGAAGGGGAAAGGGGGGTGGAGAAGCAATCTTGCCCCACTTCCCCCTTCGCCACCCCCTTCGCCACTTCTATCCACTTCCCCCTTCACCCCTGAGATTGCTACGCGGTGACAGGAGACCTCCCGGCAGGGCCGGTTTAACCTGTCTGCCAAATCAGCATTGGCAGGGGGCCCCGAGGTCAAGAGGGGGCCCCGAGGTCAAGAGAGGGCCCCGTGTTGGCCTCCTTAATATGAAAATAATGGGATTTCTGGTTTAAAATACCATAGAGTTGCCTTGGAAGGCCTAGAAAAGGGCTAGGGAAGACACATTTTCTAGGAAGACTCTATGGTAGGTGTGCTGTTTTGTGTCCCATGGATAATGAATCCAGGGATACGGGGGCCCTACTGTGATCTGAACATCCTGTACGGTCAATAGGTTAGGTTACATTGATCTGAGATAAACATATGGGGGCCCCAAAGTAAAGCATTGCAGGGGGGCCCAAAATTCCTTAAACCGGTCCTGCCTCCCGGGGAAGGGATGGAGCAAAATTGCCCCTTTCCTCCTTTGCCCCCGTGATTGCCACTGCAGTGGGGCCATGGTGGGGGCAAAGGGGGAAGGGAGGAGGGAGGAATGAATTTGCCCCTCTTTCCCCCAGGATGGTTCACTATTATCCATGGAATTCACCATCCGCAGGAGGACCCTGAACCAATCCCCCACGGATACGGATGTGCTACTGTACAGTGCTATTATTCCACTTTAACTGCTATGGCTGCCTCCTGTGGAGTCCTGGGATCTGCACTTTAGGGAGGGGCATTTAGCATTCTCAGCCAGAGAGCTATTAGGCCTCACTAAACTATAAACCCCAGAATTCCACAGGGGGCAGCCATAGCAATTAAAGTGGAATAATAGCACTATAACAGTATAGTGTGATTGCAAGAAAATGGATATAGGCTTCCATTCAGGCAAAGCAATGATACCCCCCATTAGAAGCCAGATGATAGGGGTTAGGATGAGTATGAAATGTTCATATGCCAATGGGGTGGAATATCTATCCTGAAACTCCCAAGTGTGCCCACAGATGTAGATCTATTTTTGACTATTTCTCAAGCAGTGGAAGGGGCTCAAATGGGGAATTCTGGGATGGGATGGGATCCAACACCACTCTCTCTTGTCCTATACAAGCCTGGATGGGACCTGTCTACTCCAGCAAGCTAAGAATGGTATATAGATCAAGCCGCCCCCGCCCCCCCGCCGTATCTGCATGGGATATGTTCCCAGATTTACCATGGATACATGAAACTGTGGATGATAGTGAACCCTATTGAAATGAATGACTTCCAGCCAACTTCTGGCAGAAGCAATAGCAATAGCATTGATATTTATATACTGTTTATCAGTGCTAAAGCACTCCCTAAACTGTTTACAATGTTTTTTTAGCTAATTGCCTCCAACAAATTGGGTACTCTTTTTACCTTATGGCACGATGGAAGGCTGAGTCAATCTTGGAGCCCTCTGGAATTGAATTCATAACCTTGCAGTACTGGCATTTAATCACTGCACCACCAGGGCTCCCTCCCATAGAATCTTGCTAGAGAACCTAGAAAATGCCTAGAGAGGAGATATTTTTTCGGACATGGATAAGTGAAACCGTGGATACTGGTCCCGTGGATACAGGGATCAACCTTTAGTTATTTTCTGTCCCATTAGCTTCGGTGGGAGAAAAATAATAATTAAAAGAGCTATTTTTAATGCTACCCAGTGGGAGAGAGAGAAAATCCAGCACTCACTTCTCCTGGTTGCAGCATGATAGCAAGGCTTCAGGTCTGCTAGGCAACTTCTTACCATCCCCGCTTTGGGATTGCTCTATTCATTAAAAAAAAAAAAGGCTAGAAAGTGTCATGAGACTTCTTGCATTTGAACACTTTCAATAAATTTCATCCCTCCCCTGCTCAAAATGGTGAAATGCCTCTGTTCGCAGATGGAAGTAGCATTTTTAATTTCACTTCTAAGCTTCCATCCACTGGTAAAGCTGCAAGATTACTAGACAGACAAAGCACCTGCAACATCCCATTCTTTTGAGCACCCCTTTCTCCCCTCTTTAAAGTATCTTTACAGAGATGTCTCACTTTCCCAGGTTCTTCTCCACACAGGTGGTGGTTTAAACCATACATCTCCTTCTATATATCATGTTGCAATGCGTCATGCTCCTAGAGCTTTGGGCTCTTTTTAAAATTACATTTTACACATCAGTAAACTTGTAATGCAGGAACTGCTTTTTTAGTGTTATTTATATCCCTGTATTGCAAAAGAATTTGTCAGGGAATAATATGAATGTTATTTATCTGATGGCTCTTCTTTATTGACTGCTACATTTCACATCCTTCAGTACTTTTTGGCAGAGGAGTAAATAACAGTGCTATTAACCTCTAACACCAGTATAAAAATAGACAGTTATTAAGGGGTAAATATTACTTTGATGATTATTGCCCCAGTCTGCTTTCCCTGTAATAAATAAGATTTCTTTGTGGGACTGTACAACCCCACATTTTTTTTTAAAAAAAGTTATATACAACAGTTTTGAATAGTTAGTTCAAACAGTTGGGGTTTTTTGTTGGTTTTTGGTGGCTGGTATGTATGTATAAGACAATATTTCATGGTCTGTTAGACTAACACCAAGGTGGAAGGAATAATAACAGGAAAACCATACAATTATAGTGACTTGTGCCCTGGGATTTCCTAGGCTGATCTGGTATAAAAGCTAGCATAGATGGTCTTACATTTAATAGATACTATTTTTTAACAGCTATAATTACCTGGGTTTTTAAAGCATGTCCTGTTCTAGCAAGTTCCACTTGATACTACATGCCATAATTTCCATTGAGTATAATGAAATTTACTTCCAGGTCCATGTGCATAGGACTGTAGTTAGGTAAGTCCTACTTTTAGTGAGATTGCCCTCCTAGATTGGTGCTGTAGCCTATGTAAGAAGCTATCAGCACCACTAGAATATATGACTGAGGCCTCTAAGTGGACATCACTTGCTCCCAACATGTATTCTTGGAGATGCATCATGGAGAGGAGAGAGCAAAGACCACTGCTGTTCATGGTGAGATTTGAACCCAGGACTAAGATTCTACCATATATAAACTTCCTGCCAATAAAGCTTCTTTAGCATCCTATGAAACCAAAGACTTTCTTAGCCATGTGAAGTCCAAATTCCCTGAAGAAGTAATATTTCATCACATGGGGGAAACCAATACAATTTCCATTTCTGTTATTGTGGAAAATTTGTCTACAAGAATAATTAGCATTTGATCCCCTGAAATCTCAATATCTGTCACTGAACATGCCTTTTTTTGACCATATTCCCCATATACTTTTTGAAAGAGTTACACAGACACTACCATAGAACAGATTAGTAGATTAAGTGGGCAGTTTTCCCCTGCTAAAATTGTCCTAATCAACTGCTTTAAAATTCAGTACTTCCTGGTCTTCCATGTTTGTTCATTTTACTCCCTTTTCCCCTTAACCACTGACTCTGTGGTTAGTACATATCAGATCAATGGTGGGTCAAATCACCCAGTTTCTCCTGCTCCTAGAGGATATTCTCAAAGCATTATCTACCAGTAATAATTATTCATTATCCCATTTGTACTGCTTCTTACATTATCATGGTACCTAAATACTGTGGCGTCACTAAGGCTGGTGTAACCTCTTGCGGTTTGGCCTCTCCACACCCCTTAATTGTCGCCACTGCCTAAATACTATTGGGTTGAATCATAGAGTACAGTTGTCCCTTCACATTCGCTGGGGTTTGGTTCCAGGACCCCCCGTGAATACCCAAATCCGTGAATACTCAAGTCCCATTATATGCAATGGCAGAGCAAAATGGTGTCCCTTATATAAGATGGCAAAATCAAGGTTTACTATTAGGATTGTTATTTTTTTAAGAATATTTTTCAAGCCGTGAATACTCAAATCCGTGAATGTCAAATCCGTGAATGTGGAGGGACAACTGTACTTCTGGTCTGATCTTTGACAACTTTCAAAGGAACTGTTTATACCATTTCACACCTAGGAGATTATCAGATGCTAGAAAAAAACCCAAGGAGATTCGACATCGCACATGTTCTTCTGCTGTGCTTGCTCCAGTCTCCCTCTGTGCTGGAGTGATTAAAAAGGTGCCACTTTTCATTAGCAGAAACCTTTAAAGCATCTGATAATCTGCCTAGTATGAGTGTGTCTGATGATGTTTCATTCAGAGGTTGGAAAAGTTACTTTTCGAAGGACAGCCCCTGCAAGCTCTGGTTTTAGTCTGCTGTTGCTAATGGTTTCTGTGGTGCTGGCTTTGCTTCTGCCATTTGCTTGTTTAATTTTTTATTTTAATTTAATTTTTGCATGATCTATGGTTTTTTATTTGTATATCCCCTTTTATTTGACCTTTGGACATTATCAGACTAGTGTCTAAAAACACTGTAGTTCTGCAAATGAAGATAGCGGGAACATCACAGCATTATAACACTTATTATCACATGTAGCTGTAATCACGCAAAAGAAGCGCCATGGGATTATTAAATGACTACCACTGGTGCTTTAAGAATGGAAATTTAGTTCTGTAGTTTTGCATGGCCAAGATTTTGATGATTCTCACAAGAAAACACAAGCGTGCTTAAAACTCCACAAACCCCTTAATTTACAAAGTAAATAAACACATAAACATTGAAACAAACCTAAAAACATGGAGACAAAGGGGGTAGTTCATAAAAAGAATGTCCTGTGCTTTGTTTTCACATTCTCACCCAGATATTTTCTTGCTGAGGACTGCCCATTCATGCTATAATCTCACAATTACAATGCGACATGGCTTTGCACACAGTCAATACCACGAAAAAAGTGCTGTTGACAATCTATTGATGGCTTGTCTTGTGAATTGCAAATAACACCTTTTTGCAGCTGGAGAACAAAGTAAGAACACGAAGATGACAACAACGTGTGATAATCGGGCCCATTCATGCTACCCTGATGTCATAATCCCATGATTTTTGCCGCATCTGATTATGCCCTTTGTTGTGGTGGTGGTGGTGGGCCTTCGAGTTGGTTCCAATCTATGGTGACCCTAAGGTGAACCTATCACAAGGTTTTCTTGGTAAGGTTTGTTCAGAGGGGGTTTGCCATTGACTTCTTCTGAGGCTGAGATAGTGTGACTTGCCCAAGGTCACTCAGTGGGTCTCCATGGTGGAGCAGTGATTTGAACCCTGGTCTCCTAGAGTTCTACTTCAACACTCAAACCACTGCACCATGCTGGCTCTTATTTGGTGATCTCAGAGAAAAATAGAAGATGACAGCTGAAACAAATAAGCAAACAAACAGTATAATGTATATTATAAAATTACAGTAATAAAAATATATTTTAAAAAATAAGCAAACAAACAGTATAATGTATATTATAAAATTACAGTAATAAAAATATATTTAAAAAAATAAGCAAACAAACAGAATGGGCGTTCAGCTTTTTAGTCAACGCATTTTCACCTCTGTGCATCATTCTGTGAGGTCAGTCCCAGTTCTTTCAGCACCTTGAGATGCACAGCAGCCAGAGTTCCATCCAACCTCCTCTGCTTCCACCCTGATGTCGCCTAGATGTGTCAGACTCCACCATCACATCTAAAGGTCACCTAGTTGGGAAGGTTGCCTTCTCACTGTCTGTCTCTCCCCATCTGAAGACCGCTACCTGACTGAGAGAGTCCCTTTGGCTCTCCAGGCTTCCACATTAAAGAGCATGGGTAGAATTCCATGCTAGCGGGAGAACAGTTGCACAAGCGGTTGAATTTTTTTCAGAGGTTATGTAAGTATGGGCCTCAGTGAAGCCGGTCATTCCATACACCACAATCCTCTCACTTTTAACTTGATGAATGGGGAGCAGTGGTGGCTGGTGGCTCCCATGTCAGCGAGTTGATGAATCCATTCCAGGCTTTAAATAACATTAAAGGATAGAGGGGATCCCCGCTTGGGAGAAGAGAGTTCAGCACCTCGGATAAACTTCTTTAAAGTCTAAAGGAAAACATGGAGTGGATTCCCCACCTTACTGACATGGAAGCCACCGGCTGCCATTGGTGAGGACCTAAATGACCATTGCACAATCAGCTGCTCAACTGACATACACTTATGTTACAGTAATAGTGTATAGATGCCTATGTCTCTGAAGGTGCATCTACACTATAGAAATAATGCAGTTTGACACCACTTTAAGTGTTGTCGGTCCATCCTATGGAATCCTGGGATTTGTAGTTTTGTAAGGCACTAGTACTCTTTGGCAGAGAAGGCTAAAGACCTTGTAAAATGACAAATCTCAGGGTACCATAGGATAGAGCTACAGTACTTAAACTGGTGTCAAATGGCATTATTTCTGTCAGGGTACTGGGACATACAGTAGTTAGATTTATTTTGTGAAGAGCTCTGATGTAGCAAATAGTTTAGTTTGCACAGATCTGCAGAACTAGCTGACAGTTGCAAATGTATCAATGTTGATGAGCTCTGAGCTGGTGCAGAGCTCACTGGGGGGAGGTGCTAGGAACTCTGCAGAGCTGGGTAGTTTAGTTTGTCATCTTATGAAGATGAACTAAGAAGTTCTGTTTTGAATCTTGAAGTGTGAAGATGTTTTTTCTTCTGTGGATGCTGTTATATACTGTAAATAGTCTTTATTATGTTCCAGTAAAGAACAAGAAGATTTTAGACATAAGCCTGTGTCTTTGCCTTTGTTCTGATGCCTGAAGAAATGTTTACTCTGCTACCATTTTATGCTGCCTGGACCTTTTGAAGAGGTTCCCAGTGTGCACTATCACCTGACAATTTCTACAGTGTAGATGCACATTTAGGTAAGTGCTGAACACTGGAACAAAAAGTTTCAGCATATTACAGTTTCACATACAAACTATATGGGTATTTGTTTACTTGACCCTCTGCCATGCACTAAGTGGCAGTTTTAAAAAGGATGGCTAAATAGTGAAAGAACTGAAAGCACATACAAGAAACATTCTAGATAGTTATGTAGGAAGCTAGATTTGGGTTTAGTAGTACTTGCTATATCATATACAATAGCAGTAAATGATATCTGCATCATATACAAGCAAGCAGATAAGCAAATGTAAATACAGTACTGGTTTCGGTCTGTATGCAAGCCTGTGTAATAAGGTTAGACTTATTATGGACTAAATTGCCATAAATCTGACTGTCTGTCTTATTAGTCATGACTAATAAGAACATATGTGCTTCATATTCTTCTCCCCTGAGAGGTTATCTTGAAGATTCGTTGTCTTAACTGATTAATTATAAGTGTACAAAGCCTATTCAGTATTTGAATCCACTTAACAAGTCAATGTTCAATAGATGTGCAGCTTTATAGCTATTAAAACAGATTTGCTATGGTGTTGCGTTGTGTTTTGTGTGTGTGCGTGTTTATTGAACTTTTCAACTCAATAAAATAGCTGTTACCCTTCCAAATTCATTATTCAAGGAAGAAGATGGAGATTCCATAAGGTGTGCTCATTTCTGGAAGTAACCAATACAAGAAAATGATAAGGATATGTTGGAAAATGAGATAGCACAATGACTCAGAATTTTGTTTGGTATATAAATAGAACACACACACACAGAGAATATATGTTTTAGCTGTAGTGGCTCATGGGGTCAAAATGCCAGGACCTCTTGATTAACAGGGACAATTATGTGTTTTGCCTCCTCCAGCAGGCTTGCTTTCCCTCTGAACTTAGAGGAGGCTGGATTTTCAAAGCAACAGTATTTTGTTCTGGGCTGTCCCTGCTGCAATGCAAGGATGGGCAACTAAGGAGATTTTCACACCAGCTATTTGTTCCGTTGCAGGCATGGAACAGGGTCGCTGAAAGATTTCTCTTTCAGACAATGTTCACCCCTTCCGTGCCCTCAACGTGACTATTCTGTTTTCTCCTCATGAAATTTCAATCATGGGAAGAAGTCATTAATGACCACCCGTTCCGTTTCTGCCACAGAATCACGGGTGGTCTGAAAGGTGTCCCATTCCTCTCCCGTGATGAAAGCTATGGTGGGGAGGTCTGTTCTGGACACTTCCAGGCAGGAACGGGACACCCAGGTAAGTGGCACCCTTCCCCCCACCTCCCAGGGTTACTTGTATTTTTAATAGGTTTTTTTTTTTTGTACTTTGTTTTTGGTTTTGACGTTTGGGGGGTATTTTTGAATTTCCCCCTTGGCTGTTCTTTCATGAGAACAAGCGGGATTTGGCTTCACTGCTGTAAAAGCAGCTTTACGGCAGCTGCATTTACAGCAGTGAAGCCGAGGGGAGAGGGAAGATGTGCCTGCTGCGGGATTAAGGTACGTGTGCAAACATTTTCCTTAATCCCATAGCAGGGACAGAGGAGGGGCTTGCAGAGCAGAAAGGTGGCATTTGGCCCTTTTGTGAAAATCTCCTAAGACCCATAGGTTTGCAAAAGACCTGCCTGGGGAAGTGATGAAAACTACTAGAACATACATTTTGGTATGGAACAAGGCAGCTACCTTCATTTTCCTTTAGGGTAGGGGTGAGAGCCTTGGGGCCTTATGCAGCCCCCAAGACTATTTTTGCATGGCTTGACCCCTCTAAATTTCCCAAACCTGGTAAAAAATGAGGGTGAATTACCTCTCCTGAAAGACCAGGAAAGGCAATTTACCTTTTCAATAGGTTGCAGGAGCACCTCCACTGTTTAACATTTTGAAAACCTTGTTTTTCCAAACCAGACTGAACTTCTAGCATTTGGGGCCCTCTGTGCAGATAAGAGGATTCTGGGCGAGAAAATGTAGGGCATGGCTAAGTGATCCCCTGTTTTTAAAATGTGTGGCCACACCACTGGGTCTAGGCCTCGGGTGTAGACTTTTAAGAGTTCAGCTTCCATATGGAGTTGTCATCACCCATGTCTCCTTTGTTCCTGGTTTTCCCTGCTGCCCCAGAAGTTCCTGTTCAAGAAGGATATTGACAAGCTGGAACATGTGCAAAGGAGAGTGACCAAAATGGTGAAAGATCTGGAAGCCATACCTTATGAGGAGTGGCTTAGGGAGCTGGGTATGTTTAACTTGGAGAAGACAAGATTAAGAGGTGACATGATAGCCATCTTTATATACTTGAAAGGATGTCATATTGAAGAGGGAGTAAGCTTGTTTTCTGCTGCTCCAGAGACCAGGGTCAGTGTGGAACAATAGTTTAAGTGTTGGGCTACAACTCCAGGAGACCAGGGTTTGAATACCCACTAAGCCAGAGAAACCTTAATTGTATCCCCAACACTGATTTGGCAACTAGTCTAGCTCTTTTGACGTTCATACTAAAACTCAGAGTGGATTCATCACACCCTGATATGAAAACTAGCAGCTGCCTCTGCTGAGCAGGCATATAGATAATCTGGTCAAAGTCTTCTCCATGGGGGTGAGACACATTGGATATCACCTATTAGTTCTAAATATGTGTTTGTCCATTTAAGAGCAAGCCAGCACAGTGTAGTCATTCGAGTGTTGGACTAGGATTCTGGGAAACTAGGGTTGACTCTGCACTAAACTTCTGGGTTCCCTTGGGCAATCACTCTCTAAGCCTAAGAGAAAGACAATGGCAGATGTCTGAATAACTCTTGCCAAGAAACCTCTATGATAGGATTAAGTCAGAGCTGGCCTGAAGGCATGTAATGACATCAACAAACAACTGAGTTTATTGGGTTGAAACTTATACTGATTTGATAATGATATTGTTAGGTTGGCTCCAGATTTAGACATTTGAAACTAGGCTGGCAAAAGCAAGGAGGGTGCATGTATGCCATGAGAAACATCTACTTCTCCTTGAGCAGTAAGTAGTACACTGACATGCTCTGTAGTGGCATGAGAAATTCTCAGTTCCACTTGTGGCAAACTAATTGGATGGTCCATTCATTGCTAGTGAAGAGCCACAGGGAGAAAGAAAGAAAAAAATGCCATGCCCTGCTTCCAGAACTTGGTAATAGACCCTGACTCAGAGACTGAAGCACTGGACATGCCAGGACCTGCTGAACCAGAGCAGGAGGATGTTCCAGAGCCACAGGCCTCAGACACAGACAGTAGTGCAGTACCAGCTCTGGCAGAGGGTCCTGCCTCTTCAAATACAGAGGACAACTTACTTATACCTCCTTCTCAGCGTGGAGACAACAAAAGGAGGACTTGAGGAGGTCTCAGCATATTTATAACAAGCAGCAATTAGCTAAGCAGCACCTGCATTAGATGCTGAGCTACAAACACGCAGCCCTGACTTCCAACCATTGTGGAGATTATCTGACTTAACTGGTGAATTGTCATGTTTCTGCTCACTGTGTTTGACCTGGACTGTGTTTGTTACTCTGAACTCTGCCTGACTTGGATTCTACTGGACTACTTTGAACTCTGTTTGCTGGACCTATTCCTTGTTATTTGGATTTTGCTTACGAACTCATATTTGCTTGCTAGTAAAGTAAATGTCTGACTTCATGCTGCCTTGATTCCTTTGCCTGTAATTAGCTTGACTATGCTGTGCCTCTGCTATCAGCTGTGTAGTAATCAGCCTTTGGCTGGTTGCCCGGACAGTGTTTGGAGAGAAAGAGAAAGTCATCTAATTAGGGCAGCCATGTGTACTCCACTGCACACAACTACTTCAGAAAGTTGTATAATGATGTACAATATACAGCAGCTACAAATAAGGCCCTAACTTTTCCAGTTGCAAAACAGCACTGATTTCTGCGTACATCCCATAGAAAATCCTACATAGATTTTTGGAACAAAAGCACTGGCTTTTCTACATTTTACAATTCAAGACGAAGAGATATTTAATGTACTGTACTTTGATATATCTTGATTCTTCAGGCTAGTGAATTATGTTTGGTTTATCTTAGTGATCAAAGAAAAATGTAAACAAAAGTCAGGTGATAATTAAAAAGCAGAAACTAGAAAATTCTACATGGTGGAATTCAGTTAAATTTTCAGGTTTGTCTTCCTGGAATATTAATTCAAAAACAGTGTAGATTAAGGAAGGAAAAGGGGTCAAATTAATTTGAAAAACTGCCTATAGAATAAGTGAGCCACGGATTTTTCTGACAATGGTGATGACTGGTTGGTGGAAATGACAGTCTGTCATCCACTGATTCACCCAATTAAAAGGATGCACAACAGTTGCCTTTGCCCTCTCTGGTTCCCATCAACATTAAGATATATCTCACTAATACATTTTTTTGGTTAGTCATTTTTATTGCCCTATGAATATTTTCTGAACAAGGATTTAAGGTATATGGAATATGTTATAATTACCTCATCTTTCCTGACCATCGTCCTGCTATGAGGATTGTGCTATGTTGACAAAGCCAATTCGTCTAATGAAGAGTAATTGCAAGGAATGCCAAAAGAAATGCTACTTGGATTTCTCTGTTGTAAAATTTCAATCTCATTCTCTGCATCATTTTATCATTATATTTACATAATATAATCTCCACTTAATTCTCAAAATACGATGTTAATTGTACTGATACAGTCTACTTCATCTTAAGAACTTTGCAAAATAACATTTTGTTCTAATAGATAACATTATGCTAAGAGAACAATTTGTTTTAGATAGCCCCTTGCAATTTTTAAAGTTTGCATTTATCAGAATCAATACAGAAAGGTAGTAAGACATGCAATAAAAATATATCATTTATATCTTCCTGCATTTAAATATATTAACCATATCTAAATGAGACATTTATTAAGATCCAGATATTTATTTCACACTCAGGATTTTAAAAGGCTGCAATATCAGCACTATGGAAATCAGCGATTTTTGCTAGTTTTACCTAGTGCAGTAGAGTCAGCTGAGCAGAAACTCAAAAGGGACTTTGAGATTCTGAATTTAGGATTCAATTTCTTCAAGCATGGTGCCTTAAACCCTGTCAAATATTGGCTCAGGTTGTAAAGATACTGCATTCTGGGCATGATCTTGCCCCCATCTTTTCCCTATTATTTTACAGCTTCTTTAGTGAAGATAGATCAATTTCCCTTGGGTGCATCCCGATTAAGTTCAAAACAAGTTGGCTGAGCCAATATGGCCAATAGCCAAGTCATGTCTAACCAAAATCATGTCATCTTCAATGGGAGTAAAATGCATACCCTCCAATATTTCACAGATCAAAACCTGGACAGGTGTCACCAAGCAACCTTAGAGTGTGATCAAGATAGCAAAAGTTATTAATAAAGAAGAACACGCAAGCAGGGAGAGACTGCAGCAATGGGCTTTTTTGTCTGAACCTACTGGTAAGGGCATGATTCCTCTCCTCTGCCCGCTTCTAACTGCAAAATACTTTTGTACCTTCATCTCAGTTTGCAACAATTGAAATAAACTGATGGCACACGTGGACAGTAAGAAGAGGAGAAAGAAGCTGGGACATTTTAATAGCAGCTGAAAGACTGGAATGAAAGATAATTAATTGGGACTGTCTGCCAAATTTGGACAGGTGGAGGGTATGTTATTCTCAGAGCTGTCTGTCTGTGTTACTGTGTGCTCAGCTCCTCCCATCTCATCACTCTGGCGGTCTGCTGTGTGACCCTCAGCAACAAGCCTGAGTATTCCTTTGCTGTACTAACCTCTGCTCTCCAGACAGGTAAAGTATAGCCCATCATCTCCAAAATCTATTCCTCAGTCTATCCAAATACTTCCTCCTATTTTTTTGTTAGCCTTGTGTGACAGCGTGAAGCATGAGTGCACGTGTGAGTAGTCCAGTTATTATTTTCCAATAAAAACCATTTTTATTTCATTTTGGCTTGGAGCTCCTCAGTTAATACTGATATACACAGGTATAAAGATCCCGAAGTTACCCAACCTCTCGCAACCATACCTTTGAGCAAATTAAAATTCCCCAATATAATATCATAACTCAGAAGTCACAAGTGGCCCCAGTAATTTGGGTAACACACTGCCCATTTGCTGCTCTGGCTGAGGCTTGTGGGAGTTGATGTCCAAAACACTCAGAGGGCTAATATTTCAGAATCACTGCTTCCTGATCCAGCATCTAAAATCCTCTCCTGCCTTATCAATATAAAGCTTAGAGAAACTTTGTGCCTTACCTTCAAAGGTGCCTGTGAGTTCTGTACTGGATAGAGGCAGTTTTGACTTATGAGTGGGTGGGATTGTTTGTATTTTCAAAACTGAGAATGGAAATGTATGGACTTTTGTTGCTTTTCCTGTTTCTAGAAAGCTTAGGGACCACCAGGATGAAACCTAATACCTGATGAGCACAATTTGAGCATCTGGAAACTCTGCCTCCCATTATTTCTTAAGACAATATGCAGTCTATGATATGTCTTTAGGATAAATCATAACCTACACACCTTTCCCTTGTGCCTTTTGTAATTACATGCCTGAAGAAGGAACCTGGAGAACTTGGAAGATTGCGTATATTTTTGCATCATTTTGGCTGGCCTGATAAAGGTGTTGCTACAACATGGACTTTGGAATTTGCCTTGATTAAGAAAGCTGTCAAGATCTGAATATATATATATATAAAATACTCAGTTGCCATTTTCTCCCATTTTTGGAGTGCGGAGAAGGTAAATCACATTGTGCTGTTTAACTACATCCTGTATCTGCTAGACTCTTATTATTTTTCCTCCTGAAAACGAAATCTTTCTCATTTTGTTTAACAAAACATCAAAACGATGTTCACCGAAGAGGATAATCCTTGTTCCCAGAAGCTCTGCTGTACATATTTCTTCTTAACAAGAGATGTACTCTTTTCTCTTTTTCCTTGGCCCAAGAAAATACTGTACATGGCTTTTAATTCCCTCAACACATTTTTAAATTACACCACAAAATACTCAAGACATTGTTGGGGGAACAGTCCATTATGTGGGAGCTTTCTCTACTTCTAATAGAAACAGCTATTCTTATCCTGTTTACTTGACATGCAGGCTAAATGAGGTCTTTTTCTTAACACATTGCATTCATTGTTAAGCTCCAGAGCTTCCTCCAAGAAAAGGTTAGTAAGAAAAAGCAACATATAGAAGTAGATTAACATACCTTTGTTAATATAAGCCTACAGACATTTTTCTTCTTTCTTTTGTGTATCCAGCTTTCTTAGTTCTTTGGAGATTATCAGACACATCCAAAAAACACAACAGAAGCAGACAAGGATGAGTTACTGTCCCACGAATGGGTCCTGGTTTCAGATGTCTTCGTCATCCTCACGTGCTGTGCCTGTACTGCAGCCACGAATAAGGCATCACTTTCAATTGATGGGGCAGTCCCATCAATGAAAGTGACCCCTTACTTGTGGCTGCAGCACAGGCTGTTCACGGGACAGTAATGTTGTCCTCGCATGCTCTTGTTGTATTGTTGTTGTTGTTGTTGTTGTTGTTGTTGTTTGCCATGTCTGATAATCTCCTGTGTGTTCTGGTTATTTATTTCTTATTTTTAAAAATTCACTTTTTGTTCAGACTTCACCCTTTCTTCAAGGAGCTTAAGGTGACACAAATGGCTTGGCTCACTTTATTTCCACAACAACCCTTCAAGGTGGGCTGAGATATATTGGAAGGCCTTGGGAGAGTCACAGAACCTCATGAGTAAGTGGGGATCTGAACCTGATTCCTGAAACATCTGGGGACCGAGAGGTACACATCTCTTTCCTTTAAGTAGAACTCCTTGTCATATGACCGGCACAGTGATGTTGTTATATACAGTACTTCTATGTAACAACCACATTTGGAATAGTTCTATCTCTTCCATTTCAAAAGAATTACCTTTCCAGTGAGAAAGCATATAAACATTTGGGTCTTGTCTGCCTTGGCCAGAATACTGCCTTGACCAGAATAATTGGCCCCGGATTCCCCTGTTACCTTGCATTCCATGGTGGGAACAGGCAGCTGTCTGCACACATGTGCTGCATCATATCGGCAGGCAACTCTGCCACTGCCATTATGCTCTCTGAAGCCAGAAATGAGGCTCTCAGCCTTGATCACATGCTGGGGGTCTTGCTGTGACCTTAGAGAGCATGATGCTGATGCATGATATCAGCGGCGGCAGCAGCAGAGGCACGTGCCAATACTGTGCAGCGTGTGCATGCAGAGTACTGCCTGTTTCCACCACAGAACGCTCTGGTTTTCCCCTCAGGATGGGTTTTGCCAGCTATTTTTAAAAGCCATTTTAAGGAGGGGTTTGCCCCAGTTTATAGTCGGAACTGCCTGTACATCATCTGGCAGTTTAGACTAGAATCAGGGCCAAAACCCTGTGTTGTCCAAACAGCTGGGCATGGGAGTGGGGGGAGGCTGTTTCATTCAGCCTATGTAGACAGGACCTGGGAGTGTTAAAGGATGGGATGTGGCAGAAAAAAAAATGGATTGAAAGAAATATATCTACCAACTTTCAGCAACTCTACATGCATCTGTAGGTAGACTGCCACCAAAATCCATGGCTCAATAAATATGTGAATAATTTGTACCATGCTACAACACTCTGTTGTTTTAGTTATAAATAGCCCACTGGGCCCTTCTGGCTTATTCTAAAGGAATGAATGTATATTGTTTAAAATCATAGTTTATAATAAACACCAATTACAATCTCTGATCATGTCTGGTCCCTCTAATGCAGGGTTTGGCAAGCCCTGGGAGTCTGGTGGCCATTTTCCCAGCCTGCAGGGATCAATTTTGGGCCATACCAGCTCTTCCCAAATGAAGCTGGAAGTGACTGGATCTCAGTTTCTGGTTTAGCAACTCCTTCTTTTGATGGTTCTTTGGGGGAGAACAATTCAGGAAGGAGAGGGGCTTGGGAAGGAAAAATAAGACTCTTACAGTCTTCTGGGAGCAGTAAGACTCACTTTTTTTGGGGGGGGAAATCTGCATGGAGGGACATTGATGGGGTCCAGGAGAGGCCCTCAAGGCTGATATTGTAATCCAGGGCCCACAAAAATGGCCTGGAAAACCCCATATGCCATTGGGCCACATTATCCCCACCCCTGTACATTTCTGGACAAATGCCCTTTCCCTGCAGCTATAGTGATCTTTGGAAGATTGACATTCCTGCTCTTGCACTGCCAGTGTTGAAGAAGTATTCAGCTGCCAATCTAGGTGGCTCTTCTTCATGGAATAGCAGGGGATCTCCATCTTTTTTCTTCACCCAGGCAGCAAAATATCTTAGGCCAGCCTCGCCTATCTTCATTGCAAGCTTGGCATCAAGGTAAGCTTACAATTCAGTCAATTCAATGTTTGAAGCAGATGAGCAAATTCATATGCAGGCAAGTCTTTGGCCACAAGCTCTAGTAGAACACCAAAGTGATGAGGGAGACCACAGCAGCTTAACTGACAACCTTGACTTCTGTAAGGGGTTGTTGAAATGGTCAAAATAATCCTCATAGAAGATTCTGGAAAGATTAGGTAAGGGATAATGGCTCTGGTGAAGGGGAGCACTGAGGTGGGTGGGGGTAGGGGAATTAATATTCTTGAAAAGAATCATAGTAAAGAATTTATGTTAACTTTTGAAATTGGTTAATAGAAAGATTGTGATGTTTATGGTAATATTATGTGTTTTACTAAATAAGTATTGATTGGATACTATAATGTATGATTATAAAATTAATAACATTTTAAAAACAAAAACAAAATAATGCTCATAGAAATTGCACAGAAGGCGATCTGTCTAAATGGACATTCACATTGACACATCTTATTTGGAAGGTGGGTAGCCAAATCCACCGTAAACTGCATCAGGGAAGCCTTTGGGGCTTTTCTCAGAGTTTTTAAAAAGCTGCATCGGGGATGCAAATGTCCGATCCTTAAGACAGTCGCATTCGCAATTCTGCACCGAGGCAGCACAAACTGATTGGCTGAACGAGCACAAGGGAGGGGGGCTTGAAACAGGGAAAGTGTCTGCTGCTGTCATGTTGGATTTTTGGTTAAGTGAGAGATCAGTAAGGTGATAAAATGGTGATCTTTTCCTCTCTTTTCTTCTTCTTTTTTCTTTTGTAAATATGAAGTATCACCTGTGCACACCATGGTAATTTTTTAAAAAATTGGCAGCAGCAGATTTAAAAATGCGAGTAATCCACTTGCAGTCGCCATATTGGCTAGGGAGTATGCAAAGTTTAAGGAGGGGGTCTATTAAGCATTAAGACAGGTCGCAATGCTGTGAACTGCTATTTCTTCAGAACAATCTATTTTTCCCTGTCATATAGACAACCCTAAGAATCTGAAGGCTGTCCTTTGACTCGAACCTGTTGATCAGTTCGTCTTCATGTGTTCCCTTCCCAAAGCTCAGCTGTATTTCCCCACTTGTGAAATATTCTACTTCAGGACACCTTTGGCACTTAACTTGAACATGTCTTAACACAAGGCAAAGATTTCTTTATTTTTTTTCTAGCCTTTTGTTATGCTATTTATTTGTCACTTTTGCCATGCTGTTTAGTTGTTGTGAGTCAGTGTGATATAGTGGTTTGAGTGTTGGACTAGGACTGTGGGGGCTTGTGTAGACCTCCCAGAATATGTCAGCTTCCTGCTGGCATATTCTGGTCCTGGATCTGGCCCATTTCCTCCATGTTACTGTGCCAAAATGGGAGGGAGTCTGCATGCACATGCTGGCCTGTACCGGTGGGTGCTTCCCCCACTGTCTCACCTCACTCCCTCTGAAGCCAGGAAGGAAGCTCTCAGCATGTGATCAAGGCTGGTCACATGCCAGGGGCCTTGATCACATGCTGGGGGCCTCCTTCCTGGCTTCAGAGAGACTCCAGAGTCATTGGTGTCAGTGTCCGGCTATATGGGGCAGTGTGCAAGTACAGATGCTGTGTTCCTGCACTAGCCCAATCTGGGTTTTCCCCACATAACATTGGTTTTCCTGGGTATTTAAGTAAAATGTTGTAAATGGCTTTCCCCTAGCTTCTGCCCATCCTTGCCTTGGACGTTGTCAGGACTGCACAGAGGTGAAATGGGGCAAGAGCCCTGCATCATTTGGACTTCAGGGCTCCAAGATGGGAGCAAGATGGGGTAAATAGCTGGTCTAGACAAGCCCTGGGGGAACAGTGTTCAAATTCCCTCTCAACCATAGTAACCTACTGGGTGACCTTGGGCAAGTCACACTCTCTCGGCCTCAGAGGAAGTCAATGGCAAATCTCCTGTAAACAAGTCTTGCCAAGAAATCCCTGCACTAGGCTTGCCATAAGTCAGAGTCAATTTGAAGGCATATAATGACAACAACCTTTATCTTTACCCTTTTTTATAGTATTGTTTTAAACCTGCTTTTTGTAAGCTGCCCTGGAAGTGTTTTCAAAAGGTTTAATCCATGAAAAACAAATCAGTCTCTTGAGAAGCTATGATAAGATGGAGGAACTAAAGGCCATGCTGCACTTCTTGGTACTAAGATCTCCTGTCCTGCTGGCTTTGTCCCTGCAAAATGACAATCTCCTCCTCCTTGCTCCGATTTTTGAGCAAACCTAACAACAATCCTTGAAAACCAACACTGTGCTATACTAGGCTGCAACTGTGAAAAGCACACAGGCTCTAAATCTGTATTGTATTTTCCTTTTGCACTCTAGTGAACTAGACCAAATCCTTCACTATCCGTGCCCATGAAATTTCAAAAGGGGTTCACTCTGGATGTTGACATGAATTTTGCCAGTCAAACCCATTCCTAATATATGGATATATGTATGTAAAATGCAGATGCATCACTGGCATGATCCACATGAGCAGCATCACATCTCTAGCTGACAGTTTAATGAGACATTCTGAATTTTACCTAAGGCATCCTCACCAGTAGGAATCCTGTTAGATTTACAAGTGTCCATCTGTTAAAATTCTCTAGGGTCATTACAGATGCTGCACTGTTTGTTGGGTTTTGACCTCCTTTGCTGTGATTGTTCAATTAGTTCTGTTATGTTTTGTGAGCACTTAGAGAACATAGTGTATATGTTATAGCACGCACGCACACACACCATTTTTGAAGGTTCAGCTATTAAAATGTGAGCTGGTATCTAGGGAGAAAACCCTCTTGTCTTTATGAAAACACGAAGTGAAATTTTAATCATACCAACCCCTTCTTATTATCTTTCTGAGGTTGCTCATTCAGTGCATGGGCTCACTGGGGACTTAGCAGGTATTCTTCTCTCATGCATTTCACATAATCAAGTGGGTACAGAGAATAACCATGTTGAAGAAAGGCAATAAACAAGCAAAAATGCAAGGCGTCATCTTTGCTGGGATTGGACAACTTGTGACCTTCCATCTGATTTGGACTACAACTGCTGTGAGCCCTAACCACATTATATGTATGTGTGCATGGGTATGTGTGATAGGAGTTCCAGTCCAACAATATCTGGAGGGCCACAAGCAGCTCACCCAATCCAAGTCAACATCCTATGTCTAATTCCACAGGTCTAAAGGAACTATTATCCAAATGGAGACCACCAATGTATAAGTCTGTAGGATGCCATTAGTTCTTCTCATGTTCATATCAAGTAATATTCTTGTCTCATGCAAACTACTCTATAAAAGCTAAATGGGTTGGCACCTGAGTACCTAAGACATTGCTTTCTGTCTAAGGTTGCTAGGTGCCACTTGTTATAAGGGATGCCCTTTATTTGAGGGCTAGAATGCTTGTTGCTTGTAGGACTGGCAGGTGTTCCCAGTTTGAGGGTTGGAAAGCTTTTCTGTTTACATAGGACTTTTTCAGATGGGGAAAAAAAAACTTTGAAGAGGTCAGGAAAAGAACGGGGCTGTTACACAGCCCCATTTCAGACAGCCCTGTCCTCCTCTGTCCTACTCCAGACCTCCTCCTGACCTTCCCCCATGCTGTGGATGCCACTTTTCATTCACTGAGGTTTTCCGTCAATAAAAAGCGGTGCCCGCAGCACAGGGGAAGGTCGGGAGGAGGACAGAGGATGGCAGCCCCATTCTTCTCCCAACCTCCTTGGGGGTTTCCCTCCCCCGTCTGAAAAAGTTCATAGACTGAACAAGATATTTGGGTGTGTGGTCCCTTTCTAAAGACAGAAATGGGTGCATCATATAATTTATGGATGTGGACAATGTTAATTTTACAGAGGACTACATGGCTAAGTTAGCTGAAATCAACACTTTCATTTGGTATTTCATTCGATATTAACAAACTTTTTGTTAATAGTGACTTCCTGACTGTCAACCCTACATGTCACACATTTTGACTATCTCTTACTGCTATTTTGAAAACCTGCCAATACAGCTTCAGTCACATGAAACCCTATGTTTGGCATTTAAGGCTCTTCTCTCCCAGTATAATTGGGTTCAGCAAATGCTGTCAGTCTGAAGGTTGATTTTCTACCCCAAGGACCCACATGA
The DNA here is from genome assembly GCA_030847615.1 of Gambelia wislizenii. Classification (NCBI taxonomy): domain Eukaryota; kingdom Metazoa; phylum Chordata; class Lepidosauria; order Squamata; family Crotaphytidae; genus Gambelia; species Gambelia wislizenii. The sequence continues at coordinate 106,855,448 of JAUMIR010000006.1, forward strand.
GCAGCACCAGCTCCCAAAATGGGAGAGAATTAAAATAAAAACCATAACTGGCCAAGTATTCATTTCTGGGTTCATTTCTGGGTGTCCTATACCTTGTTTCAAAGCAAGGTAGTGCTTCTGGGTGCTTCTGGTAACAGAAATTGGTGTTTTGTTTTTTGCATAACCTTCCCCCCTTCCCCCCTGTTGGCATTGGGAGGGCTTGGAAGGAGCTCACACCCTGAAAAAAAAAAGGCCTTTAGGGTTACCTGGGTCCTATGGGCTGTACTTTGACCACTCCAATGTATTGGAGGCTGATCTGGCAGTGACTGACCAAGAAAGAGATTTCAAGATTGTGGTGGATAGCTCAGTGAAATGACTGACACAATGTGCGGCTACTGTGCATAAGAGGAATTCCATGTTGGGGATTATAAGGCACTGGAAATCAAACAAGTATCTAATATCCCTTCCTGAAGAATCTGTTGAGAGACTTCAGTTGAAATATCACATTTAGTTCTGGTCACTGTACCTTGAAAATTGTAGATATGGAAAAGGACTGCTCTGATGATTAAAGGGATGTAGCTGTTGATATTTTTCCTTTTTTTCTTTTTTTTTTAGAAAAATTATCAACATTTGGTGTTATCTAACTCAGGGGGGAAAAGCCATGTGAGGTGGGAACAATATTTAAATTCTGCACGGTTTGGTGAAAATGTATAGGAAGAAGTGCTTTGCTGTCTTTCTTTCATAATACCAGAAACCAGGTACATCCAGTAAAGTTGAGCTGTGGAAGATTCAAGGGAGAGAGAAAAAGGAAGCACCTCTATCTATGATGCAATTTGCTACCACAAAATGTAATTATGGGCTCAGATTAGGATGACTTTAAAAGGAAATTAACTGTTTTTTTTCCAGAGGTGCATACACTGCTATCAGCTAAGGAAGGATGTTACGAAACTAGAATGTGAAAATGTTATAATCACTGGGGATTTCAATGGGGTTATAGACGCAGCCAGAGACAAATCAGGGGATCCAAAGAAACATCACGGCAATCTTCCACTAACCGGTAAGGAGATTTTGGTAGACTTGAATCTAATTGACGCATGGCCATACAAGAAAGATAAGGAAAAAGGCTACAAATTTTACTCAGAAGTGCACAGAAGCTGGTCAAGACTCGATATGTATTGGGTGGCGAAATAAATGTGTACAAGAATTAAGGATATAGATATTTTGCCGAAAATTTTATTGGATCACAACCCATTAAAAATGACTTTAAAAATCACAAAGAAAGAATATTTATGGAAGATGAAGGAGACAATGCTATAATAGGAGAATTTTGTAGCAAAGTTAAAGAGGGAGATGAAAAGGTATTTCTAGATAAACAACACGAAAGAAACCTCTAGTAAAGTAAGATGGGATGCCTTTAAGGCAACAATGAGAGGCTTGTTCCTACAAAGAGGTGCTGAGATACAAAAACAAAGAAAAGAGAGAAGAGAGAGACTTTTGGGAGAACTGAAGTAGAAAGAAGAAACATTAAGACAGAAGCCTCAAAATGAAAAGATTCTGAGAAAAATAAAAAAATTACAAAATTAATTGAATCAAGAAATAATAGAAAGAATGGCATATAAACTAAAAAGAGTTAAGCAAAATTTCTTTGTTAACGCTAACAAAGTGGGCAGATGGCTCGTACACAGACTTAAAAGAGAATCTGACAAGAAACTAATTACAGCGATCAGAGAAGACAACAAAATATATACTTCACAGAAAGATATAATGTTAAAGTTCATACAATATTATGAAAATTTATACTCAGACAAAAGCAAAGATAAAAGTCAAGATTTGGAGATTAGAAAACATATAAAGAATAGCAATATCGGCAAGATTACAGAAGAACAACGAGAGATACTTGGAAAGTCGATAAAAAAACAAGACATATCCTTGGTAATAAAAAATTTGAAGACAGGGAAATCCCCTGGCCCAGATGGCTTCATAGCAGAGTACTATAAAACGTTTGAAGAAGATTTAATTGATCATATGCAAGAAATGTTTAATAAGATAAAGGAAGAAGGCATCCCTGAACCATGGGAAAACACAGAAATAACTATAATTTCAAAGGAAGGGAAAGACAAGACTGAGGTTGGGAATTACCATCCAATATCCCTCCTGAATGTTGATTATAAAATCTACACAACAATTCTGGCTAACAGATTGAAGGAAGTATTAAAGGAGTTCATACATTCAGACCAGAATGGCTTTCTTCCAGGTAGAACACTCGTGAATAATATAAGGCTAACCTTAAGTGTTCTGGAATATTACGGAAAAAATAACGATAAGAAGGCAGCCTTAGTATTCGCAGACGCATAAAAAGCCTTTGACAGTCTGAGATAGCGATTTATGAAAGGCATATTTGAAGAGATTGATGTAGGATCAGAATTTTATCGATGTATTGAACAGATTTACAAAAAACAAAAGGCACAAGTTCTAGTAAACGGGGAGAGATCCAAGCTAATTAACATTCAGAGAGGAACCAGACAGGGCTGCCCCTTGTCCCCCTTAGTTTTTATTCTCGCAATGGAGGTTCTAAATAGACAAATCAGAGAAGAAGAAACAATCCCGGGTTTGAGAATTAAAGGCCAAGAGTATAAATTGTTAGCTTATGCAGATGACTTACTATTAATAATACAAGATCCAATAGTAAATATGGGAAAAATATTTGAAATAATAACAGAATTCTGGAAAGTATGAGGCTTTAAAATCAATAAGGAAAAAATGGTCATATTAACCAAGAACTTAACGAATTTGGAAGAACTCAATTTAAAAGACACACTGGGCTGTAAAATAGAAACTAAAGTAAAGTATCGGGGCATATGGTTGACTAAAAGAAACAGACAATTGTATGAAAACAATTATAAAAGAACTTGGTATCAAATAAAAGAAGATCTCAAAAGATGGCAAAAATTGAACTTGTCGCTATTAGGGAAGATAGCTACGATCAAGATGAACATCCTGCCCAGAATGATGTTTCTGTTTCAGAATCTGGTTATATTAACTAATGAAAAGCCTTTTCAAGAATGGGCAAAAGATCTAAAGAACTTCATATGGAACAGACATAAACCCAGAATAAAATGGACAACTCTACTTGGTGCAAAGAATAAAGGAGGAACGGGCCTTCCAAATTTTAAGTTATACTACATGGCTTGCAGGATGAACTGGGTAAGCGAATGGATAAATTTAAGAAACGATAGAACAATAAACTTGGAATGTGGTAATCAGAAGTTTGGAATTCACGCGTATCTTTGGTACGACAGATCAAAAGCAGATAAAGAATTTGAAAATCACACGGTCAGAGGACCCCTACTGAAAATTTGGAGTAAGATAAAACAAACATTTTATACCAGCACTCTCTTATGGCTATCACCTGTGGAAGCATTTCAGGTTAGGTGGACAAAAAAAGAAGATTGGGTGACTTACAATGATCTGATAAAATGGTCTAACGGAGATTGTTGTCTAAAAACATGAGAAGAAATACAAAGCAAAGGCTATAATATGCAATGGCTGACCCACGTTCAATTAACACATAGATTCAGAGAGGACAAAACAACATACGACTTCCTAAAGGTGAGAAATGAAATAGACAAGATCATTTGCAAACAAGAAAGAGGTAAAATAGCCAAAGTTTATAAGGTATTGCTCAAAAGAGAGCTAGAAAAAGAGCTGATTACAGGTTCAACGATAAGATGGGCTAAAGATATAGGAGAGGTCATAAGAGGAGTGGGAATGTGCCTGGAATAAAACAAGTAGTTTTACAGCACACCAAGATTTGAAGGAAAATTTTCTAAAGATAGCTAATAGATGGTATCTGACACCAGCGAGATTAAGTAAAATTTATAAATTAATTAACAAGAAATGCTGGAAATGTGAAAAAGAGGTGGGGTCCTTATATCATATGTGGTGGGGTTGCCCTAAGATAAAGAGATTTTGGGAAAAAGTGCATGATGTCATACAACAGATATTTGGAATAACATTCATATTGGATCCTAAACTATATCTGTTAAATATAACAACGATATTAGAGGGACATATAGAGAAAAAATATTGGAGGGTGATGCTTTACTTAGTTACAGCTGCTAGACTAAAGATAGCTGCAGTATGGAAAGCAAAAGAGGCACCAAATATAGAAGAATGGTTAGATAAATTGATAGAGATGGAGAATAATGATAAACTGACACGGATTATAAATAATAGAAAGACAGAAGAAGTGAAAGAAGAATGGAAACATATTACTGATTATTTGTATAAAAGAGGAAGGGTTTTTTCATTAGGGAAGTTTTGAGAGAAGGTGAGGGTTCCAGAAAGTGTCAAAAACAAATGAGTACAGTATATGTAGAAAATAAATGGCAAATTATACGAAAAAGAAGAAACATACAATAAGGTATATAAGAGAGGTTTAAATGGTAATTTTGGATCAAAGATAGAAAAAGAATTAAATGGGAATAAATCCTTTGGGTTTGTAATCTAGGAAAGTCAAGACTGGGGGAGGGAAGATAAAGAAGTGTTTAGAATTAAGAACAGAAGAAATAAGTTGAATAATTCTTGATGGTATACATCATATGTATTACAATTTTGAGTATAAGAGATGACGATTTTGGATGTGTAAAAATTTATGATTCTGCACGATGTATGATTTTGCATTATGTATTAATGATCATTAGATAAATATATAATGAAAAAATAAATAAAAGGAAATTAACCACACTCAGGGATGATAAAGCTGTCTACAGCTGTTAATCATGATAGCTGTATATTATTTCCAGTAATGGCATGCCAGTCAATAACAGCTGGTAAGGAACACAAGCGGGAGCATCTTGTTTGTGGACTTCCCCTTGGCAGCTGGCTAGGACTGTGTGAACAGATTGATGGCCTACCTATTCCTTGGGTCTGATACAGTAGGACCCTTCTTTTGTTCTCTGGATTCCTACCCTCACCTCAGCATCCGAAGTTCTACGGAAGTCACCTGGAGAGAGGTGAGGCTGCTATATCTCAGAGCCTGGCCCCAAGTCTCCAGTTTTCATAGGTCATCTCCAGGCAAGAGACAAGAGTGTAAATCCTCCAGTTTTTGTAAGTTCATCTCCAAGCAAGACTGTACTCCAATCTACAGCCCAGCTATAAAAGCAGCAGCTTGCTACCATTTGCAAGATTTAATTGATTTGTTGCTGCAACTTGCAATGACTCTCCAGAGGGTCTATGTATTTCCATAGTTGGCTTCCTCCTTCTCGCCCTGTCATTGTAGTGCCAGGGTTCACACTCCGCTCTGATCTGTGTCTATCTTCTGGCTAGAAGCAAGCAGACTAGATTAAATGTTCCTTATCCCATCTCCCCAAGTGACAAGAAATAATCCCATCATTTCACTTTGCGCTGGGAACAGCCGCTTTAGCTAAGAACTTTATCATACTAGCCCAGTGATGGGCAACCTTTTGAGCTTGGTGCATCAAACTTCGCCAAAAAAACTGAGCATTACTCAGGTGGTGTGCCACTTTGAGGAAAAAACATTATTTTGCGATATTTATAATTTATATAACATAAATGTTTAATTGTTATATCTCTCTATGGCTTTTCTTCGCAAACAAAGATTCAGGAAGGACTCATCCCACGCTTTCTGCAAGTGCGCTGATGACTAAAAAGGCCAATCCAAGATAAACAAGTCCGGTTGCAGAAAGCACAGCAGAAGGTCTCCATGGGTGATGTTTCCGGGTTGTGATTCTTTCTGCTTTGTCATTTCTCTTCAAGACTTGTTCGGCGTGAGTTCTCAAATAAGGCTGCAGCATTATGGATAGTGCGTCTCCATGCCTCCCAATGTGAGGCCAGGGCGGACCATTGTTGGTGATCGATTTGGCTGAGCCTGAGATGTTGTTTCAGGGAATCCTTGTATCGCTTTTTTGGAGTGCCCCTCTTGTGCTGACCCGTGGCGAGTTCACCATAGAGTACTATTTTTGGGAGGCGATGGTCCTCCATCCTAGAAATGTGCCCTGCCCAGCGCAGCTGTGTTCTCAATATCATGGCCTCAATGCTGGTGATCCCTGCTTGCTCAAGGACAGCAACATTCATCATATAGTCAGTCCAGTGTATATTTAGGATTGTGCGTATACAGCGCTGATGAAAGCGTTCGAGGAGTCGTAAGTGTTGGCGATAGGTGACCCATGTTTCAGACCCGTAAAGGAGAATAGACAGTACAATAGCTATATACACATTGATTTTTGTGCTTCGCCTCTTTGGAAGAGACCCTTAAGGCCATACAGCAGATGAAAAACGGCAAGTCAGCTGGGATCAATGAAATTCCACCTGAAGTTTGGAAACACGGAGGTCATGTACTCCATGGTAAATTCCACAAACTCCTTGTGAATTGCTGGGAAAAAGGGGAACTGCCATCAGATCTCCAAGATGCAGTCATCATCACCCTGTACAAGAAAAAAGGAGCAAAATCTGATTGCTCAAACTATCGAGGCATAACACTGCTCTCTATTGCTGGAAAAATCCTTGCAAGGATACTCCTGAACAGATTAGTTGCTGCTTTTGCAGAACTTCTTCCTGAAAGCTATTGTGGCTTCAGAGCCAATAGGAGTACTACAGATATGGTATTTGCTCTTAGACAACTGCAAGAGAAATGTAGAGAGCAGAACAAGGGTCTCTATGTAACATTTGTCGACCTCACCAAAGCCTTCGACACTGAGTAGAAAAGGTATGTGGCAGATCCTGGAAAGACTAGGATGTCCCCCCAAATTGCTTAAAATGATTATCTTGCTACACGAGGGCCAGCACGGTCAAGCCAGATATGGCGATGCTCTTTCAGAGCCCTTTCTAATAACTAATGGAGTGAAGCAGGGTTGTGTTCTTGCTCCAACTTTATTTACAGCCTCCTTCAGCATGACGCTCCAAAGGGCTACGGCAGAGCTTGAAGAAGAAGACAGCATCTATATACGTTTGTTTGTGTATTTAATAAACCAAAACTAATTATTTAACTTACCTGCTTAGTGACTTCTTTGTTCATCCTTCAGTCAGTTTCTTTTGTAGGTCTTGGTATTATTTAGCTTGTGTGGGGTGCCGTGAACTAAGATAAGTGAGGGGGAGGGGGAATTCTTTAACTAACCTGCATATTAGTGACTTTTTTGTTGCTGAATTTCATTGGCTAAATCTTCAATTGAAGGTTGGTGTTTTGTACACTTCAGGCCCAAGTAAGCGCTACTAACTTCATCTGTCAATCTGTTTCTTTTGTTGGTTTTGATATTATTTAACACTGAGAATAAGGCCTCACAAAAGTATGTAGAGAGAAAAATTGTGAGTAAAGCCATTGCTATATTTTTCAGGGTGCTAAAAGTGTCTGGTAGTCGGTTCCAGGCACTCCAAATTTCCTGTTCATAGTGGCACTCCTCTTGATTCTCCAAGCGGCATCCCCCGCTGCGTTCCACTGCTCCCTGCTCTGCCGGCGGAAGTGAGGGCAAAGATCCCAGCTTAACCAGAAGTCCCAGAACTAGACGCTCTATTGTTTTGGCCTACAGACCTCCAGCACAGAGTGTCTAATAGGGGAGGATGAAACATTTGTGACGAGAGTCTTAGGATATTTTCAGACACAAAAAAGTTGTTCTGAGGGCTCGGGAGAGGTATGCGCCTGTTTTGCGGCAGGGGGCCAGTTTCTGACGCCGCCGTCACTCTTGCATTACCCTCTGTGTTCCTTCCATGTTGCATGGAAGGAAAAGGCACCACTTTTTACTCACAGAAGTTCTTCATGAATAAAAAGTGGTGCCTTTTCCTTCCATGTGACATAGAAGGAACACGGAGCGTAATGCAAGAGAGACGGCGTCGTCAGAAACTGGCCTCCTGCTGCAGAACAGCCACGTACTTCTCCCTCAGGATGACTTTTTTGTGTCTGAAAATGTCCTTAGAGCTATACTCTAACTCCAAGACTCTAGTCGCAAATGTTTCATCCTCAGGAGCAGCAAATGTTTCATCCTCGGCTACTGCACTAGGCCGTGCAGGAGCCGAGGATGAAACATCCTTCTCGGCATGCGGCTGCCTCAGCGGTCGCAGGTCATCAAAAATGGCTAAGCATGTCAGCGCTGACACGCGTGTCATAGGTTCATCATCACTGTACTAGCCTGTTGTCTCACAACAATCTTGTTGTTGAAGCAAATGGGAAAATATTGGCTTGAGAACAATCATTATCACCTTTCTCTGCATATGCGTTATTATGCTGCTTCAGAGATCTATGGTCCCATACTCAATCTTCCACAGCACCTCACAAACCCTGCCTTCCTCCCCTTGTATGCCCTGCCCAGTACATGTGTGTCTTTCAATCTGCTATCCTTCCCACAGGCCTCCCCTCACTCCCTTTCTCATGCCTTGCTGTCTCAGGCAGATCTTAAACTCCTTCTCAGCTCATTGACTTCAACTCCCCATTCCTCTTCCTCCTAATCCTGAGTGGAGTGGGGAGTTGAAGTCAGTTGGTGGGGAATTGGTTTACCTAAACTTGGTGGAGGACTGACTGTAAAAGCAACCTCAGCCTGCTTGGGGATAGTGGGGGGATTAGGAATTTTTGGGGGATTAGGAATTTTTTATTGGAACAAGACCATTCTACTGAAAAATACACCCGACTGCATAGTGAGGGGAAGAGGGGGAGAGAAGCAAAGAGGAGAGGAATCAAGCTCACTCATGCCATGTGACTGCTGGAATACCAGAACTGTAGCAGAAGGGATCTTTCCCACTACCTGTCCTAGTGGAAAAGCAGTGATATTGGGAGCCATTGGTGCTTTTCCCCCCCCCATCAATGAAAAGGTGTACTCTAACAACGACTGAAAGGCAAAGCAGCAACAGGACAGACATGACATCATGTGGTAAGTACCAGCCAAAGATACTATTATCCAGCTTTAATTTTGATTTACCACCCTTGTTTGATAAAGTCCTAAGATTTCTGTCTTAATTTCCAAACAGGAAAATGTGTTTGTATGTGAGAGTGTTTGAATGACAAGCTGTGAGCAATTGTGGTTAGTACTGAATACTTAAGTACACAATACTTAATGACATGGTCAAGAGCTATCCCAAGGACTTAGGTTTTGGCCTAGAAACTTCAGGGCCTGGGACAATCCTGAACTGGCAGCCCTCAAGAGAGGCCATTTCCCCTGCTTGTTGAACTTCTTCCTGTGGGAAGCTCTCATTTGGCACGTACTATGGTGTCATTCTAACAGCACAGAGGATGTTTCTATTTTCTGGAGATATGTCCTAGAACTAAGCATATGTAAGGGTGTGAAATTGTAACATTAATCCCTGACTTAGTCTATTTTATTTGTGTACCAATAAATTAATCTTACTCATTATCACAAAAGTTTCAGAATACAAGAGATAGTTCTAAATGGTCAAGGGCACAGAAGGGAAGGTGAATCTGCCTTCTTTTTCAGTCTGGGCTAATTGGGATGCAACCACAGAGGCCTTCTTGACTTTCCTTCTCTTTATTACTTCCAGCAACTGGTAAGGCACACAGCCTGAAGAGCAGGGAACAGGGATGTGTAGCCCTCCAGATGTTGTTGAACTGCAGCTTCCATAATTCCCCAACATTGTCTTTGCTGACTAAAGGTGATAGGAGTTGCAGTACAAGACTTGAGAGAACCACATTTTCTCCACCCTGGCAGCAGACGGTGTGTGAGAACAGAAGTGTGTCCATTGTAGGGTCCTCATGGCGTGTTTTCAGAAGGATCCACACAACAAAGCTGTCAGAGGGTCAGAAGAGTCAAACTTCCTCACCAAACAACCCCTATGGTTTCCTCACCCAAACAGGTTCAGCACAAACATAGAAGTCATAAAATGTTCCTTTGGTGTATTTATAACATACTGTCCATGGAAAACTCTGTTTGCAAATCTCTAGCATCATAAAGCTGTAAAGTTTAAGCACATGGAAGATATATTTCCTACCTCCCCTTACACCTTTGTAGAAAAAGCAAATCTTCCATGTCTGTCTCCTCTTTTCCTTACAAACCTATGTGGATGCTGATGTACAAACTATAGAGCAATACAAAGTTGTACAGTTTAGGAGGAGTTGTGAGCTAGAGCATGGAAAAGTTACTTATTTGGGCTACAGTTCTCCAAATCCCCTAGTCATCCAAGCTCTGCTGTGGACACACAACACCTAGTTCTAATGGCCCTGCCCTCTGGATTACTGGATGTTCCAGTTCAGGTGTTTACTTTGGGTCTAGAATGGTGAGAACTAAGATATCCCTGGAAGCCCTGCTAGGAAACAGAAATAGGCATAAGTGCATTTATGGTACCACCGCCTAACCATGCACTGTTCAACCACCTCTCAATCCACTTTGTATCTTAGCCTACTGCAAAGTTGAATTGTATCTTCTTGTGTCAAAACGTGGTGGCTTAAATCTGAAGATGGCCTTGGGGATTGCAAGTATTAAAAATAATGCATTTAAGCTGTACCACAAAGTACAGACCATAGGCCAGTATATTAAAAAACAAAACAAAACACTGAGTTCATTTGCCTAGGTGCTGAATCAGGTTTCTGATCCCAAAGATACTTATCCACAGTAGATCAGCAAGAGCTCACCAATTAATCTCTGGTCTGGGACCCTTGGTGGCACAATGTTAAATGCCGATACTGCAGCCACAATGTTGTGAGTTTGATCCTACATGGCTCCAAGGTTGACTCAGCCTTCCCTCTTTCTGTAGGTTGGGAAAATGAGTACCCAGCTTGTTGGGGGGCAATTAGCTTACATATTATAAACTGCTTAGGGAGTGCTTTGCACTGATAAGTGGTATAGAAATATAAATGTTTTTGCTATTGCTATCTTGTCATGATTCTTAATTATTTTCTTCATAAAGATGGGAGTTCTCAAGGCCCAAATTTGTGAGGTGGGGGTGCATACTTCACCAGAAACAGGAGATATAGGGTGGCATGGGCCATTACTATGCAGAGGCATGACACAAAGGTATAGATGGAGAGTTGCATTTTGTATTTATATGACTATATATAGGTGTTGTTATCTAAAGTCATTGTTATTTATAGGCCTTGTCTAGACAGGCTACTTACCCTGTCTTGGCCCCATCTTGGAGCCCCGCAATCTAGACGACGCAGGGCATTTGCCCCATTTTGTCCTGGGGCAGTCCACATGACCCCCAGGGCAAAGACGGGGCTAGGACAGGGTAAAGCCTTTTACACTGCTTTAAAAAAATACCTGGGGAAAAATGCTTCACCTGGCAAAAAAGAGATCAGGCCCTGTCTGACCACAGGAGCCCACACTGCCATGCCAGCCTGTTGCTGCAGTTGCCATCTGCCAGTAATGGGGGAGGAACAGGCCAGATCTGCAGGCATTTTCTGTCCCATGTAGATGAGCCCATAGTATCTCTAAGGACACAGAAAAAAAATAAAATTATTTTAGACAACAACTAACAAGTTTGAGGCAATTAATGAGAACTTGTTACCAACACCCCTATTTTTCAGATTTTGTGAGATATATTGAAACTAATCAGGAGAAGTGTTAGAGCATGACAATGTTCTGAACTGTGTGCTTCTAGAATACAGAGAATGGGCTTACGCAGTTATACTGGTTTTGAGAGAAGAGAGAGATCTGTGATTTCCTGTGTAGCATACTTTCTTAAGAACTACCATTTCCAGAGTTCCTTGTGCTAGGCAGAAGAGAGAGAGTTGTTGGGAGGGGCAAAGCACTATAATAATTAGGATTAATTGATCCCAGAGACAGTAGGAGCTTGTACTGCTGATAAAATTTATACTTACTAGATATATGTGAATACATGTGGATACACACCTACCATAACGCCATGTTTGAATATTAAAAAATGAGACTGTATGGGATTGTGGTATGTGTGTGAGAGAGAATCCATGTTGTACATTTGGACTGCTTCCCTTCCCAGTAATGCTTAAGCCCTGCATTCTCTGCAAGGATTGAATGGAGAGTTTTTTAAATGATCAAATTACTCCAAATTCAGGCTACAGTCTTAAACAAACTGACTAGGCAATAAACTTCACTAAACACAATGGGACTTCCTTTTAAGTAAGCACTGCACAGGACTGTGTGGACAGTGAACGTTTCTTGCAATGCATCACCTAGGAAACTGACTTCTTGCATATTTAAACCTGTACCTGCCATCATAATCACTAGAGACTCCAGCTCTTAGTCTCTCCCTGTGGGCAAAAAGCCACTGTCTTTTAGTCTTTTAAAGCCACTGTTAGAACAATTTCATTTTGATTTTATGAACAAAAGCAGCGGCTTTATGAGCAATGAAGGCAGTTGATCAGCTGATTCTTCTAAACAAATTAATGAGCATGTCTAAAGGAATGTAAAACACGGATGGAAATTAGATGAGCTTTCTGAGATGTGCTAACTTGTGATCAGCCACTGGAATTGAAAATAAAATACACACGAGACAGGACGGGAGCTCCTAAAAATAAAATAAGAAAATGCAAACTAGAAAGCCATCAAGAATGTGGGAGCATGAATGGTCAATTAAGTACCATGTAAAGATTTCCAATCTTCTCACAGTAAATTATTTATTTAGCCCTTGCTTGCCATCAATATATTTTACAAGTTTAATACCCATATTATAGCTACCCACCCATTTATTGCCCTGTAAATGAGTCCTGACTTATCAATGTGAATTCTTGTTCTAGGCAATGTCAAATTTAGATTGGATTTGGATGTATTGCTTTTAGCCTTATCAAGGAGGTTTGCTAGCCTTGTATTTTATTGCTATATTTAAAATGGAAAGTGCTTTTAAATAGACTTGCCTGGAGAGCACAACTGATCACTGCTCAGATATGTCATTTCCTCACTTCAGACCTACCCTTGTCTTGGCTGTAGCCTTTGAGGTTCAACAGAACCCATTTATATCAAATGTGCTTTTGGGGGTCAAATTTGCATGTAAGAAGGTAGAGCAAGTGTAGCTGGAATGAATGTTTCTTTAAGTAAATATATGCTGTCCTTCTCAGTAATAAAGCTGAAGTTAATTTACATGTTGTTTGAAATTTTATAAGGAAAATCAGTAATGAAGAAGATAAGTGAATTTATCTAAGGGTTTCTTGAAGCAGGTGTGGGTAGATGTCAGGCTATGGGGTCTATTTTGTTTTCTTACTCTTACACTGTAGAGGTTCACCATGGTATAAAATGGTACTGTGTGCTTTTGTGGATATGTGTGTGTGTGTGTGTGTGTGTGTAGCCAACAACCTCCTGTATTCCATAAGCCATACACTAGGATGATCTCCAAGAACAAATCTCATCTGTTTTAACAGAGAGGAAGGATTTTAACAGCCTAATTCTGAAAATCAAAACATCATTTTGTAGTTGCAATTGTAAAACCTTGGTGAACCTGCAGTGATCAACAATTAATCATTCAGCAACTCAGGCTGGCCCTACCATTAGGGACAGAGTAGTGGTTGCCTCAGGCAACAATGCTTGGCCGTAGCAACAATGTCCTACCACTTTCTCAGGCTCATTTGGTGGGACAAGGGAAAGGACCTTCTCAGTGGCTGCTCCAAGATTTAGAACTCCCTCCCTAGAGAGGCTAAGATGGCTTCCTCCTTGCTCTCCTTCTGCCAGCAAATCAAAACATTCTTATGTTGTCAGGCTTTTAGAAACAGATTGGGATGTGCTTTCAATGGTGTGCTGTGCTCTTTTGTGGTTTGTATATAATCTTTTAATGAATTTTGGTGGCTCTGACTTTATATATAGAGTAGTTTAATTGGCATTTAAATAACTTCTATATATACTTTTTATTGATGTTTTTGTGTATTTTTCATCTGTACTGTTTTTAATATGTTGTAAACTGACTTGAGTCCCATTGTTGTGAGAAAGGCAGGATATAAATGAATATGATGATGATGATGCTACCTACATTGCTGTGTTTCAAAAGTTGGCAAATATTGCCACTGATGCTAGCCATTCAGATCCTCTCAGGATGGCACTGATGTGACAAGAACATACAAAAGAATGCATTTACCTCAAGGCGAATGCTGGGGCTGAGTGCTAGGATCATTGTTGATGTTGTGTGCCTTCAAGTCATTTCTGACTTATGACGATCCTAAGGTGACTCTATCACAGGATTTTCTTGGCAGGACTAGTTCACAGGGGGCTTGCCTTTGCCTTCCTCTGAGGCTGAGAGAATATGACTTGCTCAAGGTCACTCAGTGGCTTTCCATGACTGAACGGGGACTCAAACCCTGGTCTCCAGAGTCCAAGCACTGTGCCATGCTGGCTTTGCCAGGATCATGGGACCCCATTATTGTATCAGCTGCAATGTCTGCATGTTCACTTCCCAATTCAATTGAAGATGCTGCTTATTGCTTTTAAAACTAACTAGCTTGGGACATGATTCCCTAAAGATGTCTTCCTGAGGAGTTATGAAGGGGAGGGAGACAGTTACATGAGGGAGGGAGACAGTATTCTTGAGGGCAGGAGTTCATCAAGTGCTGGAGTTTATAGAGGGAACTGGGTGAATAGTACAAGGACCCAACAGTAGGAAGAAAAAAACGTAAATAAGCAGCTAGGGAGAATGATACATGGCCTTAGATGTCTCCACACTAATGCACAGAGAATGGGAAATAAATAAGATGAACTTGAACTCTTAACACAGCAAAGCAAATATGATATAATAGGCATCACTGAAATCTGGTGGGATAAGTCTCATGATTGGAATGTAGTAATATAGGGGTGTGACCTATTTCAGGAAAATAGACCAAAAAGGAGGAGGAGAGCATTGTATGTCAAGGATGTTTACACTTGTGAAAAGAGCCATAATTTAAATCCTGGGAACGAGGTTGAGAGTCTCTCTCTCTCTCTCTCTCTCTGGCTTTTCTTCGCAAACAAAGATCCAGGAAGGACTTATCCCGTGCTTTCTGCAAGCGCGCTGATGACTATAAAGGCCAATCCGAGATAAACAAGTCTGGTTGTAGAAAGCACAGCAGAAGGTCTCCTTGGGTGATGTTTCTGAGTTGTGATTCTTTCTGCATTGTCATTTTTCTTCAAGACTTGTTCGGCGTGAGTTCTCAAATAAGGCTGCGCATTGTGAATAGTGTGTCTCCATGACTCCCGATGTGAGGCCAGGGCGTACCATTGTTGGTGATCAATTTGGCTAAGCCTGAGATGTTGTTTCAGGGAGTCCTTGTATCGCTTTTTTGGAGTGCCCCCTTACACTGACCCGTGGCGAGTTCACCATAGAGTACTATTTTTGGGAGGCAATGGTCCTCCATCCTAGAAACGTGCCCTGCCCAGCGCAGCTGTTTTCTCAATATCATGGCCTCAATACTGGTGATCCCTGCTTGCTCAAGGACAGCAACATCTGTCACATAGTCAGTCTAGTGTATATTTAGGATTGTGCATATACAGCACTGATGAAAGCATTCGAGGAGTCGTAGGTGGTGGCGATAGGTGACCCATGTTTCAGATCCATAAAGGAGAATAGACAGTACAATGGCTCTATACACACTGATTTTTGTGCCTCACCTCAGGTGTTTATTACTCCAGACTCTTTTGTGAAGTCTTCCAAATGCGCTATATGCCTTTGCTAATCTGTGGAGGTTGAGAGTACCTGGGTAAAAATTAAGGGGAAGAGAAACAACAGAAATGCCATTGTGGGGGTCTACTACAGACTTCCAAGGCAGACAGGACTTCATGGAACAGATGACCAAACATTCAGAAAGAAGAGATGTAGTAGTAATGGGAGATTTCAACTATCCTGATGTTTATTGGAAGTCAAACTCTGCTAAGAATATAAGGTCCAACAAATTCTTCAGTTTCCTTGAAAACAATTTCATTGTCCAAAAGATGTAAGAGGCAATGAGAAGATCAGCCATTTTAGATTTGATACTAACCAACAGTGATGACCTGGTTAATGGGGTCATCATTAACCCCATTAATGGTGGAAAAGTGGGAGTGACTATGTTTTCTGGGGTTTGTTATACAGTGGAAAGGGGGAGCCAAGCATGCCTGACTAGACAAGCATTCTAGACTTTAAGAAAGCTGATTTCAGTAGACTCAGAGAAATACTGGTTGTGATCCTGTGGTCAGGAATACTAAAAGAGAAGGGAGTTCATGATGGATAGGAGTCTCTTAAAAGTGTGATATTGAAGGCACAATTTCAAACAGTTCCAATGAGAAGGATAAAGGGGAGGTATCTTTAAAAACCAGGATAGATGTCTAAAGAACTTTCAGCTAAGCTAAGATTTAAAAGGGACATGTACAACAAATGGGAAAAGGGGGAAATCACCAAGGAGGAATTCAAATGAATAGCCAGCACATGTAGGAAGAAAGTCAGAAAAGCTAAAGCGCAGATGGAGCTCAGGCTTTCTAGACAGGTTAAAAACAATAAAAGGGCGGTTTTGGTTATGCCTGTAACAAAAGGAAGAACAAGAAAATGGTAGAGACTCTGCATGGAGAAGATGCCAAAATGCTAACAGAGGATAAAGAAAAGGCGGAAGTGCTCAACACGTCTTTGCCTCAGTCTTCTCCCAAAAGGAGAACAGTGCTCAACCTGGGGAAAATGGATGATGCGGTAGGACAAATGCAGCACCAAATAGGTAAAGAGGTAGTACAGGAATACTTGGATACTCTAAATGAATTCAAGTCTCCAGAGCTACATGAACTGCATCCGTCTAAAAAAACTGGAAGAAAAGAACTGGCAGAAGTAATTTCAGAACCACAGGAAATAATCCTGGAGAACAGGAGAAATTCCAGAAGACTGGAGGAGGGCAAATGTCCCCATTTTCAAATGGGGAAAAAAGACAAGCCAAACAATTAGCCTGATACCAAAACCAGGAAAGATTCTAGAACAGATAATTAAACATACAGTCTGTAAGCATTTAGAAAGGAATGCTATGATCCCTAAAAGTCAAAAACCAGTCATGCCAGACTAATCACATCTTTTTTTAAATAGAGTTACAAGCTTGGTAGATGAAGGGAATGCTGTGCGTGTAGCATATCTGGATTTCAGTAAGGCCTTTGACAAGGTCCCCCATGATATTCTTGAAACAAGCTAGTAAAATGTGGGCTAGTCTATGTTACTGTTAGATGTAATTGGTTGACTGACTCAATCCAAAGGGTAGTCACCAATGGCTCCTCTTCATCCTGGAGAGAAGTTACTAGCAGGGTGCCACAGGGTTCTGTCCTGGGTCAAGTGCTATTCAACATCTTTATAATTGACTTGGATGATGGAATAGAAGACATGCTTATCAAATTTGCAGATGATACCAAATTAGGAGGGTAGCTAATACCCCAGAGGACAGGATCAGAATTCAAAATGACCTTAACAGATTAGACAGCTAGACTAAAACAAACAAAATGAATTTCAACAGGGAGAAATGTAAAGGACTATAGTTAGGCAGAAAAAAATGAAATGCAGAGATATAATATGGGTGACACCTGGCTTGACAACAGTACATGTGAAAGGGATTTAGGAGTCTTAGTAGACCACAAGCTGAACATGAATGAACAGTGTGATGTGGTAGCTTTAAAAGCTGATGTGATTCTGGGCTGCATCAATATGAGTATAGTATATAGATCAAGGGAAGTAATAGTACCACTCTATTCTGCTTTTGTCAGACCTCACTGATGATACTGTGTCCAGTTCTGGGCACTGAAATTCAAGAAGGATATTGGCAAGCTATCTAGAGGAGAACAACCCAAATGGTAAAAGGCCTGGAAGCCATGCCCTATGAGGAGTAGTTGAGGGAGCTGGATATACTTAACCTGGAGAAGAGAAGGTTCAGGTGATATGGTAGCCAAGTTTAAATATTGGAAAGGATGTCATAGTGAAGATGGAGCAAGCTTGTTTTCTGCTGCTCCAGAGATTAGGACATGAGCAATAGATTCAAACTACAGGAAAAAGAGATTACAGGACCTAAACATTAGGAAGAATTTCCTGATGGTAAGAGCTGTTCAACAGTGGAATACACTACCTCAGAATATGAAGGAGTCTCCCTCTCAGAAAGTTTTAAAACAGAGACTGGATGGACATCTGTCAGGAATTTTTTGATTGGGTATTCCTGCATGGCAGGGGGTTGGACTAGATGGCCCTTGTGGTCTCTTCCAACTCTATGATTCTATAGTTCTGCAGTTCTTTCCATGTGAATCCACTTGCATTCGTGAATGATATCATTGGGGTAGAGAGTCCACTCCAGGTCTTAATCCAAAGTTTGAACAAGCTATCCAACATGTTGAACCGTATTCACTCCAAACAGGTTCAGCACATTAATTTCTTTAATGCTGAACTAAAACCCTGAACAGATCATATTTGGACCAAAGCCTGGAGTTTATTTACCCCTCCCCCACAAACATGGAAGCTGTTAGCTCCTACTGCCTGTTGTACCTTCATATTGGTTGCTATGTCTTCCTTTTGCTGTTGCTTCCAGAGGCACAGCAGGTGGCAATGCACAAGAGGGTTTTTCTTGGGCTTCTGTGTATCCCTATGTGTCCCCAAAGGTTAGGTCATCTTTGTCTTAGGAGATTTTCAGACAGCGTTTAACAGTACCTACCGTGGGATGAGGTCCTGGGAGAGGAACGGCGCTCTTGCGTGGCAGGGGGTCATTTTCGGACTTCACCATCCCTCTTCCGGGATCCTTCATTGCACGTCCATGAAGCTTTGGAAGCGGCCCGCCATATTTTAAGCATGGGCAACTTCCATGCTTAAAATATGGCGCAACTGCTTCCAAAGCTTCACGGACGTGAACAAAGAGGGACGGCGGCATCCGAAAATGACCCCCTGCCGCGCAAGAGCGCCGTTCCTCTCCCAGGACCTCATCCCACGGTAGGCACTGTTAAATGCTGTCTGAAAATCTCCTAACTCTGTACCAATGAAGAGCATTGTTTTTGTAGAACAAGTGTTTGCTCTTGCTTAATTTTATTGTATTTACTGACTGTAAATTTTTCACATCCTCTATGTGTTTGTTTCTATTGCTGCATTTAGGAGCAAGCCAAATGTGTATTAACAATGACTTCTAGCATATAGGCATTTGTGCTTTACATACTCCTTGGAACAACTTCTTTTTGGGATGGGGACAGCGACCCCAGGACTGTTTTTAAGGTGGGGAGGCTCAAGACTGGCAGGTAGGCCATTATGAATTTTTTGTACGTGCATGCATGATTTTACAAGAGAGTAAAAGCACAGATTGCAGATCATCATCATCATTATCATCATAAGTGGGGGGGCTTCAAGTTGCCTGTCAATTTACAGCGACCACATGAATTCCATAGGATTTTCTTAGGCAAGGAATACTCAGAGGTGTTTTTGCCAGTTCCTTCCTCTGAAATATAGCCTGCAGTACCTGTTATTCCTTGATCTTCCATCCAAGTATTAACCAGGGCTGACTCTGCTTAACTTTCAAGAACAGATGGGATCTGTTGCCTTTAAAGCAGTTCACAATGTGACTACCTTGAAGACAATGGCAAAACAATGGATAAAATTGTTTGAAGAATAAAATGAATGTACCGAGGAAAGGAGAAAAAAATATAAGATCCTCTTAGGTGAATGCAAAGATGGCTATAAACTAGAACACCTCTGATTGGTAGTTCCTCAGCGGGCTCAATTACACAAGTGACCAGCCTAGACTGGGGGGGGTGGCTCAAGCCCACTTCCCTCCTGTTCCACTGAAAAGAGAAAATGGGGTATACCTTTCTTAAATAAATACAATGAGGACAGTGGATTATGAGGACCAATAAAAGGAAACCCTCCAAAGAAAGAAAGAAAGAAAGAAAGAAAGAAAGAAAGAAAGAAAGAAAGAAAGAAAGAAAGAAAGAGCTGCCTCTGCTATTAAACTGGAATTGCTGGTGCCAACATCATAATATACTGTCTGAATATTGTTCTGTACAAATGTCTGAAAGTCCTTCAATCTCCTTGATCAACTGAGGGCTTATATATACTGGCCAAATAAAATGACCTCACCTTATTTTATCCATGAGCTGTCCAGACTACGTATCCAGGGCTTTTCAGTTTTGCAGGTTTTAATCTGCATAAAAAAATAAAGCATGGGGATTTACTCTGGATTTGATCAGATAACCTTGGATGTGTGTGTGTGTGTGTGTGTGTGAGAGAGAGAGAGAGAGAGAGAGAGAGAGAGAGAGAGAGAGAGAGAGAGAGAGAGTACTGTGCTCCACTGGAAGTTCGGTGTGGGTCCGGGGGGGGGGAGCAGTTTTTGGTGGGCAGGCAGAAGAGGTCAGGAGGAAGCACCCTGGGCCAAGTGACCAGCTGACATTCCCCACCAGGAAATGTCTCTGTCCCTGTTTCAATTCCACTTTTTAGCAATTCCTGGTTGTTGTTTTGTTTGTTTATGCATATGTGGCAATTGTTTGGAGAAGTGCATACCAGCATACCCATATCATTTGCTGCATATACCTCTGCTTAATAGGATGTCCCAAGCCCCCTGAGCAGTGGGAAAAGGGACAGTACATGTTCATGCATGTGGGGAGGGGGAAAAACTGGAGCAACCACAGCTGTGTGCCTCGGTGTGTGTGGTGATAGTATAGAGAAGCCTGTGGTCACTGAGGATCAGGGAAACCCGAAGGTAAGCTGGTTTTCCTGTAGATGAGCCCTGAATGTTATTGAATTCCAGACTTTCATTGCAGTGTGTTTACAAACCTCTTTAACTTTTTAGAATTCACTTGAGAATCACGTGTGTGAAGGAAAGAGGGAGCTGCCATCTCTAGTTGACCCATGTGGTGTTCTTACAAAGTGAAAACAGTGTTATCCTTGTTAACTCAAAATCAAGAAAGGACCATGCCAAAAGTCACACTTTTGTTGTGTGTACCAAATCAAAAGGCTTTGCTGAAGTAGCTTGTACAGTACTGTGTGATTTGAAGCTGTTACAAGAATATTGCTGTTAGGAAAACAGCTCAATGAAGTGTCAACTAACCGTTGGTGACTGAGTTTTTCCATTAGGAAGGCATATATGCCAGAGAACAGAGTGATGTTTTTCCATTCCTTGAGAATTACTCCCTTCTTCGTTGCAGCAGAGGGCAGGAGCTGTAATGTGAAACCAAACAGTTGTTAATACAGCAGTTAGTGTAATGTGAATCAGGCAATGACCATGCCAGATAACTGAAATGTTACTTTGACTGCATTCTCAGCATAGGTTTCACTTCATAATAATCCCACATGCAGAACCTGTTGAAATGTACAGTTTTGTGTACATTATAAATTTGCTGAGCCATCAAACTTCCTGGTCTATCAGTGCTGTCTGATAAATTTACCTGGCTTTATTCAATCTCCAGACTTTATAGCAAGAAATACGTACCGGTACTTTATAGCAAGAAAGCAAGGTTTTATCATTCAGGCACACATCAATATTTGCATTGTATCATCCTGCTGAGCCATTACAACAGTCCTGCAATGATGTACTAGCATAGTAATCAGTGTGCCTCAAACAAATATTTGATGCACTGGCACAAGCTGCTTTTTATGTTATCTGCCAGGCATGTTGGATTCTGGGAGTTGTAGTCCCAGTTTTTCCCTCTCATGCTCAGCAAAAGAATATAAGGTTAACAGAGTGGATTATGGATCATAGGATACCCTTTTTGATTTTTAAAAACTTTTAATATGTTGTACTATCTACTTTTTAACTGAATAAAATTCAATTTTTATTCTTTATATTGGAAATAAATGTTATTGGTGGCTGCTACTTTTTGTTGGTTTGGAGTGAAATATTTTTTTATGTTGTTATAGTTATTATATTATAGAAGTGGGGATTTATGGAGGAGAGGAGGAAGATGACAAAATACATGAATGCGGGGAAGTAATACCAAGAAAAACAGCAAAATCTCTTATAATTTTAGATTTTTTTTTTTAAAAAAGAAACAACCACCAAGAGAACAATTCCCTTACTCTGTCAGAAATATTTTGGAGAAACAGTTAATTTAACAGTTATATTGCTCAGTCTATTGTTTCACTTGGGTTGTGTTTACACGGGCAAATATTCCCCTAAATTCCCCTAAGATTGCTCATTGTTCCCATAGATTGCGCCACAGTTTCGCCTCATTCAGAGGGAGGGAAGGTAAAAACCCCAAATATAGCGTCTCAGGGGATCTCGCTACTTTTGCCTGTTTACTTGAAAAGTAGCGTGACTTAGCGCATTATTGATAGTGTGAACAACCATTTTGCTAAGGGCTATGTGAATTACCAGCAATCTTCCCAATACAGTTGCAGCAGAGCTGCACTGTGATTAGTTCTTATGATGAAGGGATGGGCTGGCTAGATGTGGAGTGTGGAGGGAGATTCAGTAGCGATCAGGAAATCTTAAAATCCTTTGTGTCTACTGCTTGCTTTGGTGCCAAGGGAAGTCTGTACAGGGAGCTATAGGAGGAAGGCAGTCTTGATCAGCTGTTACCCATGGAGAAAAAAACCTTCACCTTCATATCTGCATTTTGATTTGGGGCCAGAGAGCTACAGGGGGAGGGCAGTCTCAATCAGCTGTTACCCACGGAGAAAAAAACCTTCACCTTCACGTCTGCATTTTGATTTGGGGCCAGAGAGCTACAGGGGGGAAGTAAATGGCTCAGCATCGACCAGCTGTTAACCACAGAGTTGGGACCAGGACAGACCCTATTGCATTCCTTTGTCCTTCTCTCCAATGCTTGGCCACGTCCCCACCACGTTTGCCTGTCTGAATCTCAAAGCGGGGAAAAACAAAGAGCAACAAACTAGAACTGTTTCGTCTATACACCGTGTAAACTACCCACCACTGGTGCGAAAAAGCGCTAAAATGCAATTTATCGCTATAAAACCTGCTGTGTAATTGCAGCCTTGGACAGTGGAATCAGTTCTTTTATATCCCCTTCTTCCTGCAGATATTTACTTCCATTTCTCCAGATGTGCTCTCTGAAAGATGAAAAAGAAAGAAATCTCTGAAGATGGCAGCCACAGGTGCAAGTGAAACATCAGAAAGAAACTATTCCAGAACACGGCCTCACAGCCCGGAAAAAAACCAAGGAAAATCTATGGATGCCAGCTGTGAAAGCCTTCGACTTCACAATCAAAAAGAAAGAAATCTTGAGACAAAAGGGGGAAAAAAGGCACGTTACTAACACATTCACAATAGCAAATACATTATTTGGAGATTATCAGACATGGTGAAACATGGCAAAAAAACGCATCCCAAACCACATCAAAAGAACGCAACGAGAACAGAAAGGGTGACATTATCAGATGCCCATGTTCTCAGCCATTCCCGGGGCATAGTGCATGAGGTTTCACTTTTATATTGATGGGGCTAAGCCGCCAATACAAAGGGACACCTTATTCATGCCCGTGCTATGCCCCAGGAATGCTGAAAGATAATATTGCCCATTTCTGTTTTTGTAGCGTTCTTCTGATGTAGTTTTTGCCACATCTGATAATTAAATTAAAACCAAAAGCAATCTAAAGGAAGCCTACCTCTCTGAGCAAAGCTTCATTTAAAATGTTGCTTCACTTTGCTTGAAGAGCATCTCTCTGCATGAATGGCCGTAGGTATTGGGTGGCATTTCATGAGCAGGTCTTTCCCCTTCTTGGTTAGGAAACTTATTGCTGTTCCATATTCATTATTCAACCCAAGAATGAATGGTGGTGACCTCTTTGCATCTTGCTTCATGTCTGGAACAGCAGCATCAGCAACAGCGACATACGGAAAATGACAGATAAGCCAATCAATTTTCCCCATTTCAATCATTTATTTCTAAATATCATAAACAATTGTAATCTGATCATGTTCTAAAATGTTTATCTCTATTTGCACTTATTAAAACATCTCAGTTTGAAATTAATAATTAGGCGCACACTAGGCAGTATCCATTACTTATGTGTGCACATATGCCCATTTGGGATGGAGCGCTAGGGGCTATTCTCTTTGTGCCCTGTTCAAAACTACCCCTCCCAGCAACTGTCTAGCCCCAGGAAAGGTTGCTGCTACTGCCTACCACTGGAGAAGGAGGGAGGTGGAAAGCAATCCACACAATGATGATGTAGCTGATGTAGGCTCTGTGAAGAAGGAAAAGGAGGGTGCACTATATTAGTATGCACACCATCATTTCCCCACCCTCTCTGAGCTGAGATCAAATGCTTCTTCCTTGTCTGAACTGGCTCCCCTCCGCCACTGGTAAGCATCTGCCACTCCTCCTGGGATTTGACAACTGTGAGGGTAGGGGAAGAACATGAGATTTAAGGGCACAGCATTATGTTATGCCTGTTCAGTGTAGGATTTCAGCCACTAACATGCATTTATGATTTCTAAAACAAGCCTGTAGTGGACAGAGTAGACTATGTTTTCAATAATTAATAAGGTATTGACTCTTCCTTAATCCCTACCAACCCACCCACCCCACAACTGAATAACAGTGAAAGCAGTTTGTTTTTTTACCAAAATGTTGTACAAGGTTGTCTATCAAATAACGAGACTGATACAATAATCCATCTTTATTTATATGTATTACAATTCTAATGTTGGTCCCCTTCAATATACTTCCCATTCACACTTACACATCAATGAAGTCTTGTTTTCCACTGGCCGAAGGAGTGGAGCAGATCAGTTTCTGTCAGCTGTTTCAACACATCTTCCATTTTCTTCTTTATTGTATCAGTTGACTCAAAACGCAGTCCTTTAAGCACCAGTTTCACTTTAGGGAAAAGAAAAAAGTTGCATGGTGCCAAATCTGGTGAATATGGAGGATGTTCAAGTGTAGTAATGTGTTTATTGGCAAAAAAACAGTTTCACAGAAAGTGCTGTTGATTCTTGATGAAGAATTTCACCACAGTTCTGGCTCCCCGCCCCAACTCTTTCTCTCAGCTTTGTCAAAACTTCCTTATAATAATGCTGGCTCACTGTTCTGCCTTCTGGAACCCATTCTGCCAAAATTACACCCTTGATGTAAAACAAAACAAAACACACAAAAAAACAATGAGCATGGCTTTGAATGTGGACTTGCTTTAACATGCTTTTTTCATTCTTGGTGATGATGGTGTTTTACAGTGCATTGACTGTCATTTTGTCTCAGGATCATACTGAAAGACCATCCTTGCCCTCTCCTTGCCACTAAATGCTTCTCTGAAACTACCTTGTGCAGGGCAAAAGTGTTGCACAAGAGTACCGAACACCTCCTTGAATAATGAAATCGAACATACATGTGTCTGCATAACCCAAGGTTCCAACCCATTGTCAGCAATACCAATGTCATCATAACTGTCCATCTCCGGTGCCTTATCTTCTCTGTTCTTTTCTTCTATCTTCTAGTTAGCATGTTTGCATGTTATAAACACCTAGGAGATTTTCAGACAGGCAAAAATCGCCCCTTGCCGTGCGAGCAGCCTCCCGAAACTGCTGCGCGGCAAGGGTCTTTTTCGGACGACGCTGTGCCTCTAGCGAAGCCGTCCGTGTCACTTCCGTGAAGCTTGGGACGGCTCCGCGTCATATTTCAATCACGGGCAGCCTCCGTGCTTGAAATATGACGCGGAGCCGTCCCAAGCTTCACGGAAGTGACACGGACGGCTTCGCTAGAGGCACAGCGTCGTCCGAAAAAGACCCTTGCCGCGCAGCAGTTTCGGGAGGCTGCTCGCGCGGCAAGGGGCGATTTTTGCCTGTCTGAAAATCTCCCTAGTCTCCTCTGAGAAAATTACATATGTTCTGTCTTCTTAGCCTCTTTCTCTACATATCTTTTTTCTTCTTTCTCCATTTCTCCCACCTCTCTCTCTTGTTTAATAATGCCTCCCTTCACACCCACCATGGCCACTCTCACTCTCCTCTCTTCTAATCTTTCTGTCCAGTCCTCTCCTCTTACTCTGTAGTTTCCTTCCATTCCACATGTGCCAGCTGCTCCCCAAGGAAGGGTACCATAAACCTCCTCTTCCTGCTTCTCCCTCCCTCCCTTTTGTTGTTGCTGCCCTTGTGTTTCATGATGCTCACCACAGCATACCATCTGTCACAGGCTAAAAACTCTGATGAAGATGCTGCAGGAGATGGTGAGGGAGGGGGAAGAAAAATAATATAACAAACATTCCCAGGAAAATGCCCTCAGAATTACATTACAAATGTAACATCATTCCCTGGAAAATGCCTTCAAAATCATATTAAATTTCATTGGGGAAATGGTACTTTATGTCCTGGTTTAAAGTATATATATAAATGTTGTGGTTTAGAGGTGGTCTGAATGAGCTTTCAGGGTTCTCTTATAGACCAGTGCCTCTGGTTGCAAAAAAGACTTTGAACTCCATCCTCTTTTGTGATTTTTGACTCTTATAGATCTCTATACAGTATATCTTATCATCATGATTGCCCTGAAATAATGCCTCTTTAGACCTAACAAAGAACAGCTGATAGTAACATTCTTGTGATACGTTTCAATGAGCCCTAGGATGGCCCAAGAAGGCATAGATGATGGCTAGAGATCACTTGTGTTATTTTCTTCCCCCTGCTAGACAAGGGAGGGAGGGAATAAGCCCTATGTGTGTAACAAGAAGGCAGTTTGCACAAAACCTAGGTCTGAAAAGGAGGCTGAAAGTCAAGAGTGTAGCTATAGAAGGCATTGCCCATCCATAAGAATTCTGTCCATCCCAAATCACGTTTTCCTTCAGTTCTCAAATTTCCAGCATTGCAGTAACTTAACACTTTGGTTGAGCATTTAGGAACAGAGTTTAGATATCCAAATAAAGGAAATGCAAACACAGCAAGTATAAGCATTTTAGGTGTGAATGATTTTCTCTGCCTCACTCCCTGCAATGCTGGAAATTCGAGGACTGAAGAGGAAGTTCATTTTGGGGGCAGAAGTCTTATTTGGGGGAGGCTATGCCTCATTTTGTCACCCCATCCCCCATAGCTATATCCCTGCAGAGACCTGACTTTGCTTGTCTGCAAGAAATCCTATGGCATTAGGCATTCCCCTAGACAATCTGATCTGGGAACTGAAATCTCTCATGGGCTAGTGATGTGGGTTGCCATCTTATGCCCAGCCTGTACATACATATGGATAAATCTTATACCACAGCCTATTTAATTATCACAACAAACCTATAAGGGAGATCAGACTGAAAGGCAATGATTGACCCAAGAGAACCCAATGAACTTTTTGCCTAACAGGGATTTGAACTGGGGACTACCCAATCTAAATACAATAATCTAATAGGGAGACCCAACTCAGTGTTGGCAAGTGGCTGATGTTGTGGCGTTACTAAGGCTGGTGTCATCCCTCCCTCCAATGGTGTCACCTGGTGTGGTTCAGCCTCTCCGCCCCCCCCCCCGCCCCCAGTGCTGCCACTGGGCTGATGTGCTTCCCTAGAATTGTTTTGGCCTTTGGAACAAAAAAAGGTTTCTTATCCTCTGCTCTAACCACTGTACCACGTGGGCAACTTGTGTACCTCCAGAAGTTATTGGACTACTGTCCCCCAGCCCCCTTATTATTGGCAATGATGGCTAGACACCATGGGACCCGGAATCCAACATCTAGAGGATCAGAAGTGCCCTACCCCATACAGACTCTGAAAAATCTAATGCAGATGAATTCAACAAGGCACTGCTATACAAAAATTTAGTTGTGTAGACCTCTACACATAGAGTGACAATTTCTACATACATTTTAAAAACAGTAATAAGCCACTGCCATGGCAAGTCTTGGTGGAAAGTGATCTGTTTTTGCTTTAAGTTTGCCTCCTGAGCTCCTTTATAGAAAAAGAAAAATCCAGCCCTTGCTCCCTCCCCATGATTTATTCTTCCCTCTGGTCTTGTGTTTGGAGAAGCTGATGTTATGGAATCCTTAAGTCATCAGTGACCTAGGTCATTTGAGACAGGAGCAATTCTGTAAAAATATTAATTGAAAACCTTCTGACAAGCCCTGTCCCTTCAGATGAAGTTACACATCAGATCAGATCAGCCTGCACACTGGTGTAGCCCTAAGATTTTCAATATCTCATAAACAGGCTCCTCAATCACTAGAATCTAATAAGGCTATAATCATCATTGACACTATAATGATTAAAATGAATAAAACCCATTAAGTAAAGTCATGTTGAGTTATTAAAAGTTTCGCTCTGTGTGATATGTAATCTTTTATCCATTTTTTATGATGAAATCTGTAACCATCTATCCACGAAAGACCATTAATTTACTGCTCTGTAGATGTTCCCATACTCTTTAGTTTAGTAGCTTATCATTGATTTCTGGAGGGAGATATTATATTTGGAGAAATACACATGGAACAAAAAGGCAGAATGTTGCTGTAAATTTGCCACTGACAGGGCGATCAAAGAATTTTTTTGCCTACTTGCAAGCAAAGAGTTGGCGTGCAGATTCAGAGGAGTGAGTGGTCATATCCTTGTTGGAAGAAGGCCTGACGTTAAAGCAGCAGATACATGTTTTCAAGAATCAAGAAGGCTTGTAAGGAAAGGTCATGTGCACTGCAGGGGGGAAAAAAACAATAAAATTTCCATTAACTGGAGCCTAGTTAACCGGCTTATTGGCATCTATTAGAAACAAATTGCAAACAAAACTGATCCTATTATAAACTTCTCCTTGTTCCCTCTGTAAAATAAAGTCACCGATGGACCCCACAAAAGCTGGGGAGAATACAATTTGTCAGATGAGTTGCTTTATTTGTAAGGGAAATATCAGGTTTCGACCAAGAAAGGAGTTTTAAAAAAGCATGAGTGGCAGAAAACAGTAAGTATACCTGGACCCACACACAGAGAAGGTTTGGAACCAGCCAGCATTCTCTGGCTTTCATTCTTGAATGCCCTGCCTTTCCCTCCCTTAGGCAAACAGCAATAAAGATTCTGAATGGAAGGATGTGTACACAAAGAACTGAGCTAAGTGGTGGAAGACAGCTACTCCTAAAGTGGGCTTCTTCTTATCATAAACTCTGTTCCAGTATCTTTATTGCTCATCTCCTCCTTAATGTTATTAACAGTGCAGCCTAAAAATGTTTCAAGGAATTAAATAAAGGGTGAAGTCTTTCATAGCCCCGCCTTTACTTGAAATGACTAATGAATTTTGTTTCCTGCCATTTATTACAAGATGGTCTAGTTCAGGGGTGAGGCATCTTTGGCCTTCTAGGTACTTTGGACATCAGTTCCCAGAAGCCCAATCCAATACGGCCCATACTAGGGGGTTATGGGAGTTGTAGTCCAGAATATCTGGCAGGCCAAATGTCTTCCTCCCCCTAAAAAAAACTGGCATACCCTCCAGCATTTCGCAAGTGAAAAGCAGGATACATAAGCAACATCAGAGTGTGATCAAGATGGCAAAAGGGGTTAACGAGGAAGAACAGACAAGCTAGGATGAGATGCAGCAGTTTGCTTTTGCCTGAGCCTATTGGGAAGGGCAGGATTCTATCCTATCCTATCCTCTTCTCTCCCCCTATTAAGTTAATTGAGTGCAAAGTACTTTTGCAATTTGAACTCAGTTTGCAGCAATGGAAGTAAGCTAATGGCAAAGGGGAAAAGTGGGAGGTGGAGAAAGAGGAACCAAGACATTTTAAAAAGAGCTTTAAAAGCAGGATGACAGAGCATTAATCGGAACTGTCCCTGCCAAATTGGGACAGTTGTGGGGTATACACTGGTATAAGAGGAGGTGTTGTCATCAGTTGAATTCAGAGTTCCTGAGGTTGCCTGACTAACAAAAGAATTTTGAAGAATTTTAAAGATGGTGATGCTTTTACTGTCTGTAGTGTAATTTTAAAATATAAAATGGAGCTACAGGCAAAATAAGTTAAACAAAACAAAACAAACAGTAAACCAAATCATCCTTTGAAAGGATGGTCAAGTCTTTTCATGAGACAAAAGCCCTAGTTAGAGGGATGGGGAAGCTATGGCCTTCCAGATGTTACAGTCAAACAGAAGTGTCTCAGAGGCTTTTCTCAGCTCTGCCATCAGACAGAAGGAGTTCAGCTGGTAAGAGCAGTGGATCTTGTACTGTACTTTGTAGAAGAAATAACCACCTGTGTTTTGCATACAGATGACAAAAGTATAAATCTTCTTTACGTGTAATATACAGTACTTTAGTTTAAAAATGCTTCTCTTCTTTTTTTCCATCCAGGATTATAATGGCATTTTCCAAGTAAAATAGTATTGCCATAGTATTTCTGATTTCTATATATGCTGTAAAAGCTGGACAATGAAAAAAGCTGACAGGAAAAGAATTAACTCATTTGAAATTTGGTATTGGAGGAGAGTTCTATGGATATCATGGACTGCTAAAATGACCAGTGAATGGATTGTGGAGCAAATCAAGCCTGAATTCTCCCCAGAGGCCAAAGTCACTAAACTAAGGCTATTGTATTTTGGACATATTATGATATGACATGACTTGTTAGAAAAGCATATCGACCCCTATATCCACTGGGAATATGTTCCAAGACCCCCCCCCATGGATACTTGAAACCATGGATAATAGGGGACCCTATTATTTTCAATGAAACAAATACCAGACGTTGACCATAGAAACACATTGGAAGACCTAAAAATGCCTAGAGAGAACATATTTTTTCTGATGTGGATAAGTGAAACAGTGGATACTGAATCTGTGGATATGGGGGTCAACTTGTAATTGGCAAAGCAGAAGGCAGTAGGAAAAGAGATAGAAGGCCACGTTACAGGTTGATAGGAGTCAGTGAGGGAAGCCACAGCTCTGGTGCTTGCATGATCTTAGCAGGGCTCATAATTACAGTGTATCTTGGAGGTCTCTCATTCATAGGGTTGCCACAAGTCAAGGCTCACTTGACAGCAGTAAGCAACAAATGGGCACCATGGTACCAGGTAGCGTGGGCAACACCAGGAGGCCCTCATAGGTTTGAGACCTGGGAGCAATGCCCCTCTCAGGCCAGTGGTGACTCTACCCATGGACAAAAAGGCAAATAATTAGGAAAAAATGGACTCCAGAAAAGTATGCAACTTTGCTATCTTACTGGCACAATCCAAAAGTTTAGTTAGGAATCCAGTTTATAATATAAATGATGTAATACTGGCATTCCACAAAATGCTACCCCCCCCTCTCTCTCTCTCTCTCTCTCACACACACACACACACAGAGAGAGAGAGAGAGAGAGAGAGGGATGTTTTGAAAATTTACTCAGATGGTATGCAATTGCCTTTGCAAAGCCAATATGCCTGTGGATTTCTGGAACTGCAAGTATCCACATGAAATAACATTAAAGCCTAGACACATAAACTGCTCTGTAGATTTAATTTGTTCTACGGAAACAGTCACAGCAGGGAAAAACAGGAGCTAAGCTCTCTTTCTCTCTCCCTGTAATTTTAAAGGAAAAAAAAACAGTAGTGACTCTGAGATTATTTGAAAACTGGTGTTAAATTGTGCAGTTTCCTCCAGTTTCATTTAACTGCCTTCCTATAATGTAGATGACCAACTTGCTGTCCTCTGCTTTAAAAAATAGTAGTCATTTCACATTGTCCTCCCACCCTGACAAAGGAATATAATTTTCTTCCAAGGAAGCTCTCCACCGTATTTTCCAAAACTATTCTCATGGTCTGAACAGAGTAAATGTGTGTTTCCTGGTCCATTTTAAGAACTATGACAGTCAATTCCTAGCTATAGTTTTCATGATATACCACATGGCTGCACATCTTGCAGCCTGGAAGCTACGGTACGTGCAGGCCACAAATGTTTTAATTGTAGCTCTCACAGGTGGCCTGACCCCACAACCACTGCCAAAACACCCCACTGTCAGTTCCTCCCAGATCACTCCCCCCACCCATGGCTGCTAAAAGGGAAGAGAGAGTGATCTCTATCAGGACTGGTGGGGCAGGGGTGGGCAGGGGGCATGTGGTTGTAGGCACACAGTCTATTAGCAAAACCTGTTGAATTTGTCCCTGCTTAGAAGATCTATTGGAATTTAATCTTTCTAGCTTGTCTGAGTGTGAATGTTCTCAATAAGCTATGGGATGAGAGGGCAGGTCACCTTGTACATCAACAACATGTTAAATAGCAGGAAGGAGTAAGAGTAAACAATGAACTCTCATAACAGAGGGAAGTCCTGTGTGTGTGTGTGTATGTGTGTGTGTCCCAATGCTATATAATTTGTTTCTTCATGATCAGAAGAAAGGAGTAGCAATTATGTTGTTAGCAGTAGCGATCTTACCATGACTCTACTCAGTAGTTGCTAGTTTATACATTTGGTCCATTCACACTACACTATTATAGAAGGTCCCCACCTTTTGAGAGCTCATTATCTGATGACTTGCTTGTAAGTTAAGGACAAGTTTCATTAGGATTCCACTCTTTCAGCAGTTCTTGTCTATGGGGGCTTGCTTGGGACTGACGGTGCACATGCGTGGTGCTTGTAAAGCTAGCTGGGGCGGGGGGGGGAGGTCACCAAGCTGAATTGCAGGCAGCGCATACATGGGCATGCACAGGCAGTCCCAAGCAAGCTGCCGTAATTGTCTTATGTCCCCTACATGGCTTTTGCTTTTTGACCAATTCCAATATCTGACACTGCTACAGTCCGTAACCTGCCAGATAAGGGGGGGGGTGCTTCCTGTATAGTACTATGATTCCACTTTAACTGCTGTGGCAACATCCTGTCGAATCCTGGGATTCACAGTTTTGTTGTTGTGTGCCTTTAAGTCATTTCCAACTTATGGTGACCCCAAAGCAAACCTGTCATGGGGTTTTCTTGGCAAGATTTGTTCACAGATGGTTTGCCCTTGCTTTCCTCTGAGGCTGAGAGAGTGTCACTTGCCCAAGGTCACCCAGTGGGTTTCCATGGCCGAGCAGGGATTCAAACCCTGGTCTCCCAGAGTCCTAGTCCAGCATTCAAACCACTGCACAGTTTAGGGAGGGGTATTCAGAAATCTCAGACATAGGAGATTTTCAGACAGGCAAAAATCGCTCCTTGCCGCGCGAGCAGCCTCCCGAAACTGCTGCGCGGCAAGGGTCTTCTTCGGACGACGCTGTGCCTCTGGCGAAACCGTCCGTGTCACTTCCGTGAAGCTTGGGACGGCTCCGCGTCATATTTCAAGCACGGAGGCTGCCCGTGCTTGAAATATGACGCGGAGCCGTCCCAAGCTTCACGGAAGTGACACGGACAGTTTCGCCAGAGGCACAGCGTCGTCCGAAGAAGACCCTTGCCGTGCAGCAGTTTCGGGAGGCTGCTCGCGCGGCAAGGAGCGATTTTTGCCTGTCTGAAAATCTCCATAGAGCAATAATGCCTCATCAAACTGCAAACCCCAGGATTCCATCAGATGCAGCCATGGAGTTAAAATAAAATCACAGTACTATAAATGGGTAGTGTAAAAGTGCCCTAAGAATTTAGGCATAGCATCTATTCATGCCATTTTCGGTGTGTAGGTGTAAGCCACACTGAGATTGTTCGTCCTTCATTTTGGGGTCTACCATTCTCTTTCTCCTCTCCATGTTTGAAGAGCACAGGTTACAGAGCCTCGCACCATGAGATGTTACATATTTTCTATTTATCTGCTGGACCCTCTGTGTGTGTGTGGTGGGGGTGATGTCAAGGGACTGATTGTTGCTCAGCTTTTGCTTGTGAATACTAATTACTCTGCTTGTGACATACATCACTCTCTCATATTCCACAACAGATGTGACTATGTCTAGTGTGGCCACCACAGTTATTCTGGATGTGAAGATCCAAGTGGATCATGAAAAAAAAACAACCCAAACTATCTTAAATAAGATAGCTAATTAAACAACAAAATGATAAATGAGATTTAGGAGGCATTCCTATACACACACCTACTTGGAAATAAGTTTCATTGGCATCAGTGCCCTTTTGAATAGAAAGGTACAGTCTAGGCTTGTACTGCTTATGTAAGCAGTAATGTAATGGAGCCTGGACTCACAGAGTTGGAGTGTAAGACTTTTTGATTAGCAGGGATGAAGATATCATCACTCACTTACCTGTTCCCCCCCTCCTGCCCCACTCTCATCTCAGACTTCCACGTGCCCTCTGTGTTTAACTGCAATCCTCATAGAATCATAGAGTTGGAAGAGACCACAAGGGCCATCTGGTCCAACCCCCTGCTATGCAGGAATACCTAATCAAAGTGTCCCCAACAGATGGCCATCCAGCCAGTTTAAAAACCTCCAAAGAAGGAGACTCCGCCACACTCTGAGGCAGTGCATTCCACTGCTGAACAGCTCTGTCAGGAAGTTCTTTCTGAACTTCTAGTAGCTAGGTCTAGTGGCTAGAATCTAGTAGCTAGGAGTCTAGTAGCTAGAATCTCTAGCAGGTAGGAGGGAAATTGATTTTCTCCAATAATATTACATTGCTGTCAAATGGCCCTTCTTGAAATCCAAAGTATTTTGGTCTTAAATGGGCACATGTATTGCACCTGTTAGAGAGAAAAATGCCCAGAGTTTATTTATTGTTGTATTATGTATCAAGACAGATGACAGCATTTTTGGATTCTCTTTGAGGGTGTGACAAGGGAGACTGTCATGATGAGCATCTGTGTTTCAGAATTTACCTCCATGCCACTGAGAGGGTAAGCAAGTGTAAAGTCATCCACCCCAAGGCAAAATATCCTAACTTCAGATTTATGCTTATGGCACCAAAATGGAAGAAGACTAATGAAGAAAGGTATGTGGGGAATGTGTAGCTCAATGAAAATGTCACCTTAATGTTTAGTTGACAAATGCATATCCAGTGTCAGGGGTTATCTGGAAAGGGATGGAAAATACAATGATTGCAGCTGCAGTCGCCTTGATAGCTGGGGGTTTCTTGGGGTTGCAATCCAGAAAAGCAACTTTTCCAAACCCTGCTCAATAGTGCAGCCACATTTGGAGTACTTTGCTGAATTCTAAATGCATAACTTAGAACTTCTACTCTAAGTCAAGTCAGGATTCTGTGTGCTATGAAAAAGATAGTGGGCAGTTTCTTGAGGCTCAGCCAGCTGTCTGGCCAGTGAGATGGAGAGAAAACATTAACTGTGCATCCTAGCAAGATGAATACTGATACTTGAACACCTCTTCTCTTCACTGAGCCTACAGTAACCATTTTCCAGCTGCAGAAATATACACCATGACCGATCCACCAGGCCAGATTCTTAGGTTCTTTGTCTTTCCCCCATGCCCTAATGTTTGTGTCATCCTGCCTCCACATTTTCTGGAGAACTTGAAAATATATGCCACTTTTGTAATATTTTAGTGGACCTAAGAAAAGGTATTACTGAACTCTGACTTTAGTATAATCTGCCCTCCTATAATTTAAAACCATTAGATTTAGTTCTACCCTCTGCAGCAGCAGAGAACAACACTGCACCCTCCTCTTTGTGGCAGCTCTTGTGGTATTTAAAGAGTATGATCATGTCACACCTCAGTCTTATCTTCACCAAGCTAAACATGCCCAGCTGCTTCAACCTCTCCTCATATGTTTTGTTCTTCATGCCTCTTCTCATATCCGTTGCCATTCTCTGAACTCACTCCAACTACCCTCTTACCTTCTTAAAATGAAGCATCCAGAACTGAACACAGTACACCAGATGAAGCCAGATGAGCACAGAATATAGTGAGACTATTACTTCCCTTGACTTGGAAACTATGCTTCTATTAATGCAGGCTAAGATAGCATTTGCCTTTTTTGTTGCAGCATCATGCTGCTGGGTCAAACGCCACTTATAATCAACAATAACACCAAGGTTCTTTTTACTCGTAGTCCTGCTGAACCAAATATCCCCCATCCTATGACTGTGCATTTGATTTTTGTGGCCTAAATGTAGTATTTTGCTTCTGTCTCTCTTGAATTTCATTTATCTTTTTTAAAAATATTTTTATTAAGTATATAATTCCTTTCATTCTCTCTAACTTCATCATAGTAAGACAATACAGTACAGACAATACAGTACAATACAAACGAACAGACAATACAATACCATCCCATACCATATAGTACAATACCCACATAACACATAACACAAGTACCAAACTACATACACAAAAATAGTTAAATAAAAAACATAAAACGTTTATCCATCTATTCTTTCTATTTACCTATAATTTAAACCTTTCATTCCCCCACACATCAGCTTCCTTCCTTCCCGGTTCTCCAGGTACTTATTACTGATATTCCATTTAACCCTCAGTTCCATTATTTTTTACTCTGATTAACCTATATTCTCTTTAACTAACATATCTCGGATAAATTAAATTCCACTTTTATTATTAATCTTGCTATCCTCTAGGCTTCGCTTTAAATTAATTATATCTTGCCAACCTTCTAGATCTTTCCATGTCCTCTTATCATCTATTATTATTGACAATCTTTCCATTTCATAGAAGTCTTTCATTTTCCTTATCTAATCATTTATTGTGTTTTCCTTTCCAATTCTGGGCAAAAATTAATCTGGCCGCTGTTACCGCATATAATAGAATTCTTCCATATTTCTTTTGTACTGCTGGGTGCAACATGTGAAGCATATTTAATAGACACAACTCCGGATTTAAGGAAATATAAATTTTTAACATCTTAACCATCAAATTATGTATTTTCATCCCAAACTTTTTAGTTTTCGTACAATTCCACCATGTGTGTATATATGTTCCCTTAGCTTCCCCGCATTTCCAACATTTATTTGATGTGTTTTTGTATATCTTTGCCAATCTTTCCGGAGTGATGTGCCACATATTTATCATCTTATAGAAGTTTTCTTTCAAAGCATAACTTCTTCTGAAACGAATGTTAGCACCCCAAGCCTTTTCCCATTCCTCTATCTTGATTTCATGTCCTATTCATTGCACCCATTTAATCATATAATTTTTAACAACCTCCAGTTCTAAGTAAAGCTTCAGTAACAAGTTATATATTTTTGAAATCAATTTACCTTTTTCTCAGTAAATTATTTTATCAAACTCTATTTCCTCTATCCCAATGCCTTCTATTTTGGAATCAAACATAAACATAAATTCTTTGTGGACGCTGATTTTATTATGCCACTTGTAGGCACGCCACCCAAATCTAAGATTGAAACCCTCTAGTTGTAGAAGTCTATCATTGTCTAGTTTTATCCATTCCATAATCCAAACTAGGGTACATGCGTGATAATACAATCTTAGATCTGGGAGGCCTAGTCCGTCCCTTTCTTTTTTGTCCCATAGAATCTTTTTCTTTAGTCTTGGTTTTTCCCCGGCCATATTAACTCTGCAAGGTCTTTATTCCAAGACGTGAATGGCAAGTCCTTAATAGAATAGGGATGTTTTGGAATAAGTATATCATCTTGGGAAGGACTACCATTTTTATCACTGATATACATCCCAAAAAGAAATGTTTAAATTTTTCCATCTAAGTCCTTTTTTATATCTTTCCATATTTTCCCGTAGTTATTTTCAAAAAGTTCTGAATTTCTATTTGTAATTGTTATTCCCAGATACCTTACCTTCTTTACCAACCTAAATTTTGATTTCATGACTGGTTCTTGTTCTTCCATCTTATTTAAATGTTTGGTTATTATTGATGTTTTTTCTTTGTTTATTTTTAACCCTGCTAACTGTCCAAATTCCTCAATTACATAAATCAGTTTGTCAATACTATCATTGGGATTATCTAAAAAAAAAAAGGCAAGGTCATCTGCAAATGCTTTTTGTTTAAACTCATAACTTTTTATTCTACGCCCTCGAATCTCCTGATCTGCATTTATCTTTTTTAACAGGACTTCCAAAGTTATTATGAAGAGTAAGGGAGAAAGAGGACAATCTTATCTCCTGCCTCTTTCAATATAACAGATTTTTGACTTGTCACCATTCACCATTATGTACGCTTGCTGATTATAATAAATCTTTTTTATCCAATTTAAGAACTTACAGCCAATATTCATTTTCTCCAATGTTCATAACATAAATTCCCATCTTATATTGTCAAATGCCTTCTTGGCATCAAAAATATGATTGCTAATTTTTTTCATTATGTTTTTCATAGAACTCAATTATATCTAGAACAGTCCTTATATTATCCTTAACTTGTCTGTTGGGCAAAAACCCATTTTGGTCTTTTTGGATCCATGTTGACAACACCTTTTTCAGCCTCTCTGACAATATTTTTGCGAATATTTTGTAGTCAACAACGAATATTTTGTAGTCAACATTGAATTTCATTTTATCGATTTCAGTTTAGTTTTCTGGTTTATCAAGGTCCTTTTGAATTCTGTTCCTATCTTCCAATGTGTTAGCTACCACTACCAATTTTGTATCATCCACAAGTGTGATAAGGATTTTCTCCACCCCATCATCTAAAGCATTGATAAAAAGATTGAAGAGTATCAGCCCCCAGAATAAAACTCTGAGGCACTCCTCTTGAGACCTCCTTTCAGTTTGAAGCACAGCCACTGATGACAACTCTTTGAGTATGCTTTTCCAGTCAATTATGGGTCCATCTGATGATGTTTCCACCTATTCCATATTTAGTCAGTTTGCTAATCAAAATACTATAGGGGACCTTATCAAATGCTTTGCTGAAATCCAGATAAATGACATCTACAGCATTCCCATCATCTACTAAACTAGTGACTTGATTTTAAAAAGATATAAGGTTAGTTTGGCAGGATTTGTTCTTGACAAACCTATGCTGGCTCCTACTAATCACTACATTGTCAACAAGATATTTGCAATCAGGCTCCTGTATAATCCATTCTAATATTTTTCTTGTATTGGGGTCAGACTGACTGGCCTGTAGTTTCCTGGATCTTTGTTTTTGATGAATGGGGACGCAATAAAAGTTTATAAAATGATGCACTATAGGAAAGAGTGAATAGATGTTTTTCCCTTTCCCCTTTTCATTAAAGTAAAATCTTGGGTTCCACCAATGAAATTGATTAACAGTGTGATCAGGACAGAGAGAATGCATCCATAATTCATGGAATTTCAATCAAGACCTCATGAACTGATGGAATTAGTTGCCATATTAGTTGTTGGCCAAAGGCTTAAGCTTTCAAAGGGACAGGACAAATTGGTGAAACAGCAGCTCTTAGTAACTAGAGAGCCAAATATATTCACCAGGTCACAGGAGAGCAAATAACTAGTGAGACTTATAGCCTTCATACCCTATTTGACAGCTTCCCATTCTCCTACACTAGGTGGAATCTTGACTGTTAGGAAGTTGCCTTCCACCAGATCAGACTATTAATTCCTTTTGCCCAGTATTGGTTGTGTTTGGACATCCTGATAAGCCAAAGAACAAGCTGGTGTGTGCTGCGGGATCAGTCCCATTGAAAAGAGACTCAACCAACCGTGGCTTGCTAATGATGATATGTGAAACGAGGGACTTTATTGGATGCAGCAAATATGGCACCATAAGGACGCCTAATGATTGCAAATGGGAGAGCATACCAGATGATGTTGTCTTTTCGCAATCATATCTTGTCCAAAAGCCGTTCTATTTTATTTTTATTGATGGCCCAAGCCATCAATAGATCACCTCTGGTGCCTTTTTGCCAGCGTTTGAACTTCACACCATTGTGCTCACGTGAATGCAGCATGAATGACAGAACACTTCTGGGTGAGATCAGGTAGGAGACAGACTTTTTTTTTCCTCCCCAGTTCACTTGGGAATTTCAAAGTGTGTTTTTGTGCTTTGCTGTATGTTTTATGTCTTTGTTTTACTTTAATTTTTGAATTTCCTGATGATATCCAAAGTATACATGTCTACTCAGTAGTATGTTACTCTGAGTTCAGTGAGATTGCACACAGGTAATGAATATAGAATTGCAGTCTTGACCTACATTTCTTTCATAGAATCATAGAGCTGGAAGAGACCACAAGGGCCATCCAGTCCAACCCCCTGCCATGCAGGAATACACAATCAAAGCACCCCTGACAGATGGCCATCCAGCCTCTGTTTAAAAGCCTCCAAAGAAGGAGACTCCACCACACTCTAGGGCTGTGTATTCCACTGCCAACAGCTCTTATGGTTAGGAAGTTCTTCCTAATGTTTAGGTGGAATTTCTTTTCCTGTAGTTTGAACCCATTGGTCCATGTCCTAGTCTCTGGAGCAGCAGAAAACAAGCTTGCTCCATCCTCAGTATGACATCCCTTCAAATACTTAAACATGGCTATCATGTCCCCAGGCTAAACATACCCAGCTTCCTAAGCCGATCCTCATAGGGTGTGGCATCCAGACCTTCCACCATTTTGTTCGCCCTCCTCTGCACCCATTCTGCCTTCTCAATATCCTTCCTGAATCGTGGTGCCCAGAACTGGACACAGTATTCCAGGTGAGGTCTGACCAAAGCAGAATACAGTGGCACTATTACTTCCCTTGATCTAGACACTATACTCCTATTAATGCAGCCTAGAATTGCATTGGCTTTTTTAGCTGCCGCATCACACTGCTGACTCATGTTCAGCTTGTGGTCCTTTAAGACTCCTAGATCCCTTTCGCATGTACTGCCATCTTTCTTGTCTTCTTTCTTTTTGGGGGTGGTGGTGTGGGGCAATTTTCTTTAGTTACATGTGGAGAGGGTTGAAATAAAGCCTCCTATTGCATGTCCAATTTGCATATTTCATTTTACTGCAGAATCTGAGTATATGTGCTACAAAATTTGGATTTTCTCAGAGTATGGTTTAGATTTTTGGTGCAGAGTCCATGTGGAACTGCCAGTATATTCTTTGCTAATTACTACTTTGCTGAAAGAGAGCCAGTGTGGTGTAGTGGTTTGAGTGTTGGCCTAGAACAGTGGAAGACCAGGGTTCGAATCCTCACTCAGTCATGGAAACCTACTGGGTGACCTTTGGCATGTCACACCCTCTCAGCCTCAGAGGAAGGTAAGGGCAAACCTCCTCTGAACAAATTCTGCCAAGAAAACCCCATGATAGGTTTGCCTTAGGAATGCCCTAAGTCAGAAATGACTGGAAGGCATACAACAATAAGAACAACAAGCAACTCTTAGAACTGGGCCATCAGTGTGTCCTAAGGACATTATCAGACTAGCGTCTAAAAATGCTGTAATTCCACAAATGAAGTTAGCAGGAACATCACGGCATTCTAACACTTATTATTGCACTTAGTTGTAATCACGTGAAAGAACCACCATGGAATTATTGCACAACCACCACTAGCACTTTAAGAATGGGAGTTTACTTCAGTGATTTGGCATGGTCAAGATTTCAGCGGTTCTTGTGAGAAGCTGCAAGTGTGCTTAAAACTCCAAAAAACAAAAACAAAAAAACCCACCCTTAATTAAGAAAGTAAATGAACACACAAGCACTGAAGCAAACGTAAAAATGTGCAAATCAAATGGGACAGTTCATAAAAAGAGTGTCCTGTGCTTCATTTTTGCATTCTCACCCAGAGGTTTTCTTGCTGAGGACTGCCCATTCACGCTGTGATCTTGCAATTACAATGGGACATTGTTTCACATGCAATCAATACCATGAAAAAAGCACTATTGACCATCTATTGATGGCTTGTCCCATGAATTGCAAATAACACCTTTTTTGCAGCTGATGCGTGGAGTAAGAATGTGAAAACAACAACATTGTGAGATAGTGGGGCCTATTTGCACTACCCTGGTGTCATAATCTCACAATTTTTGCTACATCTGATAATGTCCTAAATGTGTGACAATAATGTTCAAAGACATCGAGGAAATTATTTTCTCTTAGAAAGGAATGGTTTCGATAGAAAATAAACTGTCTTTTGAAGTACAGTACTAGCTCATTTTTTTAAAAATACAAAAAGCTCCACTCACATTTTCAAAAACTCATTCATCATGAAGGTATTAAAAATATAGATCTTTCTAATGAGCAAGGCAATGACGAATTTGTCATTGAATTTTTTTTTCTTGCATTAATCTGATCTTTTAATTAACTATAACCCTCTAGAGAGGATTCCCTTGGAGAGAAATGAAAGATGGTGGGTGCTTAGGCAGTGGTGATGGAATAGCTTGCCACTTTGCTAGTTTTAGTGAAGCAGTGCATTGGCAAGCAGCAATTATAGGCTGATGAGTCAGCAGTTCTAAATTACAGGTGGAGAGTGATAAAATCTTGCTGAGTTTGGTTATTAAAATTATATGGTTTCATAAATAGTATAATGTTGGTCTCGGCAGGTACGTGTTACATTTTAATGTCCTCCACATTAGATCACACTGAGATCTACAGCAGCTCAAGGTTGACAGGGTCAAGACACAAATTGAGTGATGCTAAAGTACAAAGGTTACTTGGTATACTGATTTTTTAAAATGCAGCAGCATTGTTGAAGTACTGTTGGAAAGAAAACAGTGACTGCAAAATTCATAAACTGGGGAAGGAGAGGACAAAAAGAGAGATGCCATCAAGACACTATGGGCTTTATCACACAAGCCTTTTAAAGCAGATTTAAAGCTGGATAATAACGTCTTTGGTGATACTTATCACATGACATCACCTCCAAATTGTTGCTGCTGTGCCTCCAAAGCATGGTTAGGTATCCCTTGCCATTGATGGGAATACCTGTCAATAAGCTCCCAATTGTGCTGCTGTGCCATGAATCCTCAGGTGCAATACCTTTCTCCAGTTGCAGTTCTGGAGAGACTGGGCAGTCATGTGGTCTCAGTCTCCTCCTCTCTCCCCCTCCCACCTGCTATCCGCAAACAGGCTGGTTTTCTCCCCCCACCCCACTTTCTTTCCTTGCCTTTTTTGTTTGTTTCACTAAATTGCATTGCCACAATTGCCAAATTGCATTACAACTAAAAATAAATTTAAAAAGAGACACCAGAGACACCAAAGGCATACTGGATAGGGCAATCGGGCAGGGAGGAGGGGTTAAAGGAGAGTCCAGAAGAGAGCTTGAGGGAGCGACGTGCTATTGAAGGGGACATGCAATACTGAGGGCTGCCAAACAAGTTTCTATCCATTCACTTTTGCAAATGTGATTGCAGCAACAACAGGGCTCGTGTGATAATGTCCTATCTCAGTTGTCCTAGGACTACAAAAACGGACACTTTGACCACTCTCACCAGTGGCGTCACTAGGGTGTGTGTGTGGGAAGGTATGGACCACACTGGATGACAGCATCAGAGGGGGTGACACCAATATGACTGTCTATAAAATTTTGTACAGTTTTCAGCAGAAAGTTATTATTATTTTTAATAAAAATATCCCTGTTGCTGTGTCCAGCCAGGTGAAACCTTCCCGCATGTAGGTTTTCGGTGACCCTCAATGTCATATGCAGATTGTGTAGATTGCTGGGATTACTAAGGAGTCTGTATGGTCTGGTACAGGAGGACGTCCATGGGGGTGGCACTGACTGTCACTACTAAGAGAAGAGAAACAAGGGTCATTGGGAGATTGCACCTATCTCTCTGAAGAAGAACACCAGCTGATTGAATTATGGATTGAAATTTGCCACCTCTAACCATTTCCTGTTGAATGAGTGGGGCCTGTACCAGATGCTTCATATACCCAGAATTGCCTCAAGTCTACATGGGTACTTCCTTGTCTACCAGAAGAGCTTGTTGCAATGAAGGAGATTATCAGACACGACAAAAACTGCACCAAAAGATCGCGATGAGAACAGGAACTGACGCGATTATCAGACAATGTTGTCCTTCAGCATCCCAGGGGCATAGCATGGCTGTGAGTAAGGCATCCCTTTTTATTAGTGGCTTGTCCCCATCAATACAAAAGGCAAGCCTTGTCCACGGCAACCTCGGAATGGCTGAAGGATGCGGGCGTCTGATAATGTCGCCCTTTCCTTTCCTGTGGCATTCTTCTGACGTGGTTTGGAACGTGTTTTTTTGCTGCCTGTGTTCAAGGGACCCATTTCCAGCCTATGTGGTTAACCTGAGGCATTCACCCAGAGCTGTGAGGCCCTGGGAAGAGACATGGCAACAGAAGATCACCCTCACGTTCATCTACACCAGCGCTGCAGTCTCGGGCCAGTCCAGAGGACTATGCTCTAGAGCTGCCCCAGATCC
This sequence comes from Gambelia wislizenii, assembly GCA_030847615.1. Classification (NCBI taxonomy): domain Eukaryota; kingdom Metazoa; phylum Chordata; class Lepidosauria; order Squamata; family Crotaphytidae; genus Gambelia; species Gambelia wislizenii. Next base: position 106,899,278 of record JAUMIR010000006.1, read on the forward strand.
ACATGTTCGGCAACACATACTGGGGGTCCTTGGTTGATCACATGGTGCAGTGCCTCATTATTACCTCACTCACAGTAATGGGTATGTAGACATGTAGACAGCTGGGTCACTCTGGATCCAGTCTGATTCAGTTGTCCACACATCCAAAACATTGGGACCACTCTGGGGTTTCCTGGGACCACTCTGGGGCAATGCAGTTTCTGTTAAGATGGATTAACGGCTAAAAAGAACAGATTCGCTCCATATGTCATGTGTATGAATCACACCAGATCCAGGATTAGTACATGTTTTATCCTTGGTTCAGACAAACTTCTCCACACTGAAAGATGTGGCCCATAGAAGGGTGGAACTGTGTCCACCCATTCATTAAAACTGAGGGTCTTTATCTTTATGGTAACAGATTCTAGGCCTGTTAGAATTAGGTTAGTCTTGCGCTTCAGTTCCTCCACCGCTGATCCTTCCAACTGGATTTAATAAATGTGGCCCTGATATGACCCCATGTATCTTGTCTTGCTTCTCTACTCCTGCTTTCATCTAGTTCAGACCTATATTCACAAGAAGGTAGTAGATTCTGCATCTGAAATTCTTAATGTCTTAAAATTATTGTATGACATGAAGTTTGCTCCTGACACTGTATTTCCTGTTTTTGTGATATTAAGCTTTTAATGATACTTTTATTAAAAAATAATACTATAATACAGGATACCTGTTAGACAGAAGGAGTGGGTTTTTTTACAAATACATATTTCATGGTTTGCTGTTTCTTGCTCCTCTCCTCTCCATTGACGGCCCCTTGTCGTGGGAGAAAGGCTTGCATACCCTAATGATGTTTTGAGCTATGCTGGCGGTGGCATAAAGCCACCGGTAGGGTCTCCCATGCCAGACAGGTCAAAACCGAAGGGTCTGACAAAGAGCGTCAAAGGGCAGGATGGGCTCTCTAGCCTTGTGGCAGCCATCCTAGGAGAAGGAAAACTCTAATCCCAAACCCAGACAGATGGTGCTTGTCCAGCCCTGTAAGGTCAATCATCTAAGAGAAGGAAATTCTAATCAAACCTACGACCCGAGGACCTCGCTGCTACGTCCATGCTTGCAAGGCCACGGCAGATGAACCTTTGGTTTAAAGGATGAGGCCAGTTCTGTGCATGCTGCACTCCACCAGAAAACTCTATTGCACAGGGTCGAAGGACAAATCAAGTTCCAAAAAAGCCCTGTAGCGATAGGCAAGGGATGAAACGGCAGGTGTAAAGATGCACTGGAAGCCGCAGACCCAACCCTGCATGCAGGCAGTTCAGGACATTGGTCGCTCGAGGCTGACCCGGGAGATGACAGTCTTGTTCGGCAGCATCCTGAACGACCAAGCAGCCTTTTTTAAGGAGAGCACTGCTTGCTCCCTATGGAGAGGGGCCTAGAAAAGGTGGCCTAACAAAAGCTCATCCCCAACTACCTGGTTGGCTAGCCGCAGCCAATGGGAATCTTCTGATGCGGTCAAACCAAAGCAAAGAAACAAAGGCACACACCGGCCTCCAAAGGTGTAAATAAACTGACACTTGCATGCTGGAACATCAGAACCATGCGAGACTCTGAAGATAGTGGACGGCCTGAGCATCATTCTGCCCTAATAGCCCATGAACTATCACGACTTAACATTGACATCGCTGCTCTTAGTGAAGTTCACCTCCATGAGGAAGGCAGCCTTAAAGAACATGGCGCCGGCTACACACTTTACTGGTCTGGCAAACCCAAAACCGAAAAACATCTTTCAAGAGTAGGCTTTATGATTAAAAACTCCATTGCCTCCAAACTCGAAACCTTGCCAACAGGACACTCTGATCGCATTATTTCCTTACGCCTCCCACAGGTTGTTCTCTTTAGTATATATGCCCCAACTATGCAAGCCGACCCTGTAGAGAAAGACAAATTCTACACAGACCTACGCCAACTAATACAAAAAGTCCCTGTAGAAGATAAAATTATTATCCTTGGCGACTTCAATGCCAGAGTAGGAAAGAACTCCGAAGCCTGGAAAGGTGTCTTAGGCAAGCATGGTGTGGAAATTGCAATCATAACGGACGCCTCCTGCTAGAGTTCTGTGCAGAACAACAGCTGACTATTACAAACACAATCTTTCAGCAGAAAGATAGCTTGAAGACAACCTGGATGCATCCCCGATCCAAACATTGGCACCTCATTGACTATCCAACATATGATACAAAAACCGATGAAAAATGAATTGGACATAGCTCCCACTTTGGAAGAGACCCTTAAGGCCATACAGCAGATGAAAAATGGCAAGGCAGCTGGGATTGATGGAATCCCACCTGACGTTTGGAAACACGGAGGTCATGCACTCCACGAAAAATTCCACAAATTTCTTGTGAATTGCTGGGGGAAAGGGGAACTGCCATCAGACCTCCGAGATGTAGTCATCATCATCACCCTGTACAAGAAAAAAGGAGCAAAATCCGATTGCTCAAACTATCGAGGCATAACACTGCTCTCTATTGCTGTAAAAATCCTTGCAAGGATACTCCTGAACAGATTAGTTCCTGTTATTGCAGAAGAACTTCCCCCTGAAAGCCAATGTGGCTTCAGAGCCAATAGGAGTACTACAGACATGGTATTTGCCCTTAGACAACTGCAAGAAAAATGTAGGGAGCAGAACAAGGGTCTCTATGTAACATTTGTCAACCTCACCAAAGCCTTATACACTGTGAGTAGAAAAGGTCTGTGGCAGATCCTGGAAAGATTAGGATGTCCCCCCAAATGCCTTAAAATGATTATCTTGCTACACGAGGGACAGCGTGGTCAAGTCAGATATGGCGATGCTCTTTCAGAGCCCTTTCTAATAACTAATGGAGTGAAGCAAGGTTGTGTTCTTGCACCAACTCTATTTACAATCTTCTTTAGCATGATGCTCCAAAGGGCTATGGCAGAGCTTGAAGACGACGACGGCATCTATATACATTACCATACTGATGGTAGCTTGTTTAATGTAAGCCGTCTGAGGGCTCACACTTAAATTCTAAACTATCTAGTCCGTGAGCTGCTCTTTGCTGATGATGCTGCCCTTGTTGCCCACACCGAAGCAGCTCTGCAGCGCCTAACATCCTGCTTTGCAACAGCTGCAGAGGTGTTTGGGCTGGAAGTCAGCCTGAAGAAAACAGAAGTTCTTTACCAGCCTGCACCACAGGACGAACACCACCATCCCCACATTGCCATCGGCAAATCTGTGCTCAAGTTGGTTCAGCAATTCACCTACCTGGGAAGCATCATCTCCTCAGATGCCAAGATTGACAAAGAGATCGATCACAGATTAGCAAAGGCATATAGTGCATTTGCAAGACTTCACAAAAGAGTCTGGAGCAATAAACACCTGAGGCAAAGCACAAAAATCAGTGTGTATAGAGCCATTGTACTGTCTATCCTCCTTTATGGATCTGAATCATGGGTGACCTATCACCACCACCTACGACTCCTTGAACGCTTCCATCAGCGCTGTTTACGCACAATCCTAAATATACACTGGACTGACTAGGTGACGAATGTTGCTGTCCTTGAGCAAGCAGGGATCACCAGCATTGAGGCCATGATATTGAGAACACAGCTGCGCTGGGCAGGGCACATTTCTAGGATGGAGGACCATCGCCTCCCAAAAATAGTACTCTATGGTGAACTCACCACGGGTCAGCGTAAGAGGGGCACTCCAAAAAAGCAATACAAGGACTCCCTGAAACAACATCTCAGGCTTGGCCAAATTGATCACCAACAGTGGTCTGCCCTGGCCTCACATCGGGAGGCATGGAGACGCACTATGCACAATGCTGCAGCCTTATTTGAGAACTCACGCCGAACAAGTCTTGAAGAGAAATGACAACGCAGAAGAATCACAACCCAAAAACATCACCCAAGGAGACCTTCTGCTGTGGTTTCTGCAACCAGACTTATTTATCTTGGATTGGCCTTTTTAGTCATCAGCGCGCTTGCAGAAAGCGTGGGATAAGTCCTTCCTGAATCTTCGTTTGCGAAGAAAATCCAGAGAGAGAGGTTTCTTGCTGCTGGGTGAAAAGTGATTGATACATATATAAATAAATAAGTGATCTTTTAGAAATTATTTATTTAATGCATTTCTTATTCTGCTTTTCAAGACTGCTGTTCATATTACCGGAAATGAAAGCAACAGTATTAGTTGACCTTTTGCTTCAAGTGACAGAATGGAAATGTTTACGGAGGTTATGGAAGGATGGAATGACTATGAAACCAGGGCTAGAAAGGTAACTCAGAGCAAGACTGGCATCATTTTATCTGATATCGTGCTAGCCTTGGTCAAAGAATTTTGGTGCAAATCATAAAAGGGCAGGGCCTTTTGGGGACATGCTAATGACTTCAAAGAATAAACCAATAAGCAAAATGCTGTGGCATTTCTGTGATTCCAAACAAATCAGCCTGTGAAAGGGAAGAGAGCAAAGTTCAGTAGGAGAGCAGATGCTCTTGTATGTAGAAGGCCTCCAGTTTAATCTGTGCCATCTCCAGTTAATCAGATAACTAGTGATGGGACAGAGAGTCAGGGGAGCTGTCACCAATTGCAGGTGGACAGGGTGGAGACTCTCAGGGTCTTGAGCCAAATCTGGCCCTTCTGGGTCCTAATCTGGTTCAATGAGATTCCTCACATAACTACACCATCTTCATCATTATACCATCATTTGGTGGTTGACCAGCTTTCGTACCATTTTTTCCTCTTTTCTAAAAAGTTGAAATGCCTGTCCTAAGGCTTAGTTAGTGGCAATAATAGAATATGTTGGCATTTTAATGTTATTGTTTTATTTCATATGGTTCCATGTACATTGATGGCACTATATTAAAGATAACAGCAGCAGCAGGAGCAACAACATTTGGGGCACCAAATTTTTGTTGTTGTTGTTGTTTGGCCTTTGGGGCTCCCCCACCCTGCCAGAATGTGCCCTCTTACAACTTATCTGAAACTGAATTCATCCTTTGGGCTTTAGGAAGTTCCCCACCCACCTAGTAGACTATACCGTACTAAGCTAGATGGACAAATTCTATAAGGCAGTTGGTTAGAGCCAAGCCTTCAAAAGCTGATGGAATGTCAGTGTCTGATGAAAGACCCATCAGGTAACATTCCCCTTCTGTGATCAATCTAGCTCAAACATAAGTCACCCTTTGCTTTCCCTTGATCTACCTGTATTTTATCTAAGTTCCAGCATTAAACATTTTAAGACAGTGTTCACAAGGACTGTCAGACCAACTACCCACAAAATGAAGCTGAGTTCATCGGATAGTTGGAGACTTGGAATAATAAAAACTCTACTGATGAAAAGATTTCTCCCTCCCATATTGATTGCTATCGTTGTTGGCTTGGCCATCCTATAGGAAAGTAAATAGACATTAGGCCTCTTGAGAAAACACTTTTCAGAATTAAGCGGTTTTTATTAGGCAAACATGATAAAAGGCATTTATTGAAAGCATGTCTGTGGTCCCTTTCATGAGGCCTGTCTGAACTGGCAAAAGAGCCTCAAGCAAAGGAACAGGATCTGCAGACCTATGACTCACCATCTGCCCTTGCACAGTTCCTGTGTGTAAATACAGTCAAAGGTTGGGGAAGTTGCTTTTTGAACTATGAATCCTAGAATTCTCCAGCCAGCCTAGCTACTGGTCATGCTAGCTAGGGGATTCTGTGAACTACAGTATAATTCAGAAATAACATTCCCAAGCTCTCACCACCAAAAACGAATTAGCAGGCAGAGTTCACTAAGACAAAGATGCTTAAATTGTTATTTGATATCACATTAGCACTTCCCATTTATTAACTCAACATGCAAACTATTGATCGGAAAATAAAATTAGTAGCTGCCTTGGCAGTGAAATAATGGGGGAGGGAACTCACACTCAATTGTTTAATACCAATCATTAAACTACCTTATTATAGAAGTAGCTAATTAGGTACAATTTCCATTTCTCCCCCTATACCACAGGGAGCCCATCACTATTCTGAGCACATATCACTTAGGTGCACAAAAATTTGCATTGCACAGTTGGATTTTCTTTGGAGACAATGCCTGAAATATTAGCAGAATATAGATGCATTTGGTGTGCATGCTTGAAATGGAGCTGTATTGTCTGTGTTGCTTGGCTTCCTTTTATCTGCTGTAGGTTTCCCAGTGATGGCTAATTCTTCATTAGAAAGGTAATAGAAATGTTGCTTTTACCAAGACAACTTTTTGTCTTCTTGAGTAAACTTCTTGTGCAGCTGCCAGGATATTTATTAGTCATTGACTCCCCTAGGTCATAAGCTCTCGGTTTGCACTTCAGTCAACGATCAAAATGAGCTATGATACACCAGTTTCTGTTTATGAACAGTTAACCAGTTTAGACCAGAAGTAAACAACCTGTGGTCCTGATCCTAACTTAATGGGCCCTTTGGTCTAATTTCAAAAGCCCAGTTTGAACGATGACAATTGAGACCTTTGGTAAGAGCAATCAGTTCCTCTTTGAGCAGCCTGAGTCAGGAGGGAGAGAGGAAGGAAAAGGCAGAGATAGAAGAAAGAAATAGCAAAAAAGAAAAGGGATGGCCTCATCTCTGGTCACACCACCCACTTTGGGCTCTGGCCCTACCCTCTTCTAGTATGCACTCCCTGATAGAGCCTGTGGTCGAGATCCCACACTGAGGAGACTTAGGACATTATCAGGCTAGCATCTAATTCCGTGAATGAAGATAGTGGGAACATCATGGCATTATAACACTTATTATCGCACATAGCTGTAATCATGCAAAAGAAACACCTCAAAATTATTGCACAATGACCACTAGCGCTTTTTTAAGAACAGGAGTTTACTCCCACGATTTGGCATGGGAGAGATTTTGGCTGTTCTTGCGAGAAGACATGAGTGTGCTAAAAACTCCAAAAATCCCTTGATTAACAAAGTAAATGAACACACAAGCACTGAAACAAACCTAAAAACATGGAAACTAAAGGGGACAGTCCATAAAAAGAGCATCCTGTGCTTCATTTTTGCATTCTCACCAAGAAGTTTTTTTTTGCAGAGGACCGCCCATTCACGTTGTAATCTCATGGTTACAACTGTTTTGCACACAATCGATACTGCAAAAAAAAAAAAAAGTGCTATCGATGATCTATTGATGACTTGTCCCATGAATTGCAAATGACACCTTTTTTGCAGTTGGAGCACGGAGTAAGAATGTGAAGATGATATTGTGTGATAGCAGGGTCCATTCATGTTACCCTGACATTGTAATCCCATGATTTTTGCCATGTCTGATAATGCCCTAAGTTTAACTTTAGGCTCATGGAGTTACATATCAGTTGCCATTAGTGAATTGTGACATTACAATGCGCAGTGCAAATGCATGTCTGTGAACATCATGCAGAGCATAAATGTACACTCAGGGCCGGTTTAACCTGTCTGCCAAATCAGCATTGGCAGGGGGCCCCGAGGTCAAGAGGGGGCCCGAGGTCAAGAGAGGGCCCCGTGTTGGCCTCCTTAATCTGAGGAAGGAGACAGCCAGGGGACAGCAGGGAGGAGCTGCTGCTTTGCGGCCCCCTCCAGCCCTCCTCCTCCAAAACGTCCTGCTGGCTTTTTTAAAAAAACAAGAAAACCAGTGTGTCCGAAAGAGAAAGGGGAAGAAACAGCAGAAAGCAGCCTAGAATCACATTGGCATTTTTTGCTGCTGCATCACACTACTAACTCATGTTCAGGTTGTAGTCCACTCTTTCTTTTCTTTGAGGAAATCTACACCATTATGTTAATTGCTAATAAACAAAAAATATTATCTTCTTGCCTATAATATCGTTTTTTAACTAAATTATTGGTGGCAAATTATGTAGTACAGTAGGCCCCTCTTATCCACTTGGGATTGGTTCGGGGTGTGTGTGTGGATTCTGAAAACCATGAATAATAGTGAACGCCATTGAAAATAATGGGACTTCTGGTTTAAAATACCATAGAGTTGCCTTGGAGGGCCTAGAAAAGGGTTAGGGAAGACACATTTTCTAGGAAGCCTCTATGGTAGGTGTGCTGTTTTGTGTCCCATGGATAATGAATCCATGGATAAGGGGGGTCCTACTATAATCTGAACATCCTGTACGGTGAATAGGTTAGGTTACATTGACCTGAGATAAACATATGGGCCCCCCCAAAATAAAGCATTGCAGGGGGCCCCAAAATTCCTTAAACCGGCCCTGTGTACACTCATGCCCAATGCACAACTTTGCTGCATATGCTACTCCAGCATATGCTACTCCAGTTCCACAACCTCGAATTCAATATGGCTCTTCAGCATCAGACAAAAATGTTGAACTGCTTCTGTAGGGGAATTTATGCATGCAGAAGCCACCAACAGCATTCCATTCATAGCTTTCCCCAAAGAGTTGGGAATGATGACAGTCAGCTCCAGACCTCAGTCTGGAGACCACCAATTTAGGAACTTCTGACATGTATTGGTCACCTAGACACCCAGTGTGGTGCTGTGGTTTGAACATTGTACTAGGACTCTAGAGACTAGGGTTCAAATCCCTGCTCAGCCTCAAAGGAAAGCAAAGGCACACCTCCTTGCTTGTCAAATCTTGTCAAGAAAACCGTGTGATACATTCACCTTAGGGTTATCATAAATTGGAAACAACTTGAAGGCACACAACAACAACATTGGTCACCTATTGGTCTCAGACATTTCTGTGGCATCCAGCAGTTGGGAGCCTATATAAGGATGTGCCCTTGGCCAGCCTGTCCAGCAGTATCTCACTAAGTCCAGTAATGTTGCTTCTGACTGGCCATAGTGAAGGTCTATTTAATGGAGAAAGGTTTAAACTGGTAAGAATTACACTTGAAGCTGCCTACTTTCCTTTGGGCCCACCTATTCTCTGTTGGGTTTTACCCCCCTGGATTAAAATAAGTTTCCCGTTCACCCTAACTGCTATAAGGGATCAGGCAAACAGTTCTTTCATAGACATGTTTCTCAGCATGCTGAAATTCATAACATTTTGGTAGAAGGATGTTTCAGAGGTTTATTGGTGGCTTACTAGGGTGGCCTACTGGTCAGAGCATTGGAGTAGGTTGGAGTGGTCAACTTGGGTCCCAGCTCCATTGTACAGAAGCCAGGGATTTACAATTTCATTATGTACCTAGGACCTGTCTAGACAGGCAATATATCCTGTGTTGCCCCCTACTCTCAGAGTCCTGCAGTCCGTATGACACAGGGCATTTGCCCCATTTTGACCCCAGGCAGTCTGCACCACCCCCAGGGCAGATATGTGGCTGAAATGAGGGAAGGTGGGGTAGGGCCTGATACAACATTTTAGAATGATACCTGTTTAAATCTGTTTTCACAAGGAGGAAAACAGATTTCTTTTGTGCTTTTGTGAAGTAAAACTGAAGGAAAAAATAATCAGTATCTGATCTTACAAACATGCTTTTTACCAGTTTCTTTTGACCACATTTTCAGTAAAATGATGTGTGTATTACATTATAATCCAGAGACTAGGACATGGAGCAATGGAAACTACAGGAAAAGAGATTCCACCTAATCATTAGGAAGAACTTCCTGGTGGCAAGAGCTGTTTGACCAGTAGACTGTGCTGCCTTGGAGTGTGGTGGAGTCTTCTTCTCTGCAGGTTTTTAAACAGAGGTTGGATGGTCATTTGTCAGGAGTACTTTGATTGTGTATTCCTGCATGATTGGGAGTTGGATTGGTTCTTGTGATTTCTTCCAACTCTATGATTCTGTAAGCCCAATGAGTTTTTTTAGGAAATCAGAAGTAGACTTAGTTTTAAGGTTAGATAGAGTGATGCAGCCTTTGGCCAATGCTATTAGTAGGAATTGGCCACTCTTGATGCATGATATCATATAGGGCACACAGCTGTGCTACAACTGACTAATTATAATAATTGCCATTGCCATAAGATGGAGGGCTCATCTACACTGGCTGATTAATGTGAGACCAATCCAGAGCATTATGCACTGGACTGGCTCCAAATCAACCACTACGGTGGCTACATGCACTGGGCTGAATCTGGTGACATGGTGCATCGTTGTCCACATGGGCCAGCTGGGCCAACAGCACATTGGCCCTACTAGCCTTCCCCTTATTTTTGGAGCTGACACCTTTCTGTCCAAGCAACTCCCTGCAAGAGCTTGGCTGTTGGTATAGCTTCTGTTGAGGTCAGAACAGGACACCCAGACATGTTATCAACAAGGAGAGGGGAACTGTCGCAGAGAACTGCTTGGCTGGTGAGGTGATAGCAGTGGCAGCAGTTCCAACAGGGATCCATCCTACTCCTCATCTTGCTCAGTGCAAGGTAAGGGAAATGGCACTCAATTTGTGTGTGGACAACTGGATTGGGCTGAATCAAACCTGATCCAGCTGTCCAGATAGCAAAAGTACCTGAGGTCACTCCAGAGTTTTTGGGAAACCCTGGAGTTTTCCCCCAACTTTGCTTAGTTTGGAACAACATCAGCTTAAGGACAAAAAATGTGGTCCTTCCCCAGAAGTAGGCATACATCATATGAACTGCCAGCACCAGATTTGTGGTGAGTCTGAATTTTTTTGTTGGCATAGACAAGCCCAGAGTTTCAGCTTATGCACAATGGTGGGTGATAGCTTCCATTTCAATGGGGTGATTAATCTGTTCTGGATTTTAGTCCAAACTTTGAAGAAGCTATCCGATGTGTTGAACCCATTTGAGGGAGGATAGGGCTCAGCACCTCGGATAGCGTCTTTAACATTTACACTTAAAGCGTAGAATCCTTTTGGCTAGTCCTGACTAGAGCAGACCCACTGAATCAATATGATTTACCTGTAAGTGACTCATCATTTAACAATGGATTCAGTGGGTCTCCTTTTTTAAAAAAATTTTTTAAATTTTTTTTTATACCCTGCTCTTCAGCCACAAGGCTATCAGAGCAGCTTACAATTTTTTTTGAACAATAGGAAATTTACACATCTACACTGCATTAAGCAGTTTCCAATGTGTGTTAGCTAGTTACCCCCACAAGCTGGGTACTCATTTTACAGACCTACGAAAGGACTGAAAGCTGAGTGAACCTTGGAACCCGCCGGAATTGAACTTGCAATGTGGTGACTTGCAGTACTGGCATTTAACCACTGCGCCACAGGGCTCCAAAAATATTTATTTACTTACTTCAATTATTTATTTATTTTATTTATTTACCAAAAAATAGTTCATGTTATTCCTAGCCACATTTTGAAATACAGATCCATTGCATTCTGACTGATATAAAACTAAGAGCATCCAACACACCAGCTGTGGGACCCTCAAAGTTCTTTCCAGTTGGATATTTTTTTTGCAAATAATGCATACATTTTAAAAAGTGTGGAAGAAGGATACATTTAAATAAGTTATTTCCAGTTGGATTTCCCCCCCCCCAAATAATGCATACATTTTTAAAAGTGTGGAAGAAGGGTACATTTAAATAAGGTGTATAACTATACAAGTGTGTATATATTTTTTTTAAATGGAAAAAAGACATCCAAATTTTTGGGTGGACTTAAAAAAAATACACAAACTGATGTGTCTCCTTTAGTTGGAACTAACCAAAATGATTCCAGCCAACATTTGTCAGTAGCGGAGTAGAGATAGTCCAGTCTGGGCTGGGCCTTGCAGATAGATAGAAAGATAGATAGATAGATAGATAGATAGATAGATAGATAGATAGATAGATATGTTACCTTAAGAGATGAGGGTGCTTTAGAGCCCCACCCATGATGCCAGACTCTCTATTATTATTTGGGGGAATTATTAGCTCGAATGTTTGGCCTGCGAGAGAAGGGTAACTTTGGGAATCTTTTCACCTATGTATACCAGTACTAACTATAAAGGTCACTCCAGCTTAAAGTGAAATAAAGTATTTTTATTGGAAATAGCATAAAATTCACTCACACATACAACACACGTTCCTAAGAACCATAAAGCCTATTGGAAAGAAAGGCGGAAGGGCTGGCTAGAGAGAGAGATTTGGAAAGATAGGGTTATAATTACAGTTGTCCCCGAACATCCACGGGTTTGACATCCACGGATTTGATTATTAATGGGTTTGCCTTCACCCCCATGAAGCCTGAGGTTGCCTGGTACACATTCACACAAATCCTGGGGATTTGGGAGGGGGAAGCACCAGCAATCATCATGGCTACTGCCAACTGCCTCTGAAAACTGGCTGCTCTGTGGGCTTTGGGAGGCTTTTGATGATGGGGATCTATCATGTTCCACCTTCCCCAAGCACTAGCACAGCAGTGTGAGGTTTGGAGAAGGTGGAGTCCCAGCGAACTGCATTGCCAAGTCTCTGAAGCCAGCTGCTTTGCAGGCTTTGGGAGATGATTGGAGCCTGAGATCTCTGCTGCTTCGCCTTCCACAAGCACTAACAGAGAAGAATGGGGCTTGGAGAAGGCGGAACCCCAGTGATTGATTTTGCCAAGATCCTCTGAAGCTGGCTGCTCTGTGGGCTTTGGGAGGTGCTTGGTGATGGGAATCTCTGCTGCTCTGATGTCCCCAAGAACTAGCACAGCAGTGTCTGGGTTGGGGAAGCACGGGGCTGCCGCATGAATGTGCATGCAGCTACTTCAGGATGCAGCACAGCAGCTGAGGTGCCTGGCTACCAGGTGCACATTTTTCACCCTCCCTCCCTCCCTCCCTCCCTCCAGGGAGCCTTCCAGCTCCCTGCTTTGCAAGCCTGGGGAGCCCTTTTCCCACCTCCACTGTACATATTTGTGTTTTTTCCACTTTCACGGGGGTCCTGCACTGTAACCCCCACAAATGTGGAGGGCCGACTGTGCCAGTCTTGAAAAGCAGAGTTCCATGCAGTGAAGATATTCAGACTGGCATTGAGGGTGGCACAGAAAATCTAGCAGAGTGACAGTGTCCAACTGAAGCACACTTAGCTGGGATATTTATACCCTATTTCATATCCTGAAGGGGTACTTTGGTTAGGACAAAGCCTGGATGGTTTTCCCATCGGATAGACAAAGGAAACCAAACTTCAACTGATTGCGTTAATGGCTGGGAGATAAGAATTGATTGGTTTATGACAACCTTGCAGTGCTGGACAGGAGGGGTATGGGGTGAGATTTCTTTAGGACAAGATTTAAGAATGGTCACTTAATTATTTGGTTGAATGACTCATTGCTGAGGTGCCCAAGAAAGGATTAGTGCATGCCCCCTTAATGACTGTTTACTAAGGGGCTTCTGCACAATCCTAATATGGGCTTCTTTGCCAAAATATTTCTAAGACACATCCCAAGTCATTGTGACCTCCATCTGAGCTCTTTTTGGTTCATCCCGGCAAACTTGGCCCCAAAATGTGTCCAATATTTCCAATTATGAGATATTGTGGGAAGGGGTAGTAGGGCATGCTAACAGATAGTCAAACTACAGTATGGCCCATTATTAAATGATAAGTCAACGCACAGGCAAATCCTGTTGTTTCAGTGGGTCTGCTTTAGTTAGGACTAACAATAGGATGTTCAGCCAAGATGTCAACATAACCCAAGAAGCTGGTGTCAGCATGGAAGGTGTCCGCACGTAATAGGACTATGAAAAAGAAACAGGTCATTTTTCACCTTTTTCCAGGTCATTATTCATTTTGCATAAACACCCATCTGTAGGAGATATGTGAACTCTACCCTTTGAGCAAATTGTTTGAATATGTGGGGTTTGCTTTGGTCAATTTCTACTTTAAATGGCATTAAACTACAGACAACATTAAGAAGCTATATCAAGTATTTAATACTGCAAATAGCCGTGTAAAGTTATAAAAGTTCATTTCTGTAGTTGCCAGACAAAAATAAACTTTTTTTTTAAAAAAGCCCTTAATTTATTTGCTAACTGCTGATTAGATTTCATGTCCTGCAAAGAGATAGTACACATTTAGCCTTTTCTAAATTTATTTCCAAAGAGGCTCACTTGTGACTTAGAGCTTTTGTTAAAAAATTATAAAGTTGTAGAGAGATATATGACACAGCTGCTTCATTTGCACAAGTACAAATTTTCAGTTAATCTCTTTTAAAGGAAAGAAGGAAGAAAAATTCATGGCCAGAACATACCATCTTCAGTTGACTACCAGTTATCAGCCACATTAAGTCCTTGTTTAGGTTTCTAAAGCTGGTATGTATTTTATCTTGTATGCCATTTAAAGAAAGATTGCATTCTCAGCCAAAGTGGAAGATCTAATGGATGCCTGATAAGCTTGGGGGAATTAAAAATGTGACTTTTACAAGCGATTGAAATACAAGTGTTTAAAGTTTAAAGGGATTTGTAGCCACAGAAATAAACTCACCACAGGGATAAGCTCAACACAGACCATTGGCTGCTATCCAGAGCTTTTCTCCTTTTTTACATCTTACCACCTATAACTGACCTCTGCAGTGCCTTACCTTCTACCCTGCTGCTTGCCCATTCTCATTCAGAACTAAAATGCCATAATCTCATCTCTAGTCTGCTTTGAAATCTGGAGGACTCATTTCAATGCTACTGTTGATGGGTCATCCTTAGCCTGGTAAAGACCGTGGGTGGTGCCTCCATCACATCATTCCTCTCAGTAGGCCATTGCTATTAGCACTGCATGTTAATGACTTGTGGGGTTATTTTATAAGGTTCAGTGCTTGCTACATCCTGAAGATGAATGGATGACTTTTTTCTATCCCTGATCTATTCACCTGCCTTCACAGGAAACATGAACGGTTTTTATTTTGCCTTTGGGGAATCTTCTTAATTTGAATGCAAGGTCAAGAGCTGGTCACATTGTCAAATGTCATTAAACCATCTCTAGTTTCCAACCTGCCACAAGAAAAAAAGAAAAGAAAAGGTGAAAGTATCTTAGCTAACATGCAGGTTAGCTAAAATACCATACAGGTGGACTCTGCCCTGGCTTAATAAAGCTTTTCAGCCCAAACTGTGCACACCTCAGGACCTATATGTGAGAGCCAGATTGAGCCTGCATTGAGAACCAGAGTGTGTTCATGGTTAAAGGGTTGGACTAGGACTTGGGAGACCCAGGTTCACGCACTCAGCCATGAAGCTCATTCAGTAACTTTGAGCCACTCGCTCTTTCTCGGTTTGACCTGCCTGACAAGGTTGTTGTGAGAATGGAGTGTGCAGGATGGGAGTCCTGTACTTTAATTTAGTGGAGGAAAGGTGGGGTGTAAATGTTACTAATTAATAAGAAAAACAATGTCAGTAACGTAAATTGCTGCCATCTGGGAAAACATCATTAACATCCCAGCACAAAAATCCCATGGGATTAGGGTACAATTATACCATACACTCTCATCATAGAAAGGAAGACTGATATTTTAAATGTGACTCAAGAAAGTACTAAATGCTCAAGACATTTGTCATCTGAGCCCTAGTTTTTCTTTTACCTTGTTTCCGTTTATCAGTACTTGCATCCACTTGTCTTTTACGACATGTTAGAGAGACCCCATGTATAGCAAGGGTGGGGTTATGACTTCTACTACCATGAGGGCCACATGAGGTGTTGGATGGGCAACCAGGAAGCATGCATGCTCACACATAGGACTTGTTTACACAGGCCAGAATAATCCACATTCTGTCTGGAGAATTCTAGCTCCAGGCCCATGGCATTCCACAACCACCACCACCCCATTACCTGCCCTTCTGTTGCAGCAATGGAGTGGGGTCCTCACCGTGGCCTGCACACAAACTGGTACTTCTCCATGCTGGTTACATCTTCTGACATGAGGAACAAGGCACCCAGCCATGATGCATGTGACCCAGTCAGGAAATGGTTGCGCCAGGCATTGCAAAGGCCGTGTATGTGGACACCCGCCCCCTTGTGGTAACAGAACTGACCATTTTCTCCAGAAGAACTGGATCAAACAGTGAGTGTTTTTAAACACATGTCTGCTCTGTTTTAAGGGGCATTTGCCCCAGATTCTCGCTGGAACTGCTGGACTAGAGACTGGGCAAAAACCTTGCATCATCTAGACTGTTGGATGTGTTGTAGTGGCCACGTAGACTCTAATGTCTATTTGCTGAATGCTGTTACTTACAATAACTATATGGGGTCAGACTAGATAGCCCATGAGACTCTAGAAGTCTGCAAAGTCTTTTCAACGTTCCTTACGAATCAACTCTATGTTCCAGAAACATATGATAAGCTGAGGTAAACAAATTCTTTCTCTAATAGCGGTCGAACTGTACCTAAATGTTCCTAAGCTATTTTGCCTTGTACTTTCTGAACAATTCAGAAAGTACTATCAACAATTGTCACAGAGAAATTGCTGACACCAAAGAGAAGGAGGAGGGAATTGTTTTTGCATACGGTAATTAAACTGTATAAAGGTTTTCTGTAGTCATGACTGGGGGTTCTGACTCTTTGGAAGATATTCCAGTCAGGCCCACCGATGTAATAAAACTTACTTTCCAATCCGTGGGTCTGCTGTTCCATGATTTCTGCATCATAAATGGGGGCTCGTCCGGGATTGAAGCAGCAGGTGATGGAACAGGAGGTGGCATTTGTCTGCTCTAACTGCCGTGGCTGGGAAGGGGCCATGAGCACGCACACTCATTCTGGGCGCCACCAACCATTTGTTGGAAGAACGGGAGTCTGTGCCATGGCTGCCTGAACAGCAACGCGCACAAGGAGAACCCAGTAAACGGAGAAGGAAAGTGAGCCCTACCTCCAAAGAAAACAGGCAAGTAAACAAGGGAAATATTGTGGCCCACTCCATAAGAGTGGAAGAGGGGCTTGATCACCCCCTAAAGGGCAACCTGAGTACCCAGATAAGACGCAGTGAGGGCGCACTGGTGAAATCGTTGTACCATTGAAGCATTGAGAAAGTGGTAATAGTGTAATATGGGGCAATTTGGGAAATGTGGGAGGTAGGAACAAATGCCTGTGAATTGAATATATGCAATGTGTGCGTGAGTCTGTATGCGTGACTGCCACAGTTCTTGATACTGGTGTCCATTTCATCTAGGTTTGGGCAATAGGACCCCTTATCTGCTGTCCATGCATTTTTTTGTTTTTGTTTTTCCCTTGTGTCTCTTGTCTGTGTCTATTTTAGGAGGGTGGATATGGGTGGTAGAGGAAGCAATATTTGCATCCCTAGAGTTGTTTGTTGAAAAAATTGTCCTGATTAAGCCCTCTTTCATAGTAGGATGGCCCAGTGGAGTATCTTTGAAGTTAGATAAAATTTGGGCAGTTTGGACTAGAGACTGGGCAAAAACCTTGCATCATCTAGACTGTTGGGTGTGGGAAGAGGGAAAGGCCACTTCATTTGGCCCATGTATACAAGGCCATAGTCATACACACAAAATGCATGCACACACACAGACACACTCCTTCCTCCCTAATCCAGCTGCAGACCTCTAAAATGGGAGCACAGAGAGACTTTAACTTCTTCACCATCCCACCAATGTTGAGCAGTACCTTTGGGATGAAGGTGAAGTTGTAGGGGAAGATAGAACCAGAAATGTTACTGCAGCTTATGGCAACCAGATACCATAAAAATCTTACAGAGATAGCCAAATCTGTTTCTAAGAAAGAATGTACATTTTGAATATTTTGATATAATTGTCAGTCCTTTGAACTAGTTATGGTGAAAAATCTGTGTGGTTAGAACTTTTGTTACTATTGAAAGCTTAATGATGCTATCCACAGGGGCTTGTATGTTATTGTGAAGAAGTGAATAGACTGTGGTAGATCTTCATATAGACAGGTTTATTCCAAAAGCCTATAGACTAATGGTGTCGACCTAACAAAACTATTGACAGAGTCAAACCTGGTTTGGTGCTCTATCTTTTAGACATGCTCCACTTGTAGAGTTTTATGGCTCCTTCAAAGCTACCGTATATTCTGGCACTCCCAAGAAGTTCCAGCATGTCAATTTTTTTTCCCTGTGGCTTTTCTGCGCAATTGCTGAATCATATCACTAGCATATGTAAGATTAATAACTCCCCATATGGTAAAGCCAAGAAAATAAAGTTCTCTTAATTTGTTTCCCTACACGTTAGTGGTGGATATCTTTTTCTCTTCATTAATTATTTGCTCTTAGGTAATTCAGGAAAGCTTGACATTGAAAATATAGCGAGAAAACAAAAACCAAAGAAAGGGCTACTGTATCTGGTTTCTCCTCTGAAATCTTGATTATGAATGACATTTCTAACAGGATGAAAAACAACAGGAACAAAACTTTATAAAGAACTTTCAGGCCATGCTTGCTTCCTAAAAACGAAAACAGACAGTGGAACAAATTACTTAAGCCTCATCTTAATGCTAGTACTGGCGCTGGTGGTTTTGTGAGCAAGATCCTATTTGTAGGATCTTGTGCACAGTCAATATAGTTGTTTTTGGAGGCCCTCTTGAAAGGTTGTGCCCAAATAGGGCTGCTGAGGGCTGGTTAGCAGGAGATCTGTGCAAAGAGTGCAGGGCCACTGATGGGTGACTGTGGACCTGGCAACTTGTCAGGGAAGCATTTTTGGACAGGGTGGCTTTGGACTGAGTGGGAAAGGACTCCTTGCTATGTATGAATGGGAGGGATCCAAGGAAGAGGCTCTTCTTCCTTTTCCCTCCCTCCCTGACTTCCTGCAGGTGGTAAGAAAGTCCAGAGACCTGCTGCCTGCAAGGCCTCCTATTGGGTGTATTCTCAGCATTCTGGTGGCAAGGGAGGCACACCAACAGTGTGGGGGACAAACCCACATGGTTTCCAGGCTCCTGTCTTGACCACTGGACCCCAACAATTTGTACCAGCTTCTCCCCTTCACTGACCTTGTGTCCAAGTGCTGAAGAAAATGCTGTCCTGGCAGGAAGCTAGGCAGTAGTATGGGAAGTGCTAATGGTCTTCTCCTCCTCCTCCTCCTCCTCCTCCTCCTTTGTCTTCATCTTCATCTTTTGTGAGGCTCCAGAAACTCCAGAAATTCCCTGAACTGGGGTCATCCAGTTCTTATGGACTTCAACCCCCAGAATTCCTGGATATTAGTCATGCTCGTCTAGGAGTTGAAGTCCAAAACATCTGGAGGACCAAAGTTTGGGAACCACTGCCCTGAATAAATCCAGAAGGAGCAAGCTAGAAGAAACTCTCTAACCCAAATGATAGAAAGTGCAGATAATCCACTTTGATGTACCTGGTGTAGTCTTTCCATTGCCAAAATGAATGGCTACAGCACTTCCATTTTCCAAGAAAATTCTATCTGCTCACTGGCATTCAGTTAGTACAGCCCATCAATGCCATACAATGGCAGAAGAAGGAATCCTACTCCCCTGCCCCACCAAATTAACATTTCTTCTTAACAAGTGGAAACTATTAAAAAATACAGCCATGTGAAGTCATCTTTTTCAGCATCCCACCCACCCACCCTTCCAGGTGCTCCATTCCATCTTCTTTCCATTTCCCACCAGATGAGAGCTAGAAAGGTGTCTTTTTTTGTATGATAAGTCCCAGAACCTGTTGTGCCGGGTGGGAGATCCTGGATTATGTAGTCTAAAATGTAACTCTGTGTCTGCCTCAATAGTAGGCATTCAGTGGTCTTTTATGGTCAATGGGCTATTTTGAAGTCTCCCGTTAAATTGTTAAAAGAAAACATTTCCCCAAATCTTGGTGTTTCCCCCAGATTTCTCGTAACACTCATTTATGCCCAGCAAGTGCCATCTTGGCTACATAAAGTTTCAGATTTGCAGAATGAGATCACTATTGGTATGGAGGATTTGGCTCTTTGGGCAAGGGCTGGGAGAAAATGGCCAGTTGCAAGCAGAATCCCTACTGAGTTTTGGGTCCAAATCAGAAACAGAACAGCTACAATTTCTTAGCTGGCATGGCTCTGGCAACCATAAAATTCATTGTCTTATGTTAATTTATAAAGCAAGAACGCTCCAAGATGTGAAGAGCATTCATTGACAACTATAAGAGAGGAGGAGAATGCCTGATGAGAACATATTTTTCTACAAAGATGATCTAGCAGGGGCAAGAAGTGCCATGGCTACAATCCCTTTCTTACATCATCACCATTAATTGCCTAATCTTCCTAAAGGAGTAGCAATGACATTGAGCATCATTTACAAAGCCTTGAAGAAGTTGTACGGACAGCTACTCAGGACTGATGTAAAATACTCTTAATGAGAAAGACCATTCAAAATTTAGTAGCTTTGCTCTCTTCAGTGACACTGAAGGAGGGAAAAGTGTATTCGGGCCTTTCAAACTCCTGCATAGTTGTCAGCTGCTGGGCTTCAATATGAGTGCAAGTTCCTTTAAAAACAGGGTTTGGGTCTGGCTTTCACAATCACCACTGGATCAGTGATAACAACACATGCAGACTAAAAAATCATAACAATAGCCAAGACTGTTAGGCTTCAAAGGAGTTCATGCAGATTTTTTTTTTGTAAGAAATTCCCATTTTGTCAAGCTGCTGTAGTCAGCCAGTCCTTGCTGTAGGAATATGCTAATAAGTAATTAAACTGTGCACCCATCACACCATATGGTACACTTGAAACATTTTTAAAAAATAGTGTTCCATTATTTGGGTAGGGCTGTTTGGATAGAAAAGGCATTAAACGACAGAAAGAACCCAAGGGACAAAGGATAGGTTTTCGGTCCACCCACACTTTGCATACCAGCTTTTAGTATTAGACACTGTTATCCTTTTTAAAAGGCTTGACAGCTTTAGGTTAATGGGTCTTAATTCTCTGGTCATTATAGGCTACCATACGTGACAAATAACACAGTCACTTTGCTTCCCTTTTTCTTTTAATTTAGCCATAATTAAAAGGCTAGATAATTAAGATATTGATGTTAACTTCAAAATCTGCAGATATGTGTCTTGACCAGATAAGTGAGGCTGTTGCATGCAGATTTAGGCTGCACATCCATTCAGTTCCCACTGGAGCTGAGGGTGGGGGTAGAAACTTGCCATTGATTTCAAGGACCAGGCCTTTCTGTGTTCTGATTCTCTTAGAGTTTCCGACATGATATTAATATGCAAGTCAGGATGTAAAGCAGAGACACTGGACTCAAAAAGAGAACTTGGCAGTTAGGCCTTTAATTACTTGGTGGCATGTGGATGATGCTGGATCCAGAATGCATATGCAGATAAAAAAAATAAAATGATGAGTCTCTCCTTGTAATTATACTTGATGTCCTGATTGTGTGACCATAATTGGAATTAAACTGGCATTTCATTTTGGCACTAGAAACCAGCAAAGAAGGATCCAAGCAAGGAACTAGTTAGTTGCAATTAATTCCTTTTTCCAATAACTAAGATATAACTAACTTTACAGTTGTAACTGAACGAGAGATAAAATCACATCTCTTGAAGCCTAACTATAATGCTCCATAGTTAGTTTGTGTGTGGGCATCTTCATTAAAAGGATGAGGAATATTATGCAGTTCAAATGTCTATCCACTGTCCCTAGTATTCTGCTCTGAGGCTTCAGACAATGATGAGGTAGATGGGGAAAGAGTGTGTGTTGTAATATTACTCAGCAGTATTCAGATTTTTTTTTTAAATAGCTAACTTAGTTTAGTTAGTTTTTAGAAACCATAACTTCAATGGTCATGAAATACATTCTTAAACCTTGGAACCAATTGTTGTTGTTGTGTGCCTTCAAGTCATCTCTGACTTATGGTGACCATGAGGTGAATTTATCATGGGATTTTGTTGGCAAGATTTTTTCCGGGGGGGGGGGGTTGCCATTGCCTTCCTCTGAGGCTGAGAGAGTGTGACTTGCCCAAGATCACCCAGTTTCCATGACAGAGTGGGGTTTTGAACCCTGGTCTCCCAAGTCCTAGTCCAGTGCTTAAACTACTACATCGCCCCAGCTCTCCTAGGAACTATGACTAATTGCATTTTAAAATTAACTGTCCATGCTCTGGAAAGAACAAGCTGTGCTCTGGCTTAAGATGTCATTTTGCCTTGTTTCTGGATGGCCATTTTCCTATATAATATAGGAGTTTATCATATAAGCCTGCTTTCTTGCTGCAATCACATTAGTTTAAGGAAATGGAAACATACTGGTTTGGGAACATTCATTATCACACTTCTCTGCAATAGCACTATGGTGCTGCTTTGGCAATCTATGGTCTCACACTCTCTCTTTCGAAAACCTCCATAACTCCACCTGTAGGTAGCCTGTTTGCCCTGGGAGAGTGGGAATGCCTCCCCCCATAAGGAGCGACATGCATCCTGAAAACTCCCTTACCCCCCTTTTGATAAACTATCTTCAGGAAAGGTTGCTTTGTGTACATTTGGGTTCAAGAGATACACATTTAGAAATACACATCTCTGATCTAACATCTTGCTAGACATACTGAAAACAGCTAAGGAAGCTCATACTCTCAGATATGTGTTGATTCAGGTAATTGTTATAATTACTGGCTAATAATTACCAACTCAGCTGACTACTAGAAGAATATATAAGGTGACTTGGAAAATAATAAAGAGAGCTCTCCAGCTCTTTTCACGATGACCTCGAGTGTGTGAGTGTGTGAGCTTCATTCCTTCATCTGGCACCTGAACAGGGATCCTTAGCTCTTCTCACCTCGCTCGGCATGAGCTTAGGTGGACCGTTCATTGAATCTTCGATCCCCGGGTGAGTATGGGTGCTACTTTGTTGGTAACACAGGAAACGCATGTTATTTCTTTTACATAAGGCAGGTCAGAACCCCTCTCATTCTGCAGTTCAATGGCTGGTCCATGAACTGGGAGAACAATGCCCATAGTATCCTGAGGAGGGCTCCTTACAGTTGCAGCATTGGTAGAAAGTAGGAAAGGTTTTACACACTGAGCCTAGGGCTCCAGTGCAAACTCTTCCGTTGTGGCATCTATGTTGTTATGCAGTTGAAAAATTTGGCTGTGATGATAAATCAAAAATGGCAGAGCTATCCACTTCTCCTCCTCCACCTTATCAACCCCCAGAACCTGAGAGTCAGGAGAGGGAGAGGCAAGAAGCTCTCAACCTCTCACATTCAATTGTTGGCCCTAAGGGACAGGAGGAGCCTGAGCAACCAATGTTGCCAGTGGAACCTCAAGATCATCTAGTCCAACCCACAACTTGGGAAGGAATAGATGAATCTTGCCAGGATGATGGAAGTTGCAGTAATGATAGTGATCCAGATTGGGAAGATGCTGAGCCCTCCAACTTGGAGGATCCCAGTTTTGAAACCCCTATGGCTTGCATGACCCCTGCCATACAGGCATCCATCTCCCATCTTCCTGCCTTACCTAGCTGCCCTACCTAGCTTGCCTTTCAGTTTTTATCATTTTTTTTTATTTTTGCTGTGATTGCGCAGTTACAACAGTACAATGAAATAAAAAAAATGAAAAAGAAAATAGGAAAGGAAAGGAAAGGAAAGGAGCCTGCTTGGGAATAGCGAGGGGTGGGGAGAGGAGGAGAATCATGCCCACTTAACCCATGTGACTGCCAGCATATTGGAACTGCAGCGGAAGGGACACATTGCACAGAAGGCAACCATGGAAATCAATGATAGTGGGAGCCATTGACAGGTTTTACCCATCAATGAAAAAGTGTGCTCTTCTAATGAATGGAATACAAAGCAGCAGCAGGACAGACACAATGCTGTGTGGTAAGTACTGGCCAAAGATGTTATTATCTTGCTGAAATTCTGCTTTGCCAGCCTTGTGTGATAAAGTCCATAGTCCAAATGTTGAATAATTAGTGTGTTCCATTTAACGTGAAGTTGAAGGCTTTCACAGCTGGCATCCATAGGTTTTCCTTGGGTTTTTTCTGGGCTGTGAGGCCGTGTTCTGGAATAGTTTCTTTCTGGTGTTTTGCCTGCATCTGTGGCTGGCATCCTCTGGATGCCAGCCACAGATGCAGGCGAAACATCAGAAAGAAATTATTCCAGAACACGGCCTCACAGCCCAGAAAAAAACTAAGGAAAGCCTATGTTCCATTTAACATTTGCTGGATGCTCCTTTACATTTTAAATAAACACTACACAATCTGTTGACACACTGTTCAAAAGCATTTTGATGAAATTATACTTGGTCTTTCTCCTGTCAACAAAAACAAGCTTCCTGTGACATGAAAACACCCTGGTGTTACTAAGGATGGTGTCACCCCTCCCTCCGATGGTGTCACCTGGTGCAGTTCATCCTCTCCACACTCCCCTAGTGCTGCCACTGCTATTCAAAGATGTCTGACCAATGTGACGTGTCCTAAACTTTGCTTCTCAAGAGACTATATATGTTCCTTCCTATGGCAAAGTTGATTTGACAAAGATCTGATTTACATTTCCCACATCTAGACAGCATTAATGCAGATCAAGTATTATGTTATGTTCATAGAACAATGCAGAACATGTTGCAATTGTTGGACTGGAGAGATCTGCTGGAAAAGTCTGCTTTAAAAAGCAGGAGTGGGCTAGGATTGCCTTCAGATTTCTTTAAGTCCTCTGATATCTATTCAGAACTCAAGAACTGACAGGATTCATAGTTCATTATGACTCAGTGGCACAGAATCTCAGTGGCACAGAATCTGTGTTCATATCTGCAACATTGTAAGGAGCAGAAAAGGAAATACATGAACACTTTTTACTGAGGTGCCTTTGCTGGCCACATACATATGTAGTCCCAGAGCAAGAAAGCTTTCAGTGCTACAGACACAATATCCGTGCAAGCTTAAGCTAGTTTATGCCCTCTTTACTAATTAAACTTTGCAATGCACACCCCATGCCAGCATTTATGTCCCAGGGCTCATCTACACCAGTGCCATAATAGGGTCAGTCCGGAGCATTCTTCTCAGGAGCTGTCCCAGATTGACACAGTGTCAGCTACATGTACAAGTGTGGATCTATTCCATATCTATGCTGCAGTCCAGACAGGCTGATGGGCCAACACCACATCGGCCCCACTGGCCCATCCCCCTCAATGCCACTGCTGCTGCCTTCCCACTGACCAAGCAGCTCTCTGCAGAACCTGGCCACTGCCATCACTGCTGGTGGGGTACAAATGGGGCACTGTGCCGTGTGATCAACAAGGAGTGGACCCTTCTTGGTCACATGGTGCGGTGCCCCATTCTGACTCACCAGGACCAATGGCGATGGCCAGACCTTCAGAGAGCTGCTTGGTCAGTGGGTGAGGCAGTGGTGATGATGGCACCAAGGGGGACGGGCCAGCAAAGCTGATACAGTGGGTGCGTAAACGTGAGGACAGCTGCATCACTCCAGATCCAGCCTGATCCAGCTGTCCAAGCATCCAAAGCACTGAGGCTACGCCAGTTTCCTGGAAACACCAGGGCTACTTGCAGTTTTTGGTAAGGCAGATTAATGGCTAAAAGGAGGGGATTTGCTCTGTGCATTGTGTGTACAAATTGCACCAGATCTGAGGTGAGTACAGGTTTTATCCTTGGTGTAGACAAGCTCCCAGCCAGCATGGTCAGTAATAAAGGATTTTGATAGCTGAAATACAAAACATTAGGAGGGCAACAGTTGAAAATCACTCAAACCTCAGCCTCCAGGAGATGCAGTCCTACTATCAAATAAAATGACTTCAGAAATCTTCAAACTTTACACGTTACAGTGGAATACCAAATTTAAACCATGATGGCCTTTAGTTTATTATCTGGTCACATCTTCCTCCTGAAAGAGTAGAGATACATTTTGCTTCAATTTTATGCAAAGGAGTCTGTATAAAAATAATGGCACCCAATAATAAGAATCAAAATGTCCTAAGCCCCACCCAAACTACCAATGGCATCAAGATCATATGTGCCAATCAGCAAGCAAGATGAGCAGCCCTACCATGTTACTGTTTTAGTTTCTTCATCCATGTCCCTTCTCATGCCCATTTGTAGTAGATACAGTCAGGTGTGTCTCAGAAGATTAATAATAAAGGAATTTATAATATAATAACAATATTATGTGCATTTGATTAGAAAGCAAACCAACAGTATTTATCCCAGGTTTGTGCTGGATCCCAGAAGCAGTCAGTTAATATATATATATATATATACACACACACACACACACACACACATACATACACACACATATATATAATGATTAAGAAACAAGACTAAAAAAAATATAATTAAGTGGAATGGAATGTTTTGGCTTCAGTCTTCTTCAGCTGTTAAAGATGAAACTGAACTGCATACAAGGTGGCAGTTTACAACACTCTGTTTCCAGCATTCTTTAGTGTATGATGTTATTATCCTCCAAGTTGAGGCCATGTGGTGTTGGGTCTTAAATCCATAAATCCAGAAATTCTCCTTTTTGTACAAAATGCCTGAAGGAGAAGGCACCTCAGTACCAAACAAAGATAAATCAGAAAGGCTGTGATGCTGTGAAATGCTGTGATGAGGCATTTTAACTGAATATCACAGCCTCTCTGATTTGATGACATAGAATCATAGAGTTGGAAGAGACCTTAAATCTCATTTTCATGGTCTGAAGAACCCCTGCACATATCTTGTTAATACCACACACATCTTATTAAAGCCAAGTGAGAGCAGCATTACCAGCCACATATTTCCCCTAGGTGAGCTCACTGCAGTGTAAAAGGGCAATCCTGCTATGATTGCATGTCCTGTACTTTGCATTATTTTTGGCCACATAGCCATGGATACTGTGCTTTCACCCCTTCCCATCATGCATGCAAATATGCAAATAGGCAGAGGTACGCTAATAATGATATATAAGTATCCTCACAAACGCACCTTCAAAAAAACAATAGCGACTGCATGCCAGCAAAACGTAAATACAGAGGAAGTAGTCTTTCCTCGTGGAAATGATCAGGTGACCCAAAACCCCACCCCCCCCTGGCTCCACGCTGAAGCCAACTTAGAGGGTCGGCCACACATATGATTATCTGGATTTTCCAGGGAAGTGCAGGGTAAAAGGCAAGTTGTTAAAAAATGAATTAAAGCCCTCAGGCATAGAAAAGTTTCTGAGTGAATCATCAAGAATGTCCTGTGTCATGATTGCAGCGACTATGGACTTTATCAGACACATGAAAAACAGCATCATAATGATGCCACATAAATGTGAAAGGGCACACATATCAGATGATGTCACCCTTTCGCATTTACGTACTGGCCATAAGCTGTACTTTTTTATTGATGGCCCAAGCCATCAATAAATCGGCTGTGGTGATATTTTGCAGGAAACTTCATGCCAATGTCCTCTTGTCATTCCAGAGTCAATGGCCAGTCTGGCCAGAACACTTCCGGGTGAGATCGCAACATCCAGGTAGGTGACATACTTTTTCTTACTCTCCCCAGTTTACTTGGGACTTTTACAGTGTATTTATGTGCTTTTTAAAACTTTTATTTTGTTCTTTTTGTTAATATTTTTGAATTTCCTGCGCTATGTATTCTCGCGAAAATCCATGGGATTTCAATAGAGGAAGTGAATAAAGCTCTGTTCACTCCTCATTCATTGCCGGGGAAGCCTTTTCGCATGGATAGGAGGTAAATATGGTATGGGGAGTTCTTTTGCCTGCATAAAACTGACAGAAATTATGCCCACAAAAGAACGGGTTTAGAGGATGGTCTGATAAAGTCCTATGAGGTGAGTATGATTTTTTTCAGCAGTGTAAACAAACCCTGAGCCAAAGTATAAGAAATCTTTAACAATTTCAGTGTTTTTATCAACCATTTTAAAGTTATGTAAATCATCTGTCATTATTTTTGTTTTCTTAATATTCAACTGCAATGTGCTTTTACACTTTCTTCCTTAACTTTCATTGATAGTTGTTGCAAGTCTTGGCTATGCTCTGCAAACAACTCTTGTTGTTGGTGCCTTTTATATACATATTGAGAACCAGCCTCATTTCACAGCAAGTAATTGTTTCTTCAGTAGGTTCCCAAGTACCGGTATGTGTTGTTAGTCTACATTTGGGTTTGCAAATACACACAGAGAAAAATAAATTCTTGAAATGAATTATTTTATTGGAAAGTACTTAAGATTCTGCAAGCCACTCAATAAATACTTGTATAGAACTGAATAATATGGAAGGAACTGGAATAACATGCTTTAGGGAAGATACTTTTTGTGGCTGTTGGTGAGAGAATGTTTCAGACACTATAAGGATATAAATCAAGGAATCTTCTAATAATTGGGGTAATTGTAGCATCTCACTGGAGCTGTTAAAAACACATTTTCCCTAAAGGAGAAACAGCTGCTAATGTGGCAAACTACAGAGCATATTGAAAAATTACCTTTTCCACACAAGTTTTCCTTTCCTTTTCTTCCTGGCATGAAATGCCTTCTAGGATTTTCCAGTCCAAGGCTTTTGCACTACAAATCTCTCCCTTGTTCCTCTTAAGAAACACTGATCTAGTCTGATGAGAGATAAATGCTAATAATGCTAAGGGGAAATGTTTTAGTCTTTAGCAATCAAGCTTAATGTCTTAGCAAGGAATAAGAAGCAAGAATAGAAGGCATGGAGCTGGAATGTTTACAAATGGAATAAAGATGGTCCACATTGAAATGTTAGCTACAAAATGAAAGGTGCTCTTTCAAGGTGTTTTGTTCCAATCCTAGATTTGTACAAAATGTTGGACTGAGGCTTTGCCATACTGACAGCAATCCCTTTGTTACCTCCCTGATAGCCCCCATTTTGGAATATCAAATAATTGACTATATTTAATAATTTGGCTAAGTGTGGCCATCCACGTCGTTGCATGAAAACCAGGAACCCCCAAATACCAATGCGAGATTCATGTAAGACCAAGGGAGAGGCCTTTTGAAATTCCCCCAAAACCAAATACTCAGGTCAGAGAGTGGACACCTGGAGGTGAGTCACTCACTAATCCACTCAATGATAGCAGAGACCTTAATGCTTGTAAAACGGGTCCTTCCTTCCCTCATTCCCTTCCAACAAAAGACCTTGCCTGTTCTTATTCAATTCCAAGTGCAGTACCCATTAACGATTGTTATCTCTTCCAGAGTACCCTTTGTTTAGTCATGTGAACCTCTGATAAATATTTTATTCCACTCAAACTTCCGTCCCTTCAGGGGATTTATTCCATATAAATATCACCCTAAAAATCACCAAAATATCCAAAGTTCCTTCTCTTGCATCCATGCTGCTGGTTTGCTGTGAGACCCTGAGAACACATTTCTGAAAACCCTCTACTGCACAAATCTCCTCTCCTCTGAGAGGTATCATATCACCCAAGAACCCCCTTACTCTATTCCTCTATCCACATATTTCCCACTATCTCTGATAGTCTTGTGTGAGTGTCTGAAGCCTGAGTGTTTGCGTGAATACTGTTGATATTAATTCCCAATAAAGATTACAGTAGGACCTGTATCCACAGAAGATTGGTTCTGGGCTCCACCATGGATAATGAAATCCTTGGATAATAGTGAACACCATTGAAAATAATGGGACTTCCGGTTTAAAATACCACAGAGTTGCCTTGGAGAACCTAGAAAATGGCTAGGGAGGACAAATTTTCTAGGAAGGCTCTATGGTAGCTGTGCTGAAACTGAAACCATGGATAACTGAATCAGTGGATACAGGGGTCCTACTTGTTTAATTTTACCTTTTGGCTTAGAATATCCTCTGTTATTATCAGTTTACATAGGTTAAAAGGTCTTACCATGGCCCGAGTTGAGTTAGCTAAATTCCCCAGTTTAATATTAGGACATCAGAGGGTCCCCACAGACCCCACAGCAATTCGGGTAACACCCTTGAAATAATGGGACTTATGTTAGTTGAGGCTATGTCAGTCCCTGTCATACCCCGTGAGTCTGATGAGGCTATAGAGTCAGAGGAGGAGGAGGACATGGCAGGGAATGGACCTTGGGACCTTGGCACGGGTTTATCTACACCTGTGTCAGCAGGGAACCCTGCCAACCTAGAGTCTCGAGCAGAGGAGGAGCCTGGTCCAAGTGGGTTGGCATCGGTTTCAGCAGAGAGTCCTCCCACTCAGATAAGGACGAAGAAGAGGAGAGGGACTTACCTCCACCATTGTATACCCAGCAGCAAGCTCAAACGGAGTCTCAAAGGAGGTCTCTGAAAATTTATGAGAAGAACTTGCTCATTAAGAAACACCTGGCAAAGCCTTAATTGCTTTACATAGCCTGGAAGAGGCAATGGAGGCTTTGTCAGAGATCAACTGATCTCCCTGGAGAAACCTTCCGGCTGACTTCAGCGCCTGAATCCTTGCTATCTTGACTCGTGCCTTGACCTTGGACTGTTCCTGACCACCCTGTTGCCTGATCCTGCTGAACCACAGACTGACTTCTGGACAACACTGCCTTCTGTAAGCCTTGACCTTTGGACTGTATTCTGGACTCTTCTCTGTGTGCCTTCTTGCCTGTATTACTGCTTCTCCAAGAAATGGAACCTTGCTTGTTCTGAACTTTATCTGGCTCTCTCTGATTAGCTATCACTGGGGTTTGGCTGCTTTCTCAGCCCTTGTTTATCCTGCTGGCATTTTGAGCTGCTTTTTTGGACAGTCCCATCAGTTTCAGTGAGTCTACTCTAAGCATGACTGAGGCTGGATCCAACCCAATGCATCATCCTCTCTGCAAATACAGAAAGGAACTGAGGTGCACAACGTCATCCCCCTGCAATTGGCAGTCAGTATGGAGGATATGGACTGGCTAACCTGGTATTAAAATGTGGAGCATGTGGCCTTCTGTGCTAGTCTCATCCATAAAGCACTTTCTTCTACTTATAGCATTACATAATGTAGGAGGATGGGAATTGTGGAACCCTCTAGCTTTTGTTGAACTGCAGCTCTGAGCATTCCTAAACAAAATTTGCATGATTCCCACCCTGATGCAGTGGTACCCAAACCTTGTTTTCCTATATGTTATTAGACTACAATTCCAAGCATTTCCAGAGAACATGACAAATTGTCAAGGATAAACAGACTAAAACAGTGGTTCTTAACCTGTGGTCCACAGACCCCCAGGAGTCTGTGATGTCCCCACAGGGTGTCCATGAAGGCTTGAAGACTGCTTGGCCCACCTCCTTCCTGCAGTGGAGTGGCCACATGACAGGAGCCAAGGAACAGCTGGCTGGCTTGGCCTGCACATTGCTGTTCAATCTGCTGCAATCAAAACTTGCAGGAAGAAGCAGGATAAGTCTTCCTTCCCCCTCCAATGCCTCTGAGGGAAGGTTTAATGGATGGTGTGATTGTATTATTATTGTTATAACATCCTACTTCGCAACAGCTGCAGAGCTCTTTGGGCTGAAAGTCAACCTGAAGAAAACAGAAGTTCTTTACCAGCCTGCACCACAGGACGAACACCACAATCCCCACATTGCCGTCGGCAAATCTGTGCTCAAGTCCGTTCAGCAGTTCACCTACTTGGGAAGCATCATCTCCTCAGATGCCAAGATTGACAAAGAGATCAATCACAGATTAGCAAAGGCACATAGCGCATTTGGAAGACTTTACAAAAGAGTCTGGAGTAATAAACACCTGAGGCGAAACACAAAAATCAGTGTGTATAGAACCATTGTACTGTCTATTCTCCTTTATGGATCTGAAACATGGGTCACCTATCGCCACCACTTACGACTCCTCGAACGTTTCCACAAGCGCTGTTTACGCACAATCCTAAATATACACTGGACTGACTATGTGACGAATGTTGTTGTCCTTGAGCAATCAGGGATCACCAGCATTGAGGCCATGATATTGAGAACACAGCTGCGCTGGGCAGGGCATGTGTCTACGATGGAGGACCATCGCCTCCCAAAAATAGTATTCTACGGTGAACTCGCCATGGGTCAGCGTAAGAGGGGCGCTCCAAAAAAAGCGATACAAGGACTCCCTGAAACAACATCTCAGGCTTGGCCAAATTGATCACCAACAATGGTCCGCCCTGGCCTCACATCGGGAGGCATGGAGACACACTATCCACAATGCTGCAGCCTTATTTGAGAACTCACGCCGAACAAGTATTGAAGAGAAACGGCAACGCAGAAAGAATCACAATCCAGAAACATCACCCAAGGAGACCTTCTGCTGTGCTTTCTGCAACCGGACTTGTCTATCTCAGATTGGCCTTTTTAGTCATCAGCGCGCTTGCAGAAAACGCGGGATGAGTCCTTCCTGAATCTTCGTTTGCAAAGAAAAGCCAGAGAGATTACTACTACTACTATTACTACTACTAGAGTTTTAAATCTTGAGTTGAGTCTTGTGGGTCCACAGCAACAAAAGATATTTAAAGGGGGTCCCTGGTAAAGAAAAGAGCCACTGGACTAAAATATATTAGGGACCAGTTTCAAGCATCCAGCTCCAAATCCAGAACTAGAAAACATACCTCCCAGATCTTGATTCAATTATGGCCACCCACAGCCCCACCATTGTATTCCTAATAATGTATGAGAAATATAATTTTTTCTGCACATTACATGGTGCTTGAAACTATTTGTTTTTCATATTCCTTGTAAATGTGTGATTATATTTGTAGCAATTAAATATGTAGGCCCCTCTGGGAAGTGCTACAGTAATTATTTCACTGATGATTCAGATAATATTTTCTTAAACACTGGTTGTTGATAAATTGCTCTCTTTCACTTGACATTCACAGCTCTTCCATTTAAGTAAATAATTGAAATATCTGCTAGATTACTTAGTGGTTATGGTTATTTCTGTTACAAAGGAACAGAGCAAGACTGTAAAATCAGGTGGAAATTTCTTAATACCATCTTTCTTCTTCATTGGCTATGCTGGCTAGGGCTTATGGAAACGGAATTCCAACAGCAATCAGAACACCACAAGTTCCCCACCCTTGCTATGGGGCCTATAGTATAGTATACACATTGAACAATCTCCATTTGATATCACAGTAGCCTTTTCTAGATTGGTCACAGTGACCTCTAGATTGGGCATAGTGACCTCTTCTAGACTGTAGTCTTTCTTAAAATGTAACATTTCCAAGCTCTGCTAGAGATGATGTTACATGGACAATCCCTAACATGCATAGAAGAACCTTTTCTAACCT
Organism: Gambelia wislizenii; assembly: GCA_030847615.1. Classification (NCBI taxonomy): domain Eukaryota; kingdom Metazoa; phylum Chordata; class Lepidosauria; order Squamata; family Crotaphytidae; genus Gambelia; species Gambelia wislizenii. The sequence goes on from JAUMIR010000006.1 coordinate 106,932,213, forward strand.
GATGCTTTGGACTTCAACTCCCATTATCCCTCAACAACCAATGGTCATGTTACCCTTGTCTAAATACTCTAAAGGCACCAGACCCTGTTTGATATTGGAAGTTAAGCAGGGTCAGCTCTGGTTAGTGCTTGGATGGGAGACTGTGCTGTAGGCTATATTTCAGAGGAAGGAACTGGCAAAGTATCCCTTGCCTAAGAAAACCTATGAAATTCATGGGGTCACCATAAGTCAACAGGTGAGTTGAAGGTGTGCACGTGCACACAGAGCCATGTTTGCTGATGAGTTTCATTACAAAACATTGATAGGCTACCAGGTCTGGGAAGGTCAGCATAAGATTTGACTTTCTCAAACACCACCAAGTTGGGTGATAGCAGGTTGCAGCACCTCAGAGAGATTGAAAGACCCCACCCACTAATGGCACTATTATTATTCCAGTGTCTTTAAGAGATGTTTGTTTTGTCCTGTAAGACCAGCATAGAGATCAGGCAGCTTTGACAGAAGGGTGCAGAGAGAATAATTCTGCTGTAGTCAAATACCTCTTCTAAAGAGGTTATTTTGCAAAGAATTAGGGGGGCATAATTAGCTACAAATGTTAGAAGAGATGGACATTGTTCTTCTTTCTATATACTGTTTAATTTAAAGAACTTTTGCTTCATTGTCGATTAATGACAGAATTCCCCTGATAAATAATATTGGAATCTATATATATAATTCTCTTGGGTATGTTGCCATTCCCAGTGTGCTGACTGGCCACTTAAGAAACTTCCCAACCTATCAAAGTTCTCCATTGGCCAGCCAATTGGCACACTGGGAGAGGAAACATGTGGAATGCTTCCACTAGCTGAAGGCCCTGAGCAGTAGAGGACTCTGGGTTAGTGCAGAACTTCAGCAATTAGTTTTTTAAATGTATTAAACACAGATTTCGTTCCAAGGCCTCAAAGGTAGCTAGTTATCATTATAGTTACAGTTATTAAAAGGTAACTTTGCATCCATGGTTTAGAATAGTTACTTTTGAATTACTTAAAAACCTATCTGAATGTAGCATATGAGCCAGCTCTTGAACCATATATGTCTTCGCTTTCATTGAGTGAGGTCATGCCCCAATAGCTATAAAAGTTAGTAATAAATTAATTATACCACAACATGAGTGAGCTTCTCTCTCATTTCAAACATAATGTAAAACAATTATGCCTTCATGATAGATGGAAAATAACCAATTATTAACTTGTTATTTAGTAATTACTTCCAAGGCCCGTGTTAGTGATAATACAGGTCAACCCCCATATCTGCAGGGGATACATTACAAGATTCCCTGGGAATACCTGAAACCATGGACAACAGGGAACCCTATTACAGTGAGACAAATGCCAGAAGTTGACCATAGAATCACACTGGAAGACCTAGAAATGCCTAGAGAGAACTTTTTTTGGACATGGATAAGTGAAACCATGGATACTGAATCTGTGGATAGGGGAGTTGACCTGTATAAGAAAAGCCATAATCCAATGGTAGTGGAGAAATGACTGCCTAGTTGTGGACTGCCAACTGGCCTCTGTCCATATCTACCCTGACTGAATTGGTTCTGCAAGTTGCAATAAAACCAAAACTTGGAAAAGTTACTGTTTGGACTACAAATCCCAGAATCCCCTGGCTAGCATGACCACTGGCCATGTTGACTGGGTATTCTGGGGCTTCTATCTCCCAAAAGTACCCTTTCCAAACTCTGAACAAAAGAGCTAGAATCCTTGTAACTAGGGAGATTTTCAGATGGCTAAAATCAGCCTCTTACCGCACAAGCAGCCTCCGGAACAGTAGCGAGGCTGCTGCGTGGCAAGGGTCCATTTTGGACGATGCTGTTTCTCTCTCAGCATCGTCCATGAGTGTTGCGGCTAGCATTGGAGGCAGCCGCGCTGTTTTTTACTCACAGACAACTTCTGTGAGTGAAAAACAGCGTGGCCGCCTCCAATGCTAGCCGCAACACTCACGGACGACGCCGAGAGAGAAACGGTATCGTCCAAAATGGACCCTTGCCGCGCAGCAGCCTCGTTACTGGTCCAGAGGCTGCTTGCGCGGCAAGAGGCTGATTTTAGCCGTCTGAAAATCTCCTGGGGTGCTCACACACAGCAGAAATAGTGCAGTTTGACACTGCTTTAACTACGGTGTCTCAGTGCTATGAAATTCTGAGATCTGTTGTTTGTGAGATATTTCACCTGCTCTGTCAGAGAGCTCTGGTGCCACAACAAACTACAAATCATAGGATTCCATAGGAGGGAGCCATGATAGTAGTGTCAGGAGGGAGTTAGGAGTTACAGTTAGGAGGGAGCCATGAAGTAGTGTCAAACTGCATTATTTTTGCAGTGTGTCAGCAGCCTAGGTCATCTCAGAACATAGTCACATGATTTTTGAGGATGTAAATTGACCTATATTCAGCTTATTTGATTTAACTGGAATGTCAGTTTGGGCCGTTCATGGGGCTGAGATTAGCTAGAAATGCTGGAAGAGTATGGAATTTGTTTTTCCTTGCTAGGTAACATTCAGTTTAAAGAGGGACTTTAATTTCATTTGCCTTTAATAACTTAATTAGGTGTAAACCCAGGTATGAAATATCTAGAAATTTGCATTGATTAAAACCTTTAAATGCTAATGCTTGAAAGCATACAGAACAAATATGAACATGAATATATGCACAGAGAAATAAATGACAATGTGTGCAGCTTACCTCTTCTGTTTCCTTTTTGGAACAGTGGTAATGCCATAATTCTTACATAATATGACAAGGTCAAGATTGCCTGGGTGTTGCTCCAATTCTGTGACTATGTTTCTGGTCCCCAAAGGTTAGATTTCATTGACAAAGTGGGAAAATAAATATCCCCATTAGATGAGTTATTATACCAGCTGAAATGTGTTCTCAACACCATGGAACTGACACATTCTAAATATAGGAAAGTGGTAGAATCATGGGAATGATGGGCTGTAGCTGAGTGTATAATTTTCCTAATTAACTCTCCCCAATTTTTGGTGTCCTCCCCACACTCTTAGCCTGAACTCCTTCTTTTGCCTACTGTTCACTTTGCATCTGTATTCTTCTCTTTTCAGAGCCACTGTTTATCTTTTTTGAGAATTCTTGGAGAACAGGAAAGAGCCCTGCAGGCTGGAGAGAGGTGAATGCTTTCCCCCATCTTTGCAAAGGGAGAAAAAGAGGGCCTTAGCAACTACTGACCAGTTAGCTTGACATTGATATCAGGAAAGGTTCTAAAACAGGCTGTGTGCACAGGAATGGTGTAATTACTAAGAGCCAGTAAGAATTTCTCAAAAACAAGCCATGCCAAACAGATCTTATCTCTTTTTTTGACAGAGTTAAAACCTTGTAGATCAGAGGACTGCTGTGAATGTAGTATATCTTCAGTAAGGCTTTAGACAAGGTTCCCCATGGTATTCTTGCAAACAAGCTAGTAAAATGTGGGCTGGACAACAGTGCAGCTGTTGGATGGATTTGTGACTGCTTGACAGACTGAATCCAAAGAGTACTCTCCAAAGGTTCCTTTTCATCCTGGAGAGAAGTGACTAGTGATGTGCCATAGATTTCTGTCCTGGGCCTTGTGTTTTTCAACATATTTATAAATGAGCTGGATGATGGAATAGAAGACATGCTCATCAAATTTTACAAATGACATCAAATTAGGTGGGGTAGCTAGTATCCCAGAGGGCAGGATCAGAATTCAAAATGACCTTAAACAGATTGGAGAGCTGGGCCAAAACTAAAAAAAAAAAAAGAATTTAAACAGAGATAAAAGTAAGGTACTACATTAAGACAGGAAAAATGAAATGTACAGATAATAAAATGGGTGACAGTCGCTTGATAACAGTAAATGTCAAAAAGATCTAAGGGTCTTAGTACACAAAAGCTAAACATGAATCTATAGTGTGATGTGATGGCCAAAAAAGCCAACAACATTGTACGAGCAGGCTGCATAAACAGGAATATACTGTTCAGATTGAGGAAAATTAATAGTACTTTTCTCTTCTGCTTTGATCAGAACTCACCTGGAATAGTGTTTTATATTCTGGGCACCATAGTTCAATAAGGATATTGACATGCTGGAATGTGTTCAGAGGATCACAACCAAGCTGGTAAAAGTTCTGGAAACTAAACCCTATGGGGAATAATGTAGGGAGCTGTTCCTGTTTCCTTTTGTAACATGATTGCCCAGAGACACTAGCCTCATGTGATAATCTCCTTAAACACTAAACACTAAGGACTTTTTCAAATGGGGGGACACCCCCCCCGGAGGAGGTCAGGAGAAGAATGGCGCTGTCCCATTTCAGACAACGGCATCCTCCTCTCGACTTTCCTCCGTGCTTCCTCCATGCTCTGGGTACGAGAAATGTGCCACTTTTATTGACAGAAATCTCCCATCAATAAAAAGCGGCACCTGCAGCACAGAGGAAGCACAGGGAAAGGTTGGGAGGAGGACAGCGTCATCTAAAGTGGAGCACTGTAAGCGGGACAGCACCGCTCTTCTCCTGACCTCCTTGGACAGGAGAACATACCACTTTGAAAATTGTTTCTTATCCCACACCTCTCTTCTTTCATGCAACAATGCTGCTTTGACCCCCCCCCCCCCGTGTGATAAGTCTGTCTGCTGCAATTCCAGCAGTAAGTGCCATAAGGGGCCTGATTCTCCTTCTCTCCTGCTTTCTGCCCTTCCTACTTGCTATTCCAAAGCAGACTAATTCTGAGTTGGTTTTTAATTTTTTGTTGTTGCTGTGTTTGCGAAGGGACCTATCACACCAGGGTCAGCAGTTGAACAATAGCAATGTTTAGAGCTATTGACAGGCTTTTCCTGTCAATTAAAAGGGATGTCACAGTAATGGTTTTAATATACACCAGCTACAGGACAGTCATAATGTTGTAGAATCATAGAATTGTAGAGCTGGAAGAGACCACAAGGGCCATTCAGTCCAACCTCCTGCCATGCAGGAAATCATGACCAAAGCATTCCTGACAGATGGCCATCCAGCCTCTGTTTAAAAACCTCCAAGGAAGGAGACCCCACCACACTCCGAGGGCGTGAGTTCCACTGCTGAATAACTTTTATTGTCAGAAAGTTCCTCCTAATGTTGAGGTGGAATCTCTGTTCCTAGAACTTGCATCCATTGTTCCGTGTTCGAGTTTCTGGAGCAGCAGAAAACAAGCTTGCTCCATCCTCAATGTGACACCCCTTCAAATACTTAAACAGGGCTATCATATTGCCCCTTAACTGTCTTGTGTGATAAGATTCTGCCATAGATGCTACTGTGGAGAGCATTTGATGGGTGGCTGATGGAATGTTGATGAGCGAATAAGGAGAGAGCATGAAGGAACCAATCCTGTGGCAGGAAACTGATATGGGAGGGGTCTCCTAGAGTGAATAGAGGTGTATAACAGTTGGGAGACAGAGAAATGAGATGGCAAGAAAGAGCTGAAGATGTGATGTGAAGGGGAGAGGGCTAGAATATGTGCACGGCTGTGAGTGGAGCTGAGGGAATGTATGTGCAGCAAAAAACGAGTGTTAAGAGGAACAGAGGTTGATTGGAATACAGCGTGAGAGGAAGGAAAGAACCACACAATTTGTTATTGAGTCTGGCACATTCTGAAGTTATATGGTCACCACAGAGTGGGACTAGCAACCAGTTTAAGTTAACCAAGTTGGAAATAAAGACCAAAGCATTTTTGTTATATTGTTCAACCAATAAACCAATCTTTATGTTTTGTTTATCAAATCCAGACTCCTCATGAATTTATTTTCCCTTACTGGTATCTATTTGGTATGCTAACCCTGTGAGTAAACACACACCAATATAAGTACTACCCAGATTAAGTCAAACCCCAGTCCAAGGAAGGGATAAGGGGGAAGTTTGACATAAGGGTGGAAACTGTGGAAATGTGGTCTAGACAGATATTTATTTGGTGGCAGTGTAAGTGACGAGGTGGCCAGGCTGAACAGTGAAGTAAATTTGGCTGGTGCACCTGTGTGTTTCAGCAACTATCCTGTTTTAATTCCACTTTTCTACCTTGTGGGATAATCTCCTTAGTTAGTGGTTAGTGTTTCAGTTTAGTATTTTAGCACTGTGTATTAGTTATAGTTCTAGTTTTAAAAACACTTGGGTATGTTTCCTTTTCCAGTGTGCTGATTCGCCACTTAGGAAACATACCCAACCAATCCCCTCCCTCCTCTCACTCCCTCAGCTAATCACCATCCACATGTAAATTCTCTCTCCACCTCACAATCCACTCCTGCCACTCAATCTGCATCTACACCCCCAGCCTCACAAGTGCCCCTCACTCCCTCAGTCACCCACATGTAAAACAATGCAATATTTATAACAGCATGTAGCTGAACCATGTGAGCCTTTCAAATCTACTAAAACAGTGTATGTTACCCTGGGTACAGCTAGTTTTCTTATATATGTATATGTATACTTCCCCCCCTTCTTTTCCTTTTGTTTCTTTTCCCATTCCTATTTCTTTTCTTTCTGGATGTTTATTACTTCACGTGTGAATTAGATAGTTTGTGTTAAAAATAATAAATAAATAATGAATTAAATAATGCATAAACAGCCATTAATTTGCTCTCCTCCTATCCTTTTGCTTAATTTAACACATCTTGTCTGATGAAAACGTCTGGAGCATTTGACAGCTTGCAGACTGTTTTGTGACCATGAATTGACCTCATAAAGGTATTGCCCTAATATTGACTCTGGAATTTTTCTTATTGCCAGGATGGCTCTTTTGGGGTTTTATATTAAAGCAGAGATGGGAATCTTCCAGAGGTCCAAGGGCTACATCCAGCCACAACCTCAGAGACCTGTCTCTCTGGATCCCACAGCTTCCAAATAGCTTTTTGGCCCCAAATATCGAATCATAGCTTCTAGAGAGTGCAATTGGCCATTTTATTCCTTTTCCCATACACATACCCAACTAGAGGGGAGGTGAGTATTTCTTCAAAACCAGGAATGACTGGTGGATTTCCACTTTTTTTTAAAGGTCCCCATAGGAGGACCTAAAACAGGTTGGGAGAAATGGGGCAAATGTGACCAATTGAACCTCATGTATTGTACTATTGTCTCTGCCCCCCCCCATCCAAATTATGGACTTTTTCGGACGCATGAAAAGTAACGCAAGCAGCGTCGCCAGGTTGCGACGCTGCTGCGCAAGAGGGCGTCCGTTTCGGACGACGCTCCTCCCAGTGGTACTGTTGCAGTACCGCTGGGACATTTGAGCGTGATTTTTTTCATTCCCAGCGTCATATTTTACTCGCGATTGCTGACGCTGGGCAGGAAAAAAATCACGCTCAAATGTCCCAGCGGTACTGCAACAGTACCGCTGGGAGGAGCATCGTCCGAAACGGACGCCCTCTTGCGCAGCAGCATCGCAACCTGGCGACGCTGCTTGCGTTACTTTTCATGTGTCCGAAAAAGTCCTATGTCTGTTGCAGAGCAGATGGGTAGATGCAAGTGGGCACGGTTGCAGACCTTGAAACCACTTGTAGCTCAAGTCACAGTTTGCCCACTCCACTGTTAAACATGTAGGATTAAGTGATGAAAGAATGGGCTGGAAACAGCTAGCTTGACACAATGTGAGTGATGTGCAGAAAATTAGGGGAAATTAATACAGGATGCAGTCCAGGTGCCACAAATGTTCATAGCAAACATTTGGCTTTAACAGATCAGGTTAAGGATGTGAGATGTTATGGGTAATGGCACTTACTTGATGTGGATGTTAAAGAGAAGGAAAGGTTACCAGTATGTCATACAGCATGCTCTCATTTAGAATTTCACATTTTTCTACCAGTAGTGAACTGCACATAATTTTGACATGAGAATCTTTTTGCCTCACTGTTGAAATTCACATAATAGAAATAAAACATGCCAAGTTGTCCAGTCTAGAGAGACACAAAAAGACTCCTCTTGGAAAATCCTAAGGGAGAGGCTGCAAAGTTTGAGCCTTCAGAGGGAAGGCTTCATACGAGGTATACAAAACAGTTAATCACAAATCCATGCAAAACTATTGCTGAAGATCTTCTTTACACAATTTCAGCTGCCAAAAGAAATGATTGATCATAGTAGTGCACAGCTTCATAATAAAGTAAAATCATGTGAATTTAAGGAGTTTACTGACTCAAGGATGACTGCATTATTTCTGAGGTGACTGATGGTCAAAACTCAAGTTGACATTGCAGTGATCACTGAGTATCTGGAGGACCAGTGAAACACATGTTTAGCAAATAAAAGAACTGCAATATAGCTAACTGAATGTTCAACATTTAGGCCTTGACTCTAACATCATCTCTTTTCTTATCTGTATGATTTTTTAAAACATTTTTTCCTGATCAAGAAGCCAATGAAGCTTGAATGCTTGCATGATGTATTTTGTACATTTCGGTTGGCCAATAAATGTGGTTTGTGTGTGTGTGTATGTTGGATTTTGTTGGATTTTGCTGGATGGTCAACATGGACCACCAAATATGTTCTCATACCAGTGTTTCTTAAGTGCTTGTCAAACTATTTGATATTGTAGACTGGAATTTTGCCCCCCAGCCCACCCTATGCCAGGAACTAGTACATCTTTGCGCTATGTTGTTGTTGTATACTTTCCTGCAAACTCTCCATGGACCTGCCACCAATGGCTTACAGACCAGCATCCTGTATATAATATATCCTTTAAAGTACTAGCAAAGCATAGCTCAATATTATTTCTTTATAATAATGGGTTAGATACAAATTTAGCTTAATATTGGGGAAAAAGTCTAGGCCCATAAACCAGTCTCTAACCCATAGAAGTGCAAACTTCTTATTGAAAACTTTCACTTAGAGCTTTATGTGGTGCAGAAAAATCAAATGAAACACCTTTCTCACTGTTTTCATGCACTCTTTAGCTCTCTCTTTCTCTCTTGATTTGTTGATTTGTTCCTTGATTGCATGTGTGTTCAAACAGACATGACTCTACTTATTTTGATGCCAAGTACAGAATAAGAGGAGCTGAATACTGTTATAATGGGCTGGGTTTTTCCCTAGGATTTTTCCTGGACTTTCATTTGTCTAAAATATGTATCAGAGTAACTGCTGAACCATGAGAGCCAGTGTGGTATAGTGGACTGAGTGTTGGATTACAGATCTAGGAAGTAGGGTTTGAATCCCAGTTCAACCATGGATACCCACTGGGTGATCTTGGGCAACTCATAATCTCTCAGCCTCAGAGGAAGGCAAAGAACCCCCCCCCCAACAAATCTTGCCCCCAAACTCCATGATAGGTTTGCCTTAGGGTCACCATAGATTGGAAATGACTTGCAAGGCACACCACCACAACAGCTAAGCACAGACTTAAAGCTACTAACACTCTATAGGTTATATAGAGTGGTTATATACGTTATATAGGCCCAATAGGTTATTTTTGTCAAAGTTTACCTGAAGTATTCTGAGACAAGAGCCTAGAAGTTAAATCTGAAACATGACCCCATTATGATTATGTATTATTATTTATGAATTCATAATATTTTGCAAAAGACCCATGGAAGTTCATCCTTTTCTTTTGGTTCTGTGCGAAGTGACAAGCAGAAAATAGAACACAAAACCTACAGTGGGGCAATAATACCTTTATTAGGACTCATTAGATAATACAACATGAAAGTTTCAGGCTTTCTGGGAGCATTCATCAAATTGGATGGGAGAAAAAGAAGCAGGTAGTTGAAAGGAGAAACAAAATGCTTAAGGTTAGCCTAGACTTCTGATGGGAAGCATTTGACCATCCTGATGTTTTGGACCTCAGCTCGCAGAAGCCCCAAGTAGTATGGCCAATTGCAAGGGGTTATGGGATCAGTTGTCTAAAATGTCCAATGGCATAATGGTTCCCTGCTCCCATCCACCACCCCACACTGGTCTAGATTTTTACCCAGTCTCATTCTCAGGTTGAAGACAGAATGCATTAGTAACTGGTGGGTGCTGCAGATATCACAACACTATTAGGATTCTGGGATAAAGACTCAACCCTGGGATGTTATTTTGAAAACATAAAGTTTCACTGGCAAATGTTAAGAACATTGTGCTAGATGAAAATAATGCAATCATTGATAGTATCCCCTTGCAGTGGCTGAAATTGTGAAGGAAAACATGTGTTTGCACATTGGAAGTGAAGCTGATGAAGTAAATCAAAGTTAATTGCTAGACCTTTTGTTTTCTGAAGCCACAAAGCATAGACACACACCCTAGTTAAAGCTGGTTTTACACCATTGTGTGAAGTGAAGCACATTTCCTTTCTGGACTCTATGAGACTTCCCTGTACATGGATTTATGATTGAAGTGCCAGTCAATTAATCACGTGGCTTTTAACCCTCAATCAATGAAACAGCCATTTAAAACAAATAATGCAGTAGCTCTACCAAAATGATATTTTCAGGTTATCTGATGAAGGCAGCAGTTGCTCTTGACTAATTATCATAGACAAATCATTAATTGTTTGGCAAATCACTTCAATGACATTATCCCATTCAGAGATTCACACTGGTAATTTAAATCCAATGCCATCTTATGGGGAAATGTGGGAGCTTGGGAGCCATTTCAAATTTGATTAAAGCTCCCTATTTAATCTTCATGTTAATGATCATAAAAAAAACTTTTAGCCATAGCAAAAATCCATGAATTAATTGGCCCCTCTGGTAACACAAACAGTACCATTCCTAAGGATAGCAGTCTATAGGTATATTCATTTCTCTTGATTTCTCTCATCATTCACTATCTTAGTTCTTGATGCCTCTCTGCTGAATGTTCCTTTGACAAGTGTCAGGCTGTTCAAAACTAATTCAGCTGAACTTAGGTCTTACTGGAAACTGTAGAACACCTATGGCATGACTGAAATTCCATTGATTTTGGTAGGAAGTAATTGCAAGTACTATACTTTAGTCTGGTTTCAGCCCATTATGTTTGATGTATCTAACGACTCCTTGATGCCGGCAATTCAACATTAAATTAACTCATTTGATTATTGGTATGTATAATATGTGCACCTCTCTTGGTTTGAATCCAATTGTTATTTCCAACCTGAGTGGCTTTGCTGAATCTATGAGAACCTGGTAAGCCATCACTTATGATTCCATGGACCTACAGTAGTTGGAATCAACAACTGGCCAAGGTTCTCAATGCAAGGGATGATTCTTTCTAAATAGGTTTCCAAAGACCAAGCCTCTTTCTGTAACATCCTAACATATAAATGAAGTTGTGATCATCAGCCTGTAGGAGTAATGAGTCTAAAAACAAAAATTGTATTAAAAAATTCCAGGATCTAGTCCTTTTAAAAACAACAAGAATTATCTTCTTTAAAAAGGGAATTAAAAAACATTTACTTTTAACTTCATGTTCATGCAGAGTGCACTTAGGAATGCAGACTTAAGCTCAATTAACATTTAAAAAGTGTATTCAGAGGTCTGAGATCACTCAGTTAAATTAGACTCATTACAAAACAAAGGAGTCAGTTTAAAATGCAAATCAAAGTTTACTGAAGGTATATCAATCTCAATCTACATACTAAAACAAACTTTAAAAAGAGGTCCCTAACTGACTAAGGATATTTAGGGTAAGAAAACTCACCAGCCTACAGCGGTAGAAGGCTAGATGGTAAAACATCATGGCATTGTTACAGGTGGCTTAAGATGGCTCAAGATGACTAAAGGGTGGCTTAAAGATGACTTAAGATGGCTCCAGCCTCATGGAGACTTAAACTTAAAAGAAGTTACACAGAGTAATAAAATTTAAATTAGGTCATGTGTTGAATGACCCAGCACTCCAGTTGGCTGGAAGTGCCCAGTGAAATAAGAGAAAGGGAAATTTTGGGAGAACAAATGCATGCAGGGAAAAACCCTAGACTTATCTGAGGATGTGAATGAGGTACACAAGATTGCTTTTACATTACAATTATTATTTCCCCACATACTACACAGCCAAATCAGAAAAATCTTTGAGCACCTTTGAAACCTCAGGGTTCTTGCCATAGGAAACCACAAGGGTTCGCTTATACATGCGCCAGCAAGATCTTCTGTAGTAACTCTTTAGTAAACCACACAGTGTAATGAGTGCCTGTTTCTAATCCCTCTGGTATCAAACACAGGGGTCGGATCTTAGTCTTACTTAGCCATCCAGACTTAGTCATGCTTAGAGAAGACATGGGCTAACTAATTACCCATTCATTTCAATGGGGTTGGCCTAAACGTGACTAAAGCTGGGTCCAGACCAGAGGCAACTCTTTCTTCCGTGGAAGATACTTTAGGCTTTTTGTTCACTCTTCTTTGAAGCCTGCTTTCATGGCCAAGTGCTATTCTTACAGTGGAAAAGTCAGGGCTTTTCCACTGTGCAGGATCCGCCAGCCAGCGCCGGTGGGGCCAACTATCCCGCTTCTAGGTTTGTCTGTTTGTCCCGAAGGACACTAATTAAAGACACTAATTGGACAGCAATACATCAAAGTTGCTCCTGAGAGGGAGTCCTTGGAGCTCCAAGAACAGAGTTCATTAGGCTTATTTTGTTGGTGTGAACACACTCTGCGGAGCATTGCCATGTAAAACACCTCCTTGGGAGAAGAAGGAGCGCTGGCTCGGATCCTGGGAAAGGTTTCCTCGACTTCTCCCGGTTCAGCTAACCCCGTTCCGGAAAGCTCGCGGGGAATTAATTCCTCCTTCTGCTCCCGAATTTCCTAGCGCCGTGAACCATCTAGTGAGTTCAATTCGTACTAACGCGAATCCCAAAGACTGCTAGCAAAGTTCAGCCTTCTAACCGAGAAAGGCGGGGGGGGGAGCTCCTCCAGATGTTGGTGGACTGCAGCACCCATCAGCCCTAATCAGCAGGACCAATGGTGAAGGGTGATGGGAAGTGTCCTCCAACTGTTGTCTGGGAAACTACAAGTTGCTCGTCCTTGTTTGATAAACTCCATCCTATATACTTCTATTGGGAAATAAGCCCCAGGGAGTTGTATGGGACCTACTACCAGGAAAGTGTAAACAGATCTGCAGCCCTAAACACACTTAGGGGAGGTAAAAGTTCAAAGGAAGTAAATCCCTTCGGTCCAGGCTTAAGCACTGAAAACAATTTATGGAAATGTCAATGGAAGTAAAATCCATCGATTACAGTGGGGTTAAGTTCCTAGTCAACCTGCTTAAACTCCATTAACAAATCTGAATGGTACGTCTTACTGGTCCATTAATGCCAGCCACCTCTCCTTGGAAGGAAATCTGTCAAAGGAGCTCTCCTGCCTCCAAGTGAGTTTGTTTGCGGTGCAGTTCTGTGTCTGCTTAGAAGTATGTTCCACTATGTGGAATGGGACTTACTTAACAGGTGCCATAGGCTATATTTCAAAGGAAGGAACTGGCAAAACCATCTCTGAGTATTCCTTGCTAAGAAAACCCTGCGAAATTCAAGGGATCGCCATATGTCGAGAGGCGACTTAATATTACTTATTAGCTGAGTTGATATCCCGGGCTATTTTCCCGTGAACCCAGGGCAAGGCACCGAGCAGTATACCTCTCCACTTTCTCCTCCCCACAACCCTGAAAGGTAGAACAGACTCAGAAACAGAACCGACTCAGAAATTCTGCACTGCAGAAATAATCCAATTTGACACTGTTTTAATTGTCATGGCTCCATGATATGGAATCCTGGGATCTGTAGTTTTGTGAGATATTTAGCTTTCTCTGTCAGAGAGCTCTGGTGCCACAACAAGCTACAGATCCAAGGTTTCCATAAGATGGAGTCATGATACTTAAAGCGGTGTCAAACTGAATTATTTCTACAGTGCAGATAAACCTAAAAGAGAGTGACTGGTTCAAGGTCACCCAGTCAATCCGATGGCGGAGTGGGGGCTTGAAGCTTGGTCTCCTCAATCTCAACCCACCATTCTGACCTTGTCGTATGTCTTGAAGTCGTTTTTTTACTTATGGCGATCCTATTGGTGACCTATCAAGCCACTACTGGCCACTAAATTAATCGCCGCTAATTGAGATTCCAGTTCCGATGGAACTTAGATTGGGGCCCACGCAGCTAAGGTCTTGAACTTCCCATGTGCCTGCAGCCTGTTCCCATGCATGTTGACTCAGAAGTAAGTTAAATAAATTACATTCATGTTACATAGGATCGCAGCCTTCCACGTAGTCCTCAGTGTAGTAAATGGGACTATTGTCTTCAGGTAGATCAGTATCAATTCCTTACATCCCAACCATGTCTTGTTTAAATAGACTATGGGTTTGGACTATCTTTCTTAAAGGTCTTCCGGAAACGTTGCCTCAACGGGTTCAACCGTTCACCGCTCCTAGCAAAGGGTTTTGCTTTCATTTGGGAAACGCTTCCCGTTTGGTAATTGCTCCTGTTAACGGTGTCTACCTTAAAAAAAAAAAAAAAAAAAGCTATTATTTTGTTTTCGTTCTGCCTGCTTGTTTGTTTGCTCGCCTTCCCCCCCCCCCCGTCCATAAATAATCCGGATGAAGATGCAAAAAGGGGATATGGCTCTCTCAAGATTGGACAATTGATTAAATCTGTGACCTGCAATTGCGAATAATCTTGAAAGGCTATTTAAACAGATGAAGGCCTAAATTGTCTCGCTTGTATCTGAATTAATTTCTCATTCATCATCATTACGGAGTGATTGGTCTATTCAGGCGCCTCATCCTGCTGGAACGGAGCGGGATTTAAATGAGATTGTAACGCAATTTAAATGCTCTCCGGCTTTAACGAGGCCAATCGAGCAGCTGCAATAAATACAAATATTTTTCTAAACAGCCTTGTTTTAAATAATTGCTTACTGCTTTCATGTTATATTTTAAGTGGCAATCTCGCTCTCTCCAAGCACAAGCGCCTCCGCCTCCCTCTGCTCCAAGGAGGCTAGAGACTTTTGCTTTATGGCCACGGAGTGACTACAGAGTTTGCTCTGTAACAAGCTTCATGCAAACAGATAACGTTCACCTTTCTGGAGCTAACGTCGGAAAGTGGGGGAGGGATATTCAGTCAGTAATGCCTGTTCTGGTTTTCCGAAAGGGTTTCCAAATCTAAATGGAAGTGACTCCCCGGGGAGGGGACACACTTAATAGAAGAGCAGATGGCAGCGA
Organism: Gambelia wislizenii; assembly: GCA_030847615.1. Taxonomy (NCBI): domain Eukaryota; kingdom Metazoa; phylum Chordata; class Lepidosauria; order Squamata; family Crotaphytidae; genus Gambelia; species Gambelia wislizenii. The sequence continues at coordinate 106,947,332 of JAUMIR010000006.1, forward strand.
GAGCCATTTGGAAGGGGTTGGATTGGCACCTTCTTCCAAAAGAAATTTACTTGGGGAGGTGATGTCCCATTGACTTCAACAAAGCATTTACTCCATTCATGTGTTTAGTTGGCCCCCAGCTACTTCCAAAGAAAACGTGATCTAGCAGACTGGCCATAACCCCACCCCCGCGAGCATGTCCATGGGGCATGGATGAGAAAGGTTGTGGCCCAGTAATGGGAGAGCCCCAGAGGTTGTCCATCTCTGCTGTATATATAATGTGAGGATGACCATCAGTGAAACAAATGAAGCTCTTGGAAAATACACACTTTGGGATCTACTGGGCTGATTTATGAGTAAATGATTGGTGTAGAACAGTGAAGGGACTTGTGTGGCCTTCCAGATGTTGAACTGCAACTCCCAGCAGCCCTAGGCATCCTAGCTAATAGGGAGGATGGTGGGGACTTTAGTTTCACAACATCTCGAAAACCACACCTGGAGGAAGATCTGGGCCATATGTTAATTAATTATCAAGCTGCCTTAACTAAATCAAGCCCAGGAAGATCTTCTCTGACTCTCGATGGTTCTCCAAGCTGTTTTGCGCAGCCTACCTGAGGGATGTTTGGTTTTTTTTTTAACTCCGGATGTTGCACTACAGTATCGATGAAGGGTCTTGAAGGTCAAATGAAGGCTTTAGGATAGGATCGTTACAAGGCAATCTCATGCACGTCTACATATAAATATTCCCAGGCAGGTGTGTGTGTAGGACTGAGTTTCTTGGATTCCTTGTTTGCAAGGAAGCATTTGATGTGACTTCATAGTATGTGTTTTACGTCAGATCAGTATACTGTGTCGATTCTGCCAGGCAGCACCATTCTGGCACAAGCCTTTGCTTTCTTCTACTACCTGAACCTGCCTGCCCGCCTTCTTCCCAACTGGAGACAGCGAGAGCAGAACGTGAGATCTTCTGCATTCAACAAATGTGCTGCACTTCCTTCAATACGGTCCCTTCCATCGTTTCCTCCCCGTTGCCCCGTTAGTGAATTCATTAGTCAACCCATGAATGCTATCTTGTACCAAAGACCATCGCCTCATTATTAGATATGGGGGGCTTATTCCGCAGCCCTTATTTGCATCGCTACCGATTAGACCTGTTGTGGGTTGAGCGTTGGACTATGACTCTGAATCCCTGCTCAGCCATAAAAACCCAATGGGCAAATCACACTGTCTCAGCCTCAGAGGAAGGCAAAGGCAAACCTCCTTTGACCAAATCTTGCCAAGAAAACCCCGTGATAGGTTCACCTTAGGGTCGCTAAAAATTGGAAACGACTTGAAGGCACATAAAAACAACAAAATATAATGTATATGGGCGTTCTCGGGTTATAAACTACAGCCAGCGAAGTGTATAGTGGTTTGAGTGTTGGACTCACCCTGTGGGAGATTAGGATCCTAAGCACGGCTCAGACATAGAAACCCACCTTGGTCAAGTCCAACTCTCTCAGCTTAAGAGGAAAACTTGCCAAGAAAACCAGTTCGTCTAAGCACATAACCACAACAAATGGCCATGCTCTTTAGAAACTTGAGACCATCCATTCCACGTTCTTGAGTGAAAATAAAAAGTCAAGAACGTGGAACGATCTTCTTAGAAAGTGAGGTCATAGGACGGTGATTAGGGTACAACTGGGGAGGGAATGTCTATTACAAAAGAGGAAACAGATTAAATGTAGGCAAGGAGATAATTTTCCGTTTCTCGTCTTGTTCTAGGTAGCAGTTCCTTGTAATTCTCTGATTGTGGAGTCTGAACCTGATGGTCTTACTAGCCCCTCCTTCTGTTGTTCTGTGCCTTCAAATCCTTTCCGACTTATGGCGACCCTAAGGTCACCCCTATGACGGGCTTTTCTCCATCTTCAGAGGGGGTTTTGTCATTGTTTTCCTCTGAGGTGGAGAGAGTGTGACCTGCCCAAGATCACTTAGTTGGTTTCCGTGACTGGGAGGAGATTAGAACCCTGATCTCCCAGAGTTCCTGGTCCAACACTCCCATCCCCTCCTTAGAGGGGATCAATCACCCACTTACTCAGACCTTGCCTTGCTAGGTTGTGTGAGACCCCTTTCTGCTCATCCTGCCCACTAGGGCCCCTGACTCCTACCCCAGGGTTCACCCGCAATCGCCAGTGATGATGATAATGATGTAATTTTTAAAAAAAGAAATCAAGCCATTTCTGCAGAGAAGAGGCCAAACTACTGTCGTGTTCTCCCCGGAGGTGATGACGGTGCGGTGACTGGCAAAATCGGGGGGGGGGTTGGCCTGGCATATGATGGCTTAATGGTTGCGGTTGCTCTACTCAGTAATTAAAATAATACAACCAGCAGGGAAGAAGGGCAGGAAAGTGGGGCAAGGGGGTAATAGAAAACAATAGGCACCTGTTCTCAGGGAGCCCAACACAAGCTCCGGAGAGCTAATAAAGCCGCGTGGGTCCCCTTTATGTATGTATGTATGTATTTGTCGGAGCCCGGGGTGGTGGTGGGAATATAGCTATTCATCATGCAGAGGGAAAAGGCATATGGGATCGGGAGTACTACGAGAGGGAAAGCCTTTGAAAGAACCCTAAGCAGAAAAAGGCACATCCAATTTTCAAAGCAAATCTCATGTTTGGAAAGTACTGTATATCCATACGATGTCCAATAGAGGGGCCTTTACCAAGCCCAACACGCAATGGTGGTATACCCTTGTACTGTGTATAGGCCGCCTTAATAAATCCCGAACAAGTCCCAGTCCTCCTCGCTTCTTGGTTCACACTCGCTGGAGGGGGTGAAGTCATTGGGGTGGGTTAAGGCTAAAGCGGAAATATTGACTAGCCCGGTGGGAAATCGATTTGGGTGAGAGGACGTTTTTGAACCGAGGTACCTAATCCGTAGTAGTTAACCTTTGGGTCTGACAATACCTGGACGAAAGCAGTTCATCCAAAATGGTGGAAAGGGTTAAGGCAGAATGGCGACCGAGCAGAGATTTACATGGGGGCTTGGGGGGTGTGTGAGATGAGACAGAAACAACCCCAAAAGTGCCCAGTCCCTAGAAGAAAAGAATGATTTGCTACTCACTGAGCAATTTAATGCCCGAGCTCCAGACCTATCCAGTGGGATCATTGAGTGCTAAATCTCCCCTTTCGTTTTCTCCCTCTCTTGCTCGCTCTTGAGCTCATCTCCCTTCCTCCAGAGTTGCTTAACATGAGCATTATTCCAAACATATGCAAGGCAATCCGTTCGGTCACACTTACAAGAACACGCTTTAATAAGGCAATCAATCACGCGCTAACAACCCGCCGCCGGCCTGTTGGAGCCGAACTGGGCTGGATGGAAAGTGGCACCTCGGAGGGGCCCGAAGACAAGCCGGCCTTGGTGGCTGAGGAGGGAAGGTGGGAGGGTGGCCGCCTAAGGCTGGGTCCTGGACCCTTCCCACCCTGCCTTGCCCTTCCTAAGCGTGCGGGTGGTGCGTGTCTGTAGGCAACGTACCCGGTTTGGGGATGGCATCTCTGGAACTCAGACCCGTCCAGAGAGATCGAGGACATTTCCCCTCCGGTTTGGGAACATGTGCGAGCCCCTGTCTGTGTTGGGGTAGCCGTGGTGGGGCGATTATTAGAGGCTGAAGGGGGATTTGTCCCCTTCAGGCTATAAATCCCAAGATCTTCTTTGTGAACGACCTCTGACTTCCTTGATCAAATCTTACTGCTTCCTGTGAAACGGCTGACGCCGATGTTTATTAGATTCATTGATTCCGCTAAGGGTTTGACTCCCATCTCCCTAGCTCAATTTCTCCAGCCCCCTTCTTCAGCTTTTCTTCCCCTTTTCCATCCTCTTTGGCATACGTATTTCCTTCTGCCAGGCAATTATCCATAGGATCCAGGGTATTTATGAGAGAGAGAGAGAGAGAGGGAGGGAGGGAGGGAGGGAGAGATGGGGGTAGGAGGAAGAAAAAGAGGAGGAGAGGGAGGCCGGGGGAGGAGGAGAGAAACCACCCACTCCACAGGAAAAGGAAAATTTCATTATGAAGTAATGAGTAATTCCTCCTCGCAAGATGTATTGTTATATCTTCCACTTCAATTTAGAAGCAGAGTGGCTCAATTACCTAGAAAATACAGTCAATTAAAGGCTGCTGATTGGACACGAGGACGGATCATCGATCTTGTACTTTCCAATATCGCTCCAGACACCTCATTTTCCCTCCCTATTAACTGGAAATACGCCTGGCATTACCACTAGCTCGCAGCCTATTTACCTGTCTCAGGCAATCTCTGCCCTCTGACCGAATCACTAGGGGAGGGGGGAGGGAAATACCCCTCTCATCTCTACCGCTACTGGATCCGCCAGAAGAAAGCCCGTTTGAAAGACAATGGCTCCCCAGGGGAGAAACCAGAGAGAGAGAGAGAGAGAGAGAGAGAGAGAATGGATGATGGGGTGTGTTTCCATGGGAGAGGGATGGGCAGGACCGGATTTACGCATGCGCTAAGTAAACCACGGTTGGTGGCCACCAAATTAGGAAGGACCTCTCATCTTTTTTTTTAAAGGGGGGTGTTATTGCTATGGGACTTCTTCAACTTGACAAGGTAGAAGCACCACTATATTTGAATCCGGCCTTCAGGGTGTGGGAAATCATGTTTAAAAGGAAACAAAGGGGAGTGCCAAACTTCTCCACGGATGCGGGAGGACAATGTCCAGAACACGTCCTTCAGTTGTCATTTTTACGTTCAGCCTTGATGCCGGCTCGACCCTAAACCTAGAGGCGACACAACCTTTCTCCTACTCCAGCTCTTTCTGATTCCTTCTTCGCTTGAGCTCTTCTCCCGGATCCCAACCCTCCTTTGGGATGGGTGCGACTCCGATCAAATTCTTCCAGCGATTATTAGCCCACATAGTTAAGGAAATGTGATACGGGAAATAAAACTGTCATCAAGAAATCGGCTGGGGACTTACAATGCCGTCTGACAATAATGAGTCTAAAATGAAACAAACAAACAAATCTACTTTGGGCTACTGAATCCTGCACAGTATCAATTGGGGACTAAAGATGTTATCCCGTGTACACATTCTCGAGATTAACCCCTTCTGAACTCAACACTTCGGTTGTTTTTAAGAAAGGACTGAACCCTAAGCTAAATATGACCTATCTTTAGGCTGCAGTCCTATGTTCAAACCCCCTCTGAACAAATCTTGGCCAAGAAAACCCCGTGTCTCCATACTTCGGAAACGACTTGAAGATACACAACAACAACAAATGGGTGTTCCGGTTCTCGTTCTCCCACTCCAGGAGCGGAGGAGCTGGAGCTAGACATCAGTTCCCACCAGCCCCAGCCAGGCAGTTCGGCAGACGGTCAGGGCTGATGGAAATTGCAATCAAACAAAATCTGGGGGACCACAGATATTGTGCGCAGTTGATTTACACCAGCCTGTAAGTCAACAGTTGGCATAGTGAAATATATGCTCAGACTACTGAAACTCCCAGTCCTTTTGGATCAACGTGGCAACCAACCAATCAGGAAGAAATGATTTCTGACCTGTGGACTTCCCTAACACAAATATTTAGGGTTGTGCTTGCATTGTCGAACCACTGACTCACCCTGAGAGTGTGGACTGAACCTGGATCTTAGTCACTCCAGTACAGTACCTTTGATTCCGAGATCTGAAGCTCCACCTCAATGCTCTTAAGCCCCAGCCTACATAGTCCTGCGTGAGAACGCAGCGTTCAGAATCACGTGCACAGTGCTCCGAATGACGGCTGCCAGCATCTTGCCCCACTCAAGTGTGGTGTACCTTTCTTGCATCAGTGCTCCTCTGGAACATCGATGAGCATCTTTGCTCTTGACTTTAAAAAGAGCAAGACTGCAAGTCACTGCTCTTGAGGAAAAAGATTTCCTTGGGAGCCAGGGGCGATTTGGCGTTTTTTTGGGGTGGGGTGGGGGAGGGAATCACTTCCAATTGTGAATATTGACAAACCAGTGTTCCCCATTCATCCTCCCCCCGCAAAAAAAGCTGCAGTTAGCCACATTTCCTATCCTTTTTTTATTTGATACGCTCACAAGGCACTAACCCAAACCGGTGTTCTTACCTAATAACCCTCGACACGGGGTTGTTCCATATTCCTAAAATAAAATTACCCAATCCCTTCTTTGTGTTTTGTTTTAAACTGCACCATACAATAGGCTCAGGGAGGCTCAATCTATCTCCAGTTGAAACCACGACCTTAAGACTTACACTCCGATCCTCAGTAATATGGTTACTCAGAACTAAAGATTATTGATTTCAAAGAGTTTTATTCCCAGGTAAACATGCTTAGGTTTCTGGGAATATTCCCCCTATGGTTTTGCCACCTTCCTTAATCTAACTGCTTCCTTCTTCATTTGTTTATAATCTATTCAGAGCCCCGATTAGTAATTCTAATTGATACCGTTTGCATAAAGGGGTTCTTTCTTATTCTCTCCCCCCCCCCATTCTTTCTTTCTCTTCCTTCCTTCCTTCCTGTTGGCATTTCTGTCGAAATCTGCTAAGATCCCTGATTTATTAGGCTTTGCTTTGAATGAACATCTTTTTCAACCTTTTGCTTTTGAACTCTTAAGGGTCGAGTCCTCCTTAAATGCAAAGCAGGGTTCTGAAACACAAGCTCACCTTTCTCTTCCTTCAGAGACCAACTAGCATAGAAACAGGCCACACTTAACCTTTTGTCCCCATGATCTCAAGTACAGGACTTTCTGGGAAGTTCTTCCGAGGTGAGCTTCACTGAAAGGAACGGGAGAAATCCATTTCTGTCTCTCCCTGACCTGAGTCCCTCTGGCTTCCTCCATTTCAAGGCCGACTTTCCCAAGGATCGTGACCAGCTCATTTGAAGCAAAGGGTTTTCTCCAACCAGATTAGCAGGAATCCTTAGCATTAAATCACCATCAAGACTGCTAATATTCTGGAGTGATCTTGCAACGTTTTCATTGTTTGGAGGTAAAAAAAAAAAAAGTAACTGATATCTGTAAAACTTATGCTCCCTGTAAATATCTTCCGTTCCTGTCTTAAATCAGATTTAACTGAATGCTGGATTAAGGGCAGAGATGATACTGCCTTTGACTTCGATTGACACTGGACACAAATTAAGACTCACAGATCCGGCCCTCTCTCTCTTCTCCTTCCCCTTTTCCTCTTTTATTTTCATTACAATCGAACTAGACATAGAATCTAGAAATACAGAAACTCCAAGAAGGGATTCTGGACCCTAACCGCAAACAATAACAACATAATAACCGCCATGCCTTGTTGAAAATGCATGCTTTTATGGACTTGATGAAAGAAAACGGTGGATAAATTGCAGGGCATTGTCTGCCTTCTAAACCACAGAAGACAGAGAAGCAACGACTGACTAGTCTAGCTGAATGCGGTGTGGGTGTATAGCCCCCCTTCTTATTATATTGTGGGAGATACAGTGCTGGCAAACTAATAACAATTGTTATTGTCGGAACCCCGGAAACATTTCCTTGAGTCTGAGGCACAGGAAAAAAGAAACTCATATATCCACACTGGCAAAAATAGTGAAGGTGGGTCTTTTACGCATGAGGAGTTTAGGAAAGACAAGGAGGAGAACGAAACAATAGCGACATGTTCAAGAAAAATGGGGATGAAATGCAGCAAATATAACGCAGGCACACACAAAACCCCAAAGGGGAGGAGGAAGTGGGAACGGTGGGCTGGGGGTGAAGGCGATGGGGAAAGTGAAGGTGTATCAGGCTGGAGAGGCAGCCGCCTAGGCTTTAATCTGCCTCTCAGCGACTGCGTGAAAGAGGGAAGAGATCTGCTCCCTGTCACTTAATCTCTTCCCTTGGCGGCTTGTTAGCGTTTGGCACCGGCTCTCTGGGCTGAGAGAGAGAGAAGAGGGGAAAGAAACCAAGCCCCCCTCCCCGCCCCATACATCACTGGTCACAATCCAGCAACAAACAATAGCACGCGGTGGTTGGAAAGAACCGATCACTTGGACACCCCTCCTTTGAGCTTCTGTTTGCCAATTTCATTCTCCCTTGTCCCCCCATCAACACCTCATGCCATCTCGACGCGCCCACTCCCACCCACCCCCTCTCCGAGGGCAAGGTACAACCAGCATGCTTCCTTCCTATTTTATTTTTTTTTAAGAGAAACTAGGGGGAAAGATGGTATTTCTAGGCATTAGGGAAAGGGAAAGGTGAAGAAAGCCACCGCTATATGTACACTGTGCCAGTGGGGAGGGTGGTGTGTACATATATAGTCGATTTGTTATTGAGGTCGTTCTCCTTATCTGCAATTTTTAAACCCACCCGAAGAGATGACACTCTTAAATGGCAAATCCACGGAGGCCCTTCAATTTCTTTCTTTCTTTCTTTTTAATCTGGCAAAGCATAGATCTTTTACTTTCATCAGGCATACATTATTATTATTAATAATTTTTTTTTGTTAGGCTCGACAATCTTTTCTTTTCAAGTATTCTCCGTTCAGTCGCATACAAGGTTATGCATAAGCGATTTATGCCGTGGTTGGTTGGCATCTTGTCCCCTGAGGCTGGAAACCAGTCCTGCGGAGGTAAAAGTCTTAGCTCTTTTGGAGGGGGAAATGGTGCAAATAATCAACCTTCCTTCCTTCCTTCCTTCATACAAGGGTGGTAGTTGGTAAAGTCCTTTAGGGATTCAATTGTATTTTTCCACGGATCCGGGTGGCATAGAAATGCTTCCATTGAAAAACAAAACAAAACAAATAATAATAATAATAATAATTAAAAAAAACAAAAACAGCAAGGGCCTTTTTCTCTTCTTCAAGGTTTCCTTCCCTTTTCGTTTTTTAAAAGTCTCACCGGTGTCCGTGGAGCGCAATTAAATAAGGAGGGGATAGAAGTTCTTGGAGGGGCTGTGGGGGTCTCAAGAAAGGAGAGGGAGGGAGGGGGGCGAGAAACCTGAGATGAAGGCTTTTATCTGGTCAAAGGGACCTCTTCCCGCTGGTCCAGGGCGACCGAGGCGGCGGTCTTGCTCAGCACCGAGGGCGTGAAGGTGAGGAAGGAGTCCGTCCGGGTGGTGGCGGCGCAGGCAAAGTCCGAACCGGCCGCCGGCCTTTGGGGGAGGCCATGATTGCCTTGGCTCCCGTGGCAGGCGAGGCAGGAGCAGGGGCTCCCTCCCGCGCCCCCTCCGCCGGCGCCCCCCCCGCTCAGTCCCTGCGCCGGGCCGGCGTAGAGCGAGGGGTGCCGGAAGGCGCAGAGCAGCTCGGGCCGCGGATAAGGGTGCGAGAGGACGCGGAAGGTGTCCAGGGGTCGCAGCGGGGAGCTGAAGGGGGCGGCGGCGGCGGCAGCGGCGGCCGAAGCCGAGGCGGCCCCCAGGCCCATGTGGGAGTAGTAAGGGAGAGGCAGGTGGGAGGGGAAGGGGTAGGGCAGGTTGCCCGTGGCCGCCGCGTGGCTCATCATGTAGGTGTAGAAGGCCGGGTCGGCGGGATGGGGCCACGTCATGGCCAGGCGCTGCCGCTTGTCCTTCATCCGCCGGTTCTGGAACCACACCTGGCAGAGAAAGGAGGGAGAGTCACAGGAAACGCTTTACAATCCCCGAAGGAAAGCTATATACCGCTGTCCCAGGACCTCCCGTGGATACCAAGATCCGTGAATGCTCAAGTCCCATTAGATGCAATGGCATAGCAAAAGGGTGTCCCTTATATAAGGAGGCAAAAGCCAGGTTTGCTTTATGGGTTATTATTTTTTAAAGAATATTTTCAAGCTGCGGATACTTAAATCCGTGGATACCAAATCCGTGGATATGGGGGGACAACTCTACTGTATATCAAATAAAACGGATCCTGACAACTTCTGGGGGCACCCAAGCAAAGGAAGGTTGCTCTCCTAGGCACGCCTGGTTATTCCAGAGGAAGCATCGTAGAAAAGGGAGAGGAGCGAGTCTGATCTCATCTCTCAGTAGGGTCTGTAAAGGATTCTCTTTGCCCAGCTACCACTAGAATCTGGCCGGCAACAACAGACCCACGATAACACCCAGGGTTTCTCTAGCCTTGAGCTCTGGACCAAGTGTTTGCTTGGTTTTATTCCAATCTTTGTGTTAAAGATTAAATTAAAACCTTAAAAAATGCCACACCATATTAGTTGGTTTTCCTAATCTACCTTTCCCATCTTCATAGTCTTAATTCAGTTTTTTTTCTTTAGAGAGACAGGTATCTCTTTTGCCCTATTCCTGCTGACCTCTTCTTTATTTACTGTTATTTATTTACTTCTTTATTTACTGTTAAATTGATGATTTGTAAGCCACTCTGATAGCTTTTGTGGCTGAACAGCGGAGTATAAATAAATAAAATAAATAAAAATAAATACTATATTGTGACCTATATTTTTTAAGTGAAACAAAATAAACTGTATGTGTGTGAAAAAGAGAAACCGAGGGAGGGATAAGGTGTCTTCTAACTAGGGTCAACTATATCCAGCATGGAATATTAAGATGACAAACAAAAAGGGATCTTCAGTTCAGGAGAATCATCCTGCAGAGATTTCTCCCACTCAAAGCGTTGACCCAATTCCCTGGTCATTGTATTGGATTTTGGAAACAGCTTTTCTCTGTGTCTGTGTTATATGCTTCTATAGTATCCAAAAGTATCTGCTTGTCTGACTTCTTCCCTTAGTTTCTAGATATCTGCTAAGAGTTCCAAGGCAAGTGGAAGATGGGGGTTGTAGTAGTCATCATCATCAACAACAACACTACAAATTACATAGAGCCGCTTCTCTGCTCCCTTCACCTCAGCTTTTCCCATTTTCAGTGTATTCAACACGCTCTTATTATGTTTGAAACAATCCTTGACTATAAGATGAGATAGGCTTCCCTTCGGATCACACCAAAATGGATGGAAGACCCAGCCCCTCCTGAAGAAACCACCTTGAATCCTTGCCCAGCTTTGTCATGTAAAATTCCCTATGCTGGCAGTTGCATTGAAAGTAGTCTGTAAGGTCTAGGTTGTTAAATCCTTATAAACTGCACACACCAGTTCCACTCTTAGCAGTGTGCAGCGAAATTCTAATGAGGTTTACATAAAGGTATTTGAGTGCTGGACTCTGGGAGGACAGGGTTTCAATCCCTGCTTAGCCATGGAAACCCACGGGGTGACCTTGGCCAAGTCACACTACTTCAGAGAAAGGCAGTGACAAACCCACTCTGAAGAAAACTTTCTAAGAAAACCCTGTGATAGGTTCACCTTAGGGTGGGAAACGACTTGAAGGCAAACAAGTCTAACTAACTTCAAAGGGGCCTACTCCCACGTTAAGTGTGCATACTGTGTGATGTTTGGTCTTTAAAAGACAGCCTGATCCAAGTGCTGTTTAAAACACAGTCCATATATTCCAGATTATATAACCGGTTAAAGTCAACAGGGCCCACCATTCCATTTTAATTTGGGGGAGGGGAGGTGTTAGCCTAATAAAGATACTGTCTTGCCCTAATATGGACCTTGGGTTTTGTTTTATGTCCCCTATGCTGTCTGCCCATTCAAGCATGCCTCCCATACTTGGAAGTAAGTGCCACTGATTTCAAGTAGACACAACTGCAAGTACCCACCATGAGTCCCAAGGGGGAGATGGGTATCCCAACGGCAGTATGTTCCAACTTGTGACATTCCCAATGATTGCCAGAAAAGCTTTTACAACTGCTTTAGTATTGATTCAAGCAGCACTGATTCCCAAATTCCTGGTTTAGCTTGCAGTCCTCTGCACACTCACCAGGGAGTGAGGCCCATAGAGATCGGTAGGGTTTATTTCTTAGTATGTATGTATCAGATTTCTCTATCAGGATCGCACCTCTCCCAAACGTACCAAATGCACATAAGGTTTGGGGTAAGACATAGAGCAAATCTGTGTAGTGGATAGGTTCCCCAAGCAGATTGAGACTTCTCAGGCCCTGGATGGGTGAAAGGAAGCTGCCTTTAGACCCCTCCTGGTTGCAGGTATTGCAGGCTAGTGCACAGGTTTGAAAGAGAGCCTCATCTCTCCAGCTTCCATAAAATCTTCCCTGCTAGGAGCCCCGATCTGAGTGGCAGCGACAATAACCCAGTAATTGGCTTGGATCCGGACATAGGAGCAATACCGGAAGTCGACAGCCCCGGAAGTTCTGTGTTAGCCATGGGGAGGGGTGTAGGTGTTGTGCTAATTGTCACTTTGAGATCCCCTTGCTTAGGAGCATCCTCCTCCTCCTCACATACCTTGATGGTGGTTTCCGGTAGATTTAAGGCAGCCGCCAGTTCGCACCTCCGAGGTCTGGAGACGTAATTCTCCCGATAGAACTCTTTCTCCAGCCTGGCGATCTGCTCCCGGGTGAAGGCCGTCCGGTAGCGGCGCATTTGATCACTGGCGCTGCAGGACAGCGACCCTTGAGAGCTGCCCCCGCCGCCGCCGCCCCCACCAGCCCCATTGCCCTTGGGGGGGTCGCCTCCGCTGCTGGGGCTCCCTGTCGAGGTCTCTGAGCACTGCCCTGCAAGAGGAAGCCAAGAGGAAGACATCACGAGAGAGAGAAAGGCAAAAATCAAGCTGATTATCCCACCCCTGCCCCGCTATTTCTGCCCCAGTGGGGCGTGTAATGGGGGGATCGGGGAGAGGAGGCGGGGGAGGAGGGGGAAGTGGGTGCTCCCAGCAAGCCCCTTTGGCTGGTAGTGGCTTGTGAGCTGGAGGGACTACCAGCGCGATCCACAAGCCCATTGAGCCGCAGTGCTAGGCTTGGCACAGATTTACAAGACAACCCCCCCCCACACGCCTGTTTGCTCAGGCCTAAGCCCCCCTGAGTTCAATGGGGCTCGCTCCCAGGTGAGCAGGTGTCGGGCTAGGGCTTTAGAACCTTTCCCTCCAACATCTTCACTTGGGCTCGCCCTATTAATTTCAATGGGACATATTCTCAGGTAAGGCTGGCCCACAGAATTGAGAGCCAGTCCATAGAACTCAGACGGATTCCACTTAAACAGGGTTGGGTTTCATGAGAATGGGTCATCCGTTTTACTTGGAAGCCCGGGCTGTTGGAATAAGAGGGAAGCACACACCGCGTGGAGCCTTGAAACCTGTGCATTATCCTTTCAAGTCAGATGCTCAGCCATGGCTTGAAATGCCAATGATCGGAGGCTGTGCTCACCCTCCCGGGAATCAACCCCATTGACCATATGGGGATTTACTTTGGAGCCAGCACGGATAGGATTGCGCTGCCCTCAGGCTGAACGTGGGACTAAATGCGCTCGAAAGCAAACACCTTTCGTCCTATGCTTAGCATCTGGACCTCAGGCCGCGCAATCCCAGGCACATGGAAATCATGATACACCAACGCCCACTGGACGTCTTTCCAAATAACACCCCTCTACTCCTCGACAGGTTCATTGGTAGAGAATTCCCGTTTATTTCAACAAGATCAGCAGCCAACAGTTGTGCAAATAGCAAAGCCCAGATGTGTTTCGATCTGAAGAATGTTCACCGGCTTCCACTCCATGCAACCGGGTGAATGGGCAAAAAGGCCAGGTTCCCCCCCTCTTTGGCTCGATTTCCCCCAGCACCTGTGGTCTAAAGGCACTGGGAGGGAGGAGGGAAAGGAAAGAGGCCAGGCCTGCCTCTCTCCAGCCTCCTTCAAACTCCCCCATAACACTGGAAAAGCATTTAACAGTCCTCCTCCCCCCTCATCATCCCACATCTTGGACTCCAGTTCTCTAAAGTTTATGCTTATAAGAAATCTCTTCGGTTTTCAGGCCTCACTGGATTCTTTCCTGCTTTGGTTTCAAGAGGCCGACAAGACATCTTCCCTTTCCCGCAATTTCGTCCATATACAGAAAAAAGAGAATGGAAACCAGGACCGTGATCTTGTAGCATCCTTCAAGGAGGGATCTAGGTTCTCTGATGCAACGGGAATAGGATAAAGATATGAAGGAGCATCTCCGACACCATTAGGTGAGATACCCCTCCCCCTTTCTTTTCTCTGTGATATGGAAGAAAAAAGGCATATCTTAGCTTCCAGACCTTAGGCCTGATCTCTTCTGAGCAGTCCAGGGTGGGAGAGTGACGGGTTTTGTTCCTGACTGATCATCCAAGAAGTGAGCCAGATGTAGTAGTGGCTAGAGTGGGCTAGGAGACGAGGGGTCGAATCCCCTTTCGGGCATGGAACCCCACTGGGTGATTTTGGACAAGCCACACTCTCTCAGCCTCAGAGAAAGGCAATGGAAACGCCACTCTGAAGAAATTTTGCCCCAAAAACCCAAGATAGGGTTGCTTTAGGGTCTTTGAAAGTCGGAAAGGGACCATAGAAGTAGGGAAATGTCAGTGGCCACTGAGAAGATGCATCCCCTCCTTTCTTGGTGATAGAGAGATCTATGTATTTACCTTTCTTTCTTTCTTCTCCTGACAACCAAGGTAAAAAGGACACCTCCCCTTGGGCCTAACCAGAAGCTTTGGGCTCTGGTCGACCGGCTTTCCCCTAAGAAGTTTAGAGCTTTGGGGCGAGGGGCTAGAGAAGGTGGGGAAGGAGTGGGGAGGGAGAGGATAAGCAAGGCCCCTTTCCCAGGCCTTGGGCTTTCAAATGCAGCCCCCTCTCATTCTGCCTGAGACCAAAGAGGCAATTAGGAGCCCTTCGTGACAGGGCGACCACTTCCGAGCTGGCGCCGCCAAGACAAGGGAAGTGACAGGGCAATTGGGACCTCGGACCAACATGCCAAACCGGACCTGAGCCGAGCCACCTATGGGGCAACAATGGGGCTGTCTGCATGCTGCAATTTTACAGTCTTTTCCAGCGCTTCGAGAGGAGGGATGGTGACTTCTCTTCTGCTCATCTAAGCACGCCGCAGCCCTACTCTCTCACACACACATTCCCCACCGAGCAAGTTGGGAGCCTGGCCAGCAGGCAGGCGGGTTTCTTTTGATCTTGGCCAAACCTGGGGAACTCGTTTTCTTTGCCTTGAAAACGTTGGGAATAGGAGGGGGCGGGTGGGGAGGGGAGCACTGAGTTGGGGGGTGGGTGGGAGCCCTACACCCAGGGACAGGAAAAGCTTCTGAGGGAATTCATTCCAATAAAAGCTTCTCCCCCCCCACACACCGGACACACACACCATTTCTCTGCGGAGGTCAGAATGCCCCGTTGCATTGAGGATGCGATTTCATGTCCCCCATTAACACGTCGTTAGACTTCAAAGCGGAAGATGTGTGCGGGTTATTTCAGATGTCTCTCTCTCTCTTTCTTTCTCTCTGGGGGCAATTAGAGATAGAAGCCTCCCAAGCCTCGGCTCTAGGGCTCTGGTGGGGGGGGGGTTAAAGGGGAGAGGGGTGGATTGGCAGAGAAAGAAGGGGAACACAACAATAAAAACAGAAGCTGCAATCTTCAAGCCAGATCGGTGGAAAGGGGGGGGTGCCTTTTCTTCCGCCTCTGCCTCCTCCTCTCTAGCCCTGGTCCTAAGTGCTTTGGGGATCGCGCGGGGAGGCGGACAGCAGACCCCACTCTTACTCTCCCCAGTACCCCGTTGTTTCCAGCGAGGCTTCTGCGCATAAAACCTCCTGGATAGAGGAAGAAGGTCCCACTTCTCTCCCTCCCCCCTCCCCACCCAGCCACTCACCTTGACCGGTGCAGTCTACCTGAATCCCTCATTCCATTTCACCACCACCCCAAAAAAAAAAAAAAACCAGAAGAGGGAAGAGTGTAGAGAGGGCTGGCAATCTCTAGGTGAGGGTACCTTTGCCATGTTGGTGGTATTCCACGTTGCCGGTGCCGCAGTCCGGGGTGCAGCTCACCTCGATTTCCTCGTAGAAATCCGACTCGGTGTCGGAGCTGCTCTGCTGGCCTTTGGCGGAGAGGCGGTGGAGAGGGGGCGGCGGCGGGGGAGGCTGCTGTCCGGCCGAGAGGAGCAGCGCCGCCGCCGCCGAGCGGCTCTCCGGGACCGTCCCTGTCCCCGGCAGGACTTCCACCTCCTCCTCCTCCTCCTCTTCTTCTTCGTCTCCCCCCTCCTCTTCCTCGCCTCCTCTTCTTTCCCGGGAGGGCACTGGGCAGCTCCCCCGCGGACTCCTCTTGCCCTGCGACGGCTCCGGAGCGGGGCTCCCCACGGCCTCGGCCAAGCCGGGCGCCCTCTTGCCCACCAGCGGCCCGAGGGGACCTCCTTCCAGGAACATCACCATCTCCTTCCTGGCGTCCATGGCGCCGGGCTTCGGGGGGCCGAGGGAAGAGACCCGGGGCTCCCTCTCTGCGCCCACCGCACCCCAACCCCCATCCACCCTCCCCTCCCCCCCTCTCCTGGCGGGCGCCTCCTCCCCTCCCCTCCCGGGCTCTCGTCCTTCCCGGCCGGTCCTCCCTCCTGCCGCCGATGCAGAGCCAGAGAGAGGAGCCGCCGGCCGCGGGTGAGCCGGCGGTGGGGTGGGGTGGGTGGGGTGGGGGTGACCTTGTGATGCGGAGCCTCCCGCGTGCCGCGCCGGCTCTGGGAGGGAGCTCACCATTGCCCTCTTCTTTCTAAAGCTGTCATCCCTGAGTGGGCGCCGTCGTCATTCCCCTGCCTCTGGTGACGCCACTGGCTGGACGGCCGGGGGAAAGCGGGGCGGCGGCGGCGGGGGGGGGTTGGAGGCACAGAAACGCCTGCCGGGGGGCAGAGGGAGATGAAAGGAAGAGCCGGAGGGGAAGAGTTAAAGGGGAGGTGGGAGGGCGAGGGAGGAAGGGAGGGGGGGAGAGAGCTGGGAGGTGTGTGTGGTGGTGGGGGGGAAGAGATGCGCCAGGTGTAAAACAGCGCCCGGGGTAAGGAGGAGGCGACGGGGGGGGGGAGAGGCGGATGGAGAGCCGACGGCGAAACCAGCGTCACCCTCGGGTGCCTGAGGTCACCGCTCGCCTCGATGGGACAGCGAGAACTTGGGTCCCCTACCCAGAGGAGAAGACTCGGGGATGGGTGTCGTCCTCACCCTCACGTGCCCAGCTCCCAAAGTGAGAAGAAGACACGTATCATGGATTCTTCCCTCTCAAGAGCAGGGTTCGAATCCCCGCTTGGCCACGGAAACCCACGGGGTTGCCCACTTGGGCAAGACACACTCTCTCAGCCTCAGAGGAGAGCCATGGCAAACGCCCTCTGAAAAAACCTGGCCAAGAAAACCCCGTGATAGGGTCGCCTTAGGGTCGCCAGAAGTCGAAAACGACTTGAAGGCACACACATCATCAACAACAACCTTCCCCTTTGGCAATCATCTCGTTTCAAAGTTGCCCTGAACGACTTCTAGGCTCAGGAGGGAGGCGCTGAGCAGGCGACCACTGCGGGTGATTAAGTCCTCTCCCCATCCGCTTTATGATGCACCATTTGATTCCAGTTCTCTGGGCCATCTGGCTCGAACACCAGAATTAGTAGCAATGCTGAGGGTAGGGAGGAAGACTCAGGAAGACAGCTTGATTGATGTCCTAACTACCTCCAATCCGGATTGTGCCTAATGATAATTTATTTCAAAGAGTATCTGCTTTATTTTTCTTCTTTTTTTCTCCTTCACAGGGAAAAAAAAAAAAGAATGAGAGCAAACTATCCAAAGATGATTTATAAGGTTCAACCGGACAGAAATAATCCAGAGGCTGGGCTGCTTAATCGAAGCTACCAAAAATTCAAGCGGTGGCCGAAGATTTGTAGAATATAACCAAAGGATTTGATTTAGTTTTGCTTTGACCGTGTGAGCCTCTTGCAGCCAAAACAACAAAGAGTATGGTGATATCTGGAAGTGTTCTGTGGCGTAAGCGTTGGTGGACTCCAGCCCACTGATGGACTCCAGCCTACGATGAAATGGGCTGCCGTTCACCCAACCTTGTGCCAAAGGAAACGTGGAAGCCCTTAAAGGCGCCCAAGAAATGTCTGGTAGATGTTTGTTTATCTCGCATGTATACACAGACTTCTTTGTTATTCATAATGATTTTTTTAAAGTCTTACTTTTTATTTTACAGGCAGAAAACCTATTTCTTTGCTAACCCTACCGCAGATTATCAAACAACTACTGTAAGAATCCTTTGCAAAACGCAAGAATGCCGGTGGCGTTCAACCTCAACTAATAATGTTTTCCATCGGGTAAAGAATTTATGGGAATGTTTGAGGGATTTTGTAGAGGACCAAAAAAAAAAAGGGGGGGGAAGGAGGAATACAAGGGCATCCCCAAAGGCCAGTGTAGCCCCTCAATACCTTCCTGGAAGGAGGGTTAGGTAATAGAGTGTAAACGGGAATGCTGGGCAGGGCAAATAAGCAAGCGGGTAAACAAGCACATCTAGCATCTGTTTCCAGTATAAGGACCAGCCCGCTGCCCTGAAGAGAGTAAAACACGTTATGCAGAACTGCTGAATGGAAGAACTACTGTAAGTAGAATTTACCGACGGTAAAGATTATGTTTTCCTTCCTCCAGAGGCAAAAGCCAATTTCAGTCTTAACGATGGTAGAACCATTGTAATCAATGGGACTTCTATAAGGGTGATTAAAAAGTCTCTTTCACATCAGTGCGTCTACTCGAGTAAGAACTAAAACTTAGTTTCATCTCCCCTTCTTAAAAAAAAATCCTTCTGATCACCCTTCCTACCATATCCTAAGATGTGTATCTGAAATTTTGGATAACGCTCTATGCGTCTACTCAAGTGGGCCTATAGGCTCCCAAAGCTCCTGCTACAATAAACGTGTTAAGTCTTTCGGATGCCACAGGACTCTTTGTTGTTTTAGACAGGTCTTCAGTGTCCATTCTGCTGCCCTCTTAAATGTAGTTTACTTGTGTTTGAGAGCATGTAATCACCTGCCATTAAAACCAGCAATTAGATTTGGCCCTGACGTCAGTGAGGTTTGGACAGTATCCTTGCCGCAGCTCTAAAAACATTCCAAGTGCTGTTGTGTATGTGCTTACTTACTAACAAGCCCCATTCAGTTCAGTGGGGCTTACTCTGATCTCAGTTTGTAGGACATGTGTCTCCGTCGTTAAACATACATCGACTCATCGTTTGCATGCGGGGGAGGTCGGGTTAAATGCATGTGAATTGTTTTGAAGTAGGCTGTGGATTGACCTGCTGCTTCTAGGAAGAGCAAGGATAAACCAGTTTGCAGAATGGCTTGAAGTGGCTTGCTTTGAATTCTTCAGACATCTAATTTATAAATGCATTCAGACCGAAGGAAGTCTCTCATTCAGATCAGACTAAATATATGTTAATTTGGGAAGATGAATGGGGGGGGGAAGGGGTTGGATGCAATTTTAGTTATATTTAATCCTGCTTCCTACTCTGCATTCTACTCTCAAGTCTAGAAATGATTTCAACGAGTCTCCTCCAAGGGTAATCGGGATCTAACCCAATCGGATTTACTTCTTGATGAATATCCTTTCGGACTGAACTAAAGAACCGCCAGTGTCTTCTTAGGCAGTTTGATGCCCTGTAAAAGCAATTTCTTTCTTATCCTTCCCCCCGCCCCACCGCTGACTGACACCACTTGGAGGAGAAATCAAAGCGGGGAAGATGCGGAGGGCGTGAAGTGCCTTTTCTTCTTGTTGTTGCTTCCCCCCCCCCAAGAGATCCAGAAGACCTAGAAGGGTCTCCCTCGCCCCTCCCGCCATGCACGTGAGAATCCGAGAAGGAAGTGAGCCTCAACTAATAATGTTTTCCATCGAGTCCCCCTGGGTTCTTTGCAGCCTCCAACCGGGAAGCAGCCACGGCGGAAGCAAAAACTGTCACCTTTTGTCCCTGAAGTTGGCTATATGGCATCCAAGGCAGCGCAAGCCAAGTTACAGTTTACTGGGGGAAGGAAAGAAAGGTGGGGGGGGTGCGTGTGCTTTGTTTCTGAGTGAACCCCCTCCAAGCAAGCCTCTGAAAAGTTTAAACCCGTCGTGTGAACGGTTGGGAAACACGTTAGTTTCAGAGCCTAACGAATTCCCCGAGGCCTTGGCAAGCGGACCTTTCTTTTGTGAGAGGCGGGGTCTTTCCCGGGGCCAGAGATAAGGGTTTCTTCTTTTTCTCTCTGGGGTCGCCTGTTCGAGCCCACTCTTCGAGGGTTTCTGAGCGCTTCATACTCTCAGGGCCAGGCAGATTTCAGATTTGTGGGATCTACTTTGAATTTTTTTTGAGGGGGGGGGACTTAAAAAAAGTTCTAAAACCTTTAAGCTCCACTGTCTTCAGCTTGGCGCATGAAAAAGACATTTAAAACGAAAGAGATGTGAAGTTGCGTGGAGCATCCCCGAATTAGTGGGCAGGCACGATCTTTTCACACAAAAATCCTCTCCTAAGTTATCCAAACCTTGTTTAATTTCAGAAGTACAATAGAGGCTTCTGTCTCCTATTGTTAAACGACTGGGAGTGTGAGATCCTTGTAGAATCACCTAGAGATGGACATTTTTCTTCTATCCCTCCTGGTTGAGTCAGTATAGGAGTGAGACCAAGCTGGGGGGACATTTAGCTCACGTCCTGTCATTCCTGGGTAAAATCCGCCTTCAGGCGGAGCGTGAGTTACTCCGAATTCACTAACACGGAACAAAAAGGTGAGATGTTGTGTAGGCGTGGCTACAACAGAGTCAAGGCTCCAAAAGGCTAACCGTTTCTTTCCCCTCCCCTCCTTCTTCCAATGGATCCCTCCTTTCTTTCCATTGTTAACTTTTCTCCTTTCACTGGCTCCCTCCCTTCTTTCAGCGGATGCTGTTTTGTTGTGTTCGGAAGAAACTCGTTTCTTCGCGCGTGTCCGTGTTCTCCCTCACTCCACGCCGGGTGTATTAGCGCAAAGGTCAGGTCAACTACAGTAGTCGCGGGTGATGGGGCGCTATACACGTTGGAATGATCCTCGTCCATTCAGGCAGGATGGCCCTTCCAGCCTCTCCTCGGACCAGCTCTGGACGAACCTTGCGACTACCTAGCCCCCTCCCCTACCCCGATTTCGTTTCCTTTTTAAATGCAGAGAGTGGATGGCCTCCCGCTTTTATTTCAAAGGCTTTGCCCGCGGGGGTGGGGGGCGATGCTTGCCACCCAACGCCTGGGGCGCACCTTCATTCTCCAAGTGGCAAAGATCATAGAGGAAGAGGCGGGAGGGTAGGAAAGGTTTTTGGCAGAGCCCCCACCCCCAAGGGGCCATGCCATCTCTTCTCATCCCTGACCCATTAATGGAGTGATTTTAACCAGATCTGCTCCCTGACCCCGGCCGGTTTGACGTTATATAGCGAGGTGAAGTGACTCGCTAAACCTCCCCCTCTCCATTCCGTCCTGAGCGCAGCTTTTTTTTGGGGGGGGGGTTGTCAAAACGAAGAGTATCCGAGCAGTGCCTAATCAGATGAGCTGGGGAGATCAAAC
Source organism: Gambelia wislizenii (assembly GCA_030847615.1). Lineage (NCBI taxonomy): Eukaryota > Metazoa > Chordata > Lepidosauria > Squamata > Crotaphytidae > Gambelia > Gambelia wislizenii. Next base: position 106,968,595 of record JAUMIR010000006.1, read on the forward strand.
CTAGCCTGGACGTGAGCCCGCGTGGAAGATGCCCCCGGGTGAGCCTGAGAATGGTCTGGTGGTTTTTTGTTTGTTTGTTTGTTTATGTAGAGGGCTCTCAAAAAGGCTGTTCTGGTCTTTGAAGCTGCCTGTCACCTTTGGGGTGGCGATCAGTTTTAGGCCCTGGAACCCTATAGTCTACTCAGAATGAAGCCCCCTTTAGCTCAACCCATCTCAAGTTGGTGGGTTTTCTTTTAATAGGCCTGCTTCCTTAAACTGTGTCTTCTACGTTCGATCGAACTACACCTCTTCACTTCTCCGTGGGTTTGGAGGAAACTGCACTTTCCACTGACAGGCCACTGAACAGAAGCAAGAGGGATCAAATGCCTCCCAGGCCAGTTAATGTGGCTCACAGACCTAGAGGGGAACTGTGTTGTTATGTGCCTTCAAGGCGACACCAACTTATGAAGACGCTGTCACGGGGCTTTCTTAGAAAGTTTTCTTCAGAGTGGGTTTGCCACTGCCTTCCTTTGAGTCTGAAGTAGTTTGACATGCTCAAGGTCACCCAGTGGGTTTCCATGGCTAAGCAGGGGATTCGAAGCCTGGTCTCCAGAGTCTCAGCCCAACCCCCCAACCACTAGACCATGTTGGCTTCCGCTGTAGGGAGCCCTACAGTGGCAAATGTATTACAGTTGTCCCTCCGTATCCACGGATTTGATATCCACGGATTTAAGTATTCACAGCTTGAAAATATTCTTAAAAAATAATAATCCAAGAAGCAAACCTTGATTTTGCCATCTTATATAAGGGACACCATTTTGCTATGCCATTGCATATAAGGGGACTTGAGTATTCACAGATTTTGGTATCCACGGGGGTCCTGGAACCAAACCCAGCGAATATGAAGGGGCAACTGTAATCTCTTGCAAAGGCAGCAACAGAATAATTAACACACTTATTATGGCATAAACGATTGCGGGCTAGAATCTACTTCGCCAGATGCATGAAATGTTATTCCCCCAAGTTTTAAGTGACACGCACACGCATGTGGTCCCAGAGCAATGAAATTAGCACGTGTTTACTTCTTGCAGTCTTGCCCAACTTTTTCTCCAGGGAATTCAAGATGACCTACAGGCAGGTCTGGGTGTTTGTGTGTTTGCCCATGTGACCTTCACCACAATCCTTTGAGGTGCCTTAGGATGAAAGGAGGGAGACTGGTCTGTGGTTTTATTGACAACCGCTTGATCTCGAGAATGCATATTTCAAGAACAGTTCAGGAAAAAGGTCTAGAACAGCGGCCTCCTCTTAAGCCAAGAGCAAAGCCTTTCAAAACATGCGCGCCTTGTCATTCAACATGAAGGATAGCCAAACAGTCAAGTGTTGTCCTAAACGTCACCTCTTGAAATTAAGAAGGTCGCCTACAGAAACAAATGCAATATGGATAACACCGAATGCTTTTTGAACTGGTTTTCCCCTACTTAAATTATCTGTACAAGGATGAAAGTTGAAATGAATGTTATTTTACTGAAGTTGTGAATGAAAGGGATTTTTTTTCTTCATAAAATATTCTTAGATTAAAATTCTGTTTGAATACACTTACCTTGCTTCTCCTTCCAATTGTTAGTAATTCTCTGGCTATCCAAACATACTTGAATAATAAAGATTTGTTTTGTGCTGAATCATTTAATTTTCTATCTCTCAATCAATAACTAATTTTTTTCCTTTTCTCTCCCCTCTCCCCTTTTTCAAGCACAGCCAATGCAAGTATCAAAATTATTAAAGCCGGGGTAGGAGCCACAAAACAAGAATGCTGGAAAATGGTTTTAAAACGCTTCAGATTTTCATATCCACCCCAAATGATCAGCAAAGCAGAAAGCCATTTGTTAATGGATGCATTTAACCATAATGACCTAATCATTGCTTGTTGTATTAAAACTATTTTATGACAGTGTTTAGAGATGAGATGCAGCAATGAAGGAAATAATCAGAGTGTTTATTCTTCAGTTCTCTAAAAAGCAAACTCTTAAAATGAAGTCGATAGAGTGAGTCCAAGGAGCCTAACAGGCTATAGGTGTGCGTGAGCATCTGTTTTGACATTTGGTGTCAAAGTGGCTACAGCACTGGAACTTAACGTTGAGTTACTGACTTACCATCACCAAAGACCAGTCAATGGGACTACTCTTCTAGGGACTAATTAAAGCCACAAAAACTAGCAGCAGGGTGTTTTGTCGAGGGAGAAAGGGCTGGTGAAGAAGTATCCTAATACTGGTTCTGGTGGGACAGGGTGACAACAACCAAACGTTTACCACCCACCTCGGTAAGAAAACACAGTCGTGCATCTTACAGCAACTCTTTTCCATTGTTAAGAAGAGTCTGCTAGGGGGGTTATATTAATAGATTTCCTGCATCAGCAGCAAACTTTTGGAAAGTTACTTTATGGGACTGTAGCTCCCAGACCCACCACTACTCCAGCCAGTATGGTCCAATAGGGGATTCTGGGAGTTGGAAACCAAGTGAGGTTTTCAAATTCTCGCCAGCACAGGCTTGGACTGTTATGAATTTTGAGGTCCCTTCCAAATGTATATAATTCTGTGAAAGTCGTACGAAGCCAAAATCTCCCCTACCTCGCCCAGCCTTGGTCCCAAATTAAACGTGAATGTGCGTCCTCGTTGCTACGGATGAAGGAAAACAGTGTAGGAAAAAGAGAGGCTGACAGCTGACGTCAGCTCCAGTATAGGTGAGAAATTCAACCAGTTTCACACGGCTCACTTTATTCTTCTCGCTTCATTTCAGCCCAGTGGCTTCGGCAGGACTGAACTGGCTAGGCTGGCCCTTCGCTTTGCCAAACTGGTGGGTAGGGAGGCAATCTCTATGTATAAAGCAACACGGATCCGACCGATCCAAACCTTGGCACCTCTGAATGCAGTTGAAATCCATAAAGCAAGGGAGTGCTTAAGGGATAAGTGAGACGACCGGACCCCATACTTTCTGACATAATACCAAATTTTACATTTTAAGAGAGCAAACAAAGGAGAGGTAGGTAGTACTTTTGTCCCTGTTTCAAAAACAGGAATGAAGATCAGCTTTGTTATTCTTCTAAATGTGTTGTTGTTGTTGGGTGTCTTATAGAGACCCTACCGCGGGGTTTTCCTGGCAAGATTTGTTCAGAGGGGTTTTTGCTACTGCCTTCCTCTGAGGCTGAAAGAGTGTGTGATTTACCCAAGGTCATTCTGTAGGCCCAGCGGGGATTCGAACCCCTCTCCAGAGTCCTAGTCCAACGCTCAAACCACTACACCATGCTGCGTCACAGCGCCACTTCGTTCCATTAACTCCATTAGACTCACAGGGAGGTCCGCTGGCCAATACTGTAAAGGGTTTCTTGCTTCCTTTTCCTGCTTTTACTGGCACCTTATGTATGTTTAATCTGTTTTTGGTATGAACAAATATTAATCAATGCTGAAATCTTGACCTCTTGTAAACGAAGCCGAAGTGAACGACCAGGAAGAGGGGATATAAGAAGCCCATGCCTCCACTATGTGTGCGCCTATCTATTTGGGCAGTGACTATAGCCTACTACTAGCACTGGTGGGAGTTTATGTTGTCCTTCAGATGGGATTGGACTACAACTCCCAGCAGCCCTCACCAGCCTGTTGGAAGGTGCAGCTCAGCTCCATCTGGAGGGTCTCATGCTCCCACCCCTTCACTATGGAGAAGTGCTTCTTAGGATGCAACCCTACAGGTTTATAGTTAGTCCTATTGGACTCCAGGTGTATGTGCCTTCAAGTTGCCTGTCGATTTGGAGACCACATGAATTTCATAGGGTTTTCTTAGGCAAGGAATCCTCAGAGCTGGCTGTGCCAAGTCCTTCCTCTGAAACATAGATTTTCATTGGTGGTCTCCCATCCAAGTACTAACCAGGGCAGATCCTGCTTAGCTTCCAAGCTCAGACAGGATTTGGTACCTTTAGGGTAGGTAGGCCCTGGATTACTACTAGCTAAGTGTAAATACCTTAGCTCATTCTTGAAAGCATATTCTCTCCAGATTCTTTGGTTGCCTACAAGGAACAGAAACATTTCTTCCCTCTACCACTTGCCCCCTTCTTTCTTCCCTTTACTCTTCAGTTCAAAAGTTTACATTCTGCCTTTCCTACAGGCACAATTACACTAAAGGAGGTGATTCAGTGCCTATTGAAGTTCTTGTAATCAAAAAGACCCAACTATATTTCATAATATTTTAAGTTACCGTCCTATTTATTTTATCACGACGTTGGCCCCAAAAACGTAACCCCAAGAAGCACTTTCTATCCAATAAAATATGACAGTGGATGTAATTTACCAAGATGGAATCTTTAAAAGTCATCTCGTTTATTCCATGGTTGGTGGAAACTATAAAAACAAGCTCCATAAATTTTCATGCTGTTCCTGTACATGGATATTTTAATTGCAAGTCACACAATGTCTGCATTGTGTCATATTTTAAGGGGGAGCGGTGTCTCCATTGTCAAAAATACTGTGTAATTTTCATAGTAGGTGTTGTGGGAAAGATGGAAAGACAATGCCTATATAAGATGGACTAAGTTGTCCTGATTATTTTGACCTCTAGACCCAACCTACAACCGAAGGACTGGCCTAAGATCCACTTAAACTTGGAGTGCTTATATTTAATCTCATTTAGTACCAATGAGGCCAATGGAAATACCCAGTCAAGTGTGTATTTGAATTCACGTAAACTGGGGCAAACCATTAATTTACTGCGGTTTGTCCAGCAAAATTCTCATTCTAGCCATGTTTTGGACACCCTGATAATCCTGAAAGGACAGAAATACAGGGCCACTCAATAGGATGGATTTGTACTTGGGAACCAATTCTTTCCAGGATTTGTACCTAGGAGCCATTTTGTTTCCATCAAAAAGCCAGTTTCCTTTGATCTTTAGGAGGTTGATGGGTGGGAGGGATAAACTCAGCATCTTTGAAGATACAGATCTCAAAATTCAATCCAAAGAAATAACTAAGGGCATTTCTTTTCCTGTTAAATGACATAGCCCCTAAACACAGTAAATGTGATTAACTAAAACACCTTTCCCCATGGAGGTTTTTGGAGGGGAAGCAATAGAATAGTTTAGATGTACAAACACTGGGAGATTTGAAATTAGTTTAGGAAAGGGATGGTGGCCAGGGTGTGATGTCACAACGTCTGCAGGGTATCAAAGGTCAAATCTCTAGCACCGGCAGAGTGGGAGCCAAGAGATAAGCACCGCATATGCATGGCACCAGGAGGGAGCCTCACCTTTGATTTGGATGGATCCTGAGATGGGTTTTGTTCCCCCATCTCAGAGGGCTTTTATAGCCAGTGAGGAGCATATTAGAAGGTGGCTCCACAGAGGAGACTCATAATGTGTTGTAAAAAACACAAGAAAAGCCTTTAGGAAGAGAAATTAGCCCAAACCCTGTTCTTAGTCCTGATTGTTGTTGTGTGTCTTCAAGTCCTTTCAGACCTATGGCAACCCTAAGATGAACCTTTCATGGGGTTTTCTTGGCAAGATTTATTCAGAGGAGTTTTGCTTTTGCCTCCCTCTGAGGCTGAGAGAGTGTGACTTCAGTCAGGACAGTCAGTGGGGTTGCATGGCCCAGCGGAGATTCGAACTCTGACCTCCAGAGTCATAGCCCAATGCTCAAAACACTATACCATACTGGCTTTCTGATTAGAAGAGGCCAATTGAATCATTATATGTTGATTCACTTATTCAACAATTGTTTGAATGGGTTTAGCTGGGGCAAACCAACAGGATGCCAGCCAATGTGTGCTGAGGCTGCAACTTGTTCAGTCTCTTTAATATGTCTCTTTCCCCCACCATTTGGACACCAGCAAAGCCATCCTAGAGGGCTATACTTGGAAAAGGTGGGTCTATGGGTTTCAGTGGCTGAACTTGCTTTCAGGTAAAACAGTTTGTGGATTTTGTATTTTGTTGTGTTTTGCTGTATGGTCAACACAGCTACCCCTGAATATTTTTAACTCTCATCTTTATCATTCATTCACTCAGTCACTCATTTATACTTCACCTTTTCCCCAATGCTGGGACTTAAGGTGGCTTACAAAAATTAGAACACACACAGACATAAAGTCATGAATAAAAACACACAAAAACGTATAATTAAAATGCAGTTTACATTATCTATAGAAATTTAAACTGGTTAAAATGAATCCATGAAAAATATTAAGATCCATTAATATCATCAAAACAATACAGTACACTGTTAAAAGCCTTGGTATTTCTAAAAGCCTGTCAGAACAGAAAAGTTTTCACTTGCTGACAGAATGAGGACCGCATGAAGGGAGCCACCCTAGCAAAAACCTCTATAGTGAGAGAGAGTTCCAAAGTTTGGGAGTAGCCACTGAGAATGACTTCTCCCTTAGTCCCACCAACTATTACTGGGAAGGTGGTGGGACCAAGAGAAGGCCCTCCACCAAAGATCTTAGAATATGGGCAAGCTTATCTTCTCTTATGCTAGTTAGAGATGAGGGGAGCTGCAGAAGAGCAGCATCTAGAGGCCAACACATTCACCTCCATTGCTTTATCATATGGCCAGGGCAGAAGTTGGAAACATTTCCTTTTTGGATCTACATCTCCAAGAATCCCTCAACCAGCAGAGCCACTGCCAGAGATAGGGATAGAAATGGGACAGTGATGCCATCAGATTGCATGGAATCTGGTTTAGATGAAACAAGATTAATCTCTATAAGCATGCATTTTATGGGATAAGTCTAATCAGTAAGTGATTTGTCGTAATTTGGTATATATGAATTACCCCCACAATTTTTTAAAAATGCAAAAATGGAGTACTGTCTGTGGGACTTGATCTGTGATGGTGAAGCTAATACTTGAAGTTGTCATTCTGGAAGCATGAATATTCCTGTGGGAACTTGTCCCTTTCAACCAATGTACTTACAACCATAGTTGACAAAAGTGATTAAAGCCCAAACTAGAAAAAGCAATGGGAGTGTAATGCCAGTGAAGTTCTGAAGGTTTTCTAGTCAATGTTCCAGGGTCCTTTATTCCATTCCATGGTCAAATATCTTTAATAATGTAGCCTCTGTTAGTGAGGCCGGTGGCCTACAAAGAGGAGAAAAATAAGTTATATATCTCTACACCTTTTGACATTATCGATAGGGGAAGGTAGACTTTGGCCCTCCAAATGTTTTGGCCTAACATTCTCATCAGCCCCACCCGGTTCAGCCCATGGTCACTGTTTATGATAGTTGTAGTCCAAAACATCCAGCAGGCCAGATTCCTTCATATTTAAAGCACTGCATGTTTAAACAGTACCCTATAAGGCAAACCAGCTGAACAAAACTTGCTATCTATGGTAGCTAGTAGCTTCCAAGTCAGTGAGGAGGTGGTGAACTCACCCCAGGTTTTAGTCCAGGGTGCTGAATCTACTTTGTAGATGAGATTTGACACCTTGGATAGCTCATTTAAAGTTCAGGCTACAAACAGGAGCAGATACACCACCCTCACCAACATGGAAGCCATCAGCTGCCACTGTTCCCTATACAAAGAAAAGAACAGTATAACAGAGAAATGGGTAGGGTAAGCCACGTCCCATTATACTCTGGTGTGTGGAAAGGTTTTAATTAAAAACACACAATTATTTTACCTTGAGCCTGAAGTGAAACAATCCAGAAAAGCATCTCTGCTTAAACTGGAGTCAGTTGGCCAACTATTGGTCAGAGTCAGAGTCTGGAAAGGTTAGTTATTTGGACTAAAAATGCCAGAATCTCACAGCCAACATAGCCATGCTCTCTGGCAGATGTGGAGCATTGTAGTCCAAAAATGGCTAAGATGACTAAGGGACCCCATGAATGCTGCACTTCAAAATGTAACTTTTCCATATTCTGTCCAATACCTATCACTGACATATGTGCACTAATCTTTTCTTTTAACTTTCCTCCTTAAGTTTCAGGGAACAACATTTTGGGGACTTAGTGATGATAAAGATTAAAATGGGTGATACATCATACTGAAACTCAAATTTTCATACCGATTGAAAAGGGTGGCAATTGGGGTCGAGAAGGGGAGGGAAAAGCAAGGAAAAGACAGTGTCTGATAATAAGAATGTCTGATTCTTTGTTATTTTGCATCTATCTTATCCAGGTACTTATCCTTTTACATGAAAATCCACATCAGGTGAGAACTACTTTGTATAAATAAAATGCTTCAGTTAACTCAAACCAAGGATCCCTCTTAGCCTCACATCTTGTTTCCTATCATGGCCAGCAAGAACCTGTTTACAAAGAAGCTAAAAGCAAGACAACAAGGTATTATTCTGTCTGTATCCTATTGAGTTAAAGCCAGAGAGAATACTCTAGTGCAAGAGCTATCATTAGTTGCAGTTAATGAGTAGCTAGTCATCTTCTAAATACCCTAAAGGCACCAAATCCTGTCTGATCTTGAATGCTAAGCTGGGTCAGCTCTGGTTAGCTCTTGGATGGGAGACCACCAAGGAATACCAGGTGCTGTAGGCTATATTTCAGAGGAAGAAACTGGCAAAACCACCTCTGAGTTATTTCTTGCCTAAGAAAACGCTATGAAATTCATAGGGTCACCATATGTCTTCTGTGGCTGCCCCCAGACTTTAGAACTCCCTTCCCAGAGAGGTGAGGATGGCTCCATTCTTGCTCTCCTTTCTGCAGCAGGTTAAAACATTTTTATGCCACCAGGTTTTTACAAACTGACAAGGACTGGGATTTTAAGGCTGTGTGATGTGGGTTTTAAGATTTTTAGAGGTCTTTATATAGGGTTTTTAAAAATGTATTTTAATATTTTTACTTTTGTATTGTTTTAAATTGTATTAGTTTAAAGGTGTTAGCTGCCTTGAGTCCCATGGTCGGGAGAAAGGTGGATTAATAATAATAATAATAATAATAATAAGTTAGTCAACTCAGAATGGAATGACAAAGAGGATGGGCTATGACTGAATATGTTGACTGTGTTTTCAGAAAATAAATATGTTTTCAGCTAGCACTCAGAAGTGTTTCTGTCCAATATCAAGTGAGATAGTTCTTCCATCATTGCTGAATACATCTGGTAAATCTTCAGCAATATTCTAAGGATAGCTCAACCAATATGAATGACTTCCCAGTCTTGAACACATTTCCATGCATATAAGATCCTGCTACTACAAAATAATCTACTTCCCTTAGCCCAAAGCTTAACATATCCTTTAGATTCTCAAATAATGGCCAGGCCAGACACTAGAAAAAATATTTTCATATGATGTATTTGAAAAACTGACATTGTGTATGGGCCAATGGAAGGCTGCCCCTGCTATGAAACAGAGAAAGGCAATGGTCTTAAGTGGAAGATGTTGGATGGTATGGAGATGAAAGGAATGGTAGCCTTCTGGTTGTTCCACTCAGTTGAAATACTGAGATATGTGCTCCATGCAAGCTTCCCTAGGTTAGCTAGCTGCCTGATGTGATGTCATGATGATGCAGTCTCAGGAGATGACCGCCACCTCCCACCTTGGTCTTAACCCTTTGTTTATCTGTTCATGCTGATCAGACAATTACTATTTGCAGATAATGGAAAATGTAGTCTTCACAGCATGATGGGAGTTCCACCACCTTTTGCAGGCAGGATAATGAGAATTCCATCATGACACATGTGATGAAGGATGTTGTCACATCATCAGTGTCATTCAGTCCATTGGTTCCTGCAGGTGAAATGAGGCAAAATAGTTGAATCATAATATGACATTGATGATGGAACAATATACTCTACCACATGCAACAGTAGCCAGTTATCTTAGTGGCTGTGAGACAGACTGTATGGAACACAGAGTTCTATCTTCCAACAGAGAGGAACAGTCAGAGGGCTGTCCACACCACCAAGCATCCCACACCTGAGGCGATTGTCAACTCTACTCTTTCATATACAGAAGACAACTGGACTGGCAGCTGACACTGGCGATTGGATAAAATCAACAAGCAAAATGTCTTCATCCCACCCTGCACTTGTGCCTTCCAAGGCACCCTCATTTTTTGAGAATGCACACATCAGGAGCACTGGATGAAGGTTTACAAAAATTCTGCAGGGAGATGAGGGAAGAGAAAGCATTTCTGTATGCCTTGACTTCTCATTCCAGCCATTTCTGAGTCATGAACAGTTAATAATACATTTTGAAAACCAAATTTTGGCCTGTCATCATTACAATTACTTTGTGAGCTAGGGAATAAAATATATTGTATATAGAGTATGCTAAAAATACCAAGTTGTGGCTTGCCCAAGGTCACCCAGTGGGTTTCCATGGCTGAGCAAGGATTAGAACCCTGGTTCAGGAGTCATAGTCCAAAGTTCAAACCACTACACCACCCTAGCTCTCCTAAGTGGATACCTATAGAACATATGAAGATTAGAGTTTTGCTTGCTCTAGATAATTTTCTGGTCCCCTTTAATGGCTTGTCTTGCTTTCTTTTAACTGAGATGAAAACCTGCTCTGATTTTCTCCATTTTTTCCAGTATTTTTTCCAAAAGTTATGTCAAATGTTTATTTGATGTAACCAAATCAGCACAAGTTAGCATTTCCCACCAATGTAAGGAACAGAAACTTTCACAGGCTTCACAATTTTTTGGTTTGGTGCAGCATTTGTTGGTGCCTTTCTTGTGGAGGGTACACTCTTCTTAGGTGCCTGCTTAGCTGCCTTTGCTTCCTTAGCAGCTCTAATGGCTTGCTCCAGTTGAGCTTTTCCCACCTCAGGCTTCTGATTTCTCTTGGCCATTATTTCAACCAAGTGTTTTCAGTTTTTTTTTAAAGGTCTTCAGGTTCAAATTAATTCAGTACACAATACACCATGGAACAGCCTTGGAACTCTATTTGAAATATAAAACATTATTTTTAAATATTTTAAAACTCCTTGGGGCCTAATCTTGCAAACTCAAAGGAACTGTTACTCCCTTAGTCTCACAGTCAACACAGAAGTATATCCAATAAGAAAATAAGGAAAGCTCTGCTGAATCAAACAAAAGGCCTACCTACTCCATCATTCTGCTCTCGCACTCTACAACAAATTGTCTTTGGTCAAATCCACACTACACAAATAATCCAGTTTGAAAGTGGATTATTTTCCATGGCTCCTTCCTGTGGAATCCTGGGGTCTGTAGTTTGGTGAGGCACCAGCACTCTTTGGCAGAGAAGGCTAAAGACCTGGTAAAACTACAAATCCAGCATTCAATAGAAATGAGCCATGGCAAATAATCCAGTTTCAAACTGGATTATTTGTGTAGTGTAGATTTGGCCTTTGGGAAGCCCAAGAACAAGACAAAAGTGAATGCACTTCTGGATTTAGTTCAAGTTTTAAAGGAGCAAGACAGGGCGCTGAAACTAGTTGGCAGGATACATCTCATCATTTTGGTTAGTTCCTTTAAAGTTCATAACACATTCACTGCCCAGTTATGTAGGAGCTGCTAGCTTGGGGTAAAAAACATACTTTTCTCCCATCCATCCTCATGTTCACTTGAACACTCACAACAGAGTGAAAGACATAGCACAAGCCAGCACTTGAAGCATGTGACACATCTCTACCATTTGATGAGGCCACATCCCTAAAAGTAAAACAATAATCAGTCACATTGCAAAAGGTATGAAATTGTCCCTCAATTGTAACGTGATGCTGTTATACCCAAACTGTCATAAAAGGGAATTAATTACAAGTAAACAGTAGTTATTAATTATTACTTATTTATGAGTAATTATTACAAGCTCTGAGAGGGGGTGGGATCTGTGGATGCAGCTCACTCTCCACTTCATGCAGCTAAAATTGTGTAAGCTTTACACAGTTGTTGGAGTATGGTGACACTTGAGAAATGAAGAGCAGCAAAACAAGAGGGATGGAAACAGCCCTCTCTCTGTTGTGGGGATAGGAGGCAGAGTCTGCTGCCAAATTTCAGCAACAAACCACTTTGATGCCTGATCTTGCTGTTGAATTTTGGCAGCAGCTTCTTTTTCCTTTCGTTGATATTGGGGTACTTCTGATGTTTGGGAGGCTGCATCAAAGGCTGAGACCATGGGCTAGTGTAATGACTACCTTCAGGTGCTGTATTTTTGGACTTTCAATTAACTGCTTTATTTTATATTTGGCCGTTCTCCAAAGAATGGGACTCAAGGCAGCTGACAGAATGAACGAAATAATAGCAAAACTGTATATAGCTAAAAACGTACAAAAAGTATGTTCAGAAAAAGGTTTTAATAAAGACCTTTGTCCAAGGTTCCTAAATAAACTTAGCCAACATGGGACAGAAAGACAGCTATCCTGTGGATTAACAAGTGGCTGAAGAACAAGAAGCAGAGAGATAATAAATAAATGGGCATTCTTAAAATGGGAGAGATACTATATAGGATTGTTGAAGAATCTCTACCATAAACTGTACATTTAACTTGCTTGCAAAAAGTGAAGAGTTAAAAATTAGCATGAGATGGCCAGATATGCAGATGGCACAAAAGGATTCAGGGTGATGAAAACACAAACTCCAGCAGGATTTCCAAACAGGATGACTGGGCAGCAAAATGGCAAATGCTGTCCAATACAGTTGTCCCTCTGTATCCACGGATTCTGCACCCATGGATTCCACCATCCATGGCTCGAAAATATTAAAAAATAATCCAAGAAACAAAACCTTGATTTTTTCCCATTTTATATAATTTATATAAGGGACACCACTTTACTATGCTATTGTACATAATGGGACTTGAGCATCCACAGATTTTGATATGGTGGGGGGGGGGTTTCCTGGAACCAAACATCAGTGGATACCAAGGGCCCACTGTATAAGTAATTATGAAGCAATGTACTTTAATATCACATACATACTGATATATACTTTCTAATATCACATATATACTAATGGGTGTGGACTGACAGTAACTAACCAGGACTATTGACACACTGTAGAAATAGTGTGATAAAGTAATTTGACACCACTTTAAGTGCTATGGCTCAATGCTATGGAATTCTGGGATCTGTAGTTTTGTAAGATAGTAGGCCTTCTCTGCCTGAGTGTTCTGGTGCCACAAATCCCAGGATTCCATAGGAAAGAGCCATGGAAGTTAAAGAGGTGTCAAATTGCATTATTTCTGTAGTGCGTCAGCAGCTCTGGAAAGAAATCATGTAGAGATGGAGAGTAACTGGAGAAAAATATTGACCTAATGCATAACAAGTGTGAAAAAAGTCAAATTTCAGCTAGGACATATTAGAAAAACAAAACAAAACAAATAACTCCATAGTGCCTTTATAAAAATCAATAATGCAGCCACACTTGGAATACTGTAGTGTATACAACTCTAGTGACATGTCCGAAAGGATATTACAGACCTGGAGAAGCTACAAAAGAGGAGAGAAACAAACTTAAAGTTTGAATATCTTCCTGGTGAGTAAGGGGTACTCTTTGTATGTATATGTCTGTGTGCCCATGTGTCTGTGTAGTGGGGCAGTTTAGAAAATGGCAGCTAGAGAGACATGTTAGAAGTGTATAAAATTATGCAAGTTGTAGAAACAGTGAATCTTTATTTTTATGTATTAGTTATTTCTGTATCCTACCTTTCATCTAATGAAGGTTAAAGCTAATGGGGAATGTTTAAAATTGGCACCAAAGAAACAATTGGTTATATTCTTCTCAATGGTAAAAATACAGTAAGCAAAGTTAGCAGAGTATTTCTTTAAAAGTACACAGCAGAGTGATAGCAGTTCCAAACACAGACAAATTAACAGCCATCCAACACTTTTGTCCCCCTTTCCACACTGTGTCTAGCCAACACTGTGTCTACCTCACAGCTGTCTAAAAATCATATAAAAAGTACTTTACTCATGAACATCTTGTGTAAAACTTCAATACACAGGTACAAGGCTTAAAAATATGCAAGAATAACAAAAATAAACGCTGATAGCTATATCTGTAAGATAAAATATGCAAACAAACAAACAAACAAACCTCTGAGGCATGTTGCCTCCAGAGAGACTTGATGGTGACTGGGAATTGTGTCTTCCAAGAACAAAAGACTTCAAGGAGCCTCCTTTTTCGGGAAGACACACAGTAAACATCTCAGGTTACAACAGGAAATTACCTCACTATCTGTGTTACATTCAACCTAATTCTCTAACAGTAAACAATCCAGCATGTTAGATTGCCACTAAATTCAAACAAAAGCGGCTTACACAGCTCATCTCTTCTCCACCTTGTCTTCACAACAGCCCTGTATGATAGCTAGGTCAGGCTGAGAGACATGATTAACCCAAGTGAGTGGTTTCTCCAGCTCTAGTAATATGAGAACTTGTGCGCACCCAAGTGACTGGCAGAAAATTCAGGACAGATAAGAACAGACATTTCTTCACACCACACCTAAATAATTTACAGAATTCTTTTTCACAAGATACTGTGATGGCCACTAGCTTGGATGGCTTTGAAGAGGGATTAGACAACACCGTGGAGAAAATGTCTTATTAGTACACTACTACACAATTAGTACTGTTAGTACACTACTGCACCCTTTGGTTTCAGAAGCAATATACCTCCAATCAACAGCCACTGAAGAACAATTGGAGAGATTATTGTTGTAAGCTGTATCCCATTTATGGCAACCCTAAGGGAGACCTATCATGGGGTCTTCTTGGCAATGTTTGTGCAGAGGAGGGATGCCATTGCCTACTAGGGCTGAGAGAGAGGGTCACTTGTCCAAGGTCACCCAGTGGTTTTCCATGGCAGAGCCAGGATTTGAACCCTGGTCTTCCAGAGTCCTAGCCCAACACTTAAACCACTACACTACCCTGGCTCTTTGGAGAATCTAGATTCTGAGTTATATGAGTTATTTGGCAGCCAGCATGGTGCAGTGGTTTGGAGCATTGGACTACAACTCTAGGGACCAGGGTTCAAGTCCCCATTCGGCCATGGAAACCCACTGGATTATCTTGGGCAAGTTATACTCTCTCAGCCTCCGAGGAAGGCAAAGATAACCCCTCTCTGAACAAGTTTCATCTTAGGGATGCCATAAGTCAAAATGACTTGAAGGGACAGAACAACAACAAGACTTCAAGAAAAACCAGCTTGCCAGCCAGGAAGACCCAAGCCTGCAGCAGCCTCTTTCCTCCACTCCACTGGGCTAGAAGGCTGAAGAGGGCCCTGAGGACTTCCAGCAGCAGGGCAGGATTGAGAGGGGGTGTGGCCAGGAGGGGCTGGCATTCTAAGCCACTCCCACACCCCTCAGGAACACCAACTCACCAGCCAGGAAGACCCAATCCTGCAGCTGGAGTCAGCTGAGACCAGGAATGGAGTGGGGGCGGAAATTGGAGTTGTGCTGGGGGAAGGGAGGTATGGTCGGAATAGAGTGAACAGATGTTACAAAAGAAGGCGGGATCGCTCTTTGTTAGCTATCCCACCTTCAATTCACCCTGTTTCCCGGAATGGATTGGAGAGTGTACCAATAATTCCACAGAACCTTACTTTGCTTCTCTGCAATGCAAGGTTGGTTAAAACAAATGCACATTATTTACGATCTTCTTTTGGATGAGAATGCCAACCTGGCCTGCTTCACAGAAACCTGGTTGGGAGAGGATAGCACTGTCATGTGGACGCAGGCCCTCCCAGCCAGGTATTCTGTCAGTGAGCAGGTGAGGGGAAGTGGGTGGGTGGGGCAGAGTGGCTCTGGTTTATAAGAATAATCTGACTTTGACCAGGATACCTGTCCGGAACACAGTCCACTTCAAGTGTATGTACCTTAGCCTGAGGACCAGGGATAGTTTGGGGATTCTGCTAGTATACTGACCACCCCGTTGTCTAGCAGACTCCCTAACCGAGATGACACAGCTGGTCTCAGAGTTGCTGTTGGAGTCGCCTAGACTTTTAGTTTTGGGCAACTTCAACATTCCACTCGAAACCAGTTTGGCAAATCTGACTGGTGCAGCTCAGGAGTTCATGGAAACCATGACAAACATGGGCCTATCCCAATTGGTCATTGGGCCCACACATTGTGCGGGTCATACCCTCGATGCGGTCTTCAGTACAGAATAGGAATATTGGTGGGCGGTATTAAACCACCGCATTGGCATGGACGGATCATTTCCTGGTCAAGACTGAACTAAGAGTCTCTTCCCACCCCACCGGGGGTGGTGGACCCATTAGAATGGTCTGCCTCCGAAGGCTAATGGAACCAATAGGATTCCAGAAAGCCTTGGAGGGTTTAATGGTTGGTAACGCCAGTGACCCTATCGAAACTTTGGTTAATACCTGGAATACCAACCTTACCAAGGCTATCGACACGCTCGCTCCCAAGCGTCCTTTCCAACCCACTCCAAACCGTAAGCCATGGTATATATCAGAGCTTAGGAAAATGAAGCAGTTTGGACAACGACTATAGCACAACTGGCAGAAAACTCGACTCTTATCCGACAGGACTTGTCATAGGAACTTTCCTTGGTCCTATTGAGAGGCAATACGTGCAGCGCAGAGATCTTTCTCCTCTGCATGTATTGCATCTGCCGAGTCCCATCCAGCAGAGCTGTTTAGGGTGGTAAAGGCAATGACGCAGGTTATACCTGCGCAGAACCCATTGCTTAACCCAACTACAGCCTGCTGTGACGCATTTAATAACTTCTTTGCAGATAAAATCTCTTGGATAAGAGCTGACTTAGATGTCAGTATTTTGACAGAAACAATTGACGTGGTGTCCAGCAACTCCGTTGATCTAAGTTTACTGGATCAATTTCAATCCGTGCGTTCCGAGGATGTGGACAAGCTACTTGGTAGAGTGAGGAAGACAACCTGCCCTCTCGATCCTTGCCCTTCACGGCTGGCAATCGGGGGGGGGTGCCTTGATGGTGTTCCTTAAGGACATCATCAAAGCATCCCTCAGGGAAGGGTGTGTTCCATCCTGTTTAAAGGAAGCGGCAGTTAGGCCACTCCTGAAAAAAACCTTCCCTGGATCCCCTGGACATGAACAACTATAGGCCGGTTTCTATGTTACCATTCTTGAGCAAAGTGATTGAGAGGGTAGTTGCTCTTCAACTCCAAGTGGTCTTCGATGAAACCGATTATCTAGACCCATTTCAAACTGGCTTTAGGACAGGATTTGGAGTTGAGACTGCCATGGTTGCCTTGACCGATGACCTGCGTCTAAGCATCGACAGGGGTAATGTGTCCCTGTTGGTGCTTCTAGACCTCTCAGAGGCTTTCGATACGATAGCTCATAGCATCCTCCTGGATTGCCTGAGTGGGTTAGGAATTGGAGGCACTGCACTCCAGTGGTTCCAGTACTTCCTCTCGGGCAGGTCCCAGAGGGTGCTGCTCGGGGACAGCTGCTCCAGCAGAAAGGAGCTTACTTGTGGCATTCTGCAAGGCACCATCCTGTCCCCGATGCTGTTTAGCATCTATATGAAGCCGCTGGGTGAGATTATTCGGAGTTATGGGGCTGGGTGTTATCAGTATGCTGATGACACCCAGATCTATTTCTCCTTGTCCCAATCGTCGGCCTCGAATTCCGATGGTGTCTCTCCTCTTAATGACTGTCTTAAAGCAGTAATGGGCTGGATGAGGAAAAACAGACTGAGATTAAATCCGGACAAAACGGAGGTGCTCAAGGTAGTGGCCCCAAAACCAGGGGTTGGGTTGCATCCTCCAGTCCTAGATGGGGTCACGCTCTCTGTTAAGAACTGTGTTCTCAGTCTGGGGGTGCTCCTTGATTTGTCGCTTCAGATGACTAGTCAGGTGAATGCAATGGTCAGAAGTGCCTGTTATCAGCTTCGGCTGATATGCCAGCTGCGCCCTTTCCTGGAAGGAAGGGACCTCGAGACTGTGGTGCACGCGCTGGTAACCTCTCATCTAGATTTCTGCAATGCGCTCTACATGGGGCTACCCTCGTGCCCGGAACCTTCAATTAGTACAGATTATGGTAGCCAGACTGGTCTCGGGAACATCTCGGAGAGACCATATAACTCCAGTATTAAAATCTCTCCACTGGCTGCCTATCAGTTTCTGGGCCCAGTATAAGGTGTTGGTTATTACCTTTAAAGCCCTAAATGGCTTGGGTCCAACTTATCTTCAGAACCGCCTCCTCCCATACAATCCTCCCCGTGCACTCCGGTCCTCTGGGAGGAATTTGCTTCAGCCACAAAAATCTAGGCTGTCTGCAACCTCTCAGCGGGCCTTTTCGGTAATAGTCCCCAAATTATGGAATGGCCTGCTGAACGAGATCCATCAGATGAAGAACCTGAGTAGCTTTAAAAAAGCACTAAAGACGGATCTCTTTCGGCAGGCCTTTCCTGATTAGATCACGGCCTCAGGATCTGTGTCTCCTGGCCTCTTTTAGTCTTGCTTGCATTTGTTTTTTATGTGATTTTAGTTAGGTGGTTTTTAATTTTATATTAGTTTAATATCTTTTTATGGGGGAGGGTGGGGGTGGGTGGTGCTTAGGTATTTTAGGTAGCATTGTTGCATTTTAATTGCTGTAAGCCGCCCTGATTGTTTTTAACAGAGAGGCGGGGTAAAAATTATTATTATTATTAGACTTGGTGTGAAAGCCAGTGTCATGTAGTGGTTTGGATGTTGTGAACCATTCATCTGTCTCAGCAGGATGAAGAAAATAAGGCGAAAACGATTAGTTTTTGTGTAAGACTCAAGGCTTGCTATATCTAGTTGAGCATCCTATATCATACAATCATCAACTAGACACTTATTAGAAATGTTGGGAAATGCTATGCATCCTCTACAACCCTTTCTCACATTTGTTATTAGAGCAATAGGGTTTTAGACAGTATGGGTTCCCTGCACAGTTTTACTTTCTATATTTTTTTTCTAGATCATTTGATCAATCACCCAATTGGTGATCAATGGATCAATTTATCCAAGCAACCATGCTATGGGACCAGAGAACCTTTCAGATATATCTGCAGCCACATAAAATACTCCTTCCTCTCTTACTCTCTCTTCTTCCTCCTTCAAGATGGGGAGTGTCAGCTCTGCTGAGCTGCCCTTCTACTTTATTTGGAACGCTCCTGTGGATAGCCGGGGCTTAGGCAAAGTATGTACTGTATATATGTTTTGCATGTACTTTTTAATTCAACCAGTAAAGGTTTTTAGTTAAGTAATTTGCATACTGCCTGTCTGCTTTATTCTACCAAAACAAGTCTCAGAGAGACACAAGGGATTCCATGCTATTACTTATGAACTCTGCTAAAGGAAGCTGAGTTTTAACTAAACCACTCTTCATCTTTCCCAGAAAAGGGGCTAACACCCCAGGAATTCACCCCAATCCAACAAGCTTCCCTCTACCTTGGGCTCTCCTGATGTGTTAGACTACAATTCCCAGCATTCCTGACAATTAGCCATACTGCCTGCAACATCTGGAGGGTTCAGATTGAGGTTGGCTGCTTCAGGTACTGGAAGGGTTTATGAGCCTGGGCTCCCCAGAGTGAAATCGTAGAATCTGTTTTGAAATCTACAAATGTGAAGCAGTAACTTCTAAAAAAAATTAAATAATAATAAATGAGTGATTCACCAATAAATAGCTACTGTCCACCCACACAAGCTGGAGATTTTAAGGCAGGGCACTGAGGTGACGACAATGAATGTGAATTCTAGGCAGGCATGAGTGGCAATGTGCCATTTTCAAGAGAGGAAACAGAAAGAAAGGATAAGGATATGAGTAGACCAACTTATTTTACATAGGTAGTTGACAGTCCCACTTTACCAATTCAGCTTTAACAAAGTCCAGAGAGCCTTTGAAAACTGGTATATAATTTGCTACTGCAAGAATATCATTATCCTTTGCGTTGGCTTACTTGAATACAGAAGGTACTGTTTCCATTAAGCCTTATTGTTACAAATTAGGAATCTTTCTCCATTTCTTGTTTTCAGTTGGAGTTTCTAATGCACCTAAGGCATTGCCAGAGTCAGGTTGTTACCATGTTTTCTAAGATCCAGCAGCTAGATTAAGAACAAAGTCATTGCAGTGAGAAACCAGAGCTCTGGTTGTGTTCATAAAATGTGCTCAGCAAAGCCTTTATTCCCCCCACCCCACTTTGCCTCATTATTCAGCACACCAGTTGCCTCTTCTCCAGCTGGAGTCAACATTCTAATAAACTGTGGAGCTCAGCCAAGCATTGCTACCAAGATAATGTGGCTTTTCAGAAACTCTAAAGAACACCCAAACAAACATGAAATCCTTTTCAATGGATGGCTTGCCATTTTAAGGGTGTTTGCCATGGGGAAAACTTAAATTGGGCTGTAATTAGGATTTCAAAGCTACATGGCCAAAAGACATGGGGGGGGGGAGAACAACAGGGAGGATTGAAAAAAGCTCTCCCTCTGCAACCCCCCCCCAAAAGCCCTTAGGAAATGAGTTTTCTCTCATGATCACCCCCCCCCCCAGAAGGACTTTCCCCGTCTCTAGACCACAGCTTGGGAAAGTTGCTTTTTGAATTACAAATGCAAGAATTCCTAGTGCTTCTCCCTGTAAGTCAGTCAATCTGTGTGTGTATGTGTTGTTAGTGAGAAACAAACTACATATTGTCTCTGTAACAAGAATGTCTCCTCTTTCACTCAGCTGGTCACCTCTTTTAAGGGCTCAGAAAAGCTCCTTTCCTGGAATAGAACCCCCAGACACCCGCCTCCCGCTTAGCCACTTCTGGCCATGCTGGTTGGGGGTTCTGGGAGTTACTTTTAGACTATAAGTAACTGTTCCAAGTTCTGCCCACAAAGAACATTCCTTTATATTCTGTCCTGTTAATAATATCCATGAATGGATGAAACAGCATAGTATCATCATATATAAAATGGTCTTAGAATTAGCTTAGGACAGTAGTTTCCAGACTCTGTAGCATCAGTGTGAAACACGCATGACTTCCCACTTTAATCTATCAGTCAAGGACACACTGCACATCTTACATTTCACTCCCTGTTGGAGAAGATGAAAGGTTGCCAGATTAAAACTGTAGAGGGCTCCTGTACTTGTAATGGTTGTGAAGATCAGGTTGCCATAAGTCGATTTGATGGCACAGAGGGAGGGAGGGAGGGAGGGAGAGAGAAGTGGTGCTTGTTACCTGGTTGCATGACAAATAATGCCTGCTGAAATTCCTTTTTCTTCTCAGCCTTCAAAGGTACAGAAACCCTCTCCATTTTTCAGTCTGGCCACTTTAGGGGCATGTTTTAAGAACCACTTTGAATTCATTTGGGGAATTGCCTTGTCTGTTGGATCTTAACACTGCCATGCATAAATAAAGAATGCCATTTATTTATTTTGGGGAGGGGAAAGTGCATATCCTGCTTTTTCTTTCCAAAAAGGAGACACTCAACATAGAAAATAGAAAAATAAGCAAGATAAAAATAGTAGCGTTCTGTCATTAGAACAGAATCATCAGACTTAAAATAGCAACAAGAGCACTAACCAAAAAGGCTCCACATGAAGAGCCACATAAATCAGTTAAATTAAGCAATAACAAAATCACAATGCTTGTTTAAAAAGGAAAGTTCCCAGCCTTTAGCAGAAGGTTCATAGAAACAGAGAAAGCTAATCATTTGAAGCACTGAGTTCCATGTATAGGATGCTAGCACAAAGAAAATATTTTTCTCCAGTGTCACTAATTGTGTCTCAGAAAGCAATGGCAAATGTGAGAAAACCACACCAGATGATCTTGAAGGACATGTAGAGGCCCATAGGAAGAGATTGTCTTTTAAATATCAGGGTTTAAAAAATAATAACCAGCTCCTTGGGCTGTAGGCCAAACACTGCACAATTATGTTATCTGGGAAGGCTATTAATGGCAGCCAAACAATTTCAGGGATATTTCTATATCACCACTGATCTTCTTTCTGAAGAATCTCTGATACGTTTATGAAGTTTGCTAAGATGCCATAGAAGACAGCCTGGAAAATGATAGTCAAAAATTCTGCTTTCTTGAGTTGGTTCCCACAAGCCATTAAGAGGCAGCTTAATAAAATCAATGGAAATGCGATGGGGCAAGTAAACAATTGACTCTGGATACTTGGAGATCTCAGGATAATTATATTGAGATAAACAAGGTAGGGAGCTTGAAAAACAAATGTAACTTTTCAGTCAAGATCTTCCAAGGGCTAAAATGGACAAAGCAATACAACAAATGAACCAGCTTGGATCAATATGCAGCAGTTCCTTTGCAAATTAAAATCGCATAAAGGAAAAATTCTAGTAAAGAATGAAAATTCATTAAGATGCTCTTGCATTGTATGCCTTTGTGCTGCAGTTTTCATTTGAAAATAGCCTAAAATTATAGCCACAGTGAAGGCAAGATGACTCATTGTTAGCGCTGGAAAGCTGACATCAGTGGTCTAAGATTTTATTCTTCCACCATCAATCGGTATTGCATATGTTGAAACATCATAGCAATAGGAATTTGTCTATTTGTTTGCTTATAATTCTGCTTTTCACCTCTCTACAAAATAAGAGTCTAGCTAGCTCACAAGATTAAAAAAACAGGTTCAAATAAAAACATGATCAGTTATAATGTAGGCTATATTTCAGAGGAAGGAACAAGCAAAACCACTTCTGTGTATTCCTTGCCTAAGAAAACCATATGAAATCCATGGGGTTGCCATAAGTCAACAGACAACATGAAGGCGCATGCGCGCGCGCACACACACACACACACACACATTTTAATATTAAAACAAATTATAACAGAATACTAAAAAAACAAAAATAAATTAAGAACCATGTTTAAAACATTTCAATAAAAGAACTCAGAGAGAAGAACCTCCCATTAAAAGCCCAACCCTCCACAGTCACTCAGTTGTCCAAAGTCTATCTTTGCCAGCACCAGATTGATTGATAATGTTGTCACGGGGGTGAGAGCTGGATCTAAAGGACACTATTGCCCTCCTGAAGAAATTACAGTCCATTGTCAGTCTCCCAGAAAACCTTGTCCTGGCTACCATGGATGTTGAGACTTCTACATCAGCACTCCCCACAAAAGCATCAGGACTATTATTCCACATGGGGCTACAGTACATCCAGTGACCAAACTCTCCTACTTTATTCTTACAATTATTTCAGCTTTTGGGGAGCACATCTCACTTCAGATCAATTGTACCACCATGATCACATGCATCACTCCAGAGTGTCTGAACATATTCAAGGCTGGCCTGGAACAATGGTTTGTCACTGCCTTTTCCAAAAGGCTGTTCCCTGTCTGAGATACATTTATGGGCTCATTGTCATCTGGACTCATGGGCAAGAATCACTTGAGAAGTTTCACCAGGAGTTTTTAAAATATTTTTTATTTGAGCTCACAAATGAACATATATTCAAACAACATAAAAACAAAAACAAGAGAAAGAGCAACAAATCAAAATAAAAAGAACAAAAAATAACATACAAATAATGAAACATATAACAAGGAGCCCCCTATCCTCCCCCTTAACTAAAAAGAAGAAATTTTTAAAACTTCCCGAATATTCTCTGTTTTCTAATTAAAAATATTCTTTTTACCTCTCTTTTTACCTGTACATTATTATCCTACTTTAGTGTAACTTCATATCATATCATATTGGTAAACCACACTTCTTTCATGAGCAAATATTCTCTTGTCTGTTACATGAAAAAATGATAATAACATTTTATATATATATATATATATATATATACACACACACACATACACACACAAACACAACATTTATGAATAAGTATAAGTGAGTAAATAAATAACTAAGTAGCTAAATAACTAAGTAAATATATAGACAAGTTAACAAATAAGAGGATTTTTATATTTAACTATCAAACCCTATTGTATGGTGTCCCCTACTATCTGTTTAATATAATTTATAAATGATAAGTTTCTCTGGGACTTTAACAAACTTTCAACCACATACCCATCAACCTGAGCCTGAAGCAGTCCACAAAATAGATCCAGCTTTTTGATATCACATAAAGGATACATATATACTTTGTATAAAAAAAAACTATTGACTACTAATCATCAGTGGTGTAGCTAGAGGGGACAGAGGGAGTGGTCTGCCCCAGGCGGCACTTTTTTTTGGGTAGCACTTTTCACGTGAAACACAATTTTATTTTTCAATGATTTAAACAAATCTTTCATACTGCTGTGCATTTGCAGCATTTATGGAGAATCAAGGAGCCGCAGCAAAAATGCCTGCCAATCTGACGAGTGGTGATATTCCTTATTTATTTAATTTTTTCCCCTTTAAATAAATTATAGGTTTTTACTTTTTGTAGTATTTTAGCTGTGTATTGAGAGGGGCAGCAAAGTCAGGGACTGCCCTGGGAAGCAAAAGCAAAGCTCTAGCTACACCACTGTTACTCATACTTACCGTACATGCATCCAGCTTCTACCCCTGCTGACCTCAACTTCCATATCACAAAATCCATTGTCTATAGCAAGGGTAGACCAGTAAGCTGCATGTGCCCTCCCAAGGACAATTTTAGGTCCTCAAGGGCCTCCCTCCAATTGTTTGTATTGTTGTTGGGTTTTTTTTTTTTAACTGATGTATAGTTTACCTGCTGCTTCGAAAATCGTCTCTCCTGGGCCTAAAATTGCTTGGTATGCTGGGAACTGCAGTCCAACAACATCTGGAGGGCCACCTCCATCCACCAGTCTGAAGGGGACTTTGCCTCCCTCCCTGCCAGGGCCCGTTCTTGAGTTTAAGCAGAGCCTGGATGGCCTGTCTCTTAGGGACAGACTTTTAGCACTGGATATTCTATACTGGTGATTAGGGGGGCTGGGGTCGGACTAGATGAACTTTGGGTTATTCACATGGTGAAATTGCTCTCATACTTCATAGATGGTGTGAGGAGAGAGAGTCTAGATTTATCTGCAAAAGGGAAAATACAGGTCCTGGGCCTTGGGTAATTGCCCATCCCTTGTCTATAATTTAGCCCTATAATATAACCAGGAGCCCACATGGTTTGAGTGTTGAGATATGACTCTGGAGACCAGCGTTTGAATCCCAGCTCAGCCACGGAAACCAACTGGGTGATCTTGGGCAAGTCACACACTCTCAGCCTCAGAAAAACCTGTGATAGGTTTGCCTTAGGGTTGCCATAAGTCCTAAACAAGGCAAACAACAACATAATATAACCACATCTCTATTCCAGCTCTTTAGACAAAGATTCACAACTTAAGAATTTGCATTGTTTCTCAAATAAAATAGGGAGTAGGGGAATTGACTGAAAAGGAAATACTGGCACCCAGGAATAATTTACTATAGCAGAGACCAAAAGAGTAAATGACCAAATGCTACTTTTTTAAACCTACAGATCCCAGCTGAAACTTCTTAAATGTTCTATTATTGAGTTGCATCCCCTGCTATATATGATACTTCCCTTTCACAAGACTTAGTATTAGACCTGTGTGTATGCAACAGTAACCCTGTAGCCTTAAGAACCTACTCACTAGCAACAACAGGCCACAGTGTAAGGACACAACATGTCCACTCATATCTACTTTGTCAATGCCATTACAGGACCTAACAATATCACCCACAGCATCAATGGCTCATTCACTTGCTCATCTTTCAGTGTGATATATGGTATCTTTTGTCATCTTTCTGCATTCCACATAGACTCTACTGTATGTATGTTATAGAGCAAACAGGGCAACGTTTATGCAAAACAATAAAAGTACAGAAGTCTGACTTAAGATATTGCCAGATCTTCAGATATCTTCAGATATGCAAAGAACATCTGTATATTTTGAAGGCATTATACTACTGAGTATTAAACTCCTTGGACAAAAGCAAATGAGGGCCGTTCTCTTCCTGGCTCCTTTAGTACTAGAGTTGAAAATAGAAGTTTATAGTCTCACTCAAGAGAATGATGCATAGGGATGAAGTAAATGCTAGTTTATTACATTTTGAAGTAAGTGAAGTAATACTCATTACCATCTAAAGTAGGGATGGGGTGAACCATGAAGCCTTCTAGCATCTCAAAGGCTGCATATGGTAATTCCCCTCTCTAGTCTAAAGGAAAGGGATAGAAGATAATCCATTCAGACTAATGTAGACCACCAGAAATGCCTTTTGGCTGCCTGGGCAGTGGGAGAGTTAGAAACAGATTGATGAAGCAGATGTAGACCTTGTAGACCTTGGTCTACAAGCCAGATATTGTATCATTGTGTTAGAATTACAGGTGCAGATAATTCAGCTTTCTTACGGTGCTTAATTTGTATCATGTGTAAACCATTCAGCTCCAGGAGGACTTAGTTCCAGAATTGTTGTTGCTATGTGCCTTCAAGTTGACTCTGACTTAGGCTGAAACTCTCACTGGATTCTCTTGACAAGATTTGTTCCAAGAGGGATTGCCATTGCCTTCTTTTTTGGCTGAGAGAGTTTTGAATTCTGGGTTTCCATGGCTGAGCAAAGTTTTGAACTCTGGTCTCACGGAGTTCTAGTCCAACACTCAAACCACTACACCACACTGGCTTCAGTTCCAGAATATGTTGACTGAAACTCTTATGATAGACAAAAGCTGGGGTGCTTCCCAATCAGTTAGCTAATTGTTTGCAGAAGAAAGTAGTCTCTGAAGGACAGTGAGAGCAAGTCAGTGCAACTGGCTTCAGGCCATTAAGGTTGTTGATTTGGATTGGAGCTGGAGGCACCTCTCTATTTAGCAAAAAAGCACAGTTTCTTCTTCATGGTCTCTGTCAATCACACAAATAGGTTTCATGCATGTGCAGAAACAACATTTGGAACTTTCTAGATGAGTCAGTTAGAAGCTTATCCATCTGTGGCTTACTAGGACAGGGCAGGCAAAATGCCCCACTGGGGCAAATGCCCTCCCCCAAGTTTTTGTGGGCCTCTCTCTAGACTACCTTTTTTTCTGGATTAACAAGGGTGAATTTCATCTCCTGGAAGCCTTTGGGAGAGGCTCTTCATCTTTCTAGTTGGTTGCTCACAGCCCACTGTTTAACACTGAAGACAATTCTGATTTTTCAAAGCCAGATGTGGACTTCCAGCCACTTCCAGTTTAGCAGTTTTGACAGTATGCACAGCAAACTGACTCCTTGGGTTTGAGGCAGTCGACCATCCCACGTCTAGGAGGTGAGAATCCACAGCCATTCATTTGACAACCTTTAAAAGAAATTAGTTCAGGTAACTTCCATGTAAACTGGTGGTGTGGTCTCTTAATTTTATATCTTGGGTTTAATGGTCTTCCCACCCCTTTATCAGCTTTGGATGGTCAAGTGTAATTTTTCAGTTGTAAAGCAGGTATTTGTCTTCCCCATCATGCACCAGTATCCCATGCTTTACAACTGTTTCAACATTTGATATATATGTCAGACCAAAAAGGATGTGTATACTCTTAGCAACTGGAACCTCACATGTTAAGCTCACTATAGGTTAAAACGGGGTTGCTTCTCCCGTCCTGGTGCTACATGTTTACCTGGGAAAGAGCATCATTTTGTTGTAGAAAAGGATAGTGAAATGAGAATCTGGAGCCATATACATCCTTGGGTGGCCCCTGACAGATTATAGAATGTTTCTAAAGATAAGAAGAAAGGATGCTGCGGAGGCCAGCTTCAGGCGCAGCAGGCCACAGCATGCCCAGGTCCAGTCCTGGTGCTAACGCCAAGCCTGTTTGCCTGCCCCCCCCCCCGTCTTTCTACGACAGGGCTGGATAAAGTTATTCTTTCCCCGGCTACAACACCCAGAAGGGGGATTCTGGGAGCTGCAGTCCATAACTAGCTCCCCTAAGCTTTGCTCTCTGGATGGTCTGTCGGAAGGCTGCAGGGCCCTGGCCTTTGGCCCTGACGCCCAGCTCCAGTTATGGGGCATGTGGAAAGGGGCCAGAGGAGTGGAGGCGGACCCCCTCCTGCCCCTATGGCTGGCGGACTGTGGGGAGGGCTCAGCCGTGGGAGCCGCTGGCAAAGGCAAGGGGTGGTTATTTTCGCGCGGGCAGCAAAGAGGGGCGAGAGTCCCGGGTTTGTTTGGTGTTTCTTTTCTTTTTTCGTGGACTTCAGGTATGGGACAGGAGGAGAAATTCAACTTTCCTCGCAAGCCGCCGTCTGGAGATGCTGGCAGTGGGCGCCTGGAGGGAAAAGAGAAAGGAATGGGGAGGGGAGTGTTGGTGAGAATGAAAGCCTGGGCATCCCCGGCGCTGCCCCCTCCTTCCCCACTCTTTCCATCTGCGTGAGGCCAGATCTCCTCCTCCTCTCATTCCTCAGGAAGCCTCGTCCAAACTGCTGTCTTCTTGCGCCCCCCACTGCCGGCGAACCGCAGAGATCAAAAGGAACCCACGAGCCCAGGCGAAGAAGCCTCTCGCTCTCGGCCTTCGCCCAGGACCCGCTGCTCCGGCTCCCGAGGCTCTTTCTGCCCGAAGCCGCCGTCTGAGTTCGGCTCTGCCCGAGGAAGCGAAGCCGTCCTGCCGCTTGCCCCAAAAAGAGGCAGAAGGAGGCGGCGGCGGCGGCAGAACCCAAGCAAAGGCAACACCTTTCCAACCTGCTCACCGACACCCGGGAGGAGAGAGAGAGCCAACGAAAGGACCCGGCGTCTCCCCAGGTCGGGACCGCTTTGGGGAGATCCGGGGGGGGGACGCTTATTCTAACCGGTCCCCTTGCTAGACAGGGCTTGGGAATGCCGTGGAAGCTCTAAAAGCTTTCTCAGGGTGAAGGCCTTTAATATATATATATATATATATATATATATATATATATATATATATAGTTTTAATGTCTTCTTCGGAGAGTAAAAGAAGAGAGATGACTTCTGCAATAGTTGTCCCTCCATATCCACGGAATTGGTATCCACGGACTTTTTTAAGTATTCACGACTTGAAAATATTCTTAAAAAAAAATAATAATCCAAAAAGCATACCTTGATTTTGCCATTTTATACAAGGGACACCATTTTGCGATGCTATTGCATATAATGGGACTTAAGTATTCACGGATTTTGGTATCCACGGGGGTGCCTGGAACCAAACCCCAGCGAATATGAAGGGACAACTTGTATATTCACATACACACCATTTGTCTTTGTATTGCAAAATATTATCTTTGTATGCCAAATATTCTCTCCGTCCTCTAGCTCGGCAGACTTTAGCAAGAAGGCGACAAGATGACAGTATATGGAACCTATGGAGACCCCGAGCTACTGAGACCCTTCAAGGGGATCTGAGGCAGTGCATGTACGAACATCCTTTGCTTCGCTTTTGCGTTTACCCGGAACTCCGTGGGAGAAGAGTTCCGTGTTTGAATTCTCCTTCAGACGTGTTAGGATTCTTCTACCTCCGAGAAATGCGGTGGCTCGATTAGTTTTCGCTGGTGGCTTCTTCGTAGGACTCGTAGGGCCGCGTGAGATGGACTTCATTGATTACAATTTCCATGTTTCCTTCGCTTTGTAATGCATGCTTATTGTGGCCGAAGGGGAGTTCTGCTTCTGTACTATGCTTACGCTTTCTTGAGAGAAAGATCCGCTAAACTCGAGGGGATTTAAGTTTAAAACATGCATAATCTTGAATGGTTAGAAAACAGCGAAAAGGAGAGAAGGCAAATGAACACAATTTGTTTGAGCTCCCGCGATTTCTGATGCTAACCTGTCTCTGTGTTATTCTGCTTTCTAGTCTTGTTCTCCAGCTCTAGCCTCAAACTAGGAAAGCTGGCCCGTGTGGCATTAAGGTTTAACCACTGGGTAGCGTGATAGATACTGGACTGGGCCCCCAGCTTGGATTCACATGTCATTGCAGCTTAGCGTTCCTTGAGCGCTTTTAAGCGCTTTAAGCCTCTCTCTCAATGTGTCTGTCTCTTTTTCTCGCTCTGCCTTAGTCTGCCATCTCTAAAATGGGAATGTTAACCGCCTACGGTTCTCATGTAAGGTGGTTGTGTGCCTTCCAGTCGGTTTTCCGACTTATGCCCCCCGCCCCAGTCACGGGGTTGGTCCGCAAGATTTGTTCAGAGAAAGTTTGCCATTGCTTTTCTGAGAGTGTGACTTGTCCAAGGTCACCAGGTTGGGTTTCCATGACCGAGCGGGGGGGGGCAGATTTGAACCCCGGCTTCCCGGAGTCCTAGTCCAACACTCAAACCAGAACACCACATTGGCTCGTCATGCAAGGTTACTTCTTCGAAAACGCGTAAGGCAAGTCTTGTAAGGCGCATAACATGGCCCGCGCCAGGGAAACGTGAGGAATGCATGCAATCCAGCCAGACTAATCATTTATGCAGCCTGTGTCTACTTAGAATAAATTCCACCGTGTTTAATTTATCACGAAGTGGGGTGTAGATTGCAGCCTTAACCCTGCGGCTTTTGGAAACAGAATGAGTAGGAACTCTTCTATTGACATGAGTGGGACTCAGAAGAGTTTGCTGTAATAAATTTGCTTGTTTGCCCCTAGAACGCCGTTTGAGCTGCAGCTGACTGATGTAGATGGACGCTCCTTTTCAAATACGAAATGTGGGTTCAACTCCTCTGAATATCTGGGCATATTGTAACGACGGGAGGAAAAACTTGCTCTTCATTTTAGCCATTTATTTGACAAGAATTGCCTTTTATTATGTGTGTGCATGCGAGTGCGTGTGTTTACTCCTTCAAAGCTTCATGGCCAATTTTAATCATTCTTTTATTGTTTTATTGTTGGTAATTAGGGTAATTTATTAAAGCAAACAAGCTTCAAAACCAGTGCTTCGGTCTTACTTCATGAGGGTTTTATTCGAACTTCGCTCTTTCCTACTTCTCTCGGTGGCTTCTGTTTCATTCGTGATTATGAAATTATAGCCTAATGGGAGATAAGATTTCTCCCGGAAACGTTAGCCTAGTAACGTGCGTTAGGAAGATTTTTTTTAATTGTTCTAGTTGATGTATAAACCCCCCCCCATAAATCCTAAAATGGAATCAAACTGAGGTTGACGGTAAAAACTTTTTATCTGTCTACTCAGAGGTAAAACTCGTTCTGTTTAGTGGGGCTTACTCTCAAGAAAGCGGGTATAGGATTGCAGGCTCAATGTCCAGGTTTTCTTCGAATCGTGCTCTCTTCCCAGGAAAAGTTAGGTAAGTATTGGATTTATAATAAGTATGTTCTCTGAAGCAGCTTTTATTTTTAAAAATATTTTCCAAAAGGAAGTTGGAGGACTGGATTAACAATTGTGGCACAGAACTAAAGCAGGCGTCAATAAATTCCTGAATTCAGCATAAACCAATTCAGGCCTTCAGTTGCCTTTCTGGATCGGGATCAATTTGTTTCTCGAGGTATTGGATTCTGCTGAGTGTTTTGAAAATTCAACAAAATCCCCCCCCCCAAATGTTTGGATTTACATGTTAGATTGCCTCTATATTCCAACAGGACTTTGTTACTTTTTGCTGCATGGCCAACCTGGCTATCCTTGAATATGTTTTGAAAAATGCCTTCCAAAGGCTTTTGGGTGAGAATGGTGACCTGTGACTGTTGAGAGGAGCCTGGTCTTCAATGACCTGATTCAATCCAAGAAGATAACAGGAGCCGTCCATCCGTGAAAGCAGTCACGGGCCAATTCACACAGGACAAGCAGTGCTGCAAGAGAGGAGCAAGTAGACTCTAAACCACCCACAAAGGAATTCCACAGGATATCACAGAGGGAGAGCCATTTTGCCACCCTCCATAGGAGTCATCCTGCAGATCAGGAAATAATCTCTTTACATAGGCCAAATCCATACTACACAAATAATCCAGTTTGAAACTGGATTATTTGCCATGGCTCCTTCCTATGGAATCCTGGGATTTGAAGCTTTACAAGGTTTTTAGCCTTCTTTGCCAAAGGTGTTGGTGCCTCACCAAACTACAAACCCCAGAATTCCATAGGAAGGAGCCATGGCAAATAATCCAGTTTCAAACTGGATTATTTGTGTAGTGTGGATTTGGCCATAGAAGGACTTCCAAGGTACTAACTAACTAACTAAATAGGAGCTCAGTCTGTTGAAAATCATGCCACTGAAGGAAGGGCAAAGAAGTCCCTTCTATAACGCATTTTATGGAATGAAATGTCATCCAGGGAAGGAAAAGACATAGTCATTGGCTAGAAATTCAGGACAGAAGGTAAATTTGCATTTCAGCAGCCCAGGAGTAATCGCATTCATGCCCATTGACCTCTTTGCAGGCAAAAGATGTGCAGATTTCAGTCCCAGATATCGAATACTGAGGAACCCCTCTAGGGGAGGGGTGACACGTTTTCAACAGTGGGATCGGGTGGAGCGTAAGGGGAGTCCGAAGGAACCGGGAGCAAATCCGGGGTGAACGGAAAGGAAAAGAGGAATTCCCAATACAGTACAAAGGAAGAGAAGAGACAACAGCTTCTAAAGCAGCGGCTGTCGAGTGAAGCTGGGATAAGGCCCTAATGCTCAAGGAGAAAGGAAACTTCTGCTGATGCAAGAGGAGGAGCAGCAGCAGCAGCAGCAGCAGCCAGGCACTGCGAGTGTGTATGTGTGTCCTCTCTCTCCAAGGAGCGCGCTAATCTGAACCTATAGATCCTAGAAGAGGAGGTAGGGGGCTTGAGACCCCCCCAAGGCTAGACTGAAGGGCTGAGCTCCCCACTCCATGATTAGGCACCAAAGATTAGGACCACCAAGACTCCTGTGTACTTGAGCCTCCCGAGGATGTACCAATCAGAAGTATCTTCGTTTGTACCTCTAGCTTTGCATTTGCTTAATACAGCCTTCACCTTTCCTTTATCGGAAGTGTTTAAAAATCAGGGTTCCAATGTTTCAATAGCAAAACATTTCCACTGATTGGACTGCAAACTATATAATCCGACATCCTTGGTGCCTTAATTCTATGCTTTAAACCATTTTATAACATTTCATTAATAATTTGCCATTTTCTTTATGGCAGTCACATTGTTAGCTGTTTTAGTTGGTGGTATTATTATTATTATTATTATTATTATTATTCATTTTTTCTGGGGGGTGGTGGTACTCCTTTACTGTTTGTTTAAAAAAAATACATGGAAAGTAGGCAAAATTCATAATAATCTGCATGCCAGTATTGGGCGCCTTCACATTAAAAAAAATGTTCCGAGGTCCCTGCCTGAACCAATTCTCCACTCCAGATCGGCGTCCTTGAAGGGCCCGATTCTCTCCATGTCTACCCGATAGTAATTCCCATTGAATTCATTGAGGATTACTTCTAGTATCCTTCGGACACGCTGATATCCCTTCCACTCGAAGGAGATGGGGGGTTGGCAACCTTTCCTACTCCCCTTTCCTTAAAAAAAATATAGGAGGGGGGAAGACCAAGAAAAGGTGAATTGGGTTACTGGTTCTTTTTGCCTCTTCTGAGGCAACAAAAACAGAAAATATAATCAGGCAGGAATAAACTTCACCGAAAGTGCCATGGTGCCTTCCGGTGTTTGTTCCCAGAAAGGAAACCAAGGGGACCCATGCATGCAGTGGCAGGCAGCCTGGGTATGTTTGCTCAGAAGAAAGTCCTATTGGCTGCGTTTGCTGGGGCTTGCGGGCCAGAGAGTTCTGGGCCAAGGGTGCCCCAGAGACTTAGATATTCCCACCGAGCTGGTTTGAAATCTAGCAGCCCGATGGTCACGAAGAGCATTAAACACATAGAGGGAGAAGTTTAAACAAGAGCGTCTTCCTAGTAAATTAATCTCCAATCCCGGGGAAGGTAGCCCTCCCTTCCTTATCGATTATTGTGTTTTCTGCTTCCCTCTTTCTGTTTCCCCCACCTTTCTTTATTTGGATACAGTTTATGGAAGGAAGTCAATCTGTGACAACGAAACAAGGCAGGGGCTTGCTATAACTGAGAGTTATGAACCGATTTATGATGGCATAAACATGGAGCCTACTTGCTCAGGTATAAGGCATGTTGTGCTCAACTGGTAAGTGTTATTAATGGCGAAAGGTGGTGGTGGTGGTGGGGAAACATGATTAACTAATCATAGGGCCACAGAGGTCATGAAATACCAGAGGTACAGCTATAATACCTCTGGTCTCCTTTGGTCTGGCAAGGTAGGCAAGGAACTAGCCGCAGAAACAAGAACAAGAAACACATTGATTCAGTTTAGAAGAAAAGAGATCCCACCTAAACATTAGGAAGAACTTCCTCATGGTAAGAGCTGTAGAACAGTGGAAAAGATTTCGTTGGTGGGTGGCGGACACTCCTTTTTTCTGGAGATCTTTAAACAGCGGTTGGATGGGCATTTTCAGGAGTGCTGTGATTGTGTATGCCTGCATGTCAGGGGGGTTGGACTAGATGGCTCTTTCGGCCCTTCCAATATATATGACTCTATACGTGGCTCTTCAAGGCTGGACTTCGATTCTCATCTTCTCTCACCATGCTGTCTAGAGCTGATGGAAATTGCACTTCAGTAACATCTGGAGGGCCATAGACTCATCCTTTCATATCAATCAGGGCCATAGACTCATCCTTTCATATCAAACTACCTCTTGAGAAACCTTCAAAGCTGTTCCTTGCTAAGGTGCATCAACACTTTTGCTAAACCTGCTTCCAGACTCTCGTCCGCATGCAATTTTCTGGAGTGGTTTCATTAGGACCCGTCCAGGAGTTATCAAATGTTTGGAGCTTCAGGTTTCCCGTCGCTGTTGTGTGCCTTCCGATTTATGGCGACCCTAAGGCGATTTTATCACAGAGTTTTCTTTGGCAAGATTTGTTCAGAGAAGGCTTTACCTCTCTGCCTTCCTCTGAGGCTGAGAGAGTGTTACTTGCCCTAGGTCACCCCATGGGTTTTCGTGGCCAAGCGGGGATTTGAACCCCGAATCATGGTCCAGCGCTCAAACAACTACACCGGGCCATCTCTTTCCTCCTTCATATTACCTACCTTCTTTTCCATCCTTCATTTGGCACTAGCTAAATGCTCTGTATGTGAGTATAATCCCATATGAGGAGGCCCCTGGTCCGAACAGTGGATGGGGACATCTACCCCTTAAGGGGAGGAGTGAGGTGCCCTCTCTTGCTCCTGTCTAGGACTTCTCTTGATTCCATTGTTCATCAGCAAACCCCGTCTATAGGCAACACCATCATTAGCAAAGGAATACTGTACTAGAGGAAATATACTTGACACCTTGAGGCATGAACGCCCTTCCCCAAGTCGAGGGATCTAGATGGGGATGGTGGGAATTGCTGTCCAATGCATCTGGACAGCAACAGTTTGGAGAAAGTGGTGTTAGGAGAACCAAGCAGCACTTCTTTCCAGATTCACATCTCCTCATGTCTGAGTGAAGATAAGTTAATAATAGTCCTGGTAGTAGCAATTCCCCAGAAAGCAATCTAATCAAGATCACACACCCTACTTTCTGCAGTCAGGACCAATTCTATCATTAGGCAAAGAAAGGAAGGTGATTGCTTCCTGCAGCAAATGTTTGGGGGTCAGCAACAGAAGCCTCCTAGGTGTTCTTAACTGAACTCTTCAGCTCTTTCCCTCTACCACAGCCCTATGCAGAGCTCCCTAAAAGGAGCCTGCTGCCAGAGCTTGGGAAAGGTACATTTATGGACGACAGCTCCCAGAATTCTCCAGCTAGCATTCCAAGATTCTGGGGTCTGTAGTCCAAAAATCAATGTTTACTCCACCAGTGCTTTTGCTTCGGATATGCTGGAGGGCGCTATTCTATTGCTCACCTTTCAAACGGGATTCAGCTGCCAGCTCAGTCTACTTCTCCATGCTCACCAGAAACACGATACTGAATATCACACTATGGAGATTTTCAGACTACACTGTTATAGTGTTACTATTCTACTTTAACTGCTCTGGCTTCCTCCTGTGGAATTCTGGGGTTTGTAGTTTAGTGAGGCCTAAGATCTCTTTGCTGAGAGTTGTAAATGCCCCACCCTAAACTGCAAATCCCAGGATTCAAGAGGTGGTAGCCATAGCAAATAAAGTGGAATAGTAACACTATAACAGTGTTGTCTGAAAATCTCCTACATTACTATTGCGCTATTATTCCACTTTAATTGTTCTGGTTGCCTCCTGTGGAATCCTGGGATTTGCAGTTTAAGGAGAGACATTTAGAATTGTCAGCCAGAGAGCTCTAGTCTTAGGCCTCTCTAAACTACAAACCCCAGAATTCCACGTGAGGCAGCCATGGCAGTTAAAGTGGAATAATAGCACTATAATAGGCCGCTATGTAGCTGCAATCGTCTGGAGAAGCCACAGGAGCTCCGTTTTCCCGGCCTCATCTTCTGGACCTCTCTGATTCACGCAGTTTCTCAGCAGGAGTTGGCTCAACATTCAAGCACGTGCTCCATTGGCAGACACTGGGCGATGGTAAAGGGGGTCCTTAAGCTCTTTTGGTGAGAGAGCCAGCGTGGTGTAGTGGTTTGAGCGCTGGTCTAGGAGTCTGGCGACCAGGGTTCGAATTTCCCACTCAGCAATGGAAATCGGTTATCTTAGGTAAGTCACACTCTCTCGGCCTCAGAAAAAGGGAAAGGTGAACCCTCTGGGTGTGAAGAAAACCTGGCGATAGAGTCATAGAGTCGCGATAAAAAAGAATAATGCTGTTTTGGACTATTGATCCTTCTATGCTGGGTCAAACTTTGGGAAAGTTAGACTTTCCTTGGGTTTTTTTTCCCGGGCTCTGAGGCCGTGTTCTGGAAGAGTTTCTTTCTGACGTGTCGCCTGCATCTGTGGCTGGCATCAGATGCAGGCGAATTTTTCTGCATCCAATTTTCTGGAGTGGTTTCATTAGGACCAGTCCAGAAGTTATCAAATGTTTGGAGCTTCAGGTTTCCCGTCGCTGTTGTGTGCCTTCCGATTTAGGGCGACCCTAAGGCGATTTTATCACCGGCTTTTCTTGGCAAGATTTGTTCAGAGAGGGCTTTACCTCTGCCTTCCTCTGAGGCTGAGAGAATGTGACTCGCCCAAGGTCACCCAATGGGTTTCGTGGCCAAGCGGGGATTGGAACCCCGAGTGGCTGGCATCAAATGCAGGCGAAACGTCAGAAAGAAACTCTTCCAGAGCACGGGCTCACAGCCCGGAAAAAAAACCAAGGAAAGTCTATGGATCCGGCCGTGAAAGCCTTCAACTTCACTTTGGGAAAGTTACCAAAAACCACGGTGGGGAAATTCTAGAAGCCAGAGTTCTAACTGGAAATGGGAAATGCCCTGGACTGGAGATGGGAAATGGATCCCATTGATTTCACTCCGGACTAGGCGTTCACCAGATCCGGACTGACAACGGGTCAAAAACACCACCTTGATGTGCCATCACAAGGTTTTGAAGCATCTAAAAGAAACCTGGGAGAGACTTTCACGTTCCACCTTTCAGAGGCTGGGGCAGCCGCCGACGGACTGGAAATTCCTTAGTATGGCGGCCCTTTCTCGGCCTCTTTGCTCTTGACTATCTTCCCCTGGCGGCACCCTCCCAGGGCAACTCCCTCCCAGCAGTCCGGCCACAAGGGGTGAAAATGCATTTGTGTCTGAGGCGCGTGAACATGCGTAAGAGGTGGGCCGAATTACAGCTTAGAAAGAAAACAAGTTATACTGCTCCGAAAGGACTTATTTTTGGGGAAGAAAAAACATAGGGCAGAGGGCTATGCCCTATGCTATAAAAATTATGTGTGCCACGGAAAACTTTTGCCATTTAGAAAGCATACCACGCACTTGTCGGCTGATTCCTGCTGGTCTCCAGGGAACCTGGAGTTTATTTCAAAGGAGAAAAGTACAAAAACAGCGAAAAGGAAAGATTTGTTTAAAATGTATTTTCTGTAGGTCTGACGAGTTAATGTCCCCATGTAGGCTTTGCACAAATCGACCATTATTTCACAATCCCTTCTGCCTGTACCACCAAATCTGCGCTTTCTGGTGGATTCCATCTTCGAGATTTATAGTTCTCTGGCCCATTTAAAGCACACCAGAAATTACACAATAATACAATAAAGGCACACAACGGGGATCTTTTGTTTTGCTGCTGGGTGAGAAGGAGACCAGAGGGATGGACCATGAACCAACCGGCTCTGGGTCTTTTGATGACATATTTCTACAAGGTGCCTTTAAAATATGATATTGTAAAAGTTGTTGGGGGGAGGACCCTAACTGCACATACAAGAGGTAAGGAAGCAAAAAAAAAAAAAAAAAAAAAAGGCTTGGCAGATGTATGAAACACTTGCCAAGAAATTGTGTAAGAGTGTGTGCGTTCAAGTCTCCTGTCAACTTATGGCCACCCTACAAATTTCATAGGGTTTTCTTGGGCAAGGTAATACTCCGAGGTGGTTTTGCCAGTTCCTTCCTCTGAAATATAGCCTACAGCACTTGGTATTTGTTGGTGGTCTCCCATCCAACCCAGGCCTGACTTTATTTATCTTCCAAGATCATATGGGATCTGGTGCCTTTAGGGTATTTAGGCCTCTTGCCCAGTTACTGCTGGATCTAAACTCTTCCAGTTCCTGGAAATCCCAACTGCTGTATGAAATATTTGGGTGCAATCAAGTGGTTTGACTGTTGGACTAGGATTCCAGGAGACCAGGGTTCCAATCCCCACTGAACCATCAAAACTCATGGGGTGACCTTGGATAAGTCACACTCCCTTACCCTTAGAGGAAGGAAATGGTAAACCTCCTATGAATAAATCTTGCCAAGGAAAGTCTATGAGAGGGTCTCCATGAGTAGAAGTTGACTTGAAGTCCCATAACAACCAACTGGATGAGCTTTGCTTCAGAAATGGCCGCAGCATGTAGTATTTGGTGAAGGTCTCTGTAAGCTCCTTCTAAGAGCAGGAATGGAAAAGATGTGGCCCTTCAGGTGTGATTAGACTGCAACTTCCATTAGCCCTAGCCAGCATGGCCAATGCTGAGGGATGGTGGCAACTCTAATCTGTTGGGATATGTAGTTGCAATCCAATAAACTGACTTGTTTAACTGTTGAAAGGTTTAACTGGTAAATGTAAACAGAATGCATGACAAAACTTCCTGTTTGTAATGTGACTGCCTTTTCCGGAGAAGGAGGTGTGACTTAACTCTTTTTGTCTGGAAAAGGACAGAGAGGAGACAGAAGCCATGATAACATCCTAAGGGGCAGGAGCTGCTGGAGAGAGCTCCTGCATATTTTAGTTTTTAAGATGTAGTTTTCAGTTATATTCTGTTAGTTTAGTCTACCTTTTTTAAAGTTGTTCCTGATTTTGACTGAGATGAACATAATGGTCATGAGTAAAGTATTTTTCTACCTTTTAAACTACTTTTGAATACTTTGATTCTTTTATGCTAGAGTGTGGATGTGGGGGGCTGTGTGCTTAGGTGGATGGCTATTTAAACCTGCATGTTTGGAATCAATATGTTTTTCCTGCACATGTATTTTAAACAGAAACTCTGCTGCTGAGTGTGCATTCATAAGGAGATTAAAGCCAACAGTTCTTTGGCACCTGTTTTCAAAGGTATCTCCAGTAAAGTACAGGAGGTAACATTGATAATCCCCATTATAATCCAACAACATATGGAGGGCCACACCTTCCCAATCCCTGTCCTAGGTGTCAAAGAATGATAGTACACCCAGATATTAACATGTACTGTGCATGCTTGAATTCTGAATTTTAAGTTTTTCTATGAAGTAGGATTTACGGTGGATTCTGCATACCCTGGCCAATGGCCATGCTGGCTGGAAGATTCAAGGAGTTCTAGTCTTTAAAAACTAATTTCTCCTAGTTCTGTTTTAAGCAGAACTGTTCAGTATCTTCTGATGTACTGGAATGTTCAGAAGAGTATGTCTAAAGAAATGCACTTCAGACATCTAGAATCTAAACATTAAAAAAAGGCCTTCATTCATTCATTGCATTTAGCACAATAACAGAACCAGTTTTTATTAACACCCAGCTTCTAAAGGTGTGATGCCAGAGCTGAAAACATGTTAAAAGTTATACCATCCATCTTGAAAACGTTTAATTCCAATCTCAGTCAGTGGGGTTGTCTGTCATGACTACACAGCAAAGAGAAGTAAACATGACGTCCATTTTCATTAGTACTTTGTTACCATATCACAATTTGTAGGTGTGAGTGGCCCAAATTAAGGCTACAGTCTTAAGGACACATGAGTTTCAATCCTATATGTAGTCACATGGGAGTAAATCTCACTGAATTTAGTGGAACTTATTTCTGAATGGACATGGAGAGAATTGCAATGCCACCATGCAATCCCAAACACATTTACTCAGAAGTAAGTCTCATTCACTTACTCCTTGGAAAATGGAGATGGCTGGACAGTGCTGGATTGGCTTTGGTATTTATATTAAGCAGATTGCAGCAGACCCCCAGTGCTTCATGAGCTTCAGTACAAGACAGGACAGAAAACATTCTGGTTGCTCAATAAAGGTATAAAGCAGAACTTATGTTTATTATGGCAGAGAATACATCTTGGATAAGAGAAGTAGATATAACTTAGATAAAAGTAGATATAACTTGCCTAACTTAGATGCAAGAGTCCCTAAAGCTGACTCTTATGCACGAGTGTAAGAGATCTTGAGGCTGGTCTGACTCATGTTGCTTGCTTCTAGCTTCTGTGACAAAGGGTTGTAAAACAATAAAATTACTTGGGGGGAAAGTGACCTCTGCATGTGAACAGGAAGCAAATACAGGTCAGAAAAACACACACACACTTGTTGATGCTTCTTCACTTCCAACACCCCTTCTCAGTGATGCTTGTTTAAGTCCACACGATTCATCTTCTCTCTCAAGAACTGGAAGTGGTCTCTATGGAGTGGCTTGGTGAGAATGTCTGTTATCATTTCTCTCTAGATGGACAATACCACATCTCAATAAACAACTTCTCTTGTAGATCTCTCAACCGATGATACTTCACATCAATGCGCTTCATGCATGAATGGACTCTCCTTGTTTGTGAGAGTTTTATGCAGCTTTGGTTGTCTTCATGAAGCTTTACAGGCTTTGGTTCAATTATTCCAAGTTCCTCTAGCAATTGGCATAGCCACATAAGTTCCTGATGTGCTTGAGCAGCTGATGTATATTCTGCTTCAGTAGGGGAGAAAAAAAACACGATACAAGGACGCCCTGAAACAACATCTCAGATTCAGCCAAATTGATCACCAACAATGGTCCGCCCTGGCCTCACATCGGGAGGCATGGAGATGCACTATCCACAATGCTGCAGCCTTATTTGAGAACTCACTTCGAACAAGTCTTGAAGAGAAACAACAACGCAGAAAGAACCACAACCCGGAAACATCACCCAAGGAGACCTTCTGCTGTGCTTTCTGCAACCGGACTTGCTTATCTCAGATTGGCCTTTTCAGTCATCAGAGCACTTGCAGAAAGTGCGGGATGAGTCTTTCCTGAATCTTTTTTTGCGAAGAAAAGCCAGAGAGAGAGAGAGAGAGAGAGGAGAGAGGGGAGAGTGCTACAGCCTGTTGCTTCTTGCTTGTCCAGCTCACTGCTCAACCTCTATAGAAGAACAAGTTTCCACTGGTGGATTTATGATCTGTAAGGAGTTCAGACTAATCGGCATCTGTGTAAGCTAATAGTCTGGGACTGCTAGTGGCTTGTAGCTTTAACTTTAAGTGTGCAGTACCTTTTAAATATCAGCCCACTCTCTTTACTGCATTTTAATCCTTTCTTTTTGCAGAGTTGTTTTTCTACAAAGAATCCCAACTGCTGAAGCAATGTCTGGTCTTGTGGAGGTGGCTAGGTACAGCAGCTTTCCTATAGCACTTCTGTATTTATTATTATTTGGTAGAGGTTCACTGTGCTCATCTGTCTTAAAGTAGACTGTTTCCATAGGTGTGACCACTGGATTGGCCTCCTTGAGTTCTAGGTATTCCATAAGTTCATGAATCTTTTGCTCTTGACTGAGGAGATAGTTTCCATCTTCCTCTCTCTCTACTTGCATTCCCAAATAATAAGTGATGCCTCCTAGTCTTTTCACTTCTGTCTCATTATTTAGATGGTTTAAGATTTCTTCACAATCGGTCTCATCTTAGTAAGCTAAAATCAAATCATCAGCATAAGTCAAAATGTAGGTCCATTAGTCATCTTTGTATCATGTGTAGAGACAGGGATCAGCTTTGCTTGTGTAAAACCTTCCTTGATTAACATCTCATTATTTTTTCATTCCAAGCTCTTTCAGTATGTTTTAGACCATAAAGGCCTTTCTGAAGTTTGCAAACAACTGATTTGCTTCCTTCCTTTTCAAATCCAGGAGGTTGTTCCATGTAGATCTCTTCCTTGAGTTGTTCCTTTAAGAAAGCTGTCCAGACAGCCAAGTGTTCAACATGCATTTTTCTGGATGCTGCCACACTCAAAAGTGTCCTTATCGTGGCATCTCTTACCACAGACACAAATATTTCGCCATAGTCCTCGCCATATCTCTGAGAGTAGCCCGTGGCTACTAATCTGGCTTTGTATCTCTGGATTTCCCCTTCTG
This sequence comes from Gambelia wislizenii, assembly GCA_030847615.1. Taxonomy (NCBI): domain Eukaryota; kingdom Metazoa; phylum Chordata; class Lepidosauria; order Squamata; family Crotaphytidae; genus Gambelia; species Gambelia wislizenii. The sequence continues at coordinate 107,010,900 of JAUMIR010000006.1, forward strand.
AATCTCATTTGATTTTAAAGACCCACTTACACCCCACAGGCTTTCTACCAATTGACAGTTCTGTGAGTGTCCAGGTTTGATTCTTGTGCAGGGAGCCTATTTCCTCCTGTGCTACTTTTTTCTGTTTGCTTGTTTCTGTTGTGGGCAAGCCTTTTGATTTCTGCCCAAGTGGAAGGTTCATATGACATGACTGTCCTTGCAAGGTAGGACAAGCTTTGGGGTGGCACTCCTCTGTTTGATTGGGATGGGCGTCTAAGTTCTGGTTCCAGAGCCCCATCTGCTTCTGTGGTGACTTCCAGCTCTGAATTTACTCCTGCTCACTCTGCATCCCCTTCTGTTTGTGTATTCATTTCCACTTCTTCATTTACGATGGGTGTTTGAGGCAAGCAGACCTCATCTCCACATTCAGGCCAGTAGGCTATCACCTGTTTTGTATTGTGAGATTCTTTTGTTGTGCAGTCTGTGTCTGCATGGTTCACATCTGCTCTCTCAGTCTCATCAAAGTATACAACACTTCTCACTGTGATTCTTCCTGTTTTTGAATCAAGAATTCTGTATCTCTACATCCGGGTTCATAGCCCACCATCACAGCTTCTTCGGCTGTGTCATCTAGTTTGGACCTGTTCTCCTTTTGCATGTGAGCATAGGCTCTGGATCCAAATGCTCTGATATGGTCCATGCTCGGTTTTCTGTTATGCCAAAGTTCAAATGGGGTTTTGTTGGTTGCTTTGGTTGGTAGTCTATTCTACAAGTATGTAGCTGTTATCACAGCCTCTCCCCAGTACTGGTTGGGCAGCTTAGAGTCTAGCAACATGCATCTCACCATTTTCATTAGTGTTCTGTTCTTCCTCTCTGCAGTCCCATTCTCCACAAGAGTAAAGGGAGTTGTGTGCCTTTGTACAATGATCTGCTCTTTCATGTATGTTTGAATGTGGTGTGAACTGTACTCACCATTGTTATCAGTCCGAAGAGCTTGAGGTCTTCTTTCAAATTTGTTCTCCACCACTGCAATGTATTCCTTCAGTAGCTGCAAGATCTGGATTTTTTCTTTGAGCAAATAAGTCACACAGTATCTGGAATAATCATCTACAAAGGTTAGTAAGTAACAATTCCCAGCTTTAGACAAAGTCTGAATGGGACAACATAAGTCACTGTGGACTAATTCCAGTGGTTGCCTTGATTTGTTTTCACTCTTCCTGGGAATGGAAGGCCTAGTGCCTTTCCCTTTTATGCAGTTCATACACTTTGTGTTGTCTTTGCTGCATATATTTCTCTTTATGCCTTTGGTCAAATCATTTCTCTTTAGATCTAATATACCATTCATATGATGATGGCCAAGCCGTCGATGCCATAACTGCACACAATCTGCACTTGTGCAACATCTTATCATATTTCATAGAATCATAGAATCATAGAATTGCAGAGTTGGAAGAGCATTACTTGCTCTCTGGTAAAGTCCAGTTGAAAGACACCATCTTACTTAAATGCTCTGGCATACGATTTCCCATCTTGGCTCACTGTGTATACATCTCCACTGAAATGCACTTCAAAGGCCTTGTCTGTTAGAACAGAAACACTCAGAACATTTCCATCCAGGTCTGATGTTTTCACAGGATTATTGCCATATTCTGTGTTATAGTGCAAGACACAATCTTCCTGTCCTGTCATGGACAAGCTCCGCTCATCAGCAACTTTAATATTTCCAGCTTCACAGGGAGTCATATCACTGAAAAAGTCTAATTGTGACACCATATGGCTGCTTGTCCCCGAGTCTATGAGAATACAGTAATTCCATCATTAGACTGACTCTGGGTTTCTGTAAAACTCTTATAATTGTGAGGACCACCTGTACCAGGGTGCCTTGAGTTATCCTCTGTGTTCCTGTTCTGGGTGCTCTGTAAACTGCCTTTGTCTAAGGTGAGAGGCTACCATTGGCTGTTTTTTCAAGTTTCCTGTTGGCTACACAGTCCTTCCAGAGATGCCCCCACTGGCCACATTCATACCATCTGGCTTCTCTCATTGGCCGCTGAGCTCTGGGGACTTGACATGCAAATGCCCCTCTCTTGTGTTGCTCTATGGCAGTTTAATTTGAGACACAAGCCTCAATTCCACTCTGGCAGGCAGACCTGGCCCTACAGAGAGACATCTGCTGAGGTTCTCTCTTGAACTTAGCTAAAACATCCCTAAACAATGGGTCTGTAATCACATTAATCCCAGAAATAAAGGGAGAAAGGAGAAACTTCCTTTGGTAGAGATTCCACCAAAACGCCAATCTTTTGTTGATTATTAAGTTCACCACTGCTATACCCAATTTATCCATTAAGGACAGGATCATTTCCATATGTTTCAGAGGATCATCATCAGCCTTTAGTTGTAAGGAAAATAGTGATCTGTATAATTCAATTTGATCCTGCGGATGAGTCTACCCACATAGATCTTTAAGGATTGAATCATATTCTTAGCAGATATCTCATTCTTTATATGAATGAGATGAACATCTTCTAAACACTGAATTAATAAACTTCTTGCCTTACTGTTCTTGTAGTCCCAGTGAGTGATGCTTACTTCTCCCTCTGCTGGTCTCAGCATCTTGAGGGCATCCAAGTTCCCTTCCTCTGCCATTTGCATCTCAACTCTGAAGAGCCATGAATGGAAATCATCCCCTTTCAATTTGGGAATTAAAGCACACCCAGTTGAGCCATGGCAGGGGGGGGTGCTGGGTGTCCATAACCTGTTGGATTGGCTTTGGTATGTATATTAAGCAGATTGCAGCAGACCCCCAGTGTCTCATGGGCTTCTGGTACAAGACAGAACAGAAAACATTCTGGATGCTCAGTAAAGTTATAAAGCAAAACTTACATTTATTTTATGGCAGAGAATACATCTTGGATAAGAAAAGTAGATAGACAGAAGAGAGTTGCCTTAGATTCAATAGTCCCTAAAGCTGACTCTCATGCGTGTAAGAGATCTTGAGGCTGGTCTGCCTCATGTTGTTAGTTGCTAGCTTCTAGTTTCTCAGACAAAAGGTTATAAAACACTAAAACTACTTGGGGGAAAGAAGGAGGGGGAAGTGACCTCTGCATATGAACAGGAAGTAAATACAGGTCAGAGACACACACAGAGAGAACGTTGTAAATTAGTGTTGATGCGTCTTCACTTCCAACAGATAGAGGATCTTTATAGCTGTGAGGGTGGGATCTTTTGTTCTCTAAACATAGTTGGACTGTAGTTCTTCTCAGGCCTAATCAGCATAGTCAGTACTGAGGGGTGGTGGGAGTTGCAGTCCAACAACTTCTGGAAGAGATCATGGAAACATTACTTTTATGGAGCCGTGCTGGATGAATAAACCTGGAAGCTGTATCCCCCAAAAGTAACTTTTCCAAACTGTAATCTAGAAAGGCACACCTTTCCTTCCCCTGTCCTAATCACAATAATGCACAGTGGTGTAAACTGTGTTGTATACGTTTGGGCTCCCAGTTTTAAATTCTTGAATGAAGTAGAATATACAGCATAACATATCTCTCTTTACTCAGATGTAAATCCTACTGAACCTTGTGGTTCTTCTTTTCAAGTTAACCCCTTCTTACCACTGGTCCAAATTAAGGCTGCATTCCGACATTCATATATGCATAGTCCAATGGTAATTTTGAAAAAAGCTTTTAATGAAGAATGCCAATCTGAGTAACAAACATAAATGAGCTTGTACCAAGTTTCTGTTTGGGACCACCAGACCATTTCATGTCTCAGCCACAGTAAATGTGTATAGTCTTCTTCACAAGCTCTCCTTTATAAAGCAATTGCTCACAACTTTGGCATATAAATTGTTACAAAACGTAGTAAGGAATAGACAAGCACAACTTGTATTAATACTATCCAACTCCCCTAATGCTTTTAGGTGGGTGAGATCCCACATGGATTCATAAAGTAGTCCAGGATGACAGGTGAACCTCCTAAACTTCTAAAGAGAGTTTCCACTACACATCACTTCAGAGTTTTCTAATGAGACTGCTAGACCAGGGATGGCCTTTTCTTTACCAGGGACCCTCTGTAAATATCTTTTGTTGCCATGCACCCCAGGACTTAACTCAAGATTTAAAACAACAACAATACAATTATACCATCCATTAAACCTTCCCTCAAAAACACTGGAGGCTGTGGGAAGACTTTTCTCCTGTTTTTTTCCTGTAAGTTTGTGGCTGGAGCAAATTGAATGGCAATGTGCAGGCCAAGCCAGCCTTTGCCTTTGTTCCTGTCATGTGGCCACTCCACTGCAGGGAGGAAGTGGGCGGAGCAGACTTTAAGCCTTTGTGGACCCCCTATGAGGACACTGGTCAGTGGTTCTTAACCCCAGGAGGCCGCAAAGCCATTAAGCTTCCTGAGGCAAAGAGCAAGGTGGTACACCCACAATTACTCAACACACTTCCAGAAGCCAACTGAGCTGGCAAATCAACCTTACTTCAACACTAGTGATGGAACACCACCTCGCTTGATGGCTTATGAGATAAAGAGCAGAATTGCAACCTGTTAGCATACTACTTTTTACAGGGCTGTAGAGCAGTGGTGAGGGATGGCTTATAGACAAAAACTGCAGAAGCCTATTTTGCCAATGCCTTACCTCCTTTGCAGCCCCTACACCCATAGCCTTTTCCCTCCTAAAATGGCAGAATTTCATCAGCACATTCCACCAACAGAATCTAGGTACAGGTTGCCTGAAAGATACAGCTCTGACCTCCAGGAAAAGGGGAACTGGCATGTGCTGTAGTTGATCCTCCCTCCACACCATCTAGCATCTGCCATTCCAGTTGTCTACCTCAATCACCTCCATGGTAGGGCCAGTCTTGGACTGCAGTCTAAAGGACCCACTTGGTTTAAAACAGCCAGATGTCTGTTGGCATGCTCTGCTAGCAGTTGCACTTTCCCCCTGGTGCTGTGTAGCACAGTGAGGGAGGGAAGACTTGGGGGACTGAATTTTATTTCTAGTCAGAGCCAGAGTAGACCTGTTGAATCAATGAAATTTATGTATGTGTTGAGACACTACAAACTAATTGATTTAATGGGTTTACTGTAGTTAGAACTAACCAATAAGATTTAGGCCAAAACTTGCCAATCCCAAGCAACCTATTTCTCAATCACTTTACCTCCTACATAGTCATTGCCCCTGTTACCATCACCTATACCAGCTAAGTTATATTGGCATAGAGCTCCAACAGCATTATGGCCAATATTTTTGAGAGTCTCCTGCTGTTCAGGCTTCTATGATCTTTGCCTATATGAGTGGTGTGGATTACTATTTTTCCAGCTTTTGTTTACACAGCGTCATATGTAGGTTCACAGTGAGCTCTATGAAATCTATGTGATCCCACAGATGTGTCATTTAATATTGGGTTGAGCTAGAATCTACCTTCCATGATGAAACAGCTGGGATTACATGCATTGCTTCAGCCTGCTTTTGGGGGCTCTCCCACACTCTACAGCTTGCCTCATTCAGTGTGGTCCACCAGCCTGTGATATGGCATTGTCAAGCTTGTCGCCATGGCTAGGGCTTCCTCTCCCTTCACCCCAATTGTACCTGTCTAAACCTAGATCCAACCCATTATGTTTGAAAACAACAGTAATTGATAGTAATTGATATCATACTTAGCAATGTTTTTAATATATATATTATATTAAAAACATATATCTATATAGATATAGATATAGATATAGATATAGATATATACACTCTGTGGGTAGGGCCACATATACATATATATATATATATATATATACATATATATATATATATATATATATATATATGACCCTACCCACAGAGTTACAATCTAAAGTGAAAGAGAAGATCCATCTAAGTGACAGACTGGCATGCCTTATTTGGTGGAGCTATGCTAGCTCTCATATATTTATATATTCTATAATAGTCACAAGATGCGTGGTGAGGTCTCCTTCCTTGGAGGTCTTTAAACAGAGGCTGATCATGATTTCCTGCATGGCAGGGGTTTGGACTGGATGGCCCTTTTGGTCTCTTCCAATTCTAAAATTCTATGATTCTATGATTCTATCACACACTCCCAAATGACATGACTGGGGAAGGAGAACTGAAATCTCTCTGGCTTTTTTTCGCAAATAAAGATTCAGGAAGGACTCATCCCGTGCTTTCTGCAAGGGCACTGATGACTAAAAAGGCCAATCCGAGATAAACAAGTCCGGTTGCAGAAAGCACAGCAGAAGGTCTCCTTGGATGATGTTTCCGGGTTGTGATTCTTTCTGCGTTGTTTACAATCTTCTTCAGCATGATGCTCCAAAGGGCTACAGCAGAGCTTGAAGAAGAAGATGGCATCTATATAATTACTGTACTGATGGTAGCTTGTTTAATTTAAGCCGTCTGAGGGCTCGCACTAAGACTGAAATATGTGATAATTTATTAATACAGATTTGTTGTTGTTAACCGCCATCAAATCGACTTTGGCCTTATGGTGAGTCTGTGAATGAGAGACCCCCAGTCACCCTATCATCAATAGCCCTGCTCATGTCTTGCAGACTCAGGGCCATGGCTTCCTTGACCAGTCTATCCATCTGCAATGCTGTCTTCCTCTTTTCCTATTGCCTTCTACCTTAACAAGCATTATTGTATTTTCTAGTGAATCATGTCTTCTCATGATATGTCCAAAGTATGACAATCTCAGTTTAGTCATATTGGCTTCTAGGGAGCTCTAGCACCCATTTATTTGTCTTTCTAGAAGTCCACAGTATCCATAGAACTCTTCCAGTACCACATTTCAAATGAGCTGATTTTCTTCTTATCAACTTTCTTTACTTTCCAGCTTTCACCATCATACATAGAAATTGGAAATATGATGACATGGACAATCCTAACCATAGTATTTAATTATGTATCTTTACACTTCAGGATCTTGTCTAGTTCCTTCCTAGCTGCCCTTCCAAGTCCTAGTCTTCTTCTGATTTCTTGATTGTAGTCACCCGATGAATGACTAAACCAAGGTATTGGGAAACTATTTCAATGTCTTCATCATCTACTTTAAAATTATGTAAACCTTTTGTGGTCATTATTTTTATTTTCATCATGTTCAACAGTAAACCTGCCTTTGCACTTTCTTCCTTTACTTTCTTCAGTAATCATTTCGAGTCAATGCTATTTTTGGCTAGTAGTATGGTGTCATCTGCATATCTTAAATTGCCAGTTTTCCTTCCTTCAATTTTCATGTCTCCTTCCTCCAAGTCTAATACTGTTTTATGTGTATGTTCAGCATACAAATTAAACAGATAGAGTAATAAAATGCAGTGTTGCCTCTTGCCAATTGGAAGCCATTTAATTTCTCCATATTCTGGCCTCATAGCAGCCTCTTGTCCTGAGTACACATTACGCATCAGGACAATCAAATGTTGTGGCGCACCCATTTCTTTAAGAATGATCTAAGGTTTTTCATGATCTACATAATCAAAGGCTTTGCTATAATCTATAAAGCACAGGCTGATATTCTTTTGAAATTCTTTGGTGTGCTCCATTGTCAAACAGATGTTTGCAATATGATCCCTAGTACCTCTCCCTTTCCTGAACCCAGATTGGACATTTGGCATTTCTGACTCCATATATGGTAAAAGTCTTTGTTGTAGAACTTTGAACATCACTTTGCTTGCATGGGAGATTAATGTGTGGTTATTACAATCCCTGGTGCCCCCCTTTTGGGAACTGGAATGTATACAGTTGTCCCTCTGTATCCACGGATTTGGTATTCATGGATTTAAGTATTCACAGCTTGAAAATATTCTTAAAAAAATAATAATCCAAAAAGCAAACCTTGATTTTGCCATCTTATATAAGGGACACCATTTTGCTATGCCATTGTATATAACGGGACTTGAATATTCATGGATTTTGGTATTCACAGCGGGTCCTGGAACCAAACCCCAGTGAATATGAAGGGACAGCTGTATTTCCAATCTGTGGGCCATTGTTTTGATTTCCCTATTTGTTGACAAATTTTAGTTAGAATTAGAGCAAATTTTGTCTCTGTACTTTGAAGCAGCTCTTTTAGTGTGCCATCTATTCCTGGTGATTTATTTCTCCCAGGTGCTCTGAGTGTAGCTTCGACTTCAGTTTCTAAAATAAAACTGAATGAAAATGAAACAGTGGTGGGTGAGGCGAAGCTTCTAAAATCACCCCTTTCCTTGGCTTTCACTCCCTTTGAGGGGGGAAGTGAAGGCCGAGGAGAAGGGCAATTTTAGGGGTTTGCCTCACCCACCACCACTTTCCTGGGCCTTCATTTCTCCCCCAAAGGGAGCAAAGACCCAGGAGAGTGAGGGGCTGAGGTGAAGGCTCTAAAATCGCCCCTCTCCTGGGCTTTCACTCCCTTTGTGGAGGAAGCGAAGGCCCCAGAGAGTGGCGATTTTTATTTGTGTTTTTTTCAGATTCACGGCGATCTTGAGGCCCTAACCCCTGTGAATGTGAAGGGATGACTGTATATAGTCTATATGATTTCTATATTGGCCATCAGGTGATGTCCATGTATACAATCACCTCTTTACCTTGATGAATGTGTTTGCGATGAACAAACTGTTGGCCTTGAAAAATTCATTCAGTCACTCTCTCACTTCATTTCTTGATCCTAGGCCAAATTTCCCTACAATCTTTGATTCTGCTCTGTTTCCTACTTTTTCCTTCTAATCACCTATGATTAACAAAAAGTCTTTTTTGGTGTGTGGTCAATTTCTTCCTGGACTCTAGCATAGGATCTTTCCATTTCTTCTTCTTCTGCCTCTGTATTTGGAACATAACTTGGTTTATGGTTACATTGATTGGTTTGCCCTTATTGAAGTCTTATTGATATTACTTGATCAGACTTTTTATTATATCCTTTGACTGCTTTTGCTACATCTCTCCTCACTATTAATGCCACCTCATTTCTCTTAGATTTTCATTTCCTAAGCAAAACATTGTGTAATTATCTGATTCAAAAGGTCCCATTCCTGTCCACTTTAGCTTGCTCATTCAAAGTATTACAATACTGATACATTCCATTTCTTGATTTACTATGTCTAGCTTTCCAATTCATGCTTCTCATATTCCATATTCCTATAATGTGTGTTGTGAACCTGCAGAATTTCCTTTCACCTCTGAGCACATCAATAGCTGGACATCCTTTTGGCTTCATTCCAGGTGCATCACTGGCCCACAGTGGTACTCATACTTGTCCTCTAGATAGCTGTACCTCAGTATCTTGCTGAGTGCCTGCCGACCTGCGAGTGTCATCTTATCTTTCATTTTGGATTGTCTCATCATAGGGTTTTCACAGTAAAAGACATTGAGTTTATTCTGCCTCCTTCTGCACAATACTAACAAGTGTTAACTATGGTACCACTTCTGTTGTCTCTGAGAGATCCTCCACCATCACACACACCCTTATTGCTGCTGCCCAGTAGCTGTTTGAGACATTTAGTCTAACTCCTCAGCAAAAGCCTGTCTGACACGGGAGACCCTACCAGTAGCACTGTTGCCTTCAGCATAGCCTCTTGCCTCACAGGAGCATGCAATCACACCACCAATAAAAGGTAGCACCACAGTAGGATTAATACAGATATCTGCTGCCAAGACAGGTTTGTAATACAAATATATGCTTTTAATTATTTTATTAACTATATTTCAGTTGGGTGGTATCTTTTTGGAATCCATTGAAAACAATGCTGTTCTGTTGCTTAGCTGTTTTATCCAACTACATATGGTGCAATTTTCAAGATGTAGATTAATATTTCAAATGATAATAGCTACTCTTAATATAATACCAGTATTTTTCAATGCAGAATTCAAACACAGTCCTTTAACCTTATCAAAGTTCCAAAGTTAGTGGAATTACCACATCCATTTTATATCAGTAGGACTTCTTTCTATGCAACATGTACCAGTTTATAGTTATGATGTAGGTTAAGTACTCTGTTTCCTCATCTATAAATGTAACTGATAACAATAAACTTCTTATTGGAAACATTCCATTTCAAGACTCTTACTAGAGAGTGCTAAGACCTTCTGATCTCTAACGGAGCAGGGCATAGGTGGACCCCATTGTGAGTACATTTGGTGAGGCCCTGTGGGAGAGAAGTGTTCTGTGGTCTTTTTACAGATCTCTGGTAAGTTTCTCCCAGGAATCCCGGGACTGAAAATTCACAGAGGCAGTACACCACAAGATTCTTCATTGGTTTGCCTATAATAAGCAAAAATGGGCACAAAGTACCAGATGTTTTCACAATTTGGTGGCAACTCTTTGACTAAGGAAGTGTTCACTAGTAAACCTCCCAAGCTCTGTTCAAGACATTTTGGTGCCTGAAAACAAAGCATAAGCATGGCACCCTATTACATTTCTCTCACACAGAAGCATTCTGGATTGGTACATGGCACATGAATCTGGGATGATGTCTTCCCAATTATAACAAGCTAGGACAAGTTACAAAAAATACAAAATCTGCAAAAGAGTGATTTTTTTGTTTTGTTTTATTTATGTATTTTTGCCAACCAACATGCATGAAAAACATAGTGCAAGCTTTCAAAGCTTCACTGGCTTCTTCATCAGGCAAAGATGATAAAATCATACAGGAGAAGAAAAGTGATTATGTTAGAGTCACAGGCCTACATTTTGCCTCAAAGGTTATTTCTGTTGTCAGTTGAGACAGTCCAGTGGGATCTCAATGCAGGCTAGGGGTAAGAGTGAAGGTTAGGCTGTATGGCACACACAGAGATCATTCCCTGAAAAGAGGGGAATGCCTGGGGGCTCAGGAAGAATGACTGCAGCAGCTACAGTTGCTTCTAGGCCTCCCTCATCTAGTTATCTCACCCAGCCAAAAAGGAGGGCCCTGAGTCCTGCTCAAAACATTCTTGAAGATATATATATCCATAGTTTACATGTTTATATTATATACACATACACATATATACAGCCTAAGAAATCAAAGTTTGGAAACATTACTTGTTGGGACTACAACTCCCAGATTCCTCTAGACACCACAGCCAATGGGAGTGGTCATCCAAAAAGTAACTTTTCCAAGCTATGGAAATGTTCATGTAACCAAAGCTGTTGTATAAACTTCTAGCCATCTTCCCATTGCACAGCATTAAAAAGAGAAAGAGGGTGGGAATCTGTCTATGGAAAAGTGAGTAGAGCCAGTACATACCAACACCCTAGCAATTCCTAGCTGCAGAAGTAGCCTCCGGGTCATTTTACCAGCTGGTCTAGATTACAGTATAGCAGATATATGCTTTAAATTGTTACAGACTGGGCTGGTGTAGAATTGGCCACAACAGCAAAGCATCCCATTTCCTTAAATGGCATTTTCTTCTCCTCATACTCCGGCACCCAATGTAGCAATATGGACAATAGCAGACCTGGTATGAAGATATGCTCTTTGGGATGTAGCAAAAGCCCTTTCTTGACAGAAGAAATATCTGCATGCATCTACAAGCATGCTGAGGAAATATAAAACACAACTCCATCCCCTCCCCACCCCTTAAAATAACTCTAGATTCCAAAAACCATTAAAGACCCTTTGCAATAGGCCCTGTAACTCCAGTTGTTATAACTTTTATTGCAGGAGTTCATAGAAAACCTTTCCCAAACACCTTACAAAGGCTGACCACATCCTGGCTCAGACCAAGTGTTGTGTGATAAAATGTCTGTCTGGAACAAACCACAGCAGATTCATCACAAACAGATTTCTCCTGGAAAGAGTCTCTCTGGTTAGTTCACAGTAAGCAAACTACAGGTAGGATATGTTTAGTAAAAAGGGAAACTTTAAAAAACTTATTTGGTCAATCATGTACTCCTGACATTCTTGCCAAAGTCTGGAAGACTAGAGCTCCCAGAATTTACCAACAAGCCTTGTGGCCATGCCAGTCCTCCAAAAGTAACTTCTCTGAACTCTGATTCCAGAAGACTGTATGTGCCAGAATCATTCTATAGCCAGGCCTTCCCATGCCTTTCAGAATCTCTGGCAAACTTCTTGATTACTCTTGGTTCAGAAGTCATGAGGCTTCTAGCCACATGTTTTCTTAGCATTTGCTCTATGTACAATTTAAAAAAGGAAAAGCTTGGAAAACCAAATGTGTGTTACACACCTGCTGTGACTCCTTTCCCATAAGCCAAACCTTCAGCTATGAAGCTTTTAAAAACCCTATTTCTAAATTCTTGCCACGCACACTCCAAAAGCAAATGCTAACCTCTCCTTTTTTAAAGTATGGTGAAACAAAAGGGATGTTGCTGATTTAATAGTTTTCCAGTATGTAAGGAAGTTGTCTCCTATGAATGCATTGGTAAATAGTAGATAGCAACAGAACTGGGCAATTAGGGCCTAAATACCCTAAAGGCACCAAACCTGTCTGAGCTTGGAAGCTAAACATGTTCAGCCCTGGTGAGTACAGTAGGACCCCCATACCCTCTGGGGATTGATTGGTTCTGGGCCTCGCTGTGGATACTGAAATCCATGGATAATAGTGAACACCATTGAAAATAATGGGACTTGTGGTTTATAATACCATAGTTGCCTTGGAGGACCTAGAAAATGGCTATAGAGGGTGCATTTTCTAGGAAGACTCTATGGTAGCTATGCTGAAACTGAAACTGTGGATAACTGAATAAGTGGATAATGAATCAGTGGATATGGGGGTCCTACTAAACTTGGATGGGAGACCACCAAACAGTACCAGGTGCTGTAGGCTATATTTTAGAGGAAGGAACTGATAAAACCACCTCTGAAATTCACCACCCTATAACATTCATGAGGTCACCATAATTTAACAGGTGACTTGAAAGTGCATGCATGCACACATTGCAATCAGAACCCAAGTTTATGTTTCCCACTCTGGCTGTTCAGACTCAATCTTTTAATATAGTTGTCAGACTTCAGGCTTAAGGAGTCTAGTTTGCATTCTATATGAACCCTGAAATCATCATCATGATCACCTTTATTTATATCTCACCTTTTTTCCAAAACCAGAAATGAAGATGGCTTACAAATTAAAAGAAATATAATATACTAGCTGAACTTGGTGTACCATACACCATTGAAAAACTCCCCCAAAATGCCCAGTAGACCTCATGAAAACTCGTAAGGTAGGCCAGTGGATTTTTAAATTCCTCCTCCCCATTCTCAGTGTTCCATACTTTTCCCAGATTTGCTGAGGGTGATTCGCTCTGTTGCCCTGCTGTCGCCACCAGTTGACTGCCTGGGTCCCAATCTGGCCTCAGACTGAGTGGCAGGAGTAGATTGTGAGGTGGAGAGGGAATTTGCATGTGGGTGGTGATTGGTTGGTTGTGTTTCCTGAGCAGCCAATCAGCACACTGGGAAAGGCAACATACCTAAGAGAATTATATATATAGATTTTAAAACTTACAAAAGATCAGCATTAAAATGGAATTAAATTATTAACAACATTTAAAACTCTTTGAAACATACAAGTAAAAAAATTATATGCAGTATGATTAAAACAGTATAGCAACCTTTTAAAAGCCATTTCTTTAAAAACTTTCTGTTCTCAAAAGGCTTTCAGAATCATCATCATCATCATCATCTACTGATGATGATGATGGAAGGACAGCAAGGAGGTGGCTATTCTAACCTCTCTAGTAAGGGAGTTCAAGAGCCATGGGGCAGTCACTGAGAAGGCCCTATCTCCTGTCCTCATGAGCCTTTCCTGAAATCCACCAACCGGAGCTAAGGGCAATAAATAAACAAACAAATAAATAATAGCACAAGTAGCTGGATATATGCTTAGTATTAACATACAGGATGCATCTGGGCACATTCAAGGTCTAAGAATTAGTGATCAGGCACCATAACCAAGTCTTTTTACACATAAAAAATGCTAAAGTTTTTTTTCTTGCAAGTATTCTTTTTCAGAAACCTACTTTGACGAGAGTATTGTTTTATAGTTGATGCTAATGTGGGAAAACTGAAAGTCAGATTCATTTGCAGATTTACTGAAAATCACAGATTAAAGATTAAATCTTTCTCACAACAGTAAATGAAGTAGTAGTAGAAGTAGTAGTGATGGTGATAGTAGTAGTGGTAGTAGTAAGTAAGAGTAGTAGTAGTAGTGGCAGCAGCATTATTTATTTTTTTACTACAGATACCATGTTGGGGAATTCTGGAAGTTGTATTCCAAAAAGTAACTTTTCCAATCTCAGTGGAGGAGGTGGAGGAGCAATGTGTATTTCAAGATTTCAAAATGCTTCATCTACATTTTGAATTATTAATCCAACTACTCTGTAAAGATGGGAAACATTGATAACATTGATAGGGAGCCCTGGTGGCGCGGTGGTTAAATGCCAGTACTGCAAGTCACCACGTTGCAAGTTCAATTCCAGTGGGCTCCAAGGTTCACTCAGCCTTCCATCCTTTCGTAGGTCGGTAAAATGAATACCCAGCTTGTGGGGGCAATTAACTAACACACATTGGAAGCTGCTTAATTCAGTGTAGATATGTAAATTGCTATTGCTTAAAAACAATTTGTAAGCTGCTCTGATAGCCTTGTGGCTGAAGAGCTGGGTATAAGTAACTAAATAATAATAAATAAAATAAATAAATATTGATATCTCAAGATTTCAGATAGAGTGGAGATGAGGTCACAAATGCCTTATGGCACCTACTTGCCTCAAGGAAGATTAGGACTAGAGATTTCCTAGCTGATATCACATATTTTCACAGACTGTCCCAATTGCTCTATATACGTTACCGTATTGATGGTATCTTTTTAAACTTAAGCTGTCTGAGGGCTCGCACTAAGACTCTAAACTATCTTGTCCATGAGCTGCTCTTTGCTGACGATGCTGCCCTTGTTGCCTACACAGAAGCAGCTCTGCAGCGCCTAACATCCTGCTTCGCAACAGCTGCAGAGCTGTTTGGGCTGGAAGTCAACCTGAAGAAAACAGAAGTTCTTTACCAGCCTGCACCACAGGACGAACACCACCATCCCCACATTGCAAATCTGTGCTCAAGTCGGTTCAGCAGTTCACCTACCTGGGAAGCATCATCTCCTCAGATGCCAAGATTGACAAAGAGATCGATCACAGATTAGTGAAGGCATATAGCGCATTTGGAAGACTTTACAAAAGAGACTGGAGTAACAAACAACTGAGGCAAAGCACAAAAATCAGTGTGTACAGAGCCATTGTACTGTCTATTCTCCTTTATGGATCTGAAACATGGGTCACCTATCCCACCACTTACAACTCCTCGAACGCTTTCATCAGTGCTATATACGCACAATCCTAAATGTACACTGGACTATGTGACGAATGTTGCTGTCCTTGAGCAAGCAGGGATCACCAGCATTGAGGCCATGATATTGAGAACACAGCTGCGCTGGGCAGGGCAGGTTTCTAGGATGGAGGACCATCGCCTCCCAAAAATAGTACTCTACAGTGAACTTGCCACGGGTCAGCGTAAGAGGAGCACTCCAAAAAAGTGATACAAGGACTCCCTGAAACAACATCTCAGGCTCTGCCAAATTGATAACCAACAATGGTCCACCCTGGCCTCACATTTGGAGGCATGGAGACGCACTATCCACAATGCTGCAGCCTTATTTGAGAACTCACACCGAACATGTCTTAAAGAGAAACGACAACACAGAAGGAATCACAACACGGAAACATCACCCAAAGAGACCTTCTGCTGTGCATTCTGCAACCGGGCTTGTTTATCTCGGATTGGCCTTTTCAGTCATCAGCGCACTTGCAGAAAGCGCAGGATGAGTCCTTCCTGAATCTTCGTTTGCAAAGAAAAGCCAAAGAGAAAGAGAGAGACTTTAAGGAAGAGGAGGTGGAGAAAAGTCCCAGGCATATGACAGAGATCTACTAGACGTCACCAGTAGTTTCATGCAATATATTTTTGGTGGGAATCTTCCATTTCAAGCTGGAGGCAGAGGCTCAAATTCTTAAATGCTTCCTGCACTTATCTATGATTTACTCACTAGGAAGCCTTCACAGTAGGATTCTTGCTCCATATTAAATTGATAACTCACTGTGCAAACAGAGCTATCATGTTATGATATACTGGCAACTCTCTGTCATGCTCCTTCTTTTAATGTACAAGGAAGTAGGGTTGCTTGGGTGTTTTTTTTAAAATACTTGATTGTTTGCTTTCCCCCCCCCCAGTCATTTGATTCCTGCATCCACAATCTGAAATGGGTAGTTCAATAACATGCAACCGTGTTGATTCTATAGCTGGACTTTTTCTAGGGGGTGGGGGTGCTGGAAAACCCAGGACTTGTGGCAAGAGCCAGGAAATTAAGCTCCTCTGTCTACTCCCTCCATGCATGTCACCCCTTTATGACTGTGGTGAGAGCTTGATGGCGCCACTCAAAGATCTTTCCCTTTAGTCCTGTCCAACATTCTGTTTCATTCAGTGCATAAATGATGCCTGAATACTGCAACACTGCTGAATTCTGAAATGCTAGGCTGAAAAACAAGACTGGTTTATCTGTGTGTCATAATCCTACAGCACAGCAACTTACTATTCTCCCCCCCCCCACACACACACACCCTTATAAGTGGAAGGGATCTGTTTTCAGGAGCAAAATCAGAATTCTTTTTGTGCCAAGTCTCCTTTTGTAACCTGGGGCCCTTTCACACTACGTAGTTATAGTGCTATGATTTCACTTTAACCCCCCATGGTAACTTCCTATGCAATCCTGGGATTTGCAGTTTAAGGAGGGACATTTAGAATTCTCTGCAAAACAGCTCTTTTGGTCGAAATAGCATTTGTTCCTTAATGGAGAGTTTGTTCAGTTGCTGCCACTGGATGTTTTGTAAGAATGCTGTATAAAGTTGACTTAATTGCTTGTTAGGGATAGAATCCTGGGCTTCCAAGCCCAAGCCCACCCAGCACTGTGTCATTAAATAAACTGCTGAGTTCAATCTACTGTCAGACTCCACTCATGAACTTTTTTTTTTTCAAGAGTGACTGGGGGGAGGTGTCTAGACAAGAAGATATAATGCGGATTGCTGCACATTAACACAAGTTCTCAACAGTGTTCATTTGTCTCCATGGTCCTTTGGCAAAATCACTGGTATGGGAAGCTATTCACATTTAAAGTTTACATGCAGCCATGCCAGTGAATCAAGATGGTGGCTGAGAACAAGTTGCCACTGCTGCACAGAATTATATTGATGCAAATCAAAGGTGCATAAGTGCGACCTTCCACTTTAAAAACCTGTTTGGTCACCTCAGTGCAGCAAAAAAGTACAACACAAGACTCCAAAATGGTGCTTCCAGCCACTTCACTGTCTGCAAGCCCACCCCATGCACACATTCAACCAATCAGCTTTCCACTTCCGCCCTCACCAAGAATACTCTGCAATGTGAATTGGTTGTAGGATTATTTTCACCATCTAGACAACTCCTGGACCTTGAAGGTGACTGCAAAGCAAGACTGATTGGCAACTGTATGAATGGAATATTGGACTATAAAGGCCTTTGATCTGATCTCAATGTGGCCCTTTTAATGTTCTCAGTATTGTCCACAAGGCCTATTTCTAAACACTCTTGTGCATACTCTTGACCTTTACCCAACCTTGCCATGTTGTTTCTAAGAATTTCACATATGCTGATCCTTGTAGAGGATAACAGTAGGCCTTCCAACACCACAACAGCCCTAAGCACCCCAAATCCTTTGGACACCTTTGGGAAGCAGGGGGACCTGGGACATAATGGGTGCATATGTGTACACTTATCCCAAAACAGATTCTAGAAGTTGCCACCTATAACACATGTTATGAGTTTTCAGCATCTTTGTTTCTGTTGACTAGAGAGGACATCACCTCTGAGCTTGTGAAAAACAACTTTTCCTTTTGAATGGTCAACCAAGCCTCACCCAGCATATGAGTGGCAAAACTGATATTTTTCCTAAAGGGAGCAATGTTTCCAGAGCATTGCATCCTTCCATAGAGATATGCAGATACAGTTACAGTGAGGGTGTGTGGGTGTGAAGTATTTCCCAGTTCACTGTAACTGTCTGGCTGTAAGCCAAGCAAGAGTGTCTCTCTACATAGTCAGGTCAGACTAGTTGCACTAGAAACCTCTGAGATGCTATAGGCAGATTCTGACCAAAGGCCTTATACACTTTGCAACCTAAGGACCCCTCAAAAGGGGAATTTTAGAAAAAGAGTTGTAGAAACATTAAAAACAAACAAACCCAGCGCTCTGCACTATAGGGAAGCAGGAAAGGATACAGTCCAAATGACCTTTTATTGCTTTCTGTAATTGGTTTTGGAAAGGCCCTCTCTGCGCTACAGACATGCTGGACTCTCTGAGCTGCTGGGGAGTTCCCTTCAAAGGAGACCTACCAAAGCGAAGCTAAAAGTTTCTCCCGCGATGAAGTTAAACATTAAGGAAAAGGAAGAAGGAAGAAAGCGGAACGCGGGGGGAGCTCCGATCTGTGAGGTCAGATCTGTTTTGGCTGCCTGTCGCTGGTTTAAATTACCACTGCTGTGAAGGCAGGTTTACCAGCTTGGTCGCTCTGAGCGCCTCCCGCGAACAGCGAGAAACGAGTTTCAACTGGAGCGCCTAAAAGCTTTTTCTTTGCATTACCCAAATTTATTACTTGGAAACTAAATATTTGTTCAAAGAACCTCAGGAGGTGTTCGAGTACATAGGCAATTTCTCTCCATCTCTCCTCCTCCTTCTCCTCCTCAGGGGAGTGGGAGAGAGCTTAAATATTTCTTTCTCAAGGGACAGCTACAGGAACCACCCATATTCTTTGAAACCCTTTGATAAACAGGGAATTCTTCGCCGCTGTGTTCTTCTGTGGTGGGTTTTTTTTTAATTGCTACATGATCATTTTACAAAGTGCTTTCTAATCCTTTTAAAAAAATCATTCATCCTCAGAACCACCTGCTCTAAGAGGGAGGTGGACACTATTCCCGTTTTGTACATGTCAAACTCAGATTAACCTTTCGATCCCACTTTTACTCCAAGGAGCGTCTAATAGAGTCAACTATTCTTCTCGCTTTTGTTGCCAACAGCCCTGTGAGATATATTAGGCAGTTGCTGCAAGGTTACCTAGTATGAACTTCATGGCTAAATTTGGCTATGAATACTCACCTCTTCTGTCCTGAATATAATATTTTATCTTCTTCTTACAGGTGTATCAGATTGTTGTTGTGTACTTTCAAGTCATTTCTGACTTATGGTGACCCTAAGGTGAACCTGTCATTGGGTTTTCTTGGCAGAATTTGTTCAGAGGGGGTTTGTCTTTGCCTTTCTCTGAGGCTGAGAGAGTGTGACTTACCCAAGGTTGCCCAGTGGGTTTCCATGCGTGGGCAGGGATTAAAACCCTGGTCTCCCAGTGTACTAGTCCAACACCCAAACCACTACACCACAGTGGCACTCTGTATCGGACTACAAAGTTCATAATTCCCAGGTAGCCCTGTGCTGTCTGGTGCAATGATGGGAATTGTAATCCAATACATCAGGAAGCTGAGATAACCACCTAATAATTAAACATTCAAGTACATACAAGCTAGAAAGCTCCTTCTACATAGAGTTGAGCTGTAAGAGAAGCATTACATATAGGTCATACGGGAAGTCTACGGCAGAGGTGGGTTGTGATCCATGGCGGAAATCCTAAATCCTAAAGTTGTTTCTAGATGCATCAGTAGAGAGACTTCTTGAAAAATCCAGTGATCTCTGCCTAAACAAAGGAGCTCTTTGCTTCACAAAGGAACAGGGACATGCTAGATGCCAGAGAAGTTACTCACTGCTGTAAAAGAATTTAAATTTTACTGTCTTTTGTCACAACTCCACATGGCCAGGAAGTAGGAGTGGCCTCTGCTTGTATGAGATTCCTCACCTGTCACAAGTAACATCTGAAAAAGCATGTAGGCCTGTAACTCCAACATCCTCACTTTATTTTTTTTTACATCTTTTGCCTGATGAAGAAGTCAGTAGAGCTTAGAAAGCTTGCATCATGTGTTTTGCATTTGGTTGGCGAATAAAGGTATCATTTTTTTGTGGATTTTAAATCCTATTGTTCATCCTGACTAGAGCAGAACCATTGAATCAATGGAATTTACCTATGTGTTGACTCTTTGTTCAAAAATTGATTCAATACGCCTACTCTAGCTGTGAGCCAGCATGGTGTAGTGGTTTGAGTGTTGAACTAGGACTTCGGAAGACAAGGGTTCAAATCCCCATTCAGCCTCTGGGTGACCTTGAGCAAGTCACAATCTGAGTCTCAGAAAAAGGCAATGGCAAACCATTTGTGAGTAAATTTTGCAAAGGAAACCCTACAATGGGGACACTATAAGTCAGAGTTGACATGGGAAATAACAAAAAATAGCAAATTGGCATTATCCAGCATTCTCTAGGACAGCCCACTGCCTGTTCAAGGCAGATGTTTTTTTAGTTCTGTTGACCCTATGGACCCATTTGAAATATACTGTGGGTGTAAATCTAGGAGTGAATCTACACTGCAGAAATAATACAGTTGACACCACTTTAACTGTCATGGCCCCATCCCACAGAATCCTGGGATTTGTAGTTTGGTGAGGCACCAGCAAAGAAGGTGAAATATCTTGTAAAACTACAAATCCCAGGATTCCATAGGATGAAGCTACAGCACTTAAAGTGGTGCCCACCTGCATTATTTCTACAGTGTAAGTGCAGCCTAAGGGCTCATTTACACAGGCCAGAATATGCTGGATTCCTGCTGGCGTATTCTGCCCACAGATCAGGCCTGTTTGTCCCCCATTACTGGCACAAAACAGGGTGGAGTCCAGACCACCACACCAGTCTGTCACTGCAGCTGCTGCCACCTGCATCCCACTATCTGAAGCCAGGGAGCTGGTCCATAGCATATGAGCAAGGATTCCTCCATGTGACCAGCCTTGTCACATGCTGTGGGCCTGCTTCCTGACTTCAGAAGAGCATGCAGATGGAAGATGGCAGCTGTATCAATGTGGCAGTGTGGGCTCCTGTGGTCACATGGGGCCTGATCTGTTTTTTCTAGGTACTTTTTAAAAAGAAATGTAATGGACTTTACCCCAGGGATTATGTGAACTGCCCAGGGACAAAATGGGGCAAATGCTCTGTGTCCTCTGAACTGCAGGACTCCAAGACAGGGCCAAGATGGGGCAAATAGCCCATCTAGACAAGGCCTAAGTCAAACTTGACAGCAACATTCTCAGAAGAGGACACTGTATGTAGAATTGTCAAATTCTCAGTTAGTCACTTTAACTGTGTGATGTGTGGTCATTAGCAGGTGTTACCATTCTCCATGCTGTGAAAAAGTCACCTACTTAGCAAGCTTGACATCCCCCACTCATTTGCAACCTTTTCTTATATACCATACCATTGTTATACTAAAGGAGTGTTGTGGCATAGGAGCATAACAATTAAAAAATCATTAAAGATTCCAGGGTGCAAGCCCTTTGGGAAGTTTTCTTCAAAGTTAAAACAGTTAAGAATTAACTTCTAATACAGCAGAGAGGCAGAGGCAAGAAAAAAACGGACAGGACTCAATTAGTAAAGTACTCAGGACTCAAGCTGCTAAAGAAAACAAAAGACTCCTTCTTGAAAAGAATACTTAAGCTTTTACTAATAGCTTTTAAATCTATATATGCATGGGAAGCCTACATCCTAACTAACTAATGGATTTAGGATAGGATAGAAATCTGACTCACCATCCAGTGAGACCAGTAAAAGGTAGCCACCCCTACGAGAGCATGAGGGATGTGTCCTTCTTCCTTGGAGAACAGAACAAAAAGCAATAAAAGCTCATCCTTTGACCCATGAGATCAGTAGACCTAGGTCACATGATCATACATTTGGCTTGGTTGTGTCTCTAATACAAACTAAGTCCACTAAGGATAGGGTAAGGAGAAGGGGAGAAACATTTGCACATGCAAGGAAGTCCCTAAAATGTCCTAAAACTTGCTTTGCTCTCCTAGTAAGTAAGTGGGGGGGGGGTTTACAGGAAGAATGTTGGATTTCCAACAGTGAGTAACAATAAAAGGCATGTATCTCATGTGCCCCTGACTGTAATGAATGTCTGACTTTAAAGGGGGTGGGACTGGGAGATTCTGGGACCTGTGGTCAAAAATTAACTTTTCTGAGCTGTGTGTGGCCATACATACATATGGCCTAAACCCAGCCAGTATATACAGTGGCCAGAGTGGATCCTGGGAGCTGTACTCAACAAGCAAACTTTTCCAGGTTCTCTCAACAACCAAACTTTTGTGATCAGGATATGGAGGAATACAGCATGGGCATCTGAAGGCCAGGCCCGAACCCTATTGCTAGTTCCAACTAGAGGTAGCCCCACTGAGTCAATTCCAGAATGGTAAATCAATACTTATATAATTTGGTCCAATGGGTCTCTTCTTGTTGGGATTTGCAATTGGAATTTAGGCCATGCTTGCCAGTTTTTATTCTATCATGACTCCTATAGTTTACATAGCTGGCTGAGAGGTGTAGACATTGAACAGGTTAAATATGGCAGTTTAACAACTTAAATATGGTAAATACAGTAAGGGTGTAATAGCTTACTGCAGCTGTTCAAGACATAAGACTGTCCTCCCTTCCTCAAAGTACAGCAATTTTACTTGTTGGCAGGGGTGGATTTCAGGGAGGATCGTGAGTGGAGGCCAGCCTTCCTAGTTGTCACTGTTCCACCATCTTGATGTTTTGGTAGGAAAATGTGGACAAAGTTCCAATTGTGTCAAAGATTCCATTTTAACTTCCCTGGATGCATCCTATGGAATCATAGGATATGTCATTTGGGGAAGCACAGAAACTCTCTGACAAAGAATTCTAAATATCATATGAAACTCCAAATCCCACAGTTCTACAGGATGAAACCAGCACAGCTAAAGTTAATGGGAGTTTAGTAAATTCAACAATGTTACCCCCCTGTGCTTTACTGGAAGTACCTTACAATACAGGCACCATAAAATGGATGGCTTTAACTCCCTATGAAAGCACAGAACTAATCAGCAGTTTTCTATTTAAAACACATATACTGATACTGAGTTATTTATTACTCGCCTCTCCCCTCAGGATCGGGGCAGGGTACAACATCACAATACATCACTTACAATTCAGCAGACATGTATTGATTCCAGCATGCAGGCTTAAGATAACCATCCACACAATTTCCCAAATTATATTTCTAGCATAAAAGAGACTCAAAACACTTAAAAGTAGTTTGAAAGTATAAAAACATCTTTACTCACAGTCTCTGTGCATTTCTCATTGAATGTCAGCAGCATAACAGGTGAAGCCTAACTAATAAAAATGCAACTAAAAACAACATGTTACAAACAAAACTATGCAGGAGCTCTGCAAAGCAGGTCCCGCCTCTAGAAAAGTATCATGGCGGCTGGTAAACCTCATGGTAGCTTTCCAGACAAAGAGAAGGACTTGAACACACCTCTTCCTCTGGAAAACCAATTACATTTCAGTAAGAAGTTACATCAAGCATTCTGTTTGCTTCTATCAGTTAACCCTTTCAGCAGTCAAACATCTCAGTTTATTGGATTGCAAGCTACATATCTCAACAAAAGTTGTATCAAAGTGCAAGAACAGTGTAATGTGAATGGGCCCCAAGAGAAATTTTTAGCCGATGTAGTTTGCCATGGAAGTTTCACACAGCTGGAACTGGCTTCCATAAAACTACACAGGCCTTGTTCTCTTGTTTTGTACAGCCACGCTAGGTATCTTGGGGTGTGGCTATACGATCATAAAAAAAATCCATATGGGGGCAAAAAATACGAACAGCTTGTTGTTCGTATGCATACGAACCGGCTATACGATTTTTAACCCCCCCTAAACTCCGTATGACTCCCTCTTCCCGAAGCTGGCTGGAGTGAGCGAGCCAAGCAGCAGTTTTAAATCTCCCGCTGCTTTTTTTTTTTTTTTAAGGTTCCTGGTTTGCGGACAGTTGGTTTTTCGTATTTACAATATAAAATAAAGATAAATAAACATATAAATTCACGGACTTACTGGACGCTCGCTAGCCGGGAAACCAACATGGCAGCCGCTCCCAATTCCCCTCCGTGCTAGCCCCACCCCCTCTATTCGGCCAGCCAACCAGATTACCCTGCCTGTTCATATGTGTGCGAACGGACCGTACAGACCCGTCAGCCATCTGAACGGCGTACGGATTTCTCTTCGCGATCCGCTTTCCCTCCCGAACACCACGTGTGCGTATTTCAGGGTGGAAAACCGCCTCCCCTCTTTTGCATTCATGTGCATCCAAATGGCCATTTGTACCGAAGTGCGAACTTCCGCACACCGTACATATTATTTAAATCATGTAGACGGGACCTGAGTATCTAAACTTATTTGTGTCCTGTCAACAAAGAGCTAGAGAAATATTTGGAAGGCTAATTTTCAGTCTATTTTTATTTTAATCTGAAGATTACATACACATACTATAGACTACTGCAGGCTCCACAACACCTCAGTTTTGGGGGCCACGTTGCAATCACCTATGTTATCGCAAGGTCCCATCGATGCCGACTAAATTCGCCACAGCCATCCCCAGTGTGGTACTCTCTATGTTCTGTACTGCAACATCTCATGGGAATTTGGATGGGAATCCAGGTGCTATGAACACAAAAAAACAACCGGTTGAGTAATGGTCACAGAGACTCATGGAAAACCTGGTCCTTTTTCTGTTAGCCTATTCTGCAAACAAGACCAAATGCTGATAACAGAAAATAGTGCACATACTAGATGTGCCCTTTTGAAGAAACACTGTCTTTTTCTTGAGACACTTCTCCAACCTACTTTGATTCTGGATAGTTTGGCCACAGAGAACAATTTCCTCTTTTGAAAAGTCATCTTTCCCTTTCAGGAACCTTTGGGTTGCCTCCAAGTCTAGTCATACCTTTAAGCAGACCAGCAGACAACAATGTGATTTAAATTAGCCCAGATTTAATCCATAGAGTGACAGCCATCATGGTTGAGTGGTTTGAATATCAGAGAGACAAAGGTTCGAATCCCAGCTTACCTAAGGAAACCTACCTGGTGACCTTGGCCAAGTCACACTTCCTTAGCCTTACAGGAAGTCAAAGGCAAACATTCTCTGCACAAATTTTGAGAGAAATGCTATGGCTTTTGGGTCGCTGTAGGTAGGAAATGACTTAAAGGCAGACAGTGACAACAATCCCTATAGTTGAGTCCCACTGAAATCAGTAAGGTTTATTCAATCACAGCTAATTGATCTACCTTGAGATTTCAGTGGATCTTCTTGCTCTAAAGATGACTAATCTGGATCTAACCTATAACCTTATCAACCACACTGCAGGTAGGATGAATCTTGGCAACAAAATAAGAGAGGGTGGGCAGAAATTTAGACTTGGACAGAATTTGAATTTTCGTGATACGTCTATACAGTCTCTATTTTGCAGCTAAAGGTATTCTCCTATTACTGTCAATTCAGATAGCTGAGGAATGTTTCAAGCTTAAAGGAAAGTTTGTATCCACAGTGGGAAAATATATTGCGGTGGGGGGATGAAACCTATTAATGGCAAGCAGTTATATCTGATTTCTCACCTCCCCCTTTTTTTTAAAGGATGGGAAAGGGGTAGCGTCTTTCTCTCTCGCACACATACTCTCTCAACAGATGCACGCACACAAGCTGTGATCTCAAGCTGTTTTTCCTGTGAGGCCATATTGACTTCTTCTGTTATATCAAACGTAACCTAAATACGCTTTGGTGACGTTCCAACCGTTGCTAGAATTTAAAGGCAACGTCACAAGGTAATTAGCAGCTTGGGGCTTTCCTAACTAACGAGATTTGTTAGAAACGAGATCAAAGCGAAGTCGTTTCTGTGCCTTAACGGAAGAGTTCTCAGACAGACTCTAGCTTCCACCACCACCCCTTCCTTCCTTCCTTCCTTTGGTTAAAGAAGTTAATCAACCAGGGCAAGAGCAGCGTATATGAGAAGGAGACCATGGGAAACCTAAAAAGACTTATTAAACTAGGGTGGGGAGGGACGACGACACAACAGAACTGCAGACAATACTCTCGATCCGTGTGCTCCTTTCACCGCCTTCCAGTCTTTACTGAGGCTTTTCAGGCAATAAATGGCAAAGTTGGAGGGGGGAATCAAGAACTAGTGGTGCCATTTAACCCAGAAACAAATACAACTGACACAGTTCCTTCAGAGGCAACTGAATGGGTGCGAACAAGATAGGTTCAAACGTCTCTTGGCGTCTCTAACTCGTTTCCTCTACGTTTGTAAGGAAAAAGCGAATTGTACCTAATAAGCAAGAGGAGAAAATATTTCCCCTTTGGAAGTGTGTTGGATTTATCAGCGAACAGTTCATCAAATAAATTCTGCAGAAAATACATATATTCCTGGAATGTATGTCATGCCTGGAAGACTTGTTTCAAATTTTATTTCCTCAAGGAGGCCTATTAATCCTATTTTGCACCACTTCAGCCCTTTTTTTGGGGGGGGGGAGGGGTGTTACGGATACCATTCGCAGAAACCTGCAGAACTGGTGCACATTTAACGTCACTCCTCATGCCTCGTTCTCTGTTTTGTAAAACCTGCAGGATAAACGCGTTTCTCTTGTAATTCTTGTTTTTATGTAGAAGGGATTACAATGTGTTTGAGATATATATATATATATATATATATATATATGGATTTCGGTCAGCAGCGTTGATTCCGCAGCTTCCCAAATTATGAGAGATGTTTTCTGAAGTACAGTGTGCAGGTATTTTCCTTCTGAGTAATGTTTTTGGGGAATAAGTTGCCTTCGGGAGTAAACTGTCAAAGTACTCTACTTAATAATTCAGTCGTGTACATGTCAATTCAAAAGTAAGTCCCATTGAATTAAATGGGGTTTACACCCCGGTGTTTAGTTATAGGTTTGCACCTTGAAATTTCATTCTTAAATAGACGTCCATATTCCATCACTTAGGATTTACTTCCAGACAGACATGTTCAGGATTGGACAGCGAGTCTAACTAACTCTATACTAGAAATTCCTAATCCAACCCGAGGCATATGCTTGGGAAAGCAAGCTTTCTCCCGAGTAAATGTGCTATAGGATGGCGACCATAGGTAACAACTCAGCATTTCCATTCTGCGTTTGAATTCCCTTAACAAGCAGATCGATTAGTCCAAACGGTGCTGATAATGGCAAAGTACCCTTTTACGATTTAATTTCACTCTTGGATTTAACCCTCTATCCCGCCTGTTTATTACTTGGAAGTAAAGACTCGCTGACATTTACCAGTAAGTTATTAAGAAGAAGTAGAGGCATCAGTTGTCTTTTAATCCACTGTATCCATATGCTGGGCACACGTACAGAACACACGCAATCCAGAGAAGGCTGGGTGGACTAAAAACAGAACCAAATTTAAATCCACGACTTCGAGAGCTTGGGAAAGTTACGTTTTCTATGACAACTTCCAGAATCCCCCAGCCAATATGACCAAAAAAGTAACTTTCCCACGCTCGAGTTTCAAATAAATCTAATGCTAAAGACTTTGGGGGTGGGAATGGGCAACTGGCAGCAGTCCTGATCAAAGCGCTGGTTGCAACAGTAGCAGCCCTGCCTCAAGCCCAAGTTCAGTCTAGCCCAGTTTCCTGCCTGTTAATAGTACTTTGTTGAGAAAATGCAACCCAGCGTGCATGGGGGCATGGTACTTAAAGAGTTAATTGCAGGAGGAATGCTTTAGGGACTAATTTCCTGTTTGTTTGTTTCTCTTCCTGCCAGTGCTTACTCAAATCCTTGATCCTTGATCACAGCTGTGAGTCCATGTTCTGGAAGAGTTTATTCCTGAAGTTTCACCTGCATCTGTGGCTGGCATCTTCAGAGATCCTTTGTTTAAGCTCCTGAGTTAGCATTATAGTTTTGAGTGCCATGAGGGCACACACACCTTTTTAGAATGGAGCACTCTGTAGAACTTCATATATTTTTACTTCTATGTTTGTATGTATTAAGAAGATGTACCTGTGTAACTTCTTGCACAAGATTCTGTAAGTAAACTACCTTTTTATATACTTCTATTGACTTTTGAGACTTATTTTATTGTTTGCTAGACTGTGTGAAAGGGGCCCGGGAGGCTGGCTTAACTTTTGACCTATATAGAAACCTTCTGCTGAATGTCTGTTTATTTTTACTCTGCTACTGGAATACCAACATTCCCAACTGGTTATGGGCCCAGTATCCCAGTGTCCCAAGGTTATTCTAATATATGATAACAATTAGCCAGATTTTTCTTTGTTTGTTATTTTCAGTGTATTTTTGAAGTGTATGTCCCACCCCCATGAATCACACTCTAGCTAAAAAAGAGATTTTTCCTTTTAAGCTACCATGTTTTGAATTGCAAAAGAAATCAAGATGCTTTCAAATGAAGGACATTTAGCTAGGAGACAGGTAGTTTTGAATCTGATAACTATTCACAATAGAGAAAAAGAATGGAAAATTTGTTCTCGGCTCAAAATATTTTTCAATGCACTGAACAACAAAGGTCAGTAGAGGGGGATCCGTTACAGCTTTGGCTGCAAAAGGATGCAATAGCACAAGATCTGATTTTTAACTGTTTAAGAGATGAGCAAATTGTTTACATAAATGATTGTAATACAGCAAAGGAAATGTTGGACAAACTAAAGGAAATTTATGGATTTATCTGTGCTAAATCTCAATCAATCTATATTAGATAATCGATGCATTTAAAACTGAATTCAAAGCATAATTGTGAAGCACACATAAACAAGTTGATAACTATTCTTGAAAAACTAAATTTGCATGGTTTCTATGTAATGGAAAAACAAAAGATTGCCTTTTTTACTGGAACTTTGGGGAAATCATTTGAATCCGTTATATCTGTGCTGGCAGGCATACAAGATTTAAAACTTGATGAGGCTTTAAGCAGACTGTGTGTCAAATATACAGAGCACAGAAATATTAACCAGAATTCTGCTCTGGCTCTGTAAGTTGGTAAAATTACATGGCTGCAGACCACAGAGGGAAAGCTCCTCCCAGGGACCAATCAGAAATGTGCTGCTTTAATTGTAACAAAAGGGGACATTTAGCCAAGAACTTTAGACTCCCCAAATGATTTCCAGCCAATGAGAGCTCTCCTCAGAATGCTCAGTCTGCTACTGACCAGAGGAGGCAGCAGAATGCCAAGACAGATTTTAGAGGCAAACAAAAAGCATCAGAAGAAAGAAAAAAAACTTATTTTGAACAACAAAGTGTTTGCATCAGATTATTACCACAAACAGAAATCAGATATTTGGGTTGTGGATTCTGGCTGCACAAACCAGAGTACCTTTAATGATGCTAATTATATTGAAATGAATAAAGACAAAGGGAGCCTCATAGAAGCTGCTAGTGGTAGGCCTTTGCCCATAAAAGGAGCTGGAAAATGCATTTTAAATTGTGCACTGCCAAACCAAACTATGCAGCATGTGGCAGATGGTGTGTTATCCATTCCTGATCTTCAGTGTAACATGCTGAGTGTATTAACCTAGACAAGAAAGGATTTTCAGTACTTTTTGAAAGAGGAATGTGCAAAATATATAATGAAAATATGGTGTATGCTCAAGCATATGAACATAATGGCATTTATGACTTAAGTCTTTCAGGTCAACAAGTATACATTGCTCAAGCAAGGATGTATGATGCCAGCATGGATGAAGCAAGCATTGACCTATGGCACAAACATTTTGGACATCATGACAAAAAGTTTCTTCAACCACAGGATCAGAATTTGGCCACAGGCATCAAGGTAAAGGCACAAAGCAATGACAATGCCAACAGGTGTGTAATATGTGTTGAACAAAAGGCAACCAGGCCTTCATTTCATACAAGGACTGAAAAGAGATCCACCAGAGTTCTGGATCTGATACACACTGACTTGTGTGGTCCATTTAATGTACCTTCACTAGGAGGAAATAGATATGCTCTAATTTTTGTGGATGATTTTTCAAGGTACTGTGTCACCTATCTACTGAAGGAAACGAGTGAAACCCATGATATGCTTCAGAACTACAGTGCCATGGTGAGAAACAAATTTGAGAGATGCCCCAAGGTGGTTTTTTTCAGACTGTGGGGGTGAGTACCTATCAAATCACACACAAGCTTTCCTGGAAGAGCTCGACATACAGCACATGACTAGTATTCCTTATGCACCACAAATGAATGGCATAGCTGAAAGAAAGCTCAGATATCTCGTGGAGATGACAAAGTGCATGTTAGCTGAAACCCGCTTACCCAGTAAACTGTGGGGCGATGCATTTGCAACAGCAACTTATCTGGAGAATAAATTGCCAACCAAAGGCACTGCACAGACACCATTTCAGATGTGGCATGGCAGAGTGCCAGACACAAAACACATTAGAACATTTGGATGCATAGCTTATGCTTACCTTCCTAAACAAAGGAGTCACAAGCTAGATGCTAGATCAGAGCAAACTATTTTGATTGGCTATGAACCTTCAAGCAAAGGTTATAGAGTGATGAACTTAAAGACAGGCCAAGTGACTCCTAGACATGTAGTTAATTTTGATGAATCTAGCAGAAGTGACAAAAGAGGAACTGTGATAGACTTCCCAGCAGAGGAAGATATTGCTCTTGATATCTTGGAAGAAGAGGAAGATGATATGTCTGAATTCCTGGAATCAGAAGTTGAACCTCTCATATTACTGCCAAAGTATGAGATGGATGATGCAACAGTTCAGCCAGACACAGGGACCAGTACACATGCTGGTGCAGGTGCAGATGGAGATGACCTGATGACTGGACCGGAAGATGCTGCAGAGACAGACCAGGCTCCAAAACAGGCTCCCAGATACTCACTGAGAGAGAACAGAGGTGTGCCTCCTGATTGCTTGTCCTTCCTTGCAACATCAATGTTACCCAAAGAATCAACAAAAATAGAAGAAATGGAGCAGATGCCTGCAGATGAGCCAGCTCAAGATGTGAAACCTAGCACCATAAGACTATTTCTAAGTTTAGCTGCTTCTAAGCTGATGAGTTTCAGAAATGTTAATGTGAAAACAGCTAAATCAGATGAAATTATGCAGGGTTTAGGCTTCAAATAAGGAGAAGCAGACCCATATTTGTATGCTAGATCCAAAGACGGACATTCAGCTTTTCTTTTGACTGATGTCAATGATTTTATCATAGCTACTCAGAGAGATGAAGACTATAAAGAGATTGTACAAAGTTTGAACAAGGAAGTCGAAGGCTTTCACGGCCGACATCCATAGGTTTTCTCTGGGTTTTTTCCAGGCTGTGAGGTCATATTCTGGAAGAGTTTATTCCTTACATTTCGCCTGCTTCTATGGCTGGCATCTTCAGAGAATGGTTGGGTAGGGGTGTGTGGGTTTTATATATTGTGAGTTCATGTTGGAGAGGTTATGTAAATTTGTGTATTTCAATGGCTAGTTCCTGGGTGAGATATGCAAGGAGGATTACTGTCTGTTTCGCTAATGGTCCATTATCCGCTGGAAATCCCACTATCCCTGGGTGAAGTTCATTTGCATGTGTTGAGTTTTGATTTTGCTAGACTACATGTCTAGCAGTCACTTGACCTGTCTTTGCTCCCCCAGACCAGCAACTATCATGTCAGAATTTACAGAGAAGCTATTGAAATCCACAAACACCTGGATAACTTCAACAGGAAAGAAGAAACCCTTAAAGTAAACAAAGTTTGGCTACCAGTCCTGAAAAACACCAAAATAAAAACTCAACACATGCAAATGAACTTCACCCAGGGACAGGGGGATTTCCAACAGATAATGGACCATTAGCGAAACAGACACTAATCCTCCATGCATATCTGCCCCCAGGAACTAGCCATTCAAATACACAAATTTACATATCTTCTCCAACAGGGACTCAGAGTATATAAACCCCACACACCCCTACTGAACCATTCTCTGAAGATGCCAGCTACAGATGCAGGCAAAACATCAGGAATAAACTCTTCCAGAACATGGCTTCATAGCCCAGAAAAAATCCACAGAAAACCTTTGAACAAAGAAGTTGAATTAAAAGAACTAAGAAATGCTACATACTATCTAGGCATACAGATTCAAAGAGAACAAAATGGTTCTTTCCTAGTAAGTCAAAGACAAAAGATTGTTGAACTTTTAGAGACTCTTGGAAAGCAAGATGCATATAGTGTGGCAACACCTATGGTGAGACTTTTTAAAAATTGATGAGGAAAGTAAACTTTTGCCAAATAATACAATGTACAGAACAGCAATTGGAAAGCGTCTGTATTTACAACTGAACTGAACCGCCTGCATGCAGGGTTGGGGCTGCGGCTTCCAGTGCATCTTTACACCTGCCGTTTCGTCCCTCGCCAGTCGCTACAGGGCTTTTTTGGAAATGGATTTGTCCTTCGAGCCTGTGCAATGGATTTTTCTGGTGGAGCTCAGTGTGCACAGAACTGGCCTCACCCTTTAAACCAGAGATTCATCTGCCATGGCCTTGCAAGCATGGACGTGGCAGTGAGGTCCTCGGGCCGTAGGTTTGATTAGAGTTTCCTTCTCTTAGATGGTTGACCTTACAGGGTTGGACGAGCACCATCTGCCCGGGTTTGGGATTGGAGTTTTCCTTCTCCTAGGACAGTTGCCACAAGGCTAGAGAGCCCATCCTGCCCTTTGACGCTCTTTGTCAGACCCTTCGGTTTTGACCTGTCTGGCATGGGAGACCCTACCAGTGGCTATTATGCCACCGCCAGCATAGCTCAAAACATCATTAGGGTACGCAAGCCTCTCTCCCACGACAAGGGGGCGTCAATGGAGAGGACTTACAACACTACACCTTATATAGCTTATGCTGTAGGAATTCTAAACAGAAAAGTTGCTAAACCAACCAAGAAAGATTGATCTGCTGTGAAAAGAGTTGCCAGATACTTAAAGGGCACTATGGACTTTCAATTGAAGCTACCAGCTAGCAAAGATCCAAATCTTGTTTGCTACACTGAGGCTGACTGGGCCAGTGATAGCAGTGATTCATGTTCCACCAGTGATTACTTGTTTTTGTATGGAAGCGGGCCAATCTCTTGGGCCAGCCATAAACAGGATGTTGTGGCACATTCTTCCACTGAATCAGAATACATTGCAGCATTGGAAAGCATACAGAGACTTGCAATGGCTTGATAAATTGTTCATTGATTTGGGAATAACTCAAGAGAAGCCAACTCAAGTGTTTGAAGACAATCAGAGGTGCATTAAGCTATCTGAAAGTGGGAAGATGACATCACACAACAAGCACAATGGAACTAGTTGTCACAGTGTTCGTCAACTGGTGAAAGAAGGCATGATCAAGATGGTCTAATGTCCCACAAGTGAGATGACAGCTGATATCTTGACCAAACCATTGCCAAGAGACTCCTTCAATAACCTGTGTGTAAAGATGGGGCTTCAAGGGCTTCTGGGATGCATGCCAGGTTGAGAGGGGGTGTTGGGAAAATGCAACCCAGCATGCATGGGGGCATGGTACTTAATGAGTTAATTGCATGAGGAATGCTTTAGAGATGAATTTCCTGTTTGTTTGTTTCTTTTCCTGCCGACATGTACTCAAATCCTTGAGCCTTTGTTTGAGCTCCTGATTTAGTCACCATTATTGTTTTGAGTGCCATGAGGGCGCACACACCTTTTTAGAATGAAGCACTCACGTTTTCTAGAGGTTGCATAGCATTTAGAGCTTCATATATTTTTACATCTGTGTTTGCATTATTAAGAAGATGTACCTGTGTAACTTCTTGCACAAGATTCTGTAAGTAAACTACTGACGTTTGAGACTTGTTTCATTGTTTGCTAGACTGTGTGAAAGGGGTCCAGGAGGCTGGCTTAACTGCTGATCTATAGACAAACCTTCCACTGAATGAGAGTTTATTTTTACTCTGCTACTGGAATACCAATATTCCCAATTATACTCAGCTACTTCCAGGAAGTAGTCAGCAAGAAGGGGAAGGAAAGCAATGCCCCGCCTGCTCCAGTTCCTCAAGGAACTATTTCCCCACCCAGTAATTGATATTAAAAATTAATACTGCTGGTTACTGAAGAAGGTCAGAAAGAATATAGTGCAATATAGTGACAATCTAACATGCTGGTTCGTTTACTGTTAGAGAGATAGATTGAATGTAACACAGATAGTGAAATAATTTCTGTAGTATGTGGGGAAATCATTATTGTAATGCAATACAATCTTGTGTATTCCCATGCTAAGTTCAGTTAAGGTATTTACCCTGCATGCTTCAGTTCTCCCATACCCCCTTCTCTTATTTCACTAGACAATTTCAGCCAACTGGAGCAATGGGTCATTCATCACATGACCTAATTTAAATATTATTACACTTTGTTTAAGTTCCTTTTAAATTAAGGCTCCATGTGGTTGTAGCCATGTTGTTGTTGTGATTATTGCTGTTGTTGTTTTCAAGTCACCATGTAGCCCACACCGCTCTAAGCTGGGTGAGTCTGAATCTACCCTAAATCCTCTTAGTTAGTTAGGAACCTTTTTAAAGTTTGTTTTAATATGTAGATTAAGATTGATATACCTTCAGTAAACTTTTGATATGCATTTTTAACCTGACTTCTTTGTTCTTTTTTGATTCGTCTAATTGATTGGGTGATCAGACCACACATTAAAATGTTAATTGAGCTATCTCTGCATTCTAATGTGTCACTCTGTCTGAATTTGAAAGAAAAGGTTTTTACTTTTTAAAGAAGATATATTTATTCTTTTTAAAAAAGGCTAGATCCCTGGAATTTTTAAATACACTTTTAATTTTAGACTCATACCTCCCTACAATTCCCTGTTGTAATCTGAGATGTTTACTGTGTGTCTTCTGGAAGGTTCCTTAAGCTTCTTTTGTCTGGAAGAGACGATGCCAGTCGCCATGGAGATGTCCTTGAGGCAGGTTGCCTCAGGACAAGCTCTTCTATGTTTTATCTTAGAGATGTAGCAATCAAGGTATATTTTTGTTATTCCTGTCTATCTTCCTGTGTACTTTGGAAATACACAAGAAGTTCGAGACAAAGAACTTTTCATATGATTTTAAAACTGCTTTGAAGTACTTTCTTTGTTTTAGCTCGACAGAGTGTGGAAAGTTGGGGGGGGAATCAAAGGGCTAAGTGGCTGTTAATTGTCTGTGTGTCTGGAATCCCTATGCTTTGCTGTGTGTTTTTAAACAGAGACTCTGCTGATTTTGCTTACTCAGGGGAATATAACGAATCCATTCTCCCAGTATCTCCATTAAGCTGAACCCGTTGCAGTGGTGGGAACCTCAGGGCCCTCAGCGAGCATTGCAAGTGATCAGAGGTATGGGACTTGTCTGTAGTCCATCGACATCCAGAAGGCCAGGATTTCTCCACTTTTGCTGCACATGAGCCCCTACACCAAGATGCACGGTAATCTATTAAGAACATCCTGGCTCCACTGAGGTCTGTATGGCATAACCCATCGGTTTCAGCGCCCCTGGGCTGTTTGGGCTTGCTTGAGAATGGGTCTGAAATGTAGTATGTGGGGAAATAATTATTGTAATGTAAAAGCAATCTTGTGTACCCCATTCACATCCTAAGATAAGTCTAGGAATTTTTCCCTGCATGCTTCTGTTCTCCCAAACTCCCTTTCTCTTATTTCACTGGGCACTTCCAGTCAACTGAAGTGCTGGGTCATTCAACACATGACCTAAATTAAATTGTATTGCTCTGTGCAAGTTCTCTTTTAAGTTAGAGTCTCCATGTGGCTGTAGCCATCTTTCTTTGTCTTAGCCATCTTTGTCCTTGCCATGATGTCCTAGCCATGCTGCTGCTATGAAACCATGCCGTGATGTTTGTTTTTCAAATCACTATGTAGCCTCTACCGCTAAAGTCTGGGTGAGTCTTTCTACCCTAAATCCTCCTAGTTAGTTAGGAACCCTTTTTTAAAGTTTGTTTTAGTATGTAGATTGAGATTGATATATCTTCAGTAAACTTTTTTATTTCTTTTTAAAAGGGCTAGATCCCTGGAATTTTTAATACATTTTTATTTTTAGACTCATTTCTCCTACATGAAATAAGCCAGCGAAGGAAAGACCCATGCTGGAGGGCCCCTCATTCTCCCATTTCAGTGCCTGCTTCCTTGAACGACTGGAGAATGAGCCTCAAGCGACAGCATAAGCCGAGAGACCACAAGAGCGCTTGTGAGAAGGCATGTCTTTCAATAACCCCTTGGTATGAGAAATAATGCGTGCATTGACTCTGGGGCCTGGAGTTGCTGACTGCCTCCGGGGGTAGTAGCAAAGGTCTCGTCCGAGGTGACAGATGGGCTGGAAATCTCCCCCTCACTGCAGCCAGCCAAAAAAACGCCAAGTAGGAACACTTAGCAGCGGCGTTTATCAGTAAATGGCCCGCCTGAGATGTCGGGTTAGGCAAAGGTTTTGGGAGGGTCTGGTGTATATGGTCTCCAAAGTGGCTGGGCGAAGGAGGAGGTGGCGCTGGAGAACCAGCAGCCCTGGAATGCGGTGCGTATCTCTTCCTTCCCTTCAGCGACCCTTCCTATCTTATCTGCCCTTTGCGGCGGGCGAGTCCCCATTCTAAACACAGGAAGGCTGCGAGCTCCTGCGCCAGGAAGCAAGTCCCTCCCTGAGCTTAGCGGGGCTTATTTCTCCGTAAACAAACCCGGACCATTTGCTTCGAAGCAGGTAGCACCGATCTGGGTGCATGTACAACCCAGCCCTGACCTATGCAGGCGCCCTACTGGGCTTGTGGGACCCTCCACAAAAAATGCCCATCAAACATTTTTAGTGGGCACCTAAGGAATGCTATCCTATTCTAATTTACTTGCGAGTAATTCGCATTAAATTCTGCAGTATGGATTTCTGAGTAGACATGTAGACGGCCAGGACCCCTCCCTATCCAGCAAGTCTATTGAGGCTGTCTCTGCTACTCCCCTTTCCTCTGCGGGTAACCTAGCTAAACGAATTACTCTGTCACCGTTATCGTTGTTTGTCTTAATCTTTCTTGTTGTGCGCCTTTAAGTTGTTTCCGCCGTATGGCGACCTTAAGGCCAACTTATCACAGGATTTTCTTGGCAAGATTTTTTTAGAGGGGGATTACCACTGCCTTCCTCTGAGGCTGAGAGAGTGTGATTTACCCACGGTCACTCAGTGGGTTTCCATGGTTGAGCAGGAATTCAAACCCTGGTCTCTCAGAGTTCTAGTCCGACACTCAAACCACTACACCACACTGGCTCTCTCTATGTGCCTTCAAGAACGAGACCCAATAAATTACATAGGGTTTTCTAAGGCAAGCAATACTCAGAGGTGGTTTTGCCAGTTCCTTCCTCTGAAATACAGCCTACAACACCTACTATTCTTTGACGGTCTCCCAGCCAAGCACTAACTCTACTTAGCTTCCAAGTTCAGATCTTGTGCTTTTAGGGTATTTAGGCCACACTGGCTCTCTACCCCCTCCTTCCGAATATGCATGGGAATACCCACCTCACCTTGAAGAAAATTGAACTAAGAGTTCGAAGACAGGCAGAATTTAACCCCCCACCCGCTGCCACCGTTTTCTTCCCCTGAGGACGGACAGCAATACATTAGTTAATTGGTTACTTATTTAATATCCGCCTTTCTTCCAATAGGGAGCCCAAGGCGGCTTACGAGAAGGTTAAAACAAGATACAACTAAAAATCTGGCGAAAATGTGTCCTCCACCTTCTTGGCAACCTATACGTTGGAATCAAAAGTTCGAGAAAGTTCTCACATAGCACATAACAAGATCATTCTCGAGGTGAGCACGAGAGAGAAGTATGTCTGTGTTTAAAACATGGAGGTGAAGGGAGGGCTGTTGGAAAATTCCTCCCCTGACCTGAAACCCCCTTCCCCTTAATCTCATATAGGTACTGGCTGAGGGAGGTCCTTCCCGGAGGATGGAAAGATCTTCTGCCCGGGAGGAAAGTTTAAACCTTTACTTCTAAATGTAAATCCTCAGGCATAAGAGTATAACAGCTACTAAAACATCACGAATTGATCCAAAGAACTCTGTCTGGTTCAAACTGGACATTGAAGGGAGGACAGAAACGGCTTATATCTCTTCTGACCGTCAGGTCACCTAAGGTTTTCCATTGGCCAAGTCCAGTGGGGGATTCTGTAGTTTTCGAAAAGTAACTTTTTAAATCTCTGTTTTTGGATCTCATCTCCCAATGAATTTCTGTTAGAATCACCTTGCCAACTATTTCCCCACTTATTTCACAAACACCCCATTTCTACGTGAGGAACGGCCTGACTCCGCACCTGTTTGTAGTCATCGATTCCAACCTGCGAAAGCGATTTAAAATTTTGGAGCTCCATTTTCTTTTCATTTCATGGTGGACTGGGAAGACTGCTTCCTCTCCATCCCTACCGCTGATCAAGAAAAACGTTCTGTTTTAAAATGAGTTAAGTTTAGAAAATTTTCGTGTTTTTAAGAACGTCTGAGGGCTCATAAGAAAGCGTACAAGACGCTCAAAGATTTTCAAAACGAATCAGGTCCTAGAAGGGGTTAGGTAAAATGAAGGAGGATCAGAGTATGTACTGTATAGGATTTATTATCAATGTGATTGAGAAGCGAGTGGAAAAGCCTAAATACCCTAAAGGCACCAGATCTAGTCTGATCTTGGAAGCTGAGCAAGGCCAGCCTTGGTTAGTACTTGGATGGGAGACCACCTACAAATACCAGGTGCTGTAGGCTTTATTTTAGAGGAAGGAAGTTGCAAAACCACTTCTGAGTATTCCTTGCCTAAGAAAACCCTATGAAATTTATGGATCATCATAAGTCGACAGGCGACTTGAAGACACACACACAGAGAGAAACACTCAGAATGGAGAGCGTTATGGACGTTCCAATTTGTATGTCTTTGGCTGGAATTTAATGAACAGCAGTGTGGTGTAGTGGTTTGAGTGCTAGACTAGAACTCCGAGAGACCATGGTTCGAATCTCCGCTCAGCCATGGAACCCCACTGGGTGACCTTGGGCAAGTCACGCTCTCTCAGCCTAAAAGGAAAGCAATGGCCAACCTCCTCTAAATAAATATTTCCAAGAAAAACATCTGAAAGGGCATCCATAAGTCTGAGTTGACTTGAAGGCACATATTGACAACAACAACAACAAAAACAGCAACACATATTTCCAAAACAACGCTGAGTTTGCGATCGATTGAAGCTGGAAGAAAGTGTGGTATTGTGCTTACTAGAAGCACTAAGTTCAGATCCTCCGTCAGCCATGAACCTCAATATCTCCCGACTGATCGTACTTGTTGCGGGGCCAACCATGTACGCTAGCCTTGGAAGAAAGTTGAATATATACTGAATAAATAAATTCTGCAACAAGCGAATAAAAATTTTCGCTGTGAATTCTTTTCTGCTAGTTCACAAGATGCGGACACGATGGAGAAGTGTCCCTGACACAGAATTAGTATTGCTATACAGTATACTGTTCGGAAATAGATGTCCAAAAGATAACAAATTCCGGCAAGTTAATCCATAGTTGTTCTTCCTGGTTTTGAGGCCGGAAGACCGGCCTGCCCTCGTCCAAAAGCAGCCCCTGCAAGTGCCTTGTGAATGCAGTTCTGAGACCAGCGAAGGACACGATATTGAGAAAGGAAGTGGGCATCTATACAGGAGCCAGAGTACAAAAGACACTACTAAACAACTCCTTTCATCATATCCTGAAGAGAAGCCACAGGCTTCCGGTGACAACTTCAATGTCGTTGGCGTACCCTACTGGTTTGCAGAGAGTAAAAGACCAAATGTAATGGAAAGTATTGGGCAACATCTGGGCACTGGAAAAGCTGAGCAGAACACAACTTAAGTTAGGAAAAGCCCTCAAAGGGAATCCTGATCTAGACACACTTACTTAGAAGTGTGGCCAGTTTAACACAGTGGCATATATTTCTGACCATGCTGTGGGATTGCCTGGTTTGTGTAAATCAGGCTCTCACTCACTCACTCACACAATATATCCATTACCCCAGATGTTGAGGAATGTGCCACCCCAAGCTTTTATGGAGAGGTTGCAGCCTTTGGACTGATTCACACGTGCAGGTTGTTTATTACCCGGGTTCATCACCCAGAGGATCATATAACCCCGCCCCCGACTTTAAAATACTGAATAAAAAAACAACACACCTTGGTCTATGGTGTGTGACTTCTGTAATTGATACTCATTTCTTGAGTGCAAGAAGTCGCTGAATGTTGTAGTCATCCAGCACTAAACGCACCCCTTTCTTTGGCTATTAAATTTAGACCTCCTACAGCCCAATCCTACGCCTGTTGGTTGAGATCTGCGAGCAATCCTATACATGTTTGTTGCTGCTGTGTGCCTTCAAGTCGTTTCCGGCTTAAGGAGACCCTAAGGTGAGCCTATCACGGGGTTCTCTTGGCAAGATGGTTCCGAGGGGCTTTGCCCTTGCCTTCCTCTGAGGCTGAGAGGGTGTGACTTGCCCAAGGTCACCCAGTAGGTTTCCATGGCTGAGCGGGGATTCGAGCCCTCGTCTCCAGAATCAGGGTCCAAAGCTCAAACAGAAGTAAGTCCAGCTGAGCTCGGTAGGACTTAGTTTCAGGCAAATTTGGACAGGATTACAGCCTCAAGTAGACGTTCCACTTTATAAAGATTATCCCTATCGCTCGATTAAACCATGTCAGTTATGGAATGAAGCGTGCATGTTTCCCTGATTGCTTATTATTCTTACTTATTAATATGACCTTTCGGCAATGATTGACGGCATAGAAAGAACAGATTATGGCTGGGGTCTTAAATAGAGGGCAGTAAACCTCACCGAGCTCGGAGAGATTTGCTTCCGAGTATACACAGATAGGTTTGCACGATCATCTCCATTCGTATTCGGCCCAGTGGAGGCCTAGGATAATTTCTTCTGACGCCTCTCTCAGCAGTATACGTGCTACAGATCTGATCCAGCGATGAACACGTCGAATTCCCATGGGTTCTCTCCAGTGGAAAAGGCTAGATTACGCCCATTATTGCTGT
Source organism: Gambelia wislizenii (assembly GCA_030847615.1). NCBI lineage: Eukaryota > Metazoa > Chordata > Lepidosauria > Squamata > Crotaphytidae > Gambelia > Gambelia wislizenii. The sequence continues at coordinate 107,051,899 of JAUMIR010000006.1, forward strand.
AATTTAAGGAAACCGGCATGCACGGAACAGCGTGGGTTACAGTGGTGGGAAATATTCTGCAATAGCGGTGGCAGGAGTCCACAGACTACTAGAAGTAACAGCAGGAATGTAGCTACTGAGGCAAAATAGGAACATTGGCTCCCGAAATAAGAATTCTGCCTCACCAAAAGAAATATTCCTTCAAAACTCTAACATTGCAGTACTGTAATTTCACACTTCAGTTGAGGATTTAGAAATACTGTAGAGTTTAGGCATCCCAAGAAAAGGGGCAGGCAAAGCAACCAAAAATTTTTTAAAAAAATTTATACCCCGCTCTTCAGCTACAAGGTTATCAGAACGGCTTACAAATTGTTTTAAGCAATAGCAATTTACACATCTACACTGCATTAAGCAGTTTCCAATGTGTGTTAGCTAATTAGCAAGGGAATTGCAAAGACAGTTCTCGCTGTGAGTGATTTTCCTCACTTGCTGCAATGTTAGAAATTTGACTGAAGGAAAATTTATTGAGGGCGCCAGAATTCTTAGGGGGGGTAGCAATCTTCTCATTTTGCTCCCCCCACCAGTAGCTATACTCCTGAGTAACAGCCTCGCTCCCCCCACCCCGCCTCTTCGACCACAAAGTAGAATGGCATCTCAGGAGGAGCTCTATCCCCTCGTCTCCCTCTTTCAAAAAAAGCTCCTGTTCTTTGTTGCCTTCGCAAATTGGGCCGCGGCTTGGTGGAAAGGGTCCCACAGAAGTGAATGAAGCATTCACACCGCCTGGGGCTTTCTGTTTCTGCTTTGTAGCCTTCCCAAGAGCTGCCTCTGAATCGAAGTTCGTGGGTCTTCTTGTCTTGCTGAGTCAAGGGTGAGCCAGGGAGTGGGAAAGCGTGGGGCGGGACGGGGCGGCGTGGGCTGGTGGTGGGGCGGGTGGGAGTGATCACCATCCCCCTCAAGGAATTTAAAGAAATGGTATAGCTCCATAAAGATGAAATGGAACGAGTGTGTTGAATTCATAAGCTTGCTGTACAACAGGCCCAAGTTTGTTTAACTCGCTCTCTATAACGCCTTGTAAAGGTGTAAGGACACCTTCCCAGCACAAGCAGCGTAATGTTCTCGACTCTGCCACTTAATTATTTCCAGATTTTCTCTCTCTCAATCTCTCTTACCCCCCTTCCTCCTCCAATGAGTTTCTCAAGGCAGAGGCTGCGTCTGTGTTTCCAACAACTCGTGCTCCCCCCCCCCAACCTCCAGCTCTCCCTAATTACAAACGGCAGACTGACGTGACGCTCACATCATGTCAAGACTTTCGTGTTGTTGGGTTTTTTTGAAGAGCTCCTTGTAAAGGGCAGGAGAAAGAAACCTTCGTTTTACCCCCCTCCGGGCCAACTCCAGCCTAGTGGCTTAATTAAAGCGGAACTGAAACAATCGGGACTCCAAGGAGAACTTCCCCAGTCCAGAGGCAGCCGACAGGGACCCGGCGAGCCTGGCAGGCAGAGAACGCCTCCCCCTAAAAGCGAGCGAGCGAGCGAGCTAGAGAAGTGCTTGGTCATTTAGACGTTCTGCTCCTTCTGGCTGGCACTGGACTATTTTGTTCTCTTTGGGGGCTTCAAGCCCAGTTTTCTTTGGGGATTGCTTGTCGGGTTTGGTTTGGTTTTCTTTTTATAATGCACAATTTGATCTACCACCCAGTCGAGGTTACAGTCCTGTACCCACCCTGGGAATATATTCTGCTGAACTCAATGGGGCGTGCTTGTGACTAAACATGCACCGTAAATTGTAAAAACACCTTCTAGCAAGATCACCGTGCTTTCAACGGTAGTGGGAAAAGGGTAAATCTAAGTGACGGAAAGAACTTTTAGATCCAGTTGTGAAGATTTTGCTGCTAGTATTACCATTAGTGGTCGTTTTTACTTATTTATCCCTCGGTCTAAGCAAAGTTAAGCTCTCTGGATTTCAGTAGGACAACTGAAGCCCCTACTTCACCCTCTCCTTTCAAATCAATGGGACTTAAATACGCTTAACCTAATTTCCAAGTAGATTCCCAAAGGACATGAGAGTCATATATGTCTAGTTCACTAGAAACAGTTTCTGCATTTATATCCGACCAGAAAGCAGTACGCTATGAAACAACCCGGACTCATAATCTATCGCCACTTGAACAGAAATGACCGCTTGAAGTGAAAACTCTACATCAGGAGATAGGGCAGTGTTTATTTTCAGGTTCCAATTTCCTGTGTAGTTTTATATTAATCGCTTCTTCTTACTTTCTGACGCACAACGCTTTTTCTTGGTAGCTTGAAATTAACGGAGGCAAACGACCTCATTTCCAAGAAAAAGGCAAGACGGTAACCTCGCGTTTACAACCGAACTGCCCTGGAGGAAGTGAATGTAATCCTCTGGACGGGAAACAAGCTGGTGAACTTGGGAGATGTCTCCAGACGTACCTAGACCTTGGCTGCCTTGCCGGTGCCCAGAATGCCCTGTTTTCCAGGCCTCTTACGAAAACAAATTCTATCTTGTACCTCACTCCCACTCCCAACCATGGATATACAGTACAGTACTTGAAATTGTGGCAATTTTGCTCCACGAACATTCATCCTAAAAGAAGTGTGTTAATCTTGAAGGGGCAGCAGGATTCCTTGTCTGGTTTTACTGCGACAAACTAACACGGCTGCCTTGGAGGGGGGCATGATTGTGTTTGTGAATGCATCCTCCACACCAGTTGCTTCTGTCAGTTCCATTTTGGGGTAGAGTCTTACACTCACTAAAATAATATACTAAACATTCTACGAGAGAAGTCTGACATATCTATGTCCGTCGCCTAAATCGCTATGTGGAAATATGGGTGTTATCCAGTCTTTACATGTGTATTCATAGATTCATAGAACTTAAGAGCTTATTCCGCCTTGGTCTTCAATACACACACACACACACACACACACGCATGTATACACACACACACATAGTGTGTGTGTGTATTTATATATATATATTGTGTGTGTATTATAGTGTGTGTGTATTGAAGACCAAGGAGGAATAAGCTCTATCTAAGATCTATGAATACACATGTAAAGAATAGATAACACCCATATTTCCATATATGTATGTATGTATACACACACACACATACATATGGAAGAGCAATCTACTACTAATTCCTTTTCTCTTCCTCCCCGCCAACCCCATACGTTTTTAAGTACAAAGCAAGATAAAGCTGATGCATAGTAAAATAATGAATTGATCTCCTTCGTGTGTTATTTATACCATTTTAAAATATTGTATGCCAATTCATTCAAGCAATGAATACACATTTTGTTCAGATCCTTTTCGTCATTGTGATTGTAACTTTTTAAAATAAACTTTGTAAATCGGCTGTGTCCCATCTTATAGCGTGAATGTGTGTAGTGAAAAAATTACAGTATTTCTGATTTCAAAGAACAAAATAGCACTTCGGCTGGAGAAGTTTTGCTTGCCATGTGCACTCATAAATGTACTCAGGCTGCATCTCGTTGTCTCCAAAAGGAGCTTATTCCCAGTGCCCCGTGTCGCTTTGCACCCGGAGGCTGCCATTCTCTCCCCTCCTATCTGGAAGCAAATCCCATCGAATTCAATAAGATTTACTTCCGCCTAAGCATAGGACTATAATATGCCAAAATCCAGCACAAAAATTAGTAGCCAGGTAGGAAAGCGCTGTAAGATTCTAATGTAACCGAATGTACACTAGACTGTGGAATATGCCAAGATATCTATTAATATACGTATAGATTGTGTGTATGTGTATGCAAAGTCTTTTAATATCTATCTAATAAAACCATTTCAAAATACATTCATCTGTATTGTATAACTGAAGGTAAGCGTTCCCTCATATTTAATTCGTCTGGGGAGGCATTGGACCATCAGGATTTATTTTCCGAATCTTCACCTACATGGCAATATAAACATTATCTCTCTCTTTTTTGCCATGCTAAGTTAATTGCTCGCCTGTGTGTGCCTGGCTTTCTTTATAAAGAAGGGTAGAGGTGTCTAAGGGGCCAGTAAACCATTTGGATATAACCAAGGTGTCACTTTGTACATTGGTGATATTTTTTAATTATAAATTCGCTTCCTCCTGGAGATTATTTTCCTTTTAAGGAAGCTAAGGTAAGGACAGGCAGGCTTCAAGAAGCCCAATAGGTGAGTTCATGTTTGCGGCTTTAAGGACACGGTATGTCTCCAACAGCAAGCTGAACCTTGGACCATATATTGTACTAAAGTAGAAATTGCAAAGTAAACTCATTTACCACCTGGGCGTCCTTGACTTCAGCTGATTAAAGTGTGATCCGGCGTGTGTGCTCAGCTTCCCCGTTTTATTTAAACACAATCCCAAGCCATAAAAAGTATTCCGGTTCTGTGAGGAGCAGGACACCCAAAGGGGGGAAAGGGGGGAAGGGAAAGAGAAGGGCTGAGGAGAAATCCATGCCGAATTTCTGGTAGGACGATATTCCTTCTGGGAAAAAGGAATAGGGGGGAAGACGTGATTATATACCTACGGTTTTTGTGTGTGAAAGCAATGGAGACGTGTTTTCATGACCCAGTGGAACAGTGGACTTCGCGAATCCGAGGCAGGCGACGGAAAGGTCACTATCCTATCACTATCATTAACAGGGAAGACATCTAGTGGGAACATCTTGCAACTGCAGCTCCGCCAGAGGGTAATGATCCTGGGACTGGGAGGCCTCCGACCTCCTTTTCTCCATCGCCAATTGATTGCTGGTGCATTTCCTTGGGTGCAAACACATCCCGCCATGCATGCCTTGAAGTCCCTGGAAGATCTGAAGGCGTTGCCCCATCCCAGGAGTGAAGACGAGCTTGTCTCCGAGACTCCCTATACACCCCTCCCCTTCTCACATTAGCAGTTCCAAATGCCCGTCTGTCGCGCTCACCATCCCACCCACCCATCCACCCACGAGGCCAACAAGTGCCAACACCCACCCGGTTCCCCAAGACGGTAGCTGTTGTGCCACCGACTTTCCCAGAGGGAGCTCTCAATTCAGGAATAAAATATTTCAGCATGAGTTGGTGTTGACCTCTCCCATCTCCTCCCTCCCCCCTTAACTGGGCTTGCAGCAAGGCGGAAAAAAGAGAAGTGGACAGGATCCAAAAGGCAAGTGTGGAATTCAGCCTTACTTGAATTTCAGGGCTCCTGCTATATAAGCCTCATTTAGCAGATGAACTGTAGCTTTAGGAATTTATCTAACATCTTACTATTATACTTACTCTGATTGTGGAAGGAATGGTAGTCGTCTTCTCCCCTGGGGACAAAATTCCAAATTGTTTATCCTGGTGCTAATAATGAAGTGAAGAAGAATTATATGACAGCTGTAGCTCTAACCTTTAGAACAGTCTGTGCTTCCCACCCACCCCCCATCCCCAGAAGAGAACCTTAGGCAGGTAGTCTATTCATAGATGAGAAGGAGGACATTTAAAACCAATCTGAGTAATAGATTAGGTTAGATGGGGCTAGAAATATGCATGCACTCAAAGGTCAGGTGAGGTGTGCTTCTTCCTTTTTTGTCCCGCAAGGACCTGGTCTTCTTGGAAAGGGAGAGCTTAACCCAGTCAGGGAAGTGGCCTCATTTGGGTGAGAATTACTTAAGAAGCAACAGAAGACTGTCAAATTAGTCTGGCAGCCACACTTAATTGACCCAGGGAAACTTCACCAACTTGTTAGACTCCAGATGTGTGACAGGCTACAATATCCAACTCCAGCACAAAACAGACTGTCCTAATGGTAGCTGTAGTCTAACACCTCTAGAGGGTGCCAGGTTGGTGGAAGTCTAGCTTAATAGTTTACACTAACAGATTTTAAAATTTTCAGTCAAATAAGAAGCTTCCTTCTTTTACCACTCAATAGACTTTAAGAATATGCAATTCAATTTTTATGTAAGTACTTATAAAAATTGCAGAAGACAAAAGCACAATCTTCAAAGAGGCATTTCTTTTTTTCTTTTTTTTCATATAGGAGGGAATGCCTCTTCCATGGTGCATACACGTGTACATCATCTAAAAATACAGGGACAATGCAATTTGCTTCAGAATGATTTATTTTGTCCACATATACTTTTGTATAAATAGGTAGATTCAGTGATTGTTGTGTGCCTGTTTCCTACTTATGATGACCCTAAGGCAAACCTATCACAGGGTTTACTTGGCAAGAGTTGTTCAGAGAGGGGGGTTGCCTTTGCCTTCCTCAGAGGCTGAGGAAGTATGACTTGCTCAAGGTCACTCAGTGGGTATCCATGGCTGACCAGGGGATTCAAACCCTGGTCTCCAGAGTCGTCATCCAATGCTCAAACCACTACACCACACTGGCTCCATTCACTGATTATTAAGCTAATGTTTCTTTATTGGATGGTAAACAATGGGAAACAAATTGGACCTTTACATATTTTTTAATACTGGTGCCTATGCTGAATTAGAAAGAGCTGTGAGTTAGAAAGGTCTTGCGATAAAGGTCATGTGACCATTATTGAGATAATGTATGCCAAGAGTTTTGAAAGGTCCAAATTCTAGTAGAGGGCGCAATGGTGTTGGTGACAGATTTGGATAAGTTTTTAGGAAAAAATATGTCCATAATCATCACAAATTATATTTTACATGCACAATCATCAGTCTAAGAGCATTTTTGGTACACATATTCTAAACTTATTTTAAAAACTGACATATCTTCTTGAAACTCTGAGGAAGGTCCTGCTTTGCAATGTTGCACTAGTGTAACTGCAGGGAAATTAAGACATTATTCTTACATGAAAGCACATCAAACTTTCTTGGAAAATAACTATCCCAGACAACTTTTAATTATATCAAACTTCCACAACAGTACAAGATATGTCAGCATTATCATACTTCGTATTATCATACTTTATCATACTTTATAAATTACATACTTTCGTAATACTAGGTTTATTTTCATACCATGTATCATTCTCCCCCTCTACACAAATAATCTCAGTGTTGTTGTTGTACTTGTTGTTGTTGTGTGACTTATGGCAACCCTAAGGTGAACCTATCATGGGGCTTTCTTAGCAAGATTTGTTCAGAGGGGGTTTGCCATTGCCTTCCTCTAAGTCTAAGAGGGTGTGCTTTGCCCTGGTCTCTCAGTATCCTAATCCAACATTCAAACCACTACACGATGGACTCTCCTGTTGTTATTTTCCCTTAATTCACATGCCAACTGGGGACATTGCTTCTTATTTCAAGAGATATCACCGGTAATATTTTTTCCCTAAGGGACAGCAACTGTTGAATATCTTCCTTTATTTTTCTCATGCCTTATCACTTTTTAAAAATACATATTTTTATCCATTGGTATAACTCGTCAAATGCTATGAATACAGGCATGATGTTTCATTTCCATTCCATTCCTGTGCCAGAGTACTATTTTGGACAGGAACTTCAGGTTGCAATCCTAAACACATTTACTAGGGGTTAAGCTCCACTGAGTTTAATAGAATTTGCTTATCAGTCAACTTGTACAGGATTGTATTATCACAATACATCTGTTCATCTATAGTAATTCTCTCTAAGAATTAAAATGTGTCCTCCTTCAATAGAGTTTCTTCCGTTCATTCAACAAGTGATTACTTTTCTGGGTTGTAATACAAATGGAGGATGGCAGAACTGGAGAGGAGTTCTACAGAATCTACAGAATAGATATGAAACCTTTGGCCATTCCCATTATTTGGAGTACAGCTTGCACAAACCCCTTACCCTTGGCTGTGCTGCTTGAGGCTGATGTGAATTGTAGGCCAAGACATTTGGAGGACATCTGAAGTGTTAAGGTTTTTTAGCACTTCCTCATTCATCAAAGGACACAATTTTTCTCTTCTTAAATTTAGCCTCCACCCACCCACTATATAAAACATCTTTCTCTTCCTGTGGGATCTCTCAGAATATTTGGTTTGTGTGTTGGGATATTGCAACCTTTGCATCCATTAAGGCTGCGTGGCACTGAAAGAGTTAAAAGTGCATGTAAGGAATGTTCATGACTTTTTTTCCTGTTTGCTTGTTTATAACCCCTCTTCCTTCTGCAGTAGTCAAAACCTTTGATCCCTTTGTTTGAGTACTAACCTACTCTCCTTTTCCCTGGGAGAAGCCCTCCTGGGCAGACATATTTTCTCTTACTGTGGAACACTCACATTTTTTCTAGAGGATCTGTAGCGGATTAGTGCTGCTGGGAATCAGAATCTTCTTTCACTGCAAACACATCTGAATAGAAATCTTTGTTTGGATTAGAATTAAATTGAGGTCTTTCATCAACATAAACAGCACTTGTTATTTTCATTGTGCGTTCATCAGGGTTTAGGATTTTGTAAGCATCTTTGGCATAACCAATAAAAATTCCCTCTTCACTTCTACAGTCCAGTTTCTCTCTTTTCTGTTTGGGAATGTATGTATAAGCTTTTGATCCAAAAACCCTGAGATGGTTCAGTCTGGGTTTCACACCATGCCACAATTCAAATGGAGTAACATCTCTGGATCTGGTTGGAAGTCTGTTGTGTAAGTATGTGGCTGTGAGAATTGCCTCAGACCAATAAGCTTTAGACATGTTAGCCTCTAAAAGCATTGCAACTGCCATTTGCTTTAAGGTGTGGTTCATTCTCTCCGATAAACCATTTTGTTGAGGACTATAAATCCCAGTAGTCTGGTGTCTGATGCCATGTTCCTTTAAGAACTTATCAAATTGAGTATTGACAAATTTAGAGTCATTATCCATCCTCAAATTTTGAATTTTATAATTGAATTTATTATTGACATAATTAAAGTACTCTTTGAACTTTTCAAAAGCTTGACTTTTCTCCCTTAGGAGGTAGCAATGGCAATATTTGCTGTAATCATCTGTGATTGTTATGAAATAGAGGTTTCCACCCACTGATTTCTGACTAAATGGTCCACAGAAATCAGAGTGTATCAACTCAAGAGGTTTAGTAGATTGTCTTTCTGTGAGAGGCTTATGTGAAGGTGCAGTAGCCTTAACTTTAATGCATTCCACACACCTTTCATTCACACAACAGTTCTTGAAATGAAAGTCTCTTGCTAGCTCTTGATTAGCCAATTTCTTTATGCATTCAACATTTCGATGAGCAAATCTTTTATGCCATAAATTTATGCAGTCTTTGTGTTTACACTGAGTGGTAACATTGGCATTTGAATCACTGATCTCCATGTGATAAAGGCCATCATCCTTTAGGGTGCCTTTAAAAATCAACTGTTTGCCATGAAGACCATAACATGCATTCTTTTTGAAAACTACTCTGTTGCCTCTAGATGTGCTCATTTTTACTGAGTAGAGGGAGCTCTTGAGCTCGGGGGTAAAAAGAGCATCTGAAATCCTTAATATCTCTGTCCCAGATTCTAATTTCATAGGAAGACACACAGTCCCAATTCCTTGCACTATAACAGAATCTCCATTTGCAAGAAACACAGGGAATTTTACTTCTTCATTAAAATCTTGGAAATACTCCCTTTTATGAATGAATGTGTTGCTAGCTCCACTGTCTATGATGAAGGAATTTTTATATTCATTTCCAGAAGCTTGCATTACTTTTTCATAGGCCAATCCAATGTTAAATTTCTGTTTAGTATTAGCTTCTCTATCTCTGTTGTGGCCTTTTGCATTCTCTTGCCTCTGGCCAGTCATCCCTTGCTGTGAGAATGACTTTCCTTTTCCCTTTGAAGCTTTAAATTGCACTCCATTTGGCTCAGAAGAAAAGGAGGGGGGATTGGAGTGAGTAGCATTTCATTTAAAATGCTGCTTTTCAGCTAAATTGACTTGCTGGTTAAAGTTAGAATTTCTAGATTCAAACTTGTCATTTTGTATCAAATTTTGCCTATGTTGAAATTCTCGTATTTGAATATAGGCTTCTGGTAGAGTTAAATCATTTTTCAATTGCAAAGTGTTTATGATGGGATTGTAAAACTTTGGTAAGCTTGCCAAAAAAATCCCAACTTGCATAGACTATGGAATCTCTTCTCCAGGAGATTGTAATTCTGCTAATGTAGCTCTAAAATTATTAATGTGTTCATCTAGACATTTTGGATTTGCCAGCTTCATATTTACAAGTTTCATCATCAATGCCACTTTATTTCCCATAGATGGAACATCACATAGATTTTTCAAAGTGTCCCAAGCAGCTTTTGCTGTTCTCTCATCTTTGATTTCAGAAACTAGTCCATCGTCAACAGCCAAAATTATAAAAGCCAAAACCTTCTGATCATCCCTATTAAAATCATTCCTCTCTCTTCCCTGAGGAGGTCTATGTTTGTGTAAAACATCAATAAGTCCCATATCCTTTAAATATGTTTCAAAAGAGAAAGACCATTTTCTATAATTTGCCCCATTCAGTTTTTTCAGGCTTAAAATAGAGCTGAGGCCAGTAGCATGCGCTGCTTCAGCCATAATTGCTTTATTGCCTTTGTCTCCAGCCGAGCCGAGAGAGAGAGAGAGACAAAGAGCAGCTGAGGTGATCAGATAAAAAGAATTATAGGAATTATACTTTACTTCATTGCTTGCATATCCTAAGATGACTGTACCTGTGTATTTCCATGCACAAGATATTCTGTAAGTAAACTACTCTTTTTATACTTCTAAAGAAGACTGAAGCTTATTTTATTGTCTTAAGCTAGACTGTGTGTGGGAGGAGAAATAGTTTCTGGTGGCTGGCTAACCTGCATCTCATTATAACCACTTCTGCTGAAGCACTATTTTGCTCTGCTAACTGAGATAACCAAATCTCAAATTATATTATATTCCCAACTTTGTGAATTGAGTTGAATCAGTGACTATCATATTTTCAAATATTAATCCAGAAGAAATAAATACATCTATACAGGTGAACAATTTTCACAATGGCAGGTGAAAAACACATGTCTATTGCTCATTGCATTTGATGTCAGAGAACAATTTTTAGATGTTCCATCTGCCTTTTACTTGTATATTTGGTTATACTGTACTTTCTCACAAGGCTAAAGACATTTTTTTCCATTCAGAATCTCTTTCAAAGGAGATCCTGGTAACATTCTCTGTGTGTACACATTTATTGTCATGTACCTATAATTGCTGAAATGTGAAGTCTGGGTTTTGAGAATTTAAGAAAGTTTGCTTCCATCCAATGGAAATATTATCAGTGGTTTAAGCTCAAGGGATGTGCATCATTAGACTGAAATCCTGTACCCATTTATCTGGCAGTAAGTGCCATTGAACATAATGAGACTTACCTCTGAGTTTATGTGTATCTGATTGTACAATAAAAAAGAAGTCTGGTTCAAAGATGAATAATAAATCATGATAGAAGCTCTAATGTGGAGATGTCAAGCACAGCAAATAGAAATACATTCCACTGAAATCAATGGGTTTTGCTGCAACTGAGAGTGAGTACCAAGTGTTCCACTACACTGCAAAGTATTATAAATATGAAAGAACCATATGAAATTTTAACAACCACAGAAGCCACAGATATCTGACCATCATATCAATGATGTATATTTGTTTCCATAAGTTGGGAGGGAATTGGCCCTGTGTTCTGGGGCTCAGTTCCTTTCCTTATGGATTATTTATTTATATTTTATTTATTATGTATACCTTGCCCTATGTGAAAAGATCTCAAGGTAGCTTACAAATAACATTAAAACAAGTTAAACAGTTTAAAACAATAAGAATAATGTTGTTGGATTAGAAGTAGATTCTCCGGGGATCAGCCCCACTTCTGGGAAAGATGAAGACTGGTTCAATTAAGAAAGGCTCCTTTAGCAGAGTTCACAAGTGGGATCATTGAATCTCTTAGGTCCCTTTGAGACTAGTTTTAGCAAAGTAAGGCAAACAGACAGTATGCAAACGTCATACCTAAAAGCTTTACTAATTACATTTAAAGATACATTCAAACATATACAGTGGGTCCTTGGTGTCTGCTGGGATTTGGTTCCAGCCATTTCCCCCCACCCCGTGGATAGCAAAATCTGTCAAACTATCCCTTTATATACCTCTCTCTCTCTCTGGCTTTTCTTCACAAACGAAGATTCAGGAAGGACTCATCCTGCGCTTCCTGCAAGCGTGCTGATGACTAAAAAGGCCAATCTGAGATAAACAAGTCCGGTTGCAGGAAGCACAGCAGAAGGTCTCCTTGGGTGATGTTTCCGGGTTGTGATTCTTTCTGCGTTGTTGTTTCTCTTCAAGACTTGTTCGTCGTGAGTTCTCAAGTAAGGCTGCAGCATTGTGGATAGTGCATCTCCATGCCTCCCGATGTGAGGCCAGGGTGGACCATTGTTGGTGATCAATTTGCCCAAGCCTGAGATGTTGTTTCAGGGAGTCTTTGTATCGCTTTTTTGGAGCGCCCCTCTTACGCTGACCCGTGGCAAGTTCACCGTAGAGTAGTATTTTTGGGAGGCGATGGTCCTCCATCCTCGAAACGTGCCCTGCCCAGCGCAGCTTTGTTCTCAATATCATGGCCTCAATACTGGTGATCCCTGCTTGCTCAAGGACAGCAACATTCGTCACATAGTCAGTCCAGTGTATATTTAGGATTGTGCGTAGACAGCGCTGATGAAAGCGCTCGAGGAGTCGTAGGTGGTGGCGATAGGTGACCCATGTTTCAGACCCATAAAGGAGGATAGACAGTATGATGGCTCTATACACACTGATTTTTGTGCTTTGCCTCAGGTGTTTATTACTCCAGACTCTTTTGTGAAGTCTTCCAAATGTGCTATATGCCTTTGCTAATCTGTGATCGATCTCTTTGTCAATCTTGGCATCTGAGAAGATGATGCTTCCCAGGTAGGTGGTGTAGTAAAATGGCATCCCTTATATAAAATGGTAAAATCAAGGTTTGCTTTTTGAATTTTTTAAAAATGTTTTAAGCTGTGGATGGTGGAATCTGTGGATGCAGAATCCGTGGAAATGGAGAGCCAACTGTACATGCAGTGTCTATGCCCTGGCTAACTGTAAGAAATTTTCAAGAAGAGCAGCTCACCAGAGCCCAGAGCCAGCACTCACTATCTTGAAGGAGGAGACAAAGAGAGGGAGGAGTCTTTTACCTGCTTGTAAACATACCTCTGGTCACATGGTATGGTTGCTTAGATACATCCCCACAATGGGTGGCTGAGCAAATGGGGAAAGTTATAGAATTATAGAGTTGGAAGAGACCACAAGGACCATCTAGTCCATCCCCCTGCCCTGCAAGAATACATGATCAAAGCACCCCCTATGGCAACCCCATAGCTATAGGACAGAGACATTCCGGAAACCCTTACTGTCTAAGCCCCATTGCTCTAATAGCAAATGGGTGAAGGGGGTTAAAGAGGATTCTTGCTTAGGAAGCATTTTCCAACAAATTTAATAAACTAAGAATATACTAAACATCAAAAGAGCTAAAAATAAATATAAAGATTTAAATGTTTTTAAAACTATGTGCAACCGTATTTGGGATGAATTAATGAGGCCCAAAGGCCTTGATTGAAGAACAACCAAGTTTTCATCTGGCACCTCGCACAATTGGGCTGTCACATCTGAGAAGGCCCTATCCCATGTCTCAGCACAGTGTATTGACCTCAGTGGTGGGTCATGGAGGAGGTCCTCTTCAACATATCTCAGTCCTTGGGCAAGCACATATGGGGAGAAGTGTTTTCTCAAATATTGAGGTCCCAAGCAGTTTAGGGCTTTAAATGTTATCACTAGCACCTTGAATTCAGACCGGAAACATATTAGCAGCTACTGCAATTCTTTTAAGATGGGCATGATATGCTGTCTACATGGTACTGTCAATCAGCTGTCCAGCTGCTGCATTTTACACTACCTACAGTTTCCAAATCTTCAAGGGCAGCCCCACACAAAGCACATTACAATAGTCTAATCAGAAGAGTTTCAGTGCATGGAATACTTGTTGGGATATTTTGCAACCTTTGCATGCATGGGCTTGCATGGAAGTTAAAGAGTTAAAAGTGCATGAATGGAATGTTGATGACTAAACTTCCTGTTTGTCTGTTTTATGACCCCTATGTTCTTCCCCTGGCAGGTAGGTAACCCTTTGATCTCTTTCTTTGAGTACTAGCTCAGACTGGAGGTCTTCCTCCATTCCCTGGAAGAAGCCCCACGAGGGCAGATATATTTCTTTAGTTTCTTTACTATGAAGCACCCATGTTTTCTAGAGGGTCCATAGCAGATTAGTATGTAGAATTCTTGTTTTTACTTCCCTTCTTGCATATCTCAAGATGATGTACCTGTGTATTCCCATTCACAAGATATTCTTTAAGTAAACTACTTTTTATATATTGAGAACACAGCTACACTGGGCAGGGCACATTTCTAGGATGGAGGATGATCGCCTCCCAAAAATAGTACTCTATAGTGAACTTGCTACGGGTCAGCATAAGAAGGGTGCTCCAAAAAAGCGATACAAGGACTCCCTGAAACAACATCTCAGGCTTGGGCAAATTGATCACCAACAATGGTCCACCCTGACCTCACATCGGGAGGCATGGAGACGCACTATTCATAATGCTGCAGCCTTATTTGAGAACTCACACCGAACAAATCTTGAAGAGAAACGACAACGCAGAAAGAATCACAACCCAGAAACATCACCCAAGGAGACCTTCTGCTGTGCTTTCTGCAACCAGACTTGTTTATCTCATATTGGCCTTTTTAGTCATCAGCGCCCTTGCAGAAAGTGAGGGATGAGTCCTTCCTGAATCTTCGTTTGTGAAGAAAAGCCAGAGAGAGAGAAAGAAGACTAAGCTTGTTTTATTTCATTAGCTAGACTATGTGGGGAGGAGCAATTTGGTGGCTGGCTTGGCTGACTCTCAATATAAACCCCTTCTGCTAATGTGTGATTTTGCTCTGCTTACTGAGATAACCAATCTGAAATATTTTAAATACCCAACAATACTGTGGCTAAATTATCCGTGTCCAGGAAAGTCCATAGCTCATGCACCAGTCAAAGATGGTACCAACCTCTCCAAGCTACAAAGTCCACTTGGGCCTCCAGTGACAGGGATGTATCTAAGAGTACTCTCAAGCTACACATCTTCTCCTTCAGGGGGAGTGCAATCCCATCCAGGACAGGTGGTTTACCCAATTCCCAGACCCCAAGAACCACCAGTCCACAGAGCCTCCAGATTATTTGGATTCAGTTTCAGTTTAGTGATCCTCATCTAGCTCATTACAACAGCCAGACCCTTCTTCAGCATTTGTACAGCACCATTAATTCCATGCCAAGGAGAAATAGGGGCAAGTGTCACCAGCATATTGATGGAACCTCACTCCAAACCCTGTTATGACCTCATTCAGCAGCTTCATAGAGATATTGAATAGCACGGGGGTGGTGGGAAGGATAAAATGGAACCCTGTGGCACCCCTCAGCTTAATAGCCATGGGGCTGAACAGGAATTCCACAATGCTACTCCCTGGAAGAGAATTCTTCTCTTCCCTCATCCCCATTTCATGTATTCATTTCACCCACCAAATGATATATGTGTACCCAATTCTTGATTTTTCTCACCTGAAAATACAACTGTTATTCCTCCCAGAGTTTGTGCATCTTTACACAGAAGACTCAAACCAGCCCAAAGGCTAACTTGAGGAATAATATTTTTTAAAAAAACTGGCAGGACACCAGGACACCTGTCCTCCCTCTTTAGGAGTTTAAGGGGGGGCGGGACATAGACCTTTGCTTCTTTCCCATCCTGTTTGAATTTCATTAATTCACAAAGATATGCTTTCAGTCAACTTCACTCAAAGCAATACTGCCATACCCTTAGGGATGTTAAGATACTTTACTCATCACCTCTTTCTTTTCTTTCTTCTTTCCTTGATGACTTCCCAGTTACCTTTCTTTTCTCCCCTGCCCCATTTTCTTCCTTTATTAAGTGACCAGTATCCTTATGCCACAATGGCCTATATAACTATATAACTTAGATCTCCTCTGCAGTGGTTACACTAGGGATGTGTGGAGAAGGGGTGACACCAGCCTTAGTGATGCCTCAACTCCTCTGCTCTTGGAAGCTAACAAGGTCAGCTCTGTTTAGGACTTAGATGGGAGGCCACCAATGAACACTAGAGCTGTAGGTTATATATTTCAGAGGAAGGAACTGGCAAAGTTACCTAAGACAGTTCTACAAAATTCATGCAGTTGAACTTGAAGGCACACACACATCCTTATACCTTAGGTCCAAGCCTCTCTCATGCTCTGACTGCATTATCTAAGAAACCACATAGGTTCTGTCAGGGGTTAGCAGTCATGCCCTTCATGATAGCTATTATATGAACAGCATTAAATTAATTGGTTGCTGAACTACAAGTAGCCATACCAAATCAACAGTGGGTGACTTTGCCTAATTCTGTCCCACCATCCTTCCCAGTATTTGATACTGAGCCATTGTTTTCAATGTTATCAACTTATACCAACACTGAACTATAGGAGATGACCTTGCATAGCCCCTGTGGTCTCCAGTGAAAAATACAACTTTTGAAAAACATATGAATGCAAGTAATTACTAACAGGCACCAAGGAGGTTACCCCACAGTAAGAAATAAAAGGGAGATATGTAACCACCAGTGCAACCACAGGGAAACCTGCAGGACAAAAGGCTTTTAAGTGGAATACATAGAGAGTGTATTTTTTAAACGCATCTGCATGCGCACACACCAAAACAACACAAAACAAAAATGATCATGCATCTGAAAGATGAAATTACTGGCAGCATTTTAACTTTAGGCTACCAGTGTGGGGTTTAAAAAAAATATTAATTAACTATGTGTGGTTATTTTTTAAAAAAAAAAATCTGTTGGGAGAGAACTGTGTGAGATGTTGGCATGAAGTCAATTCCTTTAGACTATTACATTGAACAAAGCTGTTAGCAAGGTAGTGAACAAGAACCCTGTTGTTTAAATGCTCTTCCTCCTACTATCTAAATAATAGGTGCCTGCAACTTTCATCTTTGATCCAGCCTCACTATAACTGGTGGACTTGCTCAAATCCAGAAGTCCTTCATTAAGACTATATAAGCCTCAAACTCCAAAAGGAATGGGACATATTCGCCAAGCAGTGGGAATTATTCAACACAGCACTCATCGCCATGTTGTCGTTAATAGGAGGGAAGGACGTATTATAAACTTAAATCATTAAGCTGAGTACAGCCAATAATGGAATAACCTCTCAGCTCCAGCGGCAGTCTGCAGATCAGCATTATTGCTACAAACCAAACTCCTCAGTAGCTCAAACCAAGGTGACTTCAGCTTTGGAGACTTAGGTTTAACCAGAAATTGGCCATTTTGCTTATGGTTATTACAGCACCACTGCCTTTGTTGTTCTAGAAAATGGTAGCAGAATTTTCTGCCCTTGTACGGCTGGTTGCATCACAAAGTTTCATGAAACCTTTCTGTTCCAAAGGGTTTAGTTTTCCCCTACCCTTTCCTCACACATCCACAAAATGAGAAATGTGCTTTGGTGGCAGTATATTGCCTTATTTCAGAACAACTTCATAAATTGACTAATTGTTTTAAAATAACTTTTAGATTAATGTTTTTGTATGGTTTTTAGTTTGTATTGTTTTTACATATGGTGTAAGCTGCTTTGAGTCCCATTATTGAGAGAAAGGTGGGGGATATAAATGAATAAAATAGCAACAGCAACAATGACAACCATGGTATCTGTAGTTCACAACTGCCATCGTATTTGTTTACTTATGTGTACATTTATAATCCAGCTTTCTATGAAAACAAATCAAACTCAAAGTGTCTTACAATAGAGAGAAATATATTTATTTTATTTTAATCCTGCCTTTCTCCCAATATGGGGCCCAAGGCAGCTCATAATATTTGGTCAAAAATAGTTAAAACAATGGACAACATAAACATTAAAAATAAACTACAGCATCATATTAGGAACATTCATTTAAAACCGTTACTAGGCAGCTAACATGTAAGAATCATGATAAAAATACAGCACACACCCCATTAAAAGATTTTCTGCAATAGCCTGTTCAAAAAGGCTTGGATAAACTGGGGCTGCTGACACAGTACAGAAATAATGTAAGTTTGATACTGCTTTAACGATCATGGATCCATTCTATGGAATCCTGGGATTTGTAGTTTGTTGTAGCACCAGAGCTCTCTGACAGAGAAGGCTAAATATTTCACAAAACTACACATCCCAGAATTCCATAGTGTTGAGCCATGGCAATTAAAGTGGTGTCAAACTGCATTATTTCTGCATTGTGTCAGCAGCCAAGGTTTTTGCTGCCTGTTGAAAGGTAACAGAGAGGGTCCACCTAGCTGCCTTTGGGAGGCAACTCCACAGTCTAATAGCAGCTACTGGGAAGGCTCTCTCTCTCTCCTGTGCCCTCAACATACTTGTCTCGGTGGTAGGACCAAGAGAAAGTTCACTCCCCAAGAATCTTAAAAATGGGGAAGGATTATACAGTGGACCCTTGGTATCCACTGGGGTTTGGTTCCAGGACCCCTGTGGATACCAAAATCTGTGGATACTTGTAGTATGTGAGGAAATTATTATTGTAATGCAATACAATCTTGTTTATCCCATGTTAATTTCAGTTTAGGAATTCCCCTGCATGCATGAGTTCTTTCACTTCCTCTTCTTCTTACCCTAGGCAATTTCAGCCAACTGAAGCAATGGGTCATTCATCACATGACCCAATTTAAATATTATATTACACTTTGTTTAAGTTTCCTTTTAAGTTTGTCTCCATGTGGTTGTAACCATCTTACCTTCTTTCAAAAAAAGGAGTCTTGTTTTTATCCTTCACCATGTAGCACTCCTCACTTAAGGCTGGGTGAGTTTTTTTCCTACCCTAAATCCCCTTAGTTAGTTAGGGGCCTTTAAGTTTGTTTTAATATGTAGATTAAGATTGATATACCTTCAGTAAACTTTTGATATGCATTTTTAAACTGACATCTTTGTTGTTTAATGAGTCTAATTGACTGAGTGATCAGACCACACATTTAAATGTTAATTGAGCTATGTCTGTATTCCATTGCCTTACTCTGCTTACTTTGAAAGAAAAGTGTTTTTACTTTTAAAGAAGATATTTTTATTTTTAAAAGGGCTAGATCCCTGAAATTTTTAATACATTTTTAATTTTTAGACTCATACTCCCCTACAATACTCAAGTTTCATTACATACACTGGCATAGTAAAATGGTGTCCCTTATATAAAATGGCAAAATCAAGGTTTGCTTCTTGGAATTTATTTTTTGGGAATTTCTTCAAGCCATGGATGGTGGAATTCATGGGTGTCAGATCTGTGGATACAGAGGGACAACTGTATCCAGATACGGGTCTTCAAGATAGCCTGGACCCTATCACTCATAACCAGCACTTGGTGTCCAGAAACCAACCGAAAATTGTCAGTGAAACTGTTTCATCAGGGAAGTTATATGACTTTCCATCTTTACCAGGTTTCTAATAACTGAGAAGAGTGTTTGCCAAAGCCATTCTTGATCACTCCCCACATCCAGAGCTCTGACTTCCCAGCATCCTCTGGCCACCAAGAGAGTTGCATTACTAAAAAGAAGATTTATTGGCAGTTCAATATCCACAATGTTGTTTACAAGAGTACAGTGATAAGGAAGAGTCTTCATAAAGCAGAACTGCAACCATTTCTTTCTGTTGGAAGGGATGTCTATTTTTCATTTTGAAAATAAGTTTTTTCTCACTTCCTCTCTCTCTCATAGAATCATAGCATTTGAAATGGCCTCATTTCACCAAGTCCATGTTGGAAGTGAAGAAGCATCAACACTAGTTTACAACTGTGTGTCTGTTTTTGACCTGTATTTACTTCCTGCTAGCATGCATAGTTCACTTCCCCTCTTTTTTGCCAGAAGTGGCTTGAGTGTTTTACAACCCTTTGTCACAGAAGCTAGAAGCAAGCAACATGAGACAGACCAGCCTCAAGATCTCTTACACGCAAGCATGAAAGTCAGCTTTAGGGACTCTTGTACTCAAGTTAGGTAACTGTCTTGTATCTATCTACTTTTCTTGTCCAAGATGTATTCTCTGCCATAATAAATGTAAGTTCTGCTTTATAACTTTACTGAACTTCCTGGATGTTTTATGTCCTGTTTTGTACCAGAAGCTCATGAAGCACTGGGGGTCTGCTGCAATCTGCTTAATATACATACCTAAACCAGTCCAACAGGTTATGGATGCCCAGCTCCCCGCCCCCCCCCCATAATGGCTCAAGCTAGCATAAATAGGTGTGCTTTGATTCCCAAATTGAAAAGGGATAATTTCCATTCATGGCTCTTCAGAGTTGAGATGCAAATGGCAAAGGAAGGGAACTTGGATGCCCTCAAGATGCCGAGACCAGCAGAGGGAGAAGTAAACATCACTCACTGGGACTACAAGAACAACAAGGCAAGAAGTTTATTAATTCAGTGTTTAGAAGATGTTCATCTCATTCATATACAGAATGAGAGATCTGCTAAGAATATGATTCAATCCTTAAAAGATCTATGTGGGCAGACTCATCCACAGGATCAAATTGAATTATACAGATCACTATTTTCCTTACAACTAAAGGCTGATGATAATCCTCTGAAACATATGGAAATGATCCTGTCCTTAATGGATAAATTGGCTATAGCAGTGGTGAACTTAATAATCAACAAAAGATTGGAGTTTTGGTGGAATCTCTACCAAAGGAAGTTTCTCCTTTCTCCCTTTATTTCTGGGATTAATGTGATCACAGACCCATTGTTTAAGGAAGTTTTAGCTAAGTTCAGGAGAGAGGCTCAGCAGATGTCTCTCTGTGGGGCCAAGTCTGGCAGCCAGAGAGGAATTGAGGCTTGTGTCTCAAATTAAACTGCCATAGAGCAACACAAGAGAGGGGCATTGGCATGTCAAGTCCCCAGAGCTCAGCGGCCAATGAGAGAAGGATCCAGATGGTATGAATGTGGCCAGTGGGGACATCTCTGGAAGGACTGTGTAACCAATAGGAAACTTGAAAAAACAGCCAATGGTAGCCTCTCACTTTAGACAAAGGCACTCTACAAAGTACCCAGGAGGGGAAGACAGAAGAGATTATTCAAGGCACACTGGTTCAGGTGGTCCTCACAATTATAAGAGTTTTACAGCAACCCAAAGTCAGTCTAATGATGGAATTATTTTCATAGACTCGGGGGCAAGCAGCCATATGATGTCATGATTAGACTTCTTCAGTGATGTGAATCCCTGTGAAGTTGGAAATATTAAAGTTGCTGATGATCAGAGCTTGCCCATGATGGGACAGGAAGATTGTGTCTTGCACTGTAACACAGAATATGGCAATAATCCTGTCAAACCAACAGACCTGGACGGAAATGTTCTGAGTGTTTCTGTTCTAACAGACAAGGCCTTTGAAGTGCATTTCAGTGGAGATGTATACACAGTGAGCTAAGATGGGAAATTGCATGCCAGAGCATTTAAGAAAGATGATGTCTTTCAACTGGACTGTACCAGAGAGCAAGTAAATATGATAAGATGTTGCACAAGCGTAGATTGTGTGCAGTTATGGCATCGACGGCTTGGCCATCATCATATGAATGGTATATTAGATCTAAAGAGAAATGATTTGACCAAAGGCATAAAGATAAAGATGTGCAGCAATGACAACACAAAGTGTATGAACTGCATAAAGGGGAAAGGCACTAGGCCTTCCATTCCCAAGAAGAGTGAAAACAAATCGAGGCAACCACTGGAATTAATCCACAGTGACTTATGTTGTCCAATTCAGACTTTGTCTAAAGCTGGGAATTGTTACTTACTAACCTTTGTAGATGATTATTCCAGATACTGTGTGTTATTTGCTCAAAGAGAAAAGCCAGACCTTGCAGCAGCTACTGAGGGAATACATTGCAATGGTGAAGAACAAATTTGGCAGAAGACCTCAAGCTCTTTGGACTGATAACGGTGGTGAGTACATTTCACACCACATTCAAACATACATGAAAGAGCAGGGCATTGTACACAGGCACACAACTCCCTTTACTCCTGAGGAGAATGGGACTGCAGAGAGGAAGAACAGATCATTAATGGAAATGGTGAGATGCATGTTGCTAGACTCTATGCTGCCCAACCAGTACTGGGGAGAGGCTGTGATAACAGCTACATACTTGGAGAATAGACTACCAACCAAAGCAACCAACAAAACCCCATTTGAACTTTGGCATAACAGAAAACCAAGCGTGTATCATATCACAGTATTTGGATCCAGAGCCTATGCTCACGTGCCAAAGGAGAAGAGGTCCAAACTAGATGACAGAGAGGAAGAAGCTGTGACGGTGGGCTATGAAGCCAGATGTAGAGGCTACAGAATTCTTGATTCAAAAACAGGAAGAATCACAGTGAGAGTGTTGTATACTTTGATGAGACTGAGAGAACAGATGTGAACCATGCAGACATAGACTGCACAACAAAAAATCTCACAATACAAAACAGCTGATAGCCTATTGGCCTGAATGCAGAGATAAAGCCTGCCTGCCTCAAACACCCATCGTAACTGAAGAAGAGGAAATGAATACACAAACAGAAGGAGATGCAGAGCAAACAGAAGTAAGTTCAGAGCTGGAAGTCACCACAGAAGCCGATGGGGCTCTGGAACCAGAACTTAGACGCTCATCCTGATCAAACAGAGGAGTGCCACCCCAAAGCCTGTCCTACCTTGCAAGGACAGTAGTGCCATATGAATCTTCCACTTGGGAAGAAATCACAAGACTTCCCGCAGCAAAAGCAAGCAAATGGAAAGAAGCATCACAGGAGAAAATAGCCACCCTGCACAAGAATGAAACCTGGACACTCACAGAACTGCCAATTGGTAGAAAGCCTGTGGGGTGTAAGTGGGTCTTTAAAATCAAATCAGATTCAGAAGGGGAAATCCAGAGATACAAAGCCAGATTAGTAGCCAAGGGCTACTGCCAAAGATATGGCAAGGACTATGGCGAAATATTTGTGTCTGTGGTAAGAGATGCCACGATAAGGACACTTTTGAGTGTGGCAGCATCCAGAAAAATGCATGTTGAACACTTGGCTGTCTGGACAGCTTTCTTAAAGGGACAACTCAAGGAAGAGATCTACATGGAACAACCTCCTGGATTTGAAAAAGAAGGAAGCAAATCAGTTGTTCGCAAACTTCAGAAAGGCCTTTATGGTCTAAAACATACTGAAAGAGCTTGGAATGAAAAAATAATGAGATGTTAATCAAGGAAGGTTTTACACAAGCAAAGCTGATCCCTGTCTCTACACATGATACAAAGATGATTAATGGACCTACATTTTTACTTATGTTGATGATTTGATTTTAGCTTACTAAGATGAGACTGATTGTGAAGAAATCTTATACCATCTAAATAATGAGACAGAAGTGAAAAGACTAGGAGACTTCACTTATTATTTGGGGATGCGAGTAGAGAGAGAGAGGAAAATGGAAACTATCTCCTCAGTCAAAAACAAAAGATTAGTGAACTCATGGAATACCTAGAACTGAAAGAGGCCAATCCAGTGGTCACACCTATGGAAACAGACTACTTTAAGACAGATGAGCACAGTGTACCTCTACCAAATAATAATAAATACAGAAGTGCTATAGGAAAGCTGTTGTATCTAGCCACCTCCACGAGACTAGATATTGCTTCAGCAGTTGGGATTCTTTGTAGAAAAACCAACTCACCAAGAAGAAAGGATAAAAATGCAGTAAAGAGAGTGGGTCGATACTTAAAAGGTACTGCACACTTAAAGCTACAAGCCACTAGCAGTCCCAGACTATTAGCTTACACAGATGCTGATTAGTTTGAACTCCTTACAGATCATAAGTCCACCAGTGGAAACTTGTTCTTCTATGGAGGTTGAGCGGTGAGCTGGACAAGCAAGAAGCAACAGGCTGTAGCACTCTTCCCTACTGAAGTAGAGTATACATCAGCTGCTCCAGCATGTCAGGAACTTATGTGGCTATGCCAATTGCTAGAGGAACTTGGAATAATTGAACCAAAGCCTGTAAAGCTTCATGGAGACAACCAAAGCTGCATAAAACTCTCACAAACTGGGAGAGTCCATTCATGCACGAAGCACATTGTTGTGCAGCATCACCTGTTGAGAGATCGACAAGAGAAGGAGTTTATTCAGATGAAGCATTGTACATCTAGAGAAATGATAGCAGACATTCTCACCAAGCCACTCCCTAGAGACCACTTCCAGTTCCTGAGAGAGAAGATAAATCTTGTGGACTTAAACAAGTGTTGCTGAGAAGGGGTGTTGGAACTGAAGAAGCATCAATGCTTGTTTACAACTCTGTGTGTCTGTTTCTGACCTGTACTTACTTCCTGCTAGCATGCATAGTTCACTTCCCCTCTTTTTTGCCGGAAGTGGTTTGAGTGTTTTACAACCCTTTGTCACAGAAGCTAGAAGCAAGCAACATGAGGCAGACCAGCCTCAAGATCTCTTACCACGCACAAGTCAGCTTTAGGGACTCTCATATTCAAGTTGTATTCAAGTTGTATTCTGCCATAATCAATGTAAGTTCTGCTTTATAACTTCACTGAGCATCCTGGATGTTTTATGTCCTGTTTTGTACCAGAAGTTCATGAAGCACTGGGGGTCTTCTGCAATCTGCTTAATATAAATACCAAAACCAGTCCAACAGTCCACTCCACTGCTCAGTGCAGGATCTCCATCTAAAAAATTCCCAGCAGGAAGCTGTCCAGCCTCTTTTTGAAGACATCCAGAGAAGGAAATCCCACCACCTCTCTAGGCAATTGGTTCCATTGGTGAACAATTCTTACTGTCAAGAACGTCCTTCTAATGTTCAGTTTATATCTACTCTGTAACTTAAAACCATTAAACTTGGTATTACCCTCTGGGACAGCGGAGAGCAATGCACCCTCATCTCTGTGACAGCCCTTGAGGTATTTAAAGAGTGCAATCATGCCACCCTTCAGTCTTCTCTTCAACAAGCTGTCATGCCCAGTTCCTTCAGCCTTTCCTCATGTTTTGTTCTCCATACCGCTTATCCTTGTTGACCTTCTCTGTACCCACTACGATGTGTCTATATCTTTCTTAAAACAAGGCACCCAGAACTGAACACAATACTCCAGATGAGGCCTGATCAGTACAGAATACAGTGGGACTATAACTTCCCTGAACTTGGATACTGTGTTTCTATTAATGCAAGATAAGATAGTGTTCACCTTCTTTGATGTAGCATCACACCACTGGCTCATATTCAATTTATGCTCAACAATAATCCCAACATCCTTTTTGCATATAATACTGCTGAGCCATGTATCTCCTATTTTATACCTGCGTACTTGGTTTTTGCGGCCTAAATGTAGATTTTTGCATTTTTCTCTATTGAATTTGATTTTATTAATTTCAGCCTAGTTTTCTAGTTTATCAAGGTCATTTTGAATTCTGTTTCTATCTTCCAATGTGTTAGCTACCCCTCCCAGTTTTGTATCAGCTGCAAAAATGATAAAGATTCCCTCTACCCTGACATTTAAGTCATTGATAAAAATATTTAAGAGGGCCCCCCTCTCACACACAGGTATATAGATTGTATGATATAGAATGTATGATATATAGAATGATAGATTGTAAGTATGCATATACATATAGAATATATATATGTACAGAAAATATGTTATAGCTAATTTCCATTAAAAGTGTCTCTTTCTCATACAAATATAGATATCATACATATAAATACTGTGTCTAACCATATTTATTACACACATGAACACACCATTTACAATAATATATTATTATTATTATTATTATTATTATTATCATCCCCCCCCGCTTTCCCCTCCCCCACATGGGAATCGAGGTGATTTGCAAAAGCTCAGCATACACACATAACGTAGATGTATGTATACATATATATGTACTTGTGTATGATTATATTTGTTGTAGTGTTGCTTTAAATCATTTCTGACTTATGGTGACCCTAGCATGGGGATTTTTTTGGCAAGATTTGTGTGTTTAAATACACATATTCATCAAAACGATGACTGTTTCTCATACATATAGACACCTTAACTTCAGTTTATAGATATTGTACATACAGAGATGTACATACACAAACACACACACAATAGGTAGATAAAGATATAGCTATATAAACATATTTATTGAAATAAATTGTTTCTCATAAATACAGATAACTTCAAATTATACGCATCCACACAGATATATACACCACACACACACACTTGTACACATAAGCAAGCATACAGGTGAAGTTAGTATGTTTAATTTAAAATCTGCGTTGGTTTCTACTTCAACGCTGCAGTCCTTTCAGTCGTTAAACTGCTTCAATGGCAAAAGTTAGCGGCGTTTAAGTAGCCTAACTATGCTCAGGTTTGCAGTTAGTGTTCCAAGATGAAGCCAAGAGCGATCTCTTAGAACACAGTCTGCTTGTATTTTGACAAGTAAATGTTGTACTTTTGCAGAACTTCGAACTGTTCCATAACAAACATTTTAACGTGACCCTCCCGTTCTCTGATTATCTTCTCTTTCAAAGTCAAGAAATAATTATCTCAGTCTAACAGGACGGTCGGTAATGCACCACACGTTGGTGAGTCATATGAGAATGACCATCTCCACCAGCGTTGATCTGGTGTTGCAACGTGGGTTTCAGTGTGTTTATAGTTGTTTAAAGCATTCCAAGGGAGGATTTGGTTTCTTCATTTTTATTTTTATTTTGTCATGTTTAAGGGAGAGATTCCACAGTATTTCCTGTGAACTGTTAGTCGCCCTCGGTCATTACAAGAACTGAACGTGCAGATTAAGTAACAACACTTCTGAGCACTCCCCGTCTCATTATTTTTTATAGAAATATGGTCGCCTCCAGGAGACTGTTACATCAGAAGGTCACAGATTTTTAAATTCCTGTTTATGAAACCAGTAACTTTTTGTAGGGATTATTGGGAGTTTGAAACGAAGAGCACGTTGACAGCGCAATCGTAGACATGCCTACCCGGGAAGTAAGTCCTGCTAAGTTTAATGTGACTTGCTTGCCATACAGTGCATAGGATTGCCGGCTTTATTTACATGCAGGTAAGGTCTATGTACAATTATGGACCTACAATCAAAACCGTAATGCTCTTGACATAAGGTTTCTTCCTAATCTTAAAACTATTTAACTGGAAATTAATCCCGCTGAGTTTTATTTGTAGACCACTCGCTTTATTTCCGAGGAAACTTTTGAGGGAAAAGGATGAGAACCTGCCTAACACAATGCAATAAGTCAGGAACAATTCTGTTTATTTCAGTAGGATGGCTCTTGAATACCCCCGATATATGATTACATAGGTTAGCAATGGAGATATCACCTTCCAAAGATTTATAGTTAACTGAATAATATAGAGATGGTTGTATTTGATAGGGAAGCCGTAATTTATATGGAACACATTCTATTAAAGCCCATTGAAGTGAATATCGCGGTATTGATATTGATAGTAAATATTATCTTCATTTATTCTGTTGTTATATTTTTAAATATTCTTTGTCTATGGTTTTGTGATGGCCTCTTGTGGTTTACGCATGCGTGGTTGAAACCTTGCCTTGCTGTACTTGTTTGGGTTTCTGTATTTCGATAGGACTTGGCAGGGCAAAAATATATATCTATCTAAGGCTGAATGGTTTCCAAAGGAGTGTTTTTTAACCTTTTCCTATCCTCAGCTCTTAGGCAGAAGGTGGGCAGTAGCTAGTATTTGATTTGAAGAGGGCTCCATTAAAATGAATGTAATGCATTCCTCATCGAGACTTCAAGCTCATACACGTCTACTCAGAAGTAAGTACCTTTGATACTTACTTCCAGCAAAGTATTATAGCACTGGAGCCTAAATGTATTTGGAGGTCTGGGTACAAGTAAGCATGAAGGTACAAATGTATTAGATTTGTCTCTGCCCCAAAGCGACACAGTTCTAGAATAATAAGAATGACATAGAACAGAACGAAGAATGTGCTGAACTGAATGCCTTTGAACCTTGCCACCCAGTAATTTCTATTTTTTTAATTTAAAAAATCGTGCAAAGGTTTTACAGCAGTGAGATCATCCATCACCACAGTCTTATGGGGTGGGCATAGTTCATAGAGACCTGCTATTTCAGGCATATGAACTGTAAATGAATTATGGCGATTTAACTCTATCATAGCAAGAATCGGGATCCTTTGCCCTGGTGTTCAGAGAACTAGAAATGAAACAATAGGTTGGCGGGGAAGGCACGGTGACTTGTTTGGCCCTCTCCTGGACGTTTTTTTAAAGCTGAATTTCCGGGACACATCTCACTTGTCCATCTTAACATATTACACCTTTATTACTCCATTACATTCCCAACGTAAAGTCTACAGAAATTGTTCTAGAGCAGCCTTCCCCTACCTTAACACCCTGCGGATGTGTTATACTACCATTTCCATTATCTCCATAGGGGCTGACCCTTGGGGATGATGTAGGGTGTAGTACAACCCCCCCCCCGTGGGCGGGAAGGTGGTGAGGAAGGGCTACGCGTTTCTTTGGGCCTACCAATACCATATAAGCTGGTAGTCCTGGACCCAAATGACAGGAGCAGAAAGTAGTAACTTTCTGCTCCTAGCATCTGGACTGCTACTAATGCCCCCCACCACGAAAAAAAACCCCACAGAAGTGGCCAGACATCCGCCTCTGGTTTGGGTAAAGGTTGTTGGTTTCTTCTTCTTCTTCTTCTAATGCTAAACCATGCTATGGGAGTAATGAAACCGTCACCTATATAAAAAGTGAATTGCTACTCCGGAAAAGGAAATTGACCTCCTCCTTCTCCTCTCCTCCTCCCATGGAAATATCAGTCTGGGAAATCTGGAGGGCCACATAAAAAGCCTCGAAGGCCTACATGGGGCCCCAGCGTTCTTCTTTGCCCACCTCAACACATGCCAATGCGGTATATTCTGCAGGAGTCCAAGAACAGCGGTAGGCAGTAAATTTTTGTTTTGTGTTGTTTTCCACACATCAACCAGTCAGATAAAAATCCAGTGAGGGAACCCTGGGGAGAAAGGCCTGCCTCTGGGATTTAAGTTAAATGACTAAAGACAAGTCTTGTGAAGAGAGTGGGGGGCATCTAGATGGCCAAAATCAGGCTGGCCTTCTTTGACGTCACAGGGATTGCGAATTCCATCAAGCCTCCGAGGCTGTGGTCACCCATTTCACTCTGGAGAGAAGTACTAAACTCCCGAGAAGAGGGTGCTGTCAGATCCTGCAAATCAAAGCTCCCCCAGATCGCAGTGGGAGAAAACCCAGTCGGTGCGAAGGCGGATTTATTCTAGGCGCATGAACTGTACAGATAATTCCAGAGGATTCAGCCCTATCATAGCAACCGCCACAATGCGTAGCTCCTCGTGTGTTTGGAAAGAACTATAAACTGAACACCAGCGTGAGTTGCGGGAGGGATGATTTCTACACAAGCACCGACGTTCAACATCTCCAAAAAATGGTCTCGGAGCAAATTGTTTGAGCCCAAGGTTATGGGATGGGATTATTACTCAATAATTTATATGCCTTTCCCTGGCTTTTAGGCAGAGGAGCTGTGGCTCTTTTCCCCCGCTTTCCATAAGCCTGTAGTAAAAGCAGTAGATTTAGTGGTATTCTCTCGTTGCTCCAGAGACGAGTTTTCCTCCTTCGTCAAGAGACTCCTATCCATCGTTTTATAGGAGGAGGAGACAACTTTCACCTAACTTCAGCGATGGGAGGCTTCGGTGGTTGAATGTTGTGGGAGACCTCTTCTTACGTAGTCTTCCTCGTTGGAAATATTGACTACATAAAGGAGGACGGGATCACTTGTGAGGGAGGAAAATGAAAGTAAGAACAAACACATCCCAAGTTACTAAAGTCCTACAGGGAAATATCCTACGTAACTGGATCACTGCACACTTTCAATTTAAATCATAGTAATAAACAAACAAACTCAATCCCATTGGCTCCAGAGGTTTCCAAAGAATTATGAGAGGTTTACTCTGGAAGCAAAGGAACCCCGCTTGATCCTTTCAAGAAATTCTCTTTCCTCCCCCCGCTTTATCTCCCTCTGTTAAAATTATTATAATTAACAACAATAACTAGGGAAGAAAAACTGTTTTCAGACGTGATTATTAGTTTTAAAACATGAAGGAACTTTTCTAGCCGATGATTAACAGCGCAATCCTATACATCTCTACTCAGAAGTAAGTCCTATATGGGCCTTACTCCCAAGTCAGCAGATCTAGATTGCAGCCTAAGTCTGCCGTCTGTTTCTGAGTAATTCTGATAGGACTTCCTGTAAACGCAAACTTATTGAAAGAATGTTGTACTGACTTTTTTAAGAGTTCAGAAAACTATTGGTATATTTTGTAAAGGGACCCTTCCTCCTCCTCGGCCCACAAGTTTGTTCTAATATTTTTCTCTACATAAATATTACAATGGGCCAGTAGCTGAAGAAGACCTATTCACCAAGAGTTTTGGAGCTATTTTGACTTTATACGTCTGTTACAATGGAGGTCATAATCATGTGGTAGTAATTAATATAACCTCCAGGCAAAGATGGGGGAGGGGGAATTACCAACAGCCAGAGATCACTGTATCTTGAGGAAATTTTGCTTCTCCAAAACAGTGGTTCCATCCAAGTGATATGATAATTCTATTTTACACTTTCCTGACCAGAGCTGATTAAAATATAGCTTCTATAATACATCTGTGTGTGTGTGTGTGTTTATATACTCCAAGTAACTTTCATTGTGTGTTTTTTTTCCATCGTGATTTTTCTGCTGATTCTCTCTCCTCTCATCCTTAAAATGCTGGACAGAATAACTTTGCTGGATAAAAGTATAAGAAAGGGTTTGATGAAATGGGCTATTTGAAGAGATACCCCTAATCCGAGAGATAGTTAAAATATCTGCTTTGTGTTTATGAGCAGAGTATTCATCCTGCGATTGTATGAAATTTACTCTTACACACACACACACACACACACACACACAATTTAACTCACCACTTGTATATTTTTGGAAGAGGAGAAGAAGAGTAACCCACATGGGAGAGAACTAACTTGTTACTCTCACCAGCCTCAACGCTGGAGTTGACTGTTTGGGTTCACAGATGCACACATCCTCCCCACAAATTCTTAAATTCTCAGATTATGGAGAGGATCCATTAGAAATCCATTAGAAATTGTGAAAAAGTGATAAAAGGTTTGACAGAAGTGTATACTGTAAATGTATACTATATTCTTACACAATAGGCCCTGAGTCATCTCCAGCCTGTCTTTGAATCGTTTTTATGTTTCCTGAACGTTTTAAATCTCTCTTGTGTTTTGAACAGAGGGTTCAGAAAATGGCCTGATTTTAATCGCTGAGTTTTTACACTAACTTTGATTTTAGTGCATGATGTGTGTCTGTTTGCATGGCAGTATCTGCTCTCATATTAAAAAGGAATGCATTTTTGGGTCGTTTAATCTCTACAGAAGTCTTCCTGAAGTTTAACTCTCCCCCCCCCCGCCGCCTATAACATTTGCTTTTGAAAATCCTTCCTATTTTCCAATTATCTCGACGACAACAAAACCCAGTACTCAGTGGGAGGGAAGGAGTTAGGATGTCCAGCAAATGTTGCTCGTAAAGCTGTTGGATTACATTAGAAACACATGAATATCCTTCTGTCCAATGTGTCCTTAAAGCAGCCTCAGGAATGTGGGTGCGGGGGGGGGGAAGGACAGAAGAAACAGGCTGCAGCAACCCTCCTCCCCAATAACGTGATGGCAGGTAAATTGAATTTGCTCATGAAAATCAAATCCGATTAAAGGGTTCCTTCTATCATCATGCTCACCCTAAATGAGATTTTCTTCCACTGGGAGTGGCCGAGTTATTAGGAATCTAAAGTAATACATTATTTACCTATTTTATAAATAGTGTACTTATTTTATTACATGCGCACACTGTACGCACGCACATCGTACTCATATACATAAAATATGTTACACACATAGGTAGCATGTTACACGAACACACTAATGCTCATCTACTAGTATGCTGTATGTTACACAAACACACTAATGCTTATATGATTATGCTAATATATCATAATTATGTGCTGATGTTGTATTCAATTTCTATGTGGAAATTATGAGGCAGGGCCAGATTAATTTAAAAGTTGTATTATGCTACTGATTATAATAAAGTTTAGGTCTTTAAGCTTTGGTCCTCAGTCCAGAGAAAAGTAGGGTACAGAGCCACCTCCTGTTGGAACACATGGTAAACCTCTGTTTATAACAACGGAGCTAAAGTGCACCTTTGATGGGCCTTCTCTCATTGAAACCAATCGGTCACACTAACGTTAAGACCTTTATTTTAAAGCCACTGACCAGAGAATAAGTCCCACTGAAGTCAATGGGGTGTAAAAGTGAACGGACATCCCATGGAGCTGTGCTGTAAATTCTTCTTGCCTTCTGTGGGATTTAGGTGTCCCTAGGTTTCCCTGGATCAGGTACTCAAAACTCCATACTTCAGCTCACTTACCTGAAGATAAGGCCCATCTAATTGAAACTGACTTCCTCCTGAATCAATCCAGTTGTGTGTGTCTAACATTTCTTTTGCATCAGTTTTCACGGCGCGGATTAAGCAGGCCTGGAGTCAGCCTTGTTTATTTCATATAATATTAAAAAATATCTGCAAAGTGGTGATACCGCTGGATGAGCGAAGGGGCGGGGCTATAAGGGCAGGCCTATTACTTTTCCAGGGAAAGTTGCGTTCACACAATCTTACGTTGCCACAAAAAGTCTTTACAAAGGAGAGCGTTGTAGCCTCAATCCGCAACCCCTCACGTTTTCAAATGGCCCTTCATTCATTTAATATACTTGAAAAACTCGTTATTTCTTTACTACTCTAAGGTGCTCTGCCTCTCCTTGATGACAACTCTGTGACCCCTTAAAAATTGATATGTGAAGAGTTTTGTTCTGTTTTATAAACCAACATCTCTAGGTGCCTTTAGTCTTTGTTCAGCTGCCAATTCCACCATCCAGTTTAAAAAAAAAAAAAACTTGGTGCAGAATTAGCCAAAACTCAGAAACAAAGGCTTCAATTTTCACGGTTGCTGGACAAGGTTAATCCGGATTCATGCTGTAATTCCTGAAGACAGTCATCATTAGCAGTTGTCTGTCACGTTGAAAATAATAATTTAGGCCTCGATTGGGAGGGAGGATGTCTTGATGGCCTGGAGGCTGTAGACAAATTTTGTACTGTACATTCTTTTAAAAAGTGGGGGAATTTTGCTTACAGAAAGCTTCTAACGGCAGTCGAGTGTGAACACTTTATGTTTGCTGTGAAATAAATATTAGGCATTTTAAAAAATCAAGGGAAACTAAAGTATTCACTCTCTCTCTGGTGTGTACATATACGCATACATATTTGGGCATGGGTCTGTATTTATATGTGTGTACCTGTCTGCGCGTGTATTCACTCCATAGATAGTTTGTCTGATATGGCCTACCTTTCTTCAAAGTAGAAATCCACAGAAGGTGGGAGAGCTGTAAGGACTTTTGTCCTCTTCTCTGCGCTGCGCTACACAAACACAACAGCATTTTTTTACTGTATTTTCTCTCTCTCTCTCTCTCTCTCTCTCTCACACACACACACACACACACACACACACACTTTTCAATGGTAGCCAATAGACCTGTTTAAAACACACGTACATCGATCCAGGAATATCCGATTCACCCTATCCGCACCAATCGCCATGCTGAAAGGTCTGTCCTTTGTTGCCCTGCAGTTTTTGTATTTTATTTGTCCGGGACAGTTTTCTCAAAGAGCCATAACCGCACTCTCGTCTAGAGGGTATGAAACTTCTGAAAGCTTTGCTCAGCTCCTAGGTCATGGACCGCCGCTGGACTACGATCTGACACATGCCTTTGCTCCGTCGGTTTATCTCCTGGTTTTCTGCAAGGAGTTTTAGCTGAGCACATCGAACACCATCCCTGGTGGTTTCGTTGCCCCAATAACTGGTGAAACAGCACTGGATATTGAGGTACAGTAGCAGCAACCACGTCATACCCTACGATGGTCAATCTAGTTACCTATCCTGAAATCCTTTCGAACTCGAGAGAAATGGAAAAACCACGAGTCAAGCTAATTCTTGACCCATGTCGCAAATTAGGAAGGGGCTGAGGTTAAAGGCTTCTGTTTCGATCAATGTCCACCAAAACCTGGCCTGTTTGGGGAAGCGGGGAACAATGAGCAATCCTTGGAAGATCCTCTCCTTTCTCTCTCTATCGTACACCTCCCCACCCCATCCTTTCATCATCCCCCCCCCAGCCTCCTCATTGGAACAAAGCCAAAGAAGTAAGCATAAACCCTATATCGGGCAATGCCCTCACAGACCCACACATCCACAGTGATACGCTATTTGGATACTGAAGAGCCACATTGTGCCCACCCAAAAAAAAATCTTCTCCAGAACTTGAGACCGTGGAAACTTTGCTCGGCAAAAGGGAGCCCGAGATGGAGGAAACAGCTAGAAAGAGCAGAAGCCGGGTGTGTGTGTGTGTGAGGCGAGGGGGTGGGGTGGGGGTAGAGAAGAAGAGGAAGGAGCCACTCGCTTTCTCACTGCTGCTCCTCTTTAACAAACCAGACAGGTTCCTCGGGCTTTGAATGACACGCCTGGCATTGGCTAGACTGCCACTTTCAACTTGACCTTGGCCTCTGGTCGTGTCTAACCCGTATGTAAAACGGCGCTGCCCACCTTCTAAGTGTGTGTGGAGGGGGAGTGGGGTGAACCACCGAGGGGTGTGTGTGTTGGGAGGGGATCTGCTGGTTCCTCAGCGAGGAGTTTTTAAGAATGAGACAACTCCCCCTCAATAGAAAGGGAGGGGGAGAACGGCGTCTCATCCCACTCCACCACCATCAACCCTCCTTCCCAGCCACCAAATAATGGAAAAATTTCGAAGGCCACGTTTTTCTCCTCCGGAAAGGCTGAAAAGCCCGGAGAGAAGGGGGAGGCGGAAGAAGGGTGAAAAGAAAATATGCTAGGAATAAATATTTGCTTTTGGCCATGAGAAGGAATGCGGAAAAGCCCATCCAAGAGGAGGCTGGGGTTGGAGAGGAAGGGAGCCCTTTATTGGCTGCCATTAAGAGAATTCATTGAAATATGGTTCTAGCGACAAGATTGCCCGGTATCGCATACCATTCTCCACCAAGAGCCAAGACCTGCCCGACTGGTGGACAGGCGAACTGACAGATCTGTTCCTTCCTTGACATACAAGGAAAAAAGGAGCGTCTGCAAACAATGCACGATTTCGAATTCCACCCTTGTAGCACTGCGGTGAAAACAACGTTGCAATGCCCAGGGCGAGCACAGTCGTTCACCAATACCTGTCAAGCGATCATCAAAGAAACACGCTATTTGGGGTGGGTGGGAAGCAGAGGAGCTATTTTCCTCCTTTCCTTAGAGCCAGAGAGCGGCAAACCTCTGGTTCTCCCTCTTTCATAATTATATTACCTTCCATCTGTTCAGTAGAATTAAGGCCATATCTCTAAACTGTAGCATGTGTATAATCTCCATCCTCTAGTATGCGACCCTAATATGTTTATATCTGTATCTGTCTTAAGAAAATACCCTTTATTAGTAAAAGAATAGCGGCTTTTACTCTGCAACCCCCTACCCCGCTACCTGGGAGTAAGCCCCATTGGTCTCATTGGGACTTGTTTCTGAGCAGAAATATGTGGCATGGCTTTATTATTTCTGGTATATATGCTTACATTGAGGCATTCAGTGAAAAGGGGATTTAAAAACAACAACAAAAAACAGTAACAACACTAAACAACAAGAGGGAGTCCCTGTGGTCACTCAAAGAGAGTAAATAACCCCACGCAATATTTTTATAGTCGGGGATGATTCAAGCGCAAATCGTAGGCTTCCCATTTTATTGTTGCAGTCATAATGTACTGAGGTTGATTCATTTCTGAGGTCTACTTAACCCCTTCTTTCCTATACCTTTGATGCGGCAACCCAATGCAGAAGTTACCTAATCGGTTCCTCCCCTTTTTATGCAAAAGACGACAACAGTATGGTAAATGCTCTCTCTCTCTCTCTTTATATATATATACATATATACATATATATATATATATATATATGGAGAGAGAGAGAGAGAGAACCCAAGCTGGACGGGTCAGGAGAGAAGGTGTGATACCAGGCATTGACCAAAAGTTATCGGGTTGGGTATGGTTTGAGAAAGAGGTGCGTTACCCCGTGTTAAGGTACCCGTTGGTTTTAATAGGAACAAAGGTCAATGCTTCTTGCAGTCCCATCACAGGAGAAAACAGGAGCTCAAATTTAGTGAGGAGACGGGGGTGGGTGGGGCGGGATGTCCTCGGAAAAAGAAAACCAAAGAACCACCAGTTGATCACCAAGAAAATGCTCAGCAACTCAGAAGGCTTTTCTGGCACAAAGCTCGTGGATATTCTGTTGAAAGAATTTCCTGTAGGCAATGTACTGGAGAGGGGGTGGGAAGGAGGGGTGGGGAACATCCACGCTTGGGAAGGAGGGGGAAATACCTGCTCTTCTTTTGCACCCCAATTCGTGCCTCCCTTGTCACCCCCAAGCCGTGAGTGGAAGGGGGGAGCCGCGCGCGCCAGCGCCCGTCCGCCGCAGAAATTCCAGCCCCTGCGCGATTAGGACATTATTTAATTATCTTGACTTTATTCCTTAGATGTTTATCAGCTGCTTTGCATATCACGTGGGGAAGGGCGGGCCAATGAGGGCCGGCCTGGCGCGACACTGGCGCGTCAGCCCTGGTCAACTCTGGGAGATTTAGTATCTCTTTTTTCAGTCTTTGGGGCTTTTAAAAAAGAGCCACTAGTCTCAATGCGGATCGGGCTATGACAGCCTCCGTGCTCCTCCATCCCCGCTGGATCGAGCCCGTCATGTTCCTCTACGACAACAGCCTGGAGGAGATCAACAAGAACATGGAAGCCGGTTTCCACGCGGCGGCGGCGGCGGCGGCGGCAGGCACCAACTTCGTGGCGGCCAACCAGTGCCGGAACCTGATGGCTCACCCCGCCTCGCTGGCCGCCCCGGGCACCGCCGCAGCCTACACGTCGAGCGAGGCGCCGGCGGCGGGCATGGCCGAGCCCGGGCCGGCGGCTGTCAAGCAGTGCAGCCCCTGCTCGGCCGCCGTGCAGAGCTCCTCGGGCCCCGCCGCCCTGCCCTACGGCTACTTCGGCAGCGGCTACTTCCCCTGCGGCATGAACCACCACCACAACGCCTCCCTCAAGTCCTGCGCCCAGCCCGCCTCCTCCTTCGCCGACAAGTACATGGACACGTCGGTGGCCGCGGCGGGCGAAGACTTCACCTCCCGCGCTAAGGAGTTCGCCTTCTACCAGGGCTACGCGGCCGGACCCTACCAGCCCGTGCCCGGCTACCTGGATATGCCCGTGGTGCCCACCATCGGAGGCCGCGGCGAGCCCCGGCACGACTCTATGCTCATGGACGGCTACCAGCCCTGGGCCATCCCCAATGGCTGGAACGGGCAGGTCTATTGCCCCAAGGAGCAGAACCAGCCGCCCCACCTCTGGAAGTCCACTCTCCCGGGTAATGCACTTGCCTGGCCCTTCCCTCACCACCGAGCATGCCTTGTGTCCCCCCTCCAGAAAACAAAAGACCCCCCAACCAAAACCCTGAACGGCGCCCCTTCTCCAGCCAGCCTTCCCTCTGAGCGATAGCATGCTCCGCTCTTTCGCATAACCTTAGGGAGGGCGTTTTCGTCTCTCTGTTTCTCCCTCTCCTCCACCAGCAGCAGCCCATTGATTCATGGCAGGGCTGCTCCCCTTTACCCAAGTGTCAGCTCCTTCAGCTAGGAAGCGGAGCTGCTGCAGAATTTCCTAGGTCGCCAGCCCTCGTAGAAATAACACGAGTCCTGTTCCTGAGGTGGAGCGACGCTGTTTCTAACACTCCCATCCTGCCTCCTCTGTCGTGGTTCGCTCCTTAAGCCCTTTACTCTTTTCTTTCACCAATGCGCGGAAGCCCAGCTCCATTGAAAACAGTGGGATTTGCTTGCAAGTAAGACCCGCGGGATCTGACCGTCGCGGGGCTCCCAGACCCGTTAGCGACAACGCTCCTGGTCGCTGTCTCCTCCCAGCAATAGCGCGGAGGTTGTCCCCTTTACCGCCGTTGCTAATACGTTAATGTGCCTTTACCTTCTTTGATCGCATCGTCAACCAAATTAATACTACTACTGCTGCTACTGCTATAGTAGAGTGAGTCCTCTCACTGACACTCCCAGTTATCTCGTTAGAACAGCTTTCTCGGCAATAATAAGATTATCTCTGTTAACTTTAGTTTCCACTTTTTCTAGTATTAATGCTGCATTTCCTGACGTTACCATCAGCCATCTTAGTTATAGCAGGGTTCCTCCTCCCCCGGTTCTGGCCATATAACAATACTTGACTAATACTGTTCCCTTTTCTTTCTGAATAACCAGCCTTCCCTTCACAATAACCTATTGGTGTTACTGTAGTTACCAACCCCTTTGACAATACTCTAAGCCCCTCTCAGTGCATCTATCTATCTGTCTGTATCCTTATCTGTACTAGCAGACGCCTTTTTCAAGTTCAAGAGACTAGTCTCAATGTGTTTCCTTTCTTTCTCGTTGTTGTTCTAAATTATTCTGGAACGCAGCCTCTGCCTCCCGACTTTCGAGCTGTACCCAAACTAGTGACGGATTATCTTAGTTCTGTGTTGGCCATAGGAGTGGATATGGGATAGGGGCATAGTTGAATTTTTTTAAAAAAATCCTTAGGAGATTAGGAGAGAATCAGTTTGGAAAAAAAGGTTCCTGGAGGGTATTAAGAATTCCCAGTTAACACACTTTTTTCCACAAACGTCTCAGCTCCCACACCTCATAGGTTATTATAGCTGCGTATAATTTTCCAAAAGCCTTTAATGTAAAACGCTGAGAACATGCCAAGCGAAGCGAAATATTGCTAACGATAGAGTGGAAAGCCCACCTTTGGAAGGAAAATTTAGAAACCATTGTAACCCTGTTGATTGAAGTACAGTAGAGTTTAGCCCAGTTCTTTAACTTGAAAGAAGATACTGAGGATCAGTAAGAAAGCTGTTTTTTAAAAAAAAAAAATAGTAGTCAATAATGCCTGCCTTCCTGTTTTGATTTTCTGTTCTAGACGTGGTTTCACATCCTTCAGATGCCAACTCCTACAGGCGTGGGAGAAAGAAACGCGTGCCTTATACCAAGGTTCAGTTAAAAGAACTC
Source organism: Gambelia wislizenii (assembly GCA_030847615.1). Lineage (NCBI taxonomy): Eukaryota > Metazoa > Chordata > Lepidosauria > Squamata > Crotaphytidae > Gambelia > Gambelia wislizenii. The sequence continues at coordinate 107,091,161 of JAUMIR010000006.1, forward strand.
GAAAGGGAATATGCTACAAATAAATTCATTACCAAGGACAAGCGAAGAAGGATATCAGCCACTACAAATCTCTCAGAGCGGCAAGTCACAATCTGGTTCCAAAACAGAAGAGTCAAAGAAAAAAAAGTCATCAACAAATTGAAGACGACGAGTTAATGGATTAAGTGGAAATGCAGCTGCCAAGAGGCCTAAAAACTTTTTTTTGGTCCAGATTCAAATAATAATAATAATTATAATAATAATAATTAAAAAGACAAGACAATGAACTTCTTTTGCAAGAACTCTGTGTCTTTGGAAAAATGGCTTTTGAATAAGTATGGGTCATAGAATTGCTTTTAAGACTGACAGTTCACCCCATATCCAAAAGAGACAATTTGAATGACTGAAATAGAGTCCAAATGCCCAAAGCAGAGATATTTCAGTTACAGATTTTAAAGAAAAATATACTTTTTGTTGAAAAGCGTGTAAGTATTACTATGACTTTTCTAGGACACTATATAAAACTATAATCTGAAATATTTTTTTCAAAAAAAAGCAGGCATATATATATATATATATATATGCACAATCCAATTCCTTATATTGTTGTCCAAAAAAGCATGCTGAATGGTTGCTCAGGTAAACATAGTGCAGAAAAAAGAAGTACAATTACTGTATGTTTAAGCAATGTATTATGTGTTTTCTTACTTTCTTTTTCGAGGAAGGTACTGAATAAGCATTACAAACACAACAGTATGAATATAATTCTGTGGAGAATTAATCTTGGATGAAATTAAAAGCAACATAAACTACTGGGGATATATACCAAAAAGGGAGGGGGGGGGCTTTTCTTGAAAATACTTTAATTTTTTTCAGTAGTTCATTTTTTTTAAATACAAAAATTCAGTGGGAGTAATGTGTATTTCAGAAATTTGCAAGGGACACTCCAGCTTTTCAATATTAGTGACATTAACCAATTACCAAATGGTGTAAATCCCATAAATTCTTATTTCAAACCATGTGCATCTCAGATAAAGAGAAGCACATGAATATTATTATGGTGATCGGAAGAGCACTTCCCTTCTGTGAGAAACAGTCTCAAAGAACCTCACAGTGAAAATATATTTTGATCCCCAGAGATATTTTGATTTCTGTATTCTATATTTTGATCTATGAGTAATTAGTCATTTTTCATTCTTTGTTTTACAGTTATGAGGCTGCAGTAGAAAGTGTAGGAATCCATTTTACAGCACTTTCCCCCCAAAACAAATCAGTCATTTCAACCAGCGCACTACTTTTTCCTATACACTAGAAGTTGCTATCTTGTAAATATAATAATAATAATAATAATAAATTCAGCGCACTGTGAAAATGTATTTGTGCACCCTCCTTTTTATATATATTTTTACTGAAAAATGCAAATTTAAGTGCTGTAGATAGATGCTAGAGTTAAAATTGTTAATAAAACCGTCACTGTGATAAAACGTGATTAAACCCTCCTTTATTGACCCCTCCCATTTATATAAGCATCTCCTGAAGAATCCACTTCTCTTGTAGACCTAATAGATTTTCTCTTAAATTACTGATATGGTCCATATTTTCCCTGTAAATTACATAGCACAGAGAATAAATGCATAACTAGCTTTACTAAACTGTAAATGTTTCAGTAGGGTTAAAGAGTCAGGTTTTTGAAGGGGGGAAAGGAGATATAAAAGTAGTGCCTGAGCACCTCTTCCAAAATGAAAAACAGTTGTTAGACTACAAATGCAAAGAGTGTGGTATTTAAGGTTTATTGGTAGGACTGGTTAAGAGGGGTTCAGTGGGGGGGGGTATTTGTTGAAATGGCAGGGCTAGGAAGGCCTTAAACCTTGACCTTGATGAGGGGGGGAAGACAATTTGTGACCTTGACTTTTGACAGCTCATGAATAGTCTTCTTCTGGATTAGTAGATCAAGGGCGCCACCTCGTGTTTTCACTTGAGCTTTGTCGACACTGTAGCTAAGGCAAGAAATCAAGCCAGGCTGGTTAACTGGGGAGTGTCAGAGGAGCCAGTCAGGATGCTGGGAAGCACACACTGGCCTACATTTATTCTAGTCTTTGGCTCATTTCACATCATCATCTCTTGGGCTCCTCTCTGGGTTGACTGGTGATCAAGACCTACCTTTCCTGCACTAACACTTATTGTGTTGCTTCCTTCCTAAATGAGCCTTGGCTTCTCAAAACCACTTGGCAGTGGCTGAGTGGGCTATCGACGCCTAAAGGGAAATAAAAGTATCTTTGGGAGCTCTTTGCTTCTTGTCTGCCATTCCAATTAGTACTATTAATGTACTTTTAAGGACAAATCATTCTGGTAAAGGCTAAGCATTGCAGCTGCCTTAAGATATTGGCTGCTGGCATTACCTTTTCAGTAGTGTCCATTTTACCTATGTATCCATCATATCGATATTAGTTGTTGTGTGACTTCAAGTCGTTTCTGATTTATGGCGACCCTATTATAGGGTTTTCTTGGCAAGATTTGTTCAGAGGGAGTTTCCTTTTGCCTTCCTCTAAAGTTGGGAGTGTGTGTCTTGCCTGAGGCCACCCAGTGGGTTTCCACGGCTGAGTGGGAATACAAACTCTGGTCTCCAGAGTCATAGTCCAAAGCTCAAACCACTACACCACACTGCCACACCATTATATAGATATACATGTCTACATTTTTAAAAAAATCCGTCATTCATGTATGAGTGTGTGTGCATCCAGAAAGAGAAAATTTACAGAACTTTACATGTAACATAACACAAATGTATCTTCAAGGATTCTTTGCTAGGAAAGCTTGTCCTATGATAAATCTATTAGGCTTGAATCCTATTGTTAGGCCCAGTCCATATACATTGACTCACCATTCAGCAATAGATTCAATGGGTTTGCTCTCCATAGGACTGTTTAACAGGATTCAGGCCTCATTGTTTATGACATCACAAATGTGTGTTTTTTTACTTTTTTTTTCCCCTTATAAATGTATGGGTAGGTTGGAAACTGTCTCAGATGGTAGGGAGCTAGACAAGAAGAAAGTGGGCAGAAAATTGATTCTGTCAGTACAGAACCTCCGGACAATATTTCAGAATGGTGGATGATATCCTAGGAAAGTTAACAAGTTCAAGGAGATCTTTTGCATGCCATGCCTATTTTACAATTTTAATTTTTGAAAGAAATGAAAGGACATTTCAATCTTATAAAAAAAATGGCCAACAATCAAATACACCCCCCCCAAGCTTTCTAAAGGTAGCCTGTCTTCTCCCTTCACAAGGTAAGGCAACTAAAATATTAGGACTGAAGATATGTTGATTTACTTTGATGCTGGATGACACCAAACATCACTAGATCTTGACTGATGAAGAGAACATTTGACTGAAGAGAATATTTGACATTTAAACTTTTTAAAAGTTTCATATTATTATTAAAATAAATAAAGTAGTGTTTCAGGTTAGGAATACATCAGAATTAGATCTAGCTGTGAAAGTCTCTTTTTAAAAAAGTATTTAATGATTAATGCTTGGAAACTGAAGGCTCTTGCAAATCATAAACATCATTTGGGGAAGGGTTGGTTTTGGAGGATTTTTTAATGACTGACTGGCTTTGGATACAGTTGAATGGCTTTGGAGATGAGTTGTGGGTTTTGAAGGTGCCCTATATTCCTGAAATTGTTAATGGGAGAGAAACGAATTCTTCACCTTGTTGTTAACACGAATTCATTAGTTATCAGGTACCATTTGCATGGTAAAATTGTGTCCATGCAAAATGCACGGGACTTTGCCTATTGTAGTTCAGAATCCCTCTTCTTGGAACAATGTTGTTAGGAATTTGGGGGCCCTTGACTTCTGTGGTTAAACGCCTTCTCCCCAGGGCTAGAATACAATGCGTATGTTTCGTTTTTCTTTCTTCATTCCCTGTCGAGGTCCACTAGGAACGTCTTGTCAGGATAGATCACGATATTCGGTAAGTAGGCGGATGTTCTGTCAGCTCTTACTTATTTGAGTAGGGTTATGTGAGAGACCATACAAGTGGGTAGTACCCGTGTGTAAGATTAATTCCACCCAGTTGCCGTCGTTGAATTCCGGAGCAGAGTTGTTTCCAAGTTTTTATAGGAAGATCTGACAGCAGAGTCCAACCCTTTGTTGTTTGAGTCGTAAGGTCGTGATTTAAAGGGGTAACTCTTGTATCTTATGGCATTGGCTGCAATTTTAAGGTTTTTAATTCAGTTTCTGGGAGTGGGCCCTTTCAAGAATTAAACAAATTGACCAAACAGCACGAATAAACGTACGTGTCTATGATTAGACTAAATGTGCTTCAAGGAGATGTCGCCAAACAATAAGGTGGCCCATATTCTCAGTTTTTATAACTGTACCTGTATATGTAATTTGGTTTGTGGGTATCTGACATTTCATGGCTATAAAGCAAACGCATTTAGCACATACATGGATAGCAGGTAGATTGCGTTTGTTCTAGAGTAAATGAGCCAATGTGAACATAATGTATTATGTAAATAATGTTTTGCACATACATATCTTATAGGAAATAACTGCTCATTTATCCATTCATTTGTATATCTGCTGGATTTATATCCCTCCCCATTTCCTCTAGGAGAGAAAGGTGGGGTATGTGGCCCTCACCCCTACTTTTATCATCACAACAATTCTGAAAGGTAGGTTTGAGAGATAATGATTGGCCTAAGGTCACCCAGTGAATTTCATGGGCCATTGGAGATTTGAGTCGAGTTTCCCTAAACCTAGGCTACATCTGCATTGCAGAAATAATCCAGTTTGACACTGCTTTAACTGCCATGGCTCAATGCTATGGAATCCTGGGATTTGTAGTTTGCTGTGGCACCAGAGCTCTCTGCTAGAGAAGGCTAAATATCTCACAAAACTGGATTATCAATGCAGATGCAGCCCTAGTCTAACACTCAGAATATATGGTTGCTATACAGGTGGCTATGCCATATTATTATAAATCTGTATGTATAAATACCTATAAATATACTCATTGGATGTAGTCCTGCAGGGCTTTGTTTTAAAATGCAAATGACCAGTACATCAGCCTACCACAACATCAGTTCCAAAAAGTAACAACTTCAAACTGGTTTGATCCCATTACCTGACAATATTGGTTAAGGTAATTTTGAGTAACAGGATTGGGAAAAGATCTCCTCCTCTCTTGAGATGTTGGTTTTGAAGATCAATCACAGCCTGTGAAAACAACTCACACAGAAATGAATAGCATGTCTTCTGTCTGATATTTAAATGGAAAGCCCCTTATATATAACACAAATAAGAGGAATAGATGGCTCCCCTCCCACACATAGAAGTAGGTTTAATGTACTCTATTGCCCCTGGCAGGTTGGCAAATTACACACACACACAGAGGGAGACAGACAGATACTCAAATCTTCCTTGGGAGAGGGGGGAGTTAGCAAGAGCAATGGAATGTATGAAAATCTATCTATTTATTTATTTTTCTGGCAAATGTTGTGATCACTTCTGGTGAATCTTACATAGACTGAAATGCAAGGGGGATTTCCCATGAAATAGATCGTTGCTTCTTGATTTCACACTGGCATCTATGCTTTTTATCAGAGGACTCCTACGTTCTTAATTTTATACAAATATGATTGTAGAGGAGGAAGCGTGAAAGTAGCAGTAGCATGCTGCAGGAGCAACCAGTACTAGTCTAATAACCCTAAGGGTACTAAAAAATGTAATCCCTGATGCTTTTTCAGTCATAGAAACTGCTCCCTTTTAATTCAGTGAGTTCTCAGAGGCAAAGATCTGCCATTACTAAGCCATTATGAAATGCCTCCATGGCTCACACAAGACAATGCCAAATGTCGAAGAAGGCCATTCAGTAGCTACTCTTGACATATCTTTGGAGAACTTAGTTTGATTGTGAAAATGCTGGGTTGAGCCCAGATTTAGGCTTCCTTGGAGTACACCCAATGAAATCAATGCAACTTGAGTTAGTCATGATGTCTACTCAGAGCAGACCCATTAAAATTAGTGTGATTTAGATTTGTCATGATTGCCTTAAGCACCACTGATTTTATTTATATATTTTATATCCAGTCTTTCTTCCAATGTGAAACCCAAAGCTGTTTGAGTTCAGTGGGCCTACTCTAAAACCTATACTCAGGGCTCCCAAAACTTGTTTTAAAGAGGAGCTCAAGCCTGGCAGGAAGGTCATACGTGCATGCACACTTTTATAAAACTGTAAAAACATGGACATGGAAATAATAATAATAATAATAATAATAATACAGTGGTGATGGTGATGATGATGATACCACTACCACCAGTTAAAGTAGTTAAGGTGACTCAAATGAAGATAGATCACAAAATAATAAAATATTCTGAAATTGTTTAAATCATAAAATAAATACATGAAGGTAAAGGTAAAATATGTAAGACCCTATTAGGTGAAGATATAGATACAGATGGACATAAATTAGGACACTCTTCATTGATAGTTCCTCAAGAGACTTAACTACATACATAGAAATCTTGTTAATCCCATCTAGAGTATAAATGGAATAAATGGAAACTTGGTAAATCAACACATTCAATGAATCTGCTCTAGTTGGGTTAATTGGATTCAGGCCTAAGTAATCCTAAATTTGGTTCAATCTATGGTCTTGAGCAAAGAAAGTAATTTGGGGGGGGGGCTCAAGGGACCATTTCTAGGAAACACATCCTATACAGTGCCTTATCATGAGATACTGGTGTCCTCAACTGGTCATTGTCAACAGTTTCATTGACAAGACTGGAATATTAGAATACAGACTGTGTGTATTAATTTCCCTATAAGAAAATAAAATCTTTTAGATTTGTTCTCAGAACTGCAAAATCTGATCATATGCTGACTCCTACTACATCTCCTCTTTCTGTGAAATATCCCTAGATTTACACTCTGGTCCTAAAATCATTTATTTGGAAGCAAATTCTGTTATTCCAATAGGACTTAACTTCCACATAAATGTATTTAGGATTGAGTACTCCTATGAGTTTACACGGGTTTCTCGCTTGATTAAAATAGCTCACAAGGCTTCCGATTTCAGGGACAGATTTTATTAGAGCTTCAATTTAACATTTCATGAGTGCTTTTTTTTAAAAAAAGGGGGGGAATATTGGGGTGTGCATAATCTCCAGCGATTTCTCCAGCATGCCATGAAATACAGGAAAAGGGAAATGGCTCCTTTAACACAAATCCACTACTGATTTAAACAGGCTGGTTAGACTCAGGCAGATTTACAGCATGACTCTAAACACGTTTACTTGGGAGTAAGTTCAAATGGTTGCAATAGAAATTACTCCCAGGTCACTGACTGAGGATAATTTTCCTCCCTTAGGGGAAAAAATGGGCTTAAAATGTGCTACTGTTGGTTTTATGGATTGGGTTCCCAGTATCCACCTCAACCGAAATAACAATCCCACCTTCTTCTGCCCTATCCTTCTCACCTATAGGTAATATAATGCATTGTGGCTGTCATCCTAAATACACTTGTGTAAAAAAAAAAAAAAAAAAAAGTGCCTTTGCAGCTCCATTGTAGCCATGTCTACTCAGAAGTGACTCCCATTATGTTCAATAGGACTTACTTCCAAGTAGTACCGAAAGGATCTTCAGTGGCACTAGCCACTTCTAAATAACTAGCAGTGAGGATGGGAATGGACTCCCTACTCCCCCCTCTGCCGCCTTTGAGAAAACGCTTGACTGGATTTTATTCTTGGTTTTGCATTCATGGTTTCCACGCAGTCGCCCTGTTTTGCTACCGTAATAGAAATACACAGATGTCACACGTTGGATGCATGCCTATTATTTATTGCCTTCGTTTATCCTTAAACTGTTGGTACATTTATTTTCAAGTACAAATTGCTATTGTATCACGTTTTCCCCTTCTTCCCCCCCATCCACAGTATGCATTCTAAAATATATGCGCAATATCTGCTTTATAAGAACATATATCGCGAATGAAGTTCGTTCAGCAGCGTAGATGCATGCCTGGCCCTTCCAGCATGTTCTCGCAGTGCTTGTGTGTGTGGGGGGGGGGTGTTGGTCGAAGGGTGTTTCTAGGCCAGTGTTTCTCAACCAGGGTTTTCTGGAAACCTAGGGTTCCCTGAGGGGTCACTAGGGGTTCCCTGAGAGATGTGGTTTTTCAACATTTTTCTATTTGTAGTTGTAATAATTTTTAGGCAGCGGTTTCCTAAGACCTAATTATTTCAAGGGTTCCTCCAGGGTAAAAAGGTTGAGAAAGGCTGTTCTAGGCCTATAGAAACTGTCATACAGAAATACCCGGATTAGAGATTCTCCTCCGTTAATTTAAAAACAAAACAAAACTACCCTATTCCGAGAAAACAGATTCTAAGAGAGTCAGAGTGATGAAAGAAACCTTTGTTTCTAAAGCATAATGTTTTCTGTCGGTATTTGGTATTCTATCTTTTCCAACTCTCCCCAGGGAAAGAGACCTTTCCGAAAGGCCTGTGATTTTACACTCTTTCAGCAAGCAGGAAATGAAGTGAACGTGGAGAAACGATCCCGTTATATGTATGCGTGGAATTCTAATAGCGACGAGGACGGGCTAAGTAATGTTTACCGACTAGGCTAAGTCTCAGCTCTGCCAATCAGGGAGAGGTGACTTCAGTTGCAAGAAGCTTATGGGGTTGTTTAGAAATGCCGAACTTTTGTCCTTCTTAGAAGCTGGGTTTTAGAAATCGCACAAAGGAGATAGACCCATAAAACGACGGCAGAGCAGGACGCGAGGGGAGCGCCTCTCTCCTTCCCGCTTCCCACGTTGCCCGAGTATAATAATCCGCATTCAATCCCTCTCCCCTTCTAAAATTCGTCTTGGCAACAATAAAGGTGTTTTTCTGCAACCGGAAATAAAAGGTGGCAGCGCCACATTTCCAAGAAAGGATCCAAGAGTAACGGCGAGCTGATACCATAGCACGTTTCTTGTTGGAAAGCTACTTCCATTTCCAAACAGCGAGGACTCGCTGCTTCAGATTGGTGTGACTGGCGGGATATAAATAAGAGGCTATGCTTTTTAGGAAATGGCTTTATTTACAGGTGTCTAGGAATATATCACTATATTTAGTGCAACTATTTCAGGGCTAAACTGTCAGTGAAAGGGGTGAGGTGGGTTTAGGCACGGGGACACGGGTTTCAAAAGGCCCTGCTTTCGGTTTTTGTGGGTTGTTTTTTTTAAAAAAACTACTTTCCTTATCGAAATGGGCAGCCTCGTTCCCGAAATGGTGGCACATTTTAAAAACAAGTTAGGAAAGGAGGATAAATGGAAGAAGCCTAAAGATGATGGACGGGAACACATTTTGGAAACAGGGGCGTTCTAACCAGTGGGGGGAAACCAGCGGGTGCTTAGACCCTGGAAAGGGATTATGGCGGCAACTGTTTACTCCGAGCCCTTCATTCTGCTGCGGCATACTGGGGTGGGTGGGGGAGGGAACCAAATAAACCCTAATTCTGAATGAGATTTAAGAGATGATCGAAGGTTGTGTTTGGCTCTATCTCTTTGGCAGCCACCCACATGCGCGTGCACAACAGCAGGCGAATACAATGCTGTCTTTTGCGCTCCCGCACGCGCACATGTGTGATGTTGCTCTTGGATCCTTTTCTTTTCCCCCAGATCCCCCCCCAATCCACTTTGTGGAATATTTTCTGGGAGGTGGGACGTGGGGAGGAAGGAAGCTTAGTTGCTTCAAGAGTGGAACGGTGTTTCTAATCCGTGGTCCACCTTTTCTTTGTTTCATTTTTATTGTTATTATTATTTTGGAGAAATCATCCTTCCCAGGTGTTCCCCCACCCCAAGCTTATCAAATCTGATTCATAACCTTCAAGCTTTGGAAAGGAGGAAAGGTCCTTATCAGCGTTGGTGAATTAGACCAAATATGGCTGCAGGGGAGGGGGGGAACCCCACTGGCCTTTGTCGCTCTTTCCTCCGCTTTCCGATTAAGATCCCTAAGGAGAGCATCTTTTCCTCCGCCCTCTCTCTCTCTCTCTCTCTCTCACACACACACACACACACTCTCACACACACCCTCCCTCCTACCCTCCCTCCTCTCCTCCTACAGCGTGAAAGAAAGAGCCCTCTCCTACGTAGTAAAGGTCAAGTCCTACAACGCACAATCCACGGTCATTACTGCACTGTGACCCATGGTGAATCGGGGAGGAGACGTCAGGGTGTCCCGTAATCAAAAACATTTGGACTTTCCCTCTAGTGAGACGTCTGTGTGTGGAGAGGGCGGTGGCGGGGGGGGGGAGGAGGGAAAGGAAATACATGGGATGAGACAGTTCTTGAATCTTCTTTCCCTTACTTTGTTTTTTGCCTGATCCTCTCTCCTTCGGAACCTTAATCAGAAGGATCTGGGAGGAAGATGTACTGGTGGGGAGGAGGGGGGCGGCGGCGGCGGCACCTCTTGGCTCAAGTTCGTCCCAAGGAAGAGACTGCTTCTTCACCTGATAGGCTGAGCTGCCTGATCCCAAACCCGCGGGGTTCGTGATGAGCCGACCTCGGTTGAGCTTAATTCATAGAGGGGTGCCCTTTCCCCCCCCCCTTAAAATCCCAGCTGATTTGGAGCTTTGGCGTCGAGAACGGGAAACCTGCCTGTCACGTTGCTCCTTGGTGTTTGGTGCGGAGAGAATGGATCTTGGAGACTGGGGTAAGAATAGACTCATCCTTCTCGCCGGTGAAAACGTATTTTGTAAATATGGAGATAGGAATTCGTAGAATTTGTGTTGTCGTGGCTGAAAGGGAACATATTCAGGGCCACGATCCCTCCCTCCCCCTTGGTGTCTTCTAAATTGTCATTTTGTGTGTGTGTGTGGTCTCTCCTTCCCTCTCCCGCCCCGGTGCTTTTCTTATCACCCCAGCCCTCTCCTCTTATCCAGCCCTCCCCCTTCAAATATATACGTGTGTGTGTGTTGTGTGTCATATAAAGAAACAAGTACTAGTTTTAGAAAATAGTCGAAGGGCACCAGTGTATTTACAGTACAAGCCGTAAACAGCAGAATTTAGGGTTTTCCCCTCTCCACTCCGAATTAGATCCCTTCTCTTCTTCTGTCATAACGGATTAGGGTCTTCTTCTTCCAGGGCCGAGTGAAAGTATCTTGGAGATTTAAGGGAAGGGGGGTTCATATCACGTAGAGGTGAATGGGGGTATTGGTGCCATAATTTTAGGTTTATATCTAGAATTCTGTTGGGCAACTGGATTGATTTCCTATGCACACGCTCACCAATCTATTTCCCCGTCAAACTGCAAGGCGAGACGTGAGGCGTTTTCGAAATGTGTGAACTAATTCATGAACACAACCTTTAGTGCGGTTATTTATCTCCGACGCCGCTTAACTGGAAACAGCCATCCCAGCTCTCTGCTTCCACAAAATTTCCCTCCCTTTTGTTTATTCGGAATATTAGAAATGTTCCAAAGGGAAGAATTTGTAGTTTTAAATTCCTGATCATTTTCTCTGGGCCTTAGACTCCAAGAGATATTTTTCTGCAGATATCGGTCGCTGTCAAAAAACAACAACAACAAAAACAGCACCTTGGTTTATGCTGGACTATAGATTAGGGGTTTACACCCTGAGGGATGGTCACCTACGTGGAGGTAAGCAGTAGGACGAAGCACAGGGGGAAATGTCCTGGATCCTATTGTTAGTCCCAATTAAAGTAGACGCCTTGACCAGCTGAATAGTAAATCTAAATAGGTAAATCCCATCGACTCATAACAAGATATTAAGGGATCCTGTAGCACCTTTGAGACTAAATGAGTTCGCCTCAAAAGTGCTACAGGATTCCTGTGATGCTGAAACAGATTCAAAGGTCTCTGGCTTTGAATATTGCCCATTGATTCAATGCGTCTGCCTCCAGTTGGGACTCACAAGAAGACTGTGCCTATTGTTTCAGATATCAGTATAGCCCCCTTCCTCGCTTACTTTTAATCCCCTGCCATTCTTGAGAGATAATGCATTAGATTTGATGTACAAATGCTCCGAGGTGGTATTACTCCAATATAACCTCAGATTTCTCCACTACAATTACTGCCGCCTGTTATTCTAAATCAACCTTCTTCCCACCTACCCCCAATGCTCAGTACTAATGCAGATTGTTCAGGAGATCGCTATCTGAGTTTTATCATTCCATTGCAAACTCGAATTAATTACGTGTTGTTATTATTCGCCCCACCCAGCCTTTTCTTCGACGACGCCCTTCATTCCAACCATACTAGATCGCTCCCTGTCATTATGTGAAGCGGCCTTGACATAAATAATGCATAAAAGCACAGGCAGAGCCAGAGGGTGATGGGGCAAGTCACCCCAAATGCCTTATACCCCTCAATCCAGCCCCCTCCGGATTGGACCCGTGTGGTTACCTGGAGGAAAGGTACTTTTTCATATCCTATGCCCCCCACCCCACTCCCATACGTATTGTGTCCCTCCTGGTCCGCAATGCAGAAGCATGCTCTTCAACATTCATAATTCTTCCTCGAGCCGGCAATAGGGTTATTACTGCATCCCAGCCCAACAACAGCTTATTTTCTTTGGGATATTCGAACACAATCCCATACTCATTAAACCTGGGAATAAGCCCGCTGGAACTCAATGGGACTTACTTATGAGTAGACATATAGAGGACAACGTTGTTAGAGCTAAAACTTTAATTCAGTGAGACACAATTAAAATAGTCATTTAAATTTCTTGTACCACAGTGGGACCTTCGAAAATGTGATGATCGTATTCTGCTGAGTTTGCAATATGTATGGAAGAATGAGAACCTTTGTGGAGTTGGTTTTAGATTTCGAAAAATATATAATGTTCTCAAAATCTTATTCAGACTGGTGCCAGTCCACGGTTATGAAAACCATTATTTATTTATTTTGCTGTTGTTCCTATTATCCCTACAGATTATTCCACGAATTGCTTCCATTGCTTATCATATTATCTTTTTGTGTAAATTTGTATGAACATACTGTAATCACTTGTAAATACAATAGGAGATCCATTGTTTTAGTGAAGTAGGACGGCAAGTAGCGGAAGAAAGGAAAGCATTGTTTCGAAACAATCGTTGTACTAGCGGGTTTAATTTTTATCAGTTTCGTTGATTAACAAATTTAAGGTCAAGTTCAAGGCATCACCTGTGACAATAAGTCTAAATACGTCAAACCTGGAATGTTGTCCTCCTGTTGTTTGCGTTGTTTAGAAACCGGGCATGGGTGGTTTTTTTCTGAAGACCACACAGAGACCTCATGGTCTTCAGTAAAAACCACGAGGTCCCAAGGCTGGACTTCTCATCAGCATAGCATAGCAGATGATTTCTTTGAAATTTACAAGAGCAGTCTTTCCTTTTTTGAAACAGACAATTGGAGAAACAGTTCGAGGGAGCTTCAAATGAACCCTCGAGAAACATTTCGCTTGAAATATCGCTAAATTATGGACGCGAGGTTCTGCATGGCTGGGTATAGTGAGAACGGCGATCTGTTGTAATGAATATGGTTGTGGTTCTGTGAATTTGAATACGATTGGTTTTGTCCATCAGTGGAAGTGTAGACCTTTCTTCTCCTTCGGTTGTTTTAGTCCGAAACCAAACGAGCTGGCCTAAACCGGAGGCAGGTAGAAGGTAGATAGGGATCAACTGCTTGGTCTCTGGGATTATTTGAAGTTGATCAGCAAGGATTTCTGACTCCTAACAGTTTTAACAATGGCAATAAGGAAGTGCGTCCCTCCGCCACAAAATTGCACGGCTAAAATAGAGAAAGAGTGGTAGGGGTAAAGAGGAAGAGATGTTAGTATTGACATTGAACTCGGTTCTATTCTGGTACCTACAATAATTTCTTAAATTCCGAATGTTTTTAATTCGAAGAGCGTGTCTCTGGCACCAAGGTCCGGTTGGTGGATTGGGGTAGGGTGGGGTGTGGGGAGTTTTAAGAAATTATCCAAGCTGAAATCTGTCTCCCCACCCCCGGTCCAAATACTCGTGTGCCTTACATGTACAAAACTCCAGCAACATTTTAAAAAATTATTAAAGACATGCCCTGTATATTGCCCATATTTTCGTGTGTGGGGGGTCTGTGTTGAAACTGGTGTGTAAAGTGTACATACAAGGTAGGATAGAAATATAGGGCACCTTCTTTGGTTAACAGATTATAGAAACCCTTGCATATCCCAAACACAAAGAGATTGCTTCTCTTTTCTTTGCCACTGACCCGCTAATACAGAGCGGCAAAACCGAGGTACACTTACAAGAGAATAACCACACCACCGAGCTTACTCCTGAGCAGGCGAACAGTCACCCATGCTAGCAGAGAATCAGTTGAAGTGTGTACTGATGATACAAATGAGATGCTCCCAATGCGGTTTACTTCCAAATGAAGGCTGTTAAACCTGGGAGGGAGTAAGTAGGTTCATCTGTGCTGTCTAATAAGTGGAATAGCAATATTAGGATCCCTCCCAATGAAACTAATACAATCCAACACGCTTAGGGTTATTTTAATCGTACCCACCCATGCCAAAAGTAGTTATTTTCATTTTCGTTAGGACTGGGGGCATAATTTTATTATTTCTTAAATATGTAAAGAATCGAAAGAAATTAACACTACTGAACTAAGCAAAACATACAATTTCATATGTATATTTTTGTATTTTCATTTTCAGTGTGAATATTGGTCAAAATTGCATGGAGAGTGAACATTTTATTCCATCACTTGTATTTGGAACATACACATTCAATATTAAGGAAATATAGAGAAAAGCACTCTTTTAACCATGCATTGCAAGAGATAACAGTTCAAAGCACTTTTCCAGTTCGTTTCTTTCACCACCGCAGAACAAGGGTGTTAAATCCCATCGATTTCAACCGGACCATCCGAGAATATTCTTTCTATTTGAAATGAGCATTAAAAATACTGAATTCTTGGTGCATTTTGTCCTATCACGTGTGTGTCACCTACATACATATATACGCACACTTTTTTGAAAATATGACTAGCAAGAGTACAAAAAAAATCAAAGGGAAATAGCAAAAAGAGCAAAGCAGAAACAATGGAGGAATGCTTGCATGATTAAAAAAGATTAAATTTTAAAATATAGGTTATAAACTGTGTCTGAAGAATAACATCATCATTGTTCTGAGACAAGGCCATGGAAACTTAACAGTCATGCTCACTTTCACCTTAGAAGTAGGAGCAGTATTTTCCTATCTGGGTTGGTACCACTTCAGTCATTAGAGGGGGCAGATCCATACAATGACATGACAAATCCGTCAGACCTAAGCGGCTTTAAATTCAGTGAAGTATACCGTCGGGTGGTAAGGATGGGAGGAAAAACCAGATTTTAAAAATGGACAATGTTTTTGTGGGCCGAATGGCAGACTCATGTTACATCTAAACTGTGGCGTGATGTCATTTTCACAAACACTGCCAAACACGTATCTACTAAAAAGCGAAGATTCTCTGTAGGATTACATAATGTTGACTGTTAAGCGTCGGGAGAGAAGGTAATAAACCCAGAGGCAGAAAAACGCATGGGCGTTTAGTTATGATAGAGCGCCAGTTTTTCGACCACAAAGGGAAAGCGTTGAATTAATTCCTTTGTGTTCGTTACAGAGATTGCAGAGACATTCTCTGCTCTTCCTAATAGAAACCCGGGCTTAATATAAACGCCTGAGGACCACCTTTCTGAGCTTCCGTATGCCCTCCGTTTAGATCCAGGGAATCCTTATACATAACCCGAGACTGCCATTGTGAACCTCTGTCGTTGGTCCAGTCTCCCTCTCTCCTGGCTACATATACAATTCCCCGTTCAGGTTTCTCTTCCCCTATATATACACACGTGTGTGTGTGTGTGTGTGTGAACATGCTTAGGGGAGAGAGACTATTGAAGGAGGAGAATGGCGGCAATGGGACCGATCTAAAAGAGCGTTTCAGGAAGGAGAGCAAAACAATAAGCTAAGCATGGATGGAGCTTTCAGAAACAGCCACCTTTAGCAGCAGGGTCACCGTCATGACGGGCCCATTTGGAGGAGTTTAGGCGTATATTAGCTGCCTTTCACTTAACAGCGAATAAAGCAGCGAAGTGCGCCTTCTGTGCCTCCTAATTCCTAGACTAGCGGCACCCTGAAGTCTCTTCAATAAGACGTTAATTGTAGGCAAGCGTTTGGCAGGAGGCTCTTCATAGTACAGTGCCTTTTTTACAAACACACAGCGCAACACTACACTGCGCGAGCAACCTCTTCTTTGCCTTGAAAAAGAAGAAACCTAGCTTCCCCAAATCTCTAAGCATCACCATCGTTTCAACAAAACAACAACAACCACCCAAACCCACCCACCATCAATAAGCCAAACGAGAGAGGAGGAGGTTGCAGAACTTGAAGCAACACCACCGACTTTCTTCAGGATTGTGGGACATTCTTGACCTCCTCCTCTTCCTCCCAGCCACCCACCCATCTTAATTTCCCTTTGTCTGGAAGGATTAAACAAACAGGGCTCTTCAATTGCTCCGAAGGAGTGAAAGCTCCCGCATCCCCACTGGTGTTTTCAGACCAGCCTGTTTTACCCCAACGGCCAAGAAGGATGCCTCAGTCACTGTTCTGGAACTCCACGAGTGGGGAATCCGGCCAGGTTGGTTGGGGCCTCTCTTGAAAGTCTTGGTCAGCTCCTCTCTGTCGCGTCTGCGGCTCGGAGACAAGCTGAAGTTGACTGCCAAAAGTGCCATAAACCTTCTCTCCCACCCACCCCCACCCCGTCGGTCTAGAAGTGTTTTTGGTTCTCCTAGACACCGCCGGGTTTAATGAGAGAAGGGGAAGCTTCCCCCCCACCCGCACCTCCTGCGCTCCCTCATACAAGTGCAAGAAAGTTGTTTGCTAGGCCAGAAGAGGCGGAGCAAGGCTGTGGAATGGTGGCGCCTTTGTTATCACTGGGAGATTGGGGGTCGGGGGGGGGTATCCTTCAGAGATCTCGCCCTACTGTGGTGGGGGGAGAGAAGGAAGGGAAAAGGACCACACATTCTTTTGGTATCAAGAACCAGAAGGAGGAAAGGCAAGGAACATGAGGGGTGTGTGTGGAATGATGCTCAGGTATAATCTTGTTTTATTCGGGACAGAGGGAAAATAAAACGCAAACGGCGCCTGTTAGCTCCAATTTGGCAACGGCCCAACGTGGCATATTTCTGCACCTTCTCTCACCCCCACCGAACCGCCGCAAAAAAACTGGGGGGGGGTAGAGAAAAAGAGAGGGAAAAGAAATAAAACCATTTTATAGCCCCGCACAGACCCGGGCAATCTGTAAGTAGTCGTTTGATGACATGCTTATCTCTTATTTTCATCGACTCTCTTGGCAAATACGACAGGGAGAGAGATTAATTAATAATTTCAAGTTCAGCTCACAAACGTTGAAGGCCCATAAAAGTTCTTCCAGCGATCCAAAATAAAGAGTTCATTAAAGGGATATGTCCAAAGCATTTGATTTGTGATTGGTAACCCTTGTAAAAAAAAAAGAAGAAGAAAAGGAAAAGAAAGACGGGGAAGGTAAAAAGGCGTATAAACATTAATGCTAATAAATTAGTTTACTCCACTGCACAGTAATTACTAGATAATACTGATATTTACAGCTTGGTATAGTTAAATCGAACATAGAGAAAATACATAATGAGTATATTCCCCCCTCCCAGCCTTCAGGACCCAACATGATTAGATTTGTTATTGAGTCAGTCATGGTAAGTTCAGCAATAAATAAACAAATCGATCCTGACATTTAAATCCCGAGGATCTCCAGAATAAAACATACAGTAGAACTTTTAGCCTCTAGTATGTAAAAGCAGGTTTCCATTTCAAGAAGGAAAAACGCAACAACAATACAATTTGTAAAAGGTTTTCTCCCCGCCCCGCCCTTGAAGAATGCCAAGTTTTCTTTCCACTGCTATTCAAAGAAACCACTCCCTCCCCGCCACCCCTTGAGTTGAAATTTGTGTGATTTTCTGCAACGGTTTAAGAGAAAGTTGTCTGTGGCCTTGCCATAATTCTCCCTCTTGCCCTTTAAATAGATTCACCAAAAACATGTATTTTGATGCTTTTACGTAAAGCATGGAAAAGCCTAGAAGGATGGTATTTTCTGGCGTATTTGCTCTTCTGTGACAGTATTTGGCAGTTTTCTTTAGTTCTGTCTTGGACGAGAGTCTATCGCTGTTGTTGTTGTTACTGATTTTTGTTGTTAGGCTTCCTCAGAAATAAGTCTTACTGACTTCAGTGGGTCTCACTGCCCTGTAAGTGCATAGAATTCGCATCCATATCTCCCATCTATACCTCCTTTCTGTAGCTCTCCTTTCCTGAGACTATAAAGCTTTGCCACTTCCTAAAGGTCTTCCTACAGGTTGTCTAGGAAAGGTTACTAATATTGCAATTATCCCCCTGGCTCTATTAGCTACTTTTAATGTTAGCATTCTCCTTCAAACCCACTAACGTTTCCCAGGAATTCTTTGCAAACAATGGCACTTACTTCCGAGTAGCACCTTTCAGAATTGGCGGAGGTGCTTAAGACTCCTCCAACCTTGCGGTGCCCCCCCCCGCAACTATTTTAGTGGCCTTTGGTCGGTTAATATTCCTTAACCCTGATGGCTTGCAATCCCAGCTACCTTCTGGCATTGGAAGGAATAATAAATTAAAGCAACTGGGGTCCACGCAAGTGGAGGAAGGGGGACGGTGAGGGATCGTTGCGCAGAAGTGAGGAGAGAAAAAGCATAGCCAGGGAAGGATGAAAATATCATAAAATGCCTAGAGCGAAGCTGGGCAGAAGCCCCCAGGCTATCTGAGGTTAATAGGTAGGAAAAGGAAGGAAGAGACTGAGCGCCTTCGGAAGTGAACCTGAAGGCGAGGGCGTCCTCCATTCACCAGGAGAAGCCGCACAGACTTGACCCTGGCTCAGTCTTCAGCCAAAGCCTGCAAGGTCTTCCGGAGGAACCCTTCCCAAAGACACCCCATGGGTTGCTGCGCTGCCTGGAAGCCAGATCTGAGCGGAACTGTAAGATTACAGCCTCTGTATTCGCACCGAAGGCAGCTCAACCTCTTTTTAAAAAGAGGTGGGAGAAGACGGGAGAGGGAAAGCAGGGTGGACCCTATAGGCTCTCCCGCTTCCATTCCTTAGCTGATGGGCTCGAGATAGCTTGATAGGGGAGAGTCAGAGGAGGTGGGGGTGGGGAGAGATGCTTGAAAGAAGGGGACAGAAAAAGAGGGAGGGAGGCCACTCGTCTTTTCTCTTTTCCCCTTTCTTTTTCTCCCCCCCCCCGCGCCTTCGGTGCTCCCGGCCGTCCACGAGGCACGACTTCCCTGGTCGATTTGGTGGGGTTGTAGCCAGAGGACCAAAGTGACGATCTGTTGCTTCCCTTGAGAGGGCTACAAAGACTGGGAAGGAGAAAGGAGTGAGGTGGGGTGGGGGAGGATGGAGGGGGGGAGAGAGAGAGAAAGAGAGAGAGGGAGAGGGCCCATACTCTCAGCTTGTCAATTTCAACATTTGGTCACGTGACCCGCGCCTCCCTGCTAAGGATGGGGATAGATTTCCACGTCAGCTTTACGTCTCCAAATTTCTTACTTCACGGATCTGCTTCAAAGAGGCAGCTGCATTAGAGAATCATGTTAAGCTCGGCTAATGCGGAGAGCCCGAGGTAGCCCCCTCATGATGGATTTTGATGAGCGTGTCCCTTGCTCCTCTAATATGTATTTGCCCAGTTGTACCTACTACGTGTCGGGTCCTGATTTCTCCAGCCTCCCGTCCTTCCTGCCCCAGACCCCGTCTTCTCGCCCCATGACATACTCGTACTCCTCCAACCTCCCCCAGGTCCAACCTGTGCGAGAGGTCACCTTCCGCGAGTATGCCATTGATCCCGCTAGTAAGTGGCACCCCCGGAACAATCTCGCCCACTGCTACTCGGCGGAGGAGATCATGCATAGAGACTGCCTGCCCGCCAGCAACACCACCACGACGAGTGCCGCCGCCGCCGCTGCCGCTGCCGCCGCCGCCGCCAGCATGGGCGAGATGTTCGGCAAAAACACAGCCGGCGTCTACCACCACCCCTCCGCCGCCTCCAACGCCTCGTCCAATTTCTATAGCACGGTGGGCAGGAACGGGGTGCTGCCCCAGGCGTTCGACCAGTTTTTCGAGACGGCTTATGGCACGGTGGAGAACCACTCGGACTATGCAGCAGCAGCAGGAGGAGGAGGAGGAGGAGGCGGAGGCGACAAGAACGGCGAGAAAATGCCCTCCGGAGGAGCCTCGGCCGCGGCTGCAACTTCAAGTTCGGACGGGAGCTGCGGGAGGGAGGCAGGAGCCGGCGCCGCCAATGCCTCGGTCGGGGCCCCGTCGGCGGTGGCGGTGGCCGAGGCGAAAGAGAGACGCCGGCGGGCGGAGAGCAGCCCCAGCAGCAGCCCCGCGTCGTCTTCCGGCAACAATGAGGAGAAATCCAGCAGCTCCAGTACGTATTATATATATATATATATAAAAGGCAGCGCCCTAGCGCTTTTTATGAACGGGACTTGGAAATCTTAGCGCACCGCCGCTGTTAAATTTTTATATGCTGTTTTATAAGCATATAAGGTTTATGAAGGGCCTTTAGATTTCCCCCAACAAAACTTTGTTATAAAAAGGCGAGAGATCACGTGGCGAGGACTGAAATTGGCCGTGAAATACCCACCGGCCAATGGATGCCTTTTTTTAAAAAACAAAAAAGACAAACCCCCTCCCAAAATAGTCCCCCCCCTTAAATCATAAAAAAGGAGAAAAGAATAAAGGAGGGAAGAGGAGGAGGGAAATCTCTATGGTCAAAGCCTCGAAAATATAATAATGTGCGTTTTGAGCCTGTAAATTTGCCCAAAAGGGGATTCCAGAGCCCTTTGATATCCATGTAATCCTGTGACTTTTATTTTTTTTTATTTTTTTTTTATAAAAGCCATGTGTTGCCCCAGAAGTCTAGTTAGGGCTTGGATTCAAAGCCATCCCAGTTTTTTTAACGATTGCACGAGAAGAGTGTTCAACAGATAAAGTAGCCGCCTCCACTGCTAGCAATATATTAAAAGCAACAAATTAACCTAAAGCTGGCCTTTTTGTCTAAAGGAAGCCATTTCCCTAAAACGCTATGGTAATTACGTGTTGCCTTCTGCCCAACAGTTTGTTACTTACAATCGTTATTCGATCTGTCACAGTCTTATTTTTTTAAATGCCCTTTTCTTTCTTTCTGTCTCCAACACCGCCTTCCAGAAAAAGGCTATGAAAAAAAAAAAATCTTACAATGAACTGTAGAAGGAAAGGTAGATGGGTTATTAATACTGTTTTAAAATTATTTCAATATTTAATGTTTTTTTTAAATCCTGTAAAACCTAAGGGAGGTGTAAAATAAAGCACCCCCTTGAAAAAAGTCTTGTTTGCTTAGAGAAGGTTAAAGCCAATGTGCCTCGGACAGAAAAGAGGGCAGTTTGGAGAGATATTTAAAACGAGGGAGTCAGTTCTTTTAAGGCAAAATAGCAAATTCCATAAACAAACCCGAACGTCCTCGTGGTTATCATAGGAGCTGGTCTGCTGTTTGTAAATGGAGAGAGATGCCATCCAAAAGCAAAACCAAGTTTAAGATTAACAACAGGCTCAGTGTACACGAAAGCGGTTTTCCTAAAAATGTCTTTTGTGACGGGTGGGGGATGTGTGTCACAAAGCCATTAGGATTTCCATGGCTTTTGTTAAGGCTGGGCTGCAGAACTCAGCTGAAAAGGATCAGGCTAGGTTACAAGGTGCTTATCCATGGCCTCTCCAACCTTCCTGCACACACCCCTTTCCTGGGAGGAGGCTCCTTTGCAGTGTGCAAAGTCTAGACATTGTCCATTGCTCAATTCACAAGATTTCGGGCCTAAATACCCTAAAGGCACCAGATCCCCGAAAGCTAAGCAGGGTCAGCTTTGGTTAGTACTTGGGTGGGATACCTTCAACATATACCACCAGGTGATGTAGGCTATATTTCAGAGGAAGGAGCTGGCAAAACTACCTCTGAGGATTCCCTGCCTAAGAAAACTCCATGAAACTCTTGAAGGTGCGCCTGTACACAGTTCACAAAACAGCAAAGGCTGCAATCCTGAGTAGCTAAGAGTAAGCGCTACAGAATTCACTGAGAGGCTGAGAGTGTGAAAATTACCTCTGAATAAGGTACACCTGAGCTTGCATGAGAAAGGTCCAATCCTAAAGTCACTTGTTAGGGAGTGAAGCTCAATTGGATTCTGTGATATTTCTTTCTGAGTGAACTTGCACATGGGTTGTGTCTGAAGTGATGCTTCAGTTAGAAGCATCGGTCTGGCATATCACAAGCAAGCCATTCCCCTAGATTAGCTTAAATTTAATATATACAGCTAGATAAGAAGAGAGAACCTCACCATTATGTATCTATGCAGTAATAAGCCAAGCGTTTCTTTAAAAACAATGAAGAAACCCACATGAATAGCTTCTTGATTAAATATTAACCTCAGTCTTCCCCCAGCCATATCTGATACCGGACTTAATGACTTCTGCCCTTCTTTTATTTATTTATTTTTCATTCCACAGGTGGACAACGCACCCGTAAAAAGAGATGCCCCTACACCAAATACCAGATAAGAGAATTAGAGAGGGAATTCTTCTTCAGTGTCTATATAAACAAAGAGAAACGCCTCCAGCTTTCACGAATGCTCAACTTGACCGACCGTCAAGTAAAAATATGGTTCCAAAACAGAAGAATGAAAGAGAAAAAAATTAACAGGGACCGATTGCAATATTACTCAGCTAATCCACTGCTCTAAAAAATGGGGAAAGGGGGGAAAGGAAAACAAAACGACCAGACTAAACTAAACTTGCAGCGAGTTTTTCAAGATGAGATTAAATTCTGATCTCACCCTTGACAAGGTCAAGCTACAGGGTTACCCAAAAAAAGGAGGTGTGTGAAGTGACGGAGGAGGACGCCGAAAAACTAAAATTTCTTTCCCGCCCAGCCCTCCCCAAAATCTAAATCAACTGAATAATTTCTTTCCCCGCCCCCCCATCCCTTTTCTTTTGCTTTAAAAACTTATTCTAAAAATCTTTACCCATATCAACTGGAATCTGTTTATACCTTGGATCCACATTTCCCAAACGGCCATCTGATTTTTTTTTGCTCTGAGGGCCAGTTGTTACTCCTCGGCGACTCGTTCTAGCAGTGGGTTCACACACGTGAACAGGGGGGAGTGAAGGACCTGCTTCACACGTTGGTTTTACCCTGGGTTTTCTTTTCTTTTTTTCCTTTTTGTTTACTGTGGAACACTGGTTGAAAGGCAGCCTACAAGCCTGAGGACTACTGCAAGGGAGATCTTCAGCCATTCCCCCCATCTTTCACAGCACAACTGTTGGCCTACCCTCCTGTCCTCCCAGATGTCAAGTCTACTTCCACAAAGAGGGGTTACCTTCCCCACCCATTCCATTAAAAAAATTTAAAACACTTGAAAGGGAGGGGGGGAATACTTATTTCTTTGCAAGGCCAATCATAAATGTTAGTAAAGCTGTAGTGTTGTGTCTCACCATGTGGTGTTAGGGAATTAGGGCCGGAGAGATCTATTTCCTTTTGAAAGGATTTCAGGTATTAATTTGCCATATATGGTAAAGGAACAATCACTGAAGAAGCAACAACAATTAGCCACGTGAATTAGGTCTCTCTTTCTTTTTTTTAGTGAATGACATATCTGTAGAAAAGTGGTGCGATCCCTTTGGAGACAAATCATGATGCCCAAACTGAAAGGCCTAAACTACAATTTTTATTTTTATTTTTATTTTAAACAAAACAGAACCTTTAAAGGCATGAGGGAGAGGAGGAGAAGGGAGAAAGACTAATCCAAAGTTGTTGTTGTGTGTGGGGTTTTTTTTAAAAAACACCAGTAAAGTAAAGGTTCTGGCTTCTGTCTCACCAAGTTTCTTCAGGAAATACCTGTGGAGAAGGACAGTTTTGGCAAATACCACACAACACTTAATTGGACCTTTGGATGTGTGCAATGCACTGAGATCAGATCATTAAAATCACTAGCATTTCCATAGAAGGCCAACCAGAAGGCAAACAATGTAAATAGCCTGAGTTTGTTTTCATATCTTGTTGTCCACTTTTAGTGTCGTCAATCCTACTTAGCCGCTCGGCGGCAGAATCAAAGAATGGAGAGTTCCTTGGAGTTATTTTAAATATATATAAAGAAGTATATTTCCCTGCAGGAACCAAAGTGAATGAGAGGGGAGAGAGAAAGAGAAACACAATTTTAAAAAAGAAAGAACTATTTAAAAATTCTATATCAGTTTACAAAGGAGATGTGTTTTATTGTAAAGGTCACTTGCTGTTGAGAATATCTGAATGTATATTTCATACAGGAATAGTGTTTTACAAGACTTGTACATTTTTAAATGATGTTTTTGTTGTTATACTTTTTTTAAAAAAACGGTTGTTTTCTTGGAAGGTGTCAGGTTTTTTTAAAGTTGTTTTTTGTTTTGTTTTTTTAAATGTGCAGACGTGAATGTTGTTTTTAAAATCACCAGCTTCTGAAATGGACACGATTTCTTTACACCAAAACGCAATACCTTTATATTCCATCACTGTCTGAAATATGTATTGTCATATATGTATATACGGCTTTCTTTTAATATGCGGGCGTCTTTTGTTGCATGTGTACAGTGGAACGGCACACACCGAAAATAAACATGTGGGAAATTTATTTATTTATTTTTATCCTTATGTTACATTCACGGGTATTATTTGATAGGGGCTAAGGATTTGAAAGGTGCCTTCACAGTGAGATGCTTTGGTGGAAAACCCATTCACCTATTGTTCCTACTCTGGTCTTGATAAGACAGTGCAACATGTCTGGAATGTATGAATGCGCAGGAGGAGTTCAGCTAGAAGGAGTCCAGGTATGACAAGACAGAAGAAAAATCGCTCTTTCAAGTAATGGGAGGATATAGACTTTATGCTTTTGTTCACAGGCGCAAAGCACATTAGGGAAGCTCCCATGTTGTTCGGATTTCAGGCGCCCTTGTTTCTTTCAGACACCATATGTCTGAACACATACTGTTCCAAACCTAAGGGATGTTTGTGGCAGAATTTGATCGTCAATCCAGCAATTGCGGCCAGGCTGAAGCATATTGGTTGAGACATGTTTCTGCCTATGAGTGACTCTGAGGGAAAGAGTTTTCTAGGTGGTGTGGCGTTGGCCTTCATCTCTGGAGAGTGGAGGTGGGGATGTATTCTTTTCTTAAAGAAAGAAAACTATCCAAGACCTTTGCAAGGATGAGGCATTTGGTTGAGTTTTTTTCTCTCTCTTAAAAAAAAACACTTTTATTTTTAATCAGAAAAGAAAATAGGCACCGTTTTCGCCTATTGTTTATTGGCTTTGAACTTCCGTATTGCTTTGGACATCACCCATAACCTTGAGGTGAAGGGCTAACCGGCTCTGGTCTTTTGCTGGCAACCCCCACCTACCCAGACAGCGTCTGGTCAAAGGAAATGGACGAAGATGGAGGGCGGAGAGAGAGAGAGAGAGAGAGAGAAAGGAGAGCTGGCTTACTTGTTTGTTTATTTTGCTAGCATGCTACAAAGGAATGCGAGACTCTTAAAAGGGGGAGATAGAAAGATAGATGGAGAAAGGCAGACAGACCAGCACTGAAGAAAAGACGGGTGGTCGTAAACGTTCAGCTGGCCACTTCCTTTGCTAGTTAAACATTAACTGGTTACTCAGGGCTAGCTTGAGTCATGAAGTTTCTCCAGTTTGTAGAGGGGCTGCTGGTGGTGATTTGCTGGCCCATTTTTTAAAAAGGAAGTGCATCCCGTGTGTGTGGTGCTGCTGGGACAATGGAGTCATAAAAGTGGCCACGACTTTATCCATTTGCATATGGAGAAAGCAGGGCTATAAACGAGGCAGAGGGCTTCAGCCTTCGCTTAGCTGAGGAGGGTGGCTCTGTGCGGGGCAAATAGTCAGGGCTAGTAGTCGTCTACTCTGCCTTGAAACGGGGCCTGTAGAAATGCTGGCTGGTCGGACTGTTCAGCTGAGCCACTCGATTGCCACAAGATGGCGCTCTTCAGATCAATGTCAAAGCCGCAGTGGGAGAAGAGGGGGAGAATTGGGGGGGGCCCCGAAATCTTGGCCTTTGTTCCCTTCACGTTCTATGAGCCGCACATTATATTATTTCACTTTCCACGGCCAGTTTTGCAAAAGGTAAGGCGAAGCCGGTGGCTCACTTCTTCCAGGAGAAGTAAAGGGCTGAACCAGGAGTTATCCAGAGGCTTGGTTTATTCGGGTTGAGAACACGCCAACGGGTGAGTATTCCCTTTGAGCCGTAGTTTGGGGATTAAAGAGGAGTGCGCTGTTACCCAGGTCCGGCTAGAGTGACCTTTACGTTTACTTGGTCCTAATCAAGCTCAATTCTCCCCCCACTCTAAAAAAAAAAAAACTTTTTTGGGGGGGAGAACCCCCCCACACACACACCGGTGTGATGTCTTTGTGGAAGTCAGTGGTCAAATCGAGAGCTGTTGCATGAATTGTTTAAAGGCTTTCACATTTGGACATGAACTCTTAACGGAAACGGAAAAAACGTTTTAGGAAGAAATTTGGCAAACCGTCTTTGTGATTGTAAACAAGCCCAGGCGAGGCCGGAGGCTGTGTGTGTGTGTTAAAAACACTCATCCATCTCTGAGAATATTATGAATCTTGACGTTTACGTAGAGAGAGCTTGGTGTCTTCTATCAACTAGATCTATCGTGGTAGGGACTGAGAATGGCAGAGACTTTTGATGGCATTATTGGATTTGAGGGGCAGTTTACTCATTTCGCTTTGGCCGAGCTCGAGGGCCAACGGTTGATTAACAGCGGTGTTTGTTAAATGCTTTTTCTCCTGGGAAGCCAATCGCGCCCTTTCAAGGAGAACGTGGAAATCGATAGAAGTGAATGTGGAGTAAAAAGCTATTTCCCTCACCACCACCATCTCCCTCCCTTCCCAGTTTCATGTTGAACCAGTTCTTGAGTGGAGGTTGCATTTAGAACATCTGTATTGATCTAGGCCTATAGATTGGTACTATGTATATAGAGTTTTTCAGAGAATGAAATCGAGTTGAAAGGAAGCAACAGCTTAGCAAAGTAACCCTGATCCTAACCGCACTGGGCCCGATCAGGATGGCCCAAGTCTCCGGCAATGAGACACTGACTCATACTCTTGGAAGCTGCGGTCATAAGATTTCTTAACGAAAGCCTCCTCCAACACACAAGGATCTGGGTTCCGGGCCTATGCTTCACTTTCCAGTTCTGTTGATGGGACTGAGGGATGTTTCCGTTTCCGTGGATCGTGCCCATCCCCAGAGAGGAAAGGAGTCTCCGTGACATCTTACTGGGATTTTTTTTTAGGTTTCTTTCTCGTAGTGAACATGAGCTTGGGGTGTCAAATACAAAGACTGGAGGTACAGCCAATGGAGAACCTAGGAGAGATTAGAAGGAGCATTTTTTGTTTCTTAAGGCAGGCGACGGGATGGCCTTGTGATATCACCCCACTATGTAAACAGACAGCGAGAACAGATATTGGTAGTGTTTCCTCTGACCCCAACAAGGGGCACCCTTCTTTGACCAGTCTTTCAGTGGCATTAACTCGCTTCTTTCTTTCAAAGGCGTGTCTTCACTTTAAAGCCCCTGTTTTTTCTTGAGCACGGTCTATTAAATAAGTGACTTCTGATGTCCAGTCTTTCTTGGTTAACATGGGACTGGAGGTGGGGCGGACTACTGAAATTTGTCCGTGGAATTTTCCATGGACGCTAAAGCACCCGTAGAAACTCAAGCAACCGATTCATATCTTGGTGAGAAGGAAAAGGTAATGCCGTCAACTTTTCCGCGGTTCTGTAATCCATTTCCTAATCACCTGGCCCATTTTCTCCTGCTCTGAGTGCGTTAGAATAGGGGCTTCTCCTCTTTGGGAGAAATACTGGTTCTAAACATTTTAAGAATAATGCCCCTTAAGCAAGGGGCCTAGCTCTTCAATTAAAAAAAATTCTCACCAACAGCACCTAAAAGAATGAACGAGTGAACCCAAGGTTGTCCCGTGGTCCAAAACATACACACGTTATTTAGTTATTTCTTTGCTTTCTTTTACTATAAATAAAAAAGGGTCTCCCACAGGGGTTGAACTACGGCCTGTTTCTAAAATGTGGTTTGCTATTGGCCTGGTTCAGTATGAGGGTTTTTTTTTCCTTATACACATTGCTTAGACCTTACCACAATTTTTTGTCTAAATGTTCCTATGAGTTGTGATGCTATGTTGGGAGGGGAAATGTGGTGGTTTTTTAAAAGAAAGAAAGAAAGTGGATAGCGAGATGGATTCAGATTTAGTTATCTTTAAAGCAGACCCACTGAAATCACTGGGGCTTAATTTAATCGTTCCTTAAAGCCTGTTGATTTTACACCAAGTATGCCTAAATCTTGATATAGCTGAATGTTTAATATGCTGTTTTGTTTACATATCATACCCATTTATGTTCAGTGGATATATAATGTGCTGGTTTCTCCCCCACCCTCTTCTAACAGTGAGTGCTGCATTTTTTTCCCTGGCGATAGAATCTCACAAGAAATACAAATAAATAGATCTTTTCTTCATGTACGAATGTTGCCTACACACCTGAAATAAAGGAGAGCATCTCACACATCTGGTATACAGAAAAGAAAGTGTTTTTTTAAAAAACAAAAAATAGTACCACCACCACCCCCCAGGCCCCTCAACTTTCCCTGTAACCTCTTATTGCCTAGCTATATCTCTTTAGAGGGATAAACCGAACTACTGAATTAATGTATAGATCAATACAGCCTCCAATTTTTATTACCCAGGATGGAGGCAAATGGACTGCCTACCATTGCAGCAATGGTACTAGTGGAAATGCTGAACAGATTTCTAATACCCTGAGACTTAGTAAGTTTACTCTGCGTACTATTGAATTGAATCGGACTTTCTTCCATGCAAAATATGCACAGAATTGTAACCCTGAGCAACTTGATTATATACCTGCGCCTTCACTGACCATTACACCTGCGGAAAGCCTTCGTTTAAAATGGGTTTCCACTCTCTTTTGCAAAACGCCTTGGCTAAATGGGATGCCCTTGACTTACCTTCAAGAAAACGTATATGTGCGTTTCTATAGGTCTGTGGCAGTTAACGCACTAAGCTTTTTGAAAGCAAGACTTTCTTCCAGACTAACTGTTTAAAGGTAAGGGGACAGGCAGCGATCCTGCGCTCGGTTACCCACACATAAATTCCGTCCGTAGCAACGGGAAGAAAATCAGTCACCAGAAACTTGTGAGCAGGATTTCAGCCAGACCAGAATTCAAGCTGCCAGAGGAATTAGGTTTCAGAGGTAAAGGCAGTCCAAATTTTAAAGGGAATAAATCTCCCAGACCCGATCCTCTGTCTCTTGCTCTCTTAGCAAGAAAGAATGTCGAAGTGAAGATATTACTTTGGTAGCCATTTGTCACCTCTCTTGGCAATGAGAGTCTTTTTCAAAAATGCCTGATGGAAAGCCGCCTGTTTGGGAATTTTTCCAGAGGGGAAACAGGCTTGACACACAGTCACATTCTTGACAACTGACATTTTGAACATTAAATAAGAATGCATTAAATTAATTTTGATGAAGACGTACAAACTGCAGTCTACGGTGGTATATTTAGAAGCAAGCTGTTTTCCGACTCCCATAGCAGCTTTTATATTTTTCCGTCTTCCACCTCACCTCCCAACCACCCCCTCCACCTATCTCTCTCTCTCTCTCTCTCTGTTTCCCCTCAATTTGCCCATGTCAGAAATATAAAGCCCGGTTTAATTAGCATACAAAATAACATCCCCTTCATTAACAATGTGGTACCTTTGGGTCCCTCCTTGAAATAGTAAGTGAGTAAATCACTCTTCAGCAAGAGGGGAAGGAAGGGAAGAAAGAAAGAAGCCTGGCTTCCACCTAGTTGCGGGCTGCTGAGCTCTTATGGCTTATTTATCCCTTCTAGTTTTTATTTGTAATTTTAATTTTTTAAAGTCCAAATTCATAAAACAGAGCAAACGAGACTCTAGTAATTTAATTATATTTGTCTTGGACCAATAAAGGGATGTTTTGTGGGGTTTTTTTTTAAATTGCAGTATCGAAATTTCCCACTAAAGCAACTTGCTGGGAACTTTTAAACCCACTCGTTCCATAGCAAGGCCCAGTTTAAGGGGAAGGAACTTCCACGTTAGTCCCATGGGTCCAAATGCCGTGGGTCCACAGCCGTGATTCTGGAGCCGCAGGCTAGTGCTTCGCGCTTGTTTAACAACCCCCACCCTTCCCCGCCTTCTTCCCTCTCCAAGAAGGGTTTGTTGTGTTGGAGGGGCAGAATGAAAAAGCAGTGATTTCTCATCTCGTGCCCCTGCATTAATA
This sequence comes from Gambelia wislizenii, assembly GCA_030847615.1. Taxonomy (NCBI): domain Eukaryota; kingdom Metazoa; phylum Chordata; class Lepidosauria; order Squamata; family Crotaphytidae; genus Gambelia; species Gambelia wislizenii. The sequence goes on from JAUMIR010000006.1 coordinate 107,121,609, forward strand.
GTCTCAAGAAATGCTATAAAGCCCTGGTTAATGTCCGAGACACATTGTTAAGTGTTTAAAATGTGGCCGCTACACACAATGCACGCCAAAGTAGTTTAGTTGCTCCAGAATTGACCATTATCTTTTATAGTTAAGAATCAAGTGCACATTATTAGTTTTACTTCAGTGGCTTTGACGAGGCGAGTTGATGTTGGCTGGGCTTGGCCTTGTTAGAGATTAAAGAAAGAGCCCGGGAGCAACTCCTAACCCGATCCAAAGCCAACCCCAGTCTATCCGTCAACGAGAAGCAGTCTTCGTCGTCCTCTTCTTCTTACCATTGACCTCGCCAGGCTTTGGATCAGACCCTGAGTGCCTTGACCATCAAAGCCAGGCGCGTTGCCCCTATAAATGCAACAATAAAAGGAAGCCTGAATGTGAAATGGCCAGGTTCCCTCGTTGCCCTATGCATTGCCTCGAAGGAACCACGGGTGCTCGTAAAAGCAAACCCCTGACGGCAGAGGTATTTATTTTGAGTCGCAAACGCCTCCTAGGAAAGAGAGATTTAAAACCTGTTTTTGGAGCCCTGGGTTTAACTCGCTGTTTCCACCATGCCCTACCCCACCCCTTCCCCTCCTCGAGTTTTCTTCTGAATCTCAAGAACCGAAGTGCAGCTTGCTTAGATCAGATCAAAGGTCCAACTGATTTCTCCACCTGAGTCTCAGCAGAATGCGGCCGGAAAGTGGGCAAGTAGAACGCGGTGGAGCTGAGCCATCCCTTGTAGTCGGCCCTGTGTGTTTCTGTGCCTTCGTGTCGCCTGTTGACTTAGGGCGATCCCATGAATTTCACAGGGTTTTCTTAGGGAAGGAATACTCAGAGCTGGTTTTGCCAGTTTTTTCTCCGAAATGTAGCCTACGGCTCCTGGTATTCCTTGGCGGCCTTCCATTCAGGTACTAACCCTACTTAGCTTCCAAGATCAGACCGAATTAGGATATTTAGGCGTTGGTTGATGGGCCCTATCGCCACAATATTCACGTATGTATGTGTGTATGTGTGTGTGTTTTAATATGGAGAATACAGGGCCAACTGCAGGGGACGGCAGGCCCCTGTGTATGTGCGTTTGTGTGTGTATGTCTATATTGCTATATCTGTATATCTCCTTTGATACACGCATTTCTGCCTCTGGCTCCCTCGCTTTCTAATTCCCCGTTGCCTTTTTCTAAAGGACTTTCCAGACGCAATAATTTTATTTAGCCTGGGGAGGATTTCACAGACTTTGGGGAATTTTCTCGACTCTGTTTCTTCTCTTCAGCCCAAGAGTCCCCTCCTGTACCAACTTAGACCGTTGTTGTTGTTGTTGTTTGTTGTTGTTGTTGTTGCTGTTGCTGCAAAAACAGTTCCATAAGACTTTTAAAAGCTGCCTTGCATTTCGGTTTGTTCTGAGAAATGAAAAATAAACATCTGGCCCCGAAGAGCGGGCCTTCTGCAGCAGTTTTGTTCTCCCTGATTCGTATCGAAGCAGGCCGCTGGGGCGCTGGATTTGGCTCGTAGGCCGGGTCCCCTTTTCATTATATTTAAATCTGTATTTATCACGCTAAGCCCACTGATAATAGGTTTTCTATGTACTCGCCCATAAAAGGGCTCCTTATATGGTATTCATTTTCGTGGAAGTGATATTGGCCTCGAAGGAATCTGATAAGAGCTTGTTCTCCACACATTAACACATTGTAAGGTAAGTCGAGCTGAGGAAGTACAAACAGTGTTACCATAGAGTGTGTGGGGGAGAGACAGAGGAGGGCGGAGGATTTCTATAGGCTGTTGAACATGGGCTTCCATATGGTTGGCTTCCATGGTTCAATTCTGCTGATTGCCCCAAAACAGCGAACAAATCTTGGGGTACACATTTTGGCTGGCAATCGGTGGGAGAGGAGGCAGTAGGTGGGGATGTGGTGTGTGCCTGTCTATGTCTAGGGTGAGGTGGGGTGGAGAGAGGCCTCGAATTTCCATACTGATATTATGGAAGCCCTGCCAAGTTTCAACAACCTCTACCAGGCGTCTAACCCTCCGGCAAACGATGAACCTCCGGAGGGTTCCTCTGTTTTAATATGCCTGGGATGGAGATGGGGGAAATCCTAGTTTTGGCCCCATTACTTTCTGTACACCTCAAAAGAAGACGGGCCAGGGGGGTGTTTAAAGCAGGAGGAGAATTTCCTCCTCAGAAGCAAACAGCCACAAAAAAACCAGGAACCAGGCCAAGTCACCTGAGACGGAGCAGATCAGTACTTTTTCAACCGGTTGTGGGGAGGGCAACGTGCGGGGTGGGCATTGAAGCCTCCTTCTTCTTGCATTGGTCTCCTTCTTCTTGCATTGTAGGGACACTATAGGAAAACGAAGGTTCAGCCCTGGCGCAGGAGGGGGCCTGCCTGAAAGGGACCCTCTCCACGCGGTTAGGCTTGGGCAGAAGCGAAGCCTGTGCCTCGCTTCGCCTCCCAGATTTCCTTGGCATTCTTCGCGCCTTTGAGGACTTTATGGAGGAGGCGGTGGGTGCCAGAACGGAACCGAGCAGGAGATTTACTGCACAATATTGAATTGTTCAAAAGAATATTCTTACTCGCTTGGGAACAGAGACAGGTGATCATTTAAGTCCTACCAGCTGGGGCGGCTAGGACTAAGAGTGGCTAAAACATGAATTAGTAAACGTGGCTTTTAAAAATTCAAACAATATTTGTTATTATTATTATTTAATGAAGAATTCCAAAAGGCCCCGATATCACTCCCGATCCAGCTGCTCTGATTTCCAAACAACCTCTGGCAAAAATAGGGGAGAAGCGGGAGCCCTTATTTCGCTTCTTCATCTTCTTCCCTCTCCGCCTTCTTGCTACCTATCATCTCCGCCACAATTACATATTGACTGTACAGGATTGTCTCGCAGTTCTTTTTTAGTCTTTTATGGGTGGGAAGAGGCTACCAATGACACTGAAGGGACCACATGAAAATACTTAAAAACAATCTGCAGGTTCCACACTCCAATAGCATGAGGAGAGAGGACGAGGGTACCCGCTTAGATTATTTTTTCTTTCCTCCTTTTCATTTATTATACATTTATTATATGTTTTCATTCATTATACAATTATTGTATTTCAGCTTTGAGCCAGGTAGGGAGGGCTGGCTAAGCGCACGACTAGAGATTTGGTCCCTTTCTTAACTGCTTCGGAGGCACTAGAGCGGATTATTTCACGGTGGTCTTTCTTCAGCCTTTGGGTGAAGAGATCAGTGGTCCCTTCTAAAACTGAAATCCCTGAGACTTACCTGGAAGAAATCCTCCCCTCCTCTCTTCCACGGAACGCATTGGCCCTACTTTCGGAATAAAAATACGCCTGGGACAGAAATACCGAGCGAGTCCCATGCATGAGGATTATTCACATTACAGTAGTTGACATCTTGAGGAGCCATTGGGTGACTTTATGATGTCCGTAAACCTTCACTGCTAGTGAGAAGGTCAGGTTTGGTTTAGAACTTCCCAGTCAGTGGCCCATGATACATAATCACGACTCTGTCATGACCATAACACTAAAGCAGGTAGGCAAATAGATATCCCACAACCTCGCCCGTAAATACTGGGGTTTGGTTGCATTATTAATTTCGTCACAATCCCGGGCTGTACAATGAGATGGTAAAAGGGGTGGTGGAACATTCTGCGGAGGCGGGGCAGGGTGCGGAAAGGTTCGCTTACAGATCCCTTTATGATGTAAACACTTAATAACCATCCTGTTCCTTTGCCGTTTTCTATTAGCACATATGCTAATAGAAGCATGCTAAATTATGGATGACATTTAAAAAAACAGGCAAATGGTTTTCTATTGTCCCCCCCTTCCCGCATCGTCGGTGTGCACCACACACCCCTTTTTGCAGATAGACAAACGCAACAATGTGAGAACATCGATTGTACTCATATATATATATATATATATATATGAAATTTAGAAGTGGACCGGGGAACAGCTCAGTGCCTACGAAACCAAACGGGGAGGGGTTGTTAGTGAGGGCTGGGTTTCCATTGGCTGCACGCACTTGCCGTGGCGCGGGGGTATCTCTAATCATATTCAGCATGTTTTGCACAAGAAATGTCAGCCAGAAAGGGCTATCTGCTCTCTTCGCCAAATTATCCCACCACAATGGCCTGCTCCGAGAGCCCCGCTGCAAACTCCTTTTTGGTGGACTCCTTAATCAGCTCGGCCTCAGGCAGAGGGGAAGGAGGAGGAGGCGGTGGTGGAGGAGGAGGAGGTGATGGAGGAGGAGGAGGAGGTGGTGGCGGCAGCGGAGTTGGAGACGGCGGCGGCAGCGGAGTTGGAGGAGGAGGTGGAGGTGGAGGTGGCGGCAACGGCGGCTACTATCCCAACAACAGCGGAGTCTATCTGCCACAGACCACCGAACTGCCCTATGGGTTGCAAAGCTACGGACTTTACCCCGTCCTGAGCAAACGCAATGAAGGTCCTTCTCCAAGCATGGTCCCGGCTTCCCACACTTACATGTCAGGGATGGAAGTCTGGCTAGATGCCCCGAGATCCTGCCGCCTGGAAGAGTCCGAAAGCCCCCAGGCGACCTCCTGCTCTTTCGCTCCCAGCATCAAAGAGGAGAGCTCCTACTGCCTCTATGACTCGGACAAGGGCCCCAAAGAGGCAACGGCCACCGACTTGTCGACGTTCCCAAGGCTAAGCTCAGAGGTTTGCTCCATGAACAACGTGACTGCCGGGGTGCCCGTCCCAGGCTACTTCCGCTTGTCCCAAGCTTATGGCACCACCAAGAGCAGCGGCAACAGCACCTCCACCACCACCACCCCCAGCAGTAATCACAGCAGCAGCAGCAGCAGCTACAACAGTAACCATCACCATCACCACCACCACCACCATCATCCAGGGCAAATGGTTGCCGCTTCCCAGTTCGCCCCGCAGCCTCCGGGGCGCTTTGAGACACCCCCAGTTTTGCCTCCACCGCTGTCAACCCCGGATCAAGGGAGAAAAGAAGGCGAAGAGCCCTCCCCGCCCAGCACTTTGGCTTGTGTCACTCACAGTGGAGAGGAAGAAGGTCAGGCTTCTTCCTCGGCCGCAGAAGAACTTTCCCCGGCTCCTTCAGAGAGCAGCAAGCCCTCCCCCGAGAAAGGAACCGTAGGTGAGCAAAAATCAATGCACACCCTCAAAATAGAAAGGGAGGTGCGGGGGGCGGGTGCCTGTGTAAGAAGGGAGTGTGGCAGCCCCAACTTAAAGCTGCTGGCCGGCTAAAAATCCACCGCCAGCTCGCAAAGAGAAGGGTTTAAGCTGACCCACTTAACTACTATTCACATTTGGATCTGGAAGGTAGTAAAAATATTTTTATTTTTATTGTTTTTGCTGTTGTTGGTGTTGAAGGCCAGCCTTTGGAGTTTATAACCCTATGAGCCCTGGCTTTGGGCAAACGCTGAAAGCACAAATAAGTTTTTTTAAAAGGAGGAAAGGAAGAGAGGGCGAGAGGAAAGTGATGGAGAAGTGCCCGAAGAGATAACATAGATGTTTGTAAAGCGTCCAAAGTAAGCATGAGGCCAGCGCCAATAAATAAACCCATTAACAGGCTAAGTTCTAGTTTACGATCCTGGATGCCTTAAAAAAGGGCGGGAGGGGGGCAGCTGGGCTGAAATTCTCCTTCTGTGAAGTACTATCAAATTGAGGCTGCAGATTGCACCGAGGACGTTCTTCAAAGCTTAACAAGGCTGCCATGACGATTCTAGCTTAACGGCCATCGGAAGGAACGAACCGGGTGCAAAGGACACCACAGAGTCCCTGATCCGGAACCATTCGTTTCAATGAGCCCTTTCCTGCTGGCGGGCTTTCGGTGGTGCCTTTTACCCTTAAATGAAAACAAATCGGAACTAGTAGACGGTTGTAGGGGGTTTATGTAGTTATTGGACCCTCACAGTTCTAAATGGGATTTAGTGAAATGTGGTATGTGTGCATATGTATACACGCGCATATATAAAACACACAACAAGATTTTCCCTTGTCCTTACACACACTCCATTTCTCTATCCATCTACCTATTGTGTTGTGTGTGTGTATATGTCTGTGTATACAGGAGAAGTGCATATGTACATTTCAAAATGTGCTTTTAAAAATATATCCGTGCCTGTGTTTTTCTGTGCTCGTGTGTATACATCTACCATCCCATCACTAAATTGCCAAATTGCTAACCGATACTTAGGGGTGGGGTGGGGAGATACAGCCTGATTCTATGGACGTTTACTTGTTCCGTGGTATGAAACGGGTTTGCTTTCCAAGTAAGTCGTATTGACGGGATTGCAGCCTCAGGCTCTGACGAACAGATCTGGGCAGAAACAATCACAGAAGGAGAGCAAGTCTAGATTTAGTACTTCACTGGTGTGTGTGTTTAAATCAAGTCATCCGGCTTTTTGACTTGAATCAGGCCTTTTCGAGAATAAAAGGCCCCGTTAAAGCCGGGTGGAAGCCCTTGGGGACGCCACTGCCAAAGGCACGGGGGATGTGTCGGTGTCAACGGCAAAAGCGGGCAGCTCTTTCAGACGAGCAAGAGGAAACAAAAGTCAGTAGTCTGTTAATAACCCCCTCCCCTCCCGTGCCCTTTGGAGAGCAGAGTTGAATAGAGAGCCCGAAAGGAACCTCAAAAGGAGGACTTCTGGTGTCCGCGAGAAGACCTTCTCGGATACCTAGCTCGATAAGTCTTTCGAGGGTCCGGCGCCCCCCCTCTTTTCCCGGTGTCACCTGGTAACTACCCTTTCTTACTTTCTTAAAACTAGGCAGTTCCAAAGGAGAGAATGCAGCCAACTGGCTAACGGCAAAAAGTGGCAGAAAGAAGCGATGCCCCTACACAAAGCACCAAACCCTGGAGCTGGAAAAGGAGTTCCTCTTCAATATGTACCTGACTCGTGAGCGTCGCCTAGAGATCAGCCGCTCCGTCCACTTAACAGACAGACAAGTGAAAATCTGGTTTCAGAACCGCAGGATGAAACTCAAGAAAATGAACAGAGAGAATCGGATTCGGGAGCTCACAGCCAACTTTAATTTCTCCTGATGAACCCTACAGACGCGTCTTTATGGTCTAAGTAGCCAGTACCATTTCCCACCCCAACCCAGCGCCACCCTACACCAACCACCTCACCCCACCCCACCCCGGGCAGGTTTTAGCTGCTAGCAGCTCTATGGATTTGAACCTTTTGATCAGATTCCCAGCCTCTGCATTGCCCGTTCCTAACTGATTTTGTCGGGATAAAGCCATAACGGTCCACACACCAAGCCATTCTCTCTTCCAGCCCTCCTTTTTGCTCTCAATTCTGGCGCTAAAAAAAAAAAAGGACTTTTCGGAACCCGAGATGTCTATTGTTCCTCCTTGCCACCTTTCAGAAAAATGAGCCAAACCTACGTGAAGGCATATTTCACCCCCCCTCTCTCTCTCACACACACACACACTGAACGGCAGTGTTACGCAGACTGAATTCCGTGTCTTTTCAACCATTTCCATTTGGCCACACCGCTGCTTAATACGTATCCTGCTGGTTTTGGTTTGGTTTGGTTTTGCTTTTCTTCGTGTCCCCTTTTGCACAAAAATACCCTCCGCCGCCAAACGCTGCGCAAAGAAATTCCGGTTCTCGTATGGGGCCAAGACTGTGCATGTTCATTTGTCTGTGTGTTAGTCTGTCCCCCACCTCCCCAAAATTAATATCACAGTTTTCAACGTTTCCGTAGAGGAAGGGGGGGGAGAAACGGCAGTGGCAGATTAATATCTCTTCCCCCTCCCCCTTTGAAAATCATTTCAGTTTCTGGCTCCAAGGAATGACTTAATGGTAGATTTTGCTTTGGATACAATGGGTTGCCACTAGTAATGCTTGACAAGCACATTATTTAAAAAAACCGAAAGAAAGAAAGAAAATCTCCCCACTTTCGGAGGGAAAAATAATAATACTAACATTGCCCAGTCCACCCAAGAGGGAAAGTCTGTCATTCTATGTATATTGCCCATCAGAATGATTTCCCTGATTGTATGAAAGAGAGATGATGTCGTATTTCTTTGATACTGTGAAGTTACATGCATTGCAAAGGTCAAGCGTGTAGTGCAAAGAGAAGAAGAAAGAATAATAATAATAATAATGATAATAATCTATTAATACAGATGTGTATAAATTTCTATTAATATTAATATTATTATTAAAACGCCGACCTGGCTGGAAACAAAAGTGTTCTATGTCATTATCCAAAATGTTAGTTCTCGTTCTGGAGCGTGTTCTTACCTTCCAAACGAATAAATTGTTGAAATTGCTGTGCGTGGAGCTGAAAAGAAAACACAACAGAGGTGCTGTTTATGTTTTCTTGGAAAAATAAAATACATGGAATGAATCTCTCTCCCCCCCATTTGAAAAAAAAAATCGTTTTGTGACTTGTTTATTCTCAGGTTCCTACTTTTAGATCTCCAAGACCTTTTACAACAGAAGAATAGTTTGCCCGAATCCCCTGCAATTACTTTAGGAATCTATTTAAATATTACCTAGACAGTCGTAATTTGTCTGGGCGGTATAGCAATGGTGCTCTAAGGTTAGTCGGCTTTTGTTCAGTTTTATGACTTGCTAGTATATCTGGATTGTTGCTGCCTTAGACGAGGGGCTTCAGTGGAGTGAGAAACTGCCCAGGCAGAGGAAGCCTGGAGCTATTTCTTTGAATGTAACAGATCAAGTGTGTGTGCGTGCACGTTTTTAATTTTTTAAGAATATAATTTATTCTAACCTGCTGCTGTAATTCACAAGGATCAGTATACACTATCCCTTTTGAAGTGGTGAGTTATAGATATATAGATATATATTTTTCCAACGCAAAGGGACCCCTTGATGGCTGAGAAGCAATATGAAAAGGTGAGCATGTGGGATTTGAATCTGAAGCCCTGTTCTGCTGTTCCAGCTTTCTCCCTCCTCCGCCATGTTTGTCTTCTACCTGGCGGCAAGCAGATATGCTTCCGCAGAAGCGTGGTGGCCTTTAGGCACGACATTCCGGCTTGTTTCTCAAGGGAGGGGAAAATCCAGACAAAGGCAAAAGGGTTGGGAGGAGATGGGAAGGGGAGGAAACGGTGTTGAGAACCCAAATGGCCACTACGGGTTGGTTTTGTTGCCTTCTTTTTCCCAGACAAGAAATAGACTTTGAACCCCAGCAGCTTTCCGCTGTTTTGCCAGGAACACTTAACCACTCAAAGCCTGAGGCCTGTTTGCCTCACCCTCTGTTCCTTTTCCTTCAGTCCTCCGAAGGTCCCCCCATTTTTTTAAAAAAATCGTGTCCTATTTACCCATTACAAGTTTCTACTGGAAGGGCATTAAGAAAACAAAGGGGAGGGAGGGAGGGAGGGAGGGAGATGAGATGGCAACTGCAGTGGGCGAGGAGGAGGGAGAGCTAGGAGAATGATGGAGTCACAGTGCTGGGTTTTTGTTTTTAATTCTCTCCTCTGGGGCTGGGTTGGGGTTTTCCCTCTCCCCATTCCTTCCCCCACACCCCTCCTAGCGGCACCCTTTGGCTTATGGAAAGCGGCTATGGGGAGTCCTCTTAATGAGGAATCTGAGAACTGGTTGGTGATTTAGGTAGTTTCATGTTGTTGGGGCTGCAGCTCTCTTTTTCTCTACAGCACGAAACTGCCTTCATTACTTCAGTTTGTAATCATCAGCCGAGTCTAATCATAAAGCGCGCCAGAAAGTTGAGGATCATAATCCCGCCTCGTAACGTCGAAAAAAAATGGGGTGGGAGAGAGAGAGAAGGAAGCCCCGCAATCGCTCTCCTGGACCGGCATCAAGTTCCAGCGCCATTGTTTTTACTTCTGTACACGGGGTGGGGCGGGGGTCTCCCATCCTTTCTAGGCTGGCTTTAAATAAATATTAACGCCCAGGGGAAAGAGGGGAATTTTAAAGAAACGAATGGAAAAGGCTTCCGGGTTAGCCAGGATCTACTGACGTTGGATTTTTCCTACAGATTTCCTTCAAGGTCAGGAGCACTTTACAGCATGCCAGTTATCTTTCTCCAGTTCTTCTCTGATCGCATCCTCCAGTCTTTTTTCTTTTTTTTTTTTTAATATGTTTTTTTTTGGGGGGTGAGGGCTTTTGCTGTTTCCCCTCTTCTGCTTTGATTGTCCTAGGCGCGGCGTGGGTGGGAGTGGGGACGTGGATGCCATTTATACCTTTGTGTTGCCCAGCCATTTTCATTCTTTGGTCGGCTTTCTCCTCTGGGGACAGAGAGAGAAGGAATCCGGTAGCCATATCTCCTGCTCAGATTACCAGCCGCTGCTTCTTTCTCATTATATTTTATTGAGCTATATTGTCTGCGGAGACCGAGAGGGGGGGGTGAAATCACGCGGTGGCGCACACAAACACACCCACCCGCTTCTTTCCCTTTCCTTACAGTGGTGGCATTCAGCTTTTCCCTTGTTGTCTCGCCGTTTCCCTCCTCCATCTCACCCCCCACACACACACACGCGTCTAAAACGTCACCTCCAAGGCCTCTGTATAAAGGGATTAAGGCTCTAGGGCCCAGATGGGGCCATTGCAAGAAAAGAGGCAGCGAGAGCGCCAGGAGGAAAATAAGGCGGAAAAGATTTCATTTCTCCGCCGCTCACAAGGCCTCGGTTACGATCATTATTGGAGGGTGTCCGGGCGCCTGCATTCCAATGAGGCGGAATAAGCAACAGCGACCTCGCTTGGGCCTTGCCTTTTACAAAATCCGGCGCCGCAGCCCACAGCCCGAGCAACAGCCAGAAGCGAAGGCGTTGCAACCGCTTGTTTACATCAGCCACCGCACCGTTGTTTACCGTTAGTGTAAATGAACAAGACCTCTCCGGGGATGAGGGTTGGGAAGGATGTGGGGATATCCGTCATGGGTGTTTGTTTCGATCTTTCTGGGAATGGTGGGGGGGGGGGAGAGAATCAGATTTGCACCACCCCTCACCCGTCTTTCCTGGCAACCCATAGGCTTTGCCACGATTTTAAGGCTTTAAAGGGCATGGTGTGGGGCAAGGCTTTAAATGGGTATGGCTTTAAATGGGTATGATGAGTGTATTCGCAGATGTATACATAGCCATAAGGAGGAGCCCTGGTATACCCAGAAGCGTGCATTTGTGTGTGCTGCTGAGACTGGATGGTATGAACGCGCGTGCCCAAGGAGAGCATTAATGTTTACATGCCCTAAATATATTGTAAAAGTTTGAAATACATAGGTGCATAGATATTAGCCAACAAACCTCACTCTTAGGTATACAGTGTTTTCTTGATCACGAATCCCAAACAAAGATTTATTTATTTATTTATTTGCAAAACACTCTTGCAATTCTTCATAACCATGTATAGGACACGATCTCTGGAGGAATATTTATTCAAATCTTCAGTTGCTATAATTTTTTTTTTAAAGACACGCCTGCGTCTGTGTATACACGTGTGTGTTAAGAAAGGAATTTGACATTTGTTTGGATGTAATGTGTCTAGGAACTTACCGATTAGATTTAATTCTGTGAAAAATATCTTGAAAATCCTAACTAGCTATAATTTAAACGTTGAAGGTGTTTTCCTGTGATATGTCTAGTGGTGAATTAAAAGAAAGAAAACGTAACAGTAACACTAACCAATTTAAAACTCTCAAGTGTGATTCTGTAAACCGTAAAGCTACCAACCTCACATATTTACCTAGAAGTAAGGCCCACTGAACTTGGTGGATCTTATTGTGAACAGGTATATATAGGATTGGGCTGTGAAGTACGGTTAGATTCTGTTGGGATTAATATAATATTGTAGAAGTCGGAAGGAAATACCTGGAACGACTGTTTAAAAGTCGCCGCCTGCGTACTTGTAAGGTCTGCAGCCGGAAATACATTTGCCATATTACTTGGTAACTGAGTCCCAAATATTTATATTTATGGGTAAGAGACAACGTCCGGTGGCTGCTGCCTTAGGATCAGAGGAAACATGTATTTACTTGAGGGGAAAATGACTTCAGTGAAAATAGAGCGTCAACTGTAGACAATCTAACGCGTTTCTTCCCATTTTCATACTGTGTTTGTCCTTATATGAAAATTAATGAATGGGTTTCAAACCCCAACCAAAATTTATCCCCTCTAGATATTTTAATTGCCCTTGTTCAGCAGTCAGCAGTGTTACGAATACCGAAAGTGTTGTAGTTGTCGCAGTAAATTGAGCCTGATTCTTCTAGCGTCTACCTTAAGAGTCTAATCAGAAATGAAAAGCTGCTGCAGTTTCCGAACTCCAAAATGCAATAAAGAAAACATGGAGGAATCCTGCTGTTAAGATTATTTTCTCTCCTTCAGAGAGGAAGGAAGTCCTGTGAACATATTTCACAACAGCTGACTCCCGATTTTAAACAAAAATGACGCAAGACTTCCCGCTTTCCAGGAAAGAAACAGACTAATAACACTATACATATGTGTGCGTGCGTGCAGGCGCAGGCTTGTATTTCTGTTGCAGCTATTACTATATAGATATACACTAGACATAAATGTTCCAATTATCTCACTAAGCAACAAAAGACGGGATCCGCTAAAACCATAGGGGAACCTTTGCTTGGATTTGAAAATGGCTTGTGTGTATGGGGGGTGGAGATTATCAGCAACGCCTACACGAAATTATTTTTGCTTAGATTTTTGAAATGTTAATTATTTCTTGCAGCCTCGAGCGTTCAATTGTTCGGGTTTTTTTTAAAAAAAAACAGGCAAAATTACTGTTAATTTAAGTTTCTCTCTTTTGAGATTTACCTCTTGGAGAATAAGGGATAAAGACCGCTGACATTACTTTAGACTAATGAAAACCATGAGCTTTGTATGCGGAAAATTCACACATGAATCTAATTAGCGAGCGGTTCTCCTACTATTTGGCAGTCTCCAGTCTGAATAACACCGTTTAAAAAAAAAGACTGAATATTCTTTCTAAAAGAACAACAACAACAACCACAGAGTGCTTGATAGAGATCCTCCTCTTCCTCACTCCACTTCTAGGCTCATTTTTTTTTTCCTTCCCAAAAGCAGCGACAGATGAAGCAGGGGAGAAAAATAAATAAATAAAACCCCAGGAATCCTTCGGAGAAGACAAAAGACTTCAAATGTCACAGCCATCGAGTTTAATGAAACCATTACTTTAATTCACAACACTGGACTTGATCGGAGGGACCTACCCCCCCGCCCCTCTTTTTTTGCCCTGTGTGGTTTTGCACCTTCCAGAGGCCTGTAACCCTCCACTCAGTCCCGAGGTCCCCATATTGTGCCCAGAAGCCCCATAGAACGTGCCAGGAAGTCAATCGCTGTTTACACCTTTAAAATCCGGTTGCTTGGTGGAAGGCGATCCCAGGACAAACAACGCCACGGGGGAAGCGGGGGCGCCTCTCCTCTCCAGTCCAGCCTGTCTGGAAAACAGCCTCTTTCCCTGAGGGCTTCCAGGCATGCTTTAGGAAAGGTTCGCCAGGAGAAGAAAAGGATGGTGGTGGTTGTGTGTATGTGGGGGCGGACACAGACACCACGACCACCCCACCCATATAAACACAGTTTTCCCAGCTCCGGCATGGCTCTCCTTCTTCCTTTCTAGACAGAAGGGTCGTCACCCTTCAAGAAAAGAGACACATACCAAGGGGCAAGAAGTCCCTCTGCGGTCAACTTGATCGAGGCGGACGGGTGGGTGTCTCTTCCAAACGTCCATGTTCTATCCCTTCTCTCTAGTTGGTCTCTTCCCCCCCCCCTCCACATTTCTCCTTTTTAAAAAAGAGGGAAGGCGGTTTGGTTGCTCCTCCACGTGCATGAAGAAGACACCCCCCCTCAAAAATGGCATTTGGTAATATTGCACATGTCTATATGTATAGCTATCTTGCAAACCTGCAGGCTAAATATGTATTTCTGCAGAATTTAAAGGGATTAGTTAACCACCCTTGGGTGAGCCTGCTGCTGGAATTATTGGAAGAAGGGGCAGAGACAAGGCGTCTATCCGGAGGTGTGGGTTGGGGGTTGCCCTATAAAGATGCAAAATCCCGATATCGATTTGCGATCTCTCCCTGTCCCCCCTTTTCCTCCTCTGGTCCGGCGTGTGAAAGGAGAAGAGGCAGATTCCCCCGTCTCGGAGGGAGACGGACCTCTCTTGGATTTGACTTTTGCCTGCCAGCCCCAGTTAGCTCTGAACTCAACGGCACAGTATTATTTACAGTGAGCTCCCAAACTAAACACAATAGTATAATTTAACCTTTCCAGGCACTCGTAAATTTTTACTGCTGTGAAACACAGCAATGCAAATGAATATGCTCGTAGTTACTGACTTAATAACAAGCCGGTGGCTCCCGAGACAATAACTCCTTATGAAATATAATAAATATATATTTAAATACAGTACGCCGCCGACGTTATTTTGCCTTTTTTATTGCTTCAATTATTGTATAATTTTATGTGAAGGTCTCCGATCACAAGGAAGGGAGCCTGTCCTCTCCCCTCCCTACGATTATGTTTGGGGTTTTTTTTTGGTGTTCCCCCTTTCTTGGATTTTCCCCCTTTCCCTTTTCTTTTTGCATAGAACACGGACCTTTGATGGGATGATTAATTATGATATAAAATAGTCCGCTCTTTAAAGGGTGATAATGCCAACCCCTCCCCCACCCCACCCACCCCCCAAAACCCTGGTCTTTTAAGCTGATTTGGTCACAATTAAAACAAAAGTTTGGCCGTCTAACTCGCCCCTCCCTTATCCCCTTTGCATAAAAACATATGGCTTTGCTATAAAAAATGATGACTGGAAAACACTGACCCATTAATAGCCTGCGGACTGATTTATACTTTATTGTTCTGCTGCCCGGCCATGTGACACGCGGCAGCCAATGAGCTGACAGGCAGCCTTCAACTTATTAGGAGACTGTACTTCTTCGCCAGGACCAAGTTGTTACATGAAATCTGCAGTTTCATAATTTCACCGGGTCTTCCCTCTCTCTTTCTCTCTCTCTCTCTCCCTTTCCCCCCCTCTCTCTGTCTCTCCCCTCTTTCTTTTTTCCTTCTCCCCTTCCTCTCCCTCCTTTTTTCGGGACTGGGTGGCCTCGCTGGGCTCGGCTGGATGGCGATGACTTCCTCGGGGACGCTCAGCAATTACTACGTGGACTCTTTCCTCCTCCACGAGAGCGAGGAGCTGGTGCCGTCGCGCTACGGCGCCGCCCCGCTGGGCCAGCCGTCCAGGCAGGCGACCCTGGCCGAGCACGCGGAGTTCACCCCCTGCAGCTTCCAGTCCAAGGCGTCGGTCTTCAGCGCTTCCTGGAACGCCGCCGTCCACCCGCCCAGCGCCAACAATGTGCCCGCCGTCTACCACCCCCACCCCTACGTCCACCACCAGCCGCCCATGGCAGCAGCGCCCGACGGCAGGTACATGCGCTCGTGGCTGGAGCCTATGCCGGGCTCCTTGTCTTTCCCCGGCTTGCCGGCCGGCCGGCCTTACGGCATTAAACCTGAACCGCTCCCGGCCCGCAGGGGTGACTGTACCACCTTTGACACGCACGCACTCTCCCTGACTGACTATGCTTGTGGTTCTCCTCCAGCTGATAGGGATAAGCAAGCCAACGACGGGGCGTTCTCGGAAAACAATGGGGAGAGCGAGGCCAACGGAGACAAGCCCCAGCTCGACCCAAGTAAGTGGGGGACCCCCTCTCCCGGGCTGGCAAAGGGGAGGGGGTGCTGGAGTTGTGGGGAGCGGAGGGAGGGAGGGGGGCGCGCGGGAAAGGGCTGCCCCCCCTTAGGCTGGCTTGGCTAGGCTAGGCGTGATCCATCTTGAGCTATGCGGCAATGGCGGGCGGGAGGGCCGGGAGGCGGGGGGGGGGGGCTTCCGTCCGAGGGGCAGGAAAGTGCCCCTGCAGCGGCTGAGGTGAAGGGCGGGCCGGGCGTTTCGCGCTGTGTGTGTCCCCCCCCCACCTTGGTTGGCTCTTTAGTGGCAGGAGCCTTCCTAGGCGCGGGGGGGGGTCTCGGTCAGGCAGAATTCCGCGCGAGGGGTGGGTGCCTGGGTGACTCTCAGCTTTAGCTTGCTAGCCCTCCGCGGTGACAGTAGGCAGGGTGGTGCGTCACACAAGCGTGGGTTTCTGGCTACAAGCATCAGCTATAAAGCTAGCTGGGAAAAGAGCGAGTGGGAGGTGCGGGATGTTGGCCAGGGTGTGTGTGTGTGCGTGGGAAGAGAAGAAGCGGGGAGGGAGAGGATGGCGGTCCTGAAGAACCCAAGTTTCTCCAAAGAGAGAGGGCAGGAGAAAGAAAACATTGGAGGTGAATCTGATCCCTTTGTGACGAAGGGGTTTAAGTTAGGAAAGCCAAGAGCGACACAACAGTTGGAGGAGTGGCGCGGGGGGTGGGGGGAGGAAAGAGGGACGGCTGATCCTTCACGAACTCCCCTCTTGGTTGGTTTGGTTTTTATAGACATATTTTAAAAAGTCTTCCCTCCCCACCGGCGTTGGACTGAACAGCCGGATTAATAGACAGGCAGATAACCAAAGCAGGCAAAGAAGGGGTTCATCGCATGCACAGGAATGCACAGCAGGTTCCTCAGGCCGCCCAGGGTCTCTTTAAGCTCCCCTGGAAAGTGTGGATGGGCGAGCGGGCGTGTGTAAATGACATCAGAGGCTGTCAAGGGCTGGAAGGGTGGGGGACAGACCCCACTGACACTCAGGGGTCTTCCACTCGCTTTTGAAAAAAAAAACGGGGTGTGTAGGGATGTAGAGGAGAGAAAGAGACAAGCCATGGCGTTATTCTGGGGTGGGAGAGGCAGGAAAGGCTCCTGCGTGTCAAAAGTACACGCTGCGTATAAACAGTATGAAGGAGAGAGAGAGAGAGGGGTGAGGAGGCGGTCCGTGGGGATTTTACTGCAAGTAATTCTGCGTGACCTCTCCATGTGTCCCTGTGATGGTCCATTGTTGTCTACCCATCCTGTCTGTCTAAATGAAAGGAATGTCGTAAAACACCAATATCGGGGCACCTCTGTATGCTTCAGGAGGAGGGGGAGAATTGTCCCAGGCGAGGTTGGGGGTGGGGATGCCAAAATTACGCGGCGGTGTTGTTGTTGTTGTTGTTGTTGTTGTAATGATGGTGGTGTTTTGTTTCGAGTCGCCTTCTGCTCCAACCTGTGGCCTTGTTCCCCTGCAGATAACCCGGCTGCCAACTGGTTACACGCGCGCTCCACTCGGAAAAAGCGCTGCCCTTACACCAAGCATCAAACTCTGGAGTTGGAGAAGGAGTTTTTATTCAATATGTATCTCACCAGGGACCGACGGTATGAAGTGGCCCGGCTCCTGAATTTAACCGAGAGACAAGTGAAAATCTGGTTCCAGAACCGGAGGATGAAAATGAAGAAAATCAACAAAGACCGAGCGAAGGACGACTGACCAGGGCTCCACGTGGCAGGTTCCTCGTGTCTCAAAAACAGCGAAAATCTCACCCCCACCCCCAGTATGCCCCTTTCACGTCCAACGCGACACAACCCACTTCCTCCATTTTCTCCATGAGACTGTGTCCAGGCCTCGCGTTACTCGTCTTTTTCTTTTAAAAAAAAAAATCCTTTGGTGGTTTGTTTTTGTCCTTAGCCAAATCAGCTCTTGAATGTACCTCGCCAGCGTGCAGGGGATATATGGCTGGGACCTGGTGCTATTGAAGAGGTACCACGAGTTTAAATATACCTACAGAGATAGATAGATATATTATTCCTAATCCTAGGAAAGAAAACAAGGGTGGCATTAAAACCCAAAGGCTGATTTTGTTGGCTTGTTTAAATCTACCTGTCCTTCTGGAAAGAAAGAAAGAAAGAAAGAAAGAAAGAAAGAAAGAAAACTACCTTTTTTTTAAATGCACAATTCTTTACGGACTGTATAGGTTAGTCGACGTAGTTAATTTTATTTGCTTTTTGCGCGGCAGAGAGAGGTCTGCTTTTAATACTTGAACACTGTGTTTTATTGTGGTAATTATGTTTGTGATTCGGTTTTTGTGCTTGGGTGCTGTATCCGATGTGGTCGTGTAAGCTAGAATTCAATTTGAACTCAGGTTGTTTATTATAAAGTTGCATAGAGTATAGCTCTGTAGTGTAAACAGTCTTCTTCCCTCCCGCCCTGTATCACTAGCCAGTGAACCTTAGATTGCAGTGCGTGGGTTCCGGGGACACCATTCGTTTTGTTCCTGATCCAACGAGAGGCAATTATATATATCCATATATATATATATATATATATATGGAATATATGGAATAGGAAAGGGCTCATGGATCCTTTGACCCATTTCCTTTCGAACAAATCATTTAAGTATGCACACTTGATCTATATATATATATATAGTACAGTCTTCGTCAGTTGTATATATAAATATATAAATATATATATAATCTATATATTAAAGAAAGAAACCCTTAATAACCAGACTAGCTTGAATATTGTTTTGCACCCGTGAGCAGTTTTCAGATACCGGAGCTATACCTATATGTGGAAAAAAATAAAATAAAATAAAGGTAACTACCTATGGTTTACGTTTTAAGGTTAATCATATAATTTGATTCTTATTGTAATGAAGTTTAATTTTATTGATAATAAATTATACGCTCTAAAAACGACCTTTGGTTATTGTAGATTTGTATCGATTATTAAAATAAAAATAAAAGTAGCAAAAAAATAATAATCCTGGAAGTTATGTTTATGCCGAAGCTACACTGTATAATTTGCAATAGTTACCTCATGGCCTACTGACCAAATAGTTGTGTCCGAATGATATTTAACTTTTTGCTAAATAAAATATATATTGATTCTTTTATATATATATTTGTGCTGTTTAAGATTATTAAATGGACACTGCGCCACCAAACCGGGCCAAAGTCGGGCGTCCCACTAGGGAGAACAAAAACCTAACCTTGATTTCAAATGCGGTTACTCGAAGGTATTCCCCATTGATTTTAATGGAAGTGACTTCCACGCAACTATGCATTGGAGGCTAGTTGCCTAGATGTGTATCTGAGTGGCCTTTTGACAGAGGAGATAGTGAAGCTGGTTTTCTTGACCTGCTATGAAGGATGTTGCCAACTCGCGACCATTCAGTAACATTGTAGGATCCAGTGCTGAAAACAAACTATAGTAGATGTTTGGGATACTTATTGCATTATGGGCACAGAGGAGGGCTTTAAAAACAAACACTGGAGCAAAATATTGTTGATCTTTCTAGGTAAACAATGTAATCCAGTTAGCTAGTTTCCTTGCCCCGGGTCAGATATAGATAGATAGATAGATAGATAGACAGACAGATAGATAGAATTGGCTTCTAGAGGCGAATAAGCCCTTGATCAAAACCGGTAGTATGAAATGTTAACCTTTTAGCCATCCTCGTTGTGAAAACTGTCAGGCTTGTTTTTTCTGGCTCCAGTGTTTTCTAACAAACACAATTAACACGCTGCATGGTTGTGGGGTTGTTGGTTGTTGTTCTTTTTTGTTTTTGTTTTCGGAAGGCAACTATGTCTGGACGCAGATGTGACAACAACAGTCGCCATGTTTTTAGAGTGACTTTAGAGTGCATTGATTTCGTTTTTTATTTTTATTTTTAAATTGTCGTTGTTCTTGTGATTATTTTTAGTCCGGTTTCTGAAATGGGGCTGTTTTAGTGGGAGGTGAAGTGGGGGCTGGGAATAAACCGGACATTTCCCCAACAAATACATGAAAAAAAGATCTTAAGAGGGGGGAGGTGAAAGGGTTGGTTGAAGTGGAGGGAGAACAAAAGGAATTCATGGAAGTCAGTCCTGCAGCCAGCCAGTCTCACCAGCTCAGGGAGAGGAGTCTGGCGTCCCAAGAAAACACCACTATGAGCAGGGGTTGGGTTTTAGGCGGTTGGGGTGGGAAGGAGGGGGTTGGCTGGGTGTTTCTACACAAGACCCAACAGTGTTTCTTCTGCAGCTCCTGCAGAATGAATGCTCTGGTTTATTTTAAAAGCGTAGGGTGTGTATGTGTGTGGAAATAACAACACAAGCCAACCCACTTCCAGCTAACAAGCCTTGGCTGAAGATACTATTAGGAAAAATTCAGAGCCATAGAGTGCCATAAAAGAAAATGACGGCTGTAACCGTTTATGAGGTGTAAAACGCTGGAGGGTTTAAAGACAAGAACTATCAGGAACTCTGGCTTTACAGAAGTTGGAATGTCCAGGAAGGAGTGTGAGTTGGGGGTTGGGGCGGCTTTTTTCCTCTTCTTTTTAAAGAAATCTGGTAAGAGGTGTTCAATTAATAAAAAAAAAGAAAAAGAAAAGAAACAGTTTTCGTCTACCTAGATTTTTTTTTAAAGAAGAGGAAGGGGCTGCGGGTGAGGAGAGCTCTAATTGATGCCTGTCCCAGTGGTTTGGGATGTTGGGACGCCCTCTGTTGTTGCAGACGGTGGGAACTTCAAAGAATCGGCATTAGAAGCGCGTAATAAATGGCGGGTCTGCAAACTGTCTGGAATTCGGCCCTTAATGAGTTTACAACTGTCCAGCCACAATTAAGATTTTCGACAAAAGCCCCTTTCATTTGTTTTGTCTGGCTGTTTCAGATAAAGTAGGTCTGCGGAAATAGCTAGCTTTTATGAGCCCTCTCTTTCCTCTGAAATGGAGGCTGGGAGCTGGACGTTTATCTTTAATGAATTTGCCGCTGGAGCCTTTTCTATAATTGCTACTGCATGGCAAAGCAGATTATTCGAAGCGTTCGCAGCGTGACCGATATCAACTATGGGTAACACGTTTATGAGATTCCTATGGCCAGCTTTATTGCTTGCAATGACCGGAATGCAACAGCAGATGGCACTGTTGGTCCATGAAAACAAGGGTGATTTCGCCATGAAGCCAAAGGGACAGATTCTAAAATGTCGACTTTCGACAACCAGTACATGCAGTTTAGAAACTGGTGGATTGATTTTTAACAAAGAAGAAAAGCAATTACCGTACATATGTACTCCGATGCCTAAACAGATGAGTTCATTCTTAATTATACTGGGTTTAGTCTATATGTAGTCCAATCTAAAGTGGACCCATTGAAATAAATGGGGTTTAGGAATTTAGCACAAAGCGTTTTAGCACAACCCATTGTGCTAAATTCTCCCATATACTGACGATCTTCTGAAATTTCAATGGTAAAATACTCCTTCTCTTTCTTTTCTTAAAATACAGTTATTGGTTATTTGCCATCATTTAGGAAAAGGCACTGAACCCTATCCTCAGCCAGTAATTTCAAAACTATATATATATATATATATATATATATGAAAAGGATAACTAGAGTGATATGTATCCATCTACCTATATATCATATGAACGTGTTCTGTACATTGTACTGTGTAAAACTTGTTCATCTTGGAATGACTTTACTAGGAATGGTTCAATATGGGTGTATGTACCAGCTAACCTATCTTCTTGTTGTGTGCCATCAAGTGGTTTCTCAAACCTGTCAGGGGGTTTTCTTTGCAAGATTTTTTCAGGATAGGGGTTGCTTTTGCCTTCCTTTGAGGCTGAGAGAAAGTGATTTGCCAAAGGTCATCCAATGGGTTTTTGTAACGGAATGGGGATTGGAACCCTGGTCTTCAGAGTCATAGTCCAAAGCTCAAATGACTACACCATGCTGGCTTTCTATAACATATCTAGTAACGTTATATTTTAACAGTATCTTCGTTTGCGAAGAATAGCCAGAGAGAGAGAGATTTTAACAGTTTGAGCTAAAATGAAATAAACTACTCATATCAGCTTAAGTAAGCCATGTATAATTTAGTTGGCTAATTGATATGCCTAACTGTATGCCTATGTAAGTATATAAAAATAGACATTTATATTAACGATCTGATGGCTGAGACAGCAACGGGAGGCACAGGTACCTGGCTTAAGTGCCATGAAACACGATGGGATTTACTTCTAACATGTTTACTCAGGCAATGTTAGATGCTGCCTGCTCCCCAAGGGTTGCATGCATAGAATAAAACACCCAAAACCTTACTGAGGACGCATGAGCGATTTTACTGCTGGGGTTCTTAGGTCCCTTGGAACTCCGATATTGATAACTGACAGTTTTAAAAGCAATTCCAGTATGGATTAATTTAAAAACAAAAACAAAGCACAAGTACTCTTTATTATAACAAAACTGGCAGAGTCAGTAAAACTAATACCTTTATTAAGAGCAGACTTCTCCCTTCAGAGCCAGTGTTGTGTAGTGGTTTGAGTGTTGCACTAGGTTTCAGAGAGACAGACCAAGGTTCGAATCCCAGTTCAGCCATGGAAACTCACTGGGTGACCATGGGCAAGTCACACTCTCTCAGCCTCAGAGGAAGGCAATGGCAATCCTCTGCACAAATCTTGCCAAGAAAACGCTGTGATAGGGTCTGAAACGACTTGAAGAGACACAACAAGAACATCAAGTTGTCCCTTCGCAATGCAGCAGGCAAGCCTTCGAGAGGCAAGGAATAGCACAGTCCTATTCAGGGGAACATTGCCCGATCCTGCTTAAAGATATTCTCTTCAGCAGCTTAGGATGACCGACTGTCTGTATGCGATTTCCTCCTGCTCTAGGTCAGACCATTCTGAAACGATTCTCTTTTGACCGAAACCAAACGGAGGCTTTCCTATGACGGGGCTAAGGCTGCACAATTTTAATCTGAGTTTTATTTACCGGCCGCCGGAATCCTTCAGCAGATGTCTGTGCTGCAATAAAAGGCTCTGCTCGCTTCCTGAGCCGTTTTGGCTCTGTGGGACTCGGTTTAATTATATTGTGCAGATGCTCAGAGTCTGATGCACCACGGGATTAAGATGCCTTTGCAAATCCATCCTGGAACTCTTCCTTGATCTTTATTTACGATTTCTCTGATCAAAAATTAATATCTCTTTGGCTGGCACCATCCATTCTCATGTGACCCAATATACACAAACATACATCCCGACGGTAGATGAATGGAATGGAATGGTTTTAGTAATTGGCCTTCTAAACGACTACGAGCTTGAATGTGATGCATCAAAATTAAAGAGTCAAGGAAAATAATATTATTACTGGAGACATACCGAGAGGCTGCCTCTCGTTCAGCAAAAAAGAAAAAAGAAAAAGGATGTGTAGTGATCAAATTGACCCACTGAAGGGTTGCACTGAATTGGGAAGGGGTTTAGTTTTAGATTTTAACTAGGAAGAGAGGGCAAGAGACCAATAACATCCAAGTTCCATTTTTCAAAAAAATGAATAAAATAAAAATGATTGAAGATTATGTATAGGGTGGAACGTACCTGTGTTAAATATATATATCCCTACTGGGACATGGAATTTATGTGAAGGGATTATATTCCATAATAGGCATTTAATGTAATTCTTGCTTTGAGGGTGTGCTTGCGGTGCTTTTAATGTAACCTCCTGATGGTCTTTGGGAAGTTTTAATACAGCTGACTAAATTAGCAATACTAAAATGTAAAGGCCAGTTAATGAACCCATACAACCTTTGATTGAATGGTTAAAAGCATATTAAGGAAAACAAACTGATCAAATATCGTATTGTTGTTGTTGTTACAAACAAGGGGAACCTAGGAAGAAGAAAACAAAATACTGTCTGTCTGGTAACATTTTATTAAAAAACGAGTGTGACTGAACGACGTGAGGGTACAGTTTTAGTGGATAAGGTGTGCTGGGAATTATAGAACCTTGCGTTTGGTTTTGTTTTAAAAATCACACCAAGTAAATTACACATGAAAATAAATGCAACTATTTCAGATGTATGTGTGTTGAAGGGGGAGTGGAGAATACAGGCGTTCATTAAAACCAAGGAGCGTGGAATGTCCTTAATTATTCCTATACCATTGCCGGAGGAAGGGTTAAACAAGAGTCTTTCCTACTATGATTATACTGGGAATGGGAAGTTTTATTTTGCGATTGGGATTTTGCTGAGAAGCGAAATTCGCCGAGCGATCCTGGAACGCCGGTTACATTACGCATTACCCTGTTTTGTACCGCTAAGTGGGAAACTTACGACGAAGTTCTTACGCCTGTTTAAGAGGTAATGTTAGGTAAAGTGTGGCCTCCTCCCCTCCTTTTTCCTCTTAAAAGCGTGGTATAAACAGAACTGAGGGACAAACAAGTTTAAGAACCAGCGGCTGACTTAGTCCTGCAAAGAAGGGGGTTTAGATCTGGGCCTAAAACACAGTTGCACTTAAGGGTGTCCCGGAAAAACTCGCCTATAAAATTATCTCTTGCCTTATCAATACCGAAGTCTGGGCTGTTGGTGATGTTTACTCATACTTTCTTCTTGCATCGTGCTATGGTGCCACCACAGAAGCCATTTATTGAGTGAATGCCATCTAATTCAGTTTTCCCTTCCGCTCCACCTCTTAGGCCACTGTGTTCCTCTCAGGAGACATTTAATTTGGGGGAGAAATTGGTATTGGGGCGCTGACGCCCCAATTTCTTTGTTCCCTTTCGCTCCTTGGATAGGTCTTTCTTAAAGTTGTTGATCGGTCTGATTGCAAAGGAAACAAGAGATGTTTCTGTTAAGGCGGAGAACATAAAACCTTCCCACGTGCACCTCTAGCCAAGAAACCCGTCTAAACCATCAGTTCTATCGTTACTAATAGTATGTTTATTACTGATATGACATTGATTTTAAAACAACAACAACAACAACAACAACAACAAAAACCTATGCCATTTAACAGCCCCATTTGGATAGGGCTTGCTCTTTGTCTCCCCAGGGTTTCACTAAGGGGTTTATGTGCGATATGAGGGTATTATCCTCCAAGTAAGAATTCACCAATGATATTTTCCTTCAGTCCCTAAATTTCTAGCATTGCAGAGAGTGAATGAAAATCCTTCAGACCTAGATATTTTTAACTTTTCCTGCCCCTTTGTATTGGATGCGTAAGTCTAATTCTAAATGCCCAGCTAACTTTTTTCAGTGTCTGCAAGGCTAGACATTTGGGGATAGACAGAAAATGTCATTGAAGGGGCCATTTTGCCCCCCTCCCGTAACTACACCCCTGGTCTCTTCACCGAACCCCTATCCCACGGTTTCCCCAGAATGTACCCTCGCCAAGGGTCCGTGCGAAAGAGCTCCACGGCACCACTTTGAAACGGGTGAGAACCTCTTTGTACACACAGGATACCAAACTCTATAATTTAAAGGGAGAATTTCCGGGGGTAATTCCATTGTCTTCCTTCCCGTTTATGATGTGCAATATAAGCTGGGCAGTAAAAGCTGTCTCCCCCACCCCCCGCAAACTCCCTCGTCTGAAGGACGGAAACTCATTTTACGATCCGTTTCAAGGCAGGGTCCGGCGGTAAGCTCCTCAATAGGATCCGGCCGCCTTATTGTGGGGCTGAGCGTTTACAAAGGCAGGAGCCGGGTCCCTGATCTGAAGAAGAAGAGGGATGGGGGGGACGCCTTACCCTCTCTACTCCAACCCTGAAAAAGGAGAGAGGTCCGTGTTTAGTGGCGGAGGTTGTGAGGGGGGGGGAGAGAAAGAAAAAGAGAGAGGGAAAGGGGTCCAAAATGGATCCCAGTGCCCCTTCATCCCCCACTGCAGGAGTTTCAGTTTTTAAGAAAACAGGTGCTGAAAGTCCGTTTGTTTTATTGTCGCTCCACCCCATTTATATATGATATGTATATTATAGACATCGATGTCTACGCCTGTGTCTATTGTACATGAATCCAAGGGTCGTGTTCTGGGTGTGTGTGTGAAAAATTCATGCACGTGGAAAGACCCTGCTAGTCAAGACAAAGCAGTTGCAAAATAAGAATAATGGGGATCATCACAACAACCAAGGTCTCTTGCTCTCATCCTTCTTGGGGGAAGAGGAACCGGCGGAGTGAGAGACACGCGCCTTCGCCCTGTTGGGATGAGAGGCGGTGAAAGATGTCTGTCTTCAAGGGCCCTCGCCCAGAACTCATGTAGACATTCCCGGGGTTGCCGCTCTCTGTCTTATTTTTAAAGATAGAGCAATTATTCACACAAGGAGAGAGATGAAAGAATACTTCTTTAATAAAGCCTTCACTCATCCCGCCGGTAGCGATTAGCCAGCCTGACACACCAATCTCTCAATAAATCTAGGAACAAATTAGGAAACCTTATATAAGCAATTACTCCATATGTATACATAAATGAAACTTTTCTACTAGGTAAGTACGTTGGTGGCGACGAGCCGGGGGGGGGGTCTCTTCCTCCAGAAAGGCCAACCCACGGGTGATTTGCAGAATCGTCCCCACTTCATCTAGACCTCGGGCTATACCTGTACTGATATTTATAGATTTTAAAAATGCAGATAGGTGCTGGTGGCACGGGTGTTTGTACATACGAGTGTGCATATAACCACACATGCAGGCAGCTCGAGGGAGGAAGCAAGACAACGCGTGCTTTTGGTGTATTGCCCGGGGGTATTTTTATGGGTGGGTTTTATATCTGGGTGTTTTGTTGTAATTTCACTTGGCCAGCTCCCCTTCCCCAGCTTCCCGCCCCCAGAGTATGGAAGAGCTGTAAGGTTGCAAATAACAATATAAAAGATGATGGAAAGTCATATTAATACATGGAAAGTCAGAAGTCAGAATCGAGTGGGAAGGGGGTGACACACACACACCCTATTCAAAAGTGTACAGAAAATATAATTGGGGAGGGGAAATCGAGAAACAAAATAGCCCTCCCCTCCCCTTTAAAAAAAGGAGAAAAGAGGACAGAAAGGAAGCTTTCCTTTTCCAAACACTGGGCTGAAGTTTCATAGGGGAGGCCAGCCCCGCTCTGGGCATTTATTCCGCGCCGCCACCTCCATCCCCCCGAACGTGTGGCCGCTTGAACCGGGCAAAGCCTCCCTTGCCTTTGAATGTGTTCGACATAGATGTGCTCCTCTCCCCCGTCCATTATCGGACCTTCTGAGCTCCCCCTGATCTATACCACCTGTGATGCAGGAGGAGATTGGAGGACGGGGTCATATGACGCGTCACGTGGTGGAAGGCAGCTCAGTCCAAAAGAAAATGGGGTTTGGTGTAAATCTGGGGGTGTAATGTTATCATATATCACGCTACCTCGTAAAACCGACACCGAAGCCTACCGGACAACAAATCACCGGTCAAAATTATGAGCTCTTCGTATTATGTGAACGCTCTTTTTAGCAAATATACGACGGGGGCCGCTTCCCTCTTCCAAAATGCGGAGCCGACGGCTTGCTCCTTTGCTAGCAACTCCCAGAGAAGCGGCTATGGACCCGGGGCGAGCGCCTTCACCTCCTCCATGCCGGCCTTGTACAATGTGAACAGTAGCCTGTATCCAAACCCCTTCTCTTCCGGCTACAGCCTGGGCTCGGATGCCTACAACCTGCACTGCTCCTCTTTTGACCAGAACATCCCCGTCCTCTGCAATGACTTAACGAAAGCCAGCTGCGAGAAAGCCGAGGAGAGCAACCTGCACAGCCAGGCGGAGAGCAATTTCCGGATATACCCCTGGATGAGGTCTTCAGGTATGAGGAAGCGGAGGGGCGGCCGGGGGTGGGTGGAGGAAGAGGCGAGAAGGACTGCAACCCGGGGCAGGCAGGCGATCAATGCGGAACAGCAGCAGGCAAAGTTCCAGGCGAGAAAGAAAGGAAGGAGGGAGAGAGAAAGAGAAAGGGTACGCGCCCCCCTCTCTTCTGTTTTTAATTAGAACCCAGGCGCCATTGCCTAGAAAGCCCGTGGCATTGTATGTAAATGAGCCCCATAAAACTTTTTATTGCCCAATTAATGGGTTCTAGCCTCGTAAATTTATTTAACTCCACTTTGGTACGGAATGGGAGCTTTGGGTTGGCTTCTTTCTCCCCGCCACCCCCACTCATTTTTAATTCCCTCCCTTCCTCTCGATGCCCCGGGGAAATGTGGAAGGGTGGGCGAAGGTGCCCCGGAGAGGGGTGCCCCCCATGGCATCTCCTTCACGTAGCCCCGAATGGCAGAGCTGTGATGGTGGGGGGGGGAGGAGGAAAGGAGTAGTCAGAAGCGGTGGGGTTAGGAATGTCTGAGACGACCCCGAATTCTGTTCATGGGCTGAGCAAAAAATATGTGACCTTGTAGTTTTACACACACACACACAGAGGCAGCCCTATCCAGAAGGACGCAGTTCGGTGAGGAAAGAAAGGGTTCTTAGGTCAAGGTAAATCTATGTTCTCTGTATTGTCTAGGAAGAGGTACACATGGTAATTAAACTACAGCCTTGAGTTCCAGGCACTGTCAACCCACATCTTTCATGAGTGTCTGCAATGTGGAATAGGACCCTATAGAAGTCCTCTCAGCCACTTGCCCCCTTTTCTCCGCCTTATTATTAGAATTATTATTATGGGTTGAAACCCGAAATCCTGCCACTCTTACTTTTTCTTTGGGGGCACTTCAAAGAAGGTTAGGCTATGATCGTCGACACACTGAGCACAACGAAATCCGTCTCTGCACGTACAGGCACTTACTTTCAAGGTGACTTCAGCCTTCTCCCTGGGACTAAATCCCATTGAATTCAGTGACACCCGCTTCTGACCTGAGAAGCGATAGGTTGTATTGGAGGCGGGGGGGGTATGCAATCCAGTACATGCTATCCTGGGTGTCATTTTAACTCAGTGGGACTTACTCTCCAGTAGACCTGTACAAGATAGAGCTGTAAATAACCCTGGTTGGAGGTCTGGGCGTTGTATCTTTAAAAAAATGCCTTTGTCATGGTGGGGAGGGGAATGTAGAGCCAAGGAATGGGGGCCAATTGGCAGGAAGGTTTGTTACAAATTCCAAGCATTGCTCAGCGAGGTGGTCTTATTTCCTGGTTCTTTAACTGGGGAGGTTTCTCTCTCTGTCTCTCTTCCCTCCCCCTCCATTCAGGTCCGGATCGGAAGAGAGGCCGTCAGACCTACACCCGTTACCAAACCCTGGAACTGGAGAAAGAATTCCACTTCAATCGCTATCTGACCCGCCGGCGGCGGATAGAGATTGCCCACGCGCTCTGCTTGACGGAGAGGCAGATCAAAATCTGGTTCCAAAACCGGCGCATGAAGTGGAAGAAGGAACATAAAGAAGAAAGCCCTGGTAGTGGTGATGGTGGAGGCGGCAGCAGCAGCAGCGTGGCCCCCGCCGCCCCCAACGACAGCACATCCGCCGCAGCCTCTGTGGAGAAAGCAGAGGAGGAGGAAGAAGAGGAGGAGGAGGAGGAGGAAGGGGAATAATCCTCCAGGGTGCCCACTTCCAGGAGCAGAGGGTTCTCTGCTCCCCTGTATGCACGTGACAGTTGTAAAATACCCCCCATAAACCATGAAAAATACAAGAGACCCTTATAAGGGCCATATAAGGAGACAAGGAGTGGGCTTAAGGGGGGGATCTCTTTGAGCCGCCATTCTCTTTTCTCAGAACCATCTTTAAAAGACCATGCTCTGTGGAAACTAGAAGTAAAGTTCTCCACAAAGTCTATGCTGCCCCACTTTTTTTTTTTTTTTTTGCTTTGGTCGCCCAAGGCTGTTGTAATTTTTGTGACTAGATAGCTAGGATTTTTACTGGTATTTGTGACAGAAATTATATATATGATATCCTTACTTGCACACGAAAGGGGTGGGAGAGAGAAGTCCCATACAGGTTAACTTCCAGATAAACTACCTGACTATATATTGGTCCCAATCAATCCCGAAGGGATAAGTGCATTAGGGTCATTCTCAAACTACCTAATTGACGCTGTACTTCCAGCTCCTATGGTTTTTGTTTTGTTTGTGTGTGTGTTTCCTCAAATAACCTGGAAAAGGGTAGGGGGAGAAATCCTTGAGAGAGAGAAAAAAGTTAATAAACCACTACACTACCGTGTTTCCTACTACCTATTTTCAAGACTACCTACTCTCAAGCTCCGCCCAAGTATCTCCCAAACCATACTGTATTTTATTAATGCGGGGAAAGGGAAGATGATGTTGATGTGACTTGTTTGTAGAACTGAAGAAGCCTAGAGAAGGCAAGGCATCAAAAGAAAATGCCAGGCCTCTCTAGTTCTGATATAGTATTTCACGTGGAGTATTGCTAAGTATAATTTAAAAGTTTCTAAAATAAAAATAAAAATAATATATTTATTCCAGGCTAAGCGAAAACCATATGCTGCAATATAAGCTTTCTTCACAAGTCTTCGCTAGTCTGAATTTTCCGAATCGAAGTGATTGTACAAAGCGGCCCCATCTCTTCTTTTTTATATTTCAGTTCTGGATGGCTGGTTGATATTTCATTTTGAT
Organism: Gambelia wislizenii; assembly: GCA_030847615.1. Lineage (NCBI taxonomy): Eukaryota > Metazoa > Chordata > Lepidosauria > Squamata > Crotaphytidae > Gambelia > Gambelia wislizenii. Next base: position 107,151,808 of record JAUMIR010000006.1, read on the forward strand.
TGTTTTTTTAATAAACCGTAATTCTGTTTGATGCAAATGTAAGCAACAACATGAGGAACAAGGAAGAAGAAAATTTACCTAAGTGTCACCCACCACATCCTTTCCTTGCTCCTACTGTTCCCAGAATACTTTAGGTATCAAAATGCAGCCAAGGTTAATGCCCTTAAGGTTAATTAACGGCATCTTGTGCAGTAGAACCAACCTTTGCCTCTTGTTGTCTTGCAACTCATTTCATAATACAATACGTTCCTAGGCTGATGAAATGGGTCCTACCATCCAGCTAGGAAAGTTCATGCTATAAATAAATGCATTGGTCTTTTAAGGGGCCCACAAGATTCCTTTGTTGCTTGTACCTAACTTTGCAGCATGGTGCAATGTTTTGTTTTGTTTTTAAAATAAAGATACACCTCTGTAGCAATCAATTCCACCATGACAGCTTGGATTATACTTTATTCATAAATTGTACGCTACAACGTGTTTTTCCCTCCGCTGTGTTCATTGTGAACATTGAGGTATTTCGTGTGAAAATTGGGGGTGCGGGGCAGGAGAGAAGGGCGCGCGAACGCGTGTGGCGCAGGAATTCTCCGTGGAGGTTCTCCCCTGTATGGCTCGTGTTCAATGTGTTTTACGTTATACAGAAATAAAAATGCTTGTTGACAGTGGATCCTCGTTCTCTTTCTCTGTGTTTGTACGTGCATGCGGGTGCATGAACTGAAAATATACATACACAACCCAATGCAGAATGTCTGAGCAAAAAAAGGAAAACCCACAGCTAACTTAAAATCCGCACTAGCTTTATTACCTCTGGTACTTAGAAAGGAAAGCCCTCACAATTCTATTTTTCAGGGTAATTCCTCCAAGAGATCAACCTAAGTGAGGGGCTCTTAAGAGACCTAGCAAGTGATCCAGTTCCTACATGAACAACAAACCTATAGATTCCAAGAGGGGCGGCTTCTCCATAGGATAACAAGGTTAAGGATGGAAGATTTTGCTGAATCGCCTCCTTGGTTAGAAATGAGTCTTGCAGTTAATTCCGCAGTAAATCCAAATTTTGTTCAAAGAGATTTACTTGAGCGTGAATAAGACTGCGGTCTCAGACTGATCTTCGAAAGGGAGGAATGGAGATACTGTTTTTTAGCAAGAGAGGCCCAATATGAAATTTCTGGGATTAAATCCCTGAAATTAGAGGAGGGTTTAGGTGCACCCTATAAGGGGTAGTAGAATCCTCAGAAGGGTGATCCTTTTTAAAAAAAAGATGTAGTTACATATACAAAGCACTTCCAGGGAACACTTCCAACATTTTCCCCACCAACAATTTCTTATTTTTCAAAAAAGAAGGGAGGAGAGGAAAAACACACCAGGACTGGGTGGTTTCAGAATGAAATTGTAAGGACCGGTCTAAAAGGAAAGATTAATATATACAGTTAATGGGTAACGGCAGATTTCCTTTGCTTTGTTGATAAATGTATCGAGTACTGGTTTAATAGAAGGGGGAGAGCGAGTCAGAAGGACAGAGAAAGCACAGTCCAAACTGTGTCTCCTTTAGAAAAAATATCTAGGGCTGCCTCTCTGGTAAAATGGCGCCTCTCTAAGTCCTGCCTCTTTCTTAGTGATGAGGAAAGGGCCATAAATCCGTTGTTGTTTATGAAAATTTACAACTTTGCAATACAACTTTATGAGTGGTTCCTGTTCTCCATTGGTTGCCGGTGGTCATGTGGATGGTAACCGTGAACATGAACTTTTTTATAATTTCCCTGGCGAGAATAGAGCTGCATTCTTTTGCTCAGCTCAGTCCTGCTTCGGATCTCTCTGGCTTTTCAGTTCTCTTCTCTCCCCCCCCCAGCCAGCCAGCCAGCCCCCCCCCCCGTTTTCATTTGTCCTTTGTAAGTCAATAGGGAGCCGCAGACGGTATGGAGGTTCAGTCTAGGCGGCCTCCTAGAACACAGGTCTTGGATGGCAATTTCCAGTTCCTTCGTCGGAAGGTGTGGCATATTGGATTCAAAGCACTGGAGTGGCAGATTTTCAACTCGCAACCTGGCTAATTTCCTGCTTCTTCTGGCACCAAAAGGAGGGCGATTCGTCTCCGGTGCAGCCAAAGCGACAGCTGTCAAAGGAAGCAGGGGTTCCTCCGAGCCAGAACCTGAAGGTGAGAAAAGCATAGAACATGAGTATGAATGAACAGGCGAACCTTGTAATATGGTGCAGGCTGGAATATAACAACCCCTCTATACCTAATACATACATACACATATATTTATGCATATGTGTGTATGTATGCATACACACACACATGTTTGTATGTATATATTAGACGCAGAATATTGATCAGCCCCAAAATGTGATTATACCAGCTTGCTGGACTTTGCTGCGCGCCTGGAAAAAAAAACAACCATAAGAAGCCTTCTAATGAGTCTGTAGCTATCTCATCTGAACATTGTTAAATTGCATTTGTTTGACAATGGGTCGTATGTTTAGGACTCGGAGGATTTTTTTTTTAAAGAAACCGTCTAATCAAACGCTACCTTCTGAGAATCACAGAGCTGGGTTGCTTATAACGTGTGTGCTATTCGTTTGGTCTTTCGTTGTTAATTTGTAATTTATTTTTTTTTACTAAAAGATCTTATTTTTTAAAAAGCAAATGTCTACTGAGGTGATGGATGTAAAGAACTGGACAGCACATCACCTTGTTTTTAGATTTCAGGCGATGATTGATTCGCATAACATCCGTTTGTGTGTTCGATTGCTTGATTTTCAGAGGTAAAGTATTTCTGGTATATTCATGATGCTTAGAGACTGGGTAATATTCTGGCCTTTTAAAAGTCTGGAAATGCGTCTTATTCAGTAATGACGTTAAAGGCTTTAACTGCATTAATGGAGTGCATTCCTACAAAATATGGCTTTTTTTCCCTAAGGTGAGAAATAGATTAATGAATTAACAGGGCATGCTCTTTTTAACAAACAAAAAATGAAACGTGGATGTGATGGAAGAATTGGACGGGATATTTTCGTAGCAGTCCTCTCGTGTGCTCCATCCATTTTGTGTTGCTTCTTTTGCAAATGGTTTCCTAGAGTAAAAATGGTTCCGTGCTATCTTAAGATGTTCCCATCTTTAAAAAAATATCCATCCTGTTTGTTAAGAGGCGATGTGATTACTTTGGATGTCCATAAACGGTGGGGTTTCCCCCCTTTTCTCTGCGTTCATAAAGAATTGCCTGTGCATTGCATTGCAGTATCTGCTTGACTGCAACTGCGGTGAATGTCGGATTATTTACTGCCAAGAGGAATAGACTCAGTGCTGCCACTGTGTGGTCAATGGCGGTACTAAGAGCTGGGAGGGCCAGAGAGGCAACCGCCGGTATAAACAAATGCAAACCTGCGGGTGGTTTACCGTTGAAAAACGCTGTTTAGAAACAATAACAGCAACAATAACAAAATAAAACTGGTTGTAATTGGCCTCCTGATACTATATCCTTTTCTGACGATGTCAAGATTTAAAAGTTATGTGGGGGAGACGTGGGGGAGGGGGAAGCTATTTTTCTTTGAACCAGTATTTTATATGGGAACTGAATGTTTGGCTCGGGCAGCTGGAAGAGCCGTGGTTACCCTGGGCGGGTTACTAATACACGTTCACTCTAAACAATGACTGGGATTGCGAAGATCTGTTTGGATTAACGGTGGCTGGCGAAAGGTTGTTTTCTGTTACCTCTCTTAACAAGAGTCGGATTTGCCAGTGGATTTATAAAAGTGGATTTATAAAAGTGGGAGCTTTTAAGCTTAGGAGGGAGCTGCCCTCCGCACCTGTATTCTAACTTTGTTTGACTTAAGGATTTGGATGAATGAAAGCCGGTGGGGGGGGGGGGAAGAGAAGGAAGGAGGAGATGAGGGGAATAGGATAGGGAGGGGTAGTAGTGGTGGTGGGAGAGTCCTCTTATTGTTAAAGTGGTAGTCATACATTTTGAATCCGTAGATGCTGGTATTTGGAAAGAATTCCGGAGCTGTGCATGGTTTGGTTAGAAACGGGACATTTCTGGCCGGCTACCTCGCTTCAAAGTAGGTGTGTTTGGGAGAGGTTCGTCTGGATTTATTTAGGAAAACTGAAGTCTTGGGAGATGAGCGGCTCGGAACCTTATTTGAACAACAGCCAAAACAAGGAAACAAAACCCCTCAAAAACCTGGTTTACTTTTAATGGGCCTTGATAGCTATTATTCATTCATTGGATGCAGGGGTATTTTGTGCTGCGTTTGGAGAAGACAGGAGGTCCGGTGAGCGCTTGTAGTATTTTCCTCGCTCTGTATTCGGATTTACTTTTCTGTTTATCAGTAACAACAAAATCAACCCAGATATGTGGAACAGCGAGATTCTTTCCTTCTTGGTTTACATTTACAGGCGCTTTCCTATCGCGTCAATGTTTACTAACTGCTCCTATCACGAAGGTCTGAGAGTGGCATTTGTCTGGTTAAAACGAACTGGAAGCTAGCCAAACCATGAAAGTATTGGCAATGGGATGGAGGGGGGGGGGAGTTCCCTATAACTTCAACGGTATGACTTTCTCCCTTTTAGGATTCAGTATGGGCTAAGCTTTTTCAACTTTCCCTTCCACTTTGGTCTCCCCTCCCCCTTTTTCTTCCTTTACAAAATCTCGGGAAAGTAATTTATTTTTTTTGTTTTCAGGAATGGTTCGCCCCCCCCTTTTTTTTGCATCGATATCCATCGCTGCCTAGTACTCTCGAATTGCATTTATAGGGATTATCTTTTGAGGGAAGACTGGAGAATCCCTTTAGAGTAGCGGAGGGGGGATCATTGTTGGGGGCAATCGAGAGCTCCGTGTGAAACACCAGTTAAGGGACACACACAATGCCCACAATTAGAAATTGGGAAGCGGGGAAGAGAAGACCGCGGACGTTTTAACTTACTGCTGTTTTATAGATACCATAATTACACTCCGGAAATGAAACATACCAGTTTACAAAGAGGCACAAACCTGACGGCTTTTCAGGCCTACGGAGGGTCAGTTATTAAAGCGCCCATTCAAAAACCTCTAGTGCCTTAAAAGGCCAGGCCCTTGAAGGAAGTGTGAAAAGTGCCCGAACAATTGGCAGAAAGAAAAGCTGAGATTCAATCCTGTGAACATTTACTTAGGAGTAAGGCCCAATTAACTCTGAATATGTACACACATGTAGCCTTGCCTTGTTTTGCCCTGTTAAAAGAGTTTGGATTTTTCTGGGTAGATCGTTTGTACTTTCGTCGCTTCGTCCCTAGATCTAGAGTCATATTCTTTATATATTGTGAAATTACCACCAGGATTGGAAAACGAACTAACGAAGACCTCTTGCCTTTCTAAGGGTGAAGACAACAATATCCGTCCTATAGTGATGCAAAGTTGTGGATTAAATAAATTATCTCTTTATGAATTTTTGGCAAAAGCTTTGTTTTGAAGGAGGTCGACATTGTTGTTTTTCATCCTTCAGCCAAATGCAGACACCAGTAGACCCAGACGTGTACCTATCTTACTACCGAGATAAAAATACAAATTAACAGAAATATGCCGGTTTTGACTGGGACAATCTGGTCTCTCCCAGGCAGCTGATAAGCACCTTTAGCTTATTCGGGTTCCTTTGAAGTACACCCCTCGCCAACAATCGAGCAGAAGTAACACCAAACACCACAATAGTGTGGAAAGAGACCAGCACTTCCTGCCTGGTTTGTGATCTACTGACTGAATGATCTAGTTCAGCCTTAAGGAAATAAAAATGTCGAGAATTCGGTTCCATTTTCTTATTGATCCAGGAAAGAAATACCGTTCTCTCTTTATACTCTGCTGGGAAACATCAGAGGCCATTGCAGGGCCCTGAATCTCTTCCCCTTAAATTAGGCCTGGCTGGATAATGCGGGTGGGTGGGGTTTGGAGGGTGCGTTCAGATAGTCTGTGTTGAAATTCGTAATCAGAACAGATCTTACCGGTTTGAATACGTTTGAAATATTCCTATTAAAAATACAACAACGGCTCAACAATTTAAGAGACCAAGCAGACAGACATGGGCCGGGTGAGCCTGCGTTTCAGATGGTGTGTGTGTGGGGATGGGGGATTACTGAGAAGTAAAGGACTGGGGTAAGGTGGGGTGAGGGGTGGGAATTTCTTGGACCCATTTTCTGCCCTGTCGACCCACACTTTGCGAAGGTATTTCTTGGGTTCCTTCCAGATGCCAGGTGCGCCCTGCTCACTGGGGTGTCGCCAAAGATCAGTCATCCCCCCTTGATTTATTGACTTATTTCCATGTGCACAGCAACAGCTACCCCTTCCTTCCTACACACACACACACCCCTAATTCTTCTCAAGGAATGACCCTGTTCCGACATCTCCTCCCCCCGCCACTCCAACCGCCGCCGCCCCGTCCCGTCCTTCCCTTTGGGCACCGTCGAAGGTGGCTCTTGGGAATGAGCTGACCCATCCATCTGCCGGGCTCCGGCAGTGGCGGCGGCGGTGGGGAGGGGGGTGTTGTTTGTAACTTTGCTGGCTCGGTGGCGGCAGGTCCCAGGGGAAAAGGCCCTCCGCCGCTCTCTCATTGGACGCCCAGCCGTCAGCTGGTGCTATTTGCTGCTGTCGCTTTTGGCGCTCGGCCATCCAGAAACAAACCACTTGGATGACTACTAATAGTTATAGCCAGATGTACTAATACACAACAAATCACGGTCCGGGACCTGGGGAGCTTCAATGAGTTCCTATTTTGTGAACCCCACTTTCGCGGGGAGCTTGCCTAATGGGCAAGAGTCTTCCTTCCTGGGGCAGTTGCCCCTCTACCCAGCGGGCTACGAGGCTCTGAGACATTTCCCCGGCTCGTATGGGGCCAACAGCCTGCCGGACAAGACCTACTCCTCCCCTTGTTTCTACCAACAGTCCACCAACACGGTCATCGCCTGCAACCGGGCGTCCTATGACTATGGCGCCTCTTGCTTCTATCCAGACAAGGAGCTGGGCGGGGGCGCCGCCTCGCCCTCCGGCAGTGGCAAGCCAAGGGCCAACCACCCTGGGGACTATCTGCCCTGCTTTGCCAACTCTGACCAGCAGTACAAGCCCGAGAACGGGCCGGCCAAAATCCTAAGTGAGGAAGGCAGCGACCGGAAGTACGCCAGCCCTGTTTATCCCTGGATGCAAAGGATGAACTCGTGTGCTGGTAAGTCATTGGGATGCTACCAATGGGGGAGGGGTAGGGTGAGCGGTGAGGATGGTGGGGGTGGGGGGATATGGTGGTCTTGGTGGTGGTGGGTTAGAGAATTTTTAATTTGGGGGAATGGAAAGCAATGACACCTGCAAGCCACTGGGTAATCTGAGATTGTTTCCCACGTTCTGTTTCAACCTGACACCTCTGAGGCTCCCCTGAAGCAGAATGACACGAGTTGTGATTTTTAATTGCCTCAAGTCCTAGCAGATGAAGGTTGCAATTGCTAAGAAACTTGCTTGGAAGCAAGTTCCAGGAAATTAAAAAATAAGTGACATTTTAGCAGTGGATGTTCTAAAATAATAATAATAATAATAATAATAATAATAATACACAGAGGTTCCCTCCTTCCTTGAGGCTCAAAGACTGATGTAAGAGAATATGCCCTCTGTATAGACTGCTCAATATGTTTGTGAGGCAGAGACTCTCTCCCTCCTCCTTTCACTCACGCATTAGTGTGTAAGTATTAGCTATTGAATGCACGTTTTCCAGTAATATGTGCGCACACACAAATCATCTCCTAGGGACAGAGGGGACGGGAAGAGTGGAGACTTGATCAATGGCCAAATTCCCATTGATTTCATTGCGCCAAAATGTTATCCTTTGTCTTTCATAAAGTGGAAGTTTACAGCAGAGAAGGAAACTATCTAATTTTAACCACCAGTACCATTCACACATCATTTTTTTTAAAAAAGTAAAGCAACCTCCTTCAATTAGGGTGGGGTTTTTTTAAAAGGGGGGGAAGACACTTTGTAGTCGTAGCAAGATTTTGGAACCAACTCCTTATTTTAAGAATGCATTGTAAGTTTTTTTAAAAAATAAATCCCTGTGATTATATACTCTTGATTTCTAGGCTGCAATCCTGAAATAACAGCAGCAGCAACAACAACAAAAATCTACTTGCTTGGAAGCAAGTTTTACTGAAACCAAGGGAACCAGCAAATAAATATGTTTAGGATATACAGTAATGTCAAAGTTCTGAAGTTAGATTCCTCATTATATTGGGACATGATCCCAGCCACAGTTAAGCTCTTACAAATGCCAGTTATTTTAAACAAGAGTTAAGCATAGGACATGCATGTGTTTTCTTCTAAATAGCAATGGAGCTTCAGAGTGCTTACATTGGCTGGATCATGCCCAATTATTTATAGGTGTTTGTGGGTACCATACAAAGAGGTGAAAGTAACACACATGGCGGCCGTACACAATGTATACATGTGCCTATATGGGATATTCAAGGGTTGAGAGAAAGAGGGGATCTCGCATACCTGGATATTTGGGTCTCAAGACTCTGCTACCAGATTATAAAACTGATATGACTGAGAAATATTTAATTCGGGAAATTAGAGTTGCAGATGACATTATATAGCCTATGGAAGAAGGAGGATGAACAAGGAGGGTGATCAGGTCTCCAAGTTGTGATATTGATTCTTTGCTGAGTATTAAGGCCTGCTCATATTGAGATCGTATTGTCTTTGCTTCCATAGGTACTGTATATGGAACGCACGGGAGACGGGGCAGACAAACCTACACCAGATACCAGACTTTAGAATTAGAGAAGGAATTCCATTATAACCGATATTTAACCAGAAGGCGACGGATTGAGATTGCAAATGCCCTCTGCCTTACCGAACGACAGATTAAAATCTGGTTTCAAAACAGGCGAATGAAGTGGAAAAAAGAAAGCAAATTGATCAATTCCACCCAGCCCGGCGAAGAATCAGAGGAAAAGCCAGGGGAGTAAAAATAATACTTTTTAAAAGTTGCCACCACTTTCGTTAGGAGTTCCCCATCCCCTTTCCTATGCCTCTCAGTTATGTTCATCTTTCCAGTAAAATCCTCTCGATTACATTATTATTATTATTATTATTAGCCTGAGGACTCTCAAAGGCTTGATTAAAATATATGCCTATTTATATCTATATCTATATATATATTTGCAATTAACTGTGAATTTCTTTGTCTATAGAGTTATTGACTGTAAAAGTGCGTGATGTACATAGTCAGGTCTCCGAAGCATAGGCTAGGATGTCTGAAGTCTAGATTGGGGGGAAAATACATTCGATGTCCTACATCGATGTCTCTTTGAAAGTCAGCAATTGGATGGTACGGCTTCCACTCATAAAACGCCAGTAGGTTCAAAGGGAGAGCTCCACATTCTAGAATGGCGGCGAGAGTTCTCCAGCTTTCTTATTTATGTCTCTGCTGCTAACTGGGGATAGATGGTTGCTTATTGTTCTCCTCCTTTTCATCCCAGACCAGAACCCATTTATTCCTGAAATTTCAGCCGATTTCAAGGGGACTTATTTAAATAAGTTGCCGTCATGGCAACTATAAGGCACTAAAATGTTATGAGTTGGGGGGGGATATTTCCTCGCAAGTATGATTTAAATATATAATTAGGGACAATTCTGGCCCCCCCCAAAGGGAAAGGAAATTTCAGCATCCAGGTATAATCTTTCTGTTTGATTGTTTAATGAGAAGCTGGAGGTGTTGATGATTTGCTAACTATACTTCAAAAGTGTTTAGAAATTCAGATTTTTTAAAATAATCAAAGTCTTGCCTCTCACCCACCCTCAAAAGAATCCAACATTTTTTTTTTAAGGAAAAAAACTTTTTTTTAAATTGGAGGGGTATCTCTCCAGGCAGCAGTGAGTAAAAGAATTCTGAGTCATAGAGGTTTTCTCTCCCCGCTGTACAATACTAAATTCTTAACCAGCCACAATGCTTTTAAAAATCTAAGGTAGAAATGCAGCCACGGTCATCTGATTCAGTGTAGGTTGTGTAATGGAAGGGGTGGAAGATGGCAGGGTGTGCTTTACCCCGAAGTATCGTGCAAACGTATGTTGGTATGCACGTATGGGTATTTTGTTTGTCTTTTGTTGATTCTATGAAAACTTGACCACTGGGGTGATAGTTCTGAATATTAATAACAGCAAAAGGACTATCTTTTCAAAAGATCATCACCGTATATTTATGCAAACAAAAGGAGAAGATACCCTGGTGCCACGCATAAAGTAACTGGATTTTTATAAAATTTATTTTTTTTTAAAAACCCAACCTCTTTAAAAGGCTACTGCTGAAAAGCTCAATGGAAGGGAAATTTGAAATCGTTTTTTTTTAAAAAAAAATACACATCGATCGATGTTCCAATTTCTGCCTGGTATTTTAAGCGTCTGGGAAAATATCACAATTATTGCTAGAATGGCAGGGTTTCACTCTCTCTCCAGTGGTTTAAAGAATCATTAACCATCTCTCTACTAGACTGCAAGAAACCGTGTGTGTATGTGTGTGTGTGTGTATATATATATATATATATATATATGCACATTGTGATTTTTTTTTAGAAAGACGCTCAAATAAAATTTTTAAAAGAAGAAAAATATAGTTTTTTTTTTAAAGGGACCTTATTATTAATGGTGAATATATTTTCCCTTGGCTTCTGCATTCTTGCTCGTTTTCTGATCGGGAGCCGATAGCCCTTCACAATTTGGTACACAGTAATGGAACTATGAGAGAGATGCCATAATTTTGCTATAATGGGTTGTAACCTCGATTCGACCCCAGCTCTGCTGCAACTCCTGATTGGGAAGCGTGAAGTTCTCGCTGGTCTCCAGAGGGTGGCGCACGAGGCCGACTGACACTCGGGAGCTGGCGCTGGGCTCGCGCGCCCGGGCACGCGCTTCCCCCACCCCCAGCCCTCCCGCCTCCACCCAACTCCCCCATTTAGTGCACGAGTTTACCTCTAGAGGTCATCAGGCAGGATTTACGACTGGACAACAAAAGCACGTGATATGAAGCCGTACCCCATATTTGGGTGCCTACGTAGGAGGGAACCAAGTACATGTCCCAGTCATTTCCATAATTCATCATAAATTGTGCAAGGGTGCTATAGACGCACCAAAAAACGAAGCAAAGAGCCACAAATCAAGCCCCCCGATTAAAAAAAAAAATCCCCCCCAACAAAACAACAACAACAAATGAGCTCTTATTTTGTAAACTCATTTTGCGGTCGCTATCCAAATGGCCCGGACTACCCGTTACATAATTATGGAGATCCTAGTGCCGTGAGCGAGCAATTCAGGGAATCCGCTAGCATGCATTCCGGCAGGTACGGCGGCTACGGCTACAATGGCATGGACCTCAGCGTCGGCCGCTCGGCTTCCAGCCACTTTGGAGCAGCGGGGCCCGCGGAGAGGGCGCGCGGCACCTACCCCGCCAACGCCAGCGCCTCCGCCACCCCCGAGGCCAGGTATGCCAACCGGGCGGCGGCGGCAGCAGCAGCCACTCACTCGCCTCACTCGCCTGACCCGCTGCCCTGCGCTGCTGCCGCCACCTCGCCTGTCAGCGGCGACCCTCATCGCAGCGGCGTGAAAAACTCCACCGCCAACTCGACCGGTGCTTCGTCCACTTCCAGCAGCAGCAGCAGCAGCACCACAACCAGCAGCACCAACAACAGCAGTGCCAGTGGCGGCGGGAGCTGCCCTGGCAACCCCCACCTAGGCAGAGAAGGGCTCAGCACGTCGCCTGGCACAGAAGCGGACCCTCCAGCCGGCAGCGAGCAAGCGAACGCCCAACCGAACGACCAAAGCCCAGCCCAACAACCTCCACAGCCCCAGATCTACCCCTGGATGAGAAAACTCCACATAAGCCATGGTAAAAGCATGCCCAGATAATACGAGAAAGCCGTCTGTCTGGCTCGCTCTCGAGCTATGGAGAGAGGGAGAGGGAGAGGGAATGCAAAGAGGGGATGGGATGGCTGCATGCTGCGTGGATAGGCACGCAGCCTTGTCTAGACGCACACATTTTGCTTGCAAAATAGAAGGCGAAGTTTATCCTCCCCCCTGCCTCCTCCAAAATGCTTTCCTCCGCCTCTCCCTCTTTTTCTCTCTCCGAATGTGAGTGTGTGAGAGAGGGAGAGTGTGCGGGTTTGTTGTGCATGTGGTCTACCCCGGGGAAGTTACTGACCCTCGTGGAAAGGGGGGCTGTGCAGTTGGAAGACAAGTGGAGAAGTGGAGATCAGGGGAGAGTGAGGGAGAAGAGTAGAGAACTCTCCCCCGAGTCGCCAGAATTGTAAAGTGTCATTGCAATGGTGGGTACGAAGGGGAGAGAGAAAGACACAGAAAGAAGGATCATGAATAGTGCGTGTCAGCCTCTGTAATTTATGACGAGGACCGTCCAGTGAAAAACACCGTTACTAATTATATCAAAAAAGAAGTTGAACACAGTGTGTGTATGTGTGTGTGTAGTAGGGAGTTTTTCAAGGAGGGAGGGAAGTCGAGGAGGAGAAAAACCTGCGAGGAGAGAGACTGTGTGTGTGTGTGTGGGGAGGGGGAGTTACAAACAGGAGAGGCTAGTCCTGCAGTCCTCCAAGACATTCCCATTGCAATCAAAAGTCCTGACTTCCAAATCAAGTGGATTTTAAATCGAGAGTGGGAATGGAACTTGGTCGAGGCTGTGCGTTCCCCTCCCCTGCGCTTTGGCGGTCCTCTAAAGGGAGTCAAAAACTTTCTGCCAGGACTAGGAGGACGTTAAGGCTCTTTTTGACCCAAGAGGAGACAGCAGATGAAGGGGGGGGGGTTTAAGAGGAGATGCATCCCTGCCTTTTCCTTGAAATTCACCAGCACATGGCAAAGAGAGTAAAAAAAGAAAGAAAGGAGTGGAGGGCTACTGGAAAATCCACAGTGCTGGGGATTACTTAAGGAAAAGGGAGAGGAATAATGCGGGTGGGGGAGAGAAGAAGGTACTTGTTGAGTCTTTCTCCCAACTTGACCGCACCAGGAGTAGGAAACAGGATAATGAGAGAGTCAGAGAGATAGGTGGTGGTAGCAGTGGTGGTGTCCCCGTTTTGCCACCCTCCTAACCCGCTTCCCTTTGTTTTATTCCTGGTTGCAGACAATATAGGGGGGCCCGAAGGGAAAAGGGCTCGGACTGCTTACACCCGCTACCAGACGCTGGAGCTGGAGAAAGAGTTTCACTTCAATAGATACCTGACCCGTAGGAGGAGGATTGAAATAGCACATGCTCTTTGCCTCTCAGAGAGACAGATCAAGATCTGGTTCCAAAACAGGCGCATGAAATGGAAAAAGGATAACAAGCTGAAGAGCATGAGCATGGCAGCTGCAGGAGGAGCCTTTCGCCCATAAAGAGGAATCCCCTGCCCTGCTCCTTCCTCCCCGGAAACCACCACCACCACAACAACAAAACACAAAAACAAAACCAAGTACTGAGCAGTATTGTATGAGCTGACTCTGCGTGGAATGTCAGTTGTCTGTCTGTCTGTCTCTCTTTGACTCTCTCTCTCTCTCTCTCGCTTTCTGCCTTTCTCTCGCGTTGACTTGCTCTAACTTCCCTGGGAAAGGGAAGACGCTCCCTATTACATCTTTTAATCACGAGCCTGTTTAATTGAGCTTTCCCAGCGCGTGTTACCAGTAGATCTGCTTCTTTGTCTTGAATGGCTTTGTCTTGAAGAAGAAGAAAAATAATAATATGTAGATGTTTTAACTTATTTATATGAAGCAAGTGGTGTTACTTGAAGTAACTGTAAAAAAGGAGGAGGGGGGAGACTACATATACACACAAATAACCCAGTAAGGGAGAGCGATCGTCTCCCTCCTTCCTTCCCTCCCTCTCTCCCCTTTTACCCGTCCCTTTTTATTCCCCATGTTTCTCTGTGTTGCACTCGCTGTGCTTAACTGTGCATGTGTGTTTTTAAAAAAAAAGACGTGTCGATGTCTGTATAGCTCCAAGCTGTGGCCAAGATTTCCAATCAAAAACTACCTATCTTAATTCCTGTTGTCATTAATGGCTGTTGTAGAGGTGAAATGATGAAAATACAAACGGAACGTGTCCTAACGTGTAGTGAATAGTGAATCTGTGACGAAAACTGTGATTCCAGACAGTATGTCCTTGCTGTGCCTTTGTATATGACTCTTTTGCACGAAGTCTTTAAAAGTGGCTTTTATTAAGCGCAGCTTCAGTAATGTATGTATAGGGTGTTCTCTCTGTCTCTCTCTCTCTCTTGTGGACGAAACTACAAATAGAATCAAAGTGTGGCTGTCTGAGCAAAAGATATGTGATCAGCTTTTTAAAAAAATGTGGGTTTTTTTTTAAAAAAGAACTGACTGGAAAAATAAACTTTCTATTGTAAGGGTTTCAACCCTTTTCTTTCTGCACACACACCCTTTTCCTTCTGAAGGTGATCTGGTTGGTACCCCCAAGGTACCCTTATATTGCCTCCTTCATCTCTCACTAGACCAAAGTTGAGAAGAAACTAACCTTTTCCCAACTCATAGGGTCAGAATTGCCCTACCTTCCTCTGAATTACGGAGTTCTTAGCACAGAAGGTTGCAAAGCCCGTTGCCAGTTTCCTTTCTTGAGAAAAGGAAAGAGTTCCAACATCTCTCTCTCACATGGAAGAAAAAAAGAACCCTTGTTTTCTTCAACAATAACATCAAGTCTTGAACCTGCTTCAACTTTCTGTAGTTTTATCCTTCTAACTAAATAAACACAGCGCTGTTGGGACAAGGTCGGGAGACTCTGGAGTCTGTAGACATCACCCAATGTGAGAGCAAGCACGAAATTTCTCCTCATACACTCTTAAAAAGCTATTGAGGAAGGTTTCCTTTTAGATATAAAATTAAAATTAGTATTTATTTCTTTTGCCGCAGCAAGTCTTGCTAGAAATATAGCTGTTACTTACCTCACTTGGGCTTGATGGTTAACACTTCTGAGCTCCTAAGGGTAACTAAAGATCTGCACATTTACAGATGAGTTACACTGATGTCTTCCTTTAAAAGTTATAAAACAGTAAACTTTATAAGCCCCAGTTCCGGCTATATGACATTTGGGTGCCAAATGAATAGGGTTTTGTCTATGAATTAGATCGTAAAATCATCCATAGCACAGACAGATAGGCTCACTGGCTATAAAAAGTCACGTGGTGCCATTAAAGTAAGTTTTATGGTTTTGGGGAGTTGTCATCCAACATTATATACCACATAACATATAATCACACTGACGCTGGACTTCATTTGACTCTTTTGCAGGCTACGTGTGTCTCCTGGTCATTCAAATTATCAGGTTTAGGTACAGAAGTATCTGTCCCCAAGTTCTCAAATACTCTGTGAAAAAAATATGGCGCGAGCAAGTTAAGGTAAGTTTTTGTGTACAAGTTGTTTAAAGTTTCTTTATATAATGGAAAATGCAGCTGTAGGTGGCTTAGTCCAGTTTGGTTGAACCACAAGAGCGATTCTGAGATCAACTTTTTTTTTTGAGGAATAGATTTTGAAGGGAGGGAAGTGTTTCTTCCCATCTCTTAAATTCTAAACATCCAGCATTTATGGATATATATATATATATATATATATATATACCACAATAAGCGACTTTGGCAGAGATGGATTTTTAAGGCCTAACTTTAATTACGTTGACTACAACAAATGATAATGGCTTCCGTTGCTCCATGAACTTTTCAATTGCCAGTGATCGTCCGCAGGCAATTTTTAAAAACCAAAAAACCATGGATCCAGCTGTATGTTCTCTGAAAAGTGGGCATCCCGTTCTTTGTGGGGGGATTGGATTTAGCAGTGGTTGCCCGCTAAGTGAAGTTGATAAGAAGGAGGTACTCACATGTGTGCGCTTAAGGTTCTCTGGAATTCTTTGTCCTGCAAAAGTAGACATTTGTACCTCTTGAGTGTCTTAAGTAGTTTAGAATTATATGCAACATACACAGGGATGTGAGTGTAGATTTTCTACTACCTTAAACCTGTTTTTCTTCTGGTTGTTTATTCTCTCCCACCACAACCCAAGCTAACCAACTGGCTGCATACTTTTATCAGGAGATTCTACATACTTTCAGAGTGCTTGAAATTACGAAAGGCAGTTGTGGTTTATAGCCGATAGTAAATAACCCTATTTATACAGATTATGTCTCCCCCCCACTTTTTTTTTAACTGGCTGGCAATTGCAGGGTAGGCCCCAGCTGCCTGTTTATTTCCAACATTCCTTTTTATTTAAGTAGACTCTTCTCACTAGAGTGTGATTACTCAGCAATAAAGTTTATGGCCGGATATAACTTTAAGGCTTTGAATTTCCAGGGTTGAAAGAAAGTGTGAAAGAGCATCTCTTTTTTTTGCTGGGCTTCTTTTCGTCTTTCTTTCTTTCTTTGTAGTGTCTGGTCTGGGGAATATTTATTCACACCAGCTTTACTCAGGATAGTAATGTCTTTGGAGCTTCTACAGCTTTTAAAGAAAAAGCTTGCAGGTGAATGAAGATAGGCAAGATCAAATCCAGCTCCTTTAAAAGAGAGAATATCTGTCTAGTGGATTGTTTATCAAATATATTGAAGTGGTCCAACAAAATGCATCAGGTTTTAGAGAAGTTCCATTTCCCATCTTTTAAAAAATGTGAATCCAGCTGTTAACTTGTAGATTCTATCTTTAATACTGCTTTAATACTTGAGGTTTGGATTCTAAAAGAAAAAGCTTTCTTTCACTTAAAAGGATTGAGTGCTGGCTTTTACTTCCTTCTGGCTTTTACTTCCTTCTAACATTTCCCGCTGAAAGTGCAATAGTACACTCAATTCTGTAGGAGTAAGTCCCATTGAATTCAATGGAAGTTACTTTTGAGAAGGTTTGTGCCTAATGTAGATAAATCTCCAATGTTTTTTGGTAATACAATAGGAGCTTCAGTTTATTCTAGTTGCAGGTAGAAAGATATTGGCTGATAAAGGAAACCTTTCCTTACATGTAGGTGTGTTTGAAGGTGTGGAAACTTGTAGGATTTCTGGAGTGCTTCCTGAGTGTGCATATTTAACAGGTTATAAATGCATTTCCTTGAATACTGAAGGAACCATTGGCCATTGATACACAGACTTTCTTTGGAAATAGGATTCATTTTAATTAGATTATATATTATTTTGATACCTATGCATTACAACGAATCCTATGTTTCTGTAGTTAATATATGTGTATACTATGAAACTAAGGACCAGAATTTTATTTATACAGTCAGCCCTCTGTGTCCACAGATTCTGTATCCATGGGTTTCACCATCCACGGCTTGAAAATATTCCTCCCCAAAATATATATTCCAAAAAGCAAACATTGATTTTGCCATTTTAGTGACACCATTTTGCTACACCATTGTATATAATTGGACTTGAGCATCTACGGGATTTTGGTATCCACAGCGTCCTAGATCTAAACCCCAGTGGAAACCAAGGGCCCACTGTAGAATTCAGAACAGAAACAAAAATCTGCACACTCTTTGTCCATGTTTGTTCCCTATTAGTTTCTCAAGCAAAAGAAAAATGTTAATACTATGTTGGATTATGAAAGCAAAATAGCTGATTGAAAGAGTAATCTACAACCTAGTCAAAGACACATCCCAATTTAACTACCAGAGGAGCTATTCAGAGTTCCAACATCACTTAGAAAGTAAGTTCTTTAGAATCCAAGGGGATTTTTCCAAAGAAAATGTCATAAACATTGAGGTGTAAAACTCCTTCTTAAATGATCTGGACTTCAGCTTGACTTCAGGATCCTTTTGAAAAAGAAGTTGCACTGTGATTCCATTGGGGTTGGACTAAAGATGTTGATTTTCCCTTATCTTGGTTGGGGATGTTTGAAATCCTTAGGTAGGCATCTATGTGGAAGGAAGTTCTCCAAAGCAATTGGATCCAGTTCTAAATATTTCCAAGAAGAGAAATACAGGGATCCTGGCTTCATTTGATTCCAGTTCCTTAACTTCAGTTTTGAGTTAATCTCACCATAGTTATCCACCTAGCCATCCAGCTAATTACCCAGCCGTTTACTACCTAAATGACTGAATGGTATACTGTATACCACCTTGTAGCCTCTGTTTTAGTAGCGTATTCTGCATACCAGAACAAAACCACTCAAGCCCAAAGGGAAATTTCTAAGAATAAAGCCTTCACCCAGTCCCAACTATTCCTTTTTTTAAATATGCCTAATTTCCAAACAACACAGTGATTAACCCAGGCAAATAGCAAACAGAGAAACCACTGATTAGTTCATAAAGTAACAGAACAACCACCCTATTTTAAAAAATGATGTCCTATTTTTTTTTAAGGACAAGTATATCTGATGGAGAAAATGGCTGTCGTTAGGCCTATATTTGCTTTCCTTAAGGGCATGTGCTTTACTTTACTTAAATAATCGGCACTGATCTTCTGAGTACTAAGAATGCTTCACTGACCCTATGTAAGCAGAAGGCTGCTTTATAATGTAGACAAGTGTTTGTGTATATAGCAAGGACGTTGAATCTCTTCAACTTTCTTTAAAAGCAAAAGAGTCACATGATAGGTAGGTTTGCGTGTGCCTTTCACCACAAAGCATGATGGGAAAATTATTAGTCTCATTGTGCAAAAGAATGGATTCCTTTTCCCTGATGAGAGTGGAATTGCTAGCGTTTCCCTTTATTTCGAAATAGCTGCTTTGAGCTTCTGGATTAGAGCGTTCTCTGTCATTCCCTCACAGTGTTTCTTCACTTGAAAGAAAAAGTAAACCTGTCTTCTCCTTCTCTATATAATTCAGTATTTGCATTTCTATTAACTCTGATCACAAAACAACTATTTTTGCAGACAAAAATCATTTGTCTAGGATATCCCCCCTCAAACAGAATGTCTCTGAGCACAGGGTTGTGTCTTTGTCGCTTTTAGAGATGCAAACAATACAGTATGTTTACAGAGAAAAGCCACAATATTTTACAAAGAGGTCTCTTTTCTAGGAAGAACATATGGAAACTGTCCCTTAGCTCTCCTCTTCCCCCACCCAACTATTCCGAAATGGCTTTTCAATAATAATATTTGTTATGAAGGTTATTAGGTAATTATTGCAGTTTTGTGAAACAGTCCTTGCTGGAGGTGAAGTCTGTCTCTGGATAATAAATGGGAGCCCGTGCAGTTCATTGCCAGGTTAAGTAAATGCAGAAACTAAGATAAATCTGCACACCCTAAGACTCGCCAGCAGAGCTCGCTTTAGACCAAGTTCACAGTCAGCTCGCTTTTCCCTGATCAAGGTTTACCAACCGCCATTGAATCTTTGGCTTTATTAAAATAGTAATAATAATAGTAACGATAATCACGATAAAACGGCCCCATTATCAACAGTATCTCTAAGTTGGATGAATAGCCCGATTAGTGCACCCACTCCACACTCAGAACTTACCCACCTGCCATGGGCACCACATGGAATCCTTTCAGCTTAATCCAGTTTCTCCAAGGCTGCTGGCGACTAGGTTTTTGGGGGTTTTTTTGGTGTTGCTTTTATTGGCAAACTAATTTTTAGAATTCGCTTACAAGATTGGACCTGCTGTTGTTGTTGTTTGTGTTGTGTGGCTTGATCCTTTCTTCCCCCCTTTTTAAATCCACATTTCTTTCAAAACTCAGAGGGAAAAAAAAAGTTAAACGGGAAACAGCAAGGCTGTGGAAACAAACCAGAGAGGCAGCGTCCTGTAAGGAGATAGAGGGCTGCGTCGCTTTTGTGTATCTTTGTGGTTAGGGCGTAACAACTCCAGGTCAAAAAGTTGAGGGTCAAAAGTTTACGTTTCGCACCACTCTTAGTCATGCGCCCAGACAGAGTTTGATGTCAATGTTATAGCCAAGATCTTGACTATCAGCACAAAAGATAAAATAGCTTTGAGCTAGGCGTGTATCACAGTATGGACTCCAGGTGAACTTTAGTGGTTGAATGACCTCAATTACAGAGAGAAGGATAGAAAATTCGTCTTTTCAAAGAGTAATACACGTTGTATTTCATCTTGAATTATCAACCACATTTACTCCCCTGAATATCGTTGGCTGGCAGATGGATCAGGTGAACCTGGGTGTTCAGTCTCAAATGCTCCCCTCCTTGTATACAAAAAGCTGGCGTGCGCACATACACAAACACAGCCTGAAAGGTGCCCCGCCAATCCTATTGGAGTTCTTCAAAAGTTTCCCCTTGGTTGTCATCATTCTGAGTCTCACCCCAGTAAAGTGGATTCCAGGAAAGCATGGCTGGCAATAAATAAATACATAAATACATACCGTAAATACGTATGCAGCTATGGCCCGTCCTTAAAGTTCTTCAAGGGCTTACAGGGCTCTGTTTTTTCTCCAACGGACTAAAAACGACTTGGCTCTCCTGAAAAATCTCAGTAAATTTCGACCCCCACAGTTAACACCCTGTTGGTTAACAGAAGGGTGCCCAGCCGTTTCTAACAATAAAGACCGGGACCCCCATTTCACTTTGGAATACACTTTGGGAAGACATGCTATAAAGAGCAAGACAAAAGTAGGTGAGATCAGTGGTGGGTTCTGCTGGAGTGAATGTTCTGTGCAAATTATACTGGAGACAATAACGGCAAGATGTATATTTAATAAGGAATAAGATATTTTATCTTCACCACTTGGGCTGTTTATTATTATGTTTAATAATCAGGGAGTTGGCTTCCTTCCTCCTTTGATCGCTTCCTTAGCATTGTTGCAGTTACAGAAATATTTCTTTCTAGGAATTAGGAATTTATTCATGAACACGGACCGGTAGGGTTATTTTAATCAGAGTTATTCCCCCAGTTTGTTAATTCCAAGCTCTAGAGATAGATTTGCCTGTTAACTTGGTTGCCACTAAAATAAATACAGAAATCACAGGTGCCTGTTTTGCTCCTAGGAAATGTAGAATATGTCATAGAGTGCATTTCTTTACACAGTTACTGGAAAGTAAGAATGATTGGATTTAGTGGGGCTTACTTGTGAGGAGACATATCCATTGCACAGCACATGTGTGAATCCTAAGCAACCCAGAAGAGTTTGTTCCTCTGTGAAGAGAGTTGATAAAATGTTGGAAGAAGGGAAGAGATAAGTAATTTTCTGAAACCCCACAACTTTATTAGTGCCTATACATAACTGAATACACAGAAAATCTCAGCTTATTTAACTAGAAATGATTTTAGTCATATGTGATAGGATATTCCAGATACACTGACTTGCTGAGAAAAAATTATTACCTTATTTGATTTTACATTAATTTAATTTTGGAGTATCTAAATCTTTTCCAAATTTGCATTTGAGCTACACTGGGAATGTACACAATGGGGAGAAAGAACCCACCATACAATATAGACAACACATCATCTACATGGCTCTAAAATCAACATTGCACCCATTTGAATATTGCATTGCTTATCTAGAAAGGTACAGTGCAATTGATATAAGACCTTTTGAGTTCAACACCACCTACTTCCAGGTAACAGTGTACCAGGATTGCAGCCCAAATTATATGAGGCATCAGCAGAGCAGAGCAAAATGTTGAGATAAAACTGTTTTTAAAAACCTGGTTTCAGTTCCTCCTTGCCTTAAAAATGAGACTGTTTTGTGATTTTATTTTTGTTTGATATTTTAAAGAATTAGGTCTCTGTTAAAGGCACCAAAGAGAAATCTGGGTTTTGCTTCCTCACCTCAATGGTCTCCTTATTGCAGTCCATTTTTCTTCCCTCAAGGGTGAAATTTCTGAAGGGGTGGGAGGAGTTGAAATTTCAAGTGCAGCAAATTTTCACAAAGGGTCCATAAAGGTTGCCTTCTCTTATTTTCATTTTTTAACACCAATTTTATTTTATTTTATTTTAAAATCACACAGTGGGCTTTTGTTACCTTTAGCCTAGATGTGCCATTCTTTGTATATATATATGTGTGTGTGTGTGTGTGCCTCTGTGCAAACGTTAGGCACACGTGTGTTTTTATCTATCTGTCTGCCTCTAGCACAGCACAGCACAGCACAGTACAACACACAAACATACACACACCGTGCTTGGTGAAAGGTAAGGTGGCCCATATTTTCTTTTGGCCTGCCTCTAGCACAGCACAGCACAGCACAGCACAGCACAACACACAAACACACACACACCGTGCTTGGTGGAAGGTAAGGTGGCCCATATTTTCTTTTGGCCTCTAAGCAGATTCCAATCTCTCCTCAACCCCCATCTTTGGAAAGGTGTTTAGTCCACTCCTGGAAACACAGGTCCTTCCAAAGACCCAGTTTCCGAAAACAACCTAAAGAACCAGAGCCTTTTGAAGAAATCCACTACCCTGGTGGGAAGGGAACAAACAACACATCATCCTTCCCCTTGTGCCTAGAATCAACTGCCTAGGTTTGGCCTTGTTGGGAACTCCGTCCAGTTCCCTCTTGCAGCCTTTTCTGATTCCACGCAAAAGACTACCGCGTCTGCCACCGCATTTCATAACGTTTACATTTCATCCCCCTTCTGTACCGCAACTCTTTTAAAAGATTTCTTCCGTGTTTACGATGAAGTTGACCTGACCAAACCCTGCCTTCTCCCTCGACCATGTTGCCTCTTTGCTATATATATATATATATTTTAAAGGACACTGTTAGAGACCTCCAAAAAAACTAAGTCCAAGGCCGAGGTGAACTTCAGGTCAACGCGTCTAACAAATATGAAAATGTCGCTGGGCGAAGGGCACGCCTTGTTATTTAACAAAGACTGTCAATGTGTAAGATTAATAAGAAACAAAGTGCGGCCGGTGTCACTTTTCGGTCACTTTGAAACTTGGGGCAGGGTTGCATTCAAGAGGGAAAAGCTGGGTTAAATATATTCAAAACGCTCCAACTCACTCGGAGCCCGGGTTGCCGGGTGTCTCTTTCCTCCCCGTATCTCTCCTCCCCACCCCATCCTTTTCTCTCTCCTTCTGTCTCCCAGGCGCGTGGGCAAGTTGAAAAGTTTAATTACATCGGCTGCATACTCAATTTACAACCGAAAACTGTGAGATACAGGCATAGAGATGCGGGGGAGAGGACAACATCATGGCATTGTCCCCTCAAAATAAATATTCTGTGTCCCTCCCCGGATTCCCCCCCTTCAATCCCACATTTTTAGTATTGCACACACAGAGAGAGGGAGAGATTGAAAATCGCTCACACCTAGAAGTCTTATTTTCTGTGTCTGCATTCTCTTAGTAAGTTTGCCCCTTTTCCTTTGGATGCCTACACTGTATTTCTAGATAGTCGAGTGACTTTTTACGTTACTACAATGCTAGAAATGTGGGGACTGAAGGACAATTTCATTTGGGAAGGGAGCAGAATTCTTACTGTTGATGCCCCCTCCTCCATAGATAGCTACACCCTATATTTACGTCTGTATAGATAGTTATATGTAGATTTTAAAAAGTGCCCACTGTTTTAAGAATACACACACAAAACGTGCATCTACACATACGTGTGTGCCACATCTGCCCCGATATTAGAACCTTCCCGTCTAAAATGTATTTGCTCAGGAGGGGGTTAGCAGCAAAAGAGGAGAATAAGGGCGTATTATGGCTCCTCGGGAGACCAGTTCCAGTTGTGTGGAAAATCCGCATATCTTGCTCGGCCTTTGCTCATCCAGTTGGGTGTCTTGTTGCTGAAGCCGCTCGCCCTCCTCCTCCGCAGCAACACACCAACACCAACAGGAGTGCGCGCGCGGGCGTGTGTGCACGTGTTAGTGCGCTTCACAAAGGGCTGTACTCTAAACTTTAAAGGAGGCCAGATTCCAAGATTCGGTCGGTATGTGATGTTGGTCAATGGGGCCATAAATCTCTGGTGGAACGGAGATTTTTGCAGGGGAGGGACACAGAGAGGGAGAACGTGGAAACGGCCAATTTGAGAGATAAGAGACATGGTGGTCTGGGCTGGACTCTTGTTTATGAAATGCAAACAGCAAAGATGAGACAGAGGCCCATCTCAACAGCCCGGGATAGAAAGGACAGCCGGAAAAACAAGGCTGCAGCTCAGAGGCTTAGGTCACCTTGAAGATTTACAACACTAGACCAGAATCCTATTCATTCCTGTTGAAGTGAGCAAAGGAGACACCCAGTGGAAAAGCAGTCAGTCCAGGGAAAAAAAGCAGGCAGGGCTCAAAGATTTAATCAGGATAGTTCATATTAAACCGCCCCGGGGACGTTCTCCGAAGGTAATCAGCAGACAAAAAAAAAAAAAGAGGTACCGGCTTTGCTTGTATGTATATTTATTTTAAAGCGGGGTTAGTAGGCGTTGTGCTTTTTTCTTCTGTTTATGGCCACCTTCTGATCCAAGGGTGCACACTTTAAGCTCAAGAGGGAATGGGTTTCGTTTGTGCATGAGGAATCTCTTGCGGTGTGTGACCGTGTGCTAGTATGCATTGTCCATAGCCGGTGCACATCTATGTAGGGGAAATATGCGGTTCTTACACGTTTAAAACCCATCATGGGTTAATGTTGCTATTTGTAATAGCAAAGATAGCCGGGGTGAGTGGAAAATATGCCAATTCACATTTCCTTCCACCACCCCTTAAAACCATAAAATCAGGCTGAAGTCGGTAATAATTTCCACAGATGTCTATGACATGTAAATAGGCTTTATGTATATCTAAAAACCCCTCCGTGTTGGATCCAGCGGTTTTGTCCTCTGTTTTTGCCTGCAAGTGTTTTCTAGCCGGACTAGAACAAGTGACATCATATTTGCTTTCGAGAATATGACGTTTCAGAGAAAGTTTACTGGACAGGAACAAGCGGGGGAGACAGAAAAAACAGGCAGTTGCCATTTTTAGGAAAGAGGTATTTCCGGTATTAGCTGGAAAGCAGCCTTTGTTTGGATTTTGCAGGACTGTATAAGAAGTCTAAGAGCAATACAAAGCATGTAGTATGGGGAAACCAGGGAAATATTTTAATAAAAATATAAAATATTGAGAGGACAAATGACTCACACACACAATAAAGTAACCTGTTCAGTTGTCTTTAATTTACATACAATAATTACCCACAGGTAGATTATGAATTATTTAGAGACAATTACCAAAGTCAGCAAACCACACTTGGGTGAAATAGTCATGGGTGAAAATGTTCATATTATATTAATTTAAACACACACAGGAGGGGTGTTGAGAAGGAGGCAGGCCACCATTTTATCAAATTGGAAAACTAGCTTCTAGGTCATCATTCCTAATTTTTTAAGAAGCGGGTGTGCCTTTTCTAACACAATGTTAGACATGGAATACTCAGAAACAAAAATTGTTTGCCTTCAATGGGATTTATTTCCAGGTAAGTGTGTACAGTAGTGGAGCCTTAATGGCTGAAATATTAACATTAAGAGATGCATCCAGCGATTAAATTAATATATGTATATTGTAAGAGAAGCTGCTTCAGATTTCAATTACCCCAGGTCAGACAATCGACTCCTTTTCCTTCCTGCCCTGTTAACGATCAATGTTCAGCAATCATAACACAGACTCATAGAGATTACAGTATTCGCATAACCCCCAATGCCATATTTACAGTACTGGTGAAAGAGGGCCTTGTAGTCTGTTCTTTTTTTAAAAAAATATATAACTAACATTCAAAGTATGGAAAATCATCTTCCCTCAAGGGGAAATAAGCATCCTGCTAACTAGACTGTTTTATTTATTTGTGTATTTGTTCAGTCAGGCATGCGGGTGACCTCACTCTGTTGGTCTTCGTGGGTGCTTCTCTAATCCATGGCAACTTTCTTTTGCGCAGGGTTTGCCTATTCCGTTATTATCTTCCTTTTCTCATCTGTATTCTTGTCTAAGTACATGGCACCCGCCTCTCTAGAACTGCCAAGGGATGCCTAATTTTTAAAATAATTACATGACGGTTAAAAAAAGCAAAAGCGAGCCCCATTTCAACCCCCCCCCCCGCAATGTATCAGAGAGAAGCAAAGCGCGTTTTGCTTCATAGGATCGTCTGGTCTCATTGAGTACACTGCAACTGTCCTATCATTCCTTAATAGCCCGAAATTCAGTGAAGAGGTCGCAGCATCCTCGGATGGTCTTTCCATTTCAGAAAGACCCTTGAATCTCTCATCTTCAGAGGACTTGGTGGTCCTATGGAAAGGGCTGGAAGGGAACAGGGAGATTTTTTTAAAAAAAACAAATCTACACAGTTTGCTGGTTTTATTTCAGGAAAATTCTATTTCAGCCTTCATTGCTGGCCTTGCTACCACTAAATCCGGAACAAGGACCACAGAGAGTCTAAAGGTTTCCCTTCTGAAGGGTTACCAGAAGCCCGCTTCCCTACCCCACATCCAAATCATAGTTGCCCTGACGGGAGATCCACTTCACACTTCCCTCCCTTGCGCCATTCTGATCTTAAGGAGGACAGAGGACATTCAAAGGGTAACTAAACTAGCCCATCGGTGCGGTTACTCTTAGGTGCCCCCGCCCTCGTTTAGACTCTCTTACGAGTCAAAGATGGATCCCTCGCTGTGTCCCCTGAGATGGAGGGAGGGCGGGGTGGAAGAAAAACGAGGTCGAAGAAGCAGCATCCCATAAACAGGAGAAACCACGTCTAAGGTCCAGGCTGCCCTTCTTACCCCCTCCACGCCCGCCTCTTCCCTTGCTTGCTTGATCTCTTCGGCCATTCCCTCCAACTTCGGTTTGGAATGTGGGGACAAGAATTTTCGCCCTTTTTCTTTCTGCCTCACTAGTCCTTGGCTCTGGCCAAGATCATCACAATCACCATCATCCACTACAGGAAAGGTGGGAGGCGAGGGGCCGTCCTGGGCTTGTCCTCCAGCCCCCCCTCCCCGCCTTCCCCTCTTCTTTTTCCATTTCCTGATCCGGGCTCTGCCAACCGCATAGCAATTGGCCCTGCCGGTCAGGTGGTGGTGGGTGGCATGGGTGAGTGTGTGCCTGTGTCCCCGCGCCTGCGGTTCCAGCTCGAGGGGGGAGTATTGAAGAGGGAGGGGGGAAGCGGAGGCCCAAACTTTGGCTGAAGGCTCTTGACAAACAGTAAGGGGGGAGAGCGGGGGAGGGAGGAAGGAAGGAAGGAGGGAGGGGAGGAAGGGGGGAGAGGAGGAGGGGAGGGGCCTCGCTGAGCCCAGAAAAACGACAACGCGAGAAAAATTAGTATTTTTGCACTTCACAAATTAATGACCATGAGTTCGTTTTTGATAAACTCCAACTACATCGAGCCCAAATTCCCTCCTTGCGAGGAATATTCGCAGCTCGGCGGCGGCGGCGGCGGCAACTACCACCACCATCACCCCCAGCACCACCACCCCCAGCACCAGCAGCAGCACCTCCGTCCGCAGCACCAGCCTCACCCGGGCCAGCCTGTTCCCGATTACTACCAGCGGCCGAGCAGAGAACCGGGGTACCAGCCTCCACCACCGCCACCGCCTCCGGAGGCGCTCTACCCCGGTCAGCCACCCCACTACCCCGAGTCTCCTTACAGCTACAGCGGCCTCGGTGCCACTCCGGGCCAGGACCAGCCCGCGCCAGGAGCCTCCCCGCCGCCTCCCCCGCCGCCTCCCCCCGCGCCTCCGCGGAAGGGCCACCATGTCCAAACCCAGACCTTGCTTCAAGGCCACGTCCCGCCGCCGGCTCAGCCCCCGCCGCCCCAGCGCCATTGCGAAGCAGCCCCCGGGGCAGCGGCTGGAAATAGTCCCGCTTCCTGCCCGCTCTTGGCCCCCGACAAGAGCCTACCCGGCCTCAAAGGGAAAGAACCGGTGGTGTACCCTTGGATGAAGAAGATCCACGTGAGCACGGGTGAGTTGACCTTCTGGTAGGGGAGCCGGGACTGAGTGTCAAGGGGTGTGTGTGTGTGTGTAGGGAGGTGAAGGCGGCTGGGCCACTCTGGACTCCACCAGTGCCTGTGTGTGTGTGTCAGAGAGAGAGCGCAAGAGAGCGTATTTCTTAATTTAAAGAAAGACGTGAGAAACCTTTTGTGTACACGGGGCCCTTTATCAAGAGATTTACGAGACTCCAAACTGTTAGGGCAGTAATTATAGCCCCCATAAATTTAATAGCCCTGCCAGTGGCTCTGAGCCATGAGTCTTTGAAGCTTTTCTTGAACCCAAATGCCCATCACCATTTTTTATGACACCCCTTTCCCTCAATTGTTTCCTATTGTCAAAAGCCTGTGAACCATGTTCTTCCAGCCCTCTTATCTTGTTCTTCTCTCCCCCCCCCGCGAACCCAGTATGACGTTCTTATATCATAATGATAACGTTCCATTGCCTTCTTCTCCTTCTTCTTTTGTGCGCATTCTGCGCGCCTCCCGGCTGACGCGCGTGTCCGCTCAGTCAACCCCAGTTACAATGGAGGGGAGCCCAAAAGGTCTCGAACTGCCTACACCAGACAACAAGTCCTCGAACTGGAGAAAGAGTTCCATTTTAACCGCTACCTGACCCGGAGGCGTCGCATCGAGATCGCGCACACCCTCTGCCTCTCCGAGCGCCAGGTGAAGATCTGGTTTCAGAACCGGAGGATGAAATGGAAGAAGGACCACAAACTCCCCAACACCAAGATGCGCTCCTCCAACCCGTCCAGTCTCAACCAGCAAGCCAAAGCACAGCAGCACCCTCAAGACCCAGCACCACAGCCACCACTCCCAAGGAGCAGAGCAACCCCAAATTCAGCAGCACTATGATGGGCCCGAAAGACTCAGGGACAGCTCCAGTCTCGCCTGTTTTGCGTTTGTCGTGTGGACCAAAATGACTATATTAAGGGGGAATAAACCCAGAACAAGAAAAAAAGTGCCCAGCGTAGGGCATGTATATTAAAACCAAACCAAACCAAAACTGGATCAAATGTTTCCCTTCTGTAAATGTGTCTTCATTCCCACCGTTTTTAATTATAATTATTATTTATGGAAATACAGGCAACCTGCAGCATTAAAGAGTTGTGGATGGATCCTACACCTAAGAAGGACCCTTTGTATATATGTTTTAAGACATCAAAAGTGTTTCTGAGTGACTTTGTGAGGCGTATGTTAAACATAGGCTTGTGCTGTTTAGTGGTATGTTTGTGGACTCTCCATTGCAGAGAACAGAAAGAAGTAAACCCCTCTTATTTCATTGAGATCTTGTGGGAATTAGAAGAAGGGGCAGTCCAATGATCACACACCCCTTACTGACTAAGAAAGGATGTTTTCTGTATACCAAGAATAATTCACTTTCAAAAAGTATGGTCCTTGCTTTAGTTATGATATCTTAATCTCCCCAATGTTGGGTGGTTTAAAAAACCTTTTTAAAAAAAATTAATGAAAAATACACCAATACTGCTATAAAGGCTGTTTCTATCTTCATGTCATGCCACAGTCAAAGTCCATGTACAATGTGAGAATTATTTGTATACATTTGTGAACATGTGATGTATATATACACACACAGATATATATATATAATGTCCAGTGCTGTTAATAAAGGTTACCTTGTACAACAACAACAACACCAGATTTAAAAGGACTAGACACCATGAGAAGCCTGAATTTTCCTAGACCCCTTCCCTCTTGGATTTGTTGGTACCAGATTACTGCCTAAATGCATATTTATTTAAATTGGATGTACATCCATGCAAGTATCCATTTCTCAGCAAAAGTCAGTCCAGTGGTCTCATTAGATATTACCACCCCAAAACTAACCACATTAGGTGTTTGGTAGGAAGTCACAATAAATTCCACAATGGTTTACATGTAGGGCTGTACTCACCCCCCCCACCCCAACAAAACCAGAAAGCAAGAGTAAGTCCCATTGGAATAAATTAGATGGGAAATGATCTGGGTAGGGTATGAACCACGTAACTATGTTTAAATGGCTTGGGATTCCAGGCCTGCCAGTGTTCTTAAACAGACAATCAGAGTTTTAATTTATCTCTGTGCTTCTTTCCACTGGTTACAGCGCATTGTGTATAACAGAAAGGTATCTTTTTTGAATTCATATGTATGGATTTTGCCCTCTGTGCACACCTCTCTTAGTATATAGCTTTTTCTCTGGCCTATGTGAGTAGGAATAGAGATCCTCCAATGAATCCAATGCACTGAACTTAATAATCACTGGAGGGGCTATTATTGCTATCATTATTATTACCACCACCACCACCAACAAGAACTACTACTACTACTATTTAATCAAATGCTCTTACAAGAGACATGTTTTTGTGGGTGTCTTTTCCTTTATTCATTTTCATTTGGAATGGGCACACCATCTTTGGAATGGGATTCAACCAGAAGCCTTGAAGCACAACAAGCAAACCAAACATTCTGTAGAGGCTTGGGCATGCAAACACGGATTAAATTCCCCTAGGTGGAACAATGTCGTTCTACTCCTGTATTGGGTGGGGGACTTTACTTACATGTAAGAGTGTATAAGCTAGCAATCTGATGGTAGTAATATGATGCATGACTATTGTTATCGTCCTTCTTATGGAATACAACTTGAGCCCTTATAGGTGACTAGAGCAGTAGTTTGATCACCGCTTGTCCTGGAGATTTTAATCAGTTCAATTCAGTAGCCTCTGGAAGTTATTGCAAAGCCAAAAGCTCATATTGGTTGGTCATGGAAGGACAGACAGATGGTTCCAATGTATCAAGGTTGTTCTGTTGGGCCACCCTGCAATTAGAACACGGAAAGATATCAGCACAGGTTCAAAGGGGACCAAAACATTGCTATGAACCATCTGAAAGAGCACACCAAAATGAATGGCCAAAGGCGGGGTGAGGGTGGGGAGTGGGCTTCTTTCTTATTTATTAAAGTCCTTGAAATGCCCATCTCGCCTAAATTCTTTTTTAGCAATAGAAGAGAAGAGGCTGGAAAACTCGGTGGCTGTTTCTCCTCCTCCTCCCTTCTAAAGCAGATCTCTTTGTCTAAAAGCCTTTGTTTGGCTTGGCATGGATAATGTTTCTCTGTTCATTTGCTGAAACTAAAATTAAGAGGAACGCTCAAGATGTTTAATCAACTATTCAGCGGAAGACTGCGGATCTCCTCTAACTTCCGTAGTTTTAGGCTTGAAGCTCTCCCTTCCCTCCCTCTTCTTTTCCCATTGTTTTTTTTAAAAAACCCTCGAAATGAAATCAGGCTGAAAATAGCAATTTTACTGCGAATCATTAATCACCTCCTACAATAAATACTTCTTTGTAATTCAACAGCAGTTCTGAAAGGCATTCTCTTGGAAAAGGTCTGAGAAGACACGAAGGATTTTCCTGAGGAAAATGTGTTCATGTATAAAGACACAGTTGCTTGGCTGTGCCATGATGAAAACATATACTTTCTGGGTGGAGAATCGAACACGGAGGGAAAAAATACATATGACAGACTGTCATCATCCAAGGTAATGTTTTTATTTGATTTTGATTTCTCACCCACCCCACCCCCTTTCCCCCTTCAAATGCAGTATGGTTGGCTTTGATGTGTTGGCTAGCATCTCACGCAGCTAACTTGGTTGACATAATCAATGTTACAGCAAGCCTGAAAACTAGAGTGGAGCTTAAACCCCACCATTGTCCTGCCTGGGCTCTGGCAATGGGGCGAGTTCACCGAAAGGACAAATTTTCTATCCCATTAATTGTTTTTTTAACAGGGGCAGACTGACCCATCAAACCCTTGACCTTTAAAGACAGTATTCTTTCTAATCTGCCTCTTGGTCCTAAATATGTCCCCTTCTCTCTGACTTACATCTTCCCCACAACCACGCAACCCCCACTTTCCCACTTACACTCCCCTTCCTTGTCCCTCTGGCACACACACACCTCTGACGCTCTCTCATACAGAGTCTCTCTCTCTCTCCCTTCCCCGACCTCTCTCTCAGCCTTGTCTCTGACACGCATACAGATCTGTGGTGCACACACTCCTTACCTCCCTCCCTCCCTCCTCACACACACACACACACTCCTCCTCCCCTAAACGGAGCTCTACTTCCACATTGCAAAGGAGGCTTTTGTAGAGATTAAAGGTGAACGTTGAACGTGCCTTCACTTTTCAGAGAGGCAAAAATCTAAACTCTTGAAAGACTCCCCACACAACTCCTGAAGGCCCCACCCACCAGCAAGAACTGGAAGGAGGTTATATTTCTTTTTCTTTCCGCTCCAATCTGCGATGCACAAGCCTGGGTTCCTTTTAATGCTACCAGCACCCCAAATTTAGAATGACTGCTTGTGAATTTCTAAACAGCAAACTGACCTGGCCCTTTTGGTCTCCAGCATCAAGAAAACGGGGTGGGGTGGGGGAGGAAAAGATGGGGGAGGCAGGCTGAAAATCTTCTACCTTGATTGCTTTCCCCTATGAGGCCTGCGTTTTTCCAGTCTTTTCGACAGAAAGGGTGTAGGTGTAGGCTGAGAATACTGCAGACTTCTGTGTTAAATTTCTGGCTCCTTTCTGTTTTTCCACACATGTCCCCCGCGGATCGTATCTCATCCACAGATTGACTCCCCGTAACCTCTCCCCACGTTTCTATTCCCACCGCCTCTCCGTGTCTCCTTTTTTTATGCCCAATAGAGACTACAGAACCGGCTCCAGCACATGCTCCGACCCCCCTCCCCGCCTTTTAAAGCAGAGTCCCCCTCAGTTTGCTTAGTTTGTTCACCGCAGAAATATACAAAAGAGATCGATATCTCCCTGACACCATTCCACGGGGTAACCTTAGCGTGAACCGACTTGAAGACCAATAAACAAGGATTGTGAGGTGTCCCTTGTGATTTATGGCCTGCAGAGAAGAGCTGTATTTTTTTTTTTTGAATGAACGTTTTGGAATTGTCAGAAAGAATACTCAGAATCGCCTTTCCCCTACATTTCCGTTACAAGAGAGGAAGGGGAGAGGGGTACTTAATATGGGAAGTTCAAGCCCTTGGGCCGAGAAAGTTCCTGAAGGGAAGGCTTAGCTGCTTTTAGAAAGGGAGGAGAAGGAGAAGGTGTTAACAGTCTCTCATTGTCCAGGTTCAAAGCACACTGTTCCCTTTGCAGATTTACTGTAGGCGACCACCTACTGAGACAACCAAGGTTTCACTTACTTGCTTCTATAGGCCCAGAGCTCAGGAAAGTTACTTTTGGAAATTACAGCTCCCAGAATCCCCCAGTCAGCATGAACATGACTGGCTAGTGTCTAATGTCTCCAAACTCTGCAGTCAATAAAAACCAGCCTTCTAAGGAGGGTGAACCCAATTCAACTCAAATGAGGATCCTATTGTTTGCCTTCACTCCTGAGTAGATAGGAATATTCCATTAAGTGATTTCTAGAGGCAAAATCCAATTGTTTGTCTCAAGTGGGTAGACCAGCGAATCAATGAGAACTTTATTAAGTCAATACTTACATAAGATCCATAGATTCAATGCATCTACTTTAGCTGGAGACTACTAGTTAGATCTGGCCCCTTCTTGATCTGTTATACTCAATGGAGCTTCCCTGTGCCTTACTTTCAGCCAGTGTTAGGTCTCCTGAGATGAATGCTCCGGTTTTCATTAGCCACAGAACCCAGGACACAACCCTGAAGGCACCAGGTCTCATCTAACTTCTGAAGTTAAAAAGCATCAGGACTGGAAAGTACTTGGATGGGAGACCACCAAGAAACCTCCAGGTAGTGTTAAAGAAGAATCCACCCAGAAATCTTGGAAAGCTGCTACCAGTCAGAGTTGAAAGCACTGGTCTAGATGGACCAATGGCCTGATTCAATACAATATAAGGCAGCTTTCTGTATTCTCAACAGCACAGGAGAATCCCTATTTCACCACCTTCTGACCAAATCAATGAGAAAGTGATATAGAGGGATTAGGCAACACTTCATGGCCATCCTTTAAGGGCACCCTCATCTGCTATTCCTATCACCAGCTGCTGGTTATCAGGTGTGTTGGTTGTGATAAAAGGCAGGGACTCCCGTTCTTGCACGCTGGCACCCTACCTGCTGCCACTGACAATAAAAACTCAAATTCAAATGACTGATTCGGAGAGCTGACTCTTTTATTCTACGAAGACCTGACAGGACTGTCTTATTAATGCCCCAAAGATCTCCCCAGAATCTGAAAAGCTGTCAAAACCGGGAGAGGTTATGAGGCCTAAACAAGTCATAGAGAAGAGCTGCCAGGGGAGATAAAGGTGTTGGCATCTGTTCTGGGTTATTGAAATTTTAATTCTCTCTCTCTCTCTGTGTGTGTGTGTGTTGGGGGGGAGAGGATATGTGTCACGTGGCGCATTAAATAATTAATGCAGATCTCCAGGAATGGATCTCCAGCCGTCACTTCTCACTAGTAGGAGTGATTCTTTCCGAAGTGAAAGGGAACTTCCTCTTTTACTTTCCAACCCCCCCACCCTCGTCTCCCTTCCTTCCAACCCCCCCATCCAACCTACCTGATTTATTTTTGCAAGGGTCCTTAACCATCTAAAAGCAAGCAATAGGGGAATGAGGTCGGTAAGTATGCACAGTCCAGTCGTGTGCCTTGATTGCCTTTCATTGTTTGCACTTACTTTATGGGGGGTGGTGGAGGATTGACTTAGTGGAGTTGAAGATTTACGAAAGGTTCTGTCTTTTGTTGCAAGGCTGCCTGGTGGTCTCAGGATGCCTTTTTGGCGATGAAGCCTAAGCAGAGGCAAGCTCTTGGATAACGTTCCCATAGTCAAGCCATTCACTAGGTGGAAAGGTTGCCTACCACAGTGAAGGAGGGCTGCCTTGGTTGTTTTGATTGTTTTCCCCACTTCCAGTTTGCCAGGCGTTCATAGTCAGCCATTCACTAGGTGGAAAGGTTGCCTACCACAGTGAAGGAGAGCTGCCTTGGTTGTTTTGATTGTTTTCCCCACTTCCAGTTTGCCAGGCGTTCATAAATCACCGGCGTCTAGAACAAGGGCCAAAACAAGAAAAGAAAATGGAGAGGCAGCATTGAGGGAAAGGGAAGGATGGAGGACCAAAACCAGAAAACTGTACTGGACAAATTACTGGACTCATCATTAGGCTGAGCGATTTCGTACCAAGTTAAAGCACCGCCATTAATAGTGGAGCTGTTTTTAAAATAACATTTTAAAGTGTGCTGGGGGGGGGGCATGGCATTTTGTTAATCATTCCAAGTCTATTTAGGAGCTTTGAAGATGAAGAGAAATCTCTCCCTCGACTTCTCCCCCACCCGCAGTTCTGGCAGTATAAAATATTATGCTTGTAGTTTAAACGCTCCCAAACACACGGGCAAAAGTTATTGATGTTGCTTTAATAATATATAAATAGTGGGGTGGTGGTTGCAACCTAATCAAGACATTTGCGATCGATTATTTTACAGTTTGCAACAGGAGTGGTTGCTTGTGGAAGAATTCTCAACTTTAAACAGCAAATTTGTAATTTTAAAAACTGACAGAAATCTGAAAAAATAGAAGTTATTATTTATAGCCTGAAGTTATTGAATCTACGGACAGCTCCAGCCTTTGAAAGTTTGAGAAAACACTTAACACCCCTATAAACACTTATGAATTATTTATTTACCTGCTAGTTGACTGTTTAACACTACATATGAAATTATGAGAGTAATTTCCAAACGGCCCAATCCCAGAACCAAATTCTGTCATGCCAAGTTTTCCCAAAATGGAATTTAAACTCCTCACCCCAAGACTTTGACATAATTCCCAGACATAATGTTTAGCCATTACTGGAAGACACTTTTGTAAGCCGTTAAGGAGAATCGGGTGAAATTTCAAAATAAAATGCAAAATAACTCCTGGAGATAATATATGGGGGTGGGTGGGGAAGGAACAGGGAGGGCAAAATAGATCCTTGTT
The DNA here is from genome assembly GCA_030847615.1 of Gambelia wislizenii. Lineage (NCBI taxonomy): Eukaryota > Metazoa > Chordata > Lepidosauria > Squamata > Crotaphytidae > Gambelia > Gambelia wislizenii. The sequence continues at coordinate 107,187,544 of JAUMIR010000006.1, forward strand.
ATAATAAATTACAGTATAAATATTCTTTTAAAATTATTGCCTTGTGAAGGTCACTAACGTGATGCGCTGACTCCCCCTTCACTAAGGGACAAACACAAAACAGTTATGAGCCTAGTTTCTCTATTTGCCCCCTTCATTTAAAAAAAAAAGTTCTTTCCCTGATTTTTTGTCAATTGCATTCTAGACTACACAGTTCAGCCATGACAGATCAGGCCAGATTTTCATGCCTGTGGCTCTGAGCCGTGTATTTCAAATAACCAAGATTCATGTTTATGTTGTTAAAGAGAAATGAGCTCGACGAATTCTGTTTAATTACTTTACTTGATTCAAAGATGCTAAACAAAGGTTTTCCTGTGAGATACTAAACGTGCATTTTATGTAAGAAGAATTATCCTGTATTCGGAGGAAGGAGAGGTAGAACTTTTTGCCTAATAAGTATACTCATTCAGCTTCCCGCAGGCTTGCAAACGGAAATATTGTTGCGTCGTCATTACTCTTATTCTTATTATTCTATTCCTACCTAGGTTCTGTTAAGTCAACAGCTGACTCTGGTCTTGGCTAAAAAAATGAATACTTCGTCCCGGGTCTTCTTCTTATTTTGTTATTGCCTGCTCTTTGTTTGCAGGGCTCCGGTGCACCGGAAAATACGGTTTAAAGAATCACCCAGTCTGGAAGTAATTCTGCCGGGTGATTGGAAACGCGAGGAGGTAAGAGCCCTGGTGGGGTGGCGGAGTGGGTGAAACGAAATCTGTTGCCCAATAGTTTAAAACAGTTTCATGTTGCAAGATTACTGGGATTGGGTTTGCCGGTGCTTGTTACAGAGGTTACTCCGAGTTTCGGGTTTTGATAAATAGCTAAATCGGTTGGAATTTTCCGCGTTGTGTCGTTTCATTTTTCTTGGGTCTGTGAATGCATGTCTTGTTAAACAAAGAAAGGCACAGAGCTCGCACAAGAGTCGGTCTTTGAGAGCCATTCCAAAGGGGCAGGATTTCAAACGGAGTGGAAAGAGCTGGAGAAGCAAGGAAGTGGCTGAAAAGGGATGCCACCCTCCCGTCTGTAAAATCAAGATAGCAGGCTTAGGTTCGTGTTTAAAAAGGCTTTTGGGTCAGGGAGCATTCACTGCTCTAGATGGTATGTTTTCTTCGGCAGCTTTCCAAAGTCCTACCTAACCTTGTGCATGTTTTCGTTTTGGGGAGGACAAAAGGAGCCTTTAGAATTGAGAATATTTGAGTATTACCAGTGGCTTCTGGATCTAATCTGGACTATTCTAGCTGCATGTCTCGATGTCACTAAACATACCTTTCGGTGGCTTCTAAGACTCGTCTGATAGCCCTAGAAAATGTACTCACTTAAATCTATTCATTACAATCTGTCCAGAGAGCTTCTCTTATCCCCCCCCACCTCCTATCCCTCATTGCAGTCGTTAAAATCAATGAAAAGCTTTCCTATTCCAATGTATGGAGATTTTATTTTATTTTAATCAGGGTTACAAGAGATAGGAAGGGTTATTTGAATTTCCTGCTAGAATTACTTGCTTTTATGAGGCCAGAGTACAATTAGTTTAGTTTACTACCTTTTAAAAGGCAGGCATAAATTACAAGGGTACCAGTGCTGGTGGTGTTGATTTAGTAGCTTGCTGAAATTCTCCCAGTTAAACGGAGCCTCAAAAGCCCTTCCTTGCCTATTTGGGGAGGGAGAGTGGAGAGGGTGATTTAAATCTATGAGCATTGGGCGGTGGGAGTAGAGAATTTATATTCCCCCAAGTGTCTGAACTTTTGCCATACAATATCATTTTAGAAATAGTTTGTTTTTTCTAATTTACCATTTAAGGATCATATTGAATATGTAAGTGCTATTTTGTACGGAATATAGGAACGTCTTCCATTTGATCCAAATTAATGAATAATGGGTGTCAAGACAACACTTTCGTCATGTAATGCAGTTTAGAAGGTCCTAAAACGAGATAGATCAACCTTTACCAGGGAAGAGAAATGCCAGTCCTTAACGTACACGTTTATTATATCAGATTATTATATTTTCACAGGTACACAACACATCCTCGCCAAACCCTAACATAAAACATAAAATGTTTATATCATGACGTCATTTCCTATTCCTGATCCCTTTTCCCTTCATTTTGGGCATAAAGTAAAAGTTCAAGTGTCCAGAGAGGGCAGCTTGATTTCAAGTCTTATCTCGGTACGTCATATTTTAAGCTTAATGTTAAAGATTGGCATTCATTTTATACAGGCCCTGGTAGAACGAGGGTTTCATTTCCATACTAGCTTAAACCGAAAACATGAATGTTGTTATTTCAATAATACTTGCAGTCTAAGGTTGACAAATGTGGACTTATTTCTGTCTTGTCTCCGAGGCTTAGATGCACAGGTTATTTACTTGGCAGAAAGTCCCACTGAAAGCAATAGGATTTACCTGTGAGTAAATATAGCTAAAATGGGATTTCAACCGTTCTATTGTAATTCACATTCCTGTTACAACTTAGTTACATTTGGCTTTTAAAACCCAGCAGGCTCAGTCATTTGCAAAACGGTGTCCCTTTCCTTCAGGAATGAATCTGACTTAGCTGCAGGTCTGCTTCTTGTTTCTTCAGCATGAGTTTCATTGCTGTATTCCTAAAGAGACTGGTCAGTCTGACCTTTAATCTCTACATGAGATATTAAGATTTTTGTATTGAGCTTCCCAAGTCCTGGGTGAGACAAACCAAAGGGCCGGTGTTTTCATGTCCATTTGTATATGTTTGCCAAAATCCAGAATCCTTGAAATTCAACTACAGCAAAATGAATTCCAGAATAGATTATTGTTTTCATTTAAAAAATAAATCTAGTCCAGAACTTCCAGCGAGCAAGGTGGACTTTTCCTGGTTTCCTAAAACACAGCCTGAAGAAAGTACCTCATCACCAAGAAGTTGCTTTCCTCCCCCCAGCCCCCCTATGCACCAGAGTTAATACTTCAATGCCAGTTTTCACACCAACTTAATACTAATAAAGATCTTCATAGAAAGGGGAGATTTCCTTTAAAAAACCAACAACCCCTACGGTCATAGATAGCTGCCAAGGCATGTCAGTTGAAGCTGCACCCCAGACTTAGGATTATGATGTATTGTTTTTGTAGTTTCTGTTTGGTAAAGCCAGCTTTCTGCTTTTGATTCAAAGCAGTCCAGAGCTTTTTAGTGGAGAGCCAGGCAAATTTGCTGCGCCTTTCCCCTGCATCTGTTCCATTATCCATTAATTTCCTCTGGCATTGTTGTTGCAGAAACTTCTGAGAGCCTCATTTGACTGGTCTGAAGACTCTTTAGTTTAAATACCCATGAATCCACTCCTTGCATAAAGATGCTGCTGGCTGAAGTTTAGCATTTCTCAATGGAACTTCTCATGGGCATGGACCTAGCTAGGTATGATCCTTACACTAGTTTCTAAGGAAACCTCTTTTCTTTGAGGTATCATGCTTAGGTTGATAGTAGGCCAAAATCTGTGCCTTTTGTTAGCTTCTCCGGAGGGGGAGAGTCTCAGCTTCATGTGCACACTTACTTGGGAGGCAGCCTAAGGAAAGTTACTTCTGGTGCTCTTTGGGTGTTTATTGGGGTTGGGACTACAGCCTCCTCTGAGGAAATCCAAGGCCTGCTTATTCTGTGATGTGGCCCACTTTGCTCTGGGAGACTTACTTTCAGTTAAGTGTGTACAGAATTGCAACCTTGAAATGGAAAGAAGTAGTTGTGGTCTTAAGGCACTGAGCTTATTAAAATACTTACAGTTGCCCCCCCTTTTTAAAAAAATACTCCTGACGTGCATTCCAGAGAAGCTGAAGTTCTCTAGGATTAGGTCAGGGAGTTCCACTAAAGCCTGGATCAAGTTTTACTTCCATCCATCCACTTAATAAGTCAGGGGACCTGCGTGGTTGTTATGAGCATACCTAAAATCCAGCAGACTTTTTACGTTAAGTTGAAGGGACAGGATGGTGAAGGTTACCTTGCATATCTTCTCACACATTACAAATAGATTTATCTGCCTATCTGGTGAAAGAAGTAGAATAGCAGAGTAGGTTAAGAATCAGCTTGTAGTGAAACTGGAAAAAGAATTTGGGACCAACATTATCCAAGTAGGCCTACATTGCAGGGGTGAAAGTCTTTCAGCACTTTTGAGACAGGTCCTCTCCTCTTTAGGGAACATAGTGCAAAATGCAACTGCAAGGAGAGAAAAGCTTTTTTAAAGGTCTACCTACAGAGGACAAAACTTATTTCTTACATTTAGTGGAGGGAGGGTGCTTGTGTGAGCCTCTGACTTTCTTTTTCCTGGCTCTTTAAAAAACAAAAACCCACTGTGGCCAGTTAGATCATTATTCCCCCCCCCCTAAATGTTTCAGCGTTTGAGAACCATATAATTGTGTACATCACTCATGCAAAGGAAACAAGTAAGTGCAGGTTGAATACGAAGCTCCCAAAAGAGGTGGCAAAACTCAGATCCACCATGGTTCACGCAGATGTCTTCCTCCTCCTCCTCCTCCTCTGGTGTTAACAAGGATGGAAGCCTCTGACCCTCTACCAGAGGATCCTTTTGCTTTTGTCAGACAATTACAGGTCTTTGGGGCTTCCTACAAGGACTTTGGTGTACCATGTGGGTGTTCAGCAAAGCCCCATTGAAGAAGGGAGCCCGTGGGATGGAGGATGGTCATCATCCTGATTTGGAAGGGGGCTTCCCTAAGGACATGGTGGGCAGAAGTTTATCTGGATTGGCCATGTGCCCTTTCCCCCCTCTAAGGGTCACCGGACAAATCCCTCCCCCCAACTTTCCCCTAAAGGCTGCTTTGGTTGGCCTCAAAAGTTCTAGGCAATGACATCATAGGAAAACAATGCTGCTGGTTTCTGTCTGAAGATTATATGCAGAAATATTAATGTGAGAGGTGGGAGGCAGAAAAGCCAACCCAACCACACACACTCCCCCCTCCAAAAAACCCCAAACGCACAGCATCTTCTCCATCTATTCCCCCCTCCCTCTCGCTAGCTCTCTTCTTTAATGGACTTGGTTAAAGCTTAAGGGTAAAGGGACACACACACACACACACACACACGAGGCTGGCGCTTCCAACCCTTGTTCTTCAGCGATTCCCTATTTCAAATAAAAGGATTTAAGTTGACGTATGACCACGTGAGCACATAATACAGCGCATTATTGTGGCATTTGGAGTGGAGACCCGGACTGGCTTCGCCTGTGATTACGCTTTTCCCGTTTCTGTTCAGAGCCAGAACTGCTTTCTATTATCCACTCGCTGGCCGCCGCCGCCACCCCCCCCCGCCGCCGCTTTTCCCTCCGACCCAGCCAGCCAGGCAGCCGTTCACCCTCGGAGAGAGCTTCGACTTGGCTAGGCGACCCTCAGATCCTTATGGAAAGGTTACTGCCGAGCTGTTAGGAGGAAATGCTGCGTTAAAAAAAAAAGGAAGGAAGGAAGAAGGAAAGAAAGGATGGATTTTATTTTAAGGTATTTCCCTTGATTGTTCGATTTACGGGCGTGACTTATGGCTGGGCGAGGCAAAGGTCAGGAGAAAAAGGCTTAAGGGTATAGATGGACACCAGTCAAACCTCGTTTCCCCCTTTGTTTGCCTGGTTTTGTGAGGGGGTGGGAAGGAGAAGAGCGAAGGAGCCTGGCCGTAAACAGACCAGAGAATCTCTCCCCAGCACACAACTCCTGAGTTGGGCTTTTGGATTTCTGCTTGTTAGTCCTATTTATGCCTGGGCAATGATGATGATTTGTCTGGATGCTGCCTGGCCCTTGCTCTTTATCAACCTCTAAAAAGTGTGTGTGTGGGGGGGAGCGCTTGTTGCCATATATATATATATATATATATATATATATATATATTCCACTGATGCTAGTGCAAGGGTGTTTTCAGAACCGTCGCGGGGCCCGGAATATCGGAGCCAGATTTCTTGTGGTCTGTCTGTCCGGTTCCGGATCTTTGGAAGCACCGAGGGGGCCGTTTTCATGCGATTTTATTGATGATGCTAAGTGGCACTTGTATTGGCTAGTGGGCCGGTTCCGTGAGCCCGGGAAACCTTGACGACTCCGGCAGAGAAACCAGGAGGCTTCCCGTCTTCCTCCTCCACCTTCCATTTGAGAATGGAATAAAAAGCACCCATCTCTATATACCCCATAATAATGAGATTCTTCGGGGAGATGGGTTTGCCTAAACGGAGATCGGGAAATGAAAAGAGGGATACATCCCCATTCTTTCTTTCACTCCCCCTCCAAGTTTTATATTCTCCTTAGTTTTCCTAGACTTCTCACCAAGCCTTAAACAGCTATTCATTCCGTTTTATGGAAGGAAATGCGCCCTATATAACGGCGGGAAATGAAAGCACTCCTTGTGTTATACAAGGGGACAAATGTTATATAAAATTACATCCACCACTGAGTCCCAGCCTTGCTAAAGGTCAGAGTGCTGACTTTTGATTTATGTTGCCAGTGGGCTGGGGCAATGCGTTTGCCTACACGCTGATGTGGACCCCCTCCGCTTCTACTTTCCATACTGGCCAGTTGCAATTATTCAATTTAGGGTTAGAGACTTTAGGGAGAGGAAGAAAATATTGGAAAGATTAAGAATGCAACTCTCCTTCCCCTAAATACTATGGCAATCTTGCTTTCCAGATTGTTTCTTTCTGAAACTGACACTATTCCTCTGTCCCCTGATCTGCCAGCTGACCTGGTGCCAAAGAAATACATGCAAAACAAACCATCAAGGTCTGACCATACTCCTTTCACACGCACATCTGTAATCTACCCAGGTGTACAATGGAATAGGCTTTGTGCTTCCCAGGACGTGAAAGCAGCCTTTATTTTGGAAAGGCGGGAGAGGAGGAAGATTTGATTTTCAAATAGGCCAAACACCAACCCGGAGAAAATAAAAATACAGCATAAGCCTTAATTGCGGCTCCAGTTCCTTTGCCACCGTCTCCTATGATTGATGATCCCGTTCTGGCGCGTTTTGACCCAGTTAAAACAGCCATAAATAACAGTGCACCGATCCCGAGAGTACAAAAAAAAAAAAAGGCTTTGTGTGTCAGAGCTGGAAAGGGTGTGTTTGTGTGTGGGGTGTGTGTGGAGAGATTAGGGTAAATCCGCAATAAATGCTAAGTAAATACAAAAGGACGTGTCAATAGCAATTATGTGGTGGGGGGTAGGTGGAGAAAATAAACAGTGATAAGGGGCTGAACAGGCTTTATCCTAAGTCTTTTGGAGACAATACAGTTTTGGAACGCTGATTCTAAGGACTCTTATGTGGAAGGAAGTGCCACAAAATTCAGCGGTACTTACTTCCAGGTAATCAAATTGGAGCTCCAAATATTAGGCGTCTTGAAATTGGATTTTTTTTTAAAAAAAAAATCAAAAGTCTTTACCAACCACCGCTACTCTCCCTGTAATGAATTCAGCCAGAGCGTCTAGCCGCTGCTTTCTTGTCCCAGTTATTCTGAATAATTTTCTCATATATAAACACGGAGCTAGCGAGTGACAAAATAATGCTATATCTCTACGCCTATTTATGACAATGCATCCTGAAATCCGTTTACTGTTTGCCAGCGTTGCGGGGAAAATTGGTGAGGATTTTCCGGCCAGGGGAGAAAACGTTAGTTTCCAAACTTGTATTTCTCGTTCGTAATACCTGGTAACGTTCGTTTCCTTGTTTGTTTGTTTGCCGGCGAGTAGCTTCCTCCGCTGGGTGTTGTACTTTTTTCCTCTCTCCTGAAAGAGAGTATTCTGAAATATATCTGCCATGCCCAGTAAAACCTAGTTAACTGGAAACACTTGGATTTATGCCGCTTTAGTCCCAATGGCGTAAATCCAAACCCGAACGACTTCTCAGACGGAGGAGAAGACAAACGCAACTTGGTATCGTTCTACTCAAACAAAACCCATCAATTATTATATATGTAAAAGGAGAAGTACAGTTAGGGAAAAGAAAAGCTGGGTGGAGGGGGTTAGAGAGAATCTAGAAATTATACATTGGATAGGCAAAGTGTAGGGGAATCTCACGTATTAAATAATCTATTTAATTTTAATATTCAGGTCTTGAAATGTCCTTTCCTGAAAAGTAGAAATCCTGTAGCAGAGTTGTCGTCAGGGCTGGGGGGGGAGGGATAAAATCTCATATCAAATGCATCAGAACTTTAGGCAGAATCATAAGAAAATATCTTAAAATCCCTTTGCGACCTTGGCAGACCACCGGGGCCTATGGGCGGCTGAGATCCCCCCCCCCGCTTGGGTTGCCACGGTTGGGTAGGGGTGATCGCATCATGCCGTGGATCGGGCACTCGCCTTTCGAAATTTGCCCTCAAGAGATAAAGACTGCTTGTTCTTTCCTTCCCCGCAAGAGTCGCAGGTTCTGAGGGCGGCTTCTTGCTCTCTCCTTTTTTTTTGTTTTGTTTTGTTTTTCCCCTTAGTTGGCCAAAAGGGAGAAAGCCAGATCAGCAGTTTTCAGAAGAAAGTGTGGGGTTGATTATTGACCAAAGAGGCGGCATCTTTCCCTCGCCTTCCATCACAACTTTGTAGGGGTCGTTTTGTCGCCAAAATATGCCTACCGGTGGCATTTGGGGGGCCTCCCCTCCCACCCCCCTCCTACGCCAGCTCAACTTCTTTCATGTTGAGCTACCGCAAGATGCGACACGGAGCAAGTGTTTTCTGTTGTGGAGCTCTGTTTACAGCTTGGGCGCATGAAGTCATAAATCTTGCCTAGCCATAAATGACAAAAACCATTGGTATGCCTAAGAGGCCACCCTGGCCCAGGAATACGTGTGTGTGTGTGTGTGTGTGAATTTCCCCTTTTTGCCCCTTTTGCTTTGTTTTGGCTTTAAGGTGACGTTGCGGTTTTAAGAGGGCTCTTTGTATTTTTAACACCTTCGATAAGGCTGGCCTGTCAAAATCGCACCTAGGCATTATTGGAAGGTCTCTTTGAATGTCTGACGCGCCCAGCGGTTTCTTTGTGTTACTTTCAAGCCTAACCCTCTGTGCCCAGTTCATCTTTCTCAGTTTCCAATTCCACCCGATGCTCCTCCACCCCCTTTGTCCACTACCCATCTTTTCCTCCCTCCTTTGAAATACCCAAGCATTCGGCTGGCTGGTGTTAGGGTGGTTGGAGAATGGACGGAAAGAGAAAGAAAGGAGAAGGAAGAGAAATGGAGAGGACAGAGGAGAGGGAGGGCAGAGAAAGAAAAAAAGGAAAAGGAGAAAGAACTGAAGTTCACAGAAGGAAAAATATCTGCGTCCATCCCCATCCACACACACAGTATTGCAAATGCCTCCGTGAGTATTTTGAATAATACACACACATATATATATATCTCGGAGATACTGGGCTTTGTATGTGCGTACTTACAGGTCTCTGTCACCCCCTCCCAACCCAGGTAAGTCTAAGCAGACTTCAGAATTACTGAGAAGTTAAGTCCCATTTATTTAACTTGGACTTATCTTGGACGGTAAGGTGTGTGTGTGTGTGTAGGGGGGGAGCAGTCTCTTCCTTTCAACCCCATCATGTTTACTCACAAGCAAATCCGTTTCATTTCAGTCAGATTTAAATGCCCATTACAGTTGCCCACTTAACGCCCATTGACTCAAAGACAAAAGGCAAGCAATTCGGTTTAAACTGGATTTGGAACCAGGTGAGTCTTTCTAGGAATTACATTCAGTTTCCACCGAACTCCTTGACCAGTCTTCCCTTGATTCTAAATACTTAGAAGTTGATTTGCGCATGAACAGGTTTGTGTGTGTGTGTGTGTGTGCGCGCGCGCCTTGGGAGAAGGACATGCATGTAGACACGTCCTTACATGGACACCTATCTATGGTTGCATATCTCTGGTGGGCACCCTGCCCGTTCATCAGCCCGAATGTCACTGTTTTAAAGCTCTCTCTAGGTTGGCCTGGGTGGCAGACGGATCTGAGGGCTTCTTATCATTTATTATACGGGTAATACCCAAGTCTGGAGCGCCACTCTGGTGTAGTGGCTTGAGCGTTGGACTATAACAGTCTGGAGAGCAGGGTTCGAATTCCTGCTAGGCCATGGAAACCCACTGGGTGATGTTGGAGAAGTCACACTTTCTCATTCTCAGAGGAAGGCAAAGGCAAACCGGCTCTGAACAAATCTTGCCCCCAAAAACCAACCCCATGATAGGGTCGCCATAAGTCGGAAATGATTTGAAGATACACAACAACCCCAGTCTTGCACAACTTCTAGATTTCAACCCCCCCACACACACACCAGAAAGAATGCTATATATTCAGCAAATCAAAACACACGTAATCATACACGTAAAATCTATAGATACTTGTGGATGACTGGTTTTGCTTTGCATATATATGCATTCGTGTGTGTGTTTGTTTATCTATAGATGGATAGATACGGGATGGTCTAGGGCGAGTGACCCCTTTTGTGAGCATCTTTTGTCTTCATTAGCATAATTTTCCTGGCCTTTAGAGCCGCCCCGGCGCTCCACTCTTTCACTCCCTCTTTCTTCTCACTCCCTCCTTTCCCTCACCCCATCCCCCACCCCACTCAGCCTGACTGCCTGACTGCTCGCCTCCTGGCCGGCCCGCTTGCCCCGGACTTCCCGAGGCAGCTGCCTCTTCCCCAACGAACGCCCTCTTGGGCGGCCAAAGGCTTTTCCTGAGGGGTTGTGTGAGTTTGTGCGCGCGTGGACATTCCGGGTGTGATTTTCAATCGTCGCTGGTTGAAAGCTTGGGGGGGGGAGTGGGGAAGCTTGCTCCTGAAGCCGTGGCGTGGAGGCGGGGAGGAGGTCGAAGAAAGGCCGCGGGGAAGAGCGCCCCATTCTTAGAGGTGGGGAGGTCTTGGAGATAGGGGCTTGGGCGAGGTGAAGGGGAGGGGAGGGGAGAGGGACCAGGGCTTTCCGCCGGAGAGGAGCTGGAACAAGATTCCCCCCTCTCCTCTCCTCTCCTCGTCGAGCTTCCCTGCTGGAGGAGATGAGTTAGGGTGCCCCCCCACCTCTATCCCGGAGGAGTTTGCGGGACTTGGCTGCTGGGGGGGGGGAGAAGTGGCATTGGGCTGGGCTGGGGGAGAGGAAGAGTCGTGCTCCCCGGGCTGGCGGGGAGTGACTGTCGCCAAGCCTCGACAGAGGAGCACTGCTGGCGTCCCCCTGAGTCGTCAGAAGTTAAGGTAAGCAGGCCACAAATCCGCTGCTATCACTGGTGAATGGCGGAGTTTATGTCCTGGTTGATTTATGACCAGAGACTTCGCTCTCGGTTCAAGAAGAGTTCACAAGGCTTGGAGCTTCCTTCCAGGCAGTGACGGATAGACCCTGGCGCACTTTGAGTTCAGGCCGGTTGCCCCTCGCTCCCTTCAACTTTCTTTTAATTGGCAGGAGGACATTTGGGGGAACCGCTCCGGGGTGGGGTGGGTGGGGTGGGGTGCCCCGAGTGTAGGGATCGACCAAAGAAAGGGTGGGGTTACCCAAAAGCAAAGAAAGAGAGAGCGGGTGGGGTTGTCTGGTCCATCTAAGTCAATTCTCAGTTTCGGGGCCCTTTTAGGCCCGTCCACGGGTCTCCCTATTTGCCACTGGGGCTAAATCGGTTCATCTCTAAGCATGCCGTCTTTTGAGGGTGATGGGTTGGCCAGTGGAAGGGCAGGGAGTTTGTTTTGGGGGTGGAGCGTGAAAGAAAAATTTGGGAGCCTTCCATAGCCAAACCAGGCTTCAAAGGAAAGCTTCCCATGGCTTCTTAGGACTTAGAAAAGTTCTACTGGAAGGGAGAAACTCAAGTACTTGAGTATTACTGTAGCCCCAACATTTTTGTTTACAAAGGCCGGTCTAGTGTTCTTAGCAGTAGACTATCCCTCAGACTCTCCTGAACTCAAGCTAAAGTGTCCCTCCCTGTGTTGTCCTCGAAGTAAGCCCCCTCCCCGCAAGTTATTGTGGCTTGCTTCCCAATTCGTTATACTGTATAGGATTGTGCTGGAAAGCTGCAGTCTTTGTCTTTACTTCCTGAGAAGTGGCCTTGCAGTCAACAGGACTGACTTGGGCATAACCCAGCTGTAACTGAAGTCAAAAGAGGCAGCTACTCATCCTATGAGAAACAAGAAAGACCACACTTATCAAGAGATTGGGTTGGGAGACAAAAGTCTGTTGGGGCAGTTTTTAAAGGGCTAAATATATTAGCCAGTTTCAGTTTCAAAAAAGCAGGGGAGGAAGAAGAGTTGTGAAACCTTTAAAGCTAGTAGATTTGATTGTAGTAGATTTATTTTGTGGATTGCAACCTGCTTCCTGAGATGCTTGATGAAATACAACATTAAGGCCTCAGGCATACAGGCAAAGTGAACAACTGTTTACTGAGGCCTAATTTTGCTTTTGCAGCCTCCCACTTACACATCGTTTTTTTTCCTTGTTGTCTATCAGTTGTCCTGCCTCTAATGGGTATGTTACAGCAAGCATTTTTATCCTTTCGATTTGTAATTCTGTAAAAAGTGTGTTCCCCATTCAATTTTTTGACACTGACTTCTGCAGGAGCTGTTATACAGACTTAAATGTGTTGTTTACTAATGGCTTCACTCTTGCAATGACTTCTGTGTTGTTAGGAGTGGAAACTGTGTCACCTTCCCTCATCCCAAACTCTGTTAGGCATTCTCCTTCCACCTGAATTACTTCTCCTTTCTCTATCCTAAGCACAAGAGGGGAAAAAATTCTACATCAGGGAACTATATATGTGTGTTTGAGTGTGTGTGTGAAACCGATCCAAAAAACAAAACCCTGCGTTGATAGTTGTGGTTGCAGATTTATGGTTCCTAGTTTTTTGAGAGAGCTGTGTTAGTCTGTTTTATCATAAAAAGGAAGAAAAAAGAGAGTAGGTGGAGGCACAATCGAATAGCACCTTTGAAAATAATTAATTGTAGCCTGCTAAAATGCTCAATGCTAATTTCAGCATGCTATTTTAGGCTCGAAGTGCTACTAAATTCTTCCTGAACCCCTCCTATAAAACTCCCCCCTTCTTTTTTTTAATGCTTCCTAGTTTATACTTCAGGGATCCTAACAATCCTGCAGTCCCACTCCCCCAAGAAGCAAGGAATTTAGGAAGAATGGCCAGGAGACATATTGCAACAGTAAGGGTCACAATCCAGTGAAAAGTGAAGCATTTGTGTTTAATCAGTTTACTCCCAAACAGGCTGACAAATTGAGATTAGGGTTGGTAAACTGCAGGTGAAGAAAGTTAGCCACTTTTCCAATCTTGACTCCACAGTTGTCTCAATAACTACAAAAGACTTGATTACCGTAAAAAAAAATTTTAAATCAAAAGGCAGCTGCCATCTGTAAGCAAGTTATTAAATTAATGTGTCTCTATAATGTGCCTTGTTTTCCAAGAAACTGAGTGAGTTGAAATGCAAACACATGCAATTAATTTGAGAGTGCCTATGATACTGTGTAATGTTTCCCTCAAGCAATAAACACTGACAGAGAACTGTTTTGGCCCTGAAGAGTGAGATGAGCATGCTGGTTTAAGAAAGATGAGGCTATGGAAGTGAAGGTGCGGAGAGATGGATTTTAATTTGGGCGGTTCTGCCTGCCTGTAAAAAGTTCTTAGATTGCAGAGATTGCTGTGAATGGAAGCCTAGTCTCTAGCCGGTTATGGTCAGACAGGTAAACACTGTCGAGCGAACAGGAAAAGATTTGCCTGGATTGCAGGAGCACTCTGTGGTTTTGAGTGTCCATTCCCCTCTCTGCAGCCAAATGACCCCCATACATCAAATTACATAGCAGTTTCCAAGACAGAACCTATTATCTTTAAGTTGGTAGGAAAGTTCAAGCCGTGGTCATGGAGATGAACGCTGATTTCCCCCCCTCCCAGGTTCCTGGTGTGTGTATCTTTCTCCCAATCCATCATGTTTGAACAGGTAGAATTTGGGTATATTACATGAAGCAGGAGGCAGAGCGGGGGGGAGGGGTGGGAAGAGGAGATCCTTGAAAAGTAGTCTCTTAAAAATGCATTCGTGTTTTATACACTTTGGATTAGTTATTAAGATTTCCCAGGGATGACAATCGGGGCTGGCAGCGGGCTGGAGGGTGTAAAAGAAACTATCCCCAAAGAAGGATTAGTTGAAAGATCTTTTCAAACCGTGATGTTTGGCTACAGAGCCAGCTTGCTTGAACCTAGAGACCAGATTTGTGTCTCGGTCTAATGCCACAGCAGTTAAAGCTAATTTATGCACAGGAACTTGGCAGGCTATTACACAGCAAAACGCTGCGCTCGTTTCATCACATGAGGGCCATTGCGTGTTACACTTCTCAAACTTTTCCTTCGTTTCCAATCCTTTGCATTGTAGAGAGGCTGCGTAGCCCATCTTAGTATTATAGAGGTGTGTGTATGTAATGTCTTGAAAAAGAGTAGTATTCAGACGAGATCGGGTGTTCAGGGTGGTATGGCCGTACAACATTTGAAATTAAGGTTTGCTGAGATGGATTTATTTATTTATTTATTTATTAAAAACTGAAGGGAATAAAAATGTTTGTCTAAAGTGCAGGAGGAAAGCTCCGCCAATTTCTTCCAGACTTGTAAGTCTGGAGAGAACATAATTCTCTCGAGGTGGAGGTACAAGTTTTGCTTGATTGCTCTCAACAATTCCTTTCCCCCCCCCACCCCCGCAAATCCTAGAAACTCACATTCTCCTGGAGCAGAAGTTTACACGGTTCCGGCTGCTAGTAATCCCAAGCAGATTCCCCCTAGCTCCCCAATCGAAATTCTCTTTGCCTCCAGGCCAAGTCATGCTGCTAAATATTGCTGACCACTTTTTCTGTTATGGCTTTCATGTCACTTAGCTATTGAAAGTAAGATGGATTTGTACTATTTCTTCACTCTTCGTGCTTTCCCTACACCCTAGGTCTACCAGGAGGGGCCATTGGAGGAGGAACGTCACGTGACAGAGGGGTGCCAATGTTATTCTTTAAGGGTGTCAAGACCCTGTCAGTTTGTGAAATAAATATTGGGAAACAACAGAAATGCAAAAAGCGACCTATTACGACAGTTCTGCAATCTATGGCGGCTATCCCTACCAAGGAACAAATGGTTTCACTTACAATGCTAGTCAGCAGCAATATCCTCCACTGCCTCCTTCTTCTTCCCTGGTGGAAACCGAATACCATCGACCGGCCTGCTCTTTACAATCCCCTGGCAGTGGCAGCTCCAGTGGCTCTCTGCCCCACCACAAAGCCAGTGACATCAGTGAGAGTTGTATGAGGACCCTCACCAGCCAAAATCTACAGCCCCCGGTCCTTCCAGAGCAACCACAGCCCCCGCCTCCAAGTCAACAGGGCCCCCAGCAGCCACCACCCCCTCCACCCCCCTCGGTGTCACCACCTCCAAATACCACCACTACTTCCGCCTCAGCCAACACCACCAAGAGCACCATCTTGAACTCGCCCACCATGTCCAAACAGATATTCCCCTGGATGAAAGAGTCTCGGCAGAACACAAAGCAGAAAAACAGCGGGTCCAGTTCAGGTATGGAACATGAGTGGAGAGGGGAAATACAGAGTTTTCATGAGGCAGGCACTGTACTTACCTCTGCCAACCTTGATCAGTTGGAAGTTCTTGAGATCCTCCTTGATTCCTAGGTTAGTTCAGTTGTAGTCAGGTGAAAGCGATGTTAGGTTTCCCCATCTATTTCACTTCCAAATTAAACCCAGACACCATCTCTTGAGACCCCAGGCTTATTCTCTCTCTCTCACACACACACATTTACACAATCACACCCACACACATCCTCCTCCATGGAGTATAATGATGAGAAAAGCCCCACTTTGCTCTATGTGGCCTCTCTTAAGCACCTATAAAAGAATGTGAAGCTGTTCAGCTGCCAGACTCTTCCTTTGCAAAAAAAAACCACAAAAACACCCTCAGAGATGCCTGTTTTGGTCATCTTTGACAAATCATAGTCCACCCACATCCTCCCCACCCCTTTCCACTGCTGTTAAACCAGGTACAGATACAAAGGTCTCCAGGCCTTGGCTTCAAAGAGCAGCCAGACCTGTGATCTTCCCCTTCCTACTCCCCCCCCCCACACTTTTGGCATGATGCTCTTCCAGTGATAAGACAGTGACCTATTGAAAGTGTAACAAGAATAAAATAGCTCATCATCACCTGCAGTCAAGATCAATGCTTTGTTTGATATTCATAACCTCTTTTGATTTTGGCGCACAAGACTGGCAGCCTTACAAGAGCGGTATAGTAAACAAAGCTTAGGTTTCTTTTAGCACTGTGCAGGCAGGTCTATAAATACATTATGGGTGGATTACAGTGTTTATCAACAGTGCTATTACATAAGTAAACTCAAATCGATGAGAAAAGTATTAGCTTCAGTCTCCCTAGGCATTTGGCGTCTTATCTTCCACTTACTTCCTCAATTTATCTTGTGCTGAGAAAATGGATTCTAAATTTTTTGCAAATGTTTTCTTCAATGTTACAGTGGAAAACCAACACTAACAAGTTTTATTATACACCCCAGAAAGACCTAAAACTGTGGCCTACATCCAATTGTTGTTGCCAACTAGAGTAGACCCATTGAATCAATGGGAACTTGGCAAGTCAACACTTATATGACTTAAGAGGGATCTGCTCCAGTTGGAACTGACTTTGGCCCTCATTGCTTATCAATGTACATATTATATGAGTTAGAACATTGGCTCTGATCATAAATTTGTTCAAAGTAATAAGGTCACAACCTAATCAGAAACATGTAAGGAAAACCTTCTTAGTGTAATGGGACTTGCTAATAAATATGGTTAGTATTTCAGTCCTGTCTGGTTGGAAGTTAAGCCCCATAGAACTGAACAGAACTTGTGTGCACAGCTTGATATTAAAACTGGAAGCAAATTCATATACCTCCAAAGAATTTACAAATAAGATAAGGATCTCTGGCTATATCCTGCTGACTTTGGTGTACCTGCAACAATATCTAAGGCCTATGGACTGTACAAAAAAGTCCCAACTAAATATTTGATAGTTATCTAAGCTCACATGATGGTGGGAGGGATCATAAGAAATTGAATAACTGACCATTTGTACCTCAGGTCACTTTGTCTTATCCAGGAAGAGAGTTGGCCCTGTGTGCCTGTTATATTTCCTTCATCCATGGCCCCAAATTGGCTTTAAGCCTGGTAATTCTTCACCAGTTTCCAGAGCTGGCAGCCAAGAAGGTATCTATTTAGGGAAGGAAGTGGAGGGAGAGTGGATATATGGTGCTGGTTGCTGCATTCTGGTTCTTGTTGAATTGATGTAGGCACCTATATAGTTGTACTTAATGAAAGATATACTTTGAAGTCCTTGGGACTACTTTGAATGTCAGCCCTATTATCCTAGCCCTATCAAACATAATGAGACTCTGCAGTTCATTCTAAAGGAATCAACTTGGAGGGCAACCAAAATGGTAAAAGGTCTGGAAGGCATGCCCTGTGAGGAGTGGCTTAGGTAGCTGGGTATGTTTAGCCTGGAGAAGAGAAGGTTAAGAGGTGACATGATAACTGTGTTTGAACATTTGAAAGGATGTCATATTGCAGATGGAACAAGCTTGTTTTCTGCTGCTCCAGAGATTAGGACAAGGAGCAGTAGATTCAAACTACAGGAAAAGAGGTTCCATCTAAAAATTAGGAAGAACTTCCTGACTGATGGTAAGAGCTGTTTGACAGTGGAATGTGCTGCCTTGGAGTGGGATGGAGCAACCTTTGGAGGTTTTTAAACAGAGGCATGATGACCATCTGTCAGGAGTGTTTTGATTGTATATTCTTGTGTGACGTGGGGCTGGACTGGATGGCCCTTGTGGTCTTTTCCAACTCTATGATTCTATGATTCTAACTTTTCTTTACCCTTAAGCCTCATATGAAGCAACATTCAGCCCACAACTCTGATCAGACTTTCTTTCAATTAGTTGGTAATCCAACTGAAGTAACAAGCAACTTTGGTTTAGTGGTTTGGGCGCTGACAATATGTAACTTCTATTCACTTCTATACCTCTGCTTTCATCTACATGTTGCCTATCTTCCTTGTCTAAGAGGCTATTTATTTATTTATTGGTCAGCTGCATTTCAAATGGGTTTCAAAGATTGCACCTCTGGTCCTAGAGGGATAACTTCAATAATTGCAATCACTTGAGTGTACTATAATCACAGGGGACAACATGATGCTTAGAGGAGCCAATTCTATCATGAAGACTTACTGTAAAATTGTATAACCCCTTCCAATCTGGTGATCTTCAGATGTCTGGGAATCAAAACTCCCATCATTCTTGACCACTTTTCATAATGGCAGGGGTTGATGGAAGCTGGAGTCCAAAACATCTGGAACTTGGAGAAGGCAATCTTAGAACAGAAGCATTTTGTATCTATGTGTTTGCTTGATTGTTTCTGGTGGTTGTGTGTTCAGATGGCATCATATTCACTCTTGTTCTTTTGTATGCTTTGCCTAGGTGAGAGTTGTGCTGGTGATAAAAGCCCCCCTGGGCAGGCATCCTCTAAAAGAGCCCGTACAGCTTACACAAGTGCCCAGCTGGTAGAACTGGAAAAGGAATTTCACTTCAATAGATACCTTTGCAGGCCAAGAAGGGTAGAGATGGCTAACTTGCTCAATCTCACAGAAAGACAGATCAAAATATGGTTCCAAAACCGCAGGATGAAATACAAAAAGGATCAGAAAGGGAAAGGCATGATGACCTCTTCAGGAGGACAGTCCCCCAGCAGAAGTCCTGTACCCCCAGCTCCTGGAGGCTATCTGAACTCTATGCACTCCCTAGTCAACAGTGTTCCCTATGAGCCCCAGTCACCTCCATCCTTCAGCAAACCTCATCAGAACGCCTATGGCATTCCCACGTCATATCCAGCTCCTCTCAATAACTGCCCACCTCCTCAAAAGAGATACACCGGAACTGCAGCAGTGACTCCTGAATATGACCCTCATTCTCTTCAAGGCAATGGTTATGGCAATCCACATATACAGGGAAGTCCCGTCTATGTTGGGGGCAATTATGTGGACACCATGGCGAATTCTGGGCCATCCATCTTTGGTCTGACTCACCTCCCACACCCTTCCTCTGCCAACATGGACTACAGTGGGCCAATGGGCAACAATCACCATCATGGACCTTGTGACACACACCCAACCTACACAGACCTTACTTCTCACCATACTTCTCAGGGAAGAATTCAGGAAGCCCCCAAATTGACCCATCTGTAATTATACCATCAGTTGCTTAGTGAATCTAAAAAAAACCCAGCTTTTTTTTTTTAAGAAAAGAAAAGAAAGGAAAGGGAAAAAAACCTTTTAAGTCCCGTCTTTTCTGTTTTTGTTTTCTTTTCTTTTGGTTAAAAAAAAGCATTTTCTAGTTTATGTGACGTAGCAATATTTGTTGCTTGAATTGCCCTCTAGTTTCAATAGGTGGATATTTATCTCCTTTGTGTTCTCGCTTTGAGAGTAATGCAGAGGCTTTCTACATTCTTAACTTCGAGTCTTTTATCAAAACAGGGTATTATGAACAAATTTTCTATACAGGCAGTTCTTAAATGTGAATTTGTTCATACAGTTTGATCCCAATCGGGGAAGGATTTGTTTTTAATTTTAATTGCACTTCTTTTAAATAGCGAGAAAGAAATCAAAAAGGCGCTTGCCCAGGGCTTTCCTGAGCAAAATTATGAATACGTGTACGTCTCTCAATGTGTGTATGCTGGTGATCTTTCAGATTTATTTATATTTTTTGCAAACTTTGAATAATCTAAGTGTTTAAATTTTTTTATTTATCCCCATCTGTTCATATTTATATATATATATATAAAAAGATATTAAAAAAACCTTCTGTACCCTGAAAATTCAGGAGATATTTACCTGGCTGTATGTTAAATGGCATACATAGGGGAATATCGTTTGAAAAGGGAGCTAGAACTCTTTTATTTAAAAAAGAAAAGAAAAAAATGCAATAAAATCTGGAAAACAAACAATAGGCCACTCTAGAAATGGATGTCTTGTAACATCGAACTAAACAGTAAAAAAACAACACACCCACACAAAAACATGTGTAAACCTTAATAAGAACAAGACAAAGAGACTAGATTTGTTTTGGAAGGTATACATACATTCCTTGCTGCTCACATTCTGAAAAAAATACAAATAAAGTTTTTATTCTGAATAATAGAGACTTAAGACACGGTCATTTTAGAAACAAGAACGGAGAAGAAAGAAAGGGCTCCGCCTGAGCATAAAAATGGCCCTTGAGGTTGAAATACAACAAATCCAACCTTTGAGGTTCTTTCGCTCCCTCTCTATTGGGGTCTTATAGCCGACAAAGCTTAAGCAGCATCCATTCCAAATAACCGTGGGTGGGTCGTGGGTGGTTGGGTGTGAACATCGAAAATATCCACGATGGAAAAGATTCGTCCTTTAGAACCGTAGCTGAGGAATCCAATCTCTAAAGGTTTTGTCTTAATCCTAAAGTAGCTCGGTGCTTTTGGCGTTGTTCTTTCTTCTCGGTGGCATTTGTGAGGCTGCTTTTGAGCTGGGTTTGGGAATGAAATGGTGTTTCCTAACGTCTGTAGCTCCACTGGGTCCCGAAGCTCAGGTGCTGTCCTTGCTCTCCTCTGGAGGCCTCACTTAGCTGGGGTCTCGTTTGCAGGCTGTTCTCCCCCCCACCCTTCCTCCTCTTCTTCGCCATGTTAGGTTCTTTTTCCTAGAAGAGGACAGCCGTTCCTCTGGCGAAGGCTCTGCTGATGGGAGAGCTTTGAAAAGATCGGGGGCTGTTTTGACTCCCACACTTTTCCTCCCGGGAACGAAATGGACAATTCAGTCCCTGTTCATGTTGAGTGATGGGAAAGGATTTAAAGAGGGCCGGGAGGGAGGGGAAAATAAAAGAGAGCCAGAGAGAAAGGAAGAAGAAGAAACAACCAGGAGGCCAATGAAATAATAATAATAATAATAATAATAATAATTTAAAAACCCAGCAGAAGTAAAGCAAAGATGAGGAGGAGCGCGTGTAGAGCCGTATTTGATATGGCACGAATTCAAAACACATTTGTTTACAGGCAAAATACAATTCATCATCTCAATAATGAAGGAACCAGACGCAGCAATAATAAATCAGGCCCGGTTTGCCAAAGGATCCAAGGAGCTGAAAGGAAAAAGAAAAAAAAAAGGAGAATCAGAGTTTGTTCCTTCTGAGTCTTCTCTGTGAAACCAGATTCTTTTTCTTCCTCTCATCTGCAGCCTCAGAAATTGAGGCGCTTTTTAATTATGATTTTTGCCACCTTTTGTTCGTCTAACTTCCTTTCCCATCTCATTCCCTTCTTTCTAGATGCGGGTGGGGGAGGGGAAATAAGAGGACTTTCCTCTTTTTCTAAAGATGTTTATTTTATTTATTTATTTTTAAAAACCCACACAAAATAGCTTATTTTCAGCTTTTGCTCCCAGGCATGGATCGGAGCTTAACCACACAAACAATTCTTTTTTATCTTTTTTTTTTAAAGGAGAAAAGAGACTTGTTTGTCTTCAGAGAAAACCTTTATAATTTAAAGATGAAGGGGGTGTAGGGTTTCTCTCGATTGAGTTTAGAATTCTAAACTGTATTCATGTTTGCAATTCTGTCTTGATATGTTCAGGAACTAGAATATTCTACTATATTTTACTCCCTAAGAATTTTTCGCCATGTTGGTTTCCCTGTTAGAAATATTATCACACTTCGCTTCCCCTCCTCCATCTAATCTTTCCGATCTAATAATCTTTCTGATTTTATGTTCCAATAATCTCTCCCCCCACCAGCGTTTGACAAGCTTCCTATAGCCAACCATTGCGTAAATATACATTATTCTGCATTATAATTTTGCACTCTATATATACCGTATCACAGCTTGGCTTTAAAGCAGTTCAATTTATACTCACAGCTGTCCGCTCCAACTTGAAGGTGAAGTGGCCAGAGCTTTTGGAAACCTCATCCTATTGAAAAAGATGCTTATGGTGTGTGGGATTTTTTTTTAGACCCACAACACAATCTGGAGCTTCGAAGGTAGCATTTGGGAAAAAGACTAAAGGAGAATGGAAAATGACGGATATTTTCCAATGGAAAATTAATTTGTAGAAGGATGCCTCCTATCAGCCTGTGACATTCATGGCGGATAACGGTCTGGTTTGGTTATAAGAAGCCAACTTTAATTAATTTTCAAGGAAAAGAAAGTAGAATTCCTATTTTCATCGGATTTCAAAGACATATATTTACCTCTTCATGCTGTCGCATATATGTATCCACTGTATATCCCCCCTCAACTAGGGAAAGGGTCATCTGAATCCCTCCATCTCACCTCAACGATATCATGGCGTTTGGATCTCATTTAGAAAAGGGGAGAATTGGGATGAGTTAGAGAAGGGCGGAACTGGGGTGAGTGGGTAGGTGGAAAGGCATGCATATTTCTCCAGCAGCCAAAGTGTGGTAGGGGGGAGACCTTCTTTGTTCCAGGTGGGTTTTTCATTAGCCTGTACACCAAAAAAGGTTCTCAATAATCCTCCCACACCGATTTAACTCACAAAGCCTTGCTCTAGCCAACTTCCCAGCCTTCTCCTTCACTGCCCTTTCCTCTGCTTGGGTTTCTCCTCCCTGCAGGCCTTTTACTATCATCATCTCCAATATTCTAGAGAAAATAAGAGCAGGAGGAGGACACACCTCTAGGATCTCCAACCTCAAGAATCCCAAAGAACCCAAAATGCCCACTCTGAGTGCAATTTTAAAAAAAATAAAAATTTTGAAGCAATCCAAATCCATTTGGGAAAAGAAACGGCATCCCCATCCTCTTCCCTTGTTTACTTGCGTGTCTTGCTCTCTCTCTCGCTTTCTAACCCCCCTTTCTTTTCTCCGCCACATTTGATACTGGGAAGAGGAAGAAGGCTTAAATGTGTTCTTAAGGGCCAGAAGCTGTCAAAGCGTTTGGCCGGGAAGATTGATCGCGCGCAGGCTTCGGCCGAGCTTTGTTTGAAGTAAAAGCAAGAAAATTAAAAAACCCCTCCATCTCCAACAGCATGTATATTTGTAAGGCATCCTCTCCCTTCTTCTTCCCTACCCCCCCGCCCTCCTCTTTTCCTTTCAGAATTATATTAAATAACCATCCCCAACAGCATTTTATGGTACGCCACCACCCACCCACCCTCTACTAACCCCTTGATCCATACTGCGGAGGATTTGTGTACTACGGATTCTTGGTGTGTGTTTTTTTAAACAAGAGGCTTTGCTTTTTTTAAAAAAAAATGTGTGGTCAGATTCGCTGAATCTGAAGATGTAATGGCCAATTTATTATTTTAACGGCTGGCCGGCCTTTCTCATGACTCAGCCTCTGGGAGCTTTGAAAGACTGGAGGGTAGCGGATGCACTCACTGGGCAGTCACTAGAAGAGATAAATATAAAAACAGAACCGAACCCTTTCCCCCTTCTTCCCCCCCCCGCGCCCTCCGTGTCCAAATGCTCCTTTCTGAAAGAGTAGCTCGCCTGTCCCTCCCTTCGGAGAAGAAATCTTTGTCTCGTTTCCCCCGCGTGGGTAGGTGCCTCCACTTCGCCTCCACCACCTCCATCGTCCCCTCTCCCGCCCGCCCCACGTTACCTTTCCATTTGAGGCAGTTGAAGACCTGGTTGGCCCCAAACCATTGAACTGGGAAAAGGGTCAGGGTTGTGGGGTTGGGAGAGGAAAAAAGCATATCTCTCAAGCAGTACCATTGATGGCTTTAGCTTGCAGTAATTTGTTTTGGGGCTTGGTTGTTTTTTGGTGAACATTGAAATGGACTTTTGACATATTTCACAAGGATGGGGGGGGGAAATCCTTTTTTTTTTTTTTTTTAAGAGGGGATGGATTCAGGAAACCAAATATGCCAGCAAATTCCAGGGTCGTTGCAGTGAATGGTCTGAATTTTGTGTTCCGATTCTCCCCTTTTCCCCCTCCCTCTTTTTTAAATAGCCTGTGTTTACAGTCCCACCGTCTAAGGGGGAAAAGAGATCCGTGCGTTTATTTCCCTGTTTGGAGGGTCCACTTCTGTCAAGGCAACCAAAGGGGGAAAGTCGCGGGAACCGCCCGCCGGCCCGCCTTCTTTTCGCTTTGGAGCCAAGCGGCTGGAGAAATTCCTTCGACACAATGGACGGAGCCAGCGACCGAGGGCCAATTGTTCTCCCCTACTGTACCCTCCACCGAAAGGCGGGGAGTTTGTGTGTGTGTGTGTGTGTGTGCTGGTGTTGGAAAGAAATGTGGGAAGATGCCAAGTGGTGAAGAAAGGGGAGTGGGGAAGGGCGCCCTACTTTGCTGGGATGGTTTTTCTTTGGGGAGAAATGGTTCTTTGCCTTTACAGGATGGGGAGTGCGCGGGGAGGGATGTTGTGGGATAGGGGAAGATTTTTTAAAAAACACGAAATGTTATATAAGTAAGGGGGGGTTCTCTCTCTCTTTCTCTCCCCCCTCCCTCCCCCCCCCCCCACTGGGCATCTCCTGGCCGGGGAAAACTTCTTGAGGTGGGTGAGACCGGTGTCCAAACTTTGTGGAGCGGAATGGATGACTTTGTGAACGACTCCAGGCGTCGGCTGGGAGGTGCTGCAGTGATTTGTGAGGTGCGGAGGGCCGGCTCCTGACACTCCCAAACAATGAGAGCGGGAAGATGGCTCCGGGAGGGGGAAAAGCAGCCCGGGCAGAAGGGAGCCCGCAGGAGGAAGCAGGAGGAATCACGCCAATGCCGGCAGGAGCCGCCGCCAAGAAGCAGGCAGGCACACAAACTACACACACACACACACCTCGCTATCAGGACAGATTAGGAGGCAAAGGCGGACTGAGGGAGGGCGGGCAGAGATAGCCATCCCCCCCTTTTTAAAAAAAGTGTAAATAATGCCTTTCTGGCCCCCAATGAGGCGTTCCTTCCCGACTTTTTTGGATCAATCAAACAGACAGTGGCTTCTTTTGATTAAAGCCCAAATTGTCATTGGGCAGAAGCAATCATGTGACAGCCAATTCGGTCCAATTTCAACCTTGTCTCCATGAATTCAATAGTTTAATAGTAGCACGGTCCCCATACGGCTGTAATCAGTGAATTAGAAAAAAAACACCCCACCAGCGATCTTCTATGATATTTTTTTCCCTTCCTTTTCTTCCTCTCTCTCTCCCTCTTTCTCTCTCCCTCTCTCTCTCCCCCCACTCTCGCTTTTCACCCCCCCTTTCCTGGGCCTTGCTCCCCCCTCCCCCTCCCAGAAGCGCTAAATAAGAGGGAACTTTTTCTCCAAGGGGGCTGCGAGTTGAAGGCCATGAATTTCGAATTTGAGCGAGAGATTGGTTTTATCAATAGTCAGCCATCGCTCGCTGAGTGCCTGACATCTTTTCCCCCTGTCGGTGATACATTTCAAAGTTCATCAATCAAGAACTCGACGCTTTCACACTCGACACTGATTCCTCCTCCTTTTGAGCAGACCATCCCCAGCCTCAACCCAGGCAGCCACCCTCGCCACCACCACAACCACCACAGCAGCGGCAGCCGCCCTAAGCACAGCCCCAATGGCAGCGGCGGGAGCCCCCTGCCAGCCGGCGCCCTCCAGCCTCCGGAGTACCCCTGGATGAAGGAGAAAAAAGCCTCCAAGAAAACCGCCCTGCCGCCCGCTTCGGCCTCCGCCCCGGGACCAGCTTGCCTGAGCCACAAAGGTCAGTTGAAAGACTTTGCTGCACCCTTCAGCCTTCGGGGAGGGGGGTGTCAAAGATAGATAGATAGATAGATAATCCCCTTCTCCCACCACCATCGCACTTGGATCCTTCCCTTCCTGACTTGAAGCACTTAAATCGGGATGTTTGTTGAAGGAACCAAAGTGTGTGTGTGGGGGGGGAAGCTGGTGGGATCCACAGGCGGATTCTTCAGAAACCAAACCACCACCACCATTCTTGCCCCACAGACCCCCTCCTCAATACCATCCCCAAGCAAAGTTTCCTTCTCTTTCACCCCCTCCCTCTTTTTCCTAACTTGTTTAGCGTGGGATGATTTATTTGAGTTGGAGGTGACCTCCTCTTGTCTCCCTGTCCTAGAGTTGGGGGCTATTTGACAGTAATGAAGAGTGATAGATTGCTCTTGCTCAGCTAAGCAGCTGATGCATTAATTATAAATTGTGGTATGGCTAATATCAAAGTTTTGCTCCGGGTATGGGCAGAGTTTGGGGGGAGATGGAAGCGAATCAGTGCCTGGAGCTCACAGGGGAAAAAAAAGGGGGGGATCGAAGAGGAAGGACGACCAGGGTTTTGCAACACAATGGATTTACTGCATTCAAGGGGCGGCCATTTTGTTGCGGTTGTGGGTTGTTGTCCCCCCCCCTCGCTGCTTTACAGAGAAGGAAGGAGAGAGGGAGAAAGATTTCCCACCATAAGTACCACCACTACTTTCTCACCAAAGCTTGGATGTTCAAAATCTCAGACTTGAGAGGCATTCTGTCTCTCTTTCCACCCCCTCTCTCTGGTGACCTGTGATACCATTCTTCTCCTTCTTTCTCTTCCAACAGAATCTCTGGAGATCTCGGAAAATGGGAGCGGGGGCTCGAGGAGGCTGAGGACAGCTTATACCAACACGCAGCTTTTGGAGCTGGAGAAGGAATTTCATTTCAACAAGTACCTCTGCAGACCCAGGAGGGTGGAGATCGCCGCTCTCTTGGACCTGACGGAGAGGCAAGTCAAAGTCTGGTTTCAGAACCGGCGGATGAAGCACAAGAGGCAGACCCAGTGCAAGGAGAACCAGAACAGTGAAGGGAAATTCAAAGGCTTAGAGGACCCCGAGAAAGCCGAGGAGGACGAAGAGGAGGAAGAGGAGGAGGAGGAGGAAGAGAAATCCCTCTTTGAGCAAGCCCTCAACAATGTCTCGGGCGCCCTTTTAGAGAGGGAAAGCTACCCTTTCCAGCAGAATGCGCTAGCCCAACCGCAGGCGCCCCAGGTCCACAATGGAGAGTCCCCCCGTTTCCCAGTTTCGCCTTTAACCAGCAATGAGAAAAATCTGAAACATTTTCAGCATCAGTCACCCACTGTTCCCAATTGCCTGTCAACAATGGCTCAGAACTGTGCAGCTGGCCTCAACAATGACAGCCCGGAGGCCCTGGAGGTCCCTTCTTTGCAGGACTTCAGCGTTTTCTCCGCAGATTCCTGCCTACAGCTCTCCGACGCCGTCTCCCCCAGTTTGCCAGGCTCCCTCGACAGTCCCGTAGATATTTCGGCTGACAGCTTTGACTTTTTTACAGATACACTCACCACAATTGACTTGCAGCATCTGAATTATTGAAAAAATAACAGACCTTCATTCGCCAAGGGTTATGCTTTCTGATCTTCTCCCCCCCACACACTTCTCCACCGCTTTTTCGCCCTCTCTTTCAGTTTCTCTGGGTCAACCCCCCAAACACACAAGCAGACACCCATAAGCACAGATCCTGAGTTCTTTCATTTCCTGGTCGGTATTTTCCTGTTTATTCTTCCTATCCTGATGTGTTGGGAGAGCCATTTTGCCCGTCCCCCCCCCTGCCATCCTTAGTTGTGTTCGGTTTAACCTAGCCACATTCTAGGTCCTTCTATGAAAGCAATATATAAGGCCTGTGAGAAAGTGATCATATCGAATTGTATCTTCACTTTCTTTTTATTTTTGTATTACATTAGGATGCGTTGTCATAAGTATTTTTGGTAGAATAAATTCTTGTTTGCTACAAGCACCTTTCTTATCTCTTTCTCTCTCTCTTTCTTTCTCTCCCTCCCCCATGGATTTATAACACAGGGAGGAATTTTGTCCTCCCTTCCCCTTAGTCTGAAATAAAACCAAACCATTTGGGTCACAGTCCTCTGTCCTTTTTCGTTAGAAATATTTATTGGAGGGCAGCCAGCTTTAAATAATTTATTTCCAGATTTTTCCAAGAGAAAAAAAATAAAAAAAGAAGGGTGGGGGGGTTAAAATGCCTCTGAACCTTATACAAAAATATTTTCCCCCTTAATGCCTCTAACACAGTACAATAAAAAGAGGAGAAATACATTAAGACGTTTCTATGGAGGGGGTGCGCATGTGTATATAATTTAATATTTTTGTACAGTTTGTCTAACATTGCATTATAGGCAGAATATACCACAGTCCAAGAGGAAATAAGAGTATTTTTCTGTTACTGAAAACGTTTAGTTGTTCCTTTGGCGAATCATATATTTGAAGGGGATGGGTGCTGCCGGGAAGCCAACAAAGGTTTTCTTTCGATAGATTTCCCAGCGGTTCAAAGATCCCGAGAAAAGAAACCTAAAAAAAGAAAGAGGAAATCAGACAAGTTTTCTTTTTCTAAAAAAAAAGAGACAATAACACATGTCCATATTTTTTTAAATTTGTGCCATTTACGTGAAGTATAGGTTTAAATTCTGAAATTTCGGAGAGGGGGTTAGCAAACAAAAGCTGCTGCTAGTGATGGTTGAGCCAAAGGCGAGCAAAGCAGACTTAAGTCGGAATCGGGTTAACAAGTGTATGCTTCAAAAAAATCACCACTAAATCGACAAGCAAAAGGCCCACCTCGAAGGGTATGCTGTCTGCGTTCTCTAATCCGATTTAAATTCAGATTATGAGCATAGCCCAAGGTGCTGCCTTGTTTTAATGCCCTGCAGTCCATCAGCAGATGATAGCAGAAACGTGCGTGTATATCTGGGTTTGTGTGTGTGTGTGTTTTGCGTTGACCAGTGCTGGTGAACCTCTCTAGCCTGGGTGTCTGTGGGTCGAAACGCATCCACAGAGATCTCAAAAGAGCCCTGCTCCTAGGTCTTTCCACGACCTTTGCAGGCACAAGTCTTTCCCTGCTCCTCGCCGCCTAGTCTGTTCATTTCGGCAGTAAATTGGCTTGCCTCTTTTGCGATCCCTATAAAGCAGAGTGGTGCTGAGCTGCGTGGGTAATAGCTGGAAGGATTGGATGCAATTCTTCCTAAACTCATAAATCAAACGCTTTCCGTGAATGAGAATGTCATCGAAGAGATCAATTGCAGGAACACATGCACAAATAAAAATCTCCTTACGTATTTGCTCGGCCTGGGGATCCCCCTCTAAAACCATTAACCGAGTAGGCGGTTAGTCATAATTCATTTTTATTGCGCTGTTAAAACAACAGCTTGGCTAGGATTCAGGTGCGGAAGGGAATCCCTCTCCCCCCGTCCCTCCCCGTTTTGCTTTCCTTTTTTCTAGATCGAAGCCTACTTTTCCTTGACCTAGGATACCATTGGAACCATAGTTGGGGGTGGGGGGGCGGAGGACGTTTCGTTTTATATAGACAAGGCAGCATTTCTGTTCGTTTTTTGGAGAGGGGGGTGGACTCCGGTTGAAAGAACAAAAGAATTCTTCCATACATGACCCACGCCTGAAATAGATTTCCCCTCGATCTTCTAATAATCTCCAGAGCCATTGATTCCCTCCCCCCACCCAATTTTAAAAAATGAAACCCCAATGACCCCCCCCCCCCGGAGATTCAGAGGTCTGGGAAAGTAGAGGAGGCAAAGTCCGGCTCTCAAGAGACACGCAAAGGCACCCAGTGGCTTGGCCGCGTTTAGAACAACAAGACGAACCGAGGCAACAAAGGCGGATGTGGGGCGAGGGGTGGGGGAGGGAAGAACGAGGCGCAGGCCTGGAGGGGCTTCTGTGAGTCTGGCCGTGGCTGCCAGTTTGGAGGAAAACTTTGCTTGCTCCGCCATCTCAACAGACACCCGAGCCTCGGCTCTCCCTCTCTCCCCCCTCTCCCTCCCTCCTTCTCCCCCCCCCCCAGCTTCCACATCTCGATTTGCCCCCTTCTGCATTGTGGGGAGAGAAGGGGGTTGTGTTGGCCTCGGAATGCAAAGCGCTGGGCTACAGACAGTCTTAACAAAAGGGCAAGATTTCTTCGGAACAATGGCGGAGAAACAGGGGAAAAGTGTTGGAGAGGGCTGCCGACTGCAGGCAGAGAGAGAGAGAGAGAGAGAGAGAGAGAGAGAGAGAGAGAGAGAGAGAGAGAGAGAGAGGTGGGGGGGGGTTACGGGAAAAGCTAAGCAGAAAGAGAGGGGGATGATAGATGCTCGAGTAGACCCATTCAATCAGTTGTTGGTGACTCAACACATAGGCAAATCCCATTGATTCAATGGGTTTACTCTAGTCAAGACTAACAACAGAATTTAGGCCAATTTGTTAAAGTGGTAAGACTGGAAGAAATGGCCACCTTTTCTAGTTTCCATAAGCAGCTAGGCCCACTTTGAGGTAGAATCTCTACAGTCATTTTCAAGCAAAACCCAACCATCCATTTTTACATCAAATGCTGCCGATTAAGCCCATGTCTTCACTTTCTCTCCCTGCCCCAGCATGAAATAACACCCCACCCTAAATCCAGGGAGCTCTGGTGATGAGCTCTATGAAGATCAGGACAATTCATTTCCCTGTTCTCTTGATAACTCTGCATGATAGGCGAGGATGTAGGGACCATGGGAGCAAAGGAGGCCACTGGGAAATGCTACCCGCTGTATGTCCCCTCCCGCAGTAAACAACGATGTAGAAATTGTCCTTTCTGTCTTTCTGAGAGCAAAATCTGAGGACTGGGTGCAGGAACCATGCAGGGACCTTCAGCCAAAGCGAAGTACTGTATTATTTTTTAAAGTCCCGTTGGTTATAATACCAAATAAATGCCAGAAAGGTACTTCCAGTAAAGAACCAGGAGACTGCATGTCTCACAGCCAGATCCAATGTACTTTCCCCCTTGTCGTCAACTTTTTAGTTGGGCTTTGTTTTGGGTTGTTTGGTACCCATATGGGGGTCTAAACACTGAAATCAATTCAGTAAACAGCCCGATCTCTCTGGATAGGCGGCCTGGAGAACAGTGACCACATGCGCAGGCGCGGGCGTTGTTGCACCCACGCAAGCACGCACGCGCATGCCCCAATTGATTTCACACCCAAGCAACCATCCATTATCCATGAGGGTTAATAGCAAGCTTTTCCCCCAGCATAATAATAATAATGATGATGATGATGATAATAATAATAATACCTCGATAGGCTATGTATTTTTCCAAGCTTTTATTTGCAAACAGTAAGCCCCTGGTTTCCCTTTGAGCAAGTTAGTAACCCATAGAAAGTCACGTGCCTCTATCCTCCCCTGAGTGAAATGGGGGGGGTTACATTCCGAGAGGACAGAACTTGGAATGAACCACTAGATGAGCAGATAAGGCCGCTTCCAACGCTCAGCCATTTGCTAGCTGTGCTGTGTGTGTCCACAATGCACCGTGGAAAGAGGTAACAGTAGCCAAGTGACCAAAAGAAGGGCGCCCCCCTCCATTACTCAGTCTCCTCCCCCTAACTTCTGGGTTTGTTATCCAGGGTTATGTTCAGTAAGAAGAGCCCCGCTAATTTTCAGACAGTATATTTTGTGGGGGGAAGGTAGGCAAAGGTTGTGCGTGAGAGGGAGGGGGGAGGAAAGGAGGAGAGAAAGCGAGGGAGGAGGAGAGAAAGGGCGAGTTTGCACAGGCGCGCTGCGGGCTTTGCAAATGCGGGCTGGAAACAAGACTGAGACAGTTGCTGCTGCCTTGGCAACCTTTGTGGGCGCTCCCTCCGGGAGTCACCGCACCCAGCGGCAACGGATCGGTCCGGAAGCCCAGCACCCAAGGGCCAGGGGGCGACCCTGGGCTTCAAGCTGCCCCCCTCCGCCGCCCCTCTGTGTCCCAGAGCACCTCCCGCCACGCCTTCAGCCCGCCACCCTGCCCCGTCCGCCAGCAGCAGCAGCAGCACTGCAACAATGGCGTGGCTTTGCATTGCAGAGCGCTGCATTTCCATGCAAATAATCACCGCGAGGAGGCCGGCCCAAGCCAGCTCCGTTTAACTCTTGCCGGCTCGCCTGCCTGGCCCTTGTGAGGCTCCCCGGCCCTTGGGAGCCAGCCGAGTGGTGGCCGTTCTCCTGCCCTCTGCAGGCACCAAATCTCTCCCCCGCCTCCACTTTCTTTCTCCTGCACACACAAACACACACACAATGCTGGATCCTCCCCCGCCCTTCCCAGGACCTGAAGCAGGCTGGCTACTCCAGGGCGGCGTCTTAGGCTGCCCCCAGCGGGAGCCAAAGGGCTTTGGAGCTCCCGGGGAAGGAGGCGACCTTGGCCCCGGAGCCCCCTGGCGCCGTCCCTTGGCTTACCTGCCAGGCAGGGCTCTTCCTCCGTCCATCCGCGCAGGAGCAGCCTCCTCCGGCTGCTGCTGGTGCTCTTTCAGGCTGGGCGCCTGGGCGCACACTGCCTGCCTGGCCCGGCTCTCCAACCAGCCCAACGCAATGACTGGGGACGGCGAGGAGGAGGGGGAGGGAGGGAGGGAGGGAGGGAGGTGGCGGCGGCGGCGGCGGCGGTGGCTGCGCGTCACCTTGATGGAGGAGCGCTCGGAATTTAAATGCCACCGCCAGGGTGATCCATCACCAGGAAGGCACCGGGCAACGCTGGCAGGAGGCGCTGCCATTGGCTGCCGCCCTCACGTGGCCGCCGCCTCACTGTACATTCATATCATTTTTCTTCTGGCCCCCATGGAGGAAGTGGGAAAGTTGGCACGGTCACCCAGGACTCCGAAGAGCCGGTCAATCGGTGATAGATGGACGCGGCGAGGATGAATTCCTTCCTCGATTATCCGCCCATCCTCAACGGCGAGTCCGCCACTTGCTCCTCCCGTGCCTACCACCACCACCATCACCACCACCACCCCGAGCATGGGATTACAGCGAGCACCACGTTCCAATCCTGCGCGGTCAGTGCCAACAACTGCAACGGGGACGACCGCTTCCTGGTGGGTCGGGGGGTCCCGATAAGCCCCCATCCCCACCACCAGACTGGTACCACCTACCAGCCTCACCCCAGTCTGGGGATGTCCTACTCACACCCCAGCTGTGGGCCAGGCTATGGGGCGCAGAACTTCAGCGCCGCGGGCTACAGCCACCACTACCCCCTCAGCCAAGAGGCAGAGATGAATGGGGGCTACCCCCAGTGCGCACCCGCCCTCTACTCGGGAAACGTCTCGTCGTCCATAGTCCAGCACCCGCAGGGTTACGCTGGGGGCACCGTGGGCTCGGCCCCCTATATCCACCCTCCTTATGGAGAAGAGCAGCAGAGCCTACCCCTCACCAATTACAGCCACCCCTTGTCTCCTCTCCATTCCAACCACCAGGAATCCTGTGGCTCTCCATCTTCGGAGACCTCTCCTCCAGCCCAGACTTTCGACTGGATGAAAGTGAAGAGGAACCCTCCGAAAACAGGTGAGTCGCCTGCCCGATCAGTCAGGGTGGACTCTCAAAAGTTGCCAGGCGAAAACTTTCCTCCTCTTCTTGAAAGTAGACCACCGGCCAGATCAACTTGCTTGAGCCAGGTAGCCGGAGGGAGAGGCACGGTTGGTTCTCCTGAAGCTGACCGATTACCTTGAGGAAAGTGTGCGTGTGTTGAGGGGGACATATTATGATTTAGGAATCGAATTGAAAGACTCAACTTTGATGCCTGTGTTTATCCCCTTGGGGTCATGACATCGGCCACTCCCCAGATGTCCTCTTCTCATCTGAAGAAGTTGCCATTGGTAGGACAGGTTCTCAGCATAGGAACTGAGTATTCAGAAGGGCCTCCTTTCGAGCAAACAGCTTCAGAATTGACCCAGAAGGTTCATTACAAGTCTCATTTGCTTTACTTGAGTGCGCCTGTCTATTAATACCTGTCACTTCTATATACTTCGTGGCTTCCGCCTCCCCGCTCCCTTTTGGTTTTCAACCATCCTATACTGGCTGCTGTTTGTGTTGTTGTTGTTCTTTTTTTTCTAGGGAAAGCAGGCGAGTACGGTTACGTGGGTCAGCCCAACACCGTTCGAACCAACTTCACCACCAAGCAGTTGACAGAACTGGAGAAAGAATTCCACTTCAACAAATACTTAACCCGGGCCCGCAGGGTGGAGATCGCGGCCTCTTTGCAACTGAACGAGACCCAGGTCAAGATCTGGTTCCAGAACCGCAGAATGAAACAGAAGAAGAGAGAGAAAGAGGGCTTGCTACCCATTTCGCCTGCCACCCCGACAGGAAGTGAGGAAAAAGCAGAGGAGTCATCGGAAAAATCCAGCCCGTCCCCTTGTACCCCCTCCCCAGCGTCCTCTACCTCAGATACTCTGACTACCTCCAATTGAACTACACGTGCTCCACTCCCCGATCCCTAAAAGGCACAATCTGAGCGTCATTTTTATATTGGGTTCGAACTGCTTTTTAAATATTTAGCCGATATTCCTCCCCCGTCCCAAGTTTGGTTCCAGGTAGTTTATGTTCCGACTGGCATTAAGCTGAGGACGGGGGAGAGAGTCAATTCCGCGCGCGATCCTGAATTTCTTCAATCTGGCAGCAAGTCTCCTTGATTTTAATGGGCCTGTCTTCCAAATTCGTGCGCAACACTTAGCCTCTGCTAAAAGCCAAGGAAAGGGAGAGGGTGGGGCTTAGTCAGGACTAATTTAAACCCCATTGATTTCAGTAGGATTTGGTTTGTGCTCCAAGAGTTTAGGATCGCAGCTTTAATAGGTTCCGTTATGGTATCCACAATTCCCCCTTAGCATGACTTTTCCTTCCTCAGTTCTCCAGGCGAGATTTTGTTCATCCCTTTTTCATCTCTAGACAATGTGTGAGAACAATCATAAGAATTTACTAGACTGGAATGAAGTTGCCAAGGCCATTCATTGGTGTAGCGAAGACACGGAAGACGCCCAAAAAATCCACGAAGAGATAGATGCACTATTCGAAAGCGTTTACACGAGTTCTAAGACTTTCATCCTTTAATTTAATGTCTCTGTTTTTGTGTGCGTATGCGTTTGTGGGTTGTAAATATTTTGTCCAAGAGATTTATCTTTTTACGGATTTTCTAGAAATGTTTAGATAATGAGCTTAAACAGGGTGGTTACATTCTCAGAACTTGCTTCGATTTTATAACGAAAAGTGAGGATGTCGCGAACGCAAGAAGTGTTCAACTCAATCAGATACCTCAACAATCATAGACTGGTAGTATTTCTTTAAGAGAGTTAGAAAAGAGCGTCGAAATTGCACTAGGTTTTGTTTTATAAATAAACCTGGCTTATGAGCATCTGTGTTCCCCTCTTAACCCTTCCTTCCTCAAAACCTGTGCTGGGTCACTCCCAACCTGATATTATCATCAAGGAAAAGAAAAGAAAAGACAAACCACGCCCCCTCCTTTTCTTCTACCTGTACCCGGCCTTAGACTTGAAGTCTTTTCAGTCAAACTCCGGAATGTGATGGATGGCCAAATGAATGTATATTTTATGTGATTTGTGTCTGGAACTTTGCATGATGCACAGAGCTTTGATGTATTAAGTTAACACTGAGTTCTATCAGTTGCCATTTGTGATCGAATACTTTCTGATTTTCTTTTCTTTTCTGTACAATCATTAGAGCTTCTGAGATTCCGTGGGGTGCTGGGAGGGAGAGGATGGAATCCGGAGCAGAATTTTACGGGTCCTACTACAAATCTCTGTAATAAATATACTCATAACAGGTGCTTCTTTGAGTTGAATACATTTCGGAAGGGGCTGTGCTTGTGGCCACGAGGTCCAAGTTGTTTCACTTCGCTCCAGGAGTTTCCCCAGTGACTCCCCCAAGAGTTTTCTTCCCAGAGATGGATTTCTTTGAGAAGACTCCACAAAGCAGGATGAGTACGTGCCAGAGAGATTTTCCTGTTTGTCTTTTGTAGTGAGAAAAGGAGGATGAAGGAATCAGAGCTATTTTTGAACCCATCTTTGCGGGAACGTCCTGGGTCAAGGGCTAACCTTTTCACCCTGTCTTGAATATTGACCTAGGTGTAAACAGAATCCTCTTCAAAAGCAGAAGAAGTCTTCAGCTGGCCTTTCCTCACATCACCAGCCCACCAGTTAAGAGAGTCACATTTCATTATCCCTGGGTATAAAGCTGTCCGAGTAACCCAGCTTCATCCCCTCCCTTCTAAATCGCCCGCGACGTCTCCAAGGTACAAAACACCATAAAAGTTGAGAGACAAATGGAAGAGGGCGGGGGGGGGGGGAGAGAAAGGAAATGATCCAACCTGAAGAAGTTCCTAGCCCAGGTGTGCAACCCAACGTGTTCGTGCAACCCGCCACGTATTTGGAAAAAAACAAGTTCGGGCAGGTAGATGTTTGTTAGGTACTTCCTGCCAAGGAGCCTTGCATACCAGTTAACGCTTTGAATTAAACCAAGAAACCTGGCCGAAATCAATTGCACCCCTCCTTCCACCTTTTGCTTAAAAACAAAACTGTTGGTTTTCATTTGATGTAGTAAGTTTGTGTATAGGCCCGCTCTTGGCATGAGGTACAATCCGAACGCTGAGACTGATCCTCCACATTTCACTTCATCTATCTATCTAGATGTGTGTGTGTGTATTCTCCCTGCAACATCTGGAAGCGGCATTTACAACCTCTACCGGGGCAATAAAACAGTGGAAGCCGCTAAGAGGCTCGGCGGAGAGAGGGAGGGAAAGAGAGAGGACGGGCTGCATTTTCTCTCCCGAAGTGTCAAAGCAGACAAGCCTTGATTTGCAGGCGCATCGGCCATATCAAGGGGCGAGGCGAGGCCCGGGAAGAACGCGCCAGGCAGATTCCAAAGAGGGCTCCCCCGACGGCTTTCCTTACCACTTCAAAGCAGGAGACCCAGCTCTCCTTTCACCCTCCGCTCCCCACTGTCCTCCCCCTCCGCCCGCCTTATACTACTTTCTTTTCTTTTTTTTAACCTTTTGTTGCTCCGGGTAAACAGATGGCCCTAGGCCAGGGAGAGACTTTTCGTGGGAACCCAGTGGGTATCTGCATGCCAATGGGGCTAGAGGGTTGGAGAACTTCGGGTGG
This sequence comes from Gambelia wislizenii, assembly GCA_030847615.1. NCBI lineage: Eukaryota > Metazoa > Chordata > Lepidosauria > Squamata > Crotaphytidae > Gambelia > Gambelia wislizenii. The sequence continues at coordinate 107,224,406 of JAUMIR010000006.1, forward strand.
GCAAACACGCAAACGCAGAAGGATGCAAAGGGATCTTGTGGCACCTTTGAGGCAGAAGTTGGTAGCATAAGCTTCCCGTAGACTTAAGTCGCTGCAACTGATGAAGCAGATTTAAGTCTAGGAAAGCTTATGCTGCCAATTTATTTCTCTCCGTTTCAAAGGGGCTACAAGATCCCTTTGCATAGTGATCCAGATTAACACAACGATGCCTTTGAATTTACGCAGACGTAAGAATATACACATAAACACAGGCGCCATTTGACTGCTCTTCCGTTTCATGGCGGCAAAGGAAACACACACACACAGAAAGCCAACAGGAACTTTAATGTTTTTTAAGGGCTAAATTCCGATGTCAGAGAAGATTCTGTCCTAATGTGATCTTTTTACATTCCAGAAAGATTATATTTGGTCACCTTATTCCAGAACGCCAACAGCAGGGCAAATCCCGACTGGTGTCCTTTGTAGGTTTTCTCCAGAGTAAATATCTCGCTCTAGACCACATATTTCTGGAAATCACTAACTCGTTTTCTTGAATTTCTGAAGGCACCTACCATACCCCAGAAGCCTTCCACCGAATATTACCTCTACTCTGAACAAGTCCTACTGGCTTCAGTGAGCTCCCTAGTACAGGTGCGTATAGAAAAGCAACCGAAGTGCAGTTCTGTACTCACTTACTTCTGAGTTGGCACACATGGGATGGCGATGGCCGTGGACCTCTCTTTTAACGGGATAAATAAAGGAAGGACTAAGGAAACCTCTGAAGCCAGACTTGGGACAGACATGAAGTCAATTAACTGTTGGGGGGAAATTACCCTCACTGGTTTCCTTAGTTGTTTTTTGAGGGGTGGGGTCGGGGAACTGATCAATAATCTCCTTAGCTGATTAAGATGGCTGACATCTTGATCCTAAATTAATTGATTAAGGGGACTTTTTCTCATTTCAATGTAATTTCCTTTTCCAGAAATTATTAGCAGTAGCATTTTATAAATCCTATTGTATTCAGTGGGTGAATCCTAAGCTTGTCTAGGATTTTTAAGGTCCATCGTTAGTCACTGACTTTTTTAAAAATCGTTTTGAGGCTATAGGTAAAGAATTTGAAAGTTCCTTTGGGTCAATTAAAAGGAAAACGTGTGGTTTAATGACAACACATATTATTTGCAGCAATTGCTTTAATCGCCACGGTTTCCATGCCTATTGTCCTTTTCAAAAATTCATGCAACTGAATCTCCACAACTGAATGAATTAATCGATTAATCACAACCATGAATTGATTAATCCCAGCTACAAATCAATTCATGCCTTAGAGTCCTGTCCTCTAAGATGAGGGAATTTGTGATAAACTTCTCCCTCTTCTTCCCAAAGTGTCTTAAGAGGTGGGAGAAATATATCGGGTAACTGAAATTACAACAGTTTTTAAAAAACCTACCCAAATCCAAAAAAACAAAAACAAAACAAAACCCGGCCTCTTATTGGGTAGCTCATCTGATTTTGATTCTGTTTCTTACCACTCTGCATTTGTCCCTCTCAAGAAGACACACAAAGTTTAATGTTTTCCTCCAAGCCCGTTTTTTAAAAAAATGTTCACCTTTGAAAGTTTACTTTTAGAGGTTACATCAAGATGCTGGGTGTTTTCCTCTGGGGCAATCAGATTGAAAGCGATCAATATTTACTCAGTCTGAAAAGGGTTGTTGAAAAGGCAGCTAACAACAAACTGCTTAGCTGCTCACCCCTGTTTAATCTCAGGTTCACCGAAAGTTCACGCAGAAATGAATTCAGTGATGGGTCACTTTAGAATGAGTCCCAGTGGTTTATCTCGGCTCTGCGCTAAAGGCAACAATTATTTACACACACACACACTTCTCCCAGTGAAGCCTGCAGCCTATTATTCTAATGCTAAATTTGGTCCCCTTCATTTCAACCTAAAAACAATCATCTGTTGGCGGTTAGTGCTTTCTTTTTTATTCTCTTCGTCTTCCTTCTATTTTCAAGGTCTTCTTGACTATCGTTAAGGTTAGTTGAAAACAGTATGCGCTCTTAAAAAATAATAATAAGGCCCAAAGAAAGATACATAAATTATTTGCAAGAAAGCCTTCATCGTGTAAATGGAGCAAAGCACGGGAGTCTCTGGGAAGCACCTCAATAGAAGGAGATATGTCTCTTTGAATCAAACCTTTCCAGTCTAATCAATGAATTCGGAAAAGTGGAGGCTGTCAGCCCCCAACCCAATCAGGACCTCTTCGATCCAGTTGCGCCAGTTTAACTGGATTAAGAATTGGTTGTTCCTGAGTCACTTAAAGAAGGTTGCATTTTCTTCTTCAGATTTCCCTTAAACTCAACTCCACAGATGCGGACGGGCCTTACTTCCAAGTCAGAAAAAAATTCCAATAATGCAGTCAAGTGGTCGAATCCCGTTGATTAGTCCCAACTAGACTCATTAAACCAATTGTTGAATGGTGAGTCAACACGTAAGTAAATCTAGTTAATTCAATGGGCCTACTCTCGTCGAGAATAAAGAGGATTTTGCTCAGTGTTGTAATATTTATCACTTGATGCTTCCACAGAATACTATAATTTAGTTAAAGAGGTGTGGATGCCTGAGTGCCTGCGCTGCTTCTGGGGTCCGACAACTAAACACGGGTCAGGTCCTTCGCGTGCCTTTCCACACTGCCTTTTATTTTATTTTTGCAAAGTATGCGGGAAAGGACCGCAGGATTCCAGAAAAAACGAACTTTTGAAGGTGCTGCAGGTTGCGGCTTATCGCCCCAACTCTCCAGAGATCAAAGTTCACCTAATCACCGCATAAATGCATTCTTAATCGGAATCTATCAGCCTTTTTCTGGCCGCTGATCACGTTTGAAACAGAACTTCATTTTCCTTCCGGCGCTGGTGCGGAGGTCTGGTGGCCCACCCATCAAAGCGGCTGGGTTGCATTTTCTTCGGCGTTACTGCCTTGGTTGGGTTTTGAAAGAGGTCTGGGGCGGAAGGGGTCCAGGGAAGTGCCTCCATTTATCAGCGGAAAGCGGGGGAGAAGATGCGGGAAGATGTGCCTAAAGTGTGACGCTGAGGATTCTTAGCAAGGGAAGACATTCCACGACCATTCAAACGAGATGGCGACATCCCAGGACTATGGGCAGAATTCCCTCTAGTGATTACACGTTTTTTAGGGGTCTCTGTGTGTGCTTCTGCATTTATACCGCGGTCACCTATAAAACAACGAACGCTTATTAAAAGCCGGACGAGATATAAAGAGCAATCCACCGGCGAAGAGTCTGAGAACCGGTTTAAGGAATTTTGGGGGCCTCCCTGCAACGCTTTATTTTTGGGGCCCCACATGTTTTTCTCAGGTCAATGTAACCTAACCTAACCTAGTCTATTCACAGTACAGGATATTCAGATTATTAATAATAATGTTTTTGCAGGAGGAGGGTTAGGACAGGTCCCTGCACAATGACGGGGGCCCCCTGCGGCTGCAGGTGCTGCGGGGCCCTTAAACAGACGCTCCTATTTAAATCAATCGCCCAATTAAACCACAACCTTCTTCCTTTCTGCCCGCGCCCGCATTCCTATGGGCTTCCTCCTCCACTGTCTTTCACGTTTGAAGTCTCCCCACCCTCCCTTCTCTCCTTTTTAATGGCTTGACTATCATGAACTCTCCCCAAGTCCTCTTCCTTCTTGTCTCAAGCGCAGGAATTCCATGCTTGACATTTTAGACCAAAGCGAAGGAAGCTCGGATGCCCGTAGCGGGGGGGGGGGCGGAATAAAGCTTTCCCCTTAATGACCGATGGCCAGCTCCGTTTAATTTGCCCAGTTTACCTGTGCGATTGAGAGGAAGGAATGAGGGAACAAGTTAAACTGGGGCCCTAACAGGACTCCTGCTCTTCTTTTGACGCTTAGGGAAGATTGGTGTGTTTTTATAAGGGGGGAGATGGGCTATAAAATGTAATACATCTCATCAGGGTCTTTTCCCTTCGAGGATCTCCTGGGGCAGGGACTATCAAAGGCCTGGATTCTACTGTCTTGGGTGGTCTTCCAAAGGAACTGACTTCCAACGAGCCAGTGCATGAGAAGCGGGGTCGTGGAAATCAGTTTAGGAATCCCTAAGGGGTGCCTAGAAAGGAACGTTTGCTTTTAAGGGCACAGACAACTCAGTAGAACCAGATCCCATCCCAAATCCGAGTCTGGAAAAGGGAATAGGAAATCAGTAGAACTGCAGACTGAACAACAAAGAGATAGGGAAACCGAACAGGGAGGAGGCCCGATGCAACCTATGATGTTTTGCTCATGAGGCATTCGGAAGCGGTACAATCCGACCCGCAACACAGAGACTGTTTAAGGCCAGAGGTGCTTGCGGATTTCGCTGCCAAGAAGGGAAAGGGACGAAATCCGTTGAAACCGCAGCATCTCCCCATAAGTGACCTGCCCATTGGATTCTGTTCAACTCCACTAGCCCGGGAGGGACATTGGTGGGAGTAAAAGCAAGCAGGCAGATTTAGGTAGGTTCTTCCCAGGGGGGATGAGAGGCTACTGGCAGGACCGGTTTAAGGAATTTTGGGGCCCCCTGCAATGCTTTATTTTTTTGGGGGGGGCATATGTTTGTCTCAGGTCAATGTAACCTAACTCAACCTAAGCTATTCACAAGACAGGATATTCAGATTATTACTAACAATGCTTTTTCAGGAGGAGGGTTGCTATGAGGGCCCCCACAATGATAGGGCCTCCTGCAGACGCTGCTGGTTCCTTAAACCGGCCCTGGCTACTGCTAAACTTTAGCAGCTTGCTTTAGAGCTCCAGCTGTAGAGCCCTCTGGCAGGAAAGGTGTTTGAAGAGAACATGTAGAGCTTCCCCAGAAGGCTTCTTTTAGGGGAAAGAGTTGTGTGGCCCTCCTCACTTAACTGATTCCAATTGCAAACATTATTTGCATGTGACTTACTTCAATATGAATCCTGGAAGGTCCACAAATATTTCAGCCTCTCCCACTCTCCTGCTGTAAAATTGGGACAGTTTTATAGGGTGGTTAAGGCTCTGCCAGAATAGCCTAAATGTGCGAGCTCTAAGGCACATATTAGTACATTCTCTCTCTCTCTCTGGCTTTTCTTCGCAAACGAAGATTCAGGAAGGACTCATCCCGCGCTTTCTGCAAGCGCGCTGATGACTAAAAAGGCCAATCCGAGATAAACAAGTCCGGTTGCAAAAAGCACAGCAGAAGGTCTCCTTGGGTGATGTTTTTGGGTTGTGATTCTTTGCGTTGTCGTTTCTCTTCAAGACTTGTTCGTCGTGAGTTCTCAAATAAGGCTGCAGCATTGTGGATAGTGCGTCTCCATGCCTCCCGATGTGAGGCCAGGGCGGACCACTGTTGGTGATCAATTTGGCCAAGCCTGAGATGTTGTTTCAGGGAGTCTTTGTATCGCTTTTTTGGAGCGCCCCTCTTACGCTGACCCGTGGTGAGTTCACCGTAGAGTAGTATTTTTGGGAGGCGATGGTCCTCCATCCTAGAAACGTGCCCTGCCCAGCGCAGCTGTGTTCTCAATATCATGGCCTCAATGCTGGTGATCCCTGCTTGCTCAAGGACAGCAACATTCGTCACATAGTCAGTCCAGTGTATATTTAGGATTGTGCGTAGACAGCGCTGATGAAAGCGCTCGAGGAGTAGTAGGTGGTGGCGATAGGTGACCCATGTTTCAGATCCATAAAGGAGGATAGACAGTACGATGGCTCTATACACACTGATTTTTGTGCTTTGCCTCAGGTGTTTATTGCTCCAGACTCTTTTGTGAAGTCTAGTATAGGGTGGTACATCGTTTACAAAGCGGTGGTTATGTTAGACAGTGGTAGGTTTGATATAGGAAACTAGGGAATACAGATACAGAGAAGCATAAATTAGATACTGCTATATAGATGTGTGTGCATATGTGGACTTATGGAATTTCTTAGGGTTTTCTTATTAGGCAAGGAATACCCAGAGGTGGTTTTGTCAGTTCCTTCCTCTGAAATATATCCTACAACACCTGGTATTCATTGTTGATCTTCCATCCAAGTACAAACCACAGCTGATCCTGCATAGCTTCCAAGATCAGACAGGATCTGATACCTTGAGACTATAGGTACTCATATCTCATTTATATCTCTCTGTATCTGTATTCCCTAGGTTCCTATACTTAATTTACTACTGCCTAACAATGACAGTATATCTGTAGGTATCCTATGATTCTGGATGCCAGGGTTCGAATGCCTGCTCTGCCATGGGCATGGGTGACCTTTGGCAAATCACACTCTGTTAACCTCAGAGGAAGGCAAAGGCAAACCCCCTCTGAACAAATCTTGCCAAGAGAACCCTGTGATAGGTTCTTGTTAGGGTTCCCATAAGTGGGAAATGACTTGAAGGCACAGAACAACAAACAGATACCCACTCACACACCCTTCTCCTTTAGCTGTGGGAAAGAGATAGGGAAATATACAGTTGTCCCTTCATATTAACTGGGTTTGGCTCCAGGACCCCCGTGGATACTAAAATCCATGAATACTCAAGTCCCATTTGCTTTTTGGATTATTATTTTTTAAAGAATATTTTCAAGCTGTGAATACTTAAATCCATAGATACCAAATCCGTGGATATGGAGGGGCAACTGTATTAAGATGTTTGTGTTGTGGGGTCACACATAGACATTTTTTTAAAGCCAGCTGAACTAGGTGAATGTTAAGAGAAGTCAAAAAGACAACCCATGAATTTTCTATGTTACTTCCTTGGCTTAAAAAAAATTATAAGGAAAGCAGAGGGCTACTAAACTAAAATAATCCTGAAAATATCACATCAGAGGGCCTCCAATCCCTCAAAGGGACAATTGCTAGTAAAACCCAAGTTGCTTATTTGAACTATTTAATCCATTTACAGGGTTGCTGTTGAACACAAGCCTTTTGGGCTAAAGATGAGGAAAACCAAAGGATTCTCAAGAGCTACATTATGTGATGCACAGACATGGGGAGTCAGAGAGAACCAGTTGTCAACCCACCATCTCACCAACCAGTGTCTCATCTCCATATGCTGCACCACTGCACAGGGTACTCCAGTCATGCCCCTCTACCCTCCAGATAACATGTCATGAATGGATAAGGTGGCTTTCAATGGGGTGAATGATGCAACCTGCATCCCACTGAAGTGAGAAGGCAGGTTCTTCCCACTTAGGTGAACAGAGCAGCTCTTGAGATAATGATTCCAAGAAAGGTCTCTCTGTGATGTCTCTACCTAATTAATAAGGAAAGGAAGGGGCTCAGTGATGAAGTACAGGAGACCTTAATTGCAGCAGAGACCTTTTTATTGAGGCATACTGTGGGACCACTGAAGGACTGCTGAGGAAGGGGCTTCTAAGGGATGAGTGAGTGCTGCAGATTTCGCCTCCCTCCCTGTGCTTTCAAATAGTTTGAAAATGGAACTATCTCTGCAGTTGTTTTAACACAATAATCTGTGCATTGTATTATGATGTCATAATTTAGGAGCTGTATCTTTTTTCCCAACATGTTGAGAGCATCCTTGATTTCTAGTATTGGAAGAAAGATAGTTTGTCCAATAAAATAAGATAAAACAAAACAAAACAGTTGCTTTGGTTTATGAGAATTTTAAAACACCAGAAACCCTTCCAATGCAGCAACTTCCACAAAAATCTACCAGACTGACCCATTTTAGAATCCCCAGATCAAAAGGACTCCTGTTTTATTTTGCATCTGTGATTCAGTTTTGACAGCTGATATCTGATCAAAGTCCATGGCAGAACTCCCTTAGATTTCAAAAGCAGTGACTTCACTACTGATTTACTTTGTACTATATTTAGCAGTTTCTTTATCATTTTCTCTGGCAGAAGATACAAGGGGGTTGGGTGTGTGTGTGCTCCAATAACACCAACAGTTGGAAGAGTTTTACAGCATCAGCCTTCAGAACAGCCTTGTGAGCCCCATTTTACATGTGCAGAACTGAGAGGTCTGTTTTGTTTATAGCTACAGAATGAGTTCATCCAGCTCCCCAAAACCACCCACAGATTTCCACCCACCAATTGTCACTGGTTCTGCGTATGGTGGGGAACAAAGAAAGGTAGGGCAGATACCAACAGGGATCTCCCTCTGTCTCACCTATTTCAGTACTGCGGTTTCCCTTTGCAAATCAGTTAATCCGGAGAGTTTCAGTTCAAATGCACTTATTTTCAAAACTGCAATGAAATTACACTTGTTTAAAATCTCAGTTCATCTGGACTACTGAAAAGAGATGTAGGAACATAATCTTCCTCCTACTAAAATGCATTGAGATGACAGGGTCCAGATTTTAAATATCTGAGCTAAAAGGTTTACAGACCAAATAAAAAGATATTAGTGGTAGGAATGGATAACATGTGACTGACCAAATACAACTATAGCTTGTATCCTCACAGACACGGCCGGTTTAAGGAATTTTGGGGGCCCCTGCAATGCTTTACTTTGGGGCCCCCATATGTTTTTCTCAGCTCAATGTAACCTAACCTATTCACCGTACAGGATGTTCAGATTATAGTAGGACCCCTGTATCCATGGATTCATTATCCATGGGACACAAAACAGCACATCTACCATAGAGTCTTCCTAGAAAATGTGTCTTCCCTAGCCCTTTTCTAGGCCCTCCAAGGCAACTCTATGGTATTTTAAACCAGAACTCCCATTATTTTCAATGGCGTTCACTATTATTCATGGTTTTCAGAATCCACGCCCTCCCCTCCCTTGAACCAATCCCCAGTGGATAAGAGGGGCCTACTATATTATATAATTTGCCACCAATAATTTAGTTTAAAAACTATATTATAGACACTAACATAATATTTTTTGTTTATTAGCAATTACTGTAATGGTGTAGATTTCCTCAAAGAAAATAAAGAGTAGACTACAAGCTAAACATGAGTTAACAGTGTGATGCAGCAGCAAAAAATGCCAATGCAATTCTAGGCTGCATTAATAGGAGTAGTGTCTAGATCAAGGGAAGTAATAGTATCATTCCATTCTGCTTTGGTCACACCTCACCTGGAATACCATTTCCAATTCTGGGCATAACAATTCAAGAAAGATACTGAGAAGGATGGTGCGAGGTCTGGAAGCCATTACGCCCTATGAGGAATGGCTTAGGGAGCTGGGTATGCTTAGCCTGGAGAAGAGAAGATTGAGAGGGGACATGATAGCCATGTTTAAGTATTTGAAGGGATGTCATACTGAGGATGGAGCAAGCTTGTTTTCTGCTGCTCCAGAGACAAGGACATAGAGCAATCAACTCAGACTACAGGAAAAGAGAATCCACCTAAACATTAGGAAGAACTTCCTGACAGTAAGAGCTGTTTGGAAGTGGAATACACTGCCTTGGAATGTGGTGGAGTCTCCTTCTTTGGGTTTTTTTTAAACATAGGTTGGATGGCCATCTGTCAGGAATGCTTGGATTGTGTGTTCCTGCAGGGCAGAAGCTAATTGGATGGGATGGCTGTTGGGGTCCCTTCCAGCCCTATGATTCTATGATTCTAGATTGCATTTAGAGCCTGGGAAAGTTACTCTTGGATTACACCTCCCAGAATCCTCCTGCCAGCACCCTTCTCAAGGTCTGGTTGCATTGTTCCTTTTCCAGCATTCTCTAGCCCAGTGGTTCTTAACTTGGGGTCCACAATGTCCTCACAGGGGGTCCACAAAGGCTTGAAGACTGCTTGGCCCACCTTCTCCCTGTAGTGGAGTAGCCACATGACAGGAACCAAAGGCAAAGGCTGGCTGGCTTGGCCTGCACATTGCTATTCAATCCACTCCAGCCACAAACTTGCAGGAAGAAGCAAGAGTGTCTCCGAGGGAAAGTTTAATGGATGGTGTAATTGTATTGTTGTTGTTAGCTATTATTATTAGCTATTATTATTAGGGTTTTAAATCTTGAGTTAAGTCTTAGGGCAACAAAAGATATTTAAAGGGGGTCCCTGGTAAAGAAAAGGTTAAGAACCACTGCTCTAGGCCAATGCCTCTCACATAACACTAATGCAATACTGGTGTTTTAGTGACAACAATAACACCATTGTTCCCAGTAATATTACTCCAAATTTTTCTTTATATTTTTCTGTTAAAAGAGCTAGAGTGTTGTAGAAGTTTCAGCATTGCCCTATGACTGTGGAGACCAGGGTTTGAATCCTTACTCAGCCATGAATACCCACTGGCTGACCTTGGGCAAGTCACACTCTCTCAGCCTCAACGAAAGTCAAAGGCAGACCCCCTTTGAACAAACCTTCCCTTAAAAACCCCATGATAGGTTGGCCTTACTCAGAAATGACTTGAAGGCACATGGGCAAACACACACAACTTTCTTTTGCAGGCTGAACACAGTTGGCAGCAAGGGGAGGAAGCTGAAGAAGACCAAGGGGGAAAGGGAGGGGAGAGGAACCAAGACATGTTAAAAGCAGTTGGAAAGATGGGCTGGAATGGATCTATGTGCAAGGAAGGAAAGGAAAGGAAAGAAAAGAAAGAAAGAAAGAAAGAAAGAAAGAAGCCCTTTCTGAGGGAGACAACCCTCAAATTCTCTGTCTCTCTCTCACACACACACTTACCCTCTCCGATGTGCCTCTCCCTCCAGCTTCTGCCACGGAGGGCTGCTGTTTCTTTCTCTTTCTCTTTAGTTTTGGAGAGGCTGTTTTGTTTGTTTTTTTAAAAAAAGCCAGCAGGAGGTTTTTGGAGGAGGAGGGTAAGGGGGGGCTCCCCCCGGCTGTCTCCTGGCTGTCTCCTTCGTCAGATTAAGGAGGCCAACATGGGCCCTCTCTTGACCTTGGGGCCCCCTCTTGACCTCGGGGCCCCCTGCCAAAGCTGATTTGGCAGACAGCTTAAACTGGCCTTGCTCCCAGATCACTGGCCATATCAACTAGAACTGATAGGAATTGGAGTCCACTAGCATAATTAGTGGGCTATAATTTCTCTACTTTGATTTAAAAGGAGAAATGTACTACATGTTGAGCTAATGAGTATGGATGGATGGGCAGATGGAACATGGCACTGATGAACAAATAGATAGGGAAAGGCAAGGAAATCTGAAAGGTTGCATGCGTTTTATATTTTACTACTGGACCTATAGCTGGATTTTATGTTTGTGTAGTTTGTATTTAATGTCTTGTTCTAAATTATTACTGTTTGTTGAGGGCTGCTTTAGAGCTACATCAACAGTCCAGAGTATACTATAATTTCTTCTACCTTCCTGAGCAAAAATTGTTTGCAGATCTTCCTTTCTAGAATGATCTCCATCTACTCTTCCTTACTCAACACTAAAGAATCATGGAGGACCATCACATTTCTTCTCAGGCTAGGAGATAAAATACTTTACCCTGCACTGAAGACTCAATCAGTAAACAACGGAAGTAAAGCACTAGTGCTGACATTATTAGTCAGCAATCCTCCCTCCCAGTTTTTGGTTTCTTCAGACTTCTCACACATTAATAAAGCTTGACCACTCACAATCTCTTTTCTTTATTCTGTTAATAAACTCATTACCAAACTGGATAAGCTTGCTTTTGTCTCTTTCACCACTGCTTCAGTCAACAATACACCCTAGGGAAATGGTACTGGATGGGCCATCAGAATCTTCTGATGGGGTAAGCCCTTCTGAGGTCCCTTGGTGACAGATGTTGGAGTTTGCAGAGAGTTCAGTAAACAGAGATTTGAACTGGACATTTTCATAGCCCCAGATGTTTTTCATCATTTCCCATCAAGCTAAGACCAAACGAAGGTGTATCTCTCTTCACTCACCCTGTTCATCTCCCCTCATCTTCTACTGCCTTCCAGCTCTGGTGGTGACATAAATTTAAGAGCAAAGAAAACACAGGAGATCAGTTTTTTCTTCAGCTAGTTGCCAGCCAGGTGGAGAAATGCAGCAAGTTCATTTATAAATATTTCTGGGGTGGGGGGGTGGGAGGTCAACTCTATAAAATAAAACGGGGGAGAAGTCCTGATACTACCCCACTACTTGACACTGTCATTGCCCTTGCTTCCGGTTACTTAAGTTGTGGGTTCAGGAAGAGGACACCATATTTGAACTGCAGAGACATTTCCAACTGGTTTTCATGGTCTGATGATGGATCAAACAAGATTTCAACCTAGTTAAGATTCCAAGTTCTTAACCTATTCTGTTGAGGGCAAGAACAAAATGCATGTGAATTTAATGTGTTTCCGGCCAGTGCACACAGTCCAATGCATAAAGCAGTAATAGAATCTTTGGCTCTGAACAATATTCCTAGATATAGAAAACAGAAATCAAAAGAACAATTTGACTACAAATAAGATGAAGATTAAGCCTTTAAAAACAGTTATTGGCTGGAATCCTGTTGGCTAGTCCCAACTAGAGTAGACTCATCCAACCAACGGTGGAGTCAACATGTAAGTAAATCCAATGGATTCACTGGCTCTACTCTACTCTGGAGTAACAATAGGATTTAGACCACTGTGCCCCTGTGTAGATAGTGCATATAATGCACATAATAAAAAATGCATACTAAATATAAGGTAGGAGAATGTCCCAAAATGATGCACTGATGCATACAGAACATCCTGGTGGCTTCCATGTTAGTGGAGTGGTCATTCCACTCTAGGTTTTAATCTGAACTCTAAGGGAAGTATCCATGATGCTGAATTCTCACAATTGGTTCAGCACCTTGGATAGATCCTGTAAAGTTTGGTCTAACATCCAGAGGGGAATATTTCTCTGCCACGTGGAAGCTACCAGCCACCACTGCTTAAATTCACCAAGGTTTTCATACACTGCAGTCTTATGCCCTCAAAGCAAACCCTAATGCAGTCAGCAGTATTGGTTTGTGAAGAGACATACATAATATCAGTATCATGCTGTTAGTGCTCTTATTGCATGTTAAACAGGATCCTGCTTTAACCTTTGTTTCACAAAGTACTTATGGATTGTGCATGAGTGTGCAAAAAGAATTATTTATATGTACAATGGTCACTTGAACCACCGGGGCCTAGTGGTTTAAGCACTGGAGTACGACTATGGAGACCAGGGTTCTAATCCCTGCTTGGCCATGAAAACCCACTTGGGTGCTCTTGGACAAGTCACACATGCTCAGTCTCAAAAAACTCACTGATAGGTTCACCTTAGGGTTACCATAAGTCAGAAATGACTTGAAGGAACACAACAATAACGATCATTTATTTAATGTTGTCAGCAGCCCCATTATATTTATAGAAAGATGCATGCATGCTTGATATAGCTAAAAAAATATCCATTATACTAAGTATAGCCCATGACTGGTGTTAATAGCAGAGGATGCTGAGCAGGACTATCCCATTTTCTGCAACTACCAATAGGCAGGACTTTCCCATCCAAGTTCAGTCTTCACGAACTTGCTTCTGTTGCTCAGAGAGAGAGAGAGGGAGGAAGGACAGAAGGTCTGTCATGGAAGGGCCAACCAGGAAACAAGCAATAGGTCCCTGCAGTTGAGGAGCCCAGTGGAACAGGAGCTAGTTGGGATGGAACAGGACCAGCCCAAGACATTCTGCTGCCTGAGGGAAAACACCAAACCATGTCCTCACCAAGGTGGAGAACATAATAACTAAGGCCCACCATATTATTCTGGTATTTGAGATTGGAATTCCCATGTGCTTCTTTTCATCCCTGGAAGTACAGTAAGTATTAATATTTTTGAAAATACTGAGAATTTGAGGTCCCAAATCAACTGCCTCATTCTGCTTACAGTAGGGATTTATCTGCTACAAAGGGAGCCCATTGGACCTCAAATAATTGATTTGAGGTTCAATGAGAGGTCAGTGGAGGTAGGAATAGGACAAGGACTACAGTGCCAATTGTTAGTGTTATAAGCTATTGGTAAAGAACAAGAAACAGTATGGTGCCAGGCTGAGTAAGCATAGAGGAGTTTCACACTCCTTAACTCCAGGTCCCAGCATAGGGGAATTGGATAGGACTGGTGAGTAATTTTAATATTTCAGCTAGAATGTCAAAATATCCAAAGCTGGCCTTGTATGACTATTATGTTACAAAGCTTTTGTGCATCAGCATACAGTACTCCTACAAGATTTTGAAATACTAATATGGAGGGAAGGAACTGAAGTGTGTATATAGATTTTCTTCCCATGCTCCCTTGGTGGGCTACACCACTAATTTTTGAAAAAAAACACCAAATGTCATCTGATTGCCACTTCTCAGTTTATTTGGGCTCTTGTGGAATGGAGATGTTTGAAACAGGAATAGCAGTTGACTGTCAGAATCTTCTATTACCTGTTACATTATATAACCTAGCTACATAGCAGAAGCATTAAGAAACACCTTTGCAAAGATGTGTAGTGGGACACCAAAAAGAGTGCCTGATACACATGTATTTTTGAATGTATGCATTCAAAAATAAACATTTTGTATCTTGCCTAAGAAAACCCTGTGAAATTCATGGGCTCACCATAAGTTGACAGGCAACTTGAAGGTACATACACACAAGCACACATCTGTATGTACGTAGCAAACCCATCAGTCCTAAATATGCTTCCTCAGTGTCAGTAGGATTTGTTTTAAAGGAAGTATCTTCAGCATCACAAGTGGTAAAATGATAATGCAACGTTTCAGCTCTTTCAACAATGCAAAGGGCAATCACAGATTACCAAGGCAAGAGTCTTCTCAATACTAAAAACAAACAAACCAAAAACTATGGAGCAGTGCATAGCCCACCGTAGTAGAAAAGTTTTAAATCATACTCAGTGAGTCTTAGCCTTCTACCTGATCTAAGGAGGAATTAGACATTGTTATCTTGGGAAGTCTGCATATACCACCCTCACCATGTATCTAGCTATAACCAGCTGTGACTAGGAAGTCTGTTTGTGTAAATGTATGTGTACCTCAGGGAAGGCCAGCTAATAAGCAATTAATAGATCTGGACATGGATCTACTGTCCTTTGGCACATCAGCCCCACTCCAGGGCATGACACCTTGATTTGTCTCCAAGGAGACTAGATGGGCAGCATCTGTTGGGATTTCAGTTTAAAAAAGAAATACTTCCTAGGCATGTTAACAGATTACAAGGCTTGATTTCTGTTTGGGGCTCAAACCCTAGAGACACACTTGTGCTGGCCGAGGTCAAGACACAGACGTACAGAGGCTGATGCTGGAATGAAAGCTGACAGGCTTGTACAAAGAGATCAGAAAGATGGACTCCAAAGCCAATGGAGTAAAACTAAAAGAGTTCTTCCTATTTTATCCCTTACATTTCTTGATGCATTAACTGGAGCAAAATTTTGTATAGCCTAAGTCCAAAGCATTTCCATGTGATTCTCAGGTATGCTTCTGAATACTTCATTTTCCTTCCTAAATACCTCCTTGTTTAAGATTCAGAACTGTCCTGGTGGTCATGGTTTCATGTTTCTGCCAACTGGCCAACATGCAATTGTGTGTGTAGTGTCATGATAGCAGGAGAAGCTCCCTAAAGAGAGCTCATAGCTTCCAGACCTCTATGTGACTCGTATTTTTTCCCCAGATTATTTGATTATGTGGCTATAAAGAATGATGGGAAAGTAGTAATCAGTAAACTTGTTTTGTGATTTGTAAGCTGAAAACTTGTCAAGTCTCAACATACACGTTAGGGCCACTATACACCTTATATTCTCTGTAATATATATAATATTATCTCATGACAAATGTCAGAATGGAGGGTACTCTATAGGTGTTGACCTCCCCCACTCTATTTGGAAATGGCTTTTCCTCTTTCAGCCCCAAAGTCACATGGTGAAAAACAGAAGGCAGTGTCATATTTCTTTGACAGTATTTGATTGATTAAAATAATGAAACCGTAAATGTAGACTTGAGAGCCAGCATGGTGTAGTTGTATAAGTGTTAGACTAGGACTCTGAGAGACCAGGGTTTCAGTCCCTGACCAGCCACAGAACCTCACTGGGTGACCTTGGACAAGTCACACTCTCTCTCCGCCTAAGAAGAAAACAATGAAAAACTCCTCTGAATAAATCTCACCAAGAAAACCCTATGATATGGTCCCCATAAGTTGAAGTTGACTTGAAGTTACATAACAACAACAAATAAATGTAAAATTTAAAAAGAAGCAATACAATTTGTGAGCTTTGATATAATGGCATTTTCATTTAGATAGTTCAGACACTATTGAGAGTTTTCTATACATGTGTACAAAAAATAGAAAGAAAGAAAAGAGGAGGCAGTATAATAATAATAATAATAATAATGTGTTTTGTAAGTGGATTATGTTTAGTATTTATTGTTTCTCCAAAAACAAACAACATCCTTCCAATAATGTAAACTATGCTTTTGATTTCCTATAATGTGCATTTTGTAAATGAACTTGAAAGACATTTCCTTTGTATTAATATTTATTGTTTTAAAAAGGTACAGATACATATGGCTATATAAGAGGGGTGAGCAAACTATGGCCCTGGGGCAAGATGGTACATCCATGGCTGCTCTTGTGGCCCCAGCCCCAATTTTTCTTTGATCACACTTCTTCTTTCAATGAAAGTACAAACTGGCTCTCTTTTTAAATACATCACTTCTTAAAATAGGCTACAGGGCTCCTCTGCACTGTTTAACATTAAAAACCTTATTTTTCAAATCCTATTTTTCAAAATCCAGGGTTCTTTCAGATTTATTTATTTATTTATTTATTTATGGTAATCCATACAGCCCTCAGAGGATCTTGAGGCAGAAAAATAGCCACTGTGGTTATCAAAGTTGTCCACTGCAGCTTTAGGACACATGAAGAGTTGTATATAATCAGCTGCATAGATTGTTTCTCTTGTTCCCACCAAATCTGATTTTTTTTTAAAGTGCTGCATTGTTCATAATGTTAATATAGTGGTTGCATATAATATTGGAATGCCCAAAGTATTATATCTTGTCTATTAAATTATATTATAGCTTGACAGATACTAGGGCTGAAAGATTCAGTGCCAGTAAAAAACTATGTTGAAAGCTCTGAAACTTTCTTAGCTAGACAGAATCATAGCATCATAGAGCTGGAAAGGAACCATAAGAGGCATCTAGTCCTACCTCTTGGAATGCAGGAATGTACAGCTACAGCACTCTGAAGTATGCCCATCCAATCTCTATTTAAAGACCTTCACAGAAGGAGTCAACCACCTTCTGAGGAAGTTCATTCCACTGTCAAACAGTTCTTACAGTCAACGGAATCCAAAGGTGAAATGCAAAGGAGCAGGACAAGATTTGAGACTGGCATTGTAATATTGCTTACTTATAAATCAACTGGGAAGTTAAATGGGGCTTACTACCAGGTAAATGTGTATAGATGCCAGCCGAAGGCATCTACCCATGACTGTTGATAATTCATTCAATCACAGTGGAAAAAACTGTGTCTCTCTCAAGTGAATAGCAATGTAGAGGAATTGTTTTGGGATTTGCTGTTCCAACAGTGTTGCTTTCTTGTAGTATATTTACTCCTGCTAGCTTCCCCTTCTCACCCAAGCCCTCCCACAGCCTCCTTATACAAAATAAAGATTAAGGTTTACTCATAGATAGGGGTAAAGTATGTAGGAAGAAACTGAATTCTGCCATGAAGCTTGACTGCTCCATGCTTTGGCTCTATCAATCATACATTAGCATGGACACTGAGACAGAGAAGCCTTCAAGTATTGTTCAAATTATTTATGCTTTTAATCTGGAAATATTTTAAATTGTTTACATTGTACATTGCTCTGAGATCCTGAGATAAAGGGATAGAAGAGCTAAAAAAAGAAATAAATAACAGATGTAGATAACTGGGGTGGGATGGGGTAACTGTGTGTCAAGTGGAGGCTTCATGGCATTGGAACATTTAATCCATTCCAGGTTTTAACCCAAATTTTAAAGGAGGTATCCAAGATGCTGAACCTATTTGGAGTTCAGCACCTTGGATCATTCCTTTAAGGTTCAGACTAAAATCCAGAGTGGATTCACCCCTTCCCATAATTTGTAAGCCACCAACCACACCACTTGCCAGAGGTGCACACCTGCTGCTACTTTCTATAGCCTCTGCCCATTCACACAAACAATATACAAAGAAGCTACACTCTATGGGTGGGTTCTAACAAGGTTGCTCAGCTGATGGAACTACTTCTGTCAATGGAAATAGGAGGGAGTGATTACCTCTTCTTCTTCTGCCTTCCAAAACTGCTGAGGAACTCCCTTGGCGCAGATTTTCAGGCAGCATGATAGGTTGCAATGGGAAAGGGAGGGAAAAAAATAATAAAAGCCCCATCACACTAGCAGATGTTCAGGGGTATGACAAGCCAACTATGCTTGTGGTGCTGAAGGTTCAGCACTGATTGGCTGAGGTGATGTGGTGGAATGGAAAACCCAGTTTTTGAGGGAAAATATGCACCTTTAGGCAAACCAACTGTTATTAAAGAAGGAAAACTTCACATAAGCCCAGCTTGGGAGAAAGGAAATTGGGAGGAGATCTTGGGAGAAAAAGGATGGAGACATGCTGATATAATAATAAAGCTACACGGACATAAGCAGTGGCTGAGGGAGGGAAAAGGTGGCAGGCATAGCAGCCATGCAGGAAGTAAGATGTTGGAGAAATAAGATGCTCACAAAGTGGGCAAAGGGCAACAACTAGCCTAGTGAAAGAATGGGATTCTGGCCAGTGTTGCAAAAAAATGGTCAGAGACAAAAATGCCCAAGAAGAAGCAAACAATTAGAAAGAAGAACTTTAAAGGAGGAGAAGTTAGAGAATGAAATTTGGGGAAAGAAGCAGTGGAAACATGAAGGGGGGTTATCAGTAAGGAGCACAATGGATACTCTGTAGTGATGAAAGACAAAATGTGGAAAAGTTGTTTTAGACGATCACTCCTAGAATACCTCACAGTGTTTTGGGGGCAATTGGAGCTAATTAAGAAGAAATTGTCTGGGAGACATTTTGGTGGTGATTGCGTATATCTCTCCAGTCTTCCCCAACATGTGTTAGAGACTACAACTTGAATTGTCTCTGGCCAGTATGGTGGGCACCAGGTTGAGGAAGATGGAATTAGGCAAAGGTCTGAAATGGCTTTGGAGATAGAAAAGAGGAGAAACCTGTAAGCTGTGGCAAAGCTAAATGGTAGTGGCTGGCCAAGGCCATTCATGGCTAAGTGGGGGTATGAATCCAATTCCTTTTGGTTCTAGACTGGAATTGTAGCCACTACATCAACTGCCTCTGGGGAAAAAAATAATAAGACCAGCATTGTATAGCATTGATGTACAGGAAGTGGGCAGATAAAGAAGGCCTGAACAGTTATAGGTCAGCCAGCAAAGGAGACATGGGGTTACTGGGTCCACAGTCTGGATCAGGGGTGGGCAAACGCATAGCCCTGAAGGCCACCTACACCCTTCCAAGGCTGTTTTTGCAGACCCTGGCCTCTCCAAACTTTCTAGATGGCCTTTTTGGCCTCCTTTCCCATGGATAAACTGCCTCGACTGGACTTGGCAATTCACTTTTAAAATGCAGCCTGCCCTTCATCGTTTTTTAAAAACAAAACAAAACAAAACGTATTTTTCAAAACAAGGTTTTGAGGGGATTTGGGGCCATCTGGTTGGCCCCTGAGGGGGTTCCAAAGGCAGGAAATGGGCCCCTGGGTTGCCACATCTTGCCACCCTGGTCTAGACTCCGGCAGAAGAATTATTTAATTTGGATGATGCTTCTATTATCATGCGAACCCTGTGACCTAGGAGATTTTCACATTACACTGTTATAGTGTTACTATTTCACTTTAATTGCTATGGCTGCCTCCTATGGAATTCTGGGGTTTGTTTGTTTAGTGAGCCCTAAGAGCTCTCTGGCTGAGAGTTGTAAATGTCCCTCCCTAAAGTGCAAATCCCAGTATTCCACAGAAGGCAGCCATAGCAAATAAAGTGGAATAGTAACACTATAACTGTAGTGTGAAAACTTCCCTAGAAACTGTAACTGGTGTGGGGATCAAAAAGTGCATTTCAGGTACTGATTTTGAATTCAGCAGTCAATTCTTTGGATGTAAGTTTCTGGTTTATTTGTAAAGAGATAAGCTAGAAACCTAGAATCAAAGAACTGGCTAGCTAGTTCATCTCCAATCAAAGAATTAGCTGTTTATTGTGTATATGTATGTTATACCCATGTATACACAGACACACACACATGTATGATAGGAATCTGTCAGAATAAATGTTGTTAGGAAGAATAACAGACTGGAGAAACATTTTCCCACCAATAAAGCATGTACAAATGTGTGCTTAAGGTCTGCCTTTCTAGTATACGATTGAGACTTGTGAAAAACATCAAGAAGTTGGAGAGGCACATGGATCTAAAGATTATTTATCACAATAAAAACACTAGGTGACACACTTCCACAATTATAATGTCTTTTGCGGCAATTGCTCTTTCCCCAACATACATTTGTCTGAATAATAATTAGTTTCCCACTTTAAAAAGATGGATTCCACTCGCTGTTTGCTCTTAAAATCATCTTTACCATTTGTAATGTACCTAGAAACCATAATGGATTGTTTCTGCTGCCCTGAAAATACTGTAGCTGTTTTGTTAGTGATATGGGAGCTTATATTATCATGGCTTTGCCCTTAACATTACCTATATTAGGCTTTGCATAAACATACACCAGGATAAGTTTTCAGTAGTTCTGCAAAAATGGCTCCACCTAAATTGTGCTTCGATGTTATGGTTATGGCTACAGTCATCACTGGAAAACATCAATGTTTTAAGTGAGATAAAGGTGATTTAAAGTGCATTTGTGACTCTGGCAATGAGTTGACAGCCATCTTTAACCAGCCTGACCTGGGAATGACCCTGAGCTCAGCTGGTTGTGAGATAGTTTGGTCTATTATGGGACAAAGTATCATATGTCTGACAGGAGGCAGAGAACACATTATGGGATCACAGCTGAGTAACACCAAAAGACATACCCTCCTCTTATTTGTCAAGTGAACTGTTCACAAAATGTAGAACACTTTTTTTTTTAAAAAAGAGGATTCTCTGTCTCAAATGTAAAGAAATCCACATTTGTTAAATCCTTGTCTTTCTCCTTCAGCAATAACAAATGGTCTTGGTCCCAGACTATATATAAGCAAGTTAATGCATAATGATAAATTAAAATGGACATACATCTTTCTCTCTTCCCATGTGGCTTTGGCTAGTTATTTGTGTCTATTAAAGGTGATGCTCTTTGCAGTTTTGTCCCAAACAGCAGATGGAATTTTTGTCATACACAATGACTTTGGAGTTAGGGCAAAGGTGGTATATCTTGAAGGCAATATTAGTAAAAATTGGGCTACAGCTTAGGTATGTAAATGGCATGGAAAAGTAATGTCCAAAACACTCTATAAAGAAATGAAATTACTGGTATTTTTATTATTACTAAAACATTCTCTTGTAGATCTATTTTATACATGATAGCTTGGAAGAAAGTTTACCAAATTACTTCATTGTGCATTATTTTATAGCTACACAGCTGATCTGATGCATATTTACTCAGCTGTTAATATTTATTCAGCTGTCCTCAGAAAACATCATGCCTAATAAGAATCCAAAGGTCTTGGTGTGAGGAAATTTCAAGGATTTCTGGTGTTACCACTATAATTTTTGTTTCATAAGCTCATAAACCAAATCATCAATCTTGGCTTGGTCAACACTGAGTAAATGTCTTAGTTACTACATGATGCAGTATGAACAATTGTCAGGAATGGAGGGCATAGAATCATAGAGCTGGAAGAGACCACAAGGACCATCCAGTCCAACCCCCTGCCATGTATACACAATCAAATCATTCCAGAAAGGCAGCCATCCAGCCTCTGTTTAAAAACCTCCAAAGAAGGAGATGCCATCACACTCCGAGGCAGTGCATTCCACTTCTGAACAGCTCTTACTGTCAGGTAGTTCTTCCCAATGTTTAGGTGGAATTTCTTATCCTGTAGTTTGAACCCATTGCTCCGTGTCCTAGTCTCTGGAGCAGCAGAAAACAAGCTTGCTCCATCCTCAGTATGACATCCCTTCAAATATTTAAACAATACTATCATGTCACCTCTCAACCTTATCAGTACACAACAGAGGCTGTGTTGTTCAAAGACAGATTTTAGCTTAGATTAATTCATGTACATGGTGAGGCACTCATCAAAAGGGAGGTTATGATACTGAAATGTTTATACATTTGTAAACTACATTGTTAAATCCTATGATAGGCAACAATGAGTTAACATACAGAATGTAAGAGATACAGAGTGGGGCCAGCTTATCATTAAGTAGAGTGAGGCAACTGCCTCAGGCAGAAGATTCAGGGAGGCAGCACTGGCAGCCCCTCAACCATTCCCCTCTGTTGGGCAGCAGAACTGTGTGTACCACACAGTATGTTCTACACCCCTATAACAAACCTGCTGATTTCAGAAGTAGTGGAAGACAATGTCCCATTGCCAGTGTTGAAGTAAAATTCAGCTACAAGTCCAGTTTATGTGTGTATTTGGAAGATGGGATCCATTTTGTTAAATCGTGCTGGTACAGAAGAATCTTACACTACATGTTGCAACAATACTGCTTCTGAAAGCATCTATCATATGGCCAGCATGCCTTTCCAATGGAGATACCACTCAGACATATATCCTGATTCATGGTTTCAGTGAAGGAAACCAAGGAACAATCACTTGCATGTGGAGGTACTAAGAGAAAGTCCCCATTCTTCACAAACCATCACAAATAGGAAGACCCACAGCCAGTTCTAGTATTTGAGAAAGCTTGAAAAAAATTCTTGGTGGAGCTACAAGTCCCAAAGTCCCTCAGCCAGGAGCATTCTAGGAGCTCTAGTCTGAAAAGTAAATTCTTCAAGCTCTGCTTTTTGTTTTTGTTTTTGTTTTTTGTTATTTCTGCAATGTGATCTTGTACATTCTGGATATGAAGACACACTTCAGTGGGGTGCTTATGGACATGGATGGGTGGGTGGGTGAAACACCAAGAAACATATTACTTGATAAAAGATAATCAGTGTTAAATCTCAAATTCTTTTCAGTTGGGTTCATTAATGTTTTAATTCATTAACTCATAGGATTAAAAAATATACCTATTTATTTATTTTTGAAAGGTACACAAACTGGACGAAACCCAGTAAATTTTCTACCAGAAGCTGAAGCTTGCCAATTGGCCTTGAACTTTTGTAAAAATATTTGGGCTCTAAAACTATGTGTATATAACAAATTGATCAAAATTGGTTCACAAATATGCATTCTGGAGTAGAACCGTATAGAAGGAAGTATTTGTTCAGGAGGTACTCAATATAGTTAATGGATCAGGTCCAAAACCTTGCTGCAGTCTTCATTTTGATCCTTTTAGGTAACACGTTGGAGTCACTGTGACCAAGCACATGGATATGAATGACATAACAGACAGACAAAACACTTTTGATTTTAGCATAGGTATCCAAAGCTAGGAAAAGTCCCATTTTTGGACTATAGCTTCCAGAATCACAGATAGGCTATCTGGTGGAGTCTTGGAGTAACTGCTTCCAAAAAGTATCTTTTCCAAGCTCTGGGAATATCTTGTTGTTAGACAAGCATTCCATTAGGTAAGATGGTCATTATCAATTTGAGTTGTTTTTTTCAGCCTACAGTTCTGGTTCATTTGTTTTTTCAGAGCACAGTTTCCTATTTTATGGCATGTAGGAAGCTTTCCAAACAGAGAGATCTGAAACAGTTCCAAATGGAAAATTTGCTGTTGTGCACTTTGAGGTGGCTATGGTGTATGCTCCAATTAAAAGATAAAATGTGTGGGGAGACAAGAGAAGGGAGATGTTGAGTGGCACTGGGTGTGTTTCAAGCTTTATATGGGCATCTTCAAATCTAGGAAATGTATTCAGGGTTATCGTGTTGGTCATGCATCAAAATAGAGCAACATCCAAAATTCATAAAAGAATGATACCTTTATTGGCCAACCAACCTATGCAGGCAGAGGCCACTCCCCTTCTTCACCACATGGGGACCAGGGACAAAGGACAATAAATGGTAATAAAATTTCAACTCCATTAGAAACAAAAAGTAACTTCCTTTGAGATCCAAGCCATCCCTATTCTGTCCTTTACATGGGCTCTGTGTCACTGAGACATTTGTCAGTCAATGCATTACTACCCAAGGCCTTTTTTTACATTAATGCTTCTCTGTGACATCCAATCCATATAAAGAGTATAATGTGTAAGAGCTATTTACCACATAACTGCCCACATCACATGAAATACAGCTGTGTATGCCACCCACATGGTCAAGAGCTTTCATCAAGATATTCATGCCAAGCAATGAGCTATTGTGGGTATGTTAATGGAACCTCCATCTCTTGAACATTTCCCTTTTATTTTCATTGTGGTCTCACAGATTGCCAAGAACCACATGCGTGCCACTAATAATCCACTACTGACAGTCATATCATGTCATGTTGTTGCAACACCAAAGCAGAGGTCAAAAAGAATGGCTGAAAAACCTTTGATTCTCCAGATGTTGTTGGACTTTGGTTCCCATCAGACCCCAAAAGCCTAGTCAATGATAATGGGGATAAGGGTTCTCCACTCCTGACCTAATATCCAGAACTCACAAGCCAGCATAGCCAGTGGCAAGTAATGTTTCCAATCCTGAGAGGAATTTCTGTAAAATGTAAGATCTCTCAGAACGATAGCCCCCTCTTCCATCTTAGGAGATTTTCAGACACAATTTTCAGCAGGATATATTCCAAAACAGCTCCATTGCTGCCGCGTGGCAGGGGAGCAGTTTCGGATGATGCCGTCCCTCTGACGAACCCCTCCATGTCACTTCCATGACAGAATGGAGGAAACCGCATCGTATTTCACTCACGGGCAACAACCGTGAATGAAATATGACGCGGTTTCCTCCATTCTGTCACGGAAGTGACACGGAGAGGTTCGGCAGAGGGACAGCATTGTCCGAAACTGCTCCCCTGCTGCACAGCAGCAATGGAGCTGTTTGGAATATATCCTGCCAAAAATCGCATCTGAAAATCTCCTTAGTCTGTTTTTCTGATTGACTGATACCATCTGACTGACACAATTTGCCTGACTTCTGGGGCCAGCCCTACCATTAGGCAAAGCAAAGTCGCTGCCTTTGGCAGATAACTTGGGGTATCATGAAAAGGCAGCAAATGTATTGCTATTGAGTATGTGATTGTATTATATTTTTATTGCCAGAAGAAAGAAAAATGTGTGTGATATTTTCTGTCTCAGATTTCTTGTGTATTATATACATCTTGACTTGTTTGTGTGTGTGTGTAGGTGCCACTTCTGGCAGGAAATGTCTTACGGAGCTCTGCTGATCTCTCCCACCACCCCCGTCCTCTCTTTTTAAACAAAGCATCCTACACTGGCTATACTGGTTCAGCTGCTGTCAGCATTCTGCAAGCACATAGGCTTTATCAGCCAGTTTTAAAGTATCTATCTGTCTAGCTCTCTCTGTCTTCCTATCTGTCTATATGCACATTTATGCTTTTGAGTACTTTGAGAATCTCCTGAATATACAGAAACCACTTACATATTAGGGTCATTCTGTTTTCCTTCTAAACCTGGCTGCTTGAGCTTACCTTCTGTTGTTATTAACTGTTGTCAGGATCCCCTCAGCCTATGGTGACCCTATGAGTGAGATACTTCTTAGTCAACCAATGCTCAACAGCCCTGCTCTGGTGCTGCAGACTCAGGACATTGGATTCCTTGATTGAGTCTATCCATCTGGAATGCGGTCTTCCTCTTTTCCTACGGCCTTCCATCTTCCCAAGCATTATTATCTTTTCTAGTGATTCATGTCTTCTCCTGTTATGCCCAAAGTAAGAAGTCTCAGTTTAGTCATCTTGGCTTCTAGGGAGAGTTCAGGTTTGATTTGCTCTAGGACCTATTTATTGGTCTTTTTAGCAGTCCACAGTATCCAGAACTCTTCTCAGCACCACATTTCAAATGAACTGATTTTCATCTTATCAGCTTTCTTCACTGTCCAGGTTTGACAATCACACATAGAAATGGGCAATACAAAGGCATGGACAATCCTAACTTTAGTATTCAATGATATAGCTTTATGCTTCAGGATCGTGTCTTGTTCCCTCACAGCTGCCCCAAGTCCTAGCCTTCTTCTGATTTCTTGACTGCAGTCTCCATTCCGATTAATGACTGAGCCAAAAGACAATCTTGAACTATTTCAATGTCTTTATCATCTACTTTAAAGTTATGTAAACCTTCTGTGGTCATTATTTTTGTTTTCTTGATGTTCAACTGTAAACCTGACTTTTCACTTTCTGCCTTGACTATCTTTAACAATTGTTCCAAACCTTTGCTATTTTCTGCTAGTAGTATGGTGTCATCTGCATATCTTAAATTGCTGATGTTTCTTCCTCTAATTTTCATGCCTCCTTCCTCCAAGTTTAGACCTTTTTTACATATCTATTCAGTGTAGAAGTTAAACATATAGGGATAAAATGCAGCCTTGCCTGACCCCCTTGCCAACTGGAAACCATTCTGTTTCTCTGTATTCTTTCCTGACAGTAGCCTCTTGTCCTGAGTACAGGGCAATCAAATGTTGTGACACACCCATTTCTTTAAGAGTGAGCCATAGTTTTTTATAATTGACACAATCAAAGGCTTTGCTGTAATCTATAAAGCACAGGCTGGTTTTCTTTTGAAATTCTTTGGTGTACTCCATTGTCCAACATATGCTTGCAATATGATCCCTAGTGCCTCTTTCTTTCCTGAACTCAGCTTGGACATCTGGCATTTCTTGCTCCATATATGGTAAGTCTTTTTTTTTTAATGTAGAATTTTGAGCATCACCTTGCTTGCATGGGAAATTAATGCAATAGTCCTATGGTTACTACAATCCTTGGTGTCCCCTTTCCTGGGGATTGGAATGTATTTTGAGCATGTCCAATCTGTGGGCCATTGTTTTGTTTTCTATATTTGTTGACAGATTTTAGAACTAGAGTACATTCTGTCTTTGTGGCTTGGAGCAGCTCTATTGGTATGTCATCTGTTCTGTCTGAGGGAATGATAGTAACCCATGACTTAAAAAGTTCTATGATGCTTCATTTTGGTCTATGGGCCTATCCATAGTATTGGCCAAATTGCATGATCTAGCTGGCATGTTGATAAGTTCCACACAGAATTCACTACAAGGTAAATTGGTTGTGTAATTTCTCTATCATACTTTACCCAGTCTGCACTGAAACCTCCAGGAAGTATCCGTTGTTCAGTCCATTCTGAACAGTTGCACAATAATGTAGTGAACACAATTTGATTCTTGAGACTTCCATGTGTGTAAATAATCCCATTTCCACTTTATTACAGTTTGAATGAGAACTGGATCCAAACATCTGTAACATGCCCATTTGATCTGGCAAAGCTAACCTAAATAAATAACAAAGTGCTAAGTGAGATAATTAGATTAATTTACAATACCAGCCTACAAATGTTTACTGAAATAAACAGCAATCTAATGGCTAAATCCAACGTTGCATGTGTATGTGCCTTCAGGTTGCCTGTAGACTTATGCTGACCCCAGGAATTTCATAGCATTTTTAAGGCAAGGAATATTCAGAGGTAGTTTTGCCAGTTCCTTCCTCTGAAATATAGCCTACAGCACCCAGTATTCATTAGCAGTCTCCTATCCAAGTATTAACCAGTGCTGACCCTGCTTAGCTTCCAAGATCAGGTGGGATCTGGTCCCTTTAGGGTGTTTTGGCCCTAAATCTGAGGTTAGTTCTACTTAAATTTAAACCCACTGAAATGAATGGGACTACTGACCTAGAACTAAGTCCCACTTAAGTCAATGGGACTGAAGGGAAGGGCTGGGCAAGTCTGGCTGGAGCCAGCAAATCACAGCTCAGGGCGTGCTGTGAAGGCACCCCTGAAAATGGAGGGTGGTCTCTTCAAAGGCAGACAGAAAAAAAAGCTGACACAGAGATAGGGTTTTTGATTTCAGAGAGGTAGGGAATAGATGAGATAGAGACAGGGGAGAGCTGTAATAGAGACAAGGCAGTCCGTTTTGGAGTGGGGGGAGAACTGATGTGAGTTCGAATCCCACTGCTTCTACAAAATATATGTGATGGATCCCCACTCCAGACTGGCCTCATAGTTCGAACCCTTGGAATCATGCCACACTCCTTGCCCCTCTTAATCCCTTCCTGGATTGGATACTTGGGTCTCAAGATGACCCCCCTATATGTGGACCTGTGGCTGTGTTGTTTTGGAGCTCCTGACTCTTTATCACGCTTGATAGAAAGAGCAAGAGATCGTTGTAAACAAAGTAATCACAATTGAAAGTTTATTTAGACCCAGTAAGACAACACATTAAACCCTGAACATTCTATTCTTTCACATTTCTCATTTCTCCAAAACCAGAGTCAGTTCTTCCCACTGACTGACTGTCCTGTCTCTGTTACAGCTCTTCCCTGTCTCTATTTCATCTGTTCCCTATCTCTCTGAAATCAAAAACCCTCTCTCTGTGCCAGCTTTTCCCTATCTTCCCTCTGACAGAAACCAGCCTCAGTTTTGTAGCACCCCCCTCTCACCTTTCATAACATTTCCTGAGCTGTGATTGGCTGGTTCCAGCCAAGCTTGGCCAGCTCCTCCCTTCACAGGGACTGACTTCCAAATATACCTACCATATATAGGATTGTATTGCAAATTACATTGTGAGGATTTTATACTGCATACATCTACCCCAAACAAGTTAACAGTATGTGTGTTGTGTTCAAAACAGAACTGAACAGTTGAAATTAGCATAGTTTGCCATGCCAGTTGGTTGTAAATCTGAAGGAAATAGTTTATGACATCTAAACTGCATCATCTTTTTTAAAAAGAGTGTTGTTAATTTATGTGTTTATTTTTTATTGCACCTTAAATATAAGTGATTGGATTTAGAAGTCATGTCATTCAGAGATCATTCTGCTTTATGCTTTCCATATATCGCTTCAATATTTCCAGAGGTAAACTACACAGATGAAGCTGCTGTCGACATTATTCTATTAATGTAAAAACTCAGATAAGATCTGTACCTTGATAAAATATGACAAGGATTCTATAATAAAACCCTACAAAATTAGTTTCTGTAACATCAAGGCACAGAATGCCCTTTTAAGCAAAGATTTCATTTCAGAGAGTGCTTAAAATGGATTTTCTTTTAGTGTCTTTATTGTAATAATATGGGCACACATTTCTAACTGGCAAATAAAGATAAACCCCTATTGAGAGTAATATGCTCATTGTTGTCATAATAGATCTCCATTCACACATTTAACAGCTTGAAGGTACACATTTTAGGCACCATAACTTACTGTAATTAATCTTTATTACGCCATTACTGCCATGTACTCATAAAACGCAGAACCCATGTAGGAATTTATCACTTATATTAATGAACATGCCAGAGCACTGCTAAAATTGCAGTTGAACTTGTTTTTAGAGACACCACACACAAACAATGAGCCAGGAAAGTCAGCAACATGACGTGTCCCCTGCTCTGTTATAGTAATATACATCTGTGTTAATAAGCCTACATGAAAAGCTGTTGCCTTTTGCTTTAAAATTAATTAGCTTCCTAATAAGACAATATTAGATCTGCCAATCACACTGGGATCTTAAAAACTCAGAATTTCATTATAGTCTTCAGTCAAGTATCTTTTTACTAATAACCATCACATTTGTTAGGTTGACCAACTTCTTAATTATGTCTCAGGGACAATAAATCTCCCCCTGTTGTAAGAAAAGATGTAAAAAAGATTTCTGGGTGCAATGAAGAGGCCATATGCCACAGAATTTAACTGGAAATGATACGTGACTGCATTATCCTACTCAACCTTCCATAGGTATACCAGGCGTACAGAAATGAAAATGAAAGTATGAGAATGGAAATGCATACGAGAAGGTGATAGAAACCTTAGCAACTTACAGTGTACTAACAATGGAAATAGGCAGAAAACTGCAAAGGTTTTTGTGAGCATGAGTGTACATATGCCATTACATAACAGTGGGAACCTTTTCTATATTTCAATGCAGTGCTTATTTTTCTTTTTGGAGCCTGACACCCCTATGTGCAGGTGGAAAGGGAACCCTTTGGAAACTGAAAGGCAACTTAGTCTTTGGGTGGTCATTCTTAGTCATACTTACAGCAGATTGATCAAAACTAAGTGGACTTCAGTTGGTAATAATTAACATAAGCACCGTTGAGAGTGATGATCTTAATTTATTGATGTTATAGACCTAAATCCAATTGTTAGTCCCAATTAGAATAGACTCATTGAAATAAAAGTTTACATAGGTTTCCATAAATTTGCAAGTTCCCCTTGGCTTAATGACTCTACTTTAGGTTGGACAAATAACTGGATTTTGGCCATAAACAGCCAGAAATCAGATCCAGATCAGAGTACACAGAATCCTGTGTAGGCCACCAAACATCTGGCAGCTTTCTGCTATTGTGACTTTTCACATAAATCTGTTTACCCAAACAATATTTTGGCTTATGTGTATTTGTGAGAACATCTGGCTTCAAAGCAGCCTATCTCAAATCAGAACTGCTGCTCTAGGGACTAGGACACAAACCAGTGCAGTCAAATGGCAAGAAAACAGATTCCACCTAATCAATAGAAGATCCTCTTGATGGTAAGATTTGTTCAACAGTGGAATAGATTGCCTTGGATGATGATGGACTCTCCTTCATTGGAGGTCTTTAAGCAGATGGTGATTGGCCACCTCTCAGGAATGCTTTAGCTGTGTATTCCTCAATTCCTGCATAGCAGAGGGATGGACTAGATGGTCCTTATTATGCCTTCCAACTCTATGATTCTATGACTCTATGATATAGATTTTGTGGAAACACTGTCAGAATAAAGAAGGAGGTACAGCAAAGAAGATCTTCTAGGTGTTTTTATCTTGTCTCTGTGAGCCTGAGAATGAAACAGAAATCTCAGGGATGTTTCTAAGTATTTTCAAAGTACGTTTCTGCCTTGCCTGAACTGGTTGCTTGCGGCCTGCGATATCTGTATCATCTTGATATCTGTGTCTTTACATTTCAATGTAAATAGAAATATTTTAGTTATGTTACGCATTTGACCACACTAGTGGAAACAAAGGATTGACGGGAATTGCCTATTTATTCCTTCTGTGGTTTGCCTTGGTTTGATAACCTATGGCACCTTAAAGATGCACACATGTATTATGTCATGTGCTCTCGTGGACTATTGCCCAGTTTATACAATTCAGTCTTCTTTTTCATATGATTTTAGAAAAGCAAAGGAATAATTCTATTTTCACTGTGTATCTGTATTTCTTTAAAAAGGTCCCTCAATATGCTGTTGGTTGTTTGGGCAGGTATTGTGAAAAATATAAGAAATTACATGGCCCAAGAAGCAAAAATGTTGTCAGAAGAAAAGTCCATCTTTAATATTTATCTTTTGTTCTCTCTTAGAATAGCAGGCATGGATGAGAATAACCTCAAGCTGATTTAAATTTGCCCTTGCCAGTTACAACTGATCCCAACCAATTAATCAACTAAATCTTTGGTTGATTTATATACCAATTAATCCAACTAACGAGTGGAGTCCCAGTTACTGCCATATATTAAGAAGATACTCCATCTTTATGTTTGTGCTGTAAAAAGGAATTCTTTAGTTGGTTTAAAAATGGAGAGAGGTAGAAAGACAGAAAAAATTAAATAAAAATAATTTGGGTCCAGTTATTGCTTGTCAGTTTTTCCACAATATACGTTCTGATGCTGGATTGAAAGAACAATTTCCCCCAATATATTTTTGCTGAAATATATTTAGTTCAAACTAAATCCAGCTGAGTTCAGTAGAGGTTACTTCTAAGATCTGAGCCTAAGCATGTTTACTTGAAAATTCTGCTGAAAGCCCCTGTAAATGAGAGAAATATCAAGTTGCATTATATTATGGATTAATGTGAAGTCAAAAGCTTTCATGGCTGGCATCCATAGGTTTTTCGTGGTTTTTCTCTGGGCTATGAGGCAGAGTTCTGGAAGAGTTTATTCCTGACATTTCGCCTGCATCTGTGGATGGTATCTTTAGAGAAATGAAGATGCTAGCTAGCCACAGATGCAGGCGAAATGTCTGAAGATGCCATCCACAGATGCAGGTGAAACGTCAGGAATAAACTCTTCTAGAACACAGTCTCACAGCCCAGAAAAAACCCCATGAAAAACCTATTACAAATTAACTTTGTACATCATTTTGAAAGTTCAGAATCCACAGAATCCATTCTATAGCTCTACAAATTCCTGAGTAGCTGAATAGATAGAACTATTATTACAGTGGAGTCAATACACAGTCAGCTTCTGCCCTGCAGGAACACACAATCAAAGTCCTCACAACAGATGGCCATCCAGCCTCTGCTTAAAAAATCTCCAAAGAATAAGACTCCACCACACTCCGAGGCAGTGTATTCCACTGCCAAACAGCAGCAGAAAACAAGCTTGCTCCATCCTCAGTATGACATCCCTTCAAATATTTAAACATGGCTATCATGTCACCTCTCAACGTTCTCTTCTCCAGGCTAAACATGCCCAGCTCCCTAAGCCGCTCCTCATAGGGCATGGCTTCCAGACCTCCCACCATCCTGATCACCCTCCTCTGGACACATTCCAGCGTGTCCATATCCTTCTTGAATTGTTGTGCCCAGAGCTGGAAACACTATTCCAGGTGATGCCTAACCAAGGCAGAATGGAGTGGTACTATTACTTCCCTTGATCTAGACACTATACTCCTATTAATACAGCCTAGATTCACATTGGCTTTTTTTGCTGCTGCATCACACTGCTAACTCATGTTCAACTTGTAGTCCACTCTTTCTTTTCTTTGAGGAAATCTACACCATTACGTTAATTGCTAAACTAAATAATGGTGGCAGAGTATGTAATACAGTAGGCCCCCCTTATCCAGTGGGGATTTTTTTTGGGGGGGGGGGCGTGGATACCAAAAATCATGGATAATAGTGAACACCAGGGAAAATAATGGGACTTCTGGTTTAAAATACCATAGTGTTGCCTTGGAGGACCTATAAAATGGCTAGAGAGGACACATTTTCTAGGAAGACTCTATAGTAGGTGTACTGTTTTGTGTCCTGTGGATAATGAATCTGTGGATACAGGGGTCCTGCTGTAATCTGAACATCCTGTATTGTGAATAGGTTAGGTTACATTGACCTGAGATAAACATATGGGCCCCCCAAAATAAAGCATTGCAGGGCCCCCCCAAATTCCTTAAACTGGCCCTGCACATACCATAGAATCTTCCTAGAAAATGCCTAGAAAGGTATCCTCTGTAGATATCTTCTAGGACCACCAACACAACTCTATGGCATTTTTAACCATAAGTCCCTCTTATTTTAATGTGGTTCACTGTTATCCATGGTTTCCAGTATCCCTGGTAAGTCCGGGAACCAAAACCCCATGGATATGTGGGTCCAACTGTACTTGCAAGCCTATATTTTCCCCATTAAGCCAACATGAAATTATATAAAAGTAACAGTATAACAGTTTTAAAATTCCTTCATCCTTCTGTTTCCTTTTCCCCTTTCATATATCAGAACTGCATGAGCAAAGAAGCCTCTGTTCTCATCATTGGTCCTTTTATTTGAAAGCCCAACATACTTTTGTTTTATTTTTGGTAGTTACAGAAAGTCTTGTCTTGCAGCTTGTTTGTAACCATTCATTTATGTCTTCCCAGGCTCCTAGTATATTTAAAAATCAGAAATGGAATCCCATTGTATATTTGTTTGGGTTACATTACATCAGATTATTGGGAAATGATCTGGTACACATTTTGTAGTGAAAGGATACACACATCACAGCATCCATGGCTCAATGAAACCACTGTGCCTTTTAAAAATAAAACGGTGTAAATTGGTAATTTACCAGCATGCAGCAAGGAAAATTTCAGCTTCCCCTGCTGCATATCAAACATACAGCTCCACATCTTAATCAGGTTTTTATTTAAATAGTTTTCACCATAGTACAATAGACAAAATAGACAAGCTGTTCCTCAGTAATGAGCCACATTGTCATCATGTCATAATTTCTCAAAATGATGAACCATAATATGAACACAGAACACATGTTGTGAAAGAAAGGCGTATGCTGAGAGAATGCAAACCGTCTTCAGCACATCTCTTTTCTGTTGCCTCCCTAGGCTATGAGACGATAAAGCTGAATTATCTTTTTTGACGGAAAAAATGCAGTCATGCAACCCTTTAAAAATATCATCTGCAATCACAGGTAAGTGCTGCCTCTAGAAACAAAGGGAGCAACATTCTCTACTTGGCTCTACTAAGGAAGAAGGAATATTTTTGTGGCCAGGCAAGGGTACACAGTTGTGTAGTGGTATATTTTGAAGTAGAGGTGCTTATCATGTGAGTCCTGCTAGCCATGCCCTTGACTAGAACAGCTACATTACTCATATTGACAAACCAGTTTTGGCAGTTTATAGTCTGAACCTTATTGATTAACCCCAGCAAGAACAGATCCATTGAATCCACTATTAAATGAGTAGTCAACACATTATTCAATGGGCCTACTTTTGTTGGGGATCTAACAACATGATTTAGATTTCCCACCAAGAACAGAACTTTTGTGAAGGTCTTAGCTAACCATTTATGACCAAGTTACCTCAGAAAACATGGCATTACAACAGGGATAGTGCACGATGGTAGAGAGTTGCTTGGAAAATTCATTTCCACTCCAACTAATGTGAGGATTGCAGCAAGCTCACAGGGAACATGAAGCCTAATGGGGGTAAAAGATGGTTTAGTTGTCCTGGTGCTCTGATGGTGATGCAGCTGTGTAATTTTAAACACAGGGCTTTAATGGTCTTAATTGGGACCCCATAAATACAGTATGATATTATTTTCAAATGAACTAAAGGTATGAGTAGGAGAACAATCTGTCATATGGCACTCATGTTTTACAAAACAACAACAACATGAGAGGATGGTTTGCGTCCTTTCCTTTTGTGTCTCCGGGGCCAGCCCTGCCTTTTTACAGAGTGAGGCTATCATCTGGGGCATCAAATACTGGAAAAGAGCAGCCCCTTGAATGGCCTTCCCCCTGAATCCCTGGCCATTCCCCTGTGTTGGAGGTCAGAGTTGTGTGGGTTAACTGTCCTGTCCTGTGCCCCCTAAAACAGTCTTCTGGCCACAATTGTAGTGGGTGTGTTATCCAGTTGCTAGTGCTGAAACAAGATTCAGCTGCCAGCATGCTTGGCTTCTGTTCCTGTATGGAGGAGGGCATCTATTTGTCCTTTACCTCAGGCAGCAAAACATTTTGAGCTGACACTGTGTATCTAGCATAGTTCAGGGAGAGTAGCACTGCTGTTTGTCAATATTATCTTAACTTAGGTAGTGGGGTTCTTTCCTAATGTTTTGTTCCTCTGAAAGTCTGTAAATCTCATGTTTCCACAGCATGGAACCATAGCAGTTAAACTGGTATCATAGCACTATAACTATGCAGTGTGAAAGGAACCCTGATGCCTGCTCCTACTTTTAAGTTAAGCAGAAAATAAGCATACCTACAGGCTGAGAAAATAAGCATTCCTGAGTAGGGTAGCTGATGGCCAGGGCTCTTGGAGGCCTCTCATTTATAGGGTTGCCATGTTAAAGACAACTTGACAACAAATAACAACAATAACGACAGGCTAAGTCTCCACTCAGGTCTCCAGTCTTTTCAACTCACTCCTTTCATCAGATGTTTCTACCCCAATACAGCTTTAAGCAGTCAGAGAAGCATTTCTCAACTAAAGCTAAAAAGGTCACACTTAACTGTGGAGTGAGGGCAACTGGTGAGTTCCATGTCAGTGGGGAAGTGAAATCAACTCTGAGTTTTAAAACAACTATCCAAGGTATTGAATCTATTGTAAAGATAGGTTCAGCACCTTGGATAGCTCATTTAAATTGCAGAGTAAAACTCAGAGCAAAGTCACTGCCCTCACTGACACGGAAGCTAGCAGCTGCCACTACTGTGTGGTGCTGATGGAATTTCTGTCCTCTACCAAAGAGGAATGGCTGGAGATGGGTAGGGTCAGAAGGAACAGCAAGGGAAAGCTGCTGGAGGTAGTTGCCTCATATTGCCTAATGTTAGGCCAAGCCCTATCATATGGACAGGCCCTTGCTCAGCTGGAGCCTGCTCTGTGTCCAAATTTGTCAGGGGATGATAGGACACTCAATCCTTGGCAGAAGCCAAAAAATATCTCAACCAGACTTAGTAGCAGCCCGCTCCCAAGAATACTCACACACAGAGTGTCTGACGTCCAAATAAACAGGAGGCACATTTATCTCCAAGGTCAAGCAGTTGCAATATGTACAAATATTTACAATTGAAGGACAAACTGCTTCACCGAACATCAGCATTCACGAGAAGAGAATGAGCTCTGAACTGAGCTCTCTTATATACACAGTTACAGGGCATTGGCTTACTCAACCACATGGGTGCATTACATCAGATCTTGCACTCCAGAAGCTATGCCCTCCAGTGACGCTCCTTCTGCAGCTGTGGGCCCAAGGCTAGCATACCTTGGCAGTTCCTTGGCTTCAGCCATCATGACTCAGCATGACTCTGCAGTTGTTTGGCCATTTTCTCTGGAGTTCAGTCTCTAATTCCTGACAAAATTAGCCTCTCATGTGTATATGCTACTATTATCTTTCTGAGTGTTCTTAGTTCTTGTTGGGAGGCTATGGCTTCTTCATTGTGTTTGGTACCAAGATGCAGGATGAAGCTGCTGTCTGTGCTACAAACAGTAAGCATGTCTCAAGCCACAAATATGGTTATCTCCTGTGCATGTCATAAGGGAGCTGAGTATGTTTAGCTTGGAGAAGAGAAGACTCAGAGGTGACATGATAGTTATCTTTAAATAGCTGAAGCAATGTCACCAAGAAAATGGAGCCAGCTTATTTTCTGCTATTCCAGAGACTAGAACAGAAACGAGTGGATTCAAATTATAAGAAAAGAGATTCCAGCTAAACATTGGGAAGATTTTTTTTTTAATGTAAGAGGTTTTGACAGGGAAACAGATTGCCTTGGTGCATGGTGGAATCTCCATCTTTGGCAGTCTGCAGACAGAAGTTGGATGGACATCTTTCAGGAGTGCTTTATCTGGGTATTCCTGCATGGCAGGGGGGTTGGACCTTGTAGTCCCTTCCAACTCTAAGGACATTTTCAGACACGTAAAATTACCTTCTTGCTGTGCAAGCAGCCTCCGGAACAGTATCGAGGCTGCTGCGCGGCAAGGGTCCATTTTGGACGACGACATTTCTCTCTTGGTGTCGTCCATGACTGTTGCGGCCAGCATTGGAGGTGGCCGCACTATTTTTTACTCATGAAAGTTGTCTGTGAGTAAAAAACAGCACGGCCGCCTCCAGTGCTGGCCGCAACAGTCACCGATGACGCCGAGAGAGAAACGGCATCGTCCAAAATGGACCCTTGCTGCGCAGCAGCCTCGATACTGTTCCAGAGGCTGTTTGCGTGGCAAGAGGGTAATTTTACACGTCTGAAAATGTCCTAAGATTCTATGATTCTATGTCCTTTCTTTCAGTTCTGGCTGCATTCATCAATAGCATGGGGGATAGATAGATAGACAGATAGATAGATAGATAGAATCTATAAATATTGTATGTGATAAATCACTGAATGGTATAATGAGGGACTTTGTGTGATGAGATAGGACCAGATGGCTGTTAGCCAATAGCATGTCTTGTCATGTCTCATTGTTTTTGTGACATGTTGAAGCTTCTGCAGATAAGTGAATGGCAGGCAATTGCTGCTATCGTGTGTGCTTCAAGGAGTAAATAACCATACAGGCATGCTCAGGTATCCTATGTGTTTCAGCTGTTCATTTTGCTGAAGACAGATAATTTATGATATCCTCTGTGGTCAGTTCCCTCAAGACCAAGTAAACACAAGAAGCCTGGAATGTTAATGGAGCCTTTTGCAATGCCTTGAAGAGACCCTCTCAGAAAGGACAGGACAGTGTAGCAAGTCCTGTCAGGCTGTTTGCAGTGAAATTCATACCCCTCCACAATAATTTTACAGACAGGGCTATATTAATTTTTCCCAAATCAACTAGACTTAGCTCTCCCCTCCCAGTACCTTTTGTGTGTATTGACGACACTGAAC
This sequence comes from Gambelia wislizenii, assembly GCA_030847615.1. NCBI lineage: Eukaryota > Metazoa > Chordata > Lepidosauria > Squamata > Crotaphytidae > Gambelia > Gambelia wislizenii. The sequence continues at coordinate 107,262,552 of JAUMIR010000006.1, forward strand.
ATATTAAAAGTTGTGAAACAATTTCTCAAATAAATTCAGTCTGTGTTTATTTAGGATTCCCACGAGATCCAATGGCCCTTCCACTGAAGTAAGAGTGTATAGGATCAGGCCTTATAGCTACAATCTCGTTTAATTATCTAGAAGTAGGTCTAATTTATTTCAGTGGCCCTTTTATCTAAATGCCTTAAGTGCTTTGTGAATGCATTGTTAACATACCGGTAAGTATATTTTTGACAATCAAATCATACAATAGTATAGTGATGACTGGTGCCAATGGGGTAGTGAATCCACTTTGATTCTTAGTCTGAACTTTAAAAGAGCCATCCAGGATGCTGAACTTATTTGGTGGATAAGAGTAAGCACTTTGGATAGCTCTTCTAAATTTCAGACTAAAACCCAATGTGGATTCACCACCTTACTAACATGGAAAGCCACCAGCTACCACTATAATAGTGTAGGTATCCATTGCTGCCCACTGCTCATAGGAGAATTATAGCACTTTATCCATGGTTAACACTCTGAAAACAGTACAGTCCATCTATCTGCAGGACTGGTACCCATGTTTTCACTTTCCAAATCAGAAACAATATGCTCTCTCTAGGCATTTTCTAGGTCCTCCAGTGTGATTCTATGGTCTGCCTCCACTGGAAGTTGACCATAGAGTTGTGCTGGAGGAGCTAGAAAATGCCCAGAGAGGAATTCTCTCTAGGAATCTCTAGCTCTTCCAGTGTGACTCTATGGCATGATTAGACCAGAAGTCATTGATTTAAATAGGGTTCTACTATTATCCATGGTTTCTCATTTCCATGGTAAGCCCAGGAATGTATCCCTTGTGGATATGAGGGCCATACTGTATTTACTGAGAAAAAAGTCCTAGTGTGTCCAAAGGGGCCCATTCCCTTGTGTTCGTAGGACTGCTTAGAATGAAATGCTTACATTCTAAGCTGTGTATTTTAAGGTCTGTATCAATGATGATTCACACTGATAGTCCACACCCAATGCTACATAATATTGCCATTAGATAAACTAAGAAGCATATGCATTGAAATTGTTTTCCAAAGGAGTAATGCTGAGAAGGCTACAAAACTGGTTATACCTAATGAAAATAAGCCCAATTGAAACATAATGGATCTTACTTCTGAGCAAAGACATAGGTAGGATCAAGCTGTTTGAATAAATATGTGTCATATAGATACTATTTTTTTCTGTTGGTTGAATCTGTTCTCTTCCAACCAAAAAATGAGGAGCACTTGTAGTATCAACTGTAGTATATGTTTACCTACAAATTAAGCACCAAGCTGAGTTAAGGTATTAATCAGTTAAGATGGTTGACTGAAATTCTTATTCTTACCACATGACTCAGATTGTTGCAGGTCCTATTTTGTCCATATTTTGTTGATGTTTGAAAAATATGTTGGTTACAGATTCTCCCTTCCCCTTTCTCTCTCTCTGGTCTTTTCCTGTGTTTTATTCTTTTGATTTTTTAAAAAGCAAATCTAAACCCCTCCAGCTATTTTCTGCTCTCTCACCTTTTCTCACACTCTTGCTACTGCTTTGTGTTCAAGCCTGCCTTTTATTATTAGTGCCTGTCAATTCAAGAACAAACAGACTGCATAAGTTGAAATTCTCCAAGGGTTTGCCCTGCATGCTCATTGCAATAGGTATAATATAAGGGTTTGAGAAACAGAACAGAGTTCTTGAGAGATACCTTCAATAGCCTGAGCCTTTCATCCCCTTAAACCAGGGGTGAGCAAGCCCCAAATGTGGTTGGACTACAGATCTAATTAGCTGTAGCCAGAATGCCCAGTGGCCAGGGACAATAGAAGTTGGAGTCCAGCAACAATTGGGATGGGCTACAGTTTAGCTACTCCTGCTCCAAATTAGATGGTAATGTAGAGCAGGGGTGAGAATCATGCAGCCCTCCAAATGTTGTTGGACTGCAAGTCCCAGCAGCCTTAGCCAGCATAGCCAATCATGAGAAATGCAGTCCTGTAGTCCAACAGCATCTAAAGGGCCCTGTGGTTCCCACCCAAGATGCAGAGGCAAGGCTGGCTCTTCCAAAAGGTAAAGCTAGGCAGCCACTCCAGGAGATGATACCATTAAATGGCAGAAAGCTATAACCTATTTCCCAAGTCTAGTTTTTTCTTTGTTTAAGAGCTGGAAAGAGAGCTTGGAAATTTACTTTTTGAAAGTAGCTTGCTCATGTTACCCATTACAAAGTTTTAAATATGATTTGTTGCCATTGCTCCTTACAATGTTTTCTTTTTAAAAAGGTAGCTCATTGTTTTACTCATTAAGTTATACATTGATTTTTGTTACTTTCTTCTGCGGGGGGGGGGGGAATTCCTAGGATAAGATTGTAGGAACAGATAAAACAGTCTTATAGTGAATCACATCATTGGTCAATCTAAACCAATATTTGCAACACTAACTGGCAGCTCCTCTTCAGGCTTCCATGCAAGCTTTTTTCTTAGCCCAGGGAATTTGTGGCATTCCGTGGTGAATTTTCACCCAAGTACTAGCTTCCAAAATCAGCTGAAATTGGGTATGTTTGGGTTGGCAGTAAGAGAATAAGAGATAAGAGAATGGCGTAAAATGATCCCCCACATATGCTCAAAATACCCTTTAAAAGTAACAAGAAAAAGTAATTTTAAAATGTGACTTACTACAAATGTCATTCCTATTTGTTATTCCTATTTGTTACATTACTTTTGAAATGCAACTTTATTACACTCTTAGAGGTAATTACCTTATTTGTAACTTGTTACTTTTAGTTTCTACTGGGAAATTGTCTAGTGAGACATGGTCCTCTGGCATAGAATTTTGAAAGGGAGTAGACATATTCTTGTTGCAGCAAAAACAAAAATGTCCAGTAGCACCTTAAAGGACTAACCAATTTAACATAGCATGAGCTTTCATACACAATAGCCTGCTTCATGACATGCTGGAAGCGTTAGCTAGAATGTCAATTACTGTATATATCCTGTATGCAGTGGGGTTGTTTAAGTGGAGGAAAATTAGATGTAGAACAATCAGGACATCTCCCCAGTTGCACTCAATGTATTTCTGATGGCAGCAAGATATGGAGAAGGCTTTTTGAGAAATGTCTTCATACGTTCATGTTCCTTAGGGACCCAGGCATATGACACCCACACTGTTGTGGCTAAATTGTTAGCCCCAACTAGGGAAATTTCAGTGAATCATTGTAACTTAGATAAGTGTTGACTTTTCAAGGTCCCATGGATTCAATAGAGCTAGTGTAATTGGGACTAAAAATTGGATGTATACTGGAAACTTCTGTTAACTGTTTTCACTGGGACTGGCTTTACCATTAGGCAAAATGAACCAACATCCTTAGGTATAACTCCCTCCACAATGACAACAGTGGCAGGCCTCAAGCTGTTCTTCTGAACTCCTTAACTATGCAATTCTCTTTAAGGACAACATGACTGTGTATTACACAACCTATCTTGCACTACCTAAACTAGACTGCTGCCCTTGGGTACAGTGGAGGACCTTATCCCATTGCCAATATAAAAATACGATTTAAGTGCCACACTGTGGAGAATGGAGAAGGCTGCCATTTTGCCACCGGCATCCAAACATCTTGGGCCAATTCTGCTTCTGGGCCTTCACACTCCCCTCCCCGCCACCAATTCAATACTATTAGGCTGTTAGGTTAAGTTATGGACCAAGATTGACTCTATTGTCAAGAATCCTAAGAAAAGTGGCAACTGGTGGGTACACCGTCAGTGAGGTGGAGAATCTGCTCCAGGTTTTAGTCTGAATGTTAAAGGAGCTATCCAAGGTGCCAAATCTATTTTGGATTCAGTACCTGGGATAGCACCAGAGTTAAAGTTTGAACTAAAATTGTTAGCCGAATCACCATCCTTCTGATACTAGAATATTTAGCTGCCAGTGCCTGACAACTTTCCAATGTTTTTGCAACAGTAACATACTCTATAGCCAAAATACCCTGAAGGCAGTAGATGCTGTCTGATCTTGGAAGCTAAGTGCAGTCAGGCCTGGTTAGTACTTGCATCAGGAGACTGTCATGGAATCCCAGGTGCTGTTGGCTATATTTCAGAGGAAGGCAATGGCAAAACCACCTCTGAGTATTCCTTGCCTAAGAAAACCCAATGAAATTCATGGGGTCATCCAAAGTTGGCAGATAACTTGAAGGGGCAGGCACACATATACACACACACACACAGACAACATTGTCTATTCAGTGACATCTGGCAAGCTGGAGGTTCAGTCTTTAGGCTACTCTGTCCTGATTAAGCTGGTAAGAGAAAGCAAATGGATAGATCTTTTTTGCCACAGTAATAACATTCCTCAGTTTGGTTTACAGTAAATACTCAAGAGTGAGGACAGATTGACAGTTACCGTACTGTATGAGCTGCCCAAAGGTAGATTCTGTTAATACAGAAGTTAGACAGTATGACAGATAGATGTGAGATAAGCAAAGGGTATTATCCCAAGGTAAAGATATTTCAACATGCTGCAGTCCCTCCCATATGTTTTTCTGAAGCAAGGGGGAGGGGAGAGGGTCAGCTGAGATGTTTTGCTTTCTAAACCTTTTATCAAAGAGAGAGAGAGAGAGAGAGAGAGAGAGAAGACCAATCTTTGTAGCCTGAGTAAATGTCAAATCACAAACTTGCATGAAAGATTACAGCCTCTAGGGAAAAAATGGCATACTTGGTAAGTTTGGTAATATGTAGTTCCCTTCCTTCCTTTTTACATAGAATCAAAGTTGGAAGAGACCACAAAGGCCATCCAGTCCAACCCCCTGCCAAGCAGAATTTGACTCTGGCTCACTTGGAATCATGAACTTCCTCTTCCTGCTAATAAATGACAAAATCCATCAATAAAGAAGCATGCAGTTTATTTAAAATGCTGAAACTTTCTTCACACCTTCTGCTTCTCATATGTTTTCCCCCATCAACAACATCTTATTTAACATTCATAATTGAGGTGTGTGTGTTAAGCTGACTTATATAACTGATTCGTTGTCTTTGTACGATCATGTAAGAAGGTTTATCAGTAAGATTGGCAAGCACTAGAGAGAGTGCCTTCTCAGTGGGGATTCCCACCTTATGGAATTCCCTCTGGAGAAAGATCTCTGGTTGCTCTTAAAGGAGGGAGAAATTATGGTAATGTTCAGGATCTCTCTCAGCCATTTTAAGGGTTTGTTCCTATTGAATTTTCCTAATAGGAGCCATGCAGGGGAGGGAAACTGATTCCCCCTCACAATGCTATACATTTGCCATAGGCCTGATTCTATGGCAATGACACCATAGAGTATTCCATCTCCTCAAAGTGAGGCAACTTAGTTGCACTGTGTTGTTTTAAAGGAAGAAGCTCATTATGAGCAAACTCTACAAGAGATGGGGCTGATTGCTGAAGAATATGATGAGGAATGAAGTTTGGAATTTTGCATGATGTCAAAAGGTCTATTTGCCTTGATCTATTGTGAGTACATGGAGAAAAGTTTTTCTTAATACACTCATTAGCATAATTAACATTGGATTTGATACTCTGCCTAAAACGAACCATCAGGAAACATCTTTGGTTCTTTCCCATCCACAAATGCAACCTTTTCCTTCTTCCTGCAAGAAAGTCTTAACTATTGATTGACTTGACGTTTTTATGATGCTTTGATCTAAATTTGCTATTACTGTATATTACATTTGCCATTACATTGTTTTTGCATTCTTTAAAGTATGTTTTCTTTGTTGTATTTGTTTACCTTAGATATTGTACAGTGCTTTGAGTGGTCAGCAAAGGTTGCACTCACACACACTTATGAGGGAAGAAGACCCATAGAAATCAATGTGTACACATACATAGGATTTGTTTGTTTGTTTGTTTAAATATTGCCTTCCACAGAGAAAGAACCACAGAAAGCATTATTATATTAGCTTCAGCTTTCATCTCCCACTCTTGCTCAAAATAATATGATCATGTTAAACTCCTAATCCAGCCTTACTGTACAGTTACCATTTTTATATTGCTGTGATTGGATGAAATTATGTTACTGACTCTGACTAGTGTTCTCATTCAGAACAACTGGAACCCTGTAGTGAAGGTTAGATGGTTTTTTCCATCAGCTATAAGTAGTGATCAGGAATACTAATCTTTACTGTTCTAAATACTGATGGGCCCTTTCACACTGCACAGATATAGAACTATGATTCTACTTTATCTGCCATGGTTCCATCCTATGGAGTCCTCGGATTTGAAGTGTGTTGTTGTTGCTGCTGCTGTGTATCTTTAAGTTGTTCCTGACCTAAGGCAAAGCTATCATGGCGGGGTTCTCAGTAAGATTTGCTCAGATGAGATTTGCCGTTGCCTTCCCTTGAAGCTGAGAAAATGTGACTTGCCCAAGGTCACCCAGTGAGTTACAATGGCTGAACAGGGATTCCAACCTTGGCCTCACAGAGTCCTAGTCCAATACTCAAACCACTAAACTAAACCATGCTAGTTCTCATTTGCAATGTAGGGAGGAGTATTTAGAATTCTCAGCAAGAAAGTTTATTAGTGCAAGTGCAACCAAACAATAAGCATCAAGTTTCCACACATGCAGCCATGGCAGTTAAAATGGAATCATAGTGCTACAACTGTGTAGTGTGAAAGGGCCCCATGTGTAACCAGCAATGTTTACTATGTGCTCCTTCAAAGCTCCTTTTAGTCTTTCCTGCTGCTTTCTATACTTGGGTTTCAGATATAAGTGACCTGAAAGTAGAATGTTGGGCTGTAACTGGAAAAAGACCACCACTAAAGATTCATGACCATCCATTAAACAGAGGTTTAAAGGCATTAAATGAGGTTGTGCAATGAAGGATGACCATCTGACCACTGGGAGCTAATTAGAAGATTGTGCACCAATCCCTGTAAAAGTTTAAGAAAACACATAGGACTTTATCAGGCTAGCTTCTAAAAACGTTCTTTTGCCAGCATAATTAAAGCCATTTTTATGCCGGCAAAAAAACACCACCCACCACACTTACCTTTGTCTCCTGGCAAAGGCTTCCCCAGCAATAAAGAGAAACCTCATTCAAAATCCTGTGGATTCTCGCAAGAAGATGCGACCATGGAAAATTAAAAAAAAAACCAAAAAACAATGCACAAAAAGTTTTTAAAAGCACATACACACACTTAAAAACTTCCAAGAAACCCAGGGAGGGTCATAGAAAGAGCATTACCTACTTGGATGTTGCAATCTTACCCAGAAGTGTTCTAGCTGGACCGGCCATTGGCACTGCATTCATGTGAGTACAATGGTGCGTGGATTAAAACGCCGACAATGCTGGCAACAAAGGGCTTGGGGAGATCAGTTGACAGCTTCAGCCATCAATAAAATAGGATGGATTTTGGCTAGGACATAAACGTGAAGGGGCGATGCCATCTGATATGCTCACCCTTTCTTGTTTATGTGGTATTGTTATGACACTGTATTTAATGCGTCTGATAAAGCCCATATAGACCCCACTCGACCATTTTTCATATCAGTTATGAAGACTTAGCTCATTGTATACAATTTACTGTAGTCCTTCCAGGGCTTGGGGATGTTACTTTTTGGGCACAACATACTACGTTACTTGTGGAGCTTGAGAATGGCCTTGCTGGTGTGGGATTCTGAGAGCTGTAGCACAAAAAAGTAATGTTTGAAGCTCTAGTTCCTCTTAGCTTTAAAAAAGGATTGGGAAGGAACCAAAAATCATTCCTTGGTTGTCCTTGTTTTATCTTTTCACCAGATTTCAGCTAGATTATCACCAATGGCTCTGTTTCTGATGTTCCAGTCCTCCAACTGGCAGATTCCACTTCATATCAGGTTGAGATGTTCTAATAACTTATGAGAAGTCACTTGTGAGCAATTCATATAGAGACACAGCGAATCAAGTGCTTATATTCTAATTAGTGCTTCTTAGAAAATCTGCTTCTTGTTCTATATAAGCACATCCATGAATAAGTTTGAAAGGAGCCAGATGTGCTTTAGATGGCCATCTAGCTTTTAAAATCCACCTGGGACTACTCCTTGCTTTGCATATTGTATGGGTGAATTGAAGGTATAATGCAGCCTTCCTCAGTCTGATACCTCCAGGTGTCAATGGTCATGCTGTCTGGGGCCGATGAGAGTAATTGTCCAAAGCATATGGTGTAGGGGACTGAGCTTGGAAATGTGGTTGTTTGTTTATTTTATTCATTTATATCCTGCCTTTCACTCCATGGTGAGTCTCAAGGGGCTAACAACATATTTAAAAATAATACTGACAAAAAATGATACAAAAATTTCAACAGAAGCATAAATGTAAAAGTTACTTTAAGAGGAATTGCACAATTTATAAAGTTAAAAAACACTGAAATTCATTAAAAAGTATATACAAATCATAAAAACAGCACTGCACTGCATTAAAAGCCCATCCCCATCAGTTTCTAAAAGCTTGATGGCATAAAAATGTTTTAACCTGCTGGTGGAAGGAGAGCAAGGATGGAGCCATTCTTGCCTTCCTAGGAGCGAGTTCTAAAGTTTGGGAGCAGCTACCAAGATGGTGTGAGATGCTCTCATGAATGTTGTGAGGATGGTTCTTCTAAATTGCCACTTATTTGTTACCTTCATTGACACCCCCACCCTTCCAATAATTCATCAATTGGCTATATTTCATACATTGGCTTATTTATTGACATTCAAGAGGTAAGCAGTAGGCACAGACTTCCCCAGAAAGAGGGGCTGAACAAAGGTTTGCTCAAAACCTAATGATGAGGTCTTTCCAAATTCCCAAAAGACACTCCCGGTTAGTAATTATGCAAACTCCCCACTTGGACAGTGAGTTAGGGTAGAAAAGTACTAATTCTCCTGGGCTGCATTTACACGGGCAAATATTCCCCTAAATATACCGCTAAGATTGCTCATTGTTCCCACATATCACACCACAGTATCGCCTCATTCAGAAGGGGGGGAAGGTAAAAAATCCAAATATAACGTCTCAGGGGATCTCGCTACTTTTGCTGGTTTATTTGAAAAGTAGCACGACTTGGTGCATTATTGATAGTGTAAACAACCATTTTGCTAAGGGCTGTGTGAATTACCAGTAATTTTCCCGATACAGTTGCAGCAGAGCTGCACTGTGATTGGTTCTTATGATGAAGGGGTGGGCTGGCTGGATGTGGAGTCAGGAGGGAGATTCAGTAGCGATCAAAGAAATCTTAAAATCCTTCTTGCTTTGTCGACTGCTTGCTTTGATGCCAGGGGAAGTCTATACAGGGAGCTGCAGGGGGGAGGCAATGGGTCAGTGTCGATCAGCTGTTAACCATGGAGTTGGGTCCAGGGCAGACCCTATTGCATTCCTTTGTCCTTCTCTCCAGTGCTTGGCCACATCCCCCCGCATTAGCCTGTCTGAATCACAAAGCGGGGGGGGGGGGAAGAGCAACAAAATAGAACTGTTTTCTCCATACACCGTGTAAACTACCCACCACTGGTGCGAAAAAGTGCTAAAGCACAATTTATCACTATAAAACCTGCCGTGTAATTGCAGCCATGGGCACACCCGGAAGTGAGTCATTCACTAATTCAATCAAGTGGCTGGAACACTCATTACTCTGCAAACTGGTGTTCCTTCACACCCCTCTACTCAACAATAGAAAGTTGCCTGACACGCATTGGTCTTGATGTCTCAGCCATTAGCTATCATTGACATAACCAGAGCTTCCACTGTCTAACTGTGGGAAAATCCATCTAACATTGTATTCACTCATAACACCCCTTAAGGGCAAATATTGGGTATAAATATTTCCCCAAAACACGGTCAAAGTGTCTCACAGCGTTCACACCTTCCTGGATCCTGTCACTCTGTCTGTCTGCTGCATGGTCCTCAGAGCTTTGTCTGAGTATCTTCTGCTACACAAATCTCTGCTCTTTGGACAGGTATAGTATAGCCCATCACCCCAAACTCTATTCCTCTATCCCATTACTTCCTACTTTCTTTGATAGCCTTGTGTGATTGCTTAAAGCCTAAGTGTTGGTATGAATGTTTCAAAGATTATTTTTCAATAAAACCCTTTTTATTTTATTTCCTGGGTGTGAGTCTAGTCAGTCAGTCCATAAATCAAAAGGTCCCATAGTTACCTGGCCTCTTGCTGCCATATTGAGCTAATTAACATTCCCCATATTAATATCTGGACACAAGTGGGTTCTTCATAGAACCCAAGCAATTTGGGTGACAGATTTGTTTACCCATCAAGGGATGATTCATTCAGTTCTAGTTCAGCACTAAAGCACCAAAATAAGAACATGAGAAGTTAAAATCCAAAGATCTCCTAAAAGCTGGAAAACCCCACATGCTTCTATTTGTGTCCCACATTTAGGTGAACATTGGGCAAAATAGCACTATTAGGAATAATATAAAAATGAAGACTAAAATGTCTCTGGGTCAGTTTCAAGAGGCAGAGGCAGATTGTGTGTCAGTGTGTATGTGTTGTGTGTTTTTATAAGATTGTGCATTAATTTACAGATGTCAAGATCTTTATGTGAAATGAGTGCATTGAAGGCTTATGACCAGTGTTAATAATATAATTGCCCCTTCCTGTATTGCAGTTCACTCTGATCCCACCCCGCAATGATGTAAATGAACATATATTCCTAAGGCTTATATACTGTACCTCATCATTTGAAGAAGGGAATTATAATCCACAACAACTCATGGTAAAACAAACCTTTTAATCTTAAAGGCACCACAAGACTCCTCTCCTTCTACTAGTTTCATTTCAGACCTTAATTACTCTAGCTGTAATTGCTTAGTAGTATGTTTTCAGTTCATGAAAGAGTTTTCAGACTTTATCAGATGCGGCAAATATGGCATCATAACGACTCCTAATGAATGTGAAAGGGCACGCATATCAGATGATGTCTTTCTTTTGCGATTTTGTCCTGTCAAAAAGCCATTCTATTTTATTGACAGGCCAAGCTGTCAATAGATCTCCCATGACACTTTGTTGCTGGTATTGCCAGCGTTTGAAACCTCATGCAATTGTGGTCACATGAATACGGCATCAATGGGCAGAACGCTTCCAGGTGAGATCATGAAAACCAGGTAGGGGGCACTTTTTTTATGAAACCCCCCCCCCAGTTCACTTTTAAGTTGTAAGGTGTGCTTTTGTGTTTTTGTGTACATTTTGTGTTTGTTTTTCTGTGTTTTTAAAATTCACCATGCTTGCGTCTTCTCACAAGAATCGGCGAGATCATGAGCACGGAAGTGAACACAGCTCTATTCGTGTTCTGTCAATGCTGGGGATGCCTTTTATCGCTACTAAAGGTAAGGTCTGATAGGAATGGTTCTTTTGCTGGCAGAAAAATGGTTCAAAATATGCCAGCAAAAGAACATTTATAGAGGCTTGTCTGATAAAGTCCTTCCTCAGTCAGGGCTGTCATGAAATGGGACTGTTTTAGTGAGTAGGAAACCAATTTAACCAATCAGGTGAAAAAACCAAACAGCTGGTACAAGTATCCCCTCTCCCCTGTTCTGTGGAACCAGTATTCACAGTATTCACAAAAGAGTCTGGAGTAATAAACAGCTAAGGCGAAGCACAAAATCAGTGTGTATAGAGCCATTGTATTGTCTATTCTCCTTTATGGGCCTGAAACATGGGTCACCTATCGCCACCACTTGTGACTTCTCGAACGCTTTCATCAGCTGTATATGCACAATCCTAAATATACACTGGACTGACTATGTGACAAATGTTGCTGTCCTTGAGCAAGCAGGGATCACCAGCATTGAGGCCATGATATTGAGAACACAGCTGTGCTGGGCAGGGCATGTTTCTACGATGGAGGACCATCACCTCCCAAAAATAGTACTCTATGGTGAACTCACCATGGGTCAGCGTAAGAGGGGTGCTCCAAAAAAGCGATACAAGGACTCCCTGAAACAACATCTCAGACTCGGCCAAATTGATCATCAACATTGGTCCGCCCTGGCCTCACATCGGAAGGCATGGAGACACACTATCCACAATGCTGCAGCCTTACTTGAGAATTCACGCTGAACAAGTCTTGAAGAGAAACGACAACACAGAAAGAATCACAACCCGGAAACATCACCCAAGGAGACCTTCTGATGTGCTTTCTGCAACCGGACTTGTTTATCTCGGATTGGCCTTTTTAGTCATCAGCGCGCTTGCAGAAAGCGCGGGGATGAGTCTTCCTGAATCTTCATTTGTGAAGAAAAGCCAGAGCGAGACAACTAAAGGAGTAGTCAACAGCAGAAATACAACTTACGAAAGGAAGAGAAGAACATTGTTGAAGTAGGACCACTAGATTTGTTGCACCATTGCTTGGAACAGCATTCAGTATGTGGTACAGGTAACATTACTGAAAGCTAGCTACAAGGTTGGACTTTAGGAGTGCTACATACAAGATGTCAAAGAAAAGCTGAGTAATTCTTATCTTCAACTGCATCTCATTCACTTCCTAGCCTTGGCTGAGAAGCACCTTGTCATATCTTGCTTGTCAGTAATACATGCCATAGCAAGGCTCCTTGTCAAAAAATAGCCATGGGTCTCTACTTTCCAAAAACAAGACAGTTTTAGTTCATCACGGAGGTTTAGAAAAGCTTATTATTGTACTTTCTGTGTCATGCCTTGTTTAAATTGTTTGTATGTCACTAAAAATCTTTAGTAAAATAATCTCAGCAACCACAACCTTTTGGGTTCCAGCAGCATGCTCAGAGATCTAGTGATGGCTTTTGAATTGACCTCAATGTGCACAAAGATCTCTTGCCCATAAAATCCTTCCCATTAATATCAGTGGAGTAGGAAGTTCTGTATTTTCAAAGGAATGTGTTTGTCAATGTGTTCCTGCCTTGAGGTAAATGGGGATATCCACAAACATAAGAGCTACATGTAACTGCTAGTAGCTTCCATATAGAAAGCCAGCATGGTATAGTGTTTTGAGTGTTGCTCTAGGACTCCGGGAGGCCAGGGTTCAAATTCCCGCTCAGCCATGGAAACCTACTCGGTGATCTTGAGCACGTCATACTCTTTTAACCTCAGAGGAAGCAATGGCAACCCCCTTCTGAAGAAATCTTGCCAAGAAAATCCCATAATACTTTTGCCTTAGGGTTGCTGTTGAGAGCCAGCATGATGTAGTGGTTTGAGCACTGGACTACACTCTGGAGACCAGGGTTTGAATCCCCGCTCAGCCATGGAAACTTGCTGGATGACCTTGGGCAAATCTCATTTTCTCAGCCTCCAAGGAAGGCAAAAGCAACCCCCCTCTGAACAGTTTAAAGTCTAAACTTTAAAGGAGCTAGCCAAGATGTTCAACCCTATCTGCAAAATAGGTTCAGCGCGTTGGACAATTCTTTTTAAAGTTTGGATGAAAACACAGAGGGGAGCCACAGCCTCGCTGATATGCAAGCTATCAACCACCGCTAGAAACCTTTACCTACAAATATAAGGTCCTTCATAAAGACTGCTACATTTGTTGCAGCAAAAGGAAACTGAGGAGACAACTTGAAGGAATTTTTTAATACTTAAATATTGTGTCTTGAAGTTATTATTATTATTGGCAACACTGAATATTTTCCTACCTGTTTTCTTACCTATAGATTCCAAAAGAACAGGTTGTCATTTACTCATGGCAATCCCATGATACATAAAAGGCAAAGGTAGCTGTGTGGGCCGTAGGGAGAAAAATGTCCATATTCAAACAACATCTATGAGATCCATCCAAGGGTCACAGAATAGCATCCAAGGTTTCAAGATCTCCAGATCTCTCCATCAGACAAGATGGAACAAAACAGGGTTGAGGAAGAAAGAACATGTTAAAGTCTTCAGTATCAAGTCAAAGTCTCCCTCTCATCTTCTTCCTGATCCTGACCCTGCTTCTTTTTTGTAGTACCTTTCCTAATTTTTTAAATGTTGTAAGCTGCCCCAATTACATTTTGTAGAGGGGCAGGATCAAATAAATTGCTGTTATTACTATTACTATTACTATTACTATTATTATTATCTGAAGATCCTGAAAGAGTGCACATGAACTTTTGACTTTTAAATTGTCCTCATGAATACACTGCCCTCATATGACTCTTGTGATACTAATGAATAGATTAGAAATCTGAAAGACATTTTCCTCAAGAAATTGGCTAAAAAAATCACACCAGTTGTACAGCTTATATCAACTATCATTTATGACACAAAGGACAGGATCACCTCAGCTCCTTTATTGGATGTATTGGTCAGTTTGCTTTATATTATATTGTAGTAAACTAATATAATATAATATAATATATTATATTATATTGTAGTAAAATACATATTTTAGAATGCACGCTTTTGACAGGACCCACTGTTTTGGGTCGTTTTACTTGTAAAGCACCATGTACAATGATGGTGCTACTTAAATAAATAAATGATGACGATGATTAGATGGTGCTTTCTGGGTTTTTTTAACTTTTGAGGGTTGGATCCTGTTGGTGCCTTACACATGCATAAGTTCCCAAATGGAACCAGCTGGACATTTTTGCCTGCTGAGCAACTTCTGCCTTCAGTTTGAGGTCCCAGAAGTGGATTCAAGCATTCGATGCAATGTGAATGTGCATGTGGTTGTTCGTTCAGATCCATGTTCCATTGCACATCTTGTTGCACATCTATTTGTGTATCTGAGTGGACAACATTGTCATTCCACACAAGTGTTTTGTAATACAACCACATTGTCATTCCATACAAGTGTTATGTAATACAACCAATGGATAACTCTGCAGAGTTAACCATTGGTTGGCATCCCTAATCTAGAATCTCAGTGGATAGTTCCTTCTGGTTATTGTTTTACTGTGTTCCGTGGCTTTAATTTTGTCTGCAGCTTTAGGGGTATATCTGCCCCCACAAAGTCCTATAAAATGTATGTATGTATGCATGCATACAAGGATAATAAACATTCCGGAGTTAGACAAGCATGTTGTCATGAGCCAGAATGGACAACATAACTAATTTTAAACCACCAAACAAGATTTTATACTATTTTATATAACTTGGATACTTATATCTCACTTGAATGCTGATAATCCTCCAACAATCACTAGAGGTTGTACCAATAATCAGTTTACTCAACTCTTTATTTCCTAGGATCAGATCAACAGCGATCATTTCCCAAATTATTTTTTTAAAGCAAGTGTATATGCAGTCACTCCTATTTACAGCCAGGACTTCTGAATTAGATCTTTTTTTCCCTGCAAGGCAAAAATAGACCCAACTGCGGAGAGTTGCTTTCTGGGACTGAGGAAGCCTCAGCAAGGAATAAGCTGCAAATCCCATCAGTGTGTCAAGGGTTGAGTTATTGATGCCATTGGGGGAGATTTGTAATCCTAACCCCTGCTGCTCCTTTAGAAACCCAGTGGATTGTTAACATGGTTTGGAAGAGTTCGTGAACTCTCCTCTGTAGGAATGCAAAGTATCTGGAACATTGATATGGAAGTGAGGTCTCTTGATGTATTTGTTCCTATTCATGTTTCTTCAAATAACATTTTAATGATTAAGGGATACATTGTTTCCAATTATACCCTTTGACTTGCTTAAAACTAACTGCGGAGTAGTTGCAGCTGACAATTTGGTACCCTTTTTTTAAGGGCTATTCCTCCATATCACTTTTTGTCCTATAGTAGAAGAGCAAGTCTGCTAGTACAGAAGAAGAGAAAGAGGGTGTCACAGGGACAGCAGGCACTCACTCCTTCAAAAGAGTTCCTGCCATCCCACTTGCTCTCCCAGCATTCAATCACAGTATATTCATATTTAACATAGCGAGCAAGAGCCTTTCCCCTAAGAAGGCTTTTGGCCACCCCTTCACTCACTCATTCAGTTGCTTACATTTATATCCCACCTTTCTTCCAAGAAACTTGGCAAACATGGTTTCTTTCTTTCTCACTTTATACTCAACACTGCAAGGTAGGCTAGGCTGAGAAAGAGACTGGCCCATGGACATGTATTGAATGTCATGGTTCCGTAGAAAGTAGAACCTGGATCTCCTAACCCAACACTCTAAGGGCTCATCTACAAGAGCCAGGATACGCCCACTCCCCACCAGTGTGTCCTGGTTGTAGATCAACAACAACAACAATAATAGATTTATTTGTATCCCGCCTTTCCCATCAGGATCAGGGTGGCAACATCATATAAAACAATAATCCAACATAATGTTAAAAACAACACAAATGTTAAAATGACACAAATGATGAAACGACACATGTTAAAACATTACATCTTTAAAACATCTCTACAGTAGTGAATCAGTTACGTTCTAAATATAAATTGCAGATATTAAAATACACTTAAAATTTTTAAAAGGCATAAAATGGGGAATAAAAGTGACAAGGTGGAGAGCTATTGAGGTACATCTGGAAAGGCCTGCCAAAAGAGATCCATTTTAACAGCTTTCTTAAAAGCACCCAAATCATCAAGGTGTCGGATCTCCTCCAGCAAGCCATTCCACAGTCAGGGAGCGGTGGTAGAGAAGGTCCTCTGGGTGACCATGGCCAGCCTAGTTCTCATCACCTGAAGTAAATTTTTCCCAGAGGACCAAAGGGTATGGGGCGGATTGTGCAGGAGAAGGCGATCTCGTAGGTAGCCTGGCCCCTAGCCATAGAGGGCTTTAAAGGTAATGACCAACACTTTATACCTTACCTGGAAACTGATTGGTAGCCAGTGAAGAGATTTTAATATCAGTGTAATATGGTCACCCCTGGATGTTCCGGTGACCAGCCTGGTTGCCATATTTTGAACCAATTGAAGTTTCTGGAGGAGGCACAAAGGTAGCCCCATGTAGAGCACATTACAGAAGTCAAGGCTTGAAGTTACCAGTGCGTGTACTACCATCTTTAGTTTCCAATTCCAGGAAGGGGCGTAGCTGACGTATCAGCCGAAGCTGATAGTATGCACTCTTGCCGTCACATCCACCTGTACTCTCATCTGGAGTGACAGAACCAAGAGCACTCCCAAGCTGTGAATGCAGTCTTTCAGGGGGAGTGTAACCCCATCCAGAACTGGCTGATACACCTCCAAACCCAGTTTGGGAGATCTAACAGTAAGTACCTCCATCTTGTTCAGATTCAGATTCAGTTTGTTTTTCCTCATCCAGATCATTACCACTCCAAGGCATACATCCAATGGAGACATGCCATCCTTAGCTGCAGCTGTTGCTGGAGGCATAGAGAAATATATTTGGGTGTGTCATGATGGAATGAGGGCCGTGTGATAGGGTGTCATCAGTGCACTGATAACGCCCTGCCCCATGCCTCCGGATAATCTCTCCCAGTGGTTTCAAGTAAATATTAAACAGCATTAGGGGATGGCACGGTGTCTTGTGGGACACCACACATAAGCTCCTTCTTAGAGGAGCAGCTATCCCCAAGCATCACCATCTGGAATCTAACTGAGAGATAGGACCGGAACCATTGAAGTGCAGTGCCCCCAATGCCCAACTCCTTCAGATGTTCCAGAAGGATACCATGGTTGATGGTATCAAAAGCCACTGAGAGGTCCAGAAGCACCAACAGGAACACATTCCCCCTGTCAATACTCAGGGAAAGATCATCCACTAAGGTGACCATAGCAGTCTCCACTCCATCTCCTGCCCTGAAGCTGGTTTGAAATGGGTCCAGATAATCAGTATCATCCATGACTGCCTGGTGTTGGAGGGCAACTGCTCTCTTGATTACCTTGCTCAAAAATGGAAGATTCGAAACTGATCTATGACTGCTGAAGTCCAGGGGATCCAGGGAGGGCTTTTTTAGAAGCGGCTGTATGACCATCTCTTTTAAGCATAATGGAAAATTACCCTCCCTGAGATATGCATTTACAATTCCCCCCCTCTCTCTCTGGTTTTTCTTTGCAAACAAAGATTCAGGAAGGACTCATCCCGCGCTTTCTGCAAGTGGGCTGGTGACTGAAAAGGCCAATCCAAGATAAACAAGTCTGGTTGCAGAAAGCACAGCAGAGGGTCTCCTTGGGAGTATGCTAACTGCATTTCCTCCCTGGACGACCAGCCATGAGATGCAGGGATCGAGAGGGCAAGTTGTCCTCCTAGAACATCCAAGCAGCTTGTCCACATCCTCAGTACTCACCAACTGAAACTGATCCAGTGTAATCCTACTCGGAGAGTTGCATTCCCCTATTATTGCTTCCAAACAGGCTGGAGTTCAGATGGGCATGCCAGTCCATCACTGCAGCTGCCATCGCTGTCATTTCCCTGGCTCTTCCAGAAGGCAGGAACTCAGCCTGCAATATGTTACCAAGGCCCCTTGTATGTGACGAGCATGCAGTCACATGCTGTGGAACCCCTTCCTACCTTCTGGGAGAGCCAGTTGTACTGAGCGCCAGCCTGCCACAACGGGTTCCTGCAGACATGTGGGGCCCGATCCATTCCTTCCCAGCAGGAACAGATTAAAAGAGGTATTTTTTTAAAAAAAAAAATGTTGTATCTTAGCTCTGTCTGAGTCCCATGTCTGCCCTGTGGGTGATGAGGACTGCCTGGGGGCAGAATGGGGCAAAATTCCTGCATCTTCAGAACTGTAGGACTCTAAGACCGGGGTAAGACAGGATATTTTGCCCATGTAGATAAGCCCTAAGGTACATGTACCCCAAAGTACATGTAGCTGTGTAGTACCAGGAAAACTATAAGTCATCTGATACTTTAAAGTCACATTTATAACATTTAGCATGGCATAAGATTTTATAGATTAAAGTCCACTTGCTCAGATGCATGGAAGATTATCTTTGGCTGGCTTGATGATTTCATAAATTATAGCAGATTATCAGACTTGGGGGAACGTGCAAAAAAATTGTGTTCCCAACTGTGTAAAAGATCGCTAAGAGAATAGAAAGGGAGACCTTACCAGACGCTGTGTCCTTCTGTCGTTCTGGGGGTATAGTGCTACCATGGATTAGGCTTACCTTTTTCATTGACAAGGAGAAGCCACAAATTAAAAGGGAATGCCTTATTGATACCTGCGCTATGCCCCCAGGACACTGGAGGACAATGTCATCTGGTAAGGCAGCAATCTTGTGACATGATTTTTGCTGCGTCTGATAATCTCCTTAGTGTTTTTTTTTTAAATCCTTCCAAGAGCTAGTAACTTGTGACTAACAGCCCAGAAGGGGAAAATTTCACTGAGGTTTGCAGCTTTGTAATGGGAAAAACACATTTCCTGAAGATGGTGATATTGGGCAACTCTTAAAGGTGCAAGAACCCTCCCAGATCCTAAACCTGAGCTGAAATAACATGTGGGCCATGCTCCTAATGATGAAATCATCATTTTGAGAGATCTACAAAGAAGCAAAGCTATAATGAGGGTGCTCCTTTGTATCTGAATCAAAAACATTTTGTAGCAACATATCTGAGATGAGGAACTTCTGCTCTTGGAAATGGATGAAGTTCACAACGATTCTCTGTTCATACTACGAGTTCTTCAGTTCTGAATGTTGATCAGTGAGTAGAGGTAAAATCCAAGGAAACTCTGACTTGGAACTGAGCTGTGCTTTGCAGCCTTGTAAATGGTTGTATTGGGGAGTGCCCATAAATAAATATTCCTGGAAGTGAGCTGTGCTTTGTACACTTGGTGGGAAAATGCGTCAGTGGGTAAAAATTACTTCTGCCACATGGACTTCATTTTGTTCCAGCTTGATGGATTTAGCCCTGCCCTGCTGACTGTTGCAAGGCAGACCCCACCAAATTGGAATTCAGCCCTTGGGACAGAAATATTGACCATCGTGTCAGCAGCATGTAAACCTTTAGGAATATGGTAAACAAGGCATGGTTGATAAAAATCTGTAAAATCCATGCATAGTTAAAGGGGAGCAAGAGTGGCATTTGGAAATTTCTAGTTGCCTAGAGCAGACATATACATACTATCTTTACAAGTTACACTATTTTGCTGTAAAGTTTTAGTTGCAAGAATCTATATTTAGCAGTTGCTTTAGTCACTTTTCTTTTTTCTTTTATTCTCCTTTTTTGATATATTATTACTGAAAACTCAATAACCTTAAAAAAAAAGAACATGATTTATAGTTGCTAAGATTTGACCAAGACAGCCAGCATGGTGTAGTGGTTTGAGCATTGGACTATGACTCTGGAGACCAGGATTCGACTCCCCACTCAGCCATGGAAACCCACCCACTGGGTGAATTTCAGCAAGTCACATTTTCTTTGCCTCAGGGGAAGGCAAAGGCAACCCCCTCTGAACAAATCTTGCCAAGAAAACCCCATGATAGTTGTGCCTTAGAGTCATCATAAGTCAGAAAGGACTTGAAGGAACACAACAACAAGATTTGACCATAGATAAGAAAAAGCTATGTAATGTCCTTGTCAGTACACGGAATTCTCTGTGCTTTAAGAGTCTTTTAAGAAAAACCTCCTCCTACAATTAGGGATTTTATTGAGACAAAACAATGCTTGTGGATTATCGACCATCAGATTGTGTTCCCCAAAACAATGTTGAATTTGAAGAAAAAAACTGGTTAGCCATCAAACATGGGCTCTCCATGAATTAAAGTGTTCCAGTAAAATTACAGAATCCTAAGGCACCTTGATGATTAGCTAATTTAATAGGGAATAAATGAATGCCGACAAGAGTCTCCTTCATAAAATGCAAAAAGTGGATATGCTGATAATGGACAGATAAATATCCATAGAAAGCAACAAATCAGGGTTCTTTATTGCAGTATACATGGTAAAATCACAACTGGTTGGGGAAGACTATCCCAAAAGAAGCATGGGAACCAAGCAAAGCAGTGATTTGTGGACTCTACACATACTGTAACAGAACACTGAAAAGTTAACCAGTGGGACTTAAGTCTGGAGCTGTTATCAAGCCCCATTGATTAGAGTGTTGAGTTAAGCAACTCAAGAGCCACTGACACAGGGCAGAAAAAATGCAGTTTGATACTGCTTTAACTGCCATGGCTCAATGCTATGGAATTTTGGGATTGGTAGTTTTGTGAGTTATTTAGCCTTCTCTGTGAGAGAGCTCTGGTCCCACAACAAGCTACAAATCCCAGGATTCCATAGGATGAAGCCATGATTGTTAAAGCAGTGTCAAACAGGATTTTTTCTGCAGCCAAAAATACTTAACTCATTTTGACAGATGCCTGTGGAAAGGGTGGGGAGGAGACTCCAAGGGCTCATCTAGAGTCTCCTTCTTTGAAGGTTTTTAAGCAGAGGCTGGATGGCTATCTGTTGGGAATGATTTGATTGTGTATTCCTGCATGGCAGGGGGTTGGACTGGATGGCCCTTGTGGTCTCTTCCAACTCTATGATTCTATGAGATGAGGCAATATAATGTGGACTGCTGTGCATTAACACAAAATTGCAGCAGCATCCATTTCTTGCCACATTTTTTTGCAAGATTGCTGGTATGCAAAGTAATTCATATTTGAAGTTCACACGCCTGTAAATTATTATGGTGGCCATGAGTTACTTATTTGCATTTTTAGTCTCCAGAAGTTGCTGCCACAGCACATTTTAAACACTTTAAATCTAAGGTTCATAAGTGCAACCTTCTGCTTAAAAAAAAAGAAGCTGTTTGGTCACCTTGCCGCTGAAAAAAATGCACACAATTGCTACCACAAAACTCAAAAATGGTGGTTCCAGCAACTTTGTCTGACAGCATATCTGACCAATCAGCTTTTGACCTCTGGAATGCACAGCGATGCTCATTCCCATGCATTATTTAAAAAAAGCCATGAAGGCTTTTCCCACATAGTTTTTGCAGTTTTTGGCCCCCCTCCTTCTGAAAACTGAATCACCACAGGATCTCATTGGGACAAAAGGTATTCTCCTTACATTCTATGAAGAGTTTTTCATCATCTAGGTAACACCCAAGTTTTCCATTGGAATTTACTGTATTTCCATAAGAATCCCATCTTTTCAGAATGTTTGTGGCAAATACACCACAGAAAATCTGTTTACTTATGACAAAACAGCTGCCAAATAGTCCAGCTCACATTAGAACCAAATATTATTCCAACATTACTTATTCTTCTACTTTTATAAAAGAATTTGAGGAGATGGATTCCTTGTAGCCTTTGCATTTCTGTCTATGCCAACTAATGTTTCTGATGGAGAGGATTTTTTTGTCCTTAATGTCTTGACTTCACTAAGTCTTTACCTTTTCAACAAAGCTTGTTCTGCAATGTAAACATCATTTCAATGAACAGAGACTCAACAGCTCCTAAAGAGCAAACTTACCCATGTCTATTCAGGCATATACACCAGTTGGACTTATTCCCAGGTAAGTGTACATCACATTGTAGCCTTAAACATGTTTTTCAAACACCTGTAAATGAACTGATGTCAGAGTTATAAAGCTGTGACTCCACTTCTGGTTTTGATAATGCTGATGAGAGAGAAAGATTGGAAGGCAGAGATACTCTAATGGCATGGTTCTTCTGAGTCCAAGTTGTGCAAAATGACCTAAGAATGACCTGTGTGAACAGGGAGCCTGTGTCACTGATAGCCATATTGATCTGGAGATGAGGGCTGAGGGCAATGTGTGCTGATGACATGACAGTCTGCTGAGGTGATGATAACCATCCCTGATACCTTTGTAGTGATCTTGATGTTTCATTGTCATTTCTAGCAACACAACCCTTGGGCAGAAGGCAGCAGAAGAAGGTAACATAAGCTGGAAAAAGTTCAATCCTGGGTCAGAAAACAAACCTCAGTTTTTCAGCCATCTTTTCTAAATTTTCATTTTTTAAAAACTGAACATTAAATATATTAAAAAATAGTTTAAAGTCCTTAATTTGTTTCATACCCATAAGAAGTTAATCTTTTGCTTATCTGAATCTTTTCTAAATTTTCATTTTTTAAAAACTGAACATTAAATATATTAAAAAATAGTTTAAAGTCCTTAATTTGTTTCATACCCATAAGAAGTTGATCTTTTGCTTATCTGATTAAAATTTTGTCTTTACTGCACTCAAAATATTAAGTTCTAGAACATGTGATGAAATGCTGGCCTCTAGTTTATCTGACCTGTGTGACAACTACTTTTCCATGGAACAAATATGTGATGCTCCGCCTCCTTGTGTTTAATATCCAGGGTCAGTCCAAGACATTATGCCACCGGAAGCAGAGTAGGAAATGCCCTGCCATTCACCCAGGTCAAAGTGTGTACTTCCAACTCTGAAATTCTATGATTTTATGATTCTATATTTTGTATATCCTGACACATATGGGAGAGAATTCTACAAGAACCTCTTCCTGGAAGATTAGATATAAATGAAATACCAAGCAATTTCAAGCCTTTTTATGATGCCCATAATATTCTACTTAACTCCTTCTGCCAAAGGGTAGGACCAGCTCTGTTAATACCATTTCTCATGTGAAACTAAGACACAGGAACTGTGCTGGTGGTAGATAACAGTCCTTTGACCATTAATGAGGTTCTCTACATTTTGGGTATTTTAATGTGAGAAGCAGTGTTACACAAGACACTAGGGGAATGAAAAACTACTACAAAGAACTGACAACTATGCAGATTAGGTAACTTGTGAAGACTGGAAAGCTAAAGGCATTCTCACAGGACTCAGAAGTTCTGTATTCCATTTTGAGCATGAATTGAACATCTTGGACAGAAAGATAAACAATTAGACCAATAAGGAGTGTTTACTCATGGGAGCCCTGGTGGTGCAGTGGTTAAATGCTAGTACTGCAGCCACAACAATCTTTAATGAGCTTGATCCCAGAGGGCTCCAAGGTTGACTCAGCCTTCCATCCTTCCATAGGTCGGTAAAATGAGTACCCAGCTCATTGGGGGCAATTAGCTAACATATTGTAAACCTCTTAGTGAGTGCTTTGGTACTGATAAGTGGTATAGAAATAGAAGTGCTATTGCTAAGTGCTACCATGAGCAACAGTAGTCCTCCACGCCTTTCATTAAGTGGGAATTGTGGAATCCCTTTCCTATTTTATTTGCAGAATCATGAATGGGGCTCATCATGAAAGGCTGAGGAGCCTGGAAGTTGTTGGAATACAGTGCCCATCAGTATCAGCCACAAAGCAATTGTGAAGGATATGGAAATTTTAGTGCAACAAATTCCAGCTAAACATAGGCAACCCACCTCAAAAATCATGACAGCTTCCTTTTTAAAAATAGATTCATAGGTACAAATAATACCTGTGTGGTGCTGGTGTGGTAAATGTAAAAAGCAGTGTCTCAAATTGCAGCAAATGTGAGAAGACTGAAACCTCCATGTTTTCACTATGTACTGAATGGAAGACATGTCCTTTGTTATATTTGAAGCACCTGTCACTCATGCTTCAGTCTAGTGGAATTATTGGTGAAACTATGACCCCCCCCCAAAAAAAAATTGGTTGGGAACCAAAATTCAATAGTCACAAAGTTAATTACAGGTTTGCCACAGTATAAACTTACTCTTTGATCAATATGTAAATTCTGACCTTCAATGGTCTTTTCAGCTTCCTTTTAAGCCTTTAGTCTTGCAAATATGAACTTAACTGCCTGAATGTTCCTTTTGTGAAGAAGCTACTGATCTGTTGCAATGACACATACACACCTGTCTTTCTGTGTCTGAAACAATTTGAAATATATTATATATTCCTAATCTCCTGGAAACATCTCCAGATATCTGTCAGTAATTGTTTTAAAGGCTATATCTGTGTGGTTTTTTTACCGATTGAATGCAACAGAAATGAAGCTGCATCTTGTTACTCATATACAGACAAGACTTCCTGAATCTTCATTTGCGAAGAAAAGCCAAAGAGAATAAAGTATTCCATTTCCCCTCATTCAATTACCAATCAGTAAGATTAAGAGCTGGAGAAATTGCAGTATACTCCTGACCACCTTTAGCTGAGAACTGTTGATATTCTTATCTGATTGTCTAACAAGTATCTCTGGAAGAAACAAATGATAGCTGGGTATTGCTTAAACAATGTTTCTTTTTTTCTGGTCACAACACTGGTTTTGAATAACTGCACAGGCAGATTATTAAATTGGAGTTTACATACTTTTATTTAATCCATCAAACAAAATCTTTGATAATCCACGTGCCTGTTAAAGAAGGGGAAACACAACATGAAGTAGAAGTAGAATCTTCAAATTAATTGTTATTAGTGATTATCCGTGTCCTCTCCACTTTAAGAATCCACTTTAAAGCCTGAGATATTTGCATTTGTATAACTAAAGGGGAAGTGTATATGTTTGTCCTTAACATGACCAGAGTATTCAAGGAACTTCTTATAGAAAACATGGCCGGTGGAAGTATTGCAATGTAGAAGGAAGGAAAGCACCCCCCTCCTCCCTTGGCATCCATCTTCTTAACAGAATTAGTGTGTTTGCTTCAGTGGTTTTGTGTGTTGTGTTAATAGCTGTAGCTTCAGTAGGGAATTGTCAATAGCTCAAAAGGGAAGTACAGAAGAATCATATATCTGGAATAAAGTATACCCCAAAGTACACTTCAAGGTTGTATTTTTCTTTAACAGTCTTGGAGATGTTGTAAACCACAGGAGTGAAGCAAACGAGCTATCAGAAGGTTGTTTAGATTGAATGCCTTGTAGAAGGTAACATCTGGGTTCTTGTTCATGTTTCAGACACTCAAATGCATAACTGGTGAGGACAGGGAGAAAGAAAGTGACAGAAAAAGAACAACTTTTTAAAAATGATCCCTAGGATTTTGCCTCAAGGGTAAAAATTTCCTTATGGCTCCCCAGTGGCTCTTTACATTCTCAGACTGGAGGCGATGAACAGAATTATAAAAACAAATTGGAAAATTCCACTTCCACCAGACTGGCTTCCTAAGAAGCAATATGTCACCATGATATTTGATTTTTAAAAAGTTAATGGTAGGCCTTAGAGGACTTCAGGAGTTCTGCTTACTATGGATTAATGAACATTCTAGAACAGAGCTGGCTCTGCTATTAGGCACAGTGAGGTAGATCCCTCAGGTATTAGATTTTTGATGTCCTTAAAAGACAGAAAATTGTTACTTGTTTACTAATAACTAGTTTAGTGTATTTTAACTGTAAGGGAGGAGGAGTGATGCTTGTGGCATTTTCTGTCTCAAGAGCAAAAGGAAACTATGGACTTTATCAGATGGGCCCTTAAAACCCGTTCCTGTTCCATTACCCACCCACCCACCCTCCTTCCATCCCTGTAACTGAATAAAGAAAATGTTCACACACTTACCTTAATCCCGGGACAGAAACTGCTCCCCCCTCCTCCGGCTGTCCAGGAAGGGAATGGAGCTCTCACAGAGCCCCCTCCCCTTCCTGGAGACTAAATCAGGTGGGGAATTTAAAAATAAAAACTCCCCCAAACCAAAAAGAAGTGCACCAAGCACCTAAACACCCTTAAAAAAAACCCAAGTAACCCGGGGAGGGAACAAAAAAGGCTGTCACTTACCTCTTTGTCTCAATTGAAGTAGGAAGTGTTTTGCAGGGACCTCCCAGGGCCTTACAGGGAGCCCTGCATCGCGCAGGGAATTTAAAAATAAAAAAACCCAGACATCAAAAAATTAAAGCAATCACCTAAACAAGTAAACAGGGGAGGGTACAAATAAGTCTGTCACTTACCTGATGTCCAGATTGCCACCAGAAGTGTTCTCTACTTACCTTCCAGGACCTTACAGAGGCTGGCAGCTGGGGAGGGGGGGATTTAAAAATAAAAATACAGGCAGACTTCTAAAAATTAAAAAAAAGCACCAAAACAATTTTAAAGCTTTAAAATCAACATGGGGAGGGTACAGAAAAGGCTGTCACTCACGTGGATGTCACGATCATACCCGGAGGTGTTTTAACATCGCGCCAGCATAACGGCAAACCAGTTCACACACCCATGATTCTGTTACAAAAATGGAATGGGAAATTTAGTGACAACTTTTCCCTGTGAATAAAACAAAACAGAAAGCACACGGGGTCAGAACGGGTGACGAGGACATCGTCTGAAAAAAAACCTCTTTAGCAATCCTGTGGCATTTCTGTTCCATTTCATTAAGCCCATCTGATAAAGTCCAAAATGGACTTCAGTAGAATTGGTCCATTTGTTGTTCTGCCTCAGATACCAAAATGTCTTGGGTCAGTCCTGAATCCTTATAATTTCTAGAGCGAGTTCATTTAGTACCTTCTGATGTGGGATAAAGTGAATAAAGGCAGTTATTTACTAGATGACAACTTAACCATGGTGATATGCAGCAATTTAAGAAGACATCATCTTTCTCAGTCCTGAGAATTTAACATTGCTCCTGCTTCCCCAAGTGTCTCAGCAGATCCTTAAATATAACTAAAGTCTCCTCCTTCTCAAATCACTAGGTACTGCCATTGATGAAATCTAATGTGATCTTGCGCCCTTGGTTGTAATGTTGCTATTTGCTGATAGTCCATATTCCACTGCAGTAAGGTCATGATGAGATTATTTTACTTTGCCAATTTTACATGGTAAATATTTCTTATGAAGATATTGGTGTGCTGACAGCTGGTATTCATCACTTCAGAAGGAAAGCTTGGGTACTACCACAATACCTGTTGTGGAAAATACCAGTTGTCACCAGATGGGGTGACTTCATGAAAAATATGCATCATGAGGTAATATAAGCCAGTGCTGACTTATGTATGTATTTATATAGTGACACTATAAACCAGAAGAATTTTACTTTGGAGCTTTTGAAGAGAAACAGCTGTCTCTCCCAACTTGAGTGTTAACCAGTCCTATCATTTGTACCTGTGGACATCGATCCCTTCTGTTTTCATTGCTCCTTGAACTGCAGAGCTAGGCATAATTTAAGTCCCATTAAGCATGTATAAATTGTCACTGTGTGGCCTGGAGTGCATGGGGCCAGCTTCAACTCATCAACAATCTATGGCTTTTCCTAGACAGGGATAATTTGAGCACAGTCATTTATGCATTCGTAACCTCCTGATTAGACTACTGTAATGTGTTCTATGTGGAGCTGCCCTTGAAGATGACTCAGAAGCAGCACTAACTAGATTACTGACCAGAGTACTGTACAGAAACCATGTAACACTGGTCTTAAAGGAATTGTACACTTTTGGTCTGAATTTAGGGTGCTGACAATGACATTCAAAGTCCTAGGTGCCGTTTACACGATGAAAATGTTCCAGGAAGAATTCGTGTTGAACCCCAGCTGTTTACACGTACATGGTGTCGGACACGTGCTTTTCAGATGGGGGGGCACCATTTGTCTCTCGATCCGTGGGACTTTCAATCCCGCAGGTTGTGCCGGTTTTTAAAAAAGTCACTGGAGGATTCAGAAAATCGGAAATGTAAACACCCCAAGATATCACGGGCACAGGAGATGACCGGAAATTGCGCTGACCATTGGCGGGCTCTGGCCAGTAAGTGGGAGGTCTACCTGCCCCTTTTCTGACCTGCCCAAAATTTGAAGATACATCTCCATTGTTCTCCTGGCCGTTTACCTGTGCAGTTTCAGTGATGGATGCCAAAACCACACCTCGCCCCAGGAAAGACAGCTGTGGGATCTCCTGGTCCTACAATGAGACCATAGACCTTTGGGCGATATAGGGTGAGGAAAAGGTGCAAGAGCAGCTGAGGGGGTCCCATAGAAATATTGACCTTTTTGAAAAAATTGCTGCTGAAATGAAAACCAAAGGGCATGAACGCACCGCTGAGGAGTGCAGGACGAAGACGAAACTTATGCGTAAAAATTACCGCGAGGTAAATGACCACAACTCTAAAAGTGGCAACAATGCAGCCACCATGCCCTTTTATAAAGAACTCCATGCAATTCTGGGTGGCGATGCCAACTACCACCCAAAGCGGCTGGGGAACACAACTGACATTGTGCATGTTCCGCGTGGGTCAGCGATTCCCCATCATGCTCCCCTCTCCGATGAAAATGTGGGATTCCCTCCCTCATCCCAGTAGATGCTGCAGGGATACTCTGAGGAATTGTTCTCACATCCCCTAGGTAAGATTTCCATTGTTGTTTTTTTAAAAATGCGTTTGTATTATGTGAAAACTCGATTAAGTACGTACTCGGATTTCAAAATATATCCAATTAAGATCTGTGCTTGGTATTTTAATGTGCTCATGGCAATTCCATGCACGATACATATTTTACTTGTGCAGGCTGTTACATTTATAATTTATATGGTTTAATTTCATTCGCCAAAATAAAAGGCATTAATGTGAAAACTCGGATGTTTAAAAATCCATTTTCATAACTTCACAACTGCATCTGTAACTTTGCATAATGTAGTGAAGTGATGATCCATAGCTCCATGTCTTTAGTGCTTCTTCTGCTTGCTAGAAAGGACCATTTCGCCATATTTGCCTACATGGCCACAGAAGGTGCTGCTGTGGTCCGTGAGTTCTCCTTTCTTTTGCAAATGAAGGCTGTTAAAGCCTAATGCCGCGATTCTGTGTATGTGCCCTAGGCATGTAAAACTGTCCGTGTAACTTGCCATGTTTGCTATGGCATCTCCTGCCGCAGCCATAAATAAAGAAGACTCTTCTTTGTTTACCTCTGCCACCAGCTACGCTGTATTTTACCTGAAGAAATAATCACTGTGATTCTGTCTTTTTTTACCCAACATTCCTTTTTTTCTTCATTTTCCTTTTTCCATCAGATGTTTCAGGTACCCAGGGAAATCTACAAATGAAACTTGAAGACCATCCTACAGATCCTTCTCCTACAGCGCTTTGGCTGGGATTGATGGAAGCCCACCTGAAGTTTGGAAACACGGAGGTCATGCACTCCACGAAAAATTCCACGAATTCCTTGTGAATTGCTGGGAAAAAGGGGAACTGCCATCAGACCTCCGAGATGCAGTCATCATCACCCTGTACAAGAAAAAAGGAGCAAAATCCAATTGCTCAAACTATCAAGGCATAACACTGCTCTCTATTGCTGGAAAAATCCTTGCAAGGATACTCCTGAACAGATTAGTTCCTGCTATTGCACAAGAACTTCTCCCTGAAAGCTAATGTGGCTTCAGAGCCAATAGGAGTACTACAGACATGATATTTGCCCTTAGGCAACTGCAAGAAAAATGTAGGGAGCAGAACAAGGGTCTCTATGTAACATTTGTCAACCTCACCAAAGCCTTTGACACTGTAAGTAGAAAAGGTCTGTGGCAGATCCTGGAAAGACTAGGATGTCCCTCCAAATTCCTTAAAATGATTATCTTGCTACACGAGGGACAGCGTGGTCAAGTCAGATATGGCGATGCTCTTTCAGAGCCCTTTCTAATAACTAATAACTAATGGAGTGAAGCAAGGTTGTGTTCTTGCACCAACTTTATTTACAATCTTCTTTAGCACGATGCTCCAAAGGGCTATGGCAAAGCTTGAAGAAGACGATGGCATCTATATACGCTACCGTACTGATGGTAGCTTGTATAACTTAAGCCGTCTGAGGGCTCACACTAAGACTCTAAACTATCTAGTCCGTGAGCTGCTCTTTGCCGATGATGCTGCCCTTGTTGCCCACACAGAAGCAGCTCTGCAGCGCCTAACATCCTGCTTTGCAACAGCTGCAGAGCTGTTTGGGCTAGAAGTCAACCTGAAGAAAACAGAAGTTCTTTACCAGCCTGCACCACAGGATGAACACCACCATCCCCACATTGCCGTCGGCAAATCTGTGCTCAAGTCCGTTCAGCAGTTCACCTACCTGGGAAGCATCATCTCCTCAGATGCCAAGATTGACAAAGAGATCGATCACAGATTAGCAAAGGCATATAGTGCATTTGGAAGACTTCACAAAAGAGTCTGGAGCAATAAACACCTGAGGCAAAGCACAAAATTCAGTGTGTATAGAGCCATCGTACTGTCTATCCTCCTTTATGGATCTGAAACATGGGTCACCTATCGCTACCACCTACGACTCCTCGAGCGCTTTCATCAGCGCTGTCTACGCACAATCCTAAATATACACTGGACTGACTATGTGGCGAATGTTGCTGTCCTTGAGCAAGCAGGGATCACCAGCATTGAGGCCATGATATTGAGAACACAGCTGCGCTGGGCAGGGCACATTTCTAGGATGGAGGACCATCACCTCCCAAAAATACTACTCTACGTTGAACTCGCCACGGGTCAGTGTAAGAGGGGTGCTCCAAAAAAAGCGATACAAAGACTCCCTGAAACAACATCTCAGGCTTGGCCAAATTGATCACCAACAGTGGTCCGCCCTGGCCTCACATCAGGAGGCATGGAGACGCACTATCCACAATGCTGCAGCCTTATTTGAGAACTCACGCCGAACAAGTCTTGAAGAGAAACGACAACGCAGAAAGAATCACAACCCAAAAACATCACCCAAGGAGACCTTCTGCTGTGCTTTTTGCAACCGGACTTGTTTATCTCGGATTGGCCTTTTTAGTCATCAGCGCGCTTGCAGAAAGCGCGGGATGAGTCCTTCCTGAATCTTCGTTTGCGAAGAAAAGCCAGAGATTTACAAGTTTTAATGATTTTGAAAAAGTGATATATTTACATATTTACAGGGTATTATAATAAAAGCAATGATTCATATTTACATGGAATATTTGAAATGATAAATAACAACCAAGAAGAAATATTGATGACATACACATAAAAACTATATAAAT
The DNA here is from genome assembly GCA_030847615.1 of Gambelia wislizenii. Lineage (NCBI taxonomy): Eukaryota > Metazoa > Chordata > Lepidosauria > Squamata > Crotaphytidae > Gambelia > Gambelia wislizenii. The sequence goes on from JAUMIR010000006.1 coordinate 107,294,152, forward strand.
GGATACATTTGGTTGAGAAATAATAACAATGACAGTGTAAACAAAAAAATAGACAGTTTGGGATCACATTTAGGGAATAAATACAAAGAAACCATACATAAATTATAGTAAACATAGGAAACAGGTGTTTTACAAAAGTATTTACAAGACATATACATTTGTTTATGTGGCAGACAATGTACACTATTTACAATATTTACATTAAAAATATTTACAATTCTTTTTTTTAAAGTAATCAACTATTTACAATATTTACAAAAACTATGTACAGTATTTACATTGCAAGCCTTTCCTCAGTGGCTTGCACCCTCCTCGCCAGGTCCCTGATTTCGTCTCGTATGCTCCTTTCTGTATTGGGCAATAACAAATAATTAATTCTCAGCAAATGATGGTATGTGCAAACTAATAGTCCTTTTTAAAAGTTATACTTAAATATATTTACCAAGCTTCTCTATCCTGGCTATTATGTTGAGGCCAGCCAATTGGGCTGCTGCCTCATGTGCAGCTTGGGAACCTTTAAGAAAGTAAAGCATAGGTATTACTTTACTTATAATTGTATCACTAATATTTCTTATGTTACCTATAAATGCACTCAATAAAAACAGAAATGACAGGTACCAGGGTGTGTGTGTGTGTGTGCAGCCAGTGCCGGGCCTGCTTCTTCCTCTTCCTCAGACGAATCAGAGACGGGCTCACCAGCAGCCCATCTCTGAAGTCCAAGAGCTGTAAAACAAAAACCACAAAAAATTATGTTAGCTCCATGCGCAGGCACACACACACACACACAGACACACTCTCATAAGGCTACACATTTACGAGGATCAGGGAGATTCCTTGGCAATACTTACCTCGTGGGAGCCTGTCGCCCCAGCTTGGCCGCCCTGCACGGACCCATAGGTCGTGCAGGATGGCATAAAAAGTCGGCCGCTTTCAGGGGGGGCTGCCATCACTGGCCTCCAATGCCGCAAAGAATTTACCCTTGAGGGTTTTAAATTTGGAGCGGCATTGGAGGCCAGTTCGGATGTAGCCCCTCGACTGGAGGAACTGCACTGCCTCCACAAAGAAGTTGCGGTTCCTCCGGTTAGAGGACCGCATCAGCCGGTCCGGCACACCGGCCTGCTGGGCCAGGGATTCCAACAGGAGGTTGGTCTCCCTGGTGCCCCAGTAGGCGATGCACTGACCCGGCCTGACACAACCTCTCCCCCCTTCGGCCATCGTAACGCCATGTGGAGGGATGCATAAACTCGAGTTTATAAGTTTTCGAGTTGACCGTTTCATTTGTTAAATAAGCCTATGGTGTTAGGAATAACCTTAACTTTTTAAAGTTTGAATTGTGTAGCCTAATCGATTGGTGTATTAGCGTAGGAAACTATGTAAAGGAATTTGTCAGTGTCTGGATCCTTTACCAGAAAGCATAATCCCTTGCAAAAGCCTGCCAATTGTTGTAACTGCCCAAACCACAACAATGTTTCGAATCTGGTTTATTGTTTTAAAATAAACTTGTAGCCAGTCTGACCTACTTTTCAAGGTATAGTTCAACTGGCCATAAAGTGTGATGGAGACATTCATAATTCTATGGGAAAAACACTGCAAATATACCAGAGGGAAAATGAAGGTGCGTTTTAAAAAGGGCAAAGCAAATGCAGTTCACTTTAAGAAAGGCAGATGATTTTATTAAGCAGAAGTTAATCTATTTCAGGTAATGATACACAAAAAACAGTATAGCTACTTATTCCCCCCCCCCCATGATGTTCAAGCCAAAAATATTCTTTCAAAGCATTGCGAACTGCCTCCCCCCTCTCCTTCTCCACAGCATCATTATTAACCATTGGTGCTCCAAGCGTGTCAAGTACAAACCTTTGCACACTCCGATGAGGATCATCAAGGATACTACCTTTGGTTTCACAAATATTGTGTAGAATAACACATGCACATATGACAGAACATACATTTTCCTCAGCAACCTCAATACAGTATCTTAATGCCCTCCATCTCGATTTCAAACAGCCGAAGCACCTCTCCACCATCGATCTGATTTTGTTATGGTACCTATTGTACAGTCTCTGTTTGGCATTTGTTGTTCCTCTATAAGGTGTCAGCAGCCAATTCCTTACTGGATATGCACCATCAACAAGAGTTAATGGCACTACCTGTTTCCCCATAATTGTTAGTTTTGGATTTCCAGGCACAAAGATGGCAGCCTCCATAGTCTTGAAAAAACCAGAGTTCCTTAACATTTGGGTGTTGTGATTCTTCTCGCTCCAACTGATCTCCGCATCAATAAAAACGCTGTACCTATTCTTCCTGTTGATAAATTCGTCTCCTTGCCGGATGTGGGGGGATTATATTAACATGGCATCCATCTAAGCAAGCAACCAGTTCCTATTCTTCCTGTTGATAAATTCGTCTCCTTGCCGGATGTGGGGGGATTATATTAACATGGCATCCATCTAAGCAAGCAAACTGTGAAAAAAATGAGTAATCGCATCTTTGATTGACAGCAAAAAAAAAAAAAAAAAAAAAAAAATCCCGGTACGCTAAATGTGTGCAAACAAGAAAAGCATGGGGTATGCCAGCGCGAGATCCAAAATAAAAAACGGAACTTTTGTCATGTAAATATCAGTCACGGGATCATCTGGGATTTCCATAAAAGTGATAAAAATCGTAGAAACAGCGAGGGACGAAAACGGGATCAGGAAGTTGCGGTAAGCCCCGTGACAAAAATTGCCATGTAACTGGCACCCTAAATGCCTTGCAGCCTTGATACCTGAAGGAGCACCATTCCTTAATACACCTGTCTAAGGAATGAGGCCTACTGAACGAGCCCATCTTTGTGACCCACCAGCAAGAGCAATATACTTTGGACATAGGTGTGGGCCTTCTCTGCTGTGGAATTCCAATTGTGGAATGCCCTCCCCTTGGAGGCCTGCTTGGCATTGATGGCAGCTTCATTCCAGTGCCAACTTAAAATATGAAAATACATCTAAATAGAGTTGCCAAGTCAGAACTATCCCAGGCCCTGAGATCTGGGGAACAAAACCTGTTATCTAGAGACAGTGCCTTGTGATGTCATGGGGGGCTGGCCTTAATGATATCACAAGAAGCAGCCCTGGCCATGTCATTAAGCATAATACCTTAAGCATCAACCACAGTTGCACAGAGTTGTTGTTGTGTGCCTTCAAGTCATTTCTGACTTATGGTGATCCTAAGGTTTTATCACAGGGTTTTCTTGCCAAGTCTTGCTCAGAGGAGGTTTGCCTTTCCTTTCTTCTGGCTGAGAAAGTATGACTTGCCCAAGATCACCCAGTGAGTTTCTATGACTGAACAGGTATTCATACCCTGGTCTCCAGAGTCCTAGTCCGATGCTCAGACCACTACACAAAGCTGGGTCTCCTTGCACAGAGTGTGTCATGCGAATAAAAAACAAATGAGAACACATGCACATACACACTTTTCACAGCAGTGCTCTTGTCCTGAGATTCTTTTTCTGTCCTAGAAACTGGAGAAGAGGGTCCAGGCACTGAGACTAAGGGCCAGGCACTGAGACCTGGCAACTGTACAGCTGCATGATTTTAGTGTTCTAACATTTTAAAAAACCTTGCTAAATTGTTTGCTATGTTTTTGGTCTGTTTAGATGATCTTTTCCATCCTTGGGATCCCAGCAGTCTGAATTTGACCCAGGGACAGATCTTCCTCATCCCTGGTGCAACAAATCTAGTGAACAGGCCTCTCTACACAATGAGAGTTTTCTTCTAGCCTCTCTGGCCCATTTGAGGAAACACTGGTACAAAGAAACATCCAAAGTTTGTCAATAATTTATATTTCAGGATAAAGAAAATTAACAAGATGAGTTTTTTTTTAAGGGACAGCTATAGGTTCACTCTGTCAGAAAGTGGATATGCCCAGCAGGAGGGCACACAGAATAACTCTTCACTCTAGGATAAATGGGAATGCAAATCAAGTCATCTTTTCCATTATTCTGAGGAAGCAAAAAATCACCAGGGCTTTTGACCTGTCAACCTCAGAGACACATTTTGTCACATTCCTGATTATAATGCCATCCAAAGCTGATTTTTCAGTGAATAATTTTGCTAATGTGCTATGTTCAAATGTGCCTAAAAGTCCCAAACCTTTGTAGCTGAACATCTTCAGGTTTCAGTACCTCCACTTCCCCTCACTCCTGTGCTTCAGGAGACAGAATAAAGGAAAGGTTTCCTATGGAGAAAACAGAGAGCTTTAATAAAATTATTTAGATATTTCCTAATTTATTTTCCAAGCTATTGGTTATAATGGAAAGACTTATGGGTTGCATCAAGTGTGCAGTGTCAACTATGAAGGAGCTATAGTACTTTAGGCTGTGGGGAAGTTCACCACAATTTAGATAAAGGTCACTTTTCTTTAGTGGGCAAATACAGACATAGGTTTGAGCCTTAAATTAACTACTAGTGAGTTTTCCTCCCTCCTTACTTCTGATTTGTATGTTTTCTCAGTTGTGATTCTGTCTCCATTTATCCCTTGATTTAAAAGGATATCTATGGGTTTTAAATTTGATTTTAAATGTAGTATAATAAATTAAACAAAAGAATGAATTAAATCTTGTGGTCCTTACTGAATTTTTAACCAGTACTTTTGGGCACTGGCTTCATGTAATAAGATCTGTGACTCTTGAAACATCTTAGCCCTTAGTGTCATGCTTATCTTTTCTGAGGTTTCTTTCCATACAGGATGAATTTATGAAAGTAAACCAAGGACTTTTCCACACTAGGCTTCTATGCAGGACTAGAGCAAGATAGCAACACAGAATCATAGAATCAAGAGACCACAAGGACTATCTAGTCCAACTCCGTCACACACAGGAATACACAATCAAAACACCCTTGGCAGATGGCCCTCACACCTCTGTTTAAAAACCTCCAAAGAGGATGCTTCACCCCACTCCAAGGCAGCACATTCCACTGTCAAACAGCTCTTACGATCAGTTAGGAAGTTCTTGGGCAGTTTATTATTGCACAACATCGTCTTCATCCTGTTGCAGATGTGCGCTTCAGTTTCTGAAGTGCAACTTGTCATTGTCTGGTTTTCCCCGTCAAGCAGCCTGACCTATGTCTTTCATTCCTCCTGCCCTCCCCCATGATCCACTGGCCTGATCTCTCCCCCCCTCTGCCAGACTGATCTCTTTTCCCTCCTCCTCCACTGGCTTGATCTCTCTTCCAACCCCCCCACTTGCCCAATATCTCTCCCTCCCTCTGCCAGACTGATCTCTCTTCCCACCCCCACCACTGGCCCAATTTCTCTCCCCCCTCCCTTGCCAGCCTGATCTCTCTTCCCACTGTTGGCCTGATCTCTCTTCCCCCATCTCTCTTTCTCCCCCTTCATCAGACCAATCTCTTTTCCCACCCCCACCCAGACCAATCTGCATGCCCTATGTAGGGCGATAACAATAACAGGGAGGAAGCGGGGGTATTCTGGAAGGAGCATGTAGCACCATATGGGTATTGAAGCAGAGGTGCAATAAAGATTGCTTCAATACCAGTGTGTTTCCAAATGCAATTGCAGCTCTGTATAAGCCTCCTGAAATAAAGTGCCAAAATGTCAGTATTCCTTAGGAGCCATCCACACAGCTCCTGTGAAGACAAATTTCAGTGTTCAGTCTTTTGAACAGGATTTATTCGGATATCCCATTGACAGAACAACATCTTGTGCTATTTTAAAACAGGCTTTAAAAAGCATCATTTCTTATTTATCTCCTGGTTGCCTTGTTTCGCTAGCCCGACCTACACATCTAGAATTTTTTGGTTTGATATTCATGCCTACCCACCCCCACCATTTGTATAATAAAAACCCACTAGGAACTCATGCCATTACTAGAGAGAACAACCACCATTTATTTTGTGCTGGTGATTGTCTCAAAAGTCTAAAATGTGTTGTACAACACCAGAATATAATACACTTTGCAGAAGGTCAATCTGTAGCAACACTGACAGCTTATTCCAGGGCATCAAAAGATGCTCTTTAGAAATCAGGTGCCTGATCCAAAATGATACTGAGCATTGATTTGACAAAGAGCTCATCCTTGTCAGAGGTTCATCCTGCACTGCAGAATTTACTCAGTTTGTAAAATGATGAATAAAATTCGGAGCAAGTGGTAAAAGCTGTGAGAACGGCAAACACGTTTACCATTCAAACAGACACAAGTTTCTGTCTCTGCCAAATTAGGGCAACCAGTGGTTCTCCTGTCAGTGATACAGTGAAACCACTCTACATTTTATTAAAGACTTTAAAGGAACTAAACCTTCTCTCCCAAATAGGTTTCAGGCAGCTCCATTAAAATTTAAAATAAAATCCAATTGTATTAAAATAAAATCCAGAGTGTAGATTCATTGCACTCTGACATGGAAGGTGCCAGCCACCCCAGTATGCTGTGGTTTATGTCGTCCTGGGTGGTACTCAGTATTATGTTAAAAGAAGGAGATGCTAACATTCCCTGCAACCAACTCTAGTGAGAATTCTATGGTCACAGAAATCTAAAAGTCAGGAAGGGTTCGATCTTTGGGCTCACCTATAATTTGTGCACCATAAATGTAGACCAAAGTCGTTAGGGACTTTGTAATGACAGTGCTGTCTATAACAGTATCATCAAGCGAGACATTGGCATAAATCATTGGCACTTTGCAAAGTGTCACTTCTGTCAACATCCTCGTGATGTGATCTTTAGTCTTTCAAATCTATAGACTGGCATTTGGATCAGCTAAGTGTCCCACAACCTGTCTTGCATATTAAAGTTTCTTCAGCCGATATCTACATGCTGAAGTGGTGCCTGTTTCAAAATATTTTTAAACCATTTGCATAATATAATCCCAATACTTTCAAGCTTTTCTGTAGGGCATTACTGTACAGCCTGAATCTGCAACTAGCTTAATCAATAAGAAAGAAAGCTTGCTATTAATTTAAGCAAGGAACATAGTGAAATGACTAAACACTTGCTAATTAAAATCAGATACAAAGTAATCACCATTAAAAACAACACTTTAATGAAATTTTACAGAAACTTTTTTGGGGAGGGGTATTTTCTTTTAAGATCCTTTACAGAGAATGCACACTATTTTATCAAGGCTGAGTTTGGACTAGGTTATTTAAAGAAAACGATAGAATATATGAAAAAGGAAACAATATGACAGTTTATACCAGCCAAATGACATTAAATTTAAAAAATATAAAAGAATCCTGTAGCACCTTTAAAACTCAGAAAAAGAAATTTCCAGCATAAACTTATGTGGACTCTAGCCCATGTAGCATAAGTCCATGAATGTTTATGTTAGCAATTTCTTTTTCTCAGTTAACCTCAAAGGTGCTACAGGATTCCTTTATACAGTATCTTTTTATGCTGAAAAAGACTAACTACAGCTATGTCTTTGAATACTCCTGCATTGAATTAAGGAATTTATGTGGTGCTGCAATAGTTTTGTATGCCATGACAAGTCTCTTCAAAAGAATGTTACATAAATGTGCATACAAAAATCTAATTTCTTGGAATTTTAAAGCATTAATTCATATTCTGAAAACTTCCAAATATGTTTAACTTTCTTGCATGCTTGAAGATTAGGTGGGCCAACACCTACACAAAATGACAATGCCTATCAGACACTTCATATGACTCCAAGCAGCTGTTGAAGTGAAACTGCCCAGCTGTCACCTCAAGAAAGAAGGTCAGCAACATAGGAAGTTATATAATAAAAATCATGCTGATAGTTAAAATGGGGATCCTTCAGTGGGCTTGAACTCTCATTAAAGATGTCATCGCTGCATCTTATTGGTTTAGAATGGAAAATGAACCTGCTCACTTTCAGGGAAAATGCTATAAATCATCAAAGTTGTAGAAAGGAATTGAATTTGACAGTAGCATATTTAACTGGTGGTTTAATGCAGGCCTCTGCTTTGTGACAAAAACTGCAAACAAAAAGGAAAAAAATAAGTGCTCAGCTACATGTTCCAAAATCCCACTGACCTCAACAGAATTAAAGAACATGTATCTTTTCTTGGGATTGTAGCCTGACATGTATATATTAAAATAGCAAGGACACCTCTGCTTACTTCTTTCTCCCTAGCCTGGAAAGTTAGTGTTAAAAGAAAATGGTTATGACACATTACTCTGATCACCCAATAGGTCATTTATTTGTTACTGTAGCTGAAGTCCAGGAAGTAACTCATTGGATTATCTAACAGGTCTTATTTCCCTTACTATTTTACCAATTAAAAATACAGGAAATGCCCATTTCTGGCCATCAAAATTCTGAGTTAATTACCCCACCTGGATTCTCCCCCTGCCCCAGACACAACATAGCAAACCATGCAGCTGCCAAACATACTGCACAGAGATGCGTTGGGAAGGTACACAGAAGCAATTCAGTTGCTCTTCCTTCCCCATTTCCTCTTCCTCAAGCAATTGTTCTAAATTTATGTTGCGTTGGTCTTAGGCATGTAGAGAAACACCTTCTACTTCTAAATGCTCTCTCACACCAACCTAATCAGTCCAAGTGTGCACCTGCACTGCTGTTTGAAGCAGTCAGCCTGGGAAGGCAGTCCTCCTCCCATGCATTCACACTCATTCCCTCTTTCTCATTCTGGCTGAAACAGCAGTCACTTGGGGTTTGTCTAGATGGTAAAAAAAAAATCCTCATAGAATTCAAAGAGAATACCTTTTGTCTCAAAAAGATCCTGTGGTGATTCACCATATTTGGAACAAGTGGGGGGGGGGGCAAAACCTGCTTCACAGCTTTTCTTGAGGTTTTTTTTTTAAAAGTATGCAGGAAAGGGAATTACCTTCATTTGGACAACTGATTTGCATCACTGTGTTTGTCAGAACTCTTTGGACTTCAGCTCCCAGAATCCGTCCACCAACATGCCCATTGGGAGTCATAGGACTTTTTCGGACATCTCTTATACAACGCAAGCAGCCTCATCGCGTTGCAAGGCTGCTGCGCTGCAGGGCGTCCCTTTCGGATGACGCTGTCCCCTGCTGGTACTGTTGTGGTACCGCGGGGACATTTGAGCGTTATATTTGGCCGTATTTTAATCACGATCAACTTTCGTGATTAAAATACGGCCAAATATAATGCTCAAATGTCCCCGTGGTACCACAACAGTACTGGCAGGGAGAACGTCATCCGAAAGGGATGCCCTGCAGCACAGCAGCCTCGCAATGCGACGAGGCTGCTTGCGCTGTATAAGAGACGTTCGAAAAAGTCCATAGTCCCCCATCAATCACCAACAACATAGGGTCTGTGTGACCTCTCTTCCTCCCCATCCCATTTCTCACACTAACTCAGAAGACACCTAATTACAGGTAACAGGCAAAAACCCTGTTATGTCATGTTATATTGGGAAAGTATAAATTACAGCCCTGGCCATAACAGCCAACAAAAAATACACAATTCCAGCTCATTACTGCAGAAAGCAACACATTACCATAGGATCTTGTGAGAAGTAACATGTTACATCCAAGTGCTGATTAGTGTACAGGAGAGTTACATACCTCAAGTCAGAGCCTGTTTTATATTCCATCAACAAAGAAAACTTTGGTGGCAGGAAACAACATCTTCAGATCAGTTTGGCCCAAGTGGAAAGCTGTTTGGTCAGATGTGGCAGGGGGAGGCTTGCCAGTAAAGAAGTGGCCGGAGGCGCCATTTTGGATGGGCCCCACTATCTCACAGCGTTGTCGTCCTTGCGTTATTACTCTGTGATCCAGCCTCAAAAAAGACGTTCATTCTCATTCACAGGAAAAGTCATCAATAGATCATCAATAGCACTCTTTTTGTGCTATTGACTGTGTGTAAAAACATCCCGTTGTAATTGCAATATTACAGTGTGAATGGGCAGTCCTCAGCATGAAAACATCTGGGTGAGAACATGAAAATGAAGCACAGAATGAACTGTCCCCTTTAGTTTGTACATTTTTAGATTTGTTTCAGTGCTTGTGTGTTTGTTTACTTTGTTAATTAAGGTGTTTTGAGAGTTTTAAGAGTGTTTGGGTCTTCTCCCGAGAACTGCTGAAATCTTGCCTGTGCCAAATCACGGAAGTAGATTCCCATGCTTGAAGTGCTAGTGGTCATTGTGCGATAATTCTGTGGCATTTCTTTTGCGTGATTACAGGTATGAGCAATAGTAAGCGTTATAATGCCATGATGTTCCTGTTATCTTCATTTGCAGAATTACAGCGTTTTTAGACACTAGTCTGATAATGTCCTGAAGCTCATGTCTCCACTGAGCTCTGAAATTAACTGGGTGACCTTGGGCCAGTGACACACACACACACACACACTCCCTGTCCAACCTACCTCAGAGGGTTGTTGTGAGGATAAAGTGAGGAAGAGAAGAATCAATCTCATTAGAGGAAAGATGGGGTATAAACATAACAAATAAATACATGGCATAGGAAACAAAGCCAGTAAGACCTCTTAGTTATTTGCATATGATATCATTGAACATGAACCATCTGGGAGGGAAGAGAGCACTGCGTGGCTATTACTGTTCTTTGTGTGTGAAAAACACAGGAGTAAGATGTACTTTCTTGAGCTGTTCACTTGTGTAAATGCCTGTGCATTCTAAATTCACTTTGCATGATATTTTTCCTGTAGAGAACTTCTGTATTTAGGAAACAAACAAGTATGCCTCTCTGGCTCCCAGTCTCCTTTGAGGAAGTGGCTCACTGTCTTTCACAGAGGAGGAGTGGTATCTCTAGGATCAGAGCCAAAGTGCTCCTTGCAAGGAAATCAGGATGGAGGATAATGGCCTCTCCAGGTAAGGATGCCTTGGGTTCCATTCTGGGAGATACATTCAATAAATAAATACAAATTTAGACGGAGCATTTCTGCCTTCAATGGTTAGTTCCTGAAGGGAGAGAAATCTGTGGCTGGTGAAGTGAATAGAGGAAATTGACCAGAATGGAATAGATGTTCTTGGCTGAGAGGAAAGGGAAGAATGCTTGAAAAAAGCAGCGATTGGTGTCCTTCGAATGTGGTATCCTTCTGAATCACCTCTCTGGGATGGGGCTTGGAGGTACTGTTCTACAGTGGCTCCATCCTTTCCAGGAAGGGTATTCTTAGAGGGTGGTGCTAGGGATTCATGTTTGATCCCTTGGCTATTGGTCTATGGGGTCCTTCAGGTTTCAGTCTTGTTCCCTATGCTATTTTAATATCTACATGAAACCTCTAGCAGAGGATGTCCAGAGTTTTGGGCTCAGATGTCACTAGTATGCTGATGATACCCAGCTCTATTATTCCTTTCCACCTAATTGGAGCACGGTGGAGTTTCCTTCTTTTGCTAACTGGGGCTGGCTACAGGGAACACACAACTCTCTTTTTGTCATAGCTGCATTGCTGCCGATTCATTTATAGGCACAATTCAAAGTGCTGGTTTTGACCTATAAAGCCCTATAGAACTTTGGTCCTGATGAGTTCCTGATGGTTCATGGGGAGTTTTCTGCTGCATGGCAGGTGATCCTTTCAAAGCCCTGGTTGATCTCTGGGATGGGGAAATGGCCAGGGTGGTATACATGATTGCTCCTAAGCATTCCTTCTTACAGAATGGTGCTAAACCAGCCCCCTGGTTTTCTAAGGAGCTGGCAGCAGTGAAATGAGTGAGTCCAACAAAAAACAGGCTAAACTCTATCTGAAGGCCTTTGGTGGAGCAGTAAAGGTAGCAAAGCACAGTGGAACACACTCCCTCGGAGCATGGTGGGGTCTCTGTCCTTGGAGGTCTTTAAACAGAGGCTGGATGGCCATCTATCAAGGATGCTTTGATCGTGATTCCTGCGTGGCAGGGGGTTGGACTGGATGGCCCTCGTGGTCTCTTCCAACTCTACAGTTCTATGATTCTATGATTCTATGAAACAAACAAACAAACAGTGTGATGCGGCAGCTAAAAAGGCCAATGCGATTTTGGGCTGCATCAATAGAGGTATAGTGTCTAGATCAAGGGAAGTAATAGTGCTGCTCTATTCTGCCTTGGTCAGGCCTCACCTAGAATACTGTGTCCAGTTCTGGGCATCACAATTCAAAAAAGGATATTGACAAATTGGAGCGTGTCCAGAGAAGGGCGACTAAAATGGTGAAAGGTCTGGAAACCATGCCTTATGAGGAGAGACCTAGGGAGCTGGATATGTTTAGCCTGAAAAAATATGGTTAAGGGGTGATATGATAGCCTTGTTTAAGTATTTGAAGGGGTGTTACACTGAGGATGGAGCAAGCTTGTTTTCTGCTGCTCCAGAGACTAGAACATGGAGCAATGGATGCAAGCTCCAGGAACAGAGATTCCACCTCAACATTAGGACGAACTTTTTGACAGTAAGAGCTGTTCGGCAGTGGAAGACACTCCCTCGGAGCATGGTGGGGTCTCCTTCCTTGGAGGTCTTTAAACAGAGGCTGGATGGCCATCTGACAGGGATGTTTTGATCGTGATCTCCTGTGTGGCAGGGGGCTGGACTGGATGGCCCTCATGGTCTCTTCCAACTCTTCAGTTCTATGATTCTATGGTTCTATGTATCCTATCATGTGTAAAGCCAGTGTGTTTACTTCCCCAGAAAGTACACAGTCTGAAAAGTACAATCTATTCCTTGATTCATGATATTATTCAAATCAATTATTCCTTGATTTGATAGTGTTCAGCAAATATAAACAACGGCTGACAGAGCATGTGTCTTGGTACAAGATGTAGTGATGGCTGTCAAATTGGACAGTACCAACAAATTAATGGAGAGAGCCAACATGGTGTAGTGGTTTGAGTGTTCGACTAGGACACTGGGGGACCAGGGTTTGAATTCCCGCTCTGCCATGACAACCTGCTGGGTAACCTTGGGCAAGTCACAATTGCTTAGCCTCAGAGGAAGGCAAAGGTGAACCCTCTCTGAACAAATCTTGCCAGGAAAACCCCATGGTAAGGAAGTTGGTGCTACCTTTGCATGTGGACAACTGGATCGGGCCACATCGAATCTGATCTAGCTGTCCAGATATCAAAGAACTGGAGGCACTCCAGAGTTTCCTGGCAACTCGGGCATTTCCAGCAGTTTCTCTGGTTTTGCAGGCATTTCTTTCCTGACATGTGCCACACTGTACTTAAAACATCCTTACAAATTCTTTATAACTGTGGAAACTTAGCTTGCAGTATTTCTCATTGTAGGAAATATATCCCCTGCCAGAACTGAGAAGCAACGGCAGAATGTTGTATCCTACCTCTTACTTACTTGGCTGAACAAAAGGTTGAAATTTAGGTCTGTTTGATCACACCTTCCTTAAAGAGTCTCCAGGCAGGCTTTGTCAGCTGGCATTTTTACATGGCTTCAGGAATGCTCTCTAGGCCATTTTTGTAGAGGAAGTAGGAAGCTTTACATGCAAATGCAAGCAAAACCTCTAAAGCTTTTGATCTGCTGAGACTGGATGAAACCTCTTGTGCAAACTGAAGGATTACACGCAAAGCCAAATTACATATGCATATGACTGCTAACTATAACTACAGTAGCTGAAGCAAAACTATTTAATTAATACTCAACAGAGTCTGATCTTAGTTTGAAACTCTTTTGCTGCACCTAAAATTGACCCAAAGGAAAAAAAAATGATAAATTCCAATTGATCCAATATGTTCATTGATATGCAAAAGGACCCTGCTCTCTAGGTGCCTTTTCTTCAGTCTCCTCTATCTTGGTGTAGCACATCTTTCTAATTTTGATGCCTTAAAAAACAAAAACAAACCTAGTGGAATCCATCTTGCTACATCCCCAAGGATTTTCTATTCAAACAAGAGACACTACAGAGATAGGTTCCTAAAGATCTTTTGTTATGGCTCATGTAAAGAGCAGAGAGGGCAGGCACTTTGTGCATAGTACATGAGGGGGTTTGTGTGAAAAGACAAAAATACCTTGAGACTGCAGGATTACCATATCTTCCATGTACTAATTGTCATTCTAAAAGGTGCCCTATGAATTTCTCTCTGCTCTAAGCAGGGGTAGAGTGATGACCTGGTCAACTTGGGTTCAAGTGTCATTGATTGGATGATGACAGGCAAGAAAGAGTCCTTGGCAAAACATGAAGTCTACTTGACATTTCACTCAGTAAAACACCTTTTTAGATTTATTTGCCAATTCATACTTTTCCTTCAGTTTAGCAACAATGCCAGCGTGCTCAGACACATCTCTCCTTGCGTCTGGTAGCAACACATTGGGGATTGAAATAAAAAACCCAACAACAATGTAGAACAGTTTTCACATTCCATAACTGTTAGACAGGCTGGCTATGGTGCAACAGGAAGGAAAACACTGAGGAAAACTAATGTAATTGAGGACTTCAAAACAAAGGTGTGTGTGTTTGTATGTGCCTTCAAGTCACCTGTCAACTTATGGTGACCCCAGGAATTTTATAGGGTTTTCTTAGGCAAGGAATATTCAGAGGTGGTTTTTCCAGTTCCTTCCTCTGAGATACAGCCAACAGCACTGGAAGCAATCTCTCACCCAAGTACTAATCAGTGCTGACCCTGCTTAGCTTCCAAGATCAGAGAGGCGCTTTTAGGGTATTTAGGCTCTAAATAAAGGAAAGATACTGTAAAGTTAAGGAGTGGAGAGTGTTTCTTTTACAGCGTTGCCAATTGTCTTATCATTCCCAGGAGAATGGTTGTGTGAAGGAGTGTAGAGAGAAATCAACTATTTCTCACAGCCTGGAAAAAACCAGAGGAAAATCTATGGATGCCAGCCACGAAAGCCTTCAACTTCAAATCAACTATTGTTACAAAACATTAAAATATAAAGAAAGAAAGAGAAGCATCCTTAAAATGGCCCGGCTATAGCAATACATTTAATGGCAGAGGAGGGTACTCAAATCAGGGTTGTTAGTTAAATTGAACTGCCTAGCTACACTCAATTACATTTCCTTTCTTGAACAGTCTTGAGAATCTTAGAAGTACTCAGATATTGTAGACTTGCAGTTTATCACACTAAAATATTGCCCATACTTATTTGAGAGGGAGTCTGTCTATGTGTCACAAGGGATGTGCATGTGTGCATATGCCTTCAAGTCATCTATTGACTTATGGTGACCCCATGAATTTCATAGGGTTTTTGTAGGCAAGGAATATCAGAGGTGGTTTTGCTAGTTCCTTCCTCTGAAATATAGCCTACAGCTCGTGGTATTCCTCCATGGTCTCTCAGCCAAGTATTAACCAGGGCCGATCCTGCTTAGCTTCGAAGATCAGATAGGATTTGGGGTATTTGGGGTATTTAGACCCCCTCAAGGAGATTTACCTCTGACTAAATATGCATAGGACTGTGTTCCACATCTTTGAAAGTGTCAGTTGTTTCTTTGTAAACCACACTTTTAAGAAGAGAGATCAAGGAAAACCTGAGATGAACCAGACTTGAACATCAAGAAGTTCTGAAAGGCCTACATTTTCTTTATCAAATGGCAAGCTGTATCAGGGTCTCTGAGGTACACAAGTCTGTGATAACTGCTTGCCATCATGAAAGAGACAGGTTTATCAGAAGCCCTACCATCCTTCATCAGAAGAGATAACAAGGCTTTGACAGTTTAGCTACTGTCTTCTAAAACAGAACCTACTGCTTAGAAAGCACACTTGTAACCCCTATGAATTATTGGTTTGGCCCAGTGAGTGGGGAAATCCTAAGGAAGAGGCTGTACTTATCACTGCAGTTTGGAGGGAGGACTGAAGTGGTGGTGGGGAGTATGTTTGCCAGGGATAAGGGAATTGGGCCCTTGTCACCTTGAATTAAAGCTTTAAGACTGCCTATAATAACTGCTCAACAGCAAGATTTCTTGCAACTAAATCATGTTTCAGTGCTTTTTTGGGGTGGGGGTGCGTGGATTTTTGGGAAACTATGTGTATGCTGGATTCAGTATAATATACACAGTATTGTTCTTGGTTGTAGGATTTAAAGAAAAGGTTTGTGTAAATCTGCACTATTTAAACTTTTGTAATTGTGTTTGCAATATTCATTCACAAGTGGCCCCACAGAACCGAAGAAAGTGGTATGTACAGCACATCCTTTATCGTAATTATTAATGGGAAATGAAAAGGTTTAAATGAATTGCCACATGTACCAATTCAAGTGTAATGAGTTCTTCAGATAAAGTGGGGTGGTTTTTTGCCTTTTTGTCTCTCTACAACATTTTAAAATATACCACCATGCCTAGACCCAGAGGCAGATGAAAGGCCCTCCATCCATCCCAACTGACACTGCCCTGGCTGCCCAGGGAGACAAGAAGAGGCAGTACCTGTTGGACTCAATCTCCTCCCACTCTTCCATCCCCTTTTCCTTTTGTGTCATGTCTTGTATTAGATTCTAAGCCTGAGGGCAGGGAACTGTTTGATTGTTGTTTTACATGTAAAATGCCATAGAGTGATGGTGCTGTATATAGATGATGATGATGATGATACAATAAAATAAGGTAGCATGTCTACTTTCTCTATCCAAGGACTTTCTCAGACACAAAACACACTGATGTTCCTGTCCCACTATTAGCAAACCTGTCCCTGTCCCGGCACAATAACCCAAAATATCAGACTTACCTCGGGCAGCATTAAAAAGCAGCCCAGGCATGAACAGAACACTAATAGAGTTTTTGTTCACTTCTTGGTTAGAGATCTTGCTGATTCTTGCAAGATGCAAGCATGGAGCCCTGGTGGCGCAGTGGTTAAATGCCAGTACTACAAGTCACCAGGTTGCAAGTTTAATTCCAGAGGGCTCCAAGGTTCACTCAGCCTTCCATCCTTTTGTAGGTCAGTAAAATCAGTACCTGGCTTGTGGGGGTAATTAGCTAACACACATTGGAAACTGCTTAATGCAGTGTAGATGTGTAAATTGCTATTGCTTAACAATTTGTAAGCTGCTCTGATAGCCTTTGTGGCTGAAGAGCGGGGTATAAATACCTAAATAAATAAACAAAAAATAAAGCATAGCAGACTAAAAAAATTAAGAGAAATAAAAACAGGAAAAATTTACACAAGCACATACACACACTTTAAAACTTACAAGTAACCTGGGGAGGTTAATAAAAAGAGAGTCGCCTACCTGGTTTTTGGGATCTCACTTGAAAGTGTTCTGGCCGGACTGGCCATTGACACTGCATTCATGTGAGTTAATGGCGCGAGGTTTCACTAAAGCACCATGGGGGATCAATTGCGGGCTTGAGCCGTCAATAAGAAAGTATGGGTTTTGGTCAGTACATAAAGGCGAAAGGGTGATGTTGTCTGGTATGTGCACCCTTTCATGTTTATGTGGTGTCATTATGATGCCACATTTAGTGTGTCTGATAATGTCCCAAGTCATTTTGTAAGAAATGACAAGGAATCCTAAATTCTTCAAATCTTTGAAATCATTCTCTAGGACAGGGGTCAGAATGATGGGGTCATCCAGCTGTTGCTGGACTGCAATTCCCAATAACTCTAGTCACTATAGATAGGAATGATGGATGAAATAGGTCAGAATAGCTAGAATGACGAATGCTCAGGGTTCACAATACAGCAACTTCTGGAGGGCCACACAGTTTCTAGGTCAGCAATAGGCTCAAACTTGGCATTAGCTTCTCATCTATATTTTTTTCCACAGTGGAGGAAAAAAGAGCTTTATTAATAGGCCTAAGGCTACTTAATTCTGGGTAGTTGCTGGGGTAGATAGTACTTTTGCTTTCATCAGTACCTGATCAAAGGGATTTGCATGAGATTTTCTCTTGTATCTGAACAGAAGAGAATGTAAGAAAAATGGAGAAAATCACAGGCTATAAGGAAACAAGAAGAAACTAGATTATAAGCAAATAATTTGCAACAAGAGGATATGTCTGATGGTCCAGATAAGAAAGAGTGCTGATTATGTCCTAGAGAACATAAAGACAAAAAAAAGAAAAAAAAGAAAAAAGAAAAGAAAAGAAAAAAGAAAAATCTAGCCCAGTCTACTGTTCCTACAGCAGCCAGGCAGATCAGAAGCCCAGAACAGTACATGAGTCTAAAAGCATTCACCACTGCAGGAGCTGCAAATCCACTCCAAATTTTATTACTCTCCTTTCTGCTGCTCTGGGTATTTTTTTAAAAAGCAGATTTATACTTTTTACTTGCAGATAAAAGTTGGAAATAACCCAGTTGGCCATCAACCCACAATCTCCAAACACTGATATGAAGCACTAAAACAGGGCAGCATGGATAGAAATGAAAGAAATACTTTGTTCTCATGCCTGTCATAACTGTCTTCTACCATCTAACTCATCAGCATTTTGCTTTAGGTGGTAAGCGATTGAGAAATTGTCTCTTGTCATTTATACAGCTATAATTTGTTAGCTCTTCCACCTAATTTTTAACCCCATCTGTACTGATCTCTGTTACCCAAGAATCAGGGCTCAGAAAAGTATGTGGTTCTTTTTTTTTTTAAATTCAGCTCCTAGAATTCAATGCTTAGCACAGCCAATCTGGACACTGTAGTCCATGGTCAACTGGGTAGCTATGCTGATTGTAGAATTTTTACATCGAGAATCAGGACCAAAATAATCATGAGTAAACACCCACAAAAAGAATGATCCAAAGTGGATGCTGAAATAATGACTTGTGAAGGCAACTTTTCATTCAGTGCTTTGTCACTGTTCTTTCTCCATACCATGAAAAGCCTGCCAAGTACAGTACAATTATTTCAGACAAATATTACCATGGAAACCTAAGAACTCCAGTCTGCTTGCTGAACACCTAGTGATGCTGCTTCATCCATTGCTAAAATTACAGGAAATACAGGATGGGAAATGCGATTCCACACTCTTCCTAGAGAATTCCTCATTCTTTCATTACTAAGGTTCTAATTCTCTGAATGACAGAAAGGAAAGGTAAAAAGAAACAGTCATATAAAATGGATGTTTGGTTCTTTGCCCATCATTCAAACATTTAAGCAGAGGCTGGATGGCCATCTGTCTGGAATGATTTGATTGTGTGTTCCTGCATGGCAGGGGTTGGACTAGATGGCCCTTGTGGTCTCTTCCAGCTCTATGAATCTATGATTCTATCTATGATTCTATGATTAATTCTGTCTTGATTCATATAAACTACAGGTGATAATCATGCAGTCCTCCACAAGTTATTGGACTGCAATTCCCACCAACCTTAGCTAGCATAGCTGAGCTTGTCTAAATGGTGAAAATACTCCTAATAGAATTTAAGGAGAATACCTTTTGTCCAAATAGGATCCCACAGTGATTCGCTGTATTCAGAAGAAGGGCCCCCCAAAACACCATATACTGTGCAGGAAAAGCCTTCACCGCTTTCCCCGTTTTTTAAAACAATGCGAGGGAAATGCGCATTCCTTCTGGTTGGGCAACTGATTCAGATCGCAGCGCATTCCCAGATAAGAATGGAAATGGAAAGCTGATTGGTCAGATGTGAGCAGGGAGCGGAGCTTGCCAGGAATGAAGTGGCCAGAACCACCATGTTGGATTTTTGCAGTAGTGATCATGTGCTTTTTGCGGCACTGAGGTGACAAAACAACTTTTTAAAGCTTATTTAAATGGAAGTTCACACTTCTGCACTTTAGTTTTACTGTTTAAAAAAATTGTTTGGCTGTGGCAACTTGTGGAAAATAAAAATGAGAGTAATTCACTCACAGCCACCATCTTGATTTGCAGGCATGCCTCCATGTGAACATCAAACACATACCAGCAATCTTGCTAAAAAGCTTTGGAGACAAATGAACACTGCTGCAAATTACTTGTAGATGACAATTAAAACACGAAGGAGAAAACATCTAAAGGTCTTGCCCCTTAGGTGCAATTCTGTATAGTCAGGACCTATTCTGCCATTGTTCTGCCAATGAAAAATAAATAGCTTAATATTTGTAGTATCTTTGTGGCTGAATTTGGAATACTGTGTGCTTTTATTGTCATACTTCTCTGGATATCATAGACTTGAAATATCTGACAATAGTCCTTGAGAGGGTGAAGAAAGGAATAACCAATATGATTGAAGCATTGTACATTTGCTTTGAGACCTTTCTAAAGCATTTTTTAGTTTAGAAGGAAGACAAGTAGTATGTGCAACAATACTTTTGGGGCATTACAGCAATTGTACTTTTTATGCATGTGCACATACCTGCCAACTGTCCCAATTTTGCAGGGACAGCCCCAGTTAATCCTCTACTGTCCCACTTTTTCAGCTGCTTTTAAAATGTTCCAGTTTCTCTCTCCTTCTCCCACTTTACCTCATTGTCCTCAGCTTGCTTCAGTTGCTGCAAACTAAATTCAAAGTCCAGATGTAGCTTGCTCTCAGTTAAACTGAACAGGAAGGAGGAGAGGAGGGGATAAGTGGCTTGTCTATAAGGGGCGGAGGCATAGTGCCCTGCAGCAATAGCAAGTTGCAGCAGCTGCAACTTGTCTTAATGGTATTTTTGCCCCCAGCAGCCCCCATAAACTTCGCATCCAAGATGACAGCAGAGAGGAGAGAGCCCTCCTCCCTTCCCTGGTCCCGGCGGCAGTGGCAACAGTGGCACTGGGGTGGGGGTGGGGAAGGGAGAAGAGGATGAGAGAGCCTTCCTCCCTTCCCAGGTCTCAGTGCCAGTGATCTCCGATCACTCGCTAAAGACAAAAAAATGATGGCTGCGGGCGCTTGTCCTGTCTGCAAGCCCCACCCCCGCATTTGTCCAGCCAATGAGGCCATTGCTTCCTGTACTCTCAGACAGCAATTCCTATCAAATCACTGTCCTAACAAGGGGGAAATGTGCACCGCCTCACTGTTTTTCAAAAACTCTGGAAAAAGCCACAAGGCTTTTCCAATGTTGTTTGTGGTTTTTGGTCCCCCATCTTCCGAATAAGGCACCTTGATACTGGTCACCATTAAGACAGGTAGCATTCCATACGAAATCCATGAGGATTTATTTCACCGTTTAGACGACGCCAAGGTCTTGCCTTTCCTAAACTCATTATATAAATTACAGGGTTTCTCTGCTTAAAATAGTAGTTTTGCCTATTCTTACCCATTAATGATGTTTGTCCTCTTGTTGCATGGCCACACTCTTTTGACCACACTATGGTGTAGCTCAGCTGCATATGTCCCAGTTTTCATCTGTGAAATGTTGGAGGGTATGCTTGCAAAAGGGGGTATCCAGTTCTCCCATACAGCTCAACGCTCCATCTCCACGTATTGACTTCACATTCTGTTATGGCCAAAAGAACACCCATCAGAATGGGTTGGAATGGCCAACATAATGTTGCTTCTGTGGGGAGGTTCTTGGCTTTGGTATAACTCTCTGAATTCCGCAGTCAGCTGGCTGGAGGATTCTGTGAGCTGTAGCTTTCAAAACCATGTACTTTCATCACCATGGCTGTATGCAGTGTTGCTGCTCACTGTTACAGTCATGGAGCAATGCTCTTTTTTGTTGTTGGTCCACATTGGAAGCTTCTGCTTTAAAGCTTGGAATAATGATCTTTGTTAGGACTATAGCACCCAGAAACTCCCCAGCCAGTGTAGCCATGCATCTGCTGCACCAAAAGAAGAGTAAAAAGCAACAGCTTGTGCATTAACCCCCATGGCCAGCTAAATGTGTCTGCTGGAACAGGACCAGCAGACATTATCATTAGTTTTGGGTGGGTTTGCTAGTCGACTTCTCCAGGGCTTATGCATGAATAACAAGGTGCAGGACATGAGCCAATGTGTGCACAGTGACATGTTTTTACAGTAAGAATAAACTAATGGCAGCTGTATCTTAAGCAAATGTTGTTTACATTGTCAGGGTAGTTGTCAAATATTCTTTGGGGCTTACCATATACATCAAACATCACAACTGGAAATAAACATTCATTTTTTTTCCTGTGTAGACTGACAGGGAGGAGAGCAATCCCCACCATCTGTGGCAGTGGGCTCCTGTGGCAATGAGAGCCAGTGTTGTTAAGTGGATTTTCAGAGCATATGTGATGAGGCCTCTGGTGTATAATAGAGGTTTGGGGTTGAACTTAAGAGATTTTGCAGTCTGTAGAACAGGAAATGCTCCACCACCACCATCACAGAGTCAAGGTGCATAGCTCCCAAGCCATTGTGACACCTAAGACAATCTCACAAACACCTCTCTCTGGAAGGTTTTTTTTTTTTAAAAAAGGATAGCAACAAATTAAATAACCTGAAATATGCTGCCCTTTTATGATATCTAAAACCACCCAAGATCTTATTCATCCTAATGGTAGGGCTGGCCCTAACGAACTTATACTGGATATGAGGTAAAAGGAAGAACAGCTATAGGGCATCGATCACTTGTGCATTATTGACACACGTACACACTATACTGCTCAATCTGACTGTTTCAATGCAAACTGAGCAACTACAAACACTGGAAACAACTGGAAATGTCAAAAACTTTTTTTTGGACTACAACTCCCCAAATTGCCTAGCCAACAGGGAAACTGACTGGGGAAATTTGTGGAGTTATTGTCCAAAATGTTACTTTCCCAAACTCTGTGTAAAGAGAGGAGCTAGGCAAGCCTGAATGAAGCCAGCCAATCACAGCCTTTGGAATGTGGGGAGCAGTGACTATGTGGAAAGGATATACAATCAGAGGGCTGTTATTTAGGCCCAAGTGGAATTAGAGACTGGGACAGATAGGAAGGAATTAAAACACGAGAAGAACTGTTGGAGCTAGATAAGGCCAGTTATCAATAGAGGGACTGATAAAATCTGAATAGGGACTTTGGTTTGATGTGAGTTGACAGTGTGAAAAGAGTTGAGGGAGATGTGTTATTTAAAAACTGAGGTATTATGGTATACTGTGTATGGAGCTAATGTAAGGTTATATGTTTAACTTTGTTATTGTTGTGTGCCTTTGTTTCCAACTTACGGTGACCCTAAGGTGAACTTATCACAGGGCTTTCTTGGCAAGATTTGGTCAGAGGGGGAGTTGCCTTTGGCTTCCTCTGAGGCTGAGAGAGTGTGACTTGCCCAAGGTCACCCAATGGGTTTCCATGGTTGAGCAGGCATTTGAACCCTGGTCTTCAGAGTCCTAGGAGATTATCAGACTGGCTTTTTAATCTGGGACGGGGACACAACAGAAGCACGAAAGGATTTCCCTTTCAGACGTCATCGTCCCTCTCCCATTCTTCCTCCGTGCTGCCCCTGTTCTGTCTCCATATTTTATCATTCACGGGGAAAAGCCATTAATAAGAAGCCCATTCTGTTTCTGTAGCAGAATCACGGGCATCTGAAATGGAGCCCCGTTCTGCTGGCGCAATGCCAGCGTCACTGTGATGTCACTGGAGGTCCGTGCAGAACACTTCTGGGTGTGATTGGGATGAGGAGGTAAGTGACACCCTTTTTTAAAACCCTCCCCGGGTTACTTGGGATTTTTTTAGTGTGTTTTGGGGCCTGGTTTTTTTAAAAAAACATTTGATGTTTCTTTTTCTTTTAATTTTTAAATTTCCCATGCATCATTCTCTTGCGAGAATAGGCAGGATTTGCTTTACGAGACATGAATGCAGCTTTGGGATGGCTGCATTCACTCCCAGCCAGCTGAGGGGAGGAGGGGGAGCAGTTTCTCTCTTGGGATTAGGGTAAGTGTATGAAAACTTTTATTTTTAAGTGGAACAGGGATGGGAGTGTTACCAAGACAGGGACAGGTTTTAAGGGCCCATCTGATAATCTCCCTAGTCCAACACTCAAGCCACTACACCATGCTGGCTAAGTTATTCCATGGTACACAATAAATCTTTATTTGTTTTATTTTCTACATCTCTGCCCCTATAAATTGCCCATGTAGACAATCGCTTAGTTGTATGGGCCTTATTGCACTACACTGTTATAACATTGTTATTCCACTTTAACTGCTATGGTTACTTCCTGTGGAATCCTGGGATTTGCAGTTTAGGGAGGGGGATTTAGGATTCTCAGCCAGAGAACTCTTAGGCTTCACTAAATTACAACCCCCAGAATTCCACAGGAGGGAGCCATAACAAAGTGTCATGCCCCGTGAGTTGGATGAGGGTATGGATCAGAGGAGGAGGAGGACATGGCAGGAAATGGCCCTATGGACCCTGGCACAGGTTTATCTACACCTGTGCCAGCAGGGAACCCTGCCAACCTGGAGACTCAAGCAGAGGAAGAGCCTGGCCCTAGTGGGTTGGCACCAGTCCCAGCAGAGTCCTACCAATTCAGATAAGGACGATGAAGAGACAGACTCACCTCCACCACCATACACCCAGCAGTGAGCTGAAAAGGAAGCTTGAAGGAAATCCCTGAGACTTTATGAGAAAAACCTGTTTGCCAAGAAGCACCTGACAAAGCCCTGACTGCTATATATTGGGAAACAATGGAGGCTTTGTCAGAGAGCAACTGATCTTCCCAGAGTAAGCTTTCTGCTGACTTTGTTGCCTTGATTCCTTGCTGCCTTGACTCATGCCTCGACCTTGGACTGTTTCTGACTACACTGTTGCCTGATCCTGCTGACCCACGGACCTACTTCTTGACTACGACTTTGGGCTGTATTCTGGACTCTTCTCTGTGTGCCTTCTTGCCTGTATTGCTGCTTCTTCAAGAAACGGAACCTTACTTGTTCCGAACCTTATCTGGCTCCCCTTAATTAACTTTGCTATCACTGAGAGTTGGCTGCTTTCCCAGATCTTGTTTATCCTGTTGCCGGCATTTTGGGTTGCATTCCCAGACATAAAGTGGAATAATAGTGCTGTAATAATGTAGTGTGATAATACTTGTACTTACTAAAACTAAATTGCCTACAGTACCACCTTCAGTCAGTAGGTCAGCCTTCTTTAACCATCAGAGACAATTAATAGGGGCACTTGTGCTTGCCCTGTTGCTATGTTGGACTATAACTCCCATCACCCTTAGCTAGCATGGCCATTGCGAATATGTCTAAGAGAGGATTAGCACATACCTCAGTGATGGTGCTGTTTACTAGGCGTGTGGCATAATCCTATCTTGGGTATGTCTGCTGGTAGGTTTCCATGATACCTTCATTTAGGTTCTGGTGACCTCCCGCTGACCTCATTCTGGGTCCACCCAGGTCTACTAGACCTTGTGAAGTGTCTCAATGTTGCCAAATTATGAAATATTCTAGGGAGGAGAGTGTAAGGCATGGTAACAATTCCATGTGATAATTCCCTCTCAAACACACAAGGGGGGGCAAAAGAGAAGGTCCTCTTACTTGGTAAAAGCTAGGGAGGAAGAGTGAATGGACAGAAAGGATCAATGATCAAGAAGTAGAGGGAGAAAAAGACCAGTGAGAGAGAAAAGTGGAAGGGAGCAGAAGAAAGAGAAAAGAAACACAATAGGGGAAAGAGCACCAGGATGGGTGGGTAGTTAAGTGGAGTAAGAGGTTTCTAAACCTCATGAACCAAGATACTTGTGCTATTAAGTCTGATAAATCAATCAATGTAGACATCTCTCTATATAAAAGTCTTGGGTAAGTACAATAGGCCTGGGTATGTTTCCAACTCTTGGGTATGTTTCCTCTCCCAGTGTGCTGATTGGCTGCTCAGGAAACACATCCAACCAATCACCACCCACATGCAAATTCCCTCTCCACCTCACAAACCACTCCTGCCACTCAATCTGCATCCACACCTCCAGCCTCACAAGAGCCTCTCCCTCTTCTTACTCCCTCAGCCACTCACCAGTCACGGGCAGCAATGGGACCCAGGTAGTCAACTGGCGATGGCAGGATACCTCTGCTGCTGCTACGACAGGACCCAGGCAGCCAACTGGCAGCGACAGCAGGACCCTGCTGCTGCTGCAACAGGACCCAGGCAGCCAACTGGCAACAGCGGCAGGATGCCACCGCCACTGCAGTAACAGGACCCAAGCAGTCAATTGGTGGCTGCTGTGGCTGCTGCAGGATAACAGAGTGAGTCATCCTCAGCAATTCCAAGAAAAATGCGGAATGATGAGAAGGGGGAGAAGGAATTTAAACTCACCAGCCTACCTTGCAGGGTTGTCATGAGGTCTACCTGACATTTTGGGGGGAGTTTTTTAATGGCATATGGTATACTGGATCGAGCTAGTTTTTTAAAAATTCCTCAAAGGGTTAGGTTTCCCCCATTGTACCAAATGAACACTGCTGATGGAAGCATTTTCTTAGCATGGAGATATTGAGACTTCCAATTGCACCTCAAGGCTGATGTAGTAGACTGGCTGGAAGTTCCTCCTCTCAAACAACCTGCAGTGCTTGGAGAAGGTATATGTTGGATGGAAGTTATCTCTTTTCTTCCACTGTTGGGCAGAAACAAAAGTTGTGCCTCTTACCTCTTGTTGAGGACAAGTTCACTGAGACTTATAGGGAGAATCCACACTATGCAAATACTCCAGTTTGAAACTGGGATAGACAGGATTTATTTATTTATTGCCTCCCTTAAACTGGTGACTTACATATTTATCAGACTGCACCAGCCTCAGTGGCTTTGATAGATCAGGTTGATGGGAGCTATAGTTCACCACACCTGGAGGTCATCAAACAGGGGATAGGTGATTTCAAGATTTAAAAAAGAGACCACAAGCTGAAAAAAATTGTTTTAAAGGGGCCTACAATGCAACCACATACCAGTATGAAAACATGTTATTATGTACACAATATACTGTAAACACATACATGCAGTTTCTGTATCCTTTCACAAAAGACTTTCATACATTTCAGACAGTTGTATCAATGCTTTGAATTTCTGGCTTCTAAAAATTAGTAGAGTGCATTTCTAAGGTGCCTTCATTTATGAATAAATTGTCCACAATAATTCTGTGGAACCTTGTTTAACAAATGTGCAGAGACAGCTATTTAGGTGCAAGGCATTTTTTAACAGTTAAAATCATCATTCCATTACTGATCCATCTGTCAACAGATATTATACTTTGCTCACTCTTGAGACTAGAAGTGGAATGAAATGGACTATGAGATTTAGATAGAAAATGAAATAGGATTATGTCTGATCTCTTTGAAAAAATACTATGTTGTTTAGTCTGCCTTTACCTTTGGCAAGTTAGAAGTGGGTTTTTCTTTTTAAGTCCATAAAGAGGCAGCAAAGTGCACATGCTTAATACAGTCTGAGCCAAGTCACCTTGTCAGTGTTAAGTTAAAATAGCTGAATGGGGACTTCCGGAGTTTTGGCTCAAAGACTATGTCAATTGAAATAATATGTATATTACATATTTACATTGCAAACTGCTAGCTTCTTGTTTGATGTGGCACATACTATTCATTTGATGAACCACTTTACATGGATGTTGATACCAGAATCAACAGTCTTATCATAATCTACACTGCAATGTAAACACCCTTCAGCTGTATCTTATCATTTAAGTAGAAATAACAATATTGCCTCTGAGAGTGAAGTGTTTAGAGACAATTTCCAAGAAGTGATATACAAAGATTGAACTATCATTTTTTTCTTTTACGTTCTTGATGTAAGGAAGCAAAGCTTGCCAGTTTCACAAGACAGACAGATATTTTCAACTTTAATAATTACTTTTCATTTAATTGTTAAAATACTCACTCAAATAGAGCCATCATAGTAGCCAAGGTGGAGTTGCTGGGTTTATTACTTCACTTGGAACAGTCATGGAAACCCAACAAATGAACTTAGGCAAGTCAAATGGGTGCCTCATCCCATTCTATGTACAGTGGGCCCTTGGTATTCACTGGGGTTTGGTTCTAGGGCTCCCTATGATAACAAAATCCGTGGATGCTCAAGTCCCATTACACACAATGTCATCATAAAATGACATCCCTGATATAAAATGCCAAAAAGCAAGGTTTGCTTTTTAGATTTAAAAAAAAATATTTTCAAGCTGTGGATGATGGAATCTGTAGATACCAAATCCGTGGATACGGAGGGCTGACTGTACAGAAGCAAGGTAGGGTAGGAGTTAAATGTTCTTCAGCCCTGGCAATAGCCCTGGAGAAACAGGCTAGCATCAGAGGTGCAGAGCAGACCATGTGGGGCATGGCTTTCTCTTCCAACACCTTGTTGTCATGTACCAGAGGCAATTAACTTATTAAGATTAATGGTGGGGGCATTCCTGAAGCAGGCACACATGCCCCCAACTCATGATGGTGAGATGTGGTATATTTCTGTTAACTTATAGTAATTATGTCTAAATTTGCATCTCAGTATGTTCAGTCAAATATGTACATTTTATAAAGATTTATGTACTAGTTTGCTCTCTTTTGCTGATGCATTTCCTCTTCTTTTGTGGTGTGTAAATAGCTGCTGTCCTACTGCTGGACCGTGTTGCTCCTCCTGCCCACACATACAGGCCATTGTACAGTAGGACCCCTGTATCCACTGGGGATTGGTTTGGGGGGGCATGGATACCGAAAACTGTGGATAATAGTGAAAATCATTGAAAATAATGGGACTTCTGGTTTAAAATACCATAGATTGCCTTGGAGGACCTAGAAAATGGCTAGAGAGGACACATTTTCTAGGAAGACTCTATTGCAGGTGTGCTGTTTTGTGTCCTGTGGATAACTGAATCAGTGGATACAGGGGTCCTACTGTACTCTCTTAACGTTGCATAGCTATGATCTATAGCAGAAGTGAGGAACAGTTTTCCCCCTAATGATTCCACTCCCTTTGGGGCCATCTTTACTAAATAATACGTGCATTCAGTACATAGGGCTAGTGCCAAATGAGCAGGTACAGTGGGTAGGTCTACATCTTTTCTCCTGCTTCTTTCTTTCTGCCTCTACCTCCCCACCACCACTCCGCATTACCTCCTGTACAGCTGGGTCTTTTCCTCCTTGCTCAGAGCTTGGAGAAGCTATATTTTGGACTATAACTTACAGATTCCCTCAGATATCATGGAACTGTAGTTTTAAAAAGCTGTTATCCCAAGCTCTGTCTTTTTCCTGCAGGTGCTGGGATGGGGCAGATACTTTTTTTAAAATCAGAGATCAGAAGTTCAGAACTGATTGCTTCAAAGCAGGCAAAGTGCCACAGGCTGTCCAGCCCTAATGTTTTCAATGTTTCAATAGCCTCAATGTTTTCTTCATGATAATGGGCTTTCAGCTTTCAGAAAGGATAGGGTTTGCTGTCAAAACATGGGGAATGTGTTTCCTCAACACTTTGGCTCTGCTGTCAGTAGCTGCAGGCTGTGCATTGTTTCAGGTGTTTCCCCACCAACTTCTACTTTGGTAGTGTTTATGGTCTAAACTGAAGTACTAGTCCCAACTAGATTGGACCCATTATTAAATAAAGTGCTGAATGGAAAGTCATGTAAATCCTATTCATTCCATGGCCCTACTCTAGTTGGGACTACCAATTAGATTTAGACCTATGACATTATTTCCAGTGACTTCACAGATGGGATTGAAGAAGACAACTTTCAACTTACTAACCAAAGTGTAACTTCTAAATTTATCTGAATAAGGTGGATAAAGTTAACTTCAGTCTCAATTACTATTGCACAAGATCAATCACCAGTTTCAGAATGGCACAGAATCCTCAGGGGAATCCTAGAAGATAAAATATGGAAAGGAGTGTCAGTGTCTTGAAACCCTTGTAGAGGATGTAGATGGAGAAGCTCTCAAATTTAGCACAAAATATTATTCTCTAAGCATGCTTGATCATCGAAAGGCTTTGTCCAAAAATAGAGGAAAATATCACGTAAAAAGAAAGAACACTTCGGGGAATAGCATCTCCTTATCTAAGAAATATTGCTTATATGGCACCGCCAAGATAAGTGGAAACTTAGATTATTTGCCTCCAGAGAGGAACATAAAACTATAGCTGGTTAGAGACCCTTAAATCTTGCACACCAAGTTTTTCTTCCCCACAAAATGTTTAGTGTTGCCTCACAGGGCCCTTTTTGCTTGATTGTGCTCGTTGGTGCCATTTTTCTCATTCTTCGTAGCATCTTCATTTTGTGAATACAGTGTGTGTGTGTGTGTGTGAAAGAGAGAGAGAGAGAGACTGCTGGTTACATTTTTCCCAAGGAAAAAGAAAATCCTTGAGAGGACAGGGTATGTATATAGCAAACCATTCCCTTATTGCAATGTCTGAGATCCTTTAGGTTTTCTCTGACATAGACAACTTGTAAAAGATATGAACAAAATAAATAGGACATGATGAAAACATTTTATGAAACAGATGCAATTCTAGTTATATTCAAGGAATTGCAAAATCAAGAATTTTTGTTGGCACACATAACCTTAACATCAAGAATGGGGAACCTTCCCTGAATATGAGGGTCACATGCCATGAGTAGTAATCTGTTGGGGGTCACATGCCAGTGGTACCTCTATTTCTGATGTCCCCCCCTCTCTTTCTCTCTTGTTCAAGATACATATGTATGGGCTCATCTACATGAGCCATGATACACTGGCTCCCCACTGGTGTATCCCGGCCACAGATCTGGCCTGTTGCTCCCCAGTTCCCTCCACGGAATGGGAGGAAGTCCTGATGGGCGTGTTACCCATCCCTGCCACCTTGCTGACTTGGAAGGTAGGAAAGGGCCCACAGCATGTGACCAAGGCCCCCTGCATGTGACCAGCCTTGGTCACATGCTGCAGGAGTCCTTCCTGCCTTCTGGGAGAGCTAGGGAGATGGTGCTGGCAGTGAGGGCTGGCCTGCCTGGATGGGCTCCTGCAGATACGTGGGGCCCAATCTGTTGTTTGCTGGTGGAAGCAGATTATTTTAAAATGCAGGAAAGAGCCCTACCCTGCCTTTCCTGTCTCAGCCCTGTATCTGCCCAGGGGCAGTGAGGACTGCCCTGGGGCAGAACGGGGCAAATATCCTGCATCGTATGGACTGCAGGGCTCTGAGATGGGGGCAAGATGAGGTATTTTGCCCATCTAGACAAACCCTATGTAAATCTATAGATGGATGATAGATAGGCAGATTTACATGCAAACTAGGCAAACTAAATTTTATGTCCTCAGATATAAAACGAAATATAGTTTAAAAAATTTTTAAATTTAGTATTGCTATGTAACCTCTTAAATTCAAGAAAGTTTAGGGCCTGAAGGAAAGACACACACACAAATACAAATATGTTTATACCTCTGTATAGAATAACATTTTTTAAAAAGCATCAACAGCACTGTTTTCAGAATGAATGTGGATCTCAGAAGAAAACTGCAATATCTGAAGTTAATTTAATAACGTTTAATGAAATTATTGGGAAAAGGTGTTTCTACAATCCTCAACTATTTCAACTTCCACCTATATCTATATAGATATGTATCCCCAAGAAGCAAAATATATGTCTTGAGAACTTCATGGTATCATGATATAAAATGCCATAATTCATGCCTATGGAGTCCAAGTCTATCTCAGATCAGAACTTGCATTACAGATTTCTGTACCTGTGAACTTGGACCTCTATTGTTACTGAAAGGGAATTTGAATAGGGAAGGATACTAGGAAGGGGGAAATGAAATCTCCATTATAGGTCCCGTCTACACGATTTAAATAATACGTACGGCTGACGGGTCTGTACAGTCTGTTCGCACACATACGAACAGGCAGGGTAATCTGATTGGCTGGCCGAGTAGAGGGGGCAGGGCTAGCACGGAGGGGAATTGGGAGCGGCCACCATGTTGGTTTCCCGGCTAGCGAGCGTCCGGTAAGTCTGTGAATTTATATGTTTATTTATTTTTATTTTATATTGTAAATACGGAAAACCAACTGTCCGCAAACCAGGAACCTTTTTAAAAAAAAAAAAGTGGCGGGAGATTTAAAACTGCCACTTGGCTTGCTTACTCCAGCCAGCTTCGGGAAGAGGGAGTCATACGGAGTTTAGGGGGGTTAAAAATCGTATAGCCGGTTCGTATGCATACGAACGACAGGCTGTTCATATTTTTTGCCCCCCATACGGATTTTTTTATGATCGTATAGCCGCACCCTAAGATTAGCAAAGAGTAGATAATGGCACCAGTATAAAAGACCAGCACTTACATTAGGCAGAGTGAGGCAAAAGAATCAGGTGGTAGATATTGCAAGGCAGTGAAGGCAGCTTCCTGCCAATCTTCTGTTTTGTAGGACAGAGCTGTATTTCTTAAAGCTTTGTCCTCAGTCCTCTAAACTATATGTAAGATTTTTCAGGTCAGGAGCATCCTAGGACCGTGTGAGACCTAGGGACACCTCCTGTTGATGCCACAGAGGGTGGGCTCAGGTGATGTCATTAAGCATGGTACATTAAGCATCAACCACTGGTACTCACAGCACATCCATTCAAATAACAAACATTAAGGGCTCACTGGCCAGAATATGCCAGCTTCCTGCTGACATATTCAAGCCCCAGATCAGGCCCATTGCCCCTTTGTTACCTGCACGAAATAGGATGCAGTCCACAGAGACACACTGGTCCGTCTCTGCAGCTGCCAGTACTGCCATCCGCCTCACAGTCTCTGAAGCCAGGCAGGAGGCCCGCCGCATGTGATCAAGGCCTCCTGCACGTGACCAGCCTCGGTCATATGCTGCAGCCTTCCTGCCTGGCTTCGGAGAATGTGACGTGGACAGCAGAGATGGCAGCTGCAGAGATGGGCCGGTATGCCAGTATAGACTCCCGCAGTCCTGCGGGGCCTGATTAATTTTTCCTCAATGAGGTGGCTTTCACTGGGTATTTTGATGAAATGGTGTGTAATGAGCTTTACTCTGTTTGTCCCCACCACCCCCATCCACGTCCTGGTTGTCATCTGGATAGCTTGGGGGCAAAATGGGGCAAGAGCCCTGTGTTGGTGGGACTGCAGGGCTACAAGACAGGGGCAAGACAGGGTAAATAGCCCATCTAGACAAGCCATTAGTTTAACAAAAGAGTACATATTTCTCTGGTTGAAAATTATGTTTTCCAAACTCTGCACTGAAAATGTAATCCCTATTGGAATATATAGTTTGCAATCCAATAAGTGGAAATGTTTTGCTATTGAAGGGTTAACTGAGAAGCCAAATAGTATGTGCTGATGTAACTTCCTAATGTTTTTATCTCTAAGCTATGGTTTTTACATGTATGCTAAGATTATTATGCTAAAACTGCTGTGTGTGTGTGTACTCTGCTAATTGGCTGTACTTTCCAGGACTGAAGTGCGGTGAGGAGAGTTTAAACAGGGAACATTGGACCCCTGCATTTTTAAACACTTCCAAAAAATCCCCACTCTGTTTTGAAGACCTTTGCAAGTACTGCTTTTAAGACCACATGGGACATTCACCCAGAGAGCACATCTAACCAAGGAAAATTTTCCAAGCTCTGCTTTGAGCAGAAAGTAGTCTATAGTGGTTGTGCCAAAGCAGCCTGAGGCCACAGGAAACCCATGACACATAGTGATAAATGGATGGATGGATGGGTGGGTGGGTGGACGGATCAACAGACAGGCAGGCAAACAGACAAACATGTAATTTTCAAGCTGATGCTGTCACACTGAGATTCCTCCCCTTTGCTCTGAGGATAAGCAAGTGCAGGCCCTAAGACATGGTAACCCCAGTTCAGGCCCTGGGACTTGAATCCAAGTGGCAATTGTATGTTAGTGGAATGGGGAGTGTGGCTACCATCTTGTCCTTTACCTCAGGTAGCAAAGTGTCCTGCTCTCAGCTGGAAATCCTGGATCCAGACCTGCATAGTTCTATCAAAATTGCCATGTTTTTATTATGAACATAATAAATTATTGACCACAATGAACCTTGGGTAGCCTTGGGCAAAATTCACAGTTGACATTTCTCACAGGGCTCTTTCGTGGATCAGTGAGAAACATGTAAACTCTGGCATGATTAAATTAAAATTAGGTATTTCAGTGATTCTAACTTTATCAGATGCAAACCACACTAGTGTTCCTGTCCCACTATTAGCAAACCCACTAATATTGTCTCGGCACAATAACCCAAGATATCAGATTTACCTCCAGCAGCGTTAAAAAGCAGCCCAGGCATGAACAGAGCACTAACGGATCTCCGTTCACTTCCTCATTCAAAATCCCGCGGAAGATGCAAGCGTAGGAAATTTTAAAAACAAAAAACAAACACACACAAAAAATTACACAAAGCACATACAGACACTTCAAAACTTACAAGTAAACCAGGGAGGGTGATAAAAAGTGTGTCACTTACCTGGATGTTGCGCTCTCCACCCAGAAATGTTCTGGCCAGACTGGCCATTGACTCTGCATTCACGTGATTTAAATGGCGTGAGGTTTCATACGCCGGCAATACCAGCACTAAAGTGCCACAGGGGATCTATTGACGGCTTAAGCCATCAATAAAAAAGTATGATTTTTTTTACTTGACATAACCGCGAAAGGGTGATGTTGTGTAGTATGCGTGCCCTTTCGTGTTTATGTGGTTTTGTTATGATGCCATATTTAGTGCATCTGATAAAGTCTTAACTCTGTTATTTATATATTCTTTAATGATGCAAGTGTAACGTGAAGTGTTGTCTTCCATCCAAACATGAAACAATGCAAAAACCCATGTGCTGATGCTGTACCATTATGCTATATTCTGACAAACACTTATTTCTAGATGGCATTTAAGTGTGCACATGTGCCTTTTATTATTTAAAACATACCAAATTTAGCTGTAACAGGGGAATCCTAAACAAGAGGGAACCAAAGGACTGGGACTTAACTCTTTGACGTTTCTAGCTCCAACAAAGATAAAACTCTTTCATTTGGATTACAGGTTGCAGGTTTTACCTCTACAGCACCAGATGTTTTTTAAGAAGTAACAGTACAGAGGCTTCTTGAGAAATTCAATGTTCTCTGCCTACGAAAGGGGCTAATAGCCTACACTGGACAGGGACAGCTTGGATCTCAAGAGGAGTTACTTTTGTGTTGGTAATGGAGTTGAAATTTGATTACTGGCTCTAACGTAGTCATTTTTTCTTCTCCATATGATTTTTAACACCTTTGCCAGTGGAGCATCGAAAGCTTGCATTATGTATTTTGTGCTTTTTTTAGTTGGCCCAATAAAAGTATTACTGTTCTGTGGATTTTGGATTTTATTATTATTGTTATTTTTCAGAGCAGAAGATTTGATGACATATGATAAGACATTTTAAATCAAAAGTATGTTCTATATAATGACACAAACTGAAACAAGGGTCCAATAATCAGTCTCCTACCCCAAGGTCACCTGGGCAGCTTGTGATTACAGCAGCAGCTTTCGGGCTTATTGTCCTACGTCTGTGGCAGGTCAATGGGGGGAAAAAGTGCTTTAAACACAAGAGCATCTGATTGTGCAATTCCTAAATCAGTGTCATTGATTATTCACACTGCTGGACTGCTCAAAGCTGGGGAAGTAATTAGGGCTTTTTGTGTGGATTATCCACCAAGAAAAGGTCAAATAACTACAAACGGTGCCAGAAAACCGGAGTCACCAAGGACCTCGGGCTCCGTGATCGGTTAAGAGATGCTCAGGCAGGGGCTTGATAATGATGTGCTTATGCCAGGTTCTGCAGAATTTGATCATCCTGTCATAGAAATCCAATGAAGCATGAGTGATGGTTACTCCCCCACCCCACCCCCAGAAGCTTGCTTCAGGTCCCTGATGCCTATCAAACAAGTTTGTCACACCAACCTGACTGAGAAGAATTTAAAAGGCAGTTTTTGTTCCAAAGGGAAATGGAATACATATGCACGTGCATACAGCTAAAGTCATTCATTGTCAAGCCATCTTAATTTCCGGTTCAGATGAACACATTTATTTTCTTTCCTCAGTACTGTAGACTGACTTAGCCATCTCCATAGCCTCCCTCCTGCTTCTTTTTAAAATATCCCTTCAACCTCTTGCCCAACACCCCAAAAACTTCAGTTTTTGTCCATCCTTCACTCTAGTTCAAAAGCTGCTTTAATCCAAATATCTGTTCCAAAATGGCCATCTGGAAAAAGGATCAGCATTTGCAAAAAATACTTCCTTCTCCTCCTTCCCATGCTGAAATGTAATCCAAACAACTCTGGGTTTGTCAGAGAATCTCTCACACACTCTTCTCCAACTTGGTATCCTTTGCATGAGCTAGTTTAAAACTCCTAATATGCTCCGCCAGCGTGCGGGAGGATGATAGCAGTTGGAGTCCCACTCGTTTGGAGGGCACCAGGTTGGGAAAGAGTGCTCTAGAAATCCTTAAAATTTAAGAAATGTATTATGAGGCTCGCCCTTTGGCCATGAAAACCCACAGAATAAACTTGGGCAAGTCACATACTCTCAGCCTCAGAAAACATCATGACAGGGTCGCCTTAGGGTTGCCATACGTTGGAAATTGCTTGAAGGCACACAACAACAACCTCTTTCCCTCACAGTAATGAACTAAATAAGAAATTACCCCATTTTTATTTTTCTGCGCTTTTACTAATGGATTGTAATATTTAAACAGGATAGAATGCAGGAAAACACACTCTTCTTTCCTTTATTGAAACAAAAATAATCAGACATATGGGAATCATAGAACTGGAATGGAGCCCATGGATTCTGTCTAGTCCAATTCCCTGTTACTGCCGGAAGTATACAACTAAAGCACCACTGACAGATCTTACCAGATAGGTTTTGGTTGGCTAACCAAACTCTGTTTAAAAACCTCAATTGAAGAGGCCACTACCCTCCAAAACAGTCTGTTCCAATGTTGAGCAGCTCTTACTGTCATGACACTCTTCTTAATGTTTACTCAAAACCCCCTTCTTTGTAATTTGAATCTCTTGGTTCAGGTCCTATCCTCTGGAGCAGCAGAAAAGATTACTACTGTATTGTACTCAGAAGTAACCCATTCTTGCTTCTTTTGAAAGTATCCAATATACTGACAATTAAAGCGCTAGGATTAAACCATTATTGGCCATACTGTTTTAGAATGGTGGGAGTTGTAGTCTAGTACAAAGCTTCTTAAATTGTGGGTCGCAACCCCATATGGGGTCATGTAACTGAATGTGGGGGTTATGAAAAATTTGGCATATATATAAAACCTATTTTATATATCTATATACCCATGGTCGCATAAACATTTCTTGGGTGAAAAGGGGTCACGAGCAGAAAAAGTTTAAGAAGCCCTGGTCTAGTATGCCTGGATGATACCAGATTTAGAAAGGTCATGCCATATAGTCAGATGCAAATGGAGCAAAAGGCCTATGAAGCAGTACCACATAAGTCTGACCCATAAGAAAATGCTGTGGTATTTAAAAGCCTTTATTGGAAAAAATGCCAGTGATTCTAGCATGGTGTCATTGCTTGAGTATTGGCCTGTGATGCCAGAGACCATGGAAACCCACAGGGTTTTGGGGGGAAGATTTGTTCAGAAGGTGTTTGCCTTTGCCACCTTCTGAGGCTGAGAGAGCTTGACTTGCCCAAGGACACCAAGTGGGTTTTTTCATGGTTGAACAGGCATTCAAACCCTGGTCTCCAGAGTCATAGTTCAGCACTAAAAACAACTACACTGGCTTTCTAGTCATTAGTTACCATTATAGTTAGAAGACTAAATCCAAATTTCTCTCCCAGCTAGAGTAAACCAAATTGAAATGAATAGGATTTGTTAGTCAACATTGATGTAAGTACTAGTGTTACTTTCAGATATACTTTTTAGAAAATCTGGGTGCTGCAAGCTGCTGGCTTGTGGTACAAAACCTATTCTCTTCTTGTCTGCCCTGTAATTGATTCAGAAGCCACAACAGAACAGAGAGGAGTAGCACAAGTTATATAATACAAGCCAACACTTGCACCACATAGCCTTCTACCTACTGTTCAGTGAGGTCATGCCTCAGTGACTATAAAAGTAACTCATGTTTATGGTTACACCAGTTAATATTACCGTATCAGGTTATCATCATGATATAATGTAGTTATACTATATCATCATCATCATCTTATTCATTTTTATCCTACCTTTTCCCCAAAAATGAGACTCCAGACAGCTAACAACTTATTTTAAAACAATACAGATTTAAATGATTCAGTAAAAGTAGAAATATAAAAATTTAAAAACCAATTAAACATTTGGTAAAGTTAAAAGCATTAAACATTAAAAACGTAAACATTCATTTGAAAAACAACATACAAACCTTGAAAACAGCACCACACAGCATTTAAAAGTCCACCAGAGTCAGTTTACAAGAACCTGATGGCACAAAAATATCTTAACTTGCTGACAGAAGGAGAGCAAAGATGGGATCATTCTGTCCTTCCTAGGAAGGGAGTTCCAAAGTCCAACAAATGCCCAGTGCTAGTCATGTCTGAGCCATCTCGGTGTAGTGGTTTGAGTGTTGCACTAAGGCTCTGGGAGACCAGGGTTTAAACCCCCGCTTGGCTGTAGAAACCCACTGAGTTACCTTGGAGAAATCACACCCTCTCAGCCTCAGAGGAGGGCAATGGCAAACCCCCTCTAAATAAACCTGGCCAAGAAAATCTTGTAATAGAAGTAACTTGAAGGCACAAGAACAAAACAACATAGCGCAAAGGAACTGATTAGCAGCAGCTAGTTATTTTAAAGCTCTGGCTCAGCAGGTAAGGCAGTGGCAGACAGATTCTCAAACCGACCTATCTCAGTGGGAGGATACTGGGGGGGCAGTCATCTGAAAGCCATGCCCTATGAGGAACAGCTTAGTATGTTTAACTTGGAAAAGAGAAGGTTCAGAGGTGACATGATAGCCATGTTTAAATATTTGAAAGGATGCCATATTGAACAGGGCGCAAGCTTGTTTTCTGCTGCTCCAGAAACAAGGACATGGAGCAATGGATTCAAACTACAGGAAAAGAGATTCCACCTAAATATTAGGAAGAACTTGCTGATGGTAAGAACTGTTCGACAGTGGAATACACTGCCCTGGAGTGTGGAGGAGTCTCCTTCTTTGGAGGTTTTTAAACAGAGGCTGGATGGCAGGGGGTTGGACTGGATGACCCTTGTGGTCTCTTCAAGTTCTATTGTTCTATGGGCAGTTTAAGGAGCTAAAGGGACTGAATATTCCTGGCTCCTTTGCCTCATTGGATATCCCTGGCTTCTCTCCTGATTTTGCTGATCCTAGGATTTGAGTTTATTCTAAGTACTGGAAGACAGCTGAAAGATAAAGAAGAGCAGGTGTGGGCAAGTTTGTCATACCCCAGTTATTTTTGTCCTACAATGTCTATCATCCCTAGCCAACATGGACAATGGTGAGGAGTTAGGGGAGTTGCAGTCCAAAAACATCTGGAAAGCCACAGTTGCCCCCTCCCGAGTTAGAACATTGGACTGCAGTGATGTAAGCCACACCTAAAGGAAATTTCTGTACCCCTTTTGTTCTTAAAAATAGGCTGCCTTATTTTTAACTTACTTATGATGCGTGAAGCTTAAAAAATGGGTCTGATACCACATTGTCCAGTTTTGAATCTTTGATTCCCTTCCTTTGTATGCCTCTCATTTTCACCAGTAATGTTATATTAAAATAAAGTTCTTCTGTTACTGTAGATTCATACTGTTATGATTTATATATTAACATACTAATTATCACACATTTCTTAGACCATAACTTTTCTATCAAAGATCTGCATTGTATCCTGAAATATAGTAAGCTTTTTTTCTGCAGACAGCCAGAGTGTAGGCCTGGAGTAGATGTAATATATCAATGCACCTTTTTAAAAACGCAAAGCATTGATGTATTCAATTAGGTTGAGAATAAAACTTCTAGGCTTCCTTAACATAAATCTTTTAGTAACCCATCTACATCACATGTTCACTGAGGAAATAATACATGTCGTTCAGACCAAGGGGTTGTTGTAGATTGCTGAGGGAAACATGAAATTCTGGAGGTTTCAGCAGTCCAGTGAAATCTTGCAACAGAATAAGTGTACAAATTAGAAAAGGATGTAATATGTGACTAATGATACCTCCTGGGATACCTTTACAGCTTATATTTACTATTATGATCATGAGGCCCATTTAAATGGCAGGAGCTAAAATAGAAGGTCCAAGTAAATTGAAAACACCTCTTGGTTCATTAGATGTGGCTGTAATTTAAGCTCAGAAGGCATTTTCTTTTCTTTTCCATGTCATTCCTCATGTTTCTGGAATTCTGGTACTTAAGCGCCCAATAAAAGCGGCATACATCATGAGAGCATAATCTACAGTCCCTGTAAAACACATTTACACCTCACCATCTGTAGAAGTGCCACAGTCTGACTAGCTGCTTAATTCACCCCAGATGGTATTCCCCCACCCCAGTGAAGCCGTGCAGAGCAGCTACTGTTTAGATTTTGTGAAAGCCGCACCCACTGTACATCTGCAAACTCTCGGTGAGTGATAAGCCTCAGAAAAACATACAGACATCCTGATAATTATGATTAAATTGCACTGATGTTGGTGGAGCCTGAATGGTGTGTGTGTATGTGCTTTCAAGTCACCTGTTGACTTATGGTAATCCCATGAATTTCATAGGGCTTTCTAAATTCGGGGTGGCTAAATCCTATTCTGTTGTTTTCACTCAGATTTTTAATAACTTGATTAATTTTTCCTGGATTGTGCTCTTCTTATGGACTGACTATTTCAATTGAATTGAGGCTAAAGCTGCAAACCTGTCCACAAAGGGTAGGTAACCTGCAGCCCTATGACTTCATGTGGCCCTTAGTTTCAAAAGTCTTTTGTTCAGGCCTCTGGGAAAATGTTCCCTGGCAGACAACTGGGCATGAAGGATGGCAGAAAGCGAGAAAGATGGAGAAGGGGAGGGAGAGAACAAGGCAGTTCTGGGCCCATCCCCTACTGGATTCAACCTGGCCTACCACTGGCATGTGGCCTCCAACTGATTACCCAGAAGAGAATG
This sequence comes from Gambelia wislizenii, assembly GCA_030847615.1. Taxonomy (NCBI): domain Eukaryota; kingdom Metazoa; phylum Chordata; class Lepidosauria; order Squamata; family Crotaphytidae; genus Gambelia; species Gambelia wislizenii. The sequence goes on from JAUMIR010000006.1 coordinate 107,334,854, forward strand.
AGGGTCACAATGGAAGAAAGATCACTTATTCATGCACTTACCTTGATTTTAGTGAGACTTACTTCAGAATTAAAATGCATAGGATAGTGTTTTTTGATAACTGAACTGAGAATTTATTGCATTAGGCCCTAGTTTAGGCTGCAGCCACACTGCAGAAATAATACAGTTTGACACCGCTTTAACTGCCATGGCTTAATGCTATGGACAGGGCTGGTTTAAGGAATTTGCCCCCCCCCCCGCAATACTTTATTTTGGGGGTGCATATGTTTATCTCAGGTCAATGTAACCTAACTCAAGCTAAGCTATTCACAGTACAGGATATTCAGATTATTACTAATAATGTTTTTGCAGGAGGAGGGTTACTACGGGGGCCCCCTGCGGATGCTGATGTCACTAGTATCTTAAACCGGCCCTGGCTATGGCATGGAATTCTGGGATTTGTAGTTTTGTGAGATATTTAGTCTTCTCTGTCAGATAGTTCTGGTGTCACAACAAACAACAAATCCCAGGATTCCATAGCATTGAGCCATGGCAGTTAAAGCAATGTCAAACTGCATTGTTTCTGTAGTGTGTCAGCAGCCTTTGTCACAGGCCAAATCCACACTGTACAATAATCCAGTTTGAAACTGGATTATTTGCCATAGCCCTGTCCTATGGAATCCTGGGATTTGTTGTTCAGAGAGGTACCAGCACTCATTGGCAGAGAAGGCTAAAGACCTTGTAAAACTCCAAAACCAGAATTCAGTTGGAAGGAGCTATAGCAAATAATCCAGTTTCAAACTGGATTATTTGTATAGTGTGGATTGGGCCACACTTAAAGTAAACTCAACCAGAGGATTATATACGGTATTAGTAACCATTCACTTAAATCCCATTACTGTAATTCCTATGAAGGAGGAACAGATTAACTGTCCCATTCATGTTGGAGCCACCAATTACTTGAGCTAACTGCTGTTGAGTGAGGATGATATATCTGTGAAGAACATGGTAAGAAGTTTAACATTTCTCCCCAGTGGCACAATCCAGTCTGAGCCCCAAGTAGCAAACCAAAGTTTGACCCTGACGTGAGAGAATTTTTAAGGTCCAAGCCATTACTAGTAGCATTAAGACACCCCAGCAAAGTTATTTGAGAGTTCTGTTTAAGTGTTCAGCAAACCTGGAAGAGGGACAGCCAGGCTGTGCCAGTCACACATTATTGTGCAGGCTGCAAACCATAGCCCTACCACAAGAACAATTTCTGATAAGCTCTAGGGCAGTTTACTCATACTGAGTCTTATCTGAAAAGTGGTTCCTGTGTCTCCTTTATTAAGGATGTCTCTCCTGGAGCTCAGTCTTATGGATCTATCCAGAGGGAATAGAGTCTCATAAAAATAAGATTGATATGGGTATGTTGTCTCATTCCAGTCTTTTATAGATTAGCAATGTTGTCTGACTCTGTAGTTTTGGGAGACACAGAGGTCAGCAATAGTTGCTTTGCAGCAGAGAAAACAAGAGTGCAGGACTGTGAGCTTGGGTGAACAGATGACAAATATACCACATTGTCCACCTCTCAAACATTGACTACTTTTGGCGTTTAATCTCTTGGCAGAGATGATGCAGTCAATGAAACCACACTCACTTCTCCATGATAGGGAGCTCCATTGTTATTCTTTCTTTGGGAATTATTATTTTTTTTCTGCTTCATATGCCTGAGCTCTGACTCAGCCAGGCAAAACAGGATATCAATATTTCATCAGTGGTAGCAATAAGCGATACGAGGGGTTGGATGAAAGTTCTGCAGCTACCATGGACTGTCAAAAAGACAAATAAATAGGTCAGAGAGCAAATCAAACCTGAACTCTCCCTGGAAGCCAAAATGACTAACTGAGACTATCATACTTTGGGCACATCATGAGACAATATGACTCATTAGAGAAGACAATAGTCGATTGAAGGCAATTGGTTGAAGTTCAAGACAGCAGAGGAAGAGGAAGACCACATGACAGGTGAATTGATTCAATCAAGGAAAACATGGCTCTGAATTTGCAAGATTTCAGCTACACTGTTAATAGCAGGGTTTCCTGGAGGTTGCTCACTTAATAGGGTTGAGATAAATCGAAGCTAACTTAATGGCAATTATGAGCAAGAACAAAACAATAGGCAGGCTGGACTCTTTATGGGAGTTCTATGAACCTATTCAGCCCAAAGAAGTTGTAGAGTCCTTTGCAGACTTTTGTGCTAAATAAATGAGGTATGAGGCTAAAATAGGTGGGCAACAGGTAGCCTCAACGCATCCGTACAATCCCACCATCTCCAATCGCGGCAGCTGCAACTACCACCACAACTAGAAATGTGCTGCTGAATTTTAGTGGCACTGGGAAAAAGGCATTCTTCCCTGCCGTTTTTCCAAGCTCTGCATTTTAGAAAGGTGCTCTAGAATAGTTGTGGCAATTTTCAGTAATAACCACTGATTTTTTTCAGTCTGGCCCCTAGGAGGCTGGGAACTAGTGTGGCTCCCTGCCACTGAGAATCTGCCTGCACAGCTCTAAAAAGGAGGCTGGGCATGTGCCTACATCCCATTCCTTGCTTTACATATGTGCATGAGCATGTCGAAGCCTGCCTTGGGGTAAAGACAGTGAAACATTCCACATTCCTGCCCCTTGCCCATGTGCTGAGTGAACATCCTGTTTTTTTTTAAAAAAAAATTAAGTGCTGAAGGTGTGTTTGTATTCTTATTCATTCACAGACGTTTTATCGTATTAGCCAAAGACCATGGCAAAATGGAGTGGCAGCTGGTGGCGTCCATGTCAGTAGAGCAGTGAATCTACTCTGGGTCTTGGTCTGAACTGCAAATGAGCCATCCAAGGTGCTGACCACAAAATGGATTCAGTCCTTTGGACCGCTTGTTAAAGTTCAGTCTAAAACCCAGAACAGATTCACTGCCCCAGAGGCCAGCAGTTGCCATTGGCCAATGGAACATCACATTAAGAATACAAATCACTGAAGTGGAAAAACGGTATACTGTACAGTGTGTCCCCTAAGCACCAAATTCTCCCAACCTACCAAAAAAAGCCCTTGTGCTCTCTTCCAACTCTATTATTCCATGATTCTAAAGTATTTACCATGGAAATGATACGTCTAATATCTAGAGAAAGTTGGGCCCTACTGACTACAGCTACATGCCTGAGATAAAGATGAAGACTGAGAGGTGGAGGGGCAAGTGGATGTCAGACCATGGAAGCAGCGGATTAGAAGACAGAGTGGGAGCCTGCGAGAGTACCCGAACTAGCTCTGTGGAGATTGTCAGACGACCTTTTAAATGCACTACAGGGACGACAGGAGAGCACCAAAGGGCTCTCTTTTCAGATGATGTCATCCCGGTCTAGTTATGCTCCCATGGCCCCTCTGTTCTGTCTGCATTATTTCCTATTGATGGATTAAGCCGCCAATAGATCGCCCATTCCATTTCTATAATGGAATCATGGGCTTGTGAAGAGGTGCCCCATTATGCTGGCGCTATGCCAACCACAATGGGAGGTCCCTGCTGGACACTTCCGGGTGCGATCGGGACGAGGAGGTAAGTGGCATCCTTCCCCCCCGGCTCCCCGGGTTACTTTTTCTTTTTAAAGTGTGTTTTGGGGCTTGGGTGGGTTTTTTAACTTTTATTTTATTTTCACTTTTATTTTGAATTTTCCCACGCGATTGTTCTCTTGTGAGAATGGGCGGGGTTTACTTTACGGGATGTGAATGTAGCTTTATGACCATTGCATTCACTCCTGGAGGCCTGAGAGAAGGGGGAGCAGTTCTTATACCAGCACAAGGTAGGTCTCTGAAAAAATTGTTTTTAAAATGGAACAGAGCAGGAGTGGGTCGGGTGGGGTGGTGACACTTTCAGACGGTTTGCCTGATAATCTCCTGTATCTCTGTTGCCCCTTATAGGCACCTAGTTACTCGTGAAAGCATGCTTCCACTATTTTACACTTCAACAGTTGCTGCACTGGACTCTCGTCTTGGCCTTGCCTTTTTGCCCCGGGTAGAAGGGAAACTTATGCTTCTCTGTCTCTCTCTCTCTCTCACACACACACACACATACCTGACTGAAGACATTATCAGACACATGAAAAAATGGCATCATAACAATGCCACATAAACACAAAAGGATGCACATACCAGATGACATCGCCCTTTTGCATTTATGTACTGGCCAAAACCCATACTTTTTCATTGATGGCTCAAGCCGTCAATTGATATCTGTGGTGCTTTAGTGCCTGCATTGCCAGTGTTTGAAACCTTGTGCCATTGTACTCACGTGAATGTAGCATCAATGGCCGGTATGGCCAGAACACTTCCAGGTGAGATCACAAAAACCAGGTAGGCAACACTCTTTTTATTAACCTTCCTGGGTTACTTGTACTTTTTAAGGTTACTTGTTTCTATGCTTGTGTAAGCATTTTCTGTTTTTATTTTTCTTTATTTTTTTAATTTGCCACACTTGCGTCTTCTTGCAAGAATTGGCAAAATCTCTAACCAGGATGTGAATAGAGCTGTATTAGTGCCCCATTCATGCCTGGGCTGCTTTTTAATACTGCTGGAGGGAAGTCTGATATTTTGGGTTATTGTGCCAGCACAGGAATGGGTTTGCTAATAATGGGACAGGAACATTAAGAGTTTTTCTTTCCTGATAAAGTGATCTCTGCCTGGAAGAGAACACAAAGCATCATGGTGAACTTGCCACGGGTCAGCGTAAGAGGAGCGCTCCAAAAAAGCAATATAAGGACTCCCTGAAACGACATCTCAGATTTGGCCAAATTGATCACCAACAATGGTCCACCCTGGCCTCACATCGGGAGGCATGGAGACGCACTATCCACAATGCTGCAGCCTTATTTGAGAACTCACGACGAACAAGTCTTGAAGAGAAATGACAACGCAGAAAGAATCACAACCCAGACATATCACCCAAGGAGACCTTCTGCTGTGCTTTCTGCCACCGGACTGGTTTATTTCAGATTGGCCTTTTTAGTCATCAGCGCGCTTGCAGAAAGCGCGGGATGAGTCCTTCCTGAATCTTCATTTGCGAAGAAAAGCCAGAGAGAGAGAAAGACTATTGAAGTTTATATGTTCTTAATTTTGAGTTGACCAAAAAACAAAAAGTGAAATTGATTTAGTAATCTAAGAAGAAATAGTTTTGTGAAAGTTCCTCCCTGCAACATGCTTTAATCCTTTAGGTCCACATTTAAATAAAACATTTTCAGGGGTTTTGTAAGACATTTTTATTTTTTGAGAAGGAAAAGTTAAAACAGATCAGGGAGAACTTTAAACAGAAATAAGACTCTCTTGTAGTTCATATTTAATAAGGAGATTATATTGAATGGTACACTGTAACTTTATATGTTTAACAAGTTTGCTTCAGTCATTGTCCAGTCTTAGGTGGGATATTTGATGTTTCACCTCTCAAATGAAATAAGCTGCTGGAAGAATGCCTCCCCACTCTGCAAAACTATGTGTTTTTTTTTTAATGCTCTCCACTATAGTGGCAAATATATAGTGGCAAAGGAAGGTATGTCTCAAAGTGCTCAGCAGATGGCTGTTTTTATTTTGGAAAAAGCCCAACATGTTTCAGAGACAATAAAAACAGCCATCTGCTGAGCACTTGGAAATGTGTCTCCATTCCCGCCCTGCCCATGGATTATTTTGGGTGCTCCCCAGTTTTTCTCTTTTCTGCTTATTCTTTAAAAGGAGGTAGCAGCCATTTTGAATTTTTCCAAAATTCCCAAAGCACCTCAGAATAGGAGTTTCTGGGGGAAATGAAGCAATAGCTTCCCAGACTGTGCAACCATTTGTGGAACAGTAGTTCTTGCACTATATAGGACCCAACATGATCCCTGTTAGAGTTAGCACCTTTTGCATCTGTGGTCACTGATTGCTAGTTTGCAGACTTCCTTTTTGTTTCACCCTATCCAGTCTCTTCCTGCATCACTCTAACCTGCATTAATTTTCATTCTCTGTCTCTTTCTTCCATTAGGCCATGTATTTGATTATGAACAAGTATTATGTATAAAGCTAATTTATATGTTTAACAACAAAAAAAAGAACTTATTTCTTTTCTTTGTTAGATCCTGTAGGTGCATGGATAGCCATGGGACTGGGTGTTGTTCAGCTTCTGCCTTGCCAATTTCATTATTTTGCTTGTGAGATGATTTCTCACATTTCCCAATAATCCCAGCCACAGTACTGAATGGGATTTTCTTCTATTAAATTACACTATAGGAGTGGAATCTTAGCCTTTATTTCAGCGCAGAATCAAACCATTGTTAAGGAGTGGTAAGCTGTGAGAAGGGGCAGGAAAGAAATATGTAGAAGGCTAGATTTATAGCCATTAAAAGGAAGCATGCTTAATAGAAATAAAGGAAACCAAACCAACCAGCTCGAAAAAAGGGCAAAGAAAACATACACACAGTCTCCGATAATGACTCCTACATGTGGTGGAAACAGCTGTATGCTTTCTCCTAAAATAACAGCTTGATCATTGCATTTTCCAGTAGAACACTGTGCTTTCGTGCTGAGGATTTGATGGCCTAGCCTATAACCAGTGGAGGGAGGGCTGAGAGACAAAAAGAGAATGTGCTGGTAGATGGAGCTGATGGAGCAGTTTCTCCCCATGACTATCATGTGTATTCATAAATATTTTACAAGTGCAGCTTTCAGGCCACTAAATTTTACTGCCACATTAATGTGACTTGCAAATTTACAACACGGGCATTTGTAGCTTGTGAATGTTGAATATATGGGAATGATGCCAGTAAAATTTTTATGTTTTGAAGTGGTATACCTTGTACTGTAAGCCTGATATTTATATCTATCTATACAGAGAGAGAGAGAGAGAGAGAGAGAGAGAGAGAGAGAGAGAGAGAGAGAGAGAGAGGTCTTACAGCTGTGCTACAATTTATCAGGTCTTAATTCTATTGAAGAGAATCATAAATATCTCCCTCACAACACACTCCATACTGCTAGACCGTATTTTCACATTCAAGAATCACAAGAAAGTATTACATAAGATTTGCATAGAATGCAATGTACTTTCTTGAAGCCTGCAGTGTGTTGTTGTCAGTAATACTGGAGTTTTTGAAATGATGGCCATATAAATTGACAGATATGGCACCATATTTCAAAATGGAAAATTATTGCTAGTAAAAGATGTGTTTTCAGTTTATCCTCTGTGGTGCTGATGCAAAAACACATTGGGAGAGGAAGGGCTGAAGGAAATGAAGCATCATAATCCCTGTGCCCAAGCACACTGACTCAAGAGAAAGTGCAATTATTTCAGTTGGTGCACCGGTTTAATGCCTGTGGCTGGTGTCCAATGAGAAGATGGCATCCAACAATTAATAAAGCACAAAGTGCAAGGTTAGCTATAAGATGCACAAGTGACTTTGTTCCAAATGGTAATCATAATTCAAAAAAAGGAGGTTGATGGAAATGAAAAGGGGGGTGGGTAAGTGGGGAAGAGTGACAATATAAAAGGAATACTGTAGTCCAAAAAGCAAACCTTGATTTTGCCATCTTATATCAGGGACACCATTTTGCTATGTCATTGCATATAATCGGACTTGAGTATTCATGGATTTTGGTATCTATGGGGGGTCCTGGAACCAAACCCCAGCAAATATGAAGGGACAACTGTAGTGTGAATACTCCTGACTGCATAGGACTTCAGTGCATGTGTAGTACATTTCCATAGTGCATAGGCTTTCAGTGAAATATACATACTGAAAATAGCCTTTCCAGTGAAAAGAAACAAATGCAGATTGGCAATTTGAATGTGCATCAGAGAATGTTGCTCTCAATGAGCACCAGATGGCTTTTAACGGAATGTGCAGGAGGCCCTCCAGGACACACACCTCAACAAAAGCTGTGAAGGTCCCCCTTAATCTATATTTGCTTCAGGATACTTTCAGTTATCTAGTTAAAACATTCATGATTTGTAATTTTTTGTAATTAATTAAGCATTCTAGAATTGGGGAGTGGCTGACAAAATAAGGTCACTTGGGTTGGAGAAAAATAACATCTAGTTAAGAGAGAGCATTTAGCCTGAGTAGATAGACTCTTAAATCAGTCAAAGGGGATTATTTACTTCTCTCATAAATCTATAATGATGGCACCATTATACATAATGGTTTGTGGTTTCCTTTGGTCAGCAAAGAGAGAAGCAAGGGTAGTAAATAAGCATATGGGTATGCAGTATTCTCCTCAACATACATCTTCATATGTCTTGTAAAGGCAGATGTAAATAGCAAGCTGGCTCATTTGAAAGCATAGTGTGATTTGTCAGGTGTGTTCTATGTATAAATGAAAGATAGAGAACAGAAACAACCAATAACACTGTTGTGTTTTATTATTGATCTTCTTAGCAACACTGTCTAACATCTTATCTCAGTCCTATTTTACAGGTAGGAAAGTATAATGTCTCAGAGACAGGGATTGTTCAAGAGCACCTAAGGGAATCTGTGACTTGAGTGGTTTTTTTTACCCTAGCCGGTGGTCAAACTTTGGTCCTCCAGATGTTTTGGACTTCATCTTCCAGAAGTCCAAGCCAGCATGGCCAATAATAAGGAATTCTGCAAACCAAAGTATAGAACATCTGGAAGGCCAGAGTTTGAAAACTGCTGCATAATGTTATTCATCAAGATCCAAAACTATCTGAACTATTTGCCTTAAGAATAGATCCTAACCTGGAAATGTCTTTAAAAATCTTCCTGAAATTTGTTAAAAGAGCATACCAAACAGTTTACATTGGGGTTGGTAAGACTCCAGCCTCACAGGATCTATTTTTTTTCTTTACTAGAACCCCAAGGATCACCAACAGGAAAGGGCAAAGAGTTCAAAGGGCACAGAGTTTGAAGTAAAGAATTTAGAGTTCAGGAGTTTGTTTTGAGTACTGGAATTGAACAGAGCTCAAAGACCTTCCACACAAAAAATCATTCCTCTTTACCAGAGGATTTCTTTATTTACAGCAGTAAAATCTAGGGTGCTGGGGGTTTGTGTGGTGGGGAAGACGGAGAGACTGTCTGCATGAAAGAGCCATTTTTTTTTTTTTTTTAGTGATATTGTTGAATAGCTGGGAAGCAGAAATCCTTGCTGATCTCCTGCAAAATAGACACAGACCCACCTGTAGATCAACCTTCTGGTTAGATGGTCACAGTGCTCCTTCAGTGACAACATATAGATACATTTTAGGGTGTATTTGCTCATTCCTTACAAAAAATTGATTGTGTATTCCTGCATGGCAGGAGGTTGGACTGGATGGCCCTTGTGGTCTCTTCCAACGTTATGATTGTGTGCAAATAGATAACAAGAGGAGACACATGCCCATGTGTGCTTGCTGGGAAACAAAGAGACGTCCCTTAAAGCATGAGTGGTTTAATTACTTAAATGTTCTAAGCTTCTTGCACGAAAGATATAGGGGAAAATATAATTATTGCCCTTCTGCAAACAAGATGATCCCACAGCTTAGAACAAGCTTCCTAATACTGTCTCACTTGGTTGTCTTTTTTGTTTTGTTTTTCTGCAAGATCATTTATATCAGTTCTTAGTAAGTTGCTTTACAGTTTATCTCTGTTAATTATGCTATACTAGCTGGACCCGGCGTACCATATGCCATTGAAAAACTCCCCCAAAACCACCTGGTAGGCCTCACAACAACCCGGTAAGGTAGGCCAGTGGATTTTAAAATTCCTCTTCCCCCTTCTCAGCGTTACACACTTTTCCCAGAATTGCTGAGGGTGACTTGCTCTGTTGCCCTACCGCCGCTGCCATCAGTTGACTGCCTGGATCCCATTGCAGTGGCGTCGCACTGCCGCTGCCGCCAGTTGACTGCAGGCCAGACTGAGTGGCAGGAGTAGATTGTGAGGTGGAGAGGGAATGTGGGTGGTGATTAGTTGGGTGTGTTTCTTGAACAGCCAATCAGCACACTGGGAAAGGCAACATAACCAAGAGAATTATATATACATTATAGATAATACAAAGGCAGTGGCTGAGCTCTAGCATCAGAGGCTAGGATAAGTAATTTTATAAATGTCAGACCTATGTCACTGACATGATACCAAAACATGCTAGAAAATGGTGATGATACACAATGAGAGTACCCACTGAACAATGTGTTCTGATGCAGAACATGTCTCATTACTGCTGGCTCTGTTTGTGGAATAGCACCAGATATGTAGCTACATCTCTGCTCCCCTCCTGAGAATATGAGCATTACGCAACATCACAGTTTACCTTTATGGGATCATAAGGCAGTTTACAATGACATAAATACCTAACGGGGTGCTAGCTGATGTTCTTATTGTATTAATCAGGATGTAAGAATGAGAAGAAACAGCTAGCCCAAAGCTACTTTAGACACAGCAGACATGCCAGTAGTGTCTGCTGGTGGCTTCCGTGCCAGTAGGGTAGCAAATCCTATCTGGATTTTAGCCTGAACTTTAAAGAAGCCGAACCTATTTTGGGGGTGGAATGAGGCCCACGGATATCATATTTAAAGTTCTGACTAAAACCCAGTAAGGCTTCATTGCCCCACTTACAAATCCAGCTTTCCTTGGCTGAAGCACTTTGTACTACTCTTTTAGGTATATCTCTATAAAGCAGTATTGATCCAGGACACCTTGCTGCCTACAGCAAAAACAAGGTGGTATCTTCCACTGTGTTAACACACCCGAAGCCAACCAGACTGAGCACTAAATACTTCAACCCTGGGAATGGGAGAGTGTCTTCCCCACACCTGAGGGCAGCAGGCTAGCTCTCAAGTCAGGCAGTGTGGCACAAACCTTTTTGTCCTCCAATGCTTTGCCATCATTCCATACTCCACCTGACCTATTTGTCCTGGAGGTGGCTGTCCCACTGTGTCTGACGACTGCCCCTATCGTCAGGAGACAAATCTGGCATCCATACACTGATGTGCCATTGTACTGATTTTGGAGTGAAATTCTCATACGATGCTTTAAAATGCTTGCAAGGCCTCAACAAAATACTTCATAAAGCACATTGAAGGTATTCAGCATTGAATGCTGAAATGAAAAACACATTCTGACATGTGTTGGCTGAAATAGGTCTCCAGTCTTAAGTATCCTTCCTCATTTCTTTCACCACATAAGATGGTACAGCTATGTTAGAATGGTGAAGGAACTGGGATTTGTTAGGATGTCTTTCGAACAACCTTCTGTCATGGCCTTAATATCTGAAAAAGGGATGGCCTGTGAAGAGTAAGAAAAACAGAAGAGGGAGGGCACATCTGTCAGTTTGACTTTCCCCCATGTATGAAAGTTTTAAATCTCAAGTTCTTCTCATCTCATTTATGAAGTTGTAAAACTGAACCACATAAAATTCTTAGCTATCTGCATGACTAAATTAGATGGTGTAGCTGTTTCCAGGATGGAGAGAGAACAGCCTTGAGATGCCTGCCATGCAGCTGTTCAAACTTGAGAAGCTTGTCAAAGAAAAAGGGTGGCAACTCTAATTCAGCATTATGAACATGGCTGAACAGACAGGGTTTCAAACCAGACCTTGTAAGAACTACATAATCAAAGCCCTCTGCTTCAATGAACAAATCTCTCAGTTTCACTTCCTCTGCCAGTCATTCTGTTTTAAAAAATCACAAATGTTATTTTCCTGCCCTGTTATAAAGAAAGTGTGAATTTTGGTCAGTTCTTATTAAAAAAAAAATGAAACAAAAATCTCACCTATGAATATTTAGCAATCCTTGGTACAGGGAAGATCCAAAAGAATCTTAAGCCAATAAACCTTCTCTGAAAGAAACACAATGGCTTCCACTGTATTGTATACCCACTGTGGGCTACATCTGAAAATCAGCAAAACCTGGGAATACAAACTCAAATAGTATCCATATTCCTCTGTCAGCAAAAGTTATGTAATGTGTAAGGAGGTGCCTGGACATTTACCTACATAACAAGAGTACAGAAATTAATTAGCACAAAACTCTGTACCACTAAAACAATAAATTACAGTCATTGAACACCATAGCTATTTGATATGCTTTGCAAGAAGAATTTCTGATTAGAGTAGTCTCTTTAACACATAACGTATGAAAATTATGTACCTAATTCCACTTCCAGTGAGGTCAATGGGAACTTTGCCATTTTCTTTTCATTAGAGAGTGATCTGGATTCATGACATGGGAGTTGTATTCACATTAATTAATGTGATGAATGAATGATGAGAAAGTTAAAAAAAAAACAGCCCTCTAGCACTAAACTTAAAAGCAATGTTGAAAGCAATATTGCTTTCATTACAAATAATTACAATGGTAAAGTTTGTGTCATACTGGATTGTGATACATGTATCAACATAACCAAGGAATGGAACAGAGAACTGGAATGCCCATTTCTGGCTACTCAATGGTTAACTTTCTTAACATCTATAACAAGTATGGGTACAGATCTTCAATTAAGTCTTATACAGAAGAAATGGCTGTTTGATTATCACAGCACCTGTTAAAGACAGGATTATCTAAATCAGCAAATTGTTGGAGATGTAATACCACTAATGCCTCCTTAACAGATATGGTTTGGGGCTATCCTGTAGTTGTCTCATTTTGGGTGCAAATAGTTAAAAAGATAAACTAGGTACTAGAAAGTTCTTTAATAGTTAGAGAAGTGTGTGTTCTTTAGAATTATTTACCTGTATCTTGGAAACAAAGGAAAAGCGGAAGTGGATTTTTCATGCTCTTTTGACTACTAAAAGATTGAGATTTTGAAATTGGAAAGATAACTTTCCTCCACCTGTTGTTATTCAATAGATAGAAGACCTAACAACACAGTCAACATTTGAAAGAATGATATACAGACAAAAACCTACAAATGGACTTCTATTTAGGCCAAATCCTCACTACACAAATAATCCTGTTTGAATTTGCCATGGCTCCTTCCTATGGAATCCTGGGATTTGTAGTTTTACAAGGTCTTTAGCCTTCTCTGCCAAGTGTGCTGGATTCCATAGGATGGAACCATGGCAAATAATCCAGTTTCAAAGAGGATTATGTGTAGTGGGGATTTGGCAAAGATTTGGTCAGCTTTTATAGAACCTTATTATTAACATGGATGCTTTTCTCTTCTTGGGTTTTCATTTTTCTGCTTTGTTATATTGGAATATTATAGTTATGTAACTAAGAACTCGGGCATTTAAAACAACAACAACATAACCAAGTGTTTGAAGCCAATCTGGTGCCTTCAGTTGGGTTCAACGGAATGGCCAGGATCCTTCAGACAACACTGCTGGGGGATTTGGGGAATTGTAGTTCAATCTAGCCTAAGGTACCAGTTTGAGGAAGGTTGAACTGGAGAAAGCCAACAGAAACAAAGCTGCAAATTTAGCTGGATTGCAAGCAGCTGAGGAGGACACAAGGGACCCAGCAGTTGCTCTCTTTTAGAACTGTGGTATCAGCCTGGGGGGGGGGGGAATACTTTTTGGACTATTACTCCCAAAATTTACCAGCTCACTGAGAAATTCTGGATACTATAGTCCAAAAGGAACTTTTCTAAGCTTTGCTCACGGTGAACAGTTTTGCACCCTTCTGCACGAGTGCACTGTTTCTAATTGGGGTCCTGTCTATACAAGGGGGAAATAATACGAACACATTTGAAAAGGCAGGCATTCATAATGATGTGATGTGCCTACATGGCTAAAACTCCCCCCCTAAACTCCGCATGACCCCCTAGCCAGCTGGCTGCTACAAGTGATTTACTCGCAATTTTAAATCTGCTGCTGCCATTTTTTTTTAAAAAAAAGCTTCCCATGGTGCGCACAGGTGTTATTTCATGTTTACAACAAAAAGAAATTTTAAAAAGAGTATAAAATCGCTCTTTGATTGACTTACCGGATTCTTGCACAGCCAAAAATCCAACATGGCGGCCGCTGCCACTTTCCCTCTTTGCTAGCATCGCCCCTGTACTTGTCCAGCCAATCAGATTATGCTGCTTGTTTGTATGTGTGCGAACGTGAGTGTTCAAATGGTTGCGCATTCGCACGTCGTTCTGATCTTTTGGAAAAATCCGGATGAAGCCCCAGATGCGGCATGAACGAACTATACAGTGGATTTTGCAGGTCCCCTTCCAAATGACACATATTTGTGCGAACAGCCATCTGAACAGATCGCTGTTTGTTCGCATGCCATTCATATTTGCCATTTAGACAACCCCATATTCTAGTCGTATCTTTGTAAATACAACAAACATTGCAAGTCAACATGAAGTCGAAGGCTTTCACGGCTGGCATCCATAGATTTTCCTTGGGTTTTTTTCCAGGCTGTGAGGCCGTGTTCTGGAATAGTTTTTTTTCTGATGTTTCGCCTGCATCTGTGGCTGGCATCCTCATTCTCTGAGGATGCCAGCCACAGCTGCAGGAGAAATGTCAGAAAGAAACTATTCCAGAACACGGCCTCACAGCCCGGAAAAAAACCAAGGAAACTCTTTGCAAGTCAACAGTCTTTGTCTTCTGAGGAAAACTGAGGGGTGTGTATGTGCCTGTTGACTCATGGCGATCCCATGAATTTCATTGGGTTTTCTTAGACAAGGATACTCAGAGGTAGTTTTGCCATTTCCTTCCTTTGAAATATAGCCTATCCAACCTGGTATTCATTGGCAGCCTCCCGTCCAAATATTAACCAGAGCTGACCCTGTTTTGCTTCTAAGAATAGACAGGATTTTGTGCCTTTAGGGTACCTATTTCCATAATGAAATTGGAAAACACAAAAGATCTACTAATACCAGAACTTTTATTTCTTTCTTTCAAGGTACATCAAATAATAACTGATGAATGAGTAAACTGTCACATTTCATATTCAGTTTTCACTGTGAATTTAAGGGGATTAAAAATGCACAAAGTATTAGTTTTGGCAAACATTTGTTTCCTCTCAGCACATTGTCATTAAATGTGCTTGAAAACCTTTAGCCTTTTCAACTAGAGCATATGGACACTGCATCAGAAATACATGCTGAGAAAAGCTCTTTTATTAATTGAACAGTCTCACTGTAAACCACGTGATATCCCAGAAGACATTTTATAAATAAAATGAAATTTGCATGGAAAGTTGGCCAAGCTTCTCCCAATTTCACAAGGTAATCACTTGTAGTTTAAGCCAATTTCATAGAGGTGAGGTTCAACAGAGAAAGGATGCAATATCTGTTGAAAGCAAATATATTCCTTGTTTAATACCTGAGCAAAGAATGGTAATCATGCTTGTTTAGTGTGATCTATTTTATATACTGTAGCCATGCATCATTATGAAAGAGGCATATGATGGGGTCCCTCCCCTAAACAGTAAGATGTTTGGCTTTGGCACAAGCATACACATTTCTTTTACTTGGAGAGGAATTATAGTAATGGGTGTATATAAAGCTTTCATTTGCATGCACGCAATGAGAGCATCAAAGCCACTCCATTTGAACTCCTACTTCATTTGAATTTTTATGATTGTTTCCTGATTTGTTACAGCTTACAGTATGCATATTACAGCAGGAAATGAAAAAGAAAGAGAAATGAGGCAATGTTAAAAAATGAATACTAAGACCAAATAGAGGACAGTCTTTCAGTATTCAGAATCAGAGGAGTTGAATAGTTGTAGAGCATATATGATAAAACAGAAAAGGGCAAATTGTGAACCTCCAGGTATTTTTAGACTTAAAGTTCCATCTCACATTGGGTAGGACAGGTTGATGGGAGCTGCAACCCAACATCATCTGGAGGATCATAGGTAACCAAGGGGATGCAGTCCAGGAATGTTATTCAAGTCATTTTACTCATACAGTTGTCACTCCGTATCCATGGATTTGGTATCCATGGATTTAAGTATTCACAGCTTGAAAATATTCTTTAAAAATAATAATCCAAAAAGCAAACCTTGATTTTGCCATCTTATATAAGGGACACCATTTTGCTATGCCATTGCATATAATGGGACTTGAGTATTCACGGATTTTGGTATCCACATGGGGTCCTGGAACCAAACCCCAGCAAATATGAAGGGACAACTTTACTTATGCGGGTTTCTTGAAACACAGGTGGGCAGAAGGCAGCTATCCAGATGTCTGGGGCTTCATCTTCCAGAATCACCATTGGCTATGCTGGCAGGAGCTGAAGTCCAAAACAAGTACCCGGCTTGTGGGGGCAATTATCTAACACACATTGGAAACTGCTTAATTCAGTGTAGATGTGTAAATTGCTATTGCTTAAAAAAATAAATAAATTGTAAGCCATTCTGATAGCCTTGTTGCTGAAGAGCAGGGTATAAATAACTAAATTAAAAAAAATTAATGCCTGTCCACCCATGTCTTAAAATAATGCTTTCAGAAGTCTCTAAATTGTGCAATTCATTTTTTTAACTACTTAAATAGCACAAATGGAAATTTTAAATAACATCTGCCAAGAAAAGACCACTATATTCTTCTTTAAAAGAGATCTCTGTATGTATGCAATCATTTCTGTTTGTTTAAAGGAGAAAAACATGAAGATGTTTTCACTGTAAATTTTTCAATCCATTGCTCCTGAAACTGAGAATACATATGGAGAGAAGAGCCTAACCCCTCCTCTACAGTGTATGTGCAGACTATAGTTAGATCAATATATTGAATCTTACTTCAAAGACAAATATATATCATTTTATCACTGAATACAAGGGTGGGCAGCGGTGGCCTTCCAGATGTTGTTAGAATGCCATTCTTAGCATCTCACATGTTTGTCCATGCTGGTTAGGGCTGCATTCCAACAGTGCTCTACAGTGCTCACTGTGGGGTCAGTTACATAGCAGAATTTAGTGCAAAATTTTCCAGCTTACCTTCCTTTCGCACCAGTGCCACATAGTTTACATGATTTAGTGCGAAACTGGTTGATCCAATAAGTTTTCGGCTTTGTAGTTCACACAGGCAAAGGTGGGAGCATGGCCTCCAGAGTGCAGGGCGGTTGTCTGCTGTCATTAAGGGCCATCTCTCTGCCACCATATGCCCTCCCAGTCCCCAAATTGCTGGCTGCGGGGGCGGAGAGATGTGCAAACAACCAAAAAAGAACGGAGACCACCGGGGGGGGGAGAGGAATAATGACAAAAGGAGGCAAGGAAAGCAGGCTAGATTCCCAGGTGGAGGATGGTCTTGGGGGGGATGAGCGCCCAGCCTCCAGAAGCAATGGAGTCATGGGCTCCCCCTTCGCCCTGCTTCCCTCCTCACTTTGGCTCCAGCTACTGCCACTCCTCACTTGTTGGCCACCTTCGGGGCAGAATTGGCCAGCTGACGGGGAGCAAAGTGGGGAGTGGGTTGCTGGTCAAGGAGCTGCCACTGCTGCTCGCCCCTCCACCCACTAGCTCACCTCTGCTTTGCCCCTTTGCCTTGGCTTCCTTCCCCACAAGCCCGTCCCCTCCTTGGCTCCTCCAAGTTGCTTGCTTGCTTGTTTCATCACCCCGCCCAAGAAGCCCCACAGGTGGCAACCCCGAAAAGTTTGGCCCTGGTGACGGAGGAGGGATAGCAGGTGGGTGGGTGGGTGGGTGAGGAGGAGGAGTCAGAGGTGGGAAGAGCACATCTGAGGTCAGTCTGACCAATCACGGATCAGCTGTGCTGTGGCTGTTTCAGGAATATTGCTAGTAGTTACCACAGCCTATTGCGAATCAGCAGTTCACACTGCCGATTGTGCACATGTTCACAAACTTTATCAAAAGAGTTGGGGAAAATAGCCAAAATTGATACCGCGTGGCTTATGGGGTTTTTGCCCTCCTTCTAAATACGGTGGCTTTGATCTGAAAGATGTGGGAACTATTAGGACTCTTTGCAATTTCTACGCGAATTTATTTTGCCATGTAACTGACCCCTGTGTGTCTGACATAGTAGGGCAAATGACAAATGTATCTTATCAGTCACATATATTACAGTTTTATTGCAGAATAGGTGCTGGTTGGGGATCATTTATTTAAACTCAGTTGAAAAAATTATGATTTGGAGCATTTGTTCAAAAAGCTTTTTATTTCTAGAAGTCACAGTTTATTAGCTAAGGTCTATAAAAATGCTGGGTGGTTGGTAAAAGAACCATACCTTAAGGCAGTGTCAAATAATTACATACATAAATTTGTAAGTCATTAGAGAAAAAGATAGAAAACAAATACAATAGCTGAACAACAGTTAAATAGCCTCGAAAGCTATTATACAACTAAAATCAATTAGGTTGATTTTTAAACTCAGTGGGACAGTGAATACAAGGTACAAGTACAGAGGTAGACCATTGTGCTAGTTGAAGCATCAATGTATTTTGAAAACAGGGCTGCTAAAAGACGGTTCATTAAAATATCTAAATATCTAAATCTGTGAGCAGGCTTTCAGACTCTGAAATTCAAAGGTCATCACCAGGTCGTAGTGACAGAGAGCCAATTAAATTAATAAATTTCTAAGACCCCAACATTGGGCAGTTCTACTGCAAACAGCCACACAAACAGCATGCCATGACTTCACTTATTTCTCAATCTCCTGTAAGGAAAATAAAAAGAGACTTTCTTGTTCCTCCTTGAACAAAGACTCCTATAGCAAACTCCAGACAGAATTAGGTAACTGTAGAAATCCCTGAGTTATTGTGTGCAAATCTGAGGTAAGGCAACTGGATCAGCAGTTTCTCTGTCCTGTTATGTGAAACTGAGGAGGCAGTATGCAATTTTGGACTGCCCCAACGCTTCTGCCTCTTATTGCATTGGTGTTTATGTGTCTTCAAGTCACCTGTTGACTTACGGTGACCCCATGAATTTCACAGGGTTTTCTTAGGCGTGGATTCCTGAGGTCGTTTCGCCAGTTCCTTCCTCTGAAATATAGCCTACAGCACCTAGTATTTGTTGGCATACTTAGAGATAAAAATGATAGACTTTACTCCACAACCTTTGCCAATAGGTTTTTTTAAAAGAACTGAAATGTTATTCCAACATCTATGCAAATCATGTACATATAATCTAGATTCTGAAGAATATTTGGGGTTCTCTATATGGCGAAAATACTCCTCATAGAATTCGAGGCGAATGCAATTTGTCTTTATGAGATCCTGCATAAATCAGACGTATTTGGAAGGAGGGGGACCAAAAATACCCAAAACTTAGCAGGAAAAGCTTTCGCGGATTTACAGATGTTTTTTAAAAGCTCCACAGGGAATATGCATTCTTGTTCATGGGGACAACCAATTCACATTGGTGCACATTCCTGATAACAGCGGAAATGGAAAGCTGATTGGTCGGGTGTGCATAGGGGGCAGAGCTTGCTAATAAGGTAAGCACCCAAAACTGCCATGTTGGCATGTTGGTTTTCGTCAGTGATCGTGCACTCAGGCAACAAAACAGCCTTTCCCTCCCCCGCCATGTATTTAAGAGGAATATTGCATTTCTGCACCTTGGATATACTTTAAAAACAAATCTGTTTGGCAGCGGCAACTGGAAACAATAAAAACACGAGTAATTCACTCACATCTGCCATCTTGATTCACAGGCATGCTCATTTGAACAACGAACACGGATAGTTTCGCATGCCTGCGATCTTGCCAAAAAAATTGTTAAGACAAATGAAAGCTGCAGTGAATTGGCATTAGTGCATATCAATCCACATTTTATTGTCTCATATAGACAACACTTTTGTAAGCATCCTTTTAATTAGAATGACTCTTTTCCCACTCTTCATTTAGATTTATTCAGGCTGATTGGAAAGATGTGCTCTGCTTAGGTTTATTGGGGCTCTGATATAAAACTTTATTATGATTGTCTTTCTGTGTTCACTAGTATTCTAATTTTTTTTTTTAAAGAACTTGGAAAAATGTTCATATGTGTAGTGACAAAATGTTTCCTGTTTCCTCAAATGCTTTTCATATCTGCAGCAGTGGCTGGTGGCTTTCATGTTAGTGAGGTGGTTACCCGACTCTGAGTTTTAGTCTGAACTTTTAAAGCAGCTATCCAAGATGTTGCACCTATTTTGGGGAGAATTCAGTAGCTTGGACAACTCTTTTAAAACTTTGGATTAGAACTCAGAGTGGATTCTCCACCCTACTAACATGGAAGCCATCAGCCCCCACTGCCTCTCTGTGGCAGAGGAAAAGTCTCAGCATGATTTTTCTTGTAATTTGCATACAAACTTTAAAATGGATATAAGGGTTAACCATCAAGACAGGACTGAAAGAGAATAAACAGTACTCTTCATTAGGCTAACTTGGCCTCTCAGCCTTGTGGCCACTGGACAGGATAGATGTTTTAGCCTCGACTTATGTTGGGCTGTGTGTCTACCCAAGTAATAAATCCAAAGTTTCATGTAAATCAAACTTCTGCTTTACTGATAACACCACCTTATTGATAACACAACAGCTATCTAAAACTCAAGAGGCTTAATCCAATTGCTAGTCCCACCTAGAACAGACCTATGATACCAATTGCTGAAGGGCAAGTCAACATTTATGTACTCTAGTTGCCACTAACAATTGGACTGGTGTCATTAGCAAGAGTTTCGAAATCTCACATTTTTGTACTCACCTTGCCCAAATCTGACAAAGAGCATTCTGCAAACAGTAGTCAGACTTTATATCACAGGTGTTTGGTTCCCAGACTTACTATGAGTACTGGAAACCGTGGATAACAGTAAACCCTACTAAAATAAAGACTTCTGGTAAAAACATACCATAGAGTTGCATTGGAGGACCTAGAAAATGCCTAGGGAGAATGCCTCTCTAGGCATTTTCCAGCATGACTCTATGGCATGTTTTCCCTATTTTGTGTCCCATGGGTAACTGAAATCGCAGATATTGGTTCCGTGGATATGGGTCTGACTGTGGTCCCAAAAAGGATTTTTTCTAAATTACGCAGAAGGTCAAATATTTAGCTTCAGAAGGATGAGGGATTATTTGAAGCAAGCTGAAATAAAACATATGATGAGGTGGAAAAAAAAAATCAAAGCTAAGCCTGCCACACTGCAAGTAACAAGAAGCTTCACTTATATTGAAGAAGAATGGGCCTAAAAATGTACAACAGCAAAGAATTGAGGAGAGATCTATAGAGGGGAAAGGAAACAGTTGTAAATACAGATGGAACCCACTATCCGCTATTCAGAGTTAATCCAATTTGGGAGTTAATCCTCCCATCTATGGCTGTATTAGCCCATCCAAAAGTAAAATAGGAAAAAGGTCTATTTTAAAACAAACAAACTTTTAAACACATGTATATATGTACACAACTATAATTATGGGGGCAATTGGTATGCCTTGTATTAATTATATACAAAAGTATGGTTTTACAATGGAATCTCTCAATGCAGGATCTCTAGCTAAAGCATCCCCATCAGGTTGCTGTCCAGCCTCTTTTTGATGGTATCCAGAGAAGGAGACCCCACCACCTGTTTAGGCAATTGGCTCCACTGTCAAAGTGCTCTGATTATCGAGAAGTTCCTTCTACTGTTTGATCAAAACCTACCCCCCCGTAACTTAAAATCATTAGGCCTGGTTCTACTTTCTGAAGCAGCAGAGAACAAGCCTCCACCCTCCTCTCGGTGGCGACTCTTGAGGTAATTAAAGAGTGTGATCATGTCACCCCGTCTTCTCTTCACCAAGCTGAACATACCCAGCTCCTTCAACCTCTCCTCATGTGTTTTATTCTTCACACCTCTTATCATCCTTGTTGCCCTTCTCTGAACTTGTTCCAACTTGTCTATATCCTTCTTAAAATGATGTGCCCAGAAATGAACACAGTACAGTTGCCCCTCCACATTCACGACTTTCACATTTGCGGTTTCGATTATTCGCGGAAAGCTGCCTGCCCCCCCTCCACACTGTCCCTTCCCAAGGCAGCGAAGGGGTTCTCATGAAGCCCGTCACTGTCTTGGGAAGGGGGTGTGGAAAGCCTCCCTCCCTGCCGCTCTCCATCTCTGTCCCTTCCCAAGGCAGCAAGGGGAGTGAACGGGCGGGTGTGTGTGTGAGAGAGAGTGGCGACGGGGGCTCCTGAAGCCCCCATTGCCACTTTGGAAAGGGCAGGGGTGTGTGAGAGAGTAGTGACGGGGAGGGTTGTTGTTGTGGGTGGGCGGGGGGAGGACTATTATTTGCGGTTTTTTCACATTCATGGGGGTCTTCCGCCCCTAACTCCCGCGAATGTGAAGGGACGACTGGACTCCAGAGGAGGCCTGACCAGTGCAGAACATAGTGGAACTATTACTTCCTTCACCTTGGAAACTACGTTTCTATTAATGCAGGCTAAGATAGCATTTCCTTTTTTTGCTGCAGCATCACACTGCTGGCTCATATCCAACATGATCAACAACAATCCCAAGGTCCTTTTTGCATGTAGCACTGCTGAGCCAAGTATCCCCCATTTTATACTGTGTTTGTTTGTTTGTTTTTTGCCAAATCTTGCATTTTGCATAGGTTTCCGTTGAATTTCATTCTGTTAATTTCAGCCCAGTTTTCTAGTTTATCAAGGGCCTTTTGAATTCTGTTCCTATCTTCCAATGTGTTAGCTATCCCTTTTTAGTTTTGTATCATCTGCAAATTTGATAAGGGCTTCCTTATCACGTAACATAATGACCAGTTTGGACCGAAGGATAATAGCACAGTTAAATATGCTGCACAAAGAAACTAAATGAGCAACACAGAATGTAGCATGCAAGCCCTTTAATTTTTTTTTTTTACATTTATAGAACTTAAAACATTTTACAAAAAGACAAATACAACAACAGAAAACACTACAAATTATCGCAAAATATATAGACAGCGAACATAACAAAGCTAAAGTAAACTACCACTACAAAAAATGTTACAGTTGACTTCCTATCTCCCAGTTGCTAGTTATAATTGTTCATCAATCTAAATTTTTCTTTCATGATATATTATCTGTACTTCGATTACATATGAAATTCTATGAATCTTTGAAACCTAATACTGATAAGTTACCCCAATATTGTCTCAGATAAGCTATCACTACATCCCAATCTTTGATGAAGTTCAACAATGATCTGTCTTTAAACAAAATAATCAATTTTGTCAATTTTTGCAAGGTCACATAACTTCATCAACCAATCTTCTTGCATTGGAATCATTATATCCTTCCATATCTGTGCATACAAGAGTCTGGAGGCTGTGATCATGTACTGAATAATTTTTCCATATTTCTTTTCTAAATGTTCCTCCATCATACCCAGCAGGAAAAAAACCCTGGTTCATTTGAATTTTAACTTTTAAAATGTCTTCTAACATCTTATGAATCAACACCCAATACTTTTTTGCCCTTTCACAATATTTTGGAGCATTCAAGTCCTTATGAGAGTCAGATATGGAAAGAAAATGGTGACACAAAGAGCACACTGATTGGACCAACTCCACTACAACTGTGTAGCTGTAGTTGTTGATGTCAATGGGCACAAATGGCACAAATGTGATGCCAGTCTTTGGCATACTGCAGAAAACCTCTACCTCCCACCCCACCATATAGCTTAAGAAGGACTGATATAGATCATAGGTGAGCATAGGTGGCCCTAGTGGTAGACTGCAACTTCTATCAGCCCTAGCCAGCATGGACAGTGGTGAGAGATGATGGGAATTACAGTTCAACAATATCTGGAGGACCACAGGTTACATCACCCTTGGCACTGAAATTACACCACACAGTAC
The DNA here is from genome assembly GCA_030847615.1 of Gambelia wislizenii. NCBI lineage: Eukaryota > Metazoa > Chordata > Lepidosauria > Squamata > Crotaphytidae > Gambelia > Gambelia wislizenii. The sequence continues at coordinate 107,358,491 of JAUMIR010000006.1, forward strand.
TCTACCACACATTTGTCAATGCAACCTACTGATGTGATGTAGCACTGTCAGTGTTTTCTTCTCAATTGTTGCTCATAAACTGCAAAGGAAAAATGATGGAATTGAGAATATATTCTGCACAGATTGCCCACAGGGCAAACATCCAGCCACAAAAGAACATTGGATGCCAGATGGAAATAGCATGCTTATTAACTTTCACTAGTTGAAGTATGGTAGGAATCTGTTGGAGACTCCCTTAGGCTCAGGCTGCTAGACTAATCCACAAGCAAGTTAAGAAAGATTTAATGGATTTAAGTCAATTTGTTTTCATGAATTTTCATGGCAATAAATTTGTCCAAGTTCTACTTAAATTGTTGCTGGAGCTGTTTAAAGTGTGATCACCAAACCGTTTTGAAAGTGTGCTTGCTTTTTATTGGAGTATTTTCAATTGACTTCAGATCACCTTCTTTCATGCAGGGAACAGTTATAATAATGTCAACAGGGAAAGTAATTTCTGTGTAAATAGAGTATTTGTTAGTTCAAGTGACACCCTAAATTGGCTTCTGAGGAGAGACTGAACAGTAAATTAAACTAAAAGAATAAAGTGGGATTAAGATTAGCCCCAAAGGTCAAAGCCACTGGATTGCATACTATTTCCTTGTTAACCTATTATGTACATATATGCTTCCTGAGTATTCTGACTGAAATGTGCAAACTAAAGTACATATTAATAGCCAATATAACTATTGGAGAGAGACACAAACACAGTGCAAATATTCCCTAGGCAGAAAGAATAGGCATTTATTAACAATTAAGACAAATATAAAATCGTTATGTAACCCACAGCTACCATTATTGTATGACATTATACGGGCCAGTTACTTAACTGCCTGAATGTTGGTTATGCCAGCAATAAAATGGATAATAAAATAATACTGCTATCTGAAAGAGCTTTCCTGTCTAATTAAAGATAAAAAGTGGAAGAGAGAGACATCAAAGCATAGCCTATGAAGTGTAGAGAACTTTAGTTCGCTTTATTTGGCAAAACTGTACATTATGTAAAATTCCATGTACCTGAACCCCCTATAAAAAGAAGAAACTCACGAAGACTTCAGTCAAGAAAAGCATGAGAAGTTTTAAACTCTTCTCAGACCTCTGAAAATGGCATCCTTGCAGGGGATAAAATACAGTGGGTGCTCTGGAGCTGTGGGGGCTTGGTTCTGGGACCCCCTGCGGATGCCAAAAAGCATGGCTGGTCAAACCCCATGTTATTCAATGGCGGTGACATGAACATAAGGCACTGCAACCTGTGGATAGTCTAGTCAGCAAATTAGGAGCCCGCCGATGCAAAGGGCCCACTGTACAGGTCTCTTCATATGTTTCCCTCTACAGGAGAAACAGTAGAGGTTCTAACAACTATATCAGCTATCATGCTTCATACAAAGAACATGAATAATCCCATTTACTGTGTTACAAACAGTATGTTCTATATATTACATTTGAAATTGTGTGCACACATTTTGACCCTCTGATGATCTTAATTACTAGAAGTAAACCGTTTATAGGCCAAACCTATAGAGAGTTCCTTCACTCCAGTATTCTCTGCCTTGAACATGCACAGCAGAGTAGCTGCACAGAACCGGGAGGTGAGGTAAGGTAACCAGGGTTCCATGGAATGGCTGCCACAGGACTGCACTCTTACTTGTAACCAGCCTAGCACGACCTAAATCAACCCTATGGACTAGCTGATATCTAGAAGAAAGAGGCTATATTCATAAAATGCTGAGCTTAGGAAGGAAAGCTAGGGAGAAATGAGGCTATTGTTCCTCAGGGAACAGAAGTTCACCCCCTATCTCCATAATTTAGAATGTCAATGATTTTCCTGTTGGAATTATTTGTTATATCTTAGATGCAGGAAAGAAGGTTTTGAGGGGCAATGATGTTCCGAGACCAATTCCCTGCCTTTTAGAATAAAGAGACTTTGTGGATTTTCCTCAAGGAACTCCTGTGTTGGTATCTTGCTGTGTTATGGAACTCAAGGGAACCTACCAATTTATAAATTAATCAATTTGGGATATATTTGTATTGTTATTGCTGCTTTTGTTTTTGTTAACTTCTGTCGTCTTCGGCTTAAGGTGACTCCATCAGTGAGAGACATCCAAGTCACCCTATCAACAAAACTGCTCAAGTCTTGCTGATTTAGGGCTTTGGCTTCCTTGATTGAGTATATCCATCTGGAATGCCATCTGGAAAGTACAACAGCTTCTAGGGAGAGCTCAGGCTAGATTTGCTCTAGGACCCATTTATTTGTCCTTTTAGCAGTCCATGGTATCTTTAGAACTCTTCTCCACCACCATATTTCAAATTAGTTGATTTTCTTCAGCTTTCTTCACTATGCAGCTTTTGTTACCCATTTTAAAAATACAGGTCCTTAAAAGACTCTAACTGTATTTGCAATTTCATTTTTAAAAGTTAGTCCCACAGAAACCAAGAGACTGTTAAGCGTGTTTACTCAGATGTAAAGGGAAGAAGGGCTGTGTAGAGGGAAATTAACCCTTTATGGAGTCTGTCAATAAATTGAACACAGCTCTTTATTAGATCAACACTCTGAGCAGAGTCTGGCATGCATGCTCAGAGCCTATTAGCTACCAGGCAGTTACACTAAACTTATACAGAATTCTTACAAAACCATTCAGTGGCAGTTCTTGAGCAACAAGAGGCTACAACAGTCATACCAATTCACCAATAACAAGCCACCAATATTTCCAAACTCTGCATGTCACACTTTTTAAAAATTGTACCTCACACTGGTGTTCTAGCTGGTGTCTTTATTAGCAGAGTATGTCAAGATGTTTCAGGACCTTGGCCAGAATGCTTTGTACCTGTTTCACCTAACTTTAAATCTCTAATAACTTATAACATTTTCTGTCTCTAAGCAGACTTTTTCAAGCATGGCTCTTAACTTACTTAGGCTTTATAGTTACTTTTTGACCTTTCCTCTTCAGCTATCATCAACTCTGCTGAGAAGCCATTTTCATCAGATTCCTTCCTCCATTAACCTTTATCTGCCCAGCAGCTATTCCATCAGGCTGTAGCCAAGGGAGGAAGAGATGAGAAGCAGAGCTGTAAGTTCTGCTGAGAGACCAACAACATTTGGCTCTTCCTTTTCTTAAATTGTTTACCAACTGATTAGTATATGAGCTTTGTAATTAAGATCTAGGTCTTGTCTATATGAGGGGAGGAGGAAATACGAACAAGTCCAAAAAGGCAGGAGTTTGCAACTATGCAAACTGCCTACATGGCCAAAAGAGCCCTCCCAAACTCCACATGATCCCCTAGCCAGCTGGCTGCCATGAGTGATTTACTCATGGTTTTAAATCTGCTGCCACCAATTTTTTTAAAAAAAAAACAGTTTCCCAGGGTGCGCACAAGCAACTATTCATATTTACAAACAAACAAATAAATAGTAAACATTGCCATTTGATCAACATACCAGACCCTCACTTAGCCAAAAATCCAATATGGTGGCCACAGACACTTTCCCTCTTTGCTAGCCCCACCCCCTGTTCTCATCCAGCCAATCAGTTTGCACTTCTGTATCTGAGAATGTGAGTGTTAAAACAGTCGCACATTCAGAAGTTGTACGGAGCGTTGCAGAAAATCCATATGAAGCCCCGGACATGGTACACACGGAGTTTGCGGTGGATTTGGCTGCCCCCCTTCCGAATGACATGTATTTGTGCACCTGGCACACATTCTAGTGCCTGGCTTTCCTTTCCCTCTCTTCTGACCCAACCCCCTTCCTTAAGGCTATGCCATTTTAGACAATAAGCCTGAGAGCAGAGACGCTCATATTATTAATATCCATGAATTGCTATTAGTGCCTATTTGGCTGAAGGATGGGTGAATGAGTGGGGAAGACTTCAAATAAATAAAATGTGGTCTCTATTAACAGAGTTGGAAATGAACGTGAAAAATCTCAGCCCATTTCACAGCTCATCCATGGATAATGGGTGGTCTTGAGCAAGACAGTTCCTCTCAGCTGTATTTACTCTTCTATAAAAGAGTGGTATTAATAACCTATCACATCAGGTTGTTTTACAAAGATACATACAATCCAAGAGTACAGTCATTCCTTCACATTCTCAGGGGTTAGGGGCACAAGACCCCTGCAAATGTGAAAAAACTATGAATAAAAATAGGCCTCCCAGAACTCCTCCACAGCCACCCCCACCTTTGCTTACCTGTCACCCCCCACCATGCCCCTGCTGCCATGCACCCCGCCACCGCCACCATGCAGCTGGTGCTGCCACCACCCCCACCATGCCCTCGGGGCCAATGCCATCCCTGCCACCATGCCCCCACTGCCCAGCACTTGGAGGCTTTGCGGCTTGGTGGTTTTGCCTCAAACTCTCCGCTCTCCTGGGTCTTTGCTTTCCTCCTCAAATGGAGCAAAGACCCAGGAAAGCAGGGGCAGGTGAGGCAAAGCCGCTAAAATCACCTCTCTCCTGGGTCTTTGCTTCCCTACCCAAAGGGAGCAAAGGCCCAGGAGAGTGGTGACTTTAGAGTTTTTGCTTCACCCCCCCCCCCCACGCTTCTCTGGGTCTTTGCTCCCTTTGTGGAGGGAAGCAAAGATCCAGGAAAGCGGGGGTGGGTGAGGCAAAACCTGTAAAATTGCTGCTCTCCTGGGCCTTTGCTCCCTTTGGGGTGGGAAGCAGAGTCCCAGAAGAGAGGCGATTTTAGCAGCTTTGCCTCACCTGCCCCCACTCTCCAGGATCTTTGCTTCCCTCCACAAAGGGAGCAAAAACCCAGAGAAGCACGGGGGGGGGGGGGTTGAGGCAAAACCTCTAAAATCACCTCTCTCCTGGGACTTTGCTCCCTTTGGGGAGGGAAGCAAAGACCCAGGAGAGCGGCAATTTTAGCGGCTTTGCCTCACCCGCCCCCATTCTCCTGGATTTTTGCTTCCCTCCGCAAAGGGAGCAAAGACCCAGAGAAAAGATCCAGGAGAGCGGGGGTGGGTAAGGCAAAAGTGCTAAAATTGCCAGCCTCCTGGGTCTTTGCTTTCCACCCCAAAGGGAGCAAAGACCCAGGAGAGCAGTGATTTTAGACGTTTTGCCTCACCCCCCTGCACTTCCCTGGGTCTTTGCTCCCTTTGCGGAGGGAAGCAAAGATCAAGGAGAGCAGGGAGTTTGAGGCAAAACCATGCAGCCTCATGGAAGAGTCTGAGGGGTTTGGGGTCCCCTGCAACCTCCCGGGAGCCTAGCAGTCTGAGGTGGTAGTGGTGTTTGGCAGCCAAGGCTGACTCCGGGATCCGCTGGTGCCCTTGCCTATGCAGCAGAAGCCAAGGCCCAACCCCGCCCCCCAGCAGAGCCAAGCCAGAGGAGGCCTCACTTGCGGGCTCCTTAGGCATCTGGAGTTCCCTGGCCACCCAGACTTCCCTCTCCCCACCTCCACTGCACTGCCGCTTCTTCTTCCTCCTCCTCCCCATCAGGACCACAGCAGCACTGCCAATGCCTCTGAGTGGAAGAGGCAGCCAATGCGGCAGCTGCTGCTCTTCTTCCAACACCCTCATTGCTGCAGTCCCCTGGGGAGGTGGAGGAGAGTGAGGACAAACTGTGAATACTTAAAACTGCAGAAGTCAAAGTTGCGAATATGAAGGGATGACTGTATACTGTTAGCTCAAATCAAATTGTGTACTCCTGTGTTCAGTCTCAGCAGAATCACAGACTCCTCTCCCACCAGGGCAACAAGAATCTGCTCTAGAGGGTTTCCCAGCTACCAGAACAGGTTTTTATGGTGTATGGAGGGCTTTAACAGGGAAAACTGATCATTGTGAAAGGAGTGGAATCCAGCAGAAAGGCACCATTGTAACCTGGTCTAGGCTTTTTCTTGAGGCTGAAAAGTTCTCCTGCTTTCCAGATAAAATTTTATGAGACAAAGGGCCTTTCACACTGCACAATTACAGTGTTATGGTTCCATCCTATGGAATTTTGGGATGCGCAGTTTTGAGAGGGGTATTTAGAATTCCCTGCCAATGAGCTCTAGTGCCCCACCAAACTAACAATTCCAGCATTCCATAGGCTATAGCCAAGGCAGTTAAAGTGGAATCATAGTGCTCGAACTGTGTAGTGTGAAAAGGCCCAAAGTTTTCTTTTCCATTCAGAGCCAGTTCAACCAGAGCTCCATAACTTCTGCAGCACTACTATCTACTCCAGGGTTGGGGAAGCTTTGGCCTAGTGTTTTGGCCTAAAACTCCCATCACTCCCACTCAGCATGTCCAGTGTTAAAGGGTGTGGGAGCTGTGATCCCAGACATTAGAAGGGCCAACATATCTCCACTCTGACCATGTTCTTTTAAAGTGGGAATACTAACATAGAAACCTTCGTGAAGGCAAGCTATAATAAACTACAGGTATAAGCCTTCCTCCACAAAGAAGACCCAATCATCTCATTGTATTTAGTCTTTCCAAATTTCTCATATATGGGTTGAGTCTCCCTTATGCAAAATGCTTGGGACTAGAAGTATTTTGGAATATTTTGGATTTTGGAATACCTGCATATACATAATGAGATATCTTGAAGATTGGACCCAAGTCTAAACACAAAATTCATTTACTGTATGTTTCATATACATCTTATACAAATAGCCTGAAGATAATTTTATACACAATATTTTAAAATAATTTTGTGCTTGAAACAAATTTTGTGTGCATTGAACCATCAGAAATCAAAGGTATCAGTATCTCAGCCACTCATGTGGATAATTTTGAAGAAAAGAATAAATAACAGAAATATTGATTATTTCAGTTATACATATGTAGCATACTTACCATAGAGCAGGAGTGGGAAACTGTAGCTTGCAAGTTATATAGTGCATGCAATCTGCATTTTTGTAAAACAAACACATGCCCCCTGAAGCCATTTGCTGAAGAAGCATCCCTCTCTCTAAGGACAGTGGGGGAGGAGGCAATTTCATTACATTTTGGGCCCTCCAGTCCATTTTAGGCCAAGGAGGACCTTTTTTGCAAATCAGATTATTTTTCTCTTGAGTCTAAAACAGTCTAGAAAGTCCCTCAAATATGAAAAAAAACTCCCCCCATGGTCCCTTGAGGGAGTCTCCCCCCAACATTCTCAAGAAACTTTGCTTTTTTGCCCAGCCCTGCAATATGCACATTGAAGCTTGAGGAAACTTGTTGCGAGGAAAGGAATAATTTTAACCAGATCAGGTGTGTGTGTGTGTGTGTGTGTGTGAAGCTTCAACAGGTTTTTAAAAAAAGTTACATGTCAGAATCAAACTAGCAATACATACAAACATACATACATAGATACACACACACACGTATTATACAGTTGTCCCTCCACATTCACGGATTTGGCATTCACGGATTTAAGTATTCACGGCTTGAAAATATTCTTTAAAAAATAATAATCCAAAAAGCAAACCTTGATTTTGCCATCTTATATAAGGGACACCATTTTGCTATGCCATTGCATATAATGGGACTTGAGTATTCACAGATTTGGGTATTCACAGGGGGTCCTGAAACCAAACCCCAGCGAATGTGAAGGGACAACTGTATACATACATATATGTAAATATATAAATACTAGCTGGACCCATTGTACCATACGCCATTAAAAAACTCCCCCCAAAATGCCCAGGAGACCTCATGACAACCCTTTGAAGTTGGCTGGTGGGTTTAACTCACCCACTCGCCGCTCATTCTGCCCCCTGCCCCCCCACCACTCGTTCTGCCCCTTGCCACCCCCCACTGCTCATTCTGCCCTGCCATCACTCATTCTGCCCCTCCCCCCACTTGTTCTACCCCTCCCCCCACTCGTTCTGCCCCCACCATTCGTTCTGCCCCTCCCCCCACTCGTTTTACCCCCCACTTGTTCTGCCCTTCCCCCATTTGTCCTGCCCCCCACCATTCGTTCTGCCCCTCCCACCCCACCCCCTGCACCCCAGAACACACATGCACACACCACATCCACCCCCATGTTATTCACTCTCCCTCTCCAGTCGCCATGTTTGAGATCTACATGATCCCACCCCAGTGTGCTGATTGGCTGCCCAACAGACCTGTGATTGGTTAGTCAGTTCCCTAAGCAGCCAATCAGCACACTGGAAATGGCAACATACCCAAGAGAACTACAGTTGTCCCTCCACATTTGCGAACTTGACATTCGCGGTTTTGATTATTCGTGGTTTTGGGAGGGCCCCCCCGAAACCGCAACAAGAGGCCTCCAGAGGCCCCGTGAAAGCCCTGGGACCGAGCGGGGAGGGCCGGGGAGGCCTCCACGGGGCCTTCGGAGACCCTCCGGAGGCCCCACGAAGGCCTTGGGAGGGAGGGGGGAGAGCTGGGAAAGCCTCCGCGGGGCCTTCGGAGACCCTCTGGAGGCCCCGCGAAGGTCTTGGGAGGGAGGGGGAAGGACCGGGGAGGCCTCCGCGGGGCCTTGCGAGGCCCCACAAAGGCCTTGGGGAGTACCGGGGAGGCCTCCGCGGGGCCCCGCGAAGGCCCGGTGAGGGAGGGGGGAGGGCCGGGGAGGCCTCCGCGGGGCCTTGCTAGGCTCCGCAAAGGCGCGGTGAGGGAGGGGGAAGGCCCGGGGAGGCCTCCGCGGGGCCTTGCTAGGCCCCACGAAGACCCGGGGAGGGAGGGGGGAAGGCCCGGGGAGGCCTCCGCGAGGCCCCGTGAAGGCCTTGGGGGGGAGTGGGGAGGGCCGGGAAGGCCTTCGCGGGGCCTCCAGAGACTCTCCGGAGGCCCCGTTGAGGGCTTGGGCGGGAGGGGGGAGGGCTGGGGAGGCATCCACGGGGCCTTGGGAGGGTCTCTGGAGGCCCCGGGAAGGCCTAGGAAGGGAGTGGGGAGGCTGGGGAAAGCGACTATGGGGCTTCCGGAGGCCCCATGGTCGCTATGGTGGGGGAGGGAGGGCAGTCGTTATTCGCGGATTTTTCACATATATGCCCTTAAACTCTCAGCCTCAATATCTAAAATTTTCCTCCTGGAGTTAATCAGCTAATCTGAATGATTAATCAGATTAAAATGGTCTCCTCTGGTTCCCTAGATGGTCTAGAGAGGATACACCTGCAAATGTTATTAAACCCTGAAAATATTTTTATTATTATATTTATTTATATCCTGCTTCCCCCCCCAAGAGGCTCACAATTTAAAAATGCAATACAATTAAAACATACAAAAAATAAAACATCAAAACAGAATTAATTACAGTATTAAAAGAATATGCCACATCTATAAGAAATAAGTTGGTTTGGTGTTACTATTATACACAACAAATGAAAATTGTCTGACATTGTCAAGAGTAAGCTTCATTTTATGTATTAGGCGCTGGCAAGTTTCTATTTGGAAGCGAAACAAGGAAACCTGTCAAAGTGAAAAACTTATCCCATTCAGCAGGTCCATCTTTGCTGTTGACTAATGTTTTATTTGTATTCTTGAAATACAAAAATTCACAGCAAGATGTGGTGAGCAGTACAGTCCTAGCTATTTCTGCTCCAAAATAAGACTCAGTGACTTGAAGAGGAACCACTCCCGGGTGGATACTGGATTGCAACCAAAGACTCTAACCTAAATTGCTAAACCAGTAGCTTTTAACCTTTTCTTTATCAGGGACCCTCTTTAAATATATTTTGTTGCCGCAGACCCCCCAAGACTTAACTCAAGATTTAAAACAATAAAAACAAAACAACAACAACAATAACAATACAATTACACCATCCATTAAACCTTCCCTCAGAAGCACTGGATGGGGCGGGAAGACTTTTCTTCTGTTTCTTCCTCCAAGTTTGTGGCTGGAGCAGATTGAATGGTAATGCGCAGACCAAGCCAGCCAGGCTTTGCCTTGGCTCCTGTCACGTGGCCACTTTAATGCAGGGAGGAAGTGGGCCAAGCAGCCTTCAAGGACCCCCTGTGAGGACATCACGGACCCCTGGGGTTCCCCAGAGCACAAGAACCACTGCATTACTGTGCTAAAACCCTTACCTGGATGCAGGTGAAAGATTCCATTATTTTCTCCCTCCTCCTCTTTTGTCCTTGTTCTGTACTTGGGAGAAAAGTACGGTAAAACAACTGCATGGTTTCTTTCTTTCTTTTTTGGAAAAACCTGACTTCTCACCCACCCCCCACTGAAAGGGAATAAGTGAGGTTAGAAAGGAGGATGCACATACAGTAGGACACCCATATCCGCTGGGGATTGGTTCTGGGGGGAGCTGTGGATACTGAAAACTGTGGATAATAGCGAATGCCATTGAAAATAATGGGACTTCCAGTTTAAAATACCATAGAATTGCCTTTGAGGACCTAGAAAAATGGCTAGAGATGACCCATTTTCTAGGAAGACTCTATGGTAGGTGTGATGTTTTGTGTCCTGTGGATAATTGAATCAGAGGATACAGGGATCCTACTGTATAGGAAAAATGTACAGGTTAAGAACCACTGGGCAACATCTTTAGGGAAGGGCATTTAGCATTCTCAGCCAGTACAACTCTTAGGCTACAAATCCCAGAATTCCGCAGGAGGCAGCCATTGCAGTAAAAGTGGAATAATAACTAGAACAGTGTAGTGTGATAAAGCTATGTTGTGTGAACCGCGGATACGGGAAACCGCGGATATGGAGTCCTTACTGATACTGTATCTTTGTATAACAGTGTAACTGGCTTCCTCTTAGAGCAAGGGGGCGTGGCTTAGGCGGAAAATAAAACAGTACACAAACGGCGAGGCAAGAGCGTGGAGGCCTAAAAAGGGGCGGAGAAAGCAACAAAACCTTCCAGCTCCAATCAAAACCGTCGCTTCTAACTTCGCATTGGAAGCATTCCATCCAATAGGGGGGGGGAACCCTCGGAAGGCGGAAGTGGCCGTGACGCTTAAGGCGCCATTTTTCGTTTTGGAACGGAACTCGACTTACCACACAAACACGCCTAGAAAAAGGTTGCCTCCCTCTTTAAAAATCGCCTCAGATAGGCCGCTCTTGGGTCACGTGCCGAGACGGGCCTCTGGCTGACCCAGCTGTGTGCGCATGCGAGTTGTGTGGTCTATCCCCCTGAGTTTTCAAACTCTAACCCTCTGATTTTTTTTTTTTTAGACGTCAATTCCCAGGATTCTTAACCATTGGCTATGGCAGCTGGGTCTTCTGGGAGCTGTAGTTCAAAACATGGAGGCCCGAAGTGTGACAGAAACGCTATAGAGATAAAAAGTCATACTCGTATGTTCTGAAAAACTACAGGGGGCGGGGCGACACTTTTAGCGCATGCGCCCACCGTCTTTAGAGGCGGGGCATGTTGAGTGTAGGCTCCGCCCACCGCTGTGGAAAGGGTGGCTGGGCTTCCCGGCGCCGGGCAAGGGGGCGGGGTTGAGCCGGTTCCTCTTTCTCTCTGCCAGAACCAGCTGCCTGCTTGGCCAGGAGGAGCCCCGGACTCACCATGAAGCCCCGCGGAGATCGCGAGCACCCGTCCATCCCCCTGGAGATCAGCAGGTGCCTTGCAGGTAACCATGGCCAGCGGGGCTGAGAGAGAATGACCGCTCCTGGGAGAGTTAGGGGCAGCTGCAGGAGGGGGTATCAGGGAGGGTTTGGGGGAAAGAAGTCTGGTGGGATGTGGGGAAAGGCAGGCTTGATCCGGGCTGGTGGTTTCCAGGAAAGTTCAGGTGGAGAGCATATTGGAGGTGTGCAAAGTGTGTTAAAGTTGGGATTTAAAATAATAATAATATTAATGTTTATTTGTATCCTGTCCCCCTACAACACGACATCAGGGTGGCTTACAGCATTTAAAATATACATTCAAGACCTTCCATCCCATCCACCCCCCTTTAAAATATTATTAAACAATTCAAAAATTTTAAAAACATACTTAATCAATACTAAAAATAAACAATAAACAATGGCTGTATTGGGCTAAATTAGATTTTTCTTTCTGATGCTTTTCTCTCTCTAAAGACCAGTGTCATCCAAGAGGGTTGCATTTCCTGTATCACGCAGTACAGCCTGAATGCCTCCCTGTTCTTGAAATAATATTTGCGTGTACAGTCGGATCCCTGTATCCACTGATTCATTATCCACTGATTCAGTTATCCACAGGACACAAACCGGCACACCTACCATAGAGTCTTCCTAGAAAATGGGTGGTCTCTAGCCATTTTCTAGGTCCTCCAAGGCAACTTTATGGTATTTTAAGCTGGAAGTCCTATTATTTTCAATGGTGTTTGCTATTATCCATGGTTTTCACTATCCACGCCCCCCCAGAACCAATCCCCAGCAGATACGGGGGTCCTACTGTAACAATGTTTGCAGCTTTGCAAATTATTCTTTTTGCATGTGTCACAACCAATTTCCTCCACAACTGCACAGGTCTTCAAATGAATGCTTTTCTCTCTCTAAAGACCAGTGTCATTGAAGAGTTTTTGCAGGAGCCTCTGGGAGACAGGGAGGGTTTGAAGGCTGGTCTCGGAGAAATGTAGTTTTAAAGTTGTGTGTAAGTACAAGAAAAGTATATGGAAAAGAGGGGAGCCAGCATGGCATTGTGGTTTGAGTGCTGGACTATCCTTTTGGATTCAAATCCCCCCTCGGCCATGAAGTCAAGTCACACACTCTCAACCTCAGAAAACCCCATGATATGTTTGTCTTAGGATCTCTGTAAGTTGGAAATGACTTGAAGGCACACAAGAACAGCATGGGAAACAGGGTACCTTTAGAAAGCTACTTTCAGTATCCTTGGTTTGCTTTTGGTAGAGTTCTATTCTATTGTAGTGACACTTCAGTTAGATTGTTTTGCATTTGCCTTGAAATGCTAAGATTTTAAATATGGTTGTTTACTTTGGTACAACTTAGGAGGGCACTTTAGTTGCAATAAAATGATTCCAGCTGGAGTTCTGATTTTTCTTGGATTAGTTTTTGTGTGTCTATATGCAGGGTTCTGTGTTGATCTAGAAATAGAAGTTCAAAGTCTGGAAGGTTTTTTAAATCTTCAACTGAAGAAAGTGAAACCTGCGGAACTTACATATTATTTGCTAACATTTTCATACATCAGAGGAGAAGAAGAAGAAGAAGAAGAAAAGGAAGTGTTGTGCTGGGTTGTATTTCCTTTATCACACAGTACTATAGTCTCAGTTCTTGAAATAGTATTTGCATGTAATAGTGTTTGCAGCTTTGCAAATTGTTCTTCTTGCATGTGTCATAGCCAACTTCCTCCACAACTGCATAGCTCTTCAAATAAACAGTTGCCCCTCCCGATCAATTTGTCAAGTCTGGAATTCAGTTTGTTAGCACACTAGGATTACACTGGAGGGAATGAGCAATGTCTAGCACTGAGGTGATGAGCACCCCTCCTGGCCTTTAAGTGTATTGCTACTAACTATCCTCTTGTTTACATTACTGATTAACTCCAGGTGTAATTGACAAACATGGATTAGGTGGATTAGTTTCTCCTTAATCAAGCTGAGTCAAGCTAGGAAGGGTTAGTGAGAAGTGAATGTAAATAAGCTTTCAGTCCCTCTTGTTTTAGGGTTAGCTTTTGCAGGGTGTAAATAGTTCATAGTTTTTCTGAATGTAAGGCCTTTACTCCATTGGATCAGACTTTCCCTGCTTGATATTTGTTTCGTGTCAGCACTGTGGTGGATCTGTGTTCATGAAGTGATAGAGTCTATGGATTTGAACTTAAAATGGCTATGAGAAAGCAGAGGGTCAGGGCTAGCAGGAATGAGGAAAGAGTATGGAATATTAGCAGAGAAGACAGGACTATAGTGCAGAGATGGGATGGGCAAGGGGTGGACCTCCAGAGCATTCCTTATCTTTGGCCATGCTAGCTGGGGCTGATGGGATTTGCTGGTCCAACCACACTTAGAAGGCTGTACTTTGACCATCCTTGTTGTAGTGGATTTTCATTAAGAAAAGAGAATTGAAGGTAGCACACATGATTGTCTTCCAGGTATATTGTACTTCAGGGCTTAGAGACTCCAACCACCATGGCCAATGGTAAGCGTCTGGAAGGTGAAAGGCTCCTCATTCTAGTATAACAAAAGCTACAAAAGCATGCACAAAGTTACCCGGTTTTCATTAGAACAATAGGCCGACTCTCAGAGTACCAGTAGTGCACAACTCTTGCAAAAACTTTTTTTGGGGGAGTCATTGGTTTTACTAGGAATTTTTGTGATTCCAAGGCAAAAATAAATGGCTGTTTTCATGTGAAACAATAATGTAGGATTGTGGAGTACCCTAGCTTATTATCAATGAGTTAGTGGTGCTTGTGCATATGGCCTGGTCACTCCTTCTTGGCTTTGCTTGCTTGTGTGAACTGCTAAACTAACAAGGAATTCAAAAAAGGCATTGTCTGAATACAAGAGCCTGGCTTGTTGCTCCCTCTCCAACCCAGATTCATAAGCTGTGAGGAAGACTGGGTTTATGATTCTGATTTGTAAAGAAATGACAAGCCAGGGTCTTCAATCTAGATGACAAGTCTGCTTTCATTTCCAAGTTAGTTTAGTAGTTAGCAGGAAAACCCAAATGGTTGGAATAGGCTAACAGCACCAATCCATTGTTCACTCACAATAACCCAGGATTCTTAGCAAAAGCAGTCTGTATCTCTGCGCTCTCAGCGTGCTTCTTTCTGATCCATTGTAACTACAGTAGTCACTGATATTTCTAGATAGGCTGACCTATTGGGAATTCCAAGGGAATCTTGCATGTACAGTAGTAAATGGTATGTAAGCACCCTTGAGTAGTTCATCTTGTTGCATTTTGTTCTGCATACAAACAAGGAAAAATGACCCTAGATTTGGTTTGGGAAAAGCACTACTGCAAAATAAGTTGCTATTTATTTACACAAAACTATCCCAGAGCCTAAACATTCCTGACATTCTTGCTGATTTCCTGAGTTTAAACATATTTGATCTTAAACATATTGTGAATCGTGTATATGTATATAGACATTACTTCAAAGTATAAAATAAGTGGGTCCGTTCTTCAAAGTATTTAGGGTTTGGTGGTTGTTCAAAACATTCTCATTAGAAGAGCATTAAACATTTATTTAAATTACCAATTTATAATTAATTTCTCACAATCATATGAAATGATGAAATAGAATATTCAAGTTTTACAGCATGATATATCAAGAAGTGGGCCCAGTCCTGTTGATTTCCATGCAAAGTCCATTTTAACTCTCTTTAAAATAAAACAAAACAAAACAATGGAAGTAAAAAATAGTTCTTAAAACAGGATCCTAACTTTTTCCAGGGAGTTATCTTGACAAAAATGAGAAGGTGAGCAAGATTGTGGTTCATGAATATAGATGATCTGATCTGTCTTGTCCTATAAAACTAATTTAAGTGCCAAGGTGAAAAGAATTGTAGTCACCTTCTTTATTTCTCTGGGCTGTGCTCTCAATTAACACAGCCTATCTAAGGCAGAATATGATATTTTCTACATTTAATTTTCAAACTTGAAGACCTAGCTCTTATTGCGCCTCATTTCCAGTATGAACATTACTAAAATGAATCTTCATCACAGAAGAATTCTGGATTACTGAATAAGACATAATCATTATGTGAATATCATTTAAGCTGATTATCTTTGCAATTACCATCTATTAAAACAGTATTGAAATGAGATTAGATATGTTGAAGTTAAAGAAGAGAAAGAGGAGCCAGTGACATTCTTGAAATAGCCTACAATATTTGAGACATAGTTCAATTGTCTTTGCTATAAATTTGAGTGAGTGTCATATCAGTAATAAAAGTGGCATATGCTATTTTTTATGTACTTCATGTTCAGTTCCTTTTAAAAAAAATCCATAAGCTTGGTTGTCTTGTCTTTCTGCTGGCTTATTCCAGTTCTGAGCTATACTAAATAATGTTAAAATTAAGTTTATACTGTTTTTGTTCTGTTTTTAAAACTGAACAACAGCCCATTTTATTATTTGAGAAGCATATGACCATTCTGTGCACTGACAGACAGATGTGCACACTATTTTCATTTTCCACTGGGCTATGATAACCTCTGCACATGAAAGCACTTTCTGGATATATCGTATAAATCAGGGGTGAGGTACATTTGGTCCTGTAGATATTATGATCTATAACTCCTATGAGCTCTGTCCAGTGAATGGGAGGGGATTGTAGCAGTTGTAGTCCAAAGCACCTAGAGGTGCAAAGGTTCCTGTACATACAGTATAACTCAGGGTTTCTCAGACAGGGTTCCGTAAAAGGTTGCTAGGGGTTCCTCAAGATATTGTGATTTTTTTAAAAACACCATATTTTTAAAAGAAATACCATAATTATAATAATTTTTAGGCAGGGGTTATCTGAGACCTGAAAATTGTTTCAGGGGTTCAACCAGGGTAAAATGGTTGAGAAAGGCTGATTGAACTCTAGGTTGGAAAATGGTCCAGCTGTGAGTTCATTGTGTATTACTGCTGACTTAATTTAACTCTGTAATCAAGTGAATAACTTGACTGGTTGTAGTCTCTTTTTCCCTTAAGCTGTCCACCTAGACTGTATATCTGTAATGCAGGTGGAATTCAAGAGAGTAAGGATAACTCTTCCGAATCAGAATAAATATCTATTTGCTCCAGCATCCTGTTCATAGTTTTGGTGAAAAGTTGTACAAATAGGCCAAGGGTGAGCAACTGTGCCCCCCTACATGTTTTGCCTGAAACACCCATAATCCCTCATCATTTATGCTGACTAGGGCAGATGGGAATTGTAGGCCAAAAACCTCAGGTGGGCAACAGTTCTTCATACCCTAATCTCTGGAGTAGGGTATGAAGGCAGCAGCCCTTGCTCATTGTTTAAACGCCAGCTGCTGATTACTATTGCCTGTGAACAAAGAACCTGGAGGGTGAATCTTTGCTTACCAAATGTTTTGGATCTCAACTCCTAGAATTCTCAGTCAGTGTGGCCAATGATAAGGAGCTGTAGGACTTCTCATCCAAAACATCCAGAATGCCAGATATTCCCCACCACTGTCATAATGGTTCTCTGTAACAGTCATGGTCAAGAGCTGTTGATAGGCCTTCATGAATTTGCCTAATCTTTATGAGAGACCCATCTTTGCTAACAGCCTTCATTACATTCTGAGTTCCAAATGTTAATGATGTGTTATATGGGACAGTCTTGTGTTTGTGTGTCTTCAAGTTGTTTCCAACTTACGGCGACCCTAAGGCAGATATATTATGGAGTTTTCTTGGCAAGATTTGATCAGAGGGGATTTGCCTTTGCCTTCTTCTGAGGCTGAGAGAGTGTGACTTGCCCGAGATTACCCAGAGGGTTTCCATGGCTGAATGGGAATTCAAACCCTGGTCTCCACAGTCATAGTCCAATGCTCAGACCACTGACTCTCATATGGGACAGTACTTAGTTTTATCTGTTCTGAACCTGCTGCTGACCAATTTCATTTATTACTCCAAGTTCTTTTTAAAAATGTTTTTAAATTAAACATACAACAATTTACAAAATCAATACCACAAGCAAAAAACATAAAACAAATAAAGCATACACCAATAACATTTCTCATCTAAAATTACAAATAACATGTATACTAACTACTTACTTCCTACCTTTTAGTTATTGAGTATAATTGTTAGCTATTCTGACTTGCGCATTTTGTAATAAACTGTACCTTATAATTATTACATGTAGGTGAATATATATGATATATCTGAATCCACTGAATAGGTGACGTTAACTAATTCTTAAATCCTATTCTGATAGGAGTTCCCCATTTCCCAGTCAGAAAGATTATGATTACACTAGCTGTATCTGGCGTAATGTACGCCGTTAACCCCCCACAAATGCCCGGTAGACCTCACGACAACCTTGTAAGGTAGACTGCTGGATTTTAAAAATCATTCTCTCCCTTCTCAGTGTTCCACATTTTTCCTGGAATTGCTGAGGGTGACTTGCTCTGTTGCCCTGCTCCTGCCACCAGTCGACTGTCTGGGTCCTAATCTGGGCCACAGATTGAGTGGTAGGAGTCGCCACTTTCCTCCACCCCCCACCCTCCCTGAAGTGGTGACTGGGGCTTCCAAAGCCCCATTGCCACTTTCCTCCACCCTCCCTAAAGTGGCGACCAGGGCTTCTAATGCCCCGGTGGCCACTTTCCTCCCCCTCACTCTCCCCCAAGCGGGAATCTGTGAATATGCGGAACCGCGAATGTGAAACCCACGAGTGTGGAGGGACAACTGTATATATAGATTTGAGGTCCTTTTAAAATTAACAGTAGAATCTTCTTTAACTAGTTAATTTGATTATCTCAGCCAGATCATGTAGTTTGTTCCTCCAAGTTCTAGTACTAAAACAAGAAAAGAGTGATCTCTATCCTGTTTTTCCACACAATTTATAGTTTTTATAAATATCTGTCCTTTTCTCCATTAATCATTATTATCCTCCACTCTAAAAACAACTCCCAGATCCTTTATGCTTCATTTCTATGGAAGTCTTTCCACTTCTATCTGTTTGCAGTTTGGTTGTACAGTACTTCTCTGTTCCTTTTTACTGGATCTGTAATATCCTTTAGGTGGTGGAATGAGATGCATGTTTTTTTTCCTTTATTTCTTTTTTTTACTTAAGTACACTTTTATATACCACTCTTAATTTTTAAAACCTCAAAACAGTTTATAATAAAAACAGATGCAGTGTAAGATAATATAAAATTAACCAACATATGAACAGATCCAATAGAACTAGTTGCTGCTACTGCTTGTCACGATCTATTACAAACAATTCCTCAAAAGGCAGGGTAACTGATAATGAAGAAAATAATTAGGAACATGTTTGGGCAATCAAATAAGTCTTTAGCTGTAGGTGGAAACATTTAACACTAGGAATCTGCCTAATCTGTATGTGGAGATCACTCCATATGATGTTATATGCAATGTTTCTTCCTTCTTCCAACTGCCTTGTAGAGTTATATAAAATGTATTGTAACAAGATAAGAAAAATCCTGCTAGATTAGGTCAAAGATCTATTTTGTTCAGCACCTCCCAGTTACTAACCAGGTGCCTATGGAGAAACCTACAAGCAGGTTGTGAGGACAACAGTATTCCTCTGCTCCATTGTCCAAGTGTCTGATATTCCCCAGATATGCCTGTGATGCAGGAGGCAGCAGGTAGCCATCATGATTTGTACCCATTTATCTCCTTATAGTCTGTGAAATGGAGGGCCTTTCTTTCCATTATAATACTGGCAGTTATATTTTCAGTTGTTTCTTAACACTGTGTTGGCCCTTTTTGCATGCTGACGATGATTTCAAGGAGTTGGCTCCTGTGGCCTCCACAGCATGGCTTTCCACTTCCACAGCAACTGAATCTCATTTGCCATTTTGTTGCACGTTCACCAAATTTAGAGGCATCTTCTTGGATTTCTTCCCAGTCTGCTATCAATTTTGCCATCTGCACTAGTTGATGGCCTCTACAGATGGCTTGTCTTCGCTTGGCTTGGTAAATAAATGGAGCTATTTCCATAAAAATTGGCAAAATGAGCTCTGCTTATTTTCTCAAGCCACTGGGACTTCAGAAGTCACCCATTTCCTGGGATCCTCTAAGCCTGGAATGGGCAAAGTGTCACTCTCCAGTTGTTGCTGAATTGTTTCCCCTCTTCCCAGTATTCCTCACCATTGGCACTGCTGGGTAAGACTCATGGAAGTTGCAGTTCAGCAGCATGGGGCAGGGGGAGAAGTGCTGCACTTTGCCCATCCCTGCACTAAGCCAAGAATACAGAACCTTTGACACCCCCCTCTGCAAAATGATATTAGGCTGTAGCCGCCATCAGTCTGAGTGAGTACATCCAAAGGTGGTAGACTATGGAGTGTGAAGTCCAACATCATTGGGAGAGCTGAACATCCCAATTCCTCCTCCAAGCTTCTCTCTCCTTCTTATTAAATAACACTCACTTGGTCAGAGTAGCAGCAGGAACAGGGAAGTGGATGTACAGTATTCTTATCTACTTCAGTTTTTAGTAACCAGAGAAGAATTTAGGTGCCTTGTAGTACTTATCCCTTCTTCATGATTAACTCCCCAAATATGTATGCAGGCTGAAGTCTTGCCAGTATATCAGGGTTCATGCTCAGAGTTTGCTATTTCACTGATCACCTCATGCTACATCATGTACATTTGTTAAGTAGAAATAGTTTCCAAATTGATTCTTGTGGGAGCCCACTGTTTGCTTTAACTTTTTGTGTAAAACGTAAATTTATTTTGAGTCTTCTTTCTGTTCTCTTAATAAGTTATATGTGTGTGTATGTATGTGCCTTCAAGTTGCTTATCAACTTATGGCGACCCCTTGAACTTCACAGGGTTTTCTTAGACAAGGAATCCTCAGAGCTGGTTCTGCCAGTTCCTTCCTCTGAAATACAGCCTACAGCACCTGGTATTCGTTGGTGGTCTTTCAACCAAGGACTAACCAGAGCTGACCCTGCTTAGCTTCCAAGATCAGTTTCCATGCCATAAAGCAGTGGACAAAGTAGATATTTTGAACTGCAGTTTCTGTCAGCCCTAGCCATCACAACCAAGGGTGAGGGATTATGGGAGTTGCAATCCCACATCTGGAGGTCAACAGTTGCCCATTCCAGCTGTAATTTATACCTGTTATTCCATGAAAGTTAGGGACTTGGTTTGCAAACACAAATTATGTAAATTCTTAACAACTTTCCAGTACATTTGAATGTGAGGCTAATCTGTGACATTGGTCATTTTATTTTATTTATTTTGCTTAAAAGATGTCAGATTCACCATGTAATCTGAAGGAACTTTGCCAGTGAAATAAGTGGGACCTTTCTTAGTTGATTTCAGAAAGATTGAAAGCAGAAATACTGTTGCTTTCATCTGACCTAAAGAGGTTTGTTTACAAAACTTCAATAACGAACAATAATGTAAATTTAATGTTTTGTTCTGCTTGTAACTATGATCTGCTCTTCATGTTTTAATGAGCAGAATAGCCTGAAACTTATAATTTGTTTTTTCCTTGCAAATGTTAATTACAGAGGTATCAGATCCTCTTTCCATAGTGTGATTCTGTCAATGCTGTTGAGGTTACTCATCAATTTAATATAGAGCTTTTACATGCAAGCTTCCAAGATTGGGGCCACTTTAATCCAGTGCTGCAAGGCTGTGATCACTTCCGAAAACAGGATTTTGTTAATGAAAGTGCCAAATGATATTTGATTTTGTGGCAATCATATATGCATTAAAGAGTTTATTGTCATCTAGCTTTTATTCCTCAAGTAATGGGGTGTATATATATTTTACACTCTTTGACAGTTTATTAAAACTTGTTGGATTTTTGTTCATTTAATGATGGCAAATGTCAAAACGGTATTTGCTGTGCTAAGCATAAGCACAGCAGTGAACAAATCTATCCAATTTAGAGTTTGAAATATCTTTCAATTATATTATGCCTGGGACTGATAAAGTAACTCCATTAGATAGTTTGGCTATTATTGCCTTATGAAGAAAAACCATAATAGAGGTATTTATCTTCTGAAAATTATCATTTCTCCTTTAGACTCATCGCTTTCTTTTTCTCTCTTTATTCTTTTCTGATTTAGATGTTGACACATTTATATCAGATATCTTAAAAGGAGAAAATTTATCCAAGAGAGCAAAGGAAGAGAAGGATGCTCTGATTAAGAAGATAAAAGACATCAAGTCTAAGTAAGTAAATCACATGCGTGTACAGTGCATTTTACAGGACATTAATTATTTTTTCAACAAAGCTGTGATATATACTGAGACACGGTGTGGTGTAGTGGTTTGAGTGTTGGACTAGGACACTGGGAGACCAGGGTTCGGATCCCTGCTTGGCCAGTGGGCGAGTTTGGGCAAGTCACACTCTCTCAGCCTTAGAGGAAGGCAAAGGCAACCTTCCTCTGAGCAAATTCTGCGGAGAAAACCCTGTGATAGGTTCACCTTAGAGTCAGTGTAAGTCAGAAATTACTTGAAGGCACACAACAACGATATAGGTTGCTACTATTCTTCATTTTGCAGATTAACCTGTGGTTAATCTTAAAGCATGGTTTAGTTTCATAAGAAAGAGACACAGTAAACTTTGGAGTCACATGCTCCCTACTCCTCTTTTGGTGTGGCTGTGAGGAGGAGATTAGGCACTTTTGCTCACATTTCAGATTAATGGCAGCTTACCACTTTGTCTAAATTTAGTAAAATTGTTGTTAAGTTTAACTTGTTTGAAGTTGCTTTGTTTCAAGAAAGCTGTATTCAAAATTATGCAGTTTTTGGGATTCAGGTGATATGGAAAATGACACTAAGTCTAAAAGAAAAATAGACGATTCCATATTTTTCTTAATCATGACTACCGGTACACTTTCCTGTTGTAATAATCAACTACACATCCAAACTAAACCACTCTGCTCAGATCCTACTTGCTTAAATTATTGCTGCTAGTTCTTTTTAGGTTATTTTGTGGTCAGTTTATTTTGCCATCTGTATGTGCCTGGCATTTGTTCTCAAAGTTGTTCCTTCAGAACTTCCACAGCTTTCTTCAAGTTCTTGTTCACTTACGAAGCCATTGTATTTTTCAAACTCCAAATGGGCACAATATTTTTGTGGCACAACCAATTCATTGCTATTTTGGCTGAGCTAGTAGTCTCTTTTAAAACCTGTAATTGGTGATAAGCTATGCAACAGTCCCCATCCCTCTGCCCCCCAGTTCTGGCCTATGTCATTCAGAGCTTGAGAAAAATCATCTTTTGAAAATGGAAAAACCCTAAAACACCTTTAGACGAAGAATGGTTGTTAAAATTATATGAGATGTTTGAGATGGATAAGCTGACAATGGCATTAAACGGAAAAACATCTGGAGAGCTTAAGGATGAATGGGAAAAGATTCTTCCCTTATGGAAAAATAAATGGGGATTATTGGCTATAATAAGCATGGAGAAAGGTTAGAAATGAGTTTATTAAATAATAGGGAAGAAAAATAAAAAAGCAAGATAAAAATCTGTAAGCAGTAGAAAATAAAGAAAATGGGTATGTCAGTATTTAGAATAATTTGAGGTAATGGTAGAAGATCAAGAAAACTACAATGTGATGATGATAACAAAGTTACTGTTTCTTTAATTGAACACCTTGGCTTTGGTAAGATTAGGAAGTCATATCTTTTAATTTGTTCATGTATATTATTGTTAGAATCACATTCTCTTTTTTCTTTTATGGATGATATTGTGGATGCTAATCTTGAATGTTTTTTTTTCTTATGGTGTTTTTCTTTTATACTCTTGATGGAAATGTTTGAATAATTTTATTTTTTTAAAAAAAGAAAAATCATCTTTGGACTGCCGCTTCAGAAACTCCTAGCCAGTCTGGTCATGTCATCTGAATCCCCAAAACTGGATAATTTTGACTACAGCTTTCTTAAAACAAACAGCTGGTTGGGGAATTCTGGGAGTTGTACTCCAAAAAAGTAACTTTTCTAAGCCTTGGCTCTGTTTTGTGTACTTAACATAGAGTTAATTTTTAAAATGTTATTTGGAAATGATATACAGTTGTCCTTCCACATCCACGGATTTGGTATCCATGGATTTAAGTATTCACAGCTTGAAAATATTCTTTAAAAAATAATCCAAAAAGCAAACCTTGATTTTGCCATCTTATATAAGGGACACCATTTTGCTATGCCATTGCATATAATGGGACTTGAATATTCACGGATTTTGGTATCCACGAGGGGTCCTGGACCAAACCGCAGTGAATATGAAGGGACAACTGTGCTTTTATTTAATGTACATCCCACCTTTCTCCTGATAGGGCACTCAACGTGGCTTGTAAATCAGTCAATAAATACATAAATTCTCCGTCTTCCAAGCTGTGGTACTTAGAAAGCTGGGCTTTAAAACGTAGGTATGAAAGTATCATAACACACCTCCTTCCAACTCCCGCTAAAACATGGACTTTATTTTCCATGTTGAAGGGACTAAGAAGAGTGTTGCGACAGCTAAAATATACTTAGGAGAGAGTTGTGCAGAAAGACAGCCCCCAAATATTTAGCAACTACTGATGGTTCAGTGAAGCAAGGAGTTGCATGGTCTTTGCCTTTCTCTAGGATTAGCAAGAGCAGAACCAATTTTGGGAGGAAAAAGAGAAAGTCTATTTCTGCTGATGATCATGATGGCTACATACAACCTCTGTGTCCAGTAGCAGTGTTTCACTGAATGGCAGTTGTTGGAGGGCAACGGTGGCAAAGGGCCTTTGCTTTCTTGTCCTATATATGAGTTTCTCAGATGTGGCTGGCTGGCCGATTTGTGCTGCAATTGAGCCAGGGCGTACAGGGTCTGACCGCAAGAATTTCTTGATTGGTAGGGGCAATGATATTCCCACACAAAGGCCCCATCTATACGATTAAAAAGAATCCGTTTGGGGGGTAAAAAATACAAATAGGCAGTTGTTCGAATATGTACGATCTGCCTACACGATTTTTTTATCCCTCCTAAACTCTGTATGACCCCCCCCCCTTGCCCATCTGGCTGTAGCGAGTGATACAAGTGGTGGTTTTAAATCTCCTGCTGATTTTTGTTATTATTTAAAAAGGTGCATGTTATTTGGTTTTCCATATTTACAAAAATAAAATAAAAGGGAATGCATGTAAAATTCACGGACTTACTGGACTCTCACTTAGCTGGCAATCCAACATGGCAGCTGCTCCCAATTCCCCTCTTTGATAGCCCTGCCCCTTGTGCTTGGCCAGCCAATCAGATTACATTGCCTGTTTGTGTGTGTGCAAACGGGGGGTACAGACGATCAACCATTCGAATGGCTGTATGGATTTTAGCTCGAGATCCGCTAATCCTTCCGAATGCCGAATCCACGTAGTTTACAGGGGATTCACTAGCCCTCCTTCCGAATGACACGTATGCATCCGAACAGCTGTGTGTATGGATGATCGATCTTTCGAACGCTGTATGTATTTTTTTTTTACCATATAGATGCCCCCAAACTTTCCTGTTCTGTCTGAGCTTAGCTGCTATCCTCATACTGTCTGGTAGTGTGGGTGGGCAAGGGATAGACTTTTCAAGCAGTAGTGTATTCTTATGAGCTATCCGTGTTTAATCCAAAGTATTCTGTAAAAGTTTGGTCTCAAAAGAGCAATTTTAAGCCCATTAGCTTTACAAAAGCTCTGCTCAAGGTGGAGAATAAGAATAGCTAGATCTAATTTGTTGATATGGACCAGGTTAACTGCCTGAATGTTTGAATTCTCCTGTATGTGTGTGTGAGAGAGAGAGATTGAGAGAGAGAAGAGAGAGAGAGACAGAGACACTGATTATAGGAATTGTCAGCTAAGTGTCTAAGTTCCAGAATTGACCACTACATTGGGGCTCAGTATTAACTACTTATCAGACAGGTTTCTGCACATGATCTGTATGTCTGAAGGGAAATTGCTCCAAGGGATTTAAATTCCTTGTTCCTATTTTATCTTTTGAAGAGAATATGTGACTCCAGCTTTTTCTACCATTGTTGGGTCCATTTGGAGGGTTCTTTTGATTTTGTTTGCAAAACATATGGAGTAGACTGCAGTAGTTCATGGGTGAACCTTCTGCTTATGAGTTTTTCTTAGAATAAAAGTAGAGACCAAACATTTAGTAATCGGTGTGGGGGTGGGTGGCCTGGGGTGTGAGAAGGTGATGATGTAAAAACACATCTTATCCTTTAAATTTGATGAACTAGGAGGTAGACAGGTATCCTCAGATATGGGCAACTCCAGTTCTTTTTGGCTTAGAATTCCCATCATCCATAGCCATCATATGGTAATGACAATCCCCAGCTTTTCTCACTTATTGGCTATTCTGGCTAGGGCTTTAGTAGCAGTCTAGCTAAAGCTGGCCACATGATTCCTACCCCTGGTGTAGACAATGCTGAGCTAGATGGATCAGCAGCCTGTTTAAGGCAGCTTCCTGTTTGAAGCAGGAAGGCTGTTGTACAGGTTGACCCCCATATCCACGGATTTGGTATCCACGGTTTCACTTATCCATTCCTGGAAAAAAAACCCCACCACTCTCTAGACATTTTCATGTCCTCCAGTGTGATTCTTTGGTCAACGTCTGGTGTTCGTCTCATTGAAAATAATAGGGTTCCCTATTATCCATAGTTTCAGGTATCCACGGGGTGTGTGTGTCTTGGAACATATCCCCTACAAATACAGGAGTCAACCTGTATAAAAATATTCTTGCTGAATAGCACTGGGTTAGTTGCATTTGATTTGTTAGTCAGTATTTTGACAATTTTATTTTTACATGTGCCTTCACATCCTTGTACAAAATGTTACCAGGTTCAGTGTAACTGATTTCTTTGTTCATCAGATTTATAAAAATGATACCCAATCTTTCTGATCTGCCAGTGTGCATTTCTGAGAGTTGCACTTAACACCTATCAGTTTTCAGAATTAATATAGATTTGTTCTTTAAAAAAGTTGAAGCCTGTATGTGTCCTGAGCAGATATAGATGTTGTTTTCTTGTGCCATTCATTATAAACAAGCAGATGTTAACCTCTTGAGTCTTAAAACTTGGAATAGATTTTTCTGGATAACTGCAGATAAAAACTAAAATGTTATCCTAAGTGGACTTTTGTTGGTTTTTAGTCGTTTTTGTTGTAGCTGTTTTAAAAATATGCAGCCTTCTTCCATTTTTCTCCGTACTTACATTAATCTTTTTTTCCCTTCCCCCCTTCCTCTTCTACAGTTACCCTCAAGAATTTCCTGAAACAGGTAAGGATATGACTTCTCATTTGCATGTAGCGTAAATATCTTCTCATTAATAGCCTTTCAAAGGCTTATTTAATCAAATACAGATTGAAAAAAACACCAAATTCAAGCGTCTAGACTAGAGCGTGCACATGTATTGACTCTCTCATGGCTGAGGGTGCTGGCTCCCCCTGCTGGGGGAAAAAAATGAAAAGACTGAGCCCCCCCCCCCCGCTTTTGTTAAAGTTTTTGTCTTTTCAAAAAGATAACTTTGGTAATCTGTTCTTCACACCTAAAGCATTTTTCTTCTCCTCTCTCATGGCTTCAGACTCCGGTCCCGGCTCATCTTCTGAGAGGATAGTATCATACAAGCCTAAAATGTTGAGATCCAAACTAGATGCTGTGGCTAGATCATCAGAGGGATGACCATTAGTGGAATTTTGTCTTGCTAATATTGAGACTCAGCTTCAGAAAATGCAGGCAACTAGCGTTGAGATTCTTATCATTCTCAAGAACATGCAGGCATCAGGGATATTCATGGCTAGGCTTTGCAGCCATAGAGAGGATGATCAATATGGAAGGGGAATGGATTTTATGTAAATTGTCTAAGGTTTAACCTACTTAGCAATTTACTCTCTATTGTTTTTTTTAAATATATACAGTACAACCACTATCACAGTGAGAACTAAACAATGAGGACTAGCTCCAAACATTGCAGATTGAACAACAAACTTATTTGCTTCAGCAGTGCGTTAAGATAAGCTCTCTGTCATGAAACTCAAAAGAAACAAATAATTCAGCATAATTTGAATTTCTACACAGTACAAATTACTTAGTAAGTTTCAGTACAATCACATAACAGCAAGTATAAAAGCCTAAATTATATATATCCTTTCTGAAAACAGATGAACCGAGAAAATCTGCTTTCTGCTTTTGGCAGTAGTATGCTTTGTTTGTAGGCTCGAGCATATGGGACCAAGGTCTGAAATACTGTAATAGGAAACTAGAATGAGGTTTACTATTCTTTTCTAGTCGGGATATTGAAACAGATCTTTATAGTCTCATTAAACTCAGGCCCAATACAGTGGCCTGTTCTGAAGCTGAACCTGAAACGGCCCTTATTTTCATGATGCTAATTTGTGAGGTCATGACCTGCAGCTGGTGAATGCTGGCATGAGGGTCAGGGCATGAGGTCAAAAAAGCATATGTGAAACTACAGTAAATCCCCCCCCCCAGCCTCCCTACTATATCTTGAACAGGAGGCTGTAACCTGTATTTATTTCATTTCATTTTAGGGGTTTATGTCCCAGCTTTCAGTAGAGGTGTTTTTGGAATATTTTGCCATTTTTGTTTAGCTGCAGGTTTTTTTTTTTGCCAGTGTGTTTAGTAGCAAAACTGTGAAATGGAAGAGATGTTGCATGTATGTTCACTTTTAGAGCCACTTTCTGTCATTTGGGCAGATGTTTTAGTACTTCAGTCTTGATTGGATTTGCAAATTAAAGAATGTAAACATGAGTATTAAATATTTTCTAATTTTCTTCTGTAGTGAAGTTGTTGTGCCTTGTTTTCTTTTCTTAAATGAATTGACCTGTATTGCAGAGCAAATGCTAATGAACAGTTACTTAAAATGATTGCTCAAATTGCTGGAGACACAGATGGGAGTTATGCATTCAGAGCAGGGCTTTATTGCTGCAGTGAACACTTCTGAACCTCAAGTTTGCATTATCTAGCTAAGAACACTATGTGGGAGGAAGCAGGTTTCTACATGTATGTATGTATGTATATGTATATATTACTAGCTGGATGCAGTAAGGCATATGCAGCTAGATACTGCACAGGGCTTCTTGTTGATCCAGCAGCTAAAGGACTGTGAACATGAGAATCACATTTTAATACTGAAATCTGAGTGTTCAGCTTTTTGGTAGCGAAAGCAGGCAAGTGGATTAATCACCTCAATGCTTCCCTTGTCTTCAGGTCCCTTTTAAGACCTGAGTGTGTCTGGTGTATGTGTGAATGTTCATTTGACACCACCTTGACACCACCTTCCTTCTGAGAATATGCTCTTGTCAATGCTGATGTACACTCATTCTTCATTGGAAGTTTTTAAAACAGAGGTTATATGACCACTTCTTGGGATGCTTTAGTGTCGATTCCTGCTCTTTCTGGGTTGGACTAGATCACCCTTGGGGTACCTTTCAACTCTGTGGTTCTACATGTGTAACCTGGGCCAATTGCATGCTCTCTACCTCTTGATTCCTTGCCAAATAGCTGATTGGCAGGATTTTAGCTTTTACAGAAGGGCTCTGCACATGCTGTTGTTGTTGTTATAATATTTATTTCTATCCCACCTTTTCTGCAGCTTGGGATTCATAGCAGCTTACAAAAAGCTAAAAACATATAATTAAAAATCCACAAGATACAAAAGTTAAAACAAGATTAAACAATCAAAAAATTTAAATCCAGTTTAAAAAACATATATCCTTAAACACATACACACACCAATGCAACAATTAGCAATATCCAGCATATTATTTTGGTGTGAAGGGGTTTACAGAGTCATTCATAAAATGTTTGTCTAAACAGAAAAGTCTTTACTTTTCTGCAAAAAGAAAGTACGGAGGCAGGACCGGTTTAAAGAATTTTGGGGGCTCCTGCAATGCTTTATTTTGGAGGCCCCATATGTTTATCTCAGGTCAATGTAACCTAGCCCAACTTAAGCTATTCACACTACAGGATATTCAGTTTATTACTAATAATGTTTTTGCAGGAGGAGGGTTACTATGGGGCCCCCCACAATGATGCCCCCCCGCTGTGGATGCTGGCGCTGCTGGTGCCTTAAACCGGCCCTGTACGAAGGGTGCCAGTCTAACTTGTCTAGTAAGGGAGTTTCAGAGCCTGGGGGCAGCCACTGAGAAGTCCCTCTCCAGTGTTCCTACCAGATGTACCTGTGAAGGTGGTGGGACAGAAAGAAGGGCCTCTTCAGAAGAACTCAAAGCACGGGCTGGTACGTTAGGGAGATGTCATTCAAATAATTTGGACCGCAGCTATATAGGGCTTTACAGGTCAAACCCAGCACTTTTAATTGTGTATGGAAACGGACTGGCAGCCATTAAAGCTGTTGCAACAAGGGAATTTTGTGTTTCCTGTAGCCAGCCCCAGTTAGCAATCTGGCTGCAGCTTTTTGGACCAGTTGAACTTTCTGAACACTTTTCAAAGGCAGCTCCACATAGATTGCATTACAGTAATCCAGCTGGGATGTAACTAAGGTGTGTGTCACCATGGCCAGATCTGATATCTCAAGGAATGGGTGCTGCTGGTACACAAGCTTTAACTGTACAAATGCACTCCTAGCTAGCCTGAACCCTGAGAATTCAGAAGTACACCCAAGATGCAAGCCTACGTCTTCTGGGGGAGTGTGATTCTGACCAGCACAGGCTGCATCCCTATTCCCTGATCTGCCTTCCAACTGAACAGGAGCACCTCTGTTTTGTCTGGATTAAGTTTGTTTGTTTGCCCTCATTCAGTCCATTACTGGCGACAGGCATTGGTTTAGGACCAAGACAGCTTCCTTGGCTTGTGGCGGAAAGGAGTAATGGAGTTGTGCCATCTGCATACTGATGGACCGAAACCAAAAACTCTGGACAACCTCTCCTGGTAGTTTCATGTAGGTGTTAAATAGCATGGGGGATAGAACTGGGCCCTGAGGGACCCTGTAGGCCAGTGGCAAGGAGGTTGAACAGGAGTCCCCCAGCACCACCTTCTGGGTTCACCCCTCCAGGAAAGAATGGAGCCACTATAAAACAATGCCCCCAGGTCCCATACTAGCAAGGTGATCCAGAAGGATACCCTTGTTGATGGTATCAAAAGCTGCCAAGAGGTCCAGCAAAACCAACAGTGACACACTTCTGCTGTCCAGCTCCTGCCATAGGTCGTCCAGCAAGGCAATCAAAGCTGTCTCTGTCCCATAACCAGGCCTGAAACCAAATTGAAAAGGATCTAGATAATCCATTTTATCCAGAAACCCTTGGAGTGGGAGGCCACCACACACTCTAGAACCTTGTCCCAAAATGGAATGTTAGAGACTGGCTAATAATTATCCAGAATGGATAATGGTGTTTTTAAAGTACTGTAATGGTTTTATAACAGCCCCCTTCAAGCAAACTAAAATTATGCCTTGTTTTAGCAAAATGTTAACTACAGTACTCCCTTTACCCACTTGGCCAGTCCTGGATATTGTGCTCACATTCCATAAGATTAGAGCAAAGGGTTATCATAACAACCATCTGAGTAGTGGTTATGTATGGTAGTAATTGGTTTTGTGGCTTGTAATTAATCTGGCAACTTAAGGGGCATGTGTATTCCAATGTAAATGTGCTTCTTGTGGTCTGGACCCGGACAAAGATTAGTTCAAGTTTGTGTTTACAGTAAGTAAATGCAGGAGATCTTGTGAATATGTTTTCTGTGTGGAATGTGTAAGTCCATGGAAGTGGGAGATGCTCCTGATATGCTAAAAAGTTTGCATGAGCTACATACACAGTTGCATGAATTTATAGCTGCACACATTTATTTGGCAGCTCTGTTTCTGTCTTGTTTCTTAGGCTGGTACTGTTAGTTTGAGACTTTACCATTTATGCATTTTTTGCATTGCTCTGTCAATTTTACTGCTATCGCAGTCTTTAGAGCCAGCCTGGATGAAATGCAGGGAGTGCACAACAGTGGGAAAGAGTCTGACTCTTTTTCTGATCAAAACCCTGCTCCTGTCTGCTTTTCACATGTCAGGAGAAAAGATACTATGTCCTCCCTGTGAGGAAAAAAAATCAGTTTGGGAAGGGAGATTGTCATTTGATGTGAAAACTGCCAGAGAGAAAAGAGGTAAGCAACATGCTTGATTGCTATTCCAATCAAATGTACTGTTACCTGCTCTATACAATCTGGGAGACTGTTCATATTTTCTAAGTGCCTTTTAGTTTAGCATGAAGACTGTCCTGCTTTTATTCACATGTTCATTTCCTTATCGCTGTGGGTGGTGGTCTCTTCACATACCTGTTTCCCACTGAATATTGTACTAACTTCCCACTTGTGAATATGTTCAGGTGTCTCAAAAATGGCAGAAAGTCTTCCCAATCTGTTGTTTTAACATAAATGGATTACCTCAAATGCTAATAAGCCTTTACTGCATAGAAGTAAATATATGAGGTTAGGGGTTTGTCTTTTTAAAAATGGCTGATTCATAGACATGGGAACCAGAGGAACCTTTGGCTTGTACTCCTCTTGTGCTTTTACTCAGTGTCAGGAGAACATAGTATTTGTTGTCATATCTTAAAATGTGTGATCCATCTTGTAACTGCCATTACAGAATTCCTACAGCTTGTACATTTCTATACTGCACTGACAGTGTCCTCCTCAAGTATGTAAACCCTTAAAATCCCAGATGGAGAATGCATGGTCTTTTGGATGTTGGACTACATCCATCACAATTGGCTGTACTGGGTATGGCTAATGGGAGTTATAGTCCAGTAACATCTGAAAGTCTCAGAACCTGGGGGGGGGAATACTTTTTTGAATATATTACTTAGAATCCCTCATCTAGCATTGAGGCCATGGTTATTGTGTGCTTCTGGGATATGTAGTCCCATTAACTTTTTCAACTTCTGCATGTTCCCACCCCTGCCAAATAAACTTGGCATGTTAGATTTTGGCAAGAGAATCCTGGAATCACATCCTTTCAGTGTGAAGCTAATTTAAGTCTGACCTATCTTGCAGAGTTTAAGGCAAAATTATATTGATTCTATCTATGGGTTAGTCAACAGATAATGAGCTACTAACCTGTGTGTATTTCCATCTTTCCAGTGCAACAACTTTTTAAAGCCTCAGTCAGCCTTCTTTGGCTTCCCCCAACATAACATTTTCCAGGTTTTTTGGAGTACAGTACAGCTCCCGTAGTTTCAGGCTTTGTTGGATAGGGCTGATCCAAGTTGCAGTCTATATCATCTGGAGTGCACCAGGATTTTATGACATAAAACTTTAGTCTTCTACACATTTTTTTTTACATAAAACATTAGTCTTCTATACATTTTTTACATTTAAGAATGCCACAGAACTCTGTTGGTTTTACAGCTACAGTCTTGTTATAGTTACTCTTCTAGAAACTTAATTGTTGATCAGTGATATAGGGAGGAAGAGTTCTGTGGAAAACATATAATGGAGAATTTTCTATTGCTTTGAGAGCAATGGGCCTGTCTAAAATGGAGTTCAGCATCCATTTTAGAACAGACTTCAAGAATGATCGCTCACTGCGGAAAGCCCCCTCCTCTCTCTTGCTTTGCATCTTTCTAATAAGCTGTATGTGCAAGAATAAAACAAAGGGAGCTTTTAGCTGTTCTCTATAAGGCTTCTTTGCCTGCCAAGAAAATCTGGGAATAAGTTTCTCACAGTTACATGGCCTTCCTATTGTGCCAAAGAATCTAGAAGGTAGCTACTTTTTATCTGTGCTCGTCTTTAGGTGCGTAATTAGATGTTGGCACTAGTAACTATGAGACGCCTTTAGGTGCGCCATTAAAAGTTGGCACAGATGACCATGGAAACTGACAAATCTGCAGGCTAGCAAAAATGTGTATAAAGGTTCAGTTTTCAGTCAGCTCTGGGTCTCTTCAGTCTGAAGACACCACACAAGCGCATGTGTATTTTTTTGTAAAGGCCTGAGCCTTTGAATTTTCTATTTGTAATAAAGACTCCTGTTACCAAGAAACACTGTTTGTCTATATTTTACCTGCCCATTTGCGAGCTTGGCTGTTACCCGAAAGGAGAGTACAGGTGACAGCTGTACTTTTCCAACAATGGTAGAATTCTGTGGAATTAAAAAAAAAAAAATTCTCTCCCCACACCCATTAACCTGGGAACATAATGATTGGATATAAAACCATTTTCAAAATTGTAATCTTTTCAGATGACTCTCCATACAGTGACTGCAGGAAAAACATAGATCTCTTGGCATGCAAAAAGTAGTATGGTAATATTTTTGAGTACTAAAATGTTCAGCTTTTAAAATACTTAAATATGACCCAGAAAAGCTTTGCATTTGTTTATAACATTTAAGCCACATGAATTCTGCTTACCTTAATTACTTTTCCAAATTGTGATTCAGATAATTAGGCCATTGTACAAAAGTTTAAGATATTTACGCAGGATAGGAAACTAACCAATATACATACCTGTGTGAGCTGCTATGCAGTGTTTTATGTTGTTGAGTAATTTATTTATTTGAGTGTTTTATGGCACAGTCCTACATGTCTGTTGAAGTGGCTTATAGACTACAAGAAGTTAGGCTGTAATAAATTTATTGGTCTTTAAACTGCCAAGGGACTCTTTGTTCTTTTATTGGAATTGAGCTAGGCAGGGAATTAACATGTCTAAAATGTATGTATGTGCATGTCTCTCATCCAGTAAATGTATTTGCATAATGGTAAATTCACTAACTGTGCTGGCAAAGTTTTTCTGAAGCAGGAAGAATGAGCCCTTACTTAACAATATGGCATAGTGTACCAAAAGATGAAGTAGCTAAGGCTGGCTGTGTGTTCAACATGTATTTTGAGCAATTTTGTTCCCAGATCACCATCATCTCAACATAGTATTGGAACACTATCCATGCATCTAGGGAATTGGCAGCCTCCCAGTAGCAACAGTTTGTTTCAAAAGCATTGACTGAAATATATGTCAGTTAGTGCATTCTTGTACATTCTGTGGCAGAAGGCAAATATCGTCAATTTGATTCTAAACCAATTGTTATGAAGAGCATAGGTGAAAGAGAGTTTTTGTCTTATAAGGCATTATAAAATACTACGGTAATTCCTTGATGTTCAGCTGATGCAGAATCAATCTGAAATCTTTATTGAGATAACTGGGAGTTAAAGGGTAGCTTCCATTCATAATGGATTTAAGTGTCTTGCTTCCCGTCTTAGTGCAACACCATTATCCGTGACGATCAATAAGCAAATACATACTAAAAATGAAAAGACGTGGTTTAATAAAGAAGGGTCAGGTACTGTGTGTTATATTGGGAGCAACTTAAAATATTCTACTATCAAAACAAGTGATTAAATCATGGAAGAAAGAAAATAGGAACAGTATATTTTTTCCAGTAACCATTAACCGTGTTTAATTAATGAAACTTTTTAAAAAGTTATAGGATAAATCAAAGGTTGTTTGGGGGAAACCATATTAATGAGCATTAGCCTCTTAATTATCCTCCTGGCTGCATCACAGGGATACATTCGTGCCTTTTCTTTGTGTAATAACTTTTTATAAAGAAGTATATTTAAACTGATCATTAATTTTATGGCTGGAGAAATGAGATGCAAAATTTATGCTGTTGTCATTGGCACAGGCTCAAGGCACTGCTGACATTATGCATGATTATAATGGAATGGCTGCCCACTAATGAGTCTATAGACATTTCGTTTGAACATGCCTTGCTTTTAGATGTCTGATTAGGCTGTAATGCTTTCAATTATGTCGGCAAATTGTGCTAGATACATTTACCTGAAGCTCATTGTTCCTTTGTAGTTCAGCTTTCTATTACATAGATACCAGTTGAACACTTTCCTTTATTGATGTCTTTCTCCCTCCCAAATATAGTATTAGGCACATGGCTCCTGTCGAGGGGACAAAATATGTGTCTCAGGCTGCTCAACAGTGACTCCTTGGACTGAATGGTTGAGTAGCATTTATAGTTTCAAATGTCATACCCTCTGATAACTCATAGACTACTGCTGGCCATAGCTCAAAACCTTGAAACTATTTAAGTGTTTTTGGTTTTTTTACACTTGGTAAATCTGGAACTGTTAAAAACAAAATGCATTGCATTTTCACAATTAAAATTCCAAATTTGATTTTTGCAGAACTGCCATCATCATCATCATCATCATCATCATTATTGGAAGCTCAATTTTTCATTGCATGAGACATTGCCTAGGTACCTCTCCAGATTTTTGGCCTCAGTTAAACATGCTTAGGGTGGGCATCCAGTGCTCTGGCAACCACACATGCCTCCCTTTGGATGTCAGATTAGCCAGATCAGCTGATTAGCCTTGCCCCTTAATTATCTTGCTCACAAACACTCCTTGTGTCCTTTAGATGGTATGTGGGACAATTTTGCTATGACCCTCGCCACCAGTTCTTTCAGGCCCAGGAAGGAGTCCCACCCCAACCCTCCCCCCAAGTCATTTCCTGTTTTGTAAAAAGGCTTTTTGTCTGGGGTGGTGAAGGATATAGCAAAATTGCCCACCGAGTACTTAGAGCAGGTGTGGGCAACTGATGGAGGGTAGGAAGTTGCATTAGTCTCATAGGAGATCTTGGAGGTCCACACCCCTGCAAACAATTTGAAAAATAAAAATGAAATCAATTTTTGTCCCCAAATGTCTTCTTCTAAAGGATGTAGGACATTTTTGCCATGTTTGGGGCCTTCCTAGGTAATTTTAGGCCCAGGACAGGCCTTTTGTGTATGTGTGTTTCATATTCTTTTACTTCATACTCTTAAAAAAAAACCCCTTATCCTGGGCCTAAAATGGCGGCGGCGGGAGGGCGGGAAGACATGGTAAAATGGTTTCATTCCCTGTAGAGGCTGTATGGAGGTATTTGGGACTTTTTATAAACTCTTGGGGTGGCCTGGTGGCCACAAAAAGAATCAGGTACCCTCATGTGGGTCATGGTTGCAGTTTGTTCCCCTTTGCCTTAAGAGCTTCGGAGTGCACTATTGCCCATTTGAGGGGCATTGTTTTGGTGGGGGAGAGGGCAGCGTGCATAGGCTCTCTCTGCCCTTGGCCTTGAGGAGCCCCACCTAGTCCACAGGTCATGCTTTGTCCCAATCTGTAATAGGTCTTACCTAAATATTTTGGAGAGGAAGTCATCCCCTTAACATTGAGGAGATTAGAATGGAAAAACATAGCAGATAGTTGTCTTGATTGCGGTTTTTAATGCCATTCTGCAGATCTGAGATTTTGAATCGATTTCTGTGGCATTTCACAAACTGTTTTCCCCACAACGTTTAAGAAACATTGTTGATCCTGTTGGAGTTAATTAAAAACAGTAACCAAAAATAACACCAACAAACTGAAATCTAGGCCCTGGAAATGTATGTGCATTATCCAAATGAAAAACAGAACTGATAGATCTGTGCAATGACTGACTTGGTGCAGATTCCTTTTTACACATTGGCCACAGTGGAGTAGTGGTATTTTTGGAAGTGGAGATGCTCCTTATGGCTGGCCTGTCCACACACCAACAAGAAGAGTCCAAAAATATGGGCAACTGGCTTGATTGATATCAACAAACCACTTCTCATTGTTCTGATCTCCAGCAGAAGCAAATCTACTACAAAGCCTAATGGGTCTGAATTGTTCATTCAAGACCAAGCTGTTGTAAAGTGTTTTGGTTTGTAAGAGCGATAGCACACTGTTGTTGGGGAATCCCCCCTTCTTCCAGCCATTATGAAGACTGCAGTTAAGCTTATGGGGAACAGGAAAGACAGGAGTGGCAGATTATGTTGTCATGCATGCTAATCAAAGTCTATGTCCTGACCCTGCAGTCCTGTTCAGCCAGCTAGAACCTTCTGGGAAGGAGCTCAAAAGCAGGGCTTGAAGGCAGGAGTCCATTGCTGCTCTAGCGTTCCTGACAAGTGGTTTTGGTGGTGCGCAGCTATTATGTGGCCATCATAATTTCTAGCCAAATTAAGACACTTTGCTCCCCCTCCATTGCAATTTATTCTGCTCCTGATAGTCACAAGGAAATTCATTGAGCTGAATAATGCATTGAAATCCTGATCTGAGATCTTGCCACACACTTCCAGGCACATCTGTGAAACCATAATTGCTAGAAGTCTATCCTTAAAAAGAAAATGGGAAAGCTGAATGCTGCAGCCAATACTGCTTTCTGTGACTACTCTTCTCCCATGGAATTGTGGTTGATGAAAACCTCAAGGTGTAATGTAGTTTTTCCTGGGTGCTTACTCATCTGCTTGAGACAGTTTTCTTTTAAACTAGTGCTGGAATTAGTGTCTTTCCTCTTTGGGTAAATGCCTTTTGCTTTTGCCAGCTTAGGATACCATCTTTATTCCTACCCCCACCCCCCAGCTTGGTGCTTTAAGTAGCTGCTAGACATAGCTGCCTGATGTTGCAAGAAACCCTGCTACTGCAATCAGTTAAGTATTCCAGGTCTACTAACAGTGGGGAAACCCATGGGATGCCCAAGGATGCCTCAAAACTGGACCAAGCCCTTGTGTGATGCTTAGGGGGAAGAATTCTGAAATTGTAGAAATCTGTCAGACATGCTTCTTCAAGCCTTCAGAAATGAAAGATGCTATAAGATATGTAGAAAAGGTAAGAGGAGCCATGCTGGATTAGACCAAAGGCCTATCCAAAGTAGTATGCTATTCAGACCATAGCCAGTCATAAGCAGGACTTGGTGCATCAGCATCCTTTCCCCTGTGTACCATAGTAACTGGTATTGAGAGGGTACTCCTAGTTCTGGAAGGAACATATATGTTCATCATCATTGGTAGCTGTTGATAGTTTCATCCTTCATGAGTTTAACCAAGCCTTCTTGAAAGCAGTCCAGGTTGTAAGCCATCACTGCAAGTGGTGGTGGTGAATACCAAAATGCACAAAAAGATGTCGGGACATGGCAGTATTGGCAGGATCTTGGTGGTATGAAAAAGAGCTAAGATTTCTACTTGTTGCTTTCATTTGAAGTGTTTTTTTTCCTTAAGCCAAGATGCAAGATGTGAAGAACTTTTGTCTCACAGTAATAAAACTTTTAACGTGTAAAAGGCAAGGTGCTGTAAACTGTGAGATTGACAGTGGCAGAAACCTTCCCTCAGGCTTACAATTGAAGCAAACACAGGGAGAAAAGGAAGAAGGAATGGGCAAAGATACAAAGAGCGAAGAGATGTAAAGTAAAATCTTGGCACAGAGAAGGCCTGAAAAAATGGAGATATCTTGAGATGCTTCCTTAAGAAAGAAAGGCACTGAATCATACATATATCTGTAGGCAATGAATTCCAGGGAGAAAGTACTGCCAAAAGAGATGAATGGAGGCATGAGACAATGTGTATAATCTTACTGGTTTAATGGTGAGATTGCTATCGGAATCCAGCAGACCTCTGGAAGTAGTATAAAGAGAAATGAAAGAAGGAAGATAATCAGGAGGAGTACAGTACATTGAAATCAAGATAGAGAATTTTAAAATAAATATGAGGAACGAGCCAGTGTGATGAAGTGTTTTGGGTGTTGGACTAGGACCTTGGAGATCAGGCTTTGAATCCCCACTTGGCCATGGAAACCCACTGGGTGACTTTGGGCAAGTCACACTCTCTTAGCCTCCGGAGAAGGCAAAGGCAAAAACTGCTCTGAACAAATCTTGCCAAGAAAACCGCCTGATAGGTCACCATAAGTTGGAAACAACTTGAAAGCGCACAACAACAAAGGAAAGGAAGCAGCATAAAGTACAAAGAGGATAAATGTGTTTTCAAGTGAGAAGCTCAGCAATGCTAACAATATTTTGTGCCATAAAATGAGTTAAATTAATGAAAGGACATTTTCTAGTCCCCTGTATCATATCCCATGTGATGCCCCAGAGAGATTGGGGAGTAGGATGGGGGAGGTGAGAGGAAATTTCCCTTCTGTGAACTTCCTTTAAACCTAGAGTTCTAAATACATGAGGAAGTAAATGCTTTCTATACAGCTTGGACCTCTGAAGAGACCTGTATAAGATTATTGTGGCAGTTAAGTTTGGATGCTAGATAGCTTGTCTTATGTCGCCTGCACCATCTGTTCTGTGGCGATGGGGAAGCAGGAAATAGACTGGCACCCCCTATTGTTTTAATTGGTTTTTATTTGTTCATTGCCCTGGGAGCCCTTTTGGGATGGGAGGCAATACAGAAATACTGTACTTTAAATAAAATAAATATATGGAAAACTTTTCAGACCTGAGAATCCACAATGATTGGCTTGGATCAGAAGCCAACTGTGGTTTGTATTTGCTGGTTATTACCTCCAACCTTCCCCAGAGCCTCTGGGGAGGGATGGGCCTCCCTTCCCTGCTACTTTACTGGGATGCCTCATGGTCTTGGAACAGCCTACTGTGTCCTAGTTATACTGAAGAGCACTGCCATAATCTGATCCCACTACACATTAGCACAGATGCACAAGGGAGGGTGTGGGAGAAGAAAGGTGGGATTGCACAGATTGCTAGAAAGAGGCAGCTGTCCAGAGAAGGGGGAGAGCCAACTTAAATAAGGCTCTCACCACCTTCTTCAGATGTTCTAGAAGAACAAGAGAGAAAGCCCAGCCCAGATTCAGCCTCTAGTCTCAATTGCAGGGGTTAGAGGTAGGGTGGGCAACATGTGGTCTGCCAGATGGTGTTTAGACTACATCTCCCAGCATCCCTCTGCTGAGGTGTGCACTCAAGTCCCCCCGGTCATATGCAGTATAGATGTAGGCACATGTGGCCTGCATAAGACTGCTAATAAAGCACTCACACATAGCGTGTGTCTAAACTATAAGTTTTTACTAGAGTATAGCAGATATGGTAATATATATACAGAGCTGATTCATGAGGATCCATACAAGCATATATGATGCATGATATATGGATATCATATATATATATATATATATATACACACACACACACATACATACATATATGGATATGGATATAAGGAAGACGATGATTCAAGGGGCTGGTACAAAGGACTGCTATTTATATACAACATGATAGGTTATACATTCATACCCACAGAACTGTTCCCAAGCTCAGTTTGTACAATCCTTACCCATGAAGATAAGAGTCTGCAGATAGTACTGTAGCAACTCCCACACATCAGGCTCTGAGCAGTAAACACCAGCTGTGCTCATAGCCCTTTCTACTAGCCCCTACTGGCCATTGTTCCTTTTATTGTAAAATCTCCACAATTGCTGTCACCCTCTCCTTTGCACTGCTGGCTAGAGAGGAT
This sequence comes from Gambelia wislizenii, assembly GCA_030847615.1. NCBI lineage: Eukaryota > Metazoa > Chordata > Lepidosauria > Squamata > Crotaphytidae > Gambelia > Gambelia wislizenii. Next base: position 107,399,162 of record JAUMIR010000006.1, read on the forward strand.
GGGTATTGCAATACTACAATATCTAGAGGTTCGCACATTGCTCACTCCTGGGCTGTAGGGAAGCACAGAACACAAGGCTTACGCTATTGTGCTGTTTCAGTTTTTTCTAATGTGCATAAGGAAGCTGTTGCCAGGCAAAAGGATAAATGTCCTCTTCTGGTGGATGAAGGAACAAAGATGCTGCATTAGAATTTATGTGATGTGTCCTATCTCTGCTTTAAACTGAAATATTTGGCAGTGCAGAGAGTGTTGTTTAAATGTTAATATTCAAATTAAAAGGATTTTTAAGAAATTGAAATACATGTAATGCACTTAAGATATGACAACTCAGTAGAATAGTAAAACTATTAATATACCTTTATTAGGATGTCCAGAGAGTGAAATATTCATCTCTATGATATATACACACACACACACACACACACACACACACTTACACTTCCTGTAAAGTGTTATGACAATTGGGAAGCTTCTGAATTTGATTAGTATTGCAACCATTATGTTACCAATTAATTTGAAGGAACATTGCATTTTTTTTGGAGGGGGAAACCCAGTGGAAATCTTTGTGAAAAATTTTTCTGTTATGGAAACATGTTAATCTCACATTGCTGGGTGGTCTTTTCCACTAGAGGCAGGACTTGTTGCAAAAGTATTGACAATACTTGGTTCTGGTTTGTGTCTGGGGCCAGAGGTATGGGATACCATGCTTCAGTAGCATTGGAGAAAGACCAGTTCTGTCCCTTTTCTAGGTACTTTTCCTGCTATCTGCCCCCCTTTGTCAGAGAAGGAGCAGCATTGGTTTCTTGCATAAATAAAACAAAAACAACCTTGCCGAATCAGCCTAAAGGCTTGCTTAGGCTAGTAGACTGTTCATATAGTAGCCATACTGCAAGCCAAGAGATGAGGGCAACTGTATTGCAGTCTAAAAGCTTGTCGATATGAGGGCGTGTCATGAAGCCCTGGGGCCCCCAGCTTGGGACCCCCAGAATTCGCTTTCCTCTAGAGGCTCGGGATTGCCTCTAGAGGAAAGTGAACTTTGGGGGTCCCAAGCTGGGGGCCCCAGGGCTTCGTGACGGGGGGGGGGGGAATGTGGATTGATGCGCACTATCACTGATTCAAAGCAGCTTCGATTTGCCCTAACAAGCTTCACAGGCATGTGAAGCCATAAACATTTGTTGTTCAAATGGGCATGCCTGCAAATCACGATGGCGGGTGTGAGTGAATTACTCGCATTTTTATCGTCACCAGTTTCTGCCGCTGAACAGTATTTTTTAAAAAGCATATCTAAAGTGGGAAAGTGTTTCATTGCCTCAGCACATGATTACTAAGGTGAAAATCCAACATGGTGGTTCCAGGTGATTGCCCTGTTGGCAAGCTCTGCCCCTTGCGCATCTGACCAATGCTTTCCACTTCTGCTCTTATTAGGAATGCAAATGAATGCGAATTGGATTGTCCAAATGAGCAGGAATGCACATTCCTCATGGAGCTTTTTAAAAATACATTTCCAAAGGCTTTTCTTGCAGAGTTTTGGATGAATTTGGACCCCCTCCTTCTGAATACAGCAGATGGCAATTAGACAACTCATATTCTCCTCGAATTTTATGAGGAGTATTTTTGCCGTTTAGACAACTCCTAAGATTCCTTCCATCAATAAGTTCTCACTAGAGGAAGATGAAGCAGTAGTAGTCCACGCCAGGGGATTTATGGATGCCTGGCAATAGGCCATGATTTTTTTTTTTTTAAAGTTAAGGCAATTTTGAATCTTACTTTGTGCCTAAAATTTTTGTTTTTCTTGAGTCAATGGTATGTGCATGAGAGTGTGTCTTCTCATGACAAAAGACTTTGTGACTTTTGTTTTACTCATGATTTATGTATGATGTTCTATAACATGTGAATTATAGCAAGAGTTTGAAAACATTACTTTTCTGGAATACAGGTTCCCAAGGCTAGTTGATTTTGGGAGTTATAGTCCAGAAAAGTAACTTTTTCCAAGCTCTTTTTAAAAATCACATCTTGCTATTATTTGATCTGCCAGCTTCCTTCACAAGTTCATCTTCAGATTATGCATTTCACAATATACAAAAATTAATCCAATTTGAATAAACCTTTGCTTGTTTTGAGTATCAGTTTAGAGATTTGGCATTAATGACAGTGGGCTTCTAAAATACACAAACTATGCAAAAGAATAAAGTGTACTTAAGTGTTGCTTCATCTTGTTTCCTGATATAACTAGCAGAAGAGTGTACTTAGAAGTTATGGGAAGGCACACTCATACTTTTACTCTAAATAGATATGGTGATTTTGATGTGGCCACATCTAAATTACAAAGGCGTCCTGGGATTTGAAGATCTGTGCAAGTGTGGGAAACTATGAAATAATAGCTGATATGCAAAACCCAAGCTGCTGTAAAACTTGGACATTTATTTATTGTATGTATCCCATGGAAGTAATGTGATCTAGGTTTTTAACTAGAGATATGGGTGGAAAATTTTCCAGTGCTACATTTTACCATGGAAAATTTTCCACACCATGTGTGCCTGTCCATCCATCCATCCATCTATCCATCCACAGTTATCCATATTTGTCTGGGTTGTTGTATTACAATCAGTCTTTTAGTGAAATAAAGTGTTCAACTAGTTCTGAATCAGATTTTTCTTAGTTTGAAATGGAACTGATAAGTAGTGCAGAATGTGAGTGAAACTGTGAAAGTACTACAGTTATACCTCAGCAAGAGAAAAGATAAACTGTTGATATAAGAGATGTTAAGGACAGCTTTCTTTGGCTATTTCTTATAAAAAGTAGTATTCTTTTAGGTATAGTCATTTTTTGTTAAGCACGTGGGAAGTATAGTTGTCCCTCCGTATCCACGGATTTGGTATCGACGGATTTAAGTATTCATGGCTTGAAAATATTCTTTAAAAAATAATAATCCAAAAAACAAACCTTGATTTTGCCATCTTATATAAGGGACACCATTTTGCTATGCCATTGCATATAATAGGACTTGAGTATTCATGGATTTTGGTGTCCCCCGGGGGGGTGGGTCCTGGAACCAAACCCCAGCGAATATGAAGGGGCAGCTGTGTATGTTGTTCCAATAAAGTACTTCCCATATAAAGAATGAATGTGTCTGAATGCAACATTTCAACCAAACATGCCAAATCAGATAACATTATGTAGAAAATGTTCCAGTTCTAGGTTTTCCCTGGGTTTTTTTCCCCAGACTGTAAGGCCATGTTCTGGAAGAGTTTATTTCCCACGTTTCGCCTGCATCTGTGGATGGCATCTTCAGAGAAGATCTAAAGATGCCAACACAGATGCAGGCCAAACGTCAGAAATAAACTCTTCCAGACACTGCCTCATAGCTTGGAAAAAACCCACGTAAAACCTGTGGATGCTGGCCATGAAAGCCTTCGACTTCACATTGTTTCAGTTCTACTTCCCCCCTCCCAGAAAACCCAAATCACTATTTTTAATTGAATTTTGAATTCCATGGTAAAGTCATGATAGTGAATATTTGTAGCATAGGCTCAATATGATAGTAGGGTTGTTTTTATCATGAGTGAGGTCTGATTTGAATTGGAAGTGAAATCTTTCGTGTAGTGTCTAAACTACTGTGAAATCTGTACTAGTTGTATCCTTCCTTTGTCAAGGGGACTTAGGGAGGCCAATATTTTGATGAGAGGGTGTGTTTTAACATTTATTTGAAAACATTGGATGTGTGACCCACTTTCTCCATTTTAGTTCACAAAGCTCAATGTAACATTATAAATCAGCACTGAAACGAAGTGTATCCGGGTAGCCATAGATTCACAAACTTTAATGATTGGGAGCTAGGGGCCATTCATAAGCCTAAATTGATGTCATGAGTGTGAGTAAGTGGATCTAGGCAGGATTTGGCATGTGGCATTTGTCCGACACAAAGCTGCTGAAACGTGGGTTGAGTGGTGGCATGATTAATGGAGGTTCATTTGCCAGGTGGATGGGCGATGAAGCATTCATGTCACAACTATGTCATGCCACACATGCCCTAAGATTTGCTGCAGCCAATTAATGCTTAAGGAAACCTGACTACATCTTGGTAAGCAGTGTCACAAATGGCATGTTGCACTGCATGGATCTTATGTACTGAAGGGAAAAACATTAAAGCCAATGCTACATCAGACGTATGCTACTACAGCTAGTGGGGGTGTTGCTTTTTCTTTCTGCATATTTCTCTATATTTCATAAAGGAAATGGTTTAAGTATTTTTTTCTTCTTTTGAAGTCTATGATGGCCGTTGTGAGAAAAGTGCATGATACTATCGTTAAGAGTGTCGGATTAGGACTTCAGAGACTCAGATTCAAATCCCCATTCAGCCATGAAGCTCACTGGGTAACTGTGGGTCATCACTATCTCTCAGTTTAATGTACTCCACAAGGTTGTTACAAGGTGAAAATGGGAAGGAAAACCATGTACCTTGTCTTAAGCTCAAGAAATAGAAAAAGTGGTATAGAAATGTACCATAGTAGTTGCTGCAGATTCAGACACTTTAGACTGGATCGAGTCTAAGTTAGCTAAATTTAGTCATAATTGAGTTTGCCAGTAGTTGGTTAGATCCAACTCTTCCTCTCTTGTGTATTGTTGTCAGTTTTATAACAAACACATCTTGCTTGATATATTATTATTGTGTGCCTTCAAGTTGTTTCCAACTAAGGTGAGATTTGGCAAGATGTGTTCAGAGGGAAGGGTTGTCATTGCTTTCCTCTCAGGCTGAGAGTGTGTGACTAGCCCAAGGTCACCTACTGGGTTTCCATGGCTGAATGGTGATTCGAACCTTGGTCTGCCAGAGTCCTAGTTCAACACTCAGAGCAATAGATCATGCTGGCTTTCTTGGTATATTTCCACTCCCATTTAAATGAGGAGACTGAGATAGTATTCATAATTAATTTAGATAAACTGTATAGAAGTTAAAACCAGAAGTTTACTGTTTGGACTACAGTCCCCAGAATCCCCTAGGCAGCAGTGGTCCCTGGCCATGCTGACTGGGGATTTTTTGGAAGTTGTAGTTCCAAGCTAAATTTTCCAAGGCCTAGTTGAGGCCTAGTTTGACCAGTAAAAGTTGGCTTTCTTGGCATGCTTTTGAACTTGCAGCCATAGTTCTGAGCTAAATAAATGGGATGAGGGTGGGGCTTGTTACAGATTCAGTTTTATTTTTGCAACTCATCTTGTGAGGGCACTTTACTTTGAGCATGCAGGTAAACTGAAAGGAACCAGCTTTAACCCCTCGTGAACTTTTGATTTGCACAGGAGAACTGGAAGACCAGGAAGAGCTTGAAGGCCCTGTGCAACCTGACAATCTTTCTCTAACATCTGACTGTGGGGATAAAGAGGATGATGGCTTTCCTGAGGGTGAGTAGTCATGGTGAATTGGTGGTTTGGTTGGTATTCACTGTTTCTGACCTCAGATGGTAATACTTCTCAGGCTGTGGATAAATGTAAGGTAGCAAATTTGCAGGGCTAGTTTCTTGCCATCACCAGACCCTTAAGGAACTGAAGAGCACACTCTAGTGGTGAAAAAGGTACAGTGAGAGAAAATTAAAATGCATACCTTGTTCACTTGTTTTTCCCCCACAAACAGAACCAATTTCTCTTCTACCCTAAATGAATCACTGGCTAAAATACATTGAGAATTTTCTTGAAGGCAAATCATTTGTTCATCCAGCATCAAAAGGTTGTTTCATTTTACTGAGCTACCTGAATGACTTGCTCTATTTATTTTATAACTAACGGAACACTGTGTGTGATGGGTTTCTGTGGTGGGGAAGACCTCAAAAAGGATGAGTTTATTAAATAGCAGGTTCTGATCCCTTATATATTGTTTTCAAACTAAGACAAAAAAATGCGACTCACATCACAGTTTGCAACAGTCTTTTCCAAAGAGCTATTGAGAAATAGCTGATGAATCTCGTAGATTCACAAATAACACTGTGTGTTGATTGGTTGCTCAGATTTAGCCATAGACCTGAGAGGATATTTATTTATTTATTTTGCTTTGTACTGATCAAACTCTGCAGCTCCATCTCAATTGCTGCATGAACACATGCTTCCTGTAATGTGCTGTTCCACATTTTATGTTTTCCCAATTATTCCCTTTGGAAACATATATTGCTTTTATGAGGTATAAAATTATGTCTATTGCAGAACAGGGATAAGTCAAGTACATGCATAAGTGATAAACCTTCCTAACAACTGATTTAGAATACAGGATCTTTATAGTCTTAGAACTCTGCAAGTTGTATCACAACAACAAAGAGTTCTTTTCATTGAATTCAGCTTATGCTAAGGTAAGCTTCTAGTTTAATAACTGCCATAAAATTACCTTTTGCTTTTTGGCCACCTTTAGAAATATATTTATTGGCAAAACAGGTTCTGAGAAATTTTATACTGATCTTTCCCCCTTGGGCATTAAACACAATAAAGACAAAAGTGCTTTATATCCTAACAATTCTGGTGCTAACATTCCATTTTGTTGTGCTTTATGGCCACAGCATGCTGCTACAAAGGGAACAGACATGAGCAATGTTTTCTTCTTGTTTAAGGAGAAAAATAGACAACTGTTTTTGTCTGTGAAAGTACATAGTGAATTGCTAAATGGTGCTATTGTCTGAGATTTAAGAATCATCAATATAAATGTGTAGATAACAAATTTAAAAGACAGTTATTTAATTTATTTTATGAAAAGATTATTTTTATGGCCTTGCAATTAAAAAAAATCAAGATGATTTACAGTATTGAAAAGCATGACGAGCAAGAAAAACATAGTAACCTATGAAACAGAATATGCAAACATATTGATGATTAAAAAGCCTTGTGCTTAAAACATAACAGCTGAGGCACTGGGCAAGCATCCTTGTGGAGGGAGTTCCACTTGCTACATACAGTTTAACATGTACTTCTGCACAGCCACTTTAGCAATTTATGTGAAATACAAACAGTGATTGTAATATAGTGTACCGTACGCTTTTTTCTATTTCTAATTGGTTAAGTATCAGCTATTCTTGGTATAAATTGTGCTTGTGGGACATACTTCAGAATTTTTGATAAATGCTCTGTAGGAGGGATAAGGAATGTGTGATCCTTCAGATTTTGTTGGATTGCAACTCTCATTGTCTCTAACCATTGGCTCTATTGATTGGGATGATGGGAGTTGTAGTCCACCATGTGGAGGGATGCATGATTTCCATCCCTGGTCTACAGGCATCTTGTCAATCTCTTAAGTGTCCAGGAATTTACTCAGGCTTATATGTAGATAGCAATAATTATATTCAGAGCATGATCTTATATATGTCACGAGTGAGTCTCACCGAGTTCAGTTTAGTTACTCCCAAATAAGTGGATATAGGATTGAAGCTTTCCTGGTTCTTTTCTAGTTAAGTTTCTCATGTCCTTGCAAATGTCTTTAAGTCATTAGAGTTGTTGTTGGCGATGAGCATTTTAAGCACTCACATGCTTGTTTCCTTATCAAATACGGAGGTGGAACCTGTTCAGGTGAAAAATGTATACTTTTGAAATATTCGTACACAGGACCATGTATTTAATTTTCAAATGTGGTTCAGTGGAAACATGAAACTGCTAGATTTAAATGTCCAAGTAGAGGCATTGGCCATTATGGCATAAATAGGGACTTGAGCATTATCAGTAGCTAATGGCTTTCTCCATTAATGTGCAGACCGCTCATCTGCATTCATTATAGCACACCTAATGAAGTAAGCACTGGGTTTAAACATTTCTTACAATTTTGCATTTTATTGTCTATTTGGCATTTATGCTCAATAGATAATTGATAATGTATGGAAACGTCTGCTTGTGACCATGGGATAAAATCCTGTTCTTTTCCTTAACCTTTTTTCTAATCGTTTATTAATTAGAAAGAAGACAATTATTTTAACAATAAGTATTGTGTAACTAAATTAGTACAGGTCACCAAAAGGCTTTTTTGTCACATTTGATAGCTGTTTTATCCTTTTGGCTGCTGCCTTAATAAGGTAGGCTTGAACTAAGGTGCCAAACCTTGATGGATTGTAGACTCTTAAATGTGTGTGATTACAGTACATTGCTGATGTCATTTTTGTAGGTTCAGAAAATGTCTGCATCCTACCCCCAAATCTCTCTATGTACTGTATTTTAAAAACCTGTCTCCCATCCCCTCCCCACTTAATTTTCCAACAAATACTTCCCCTGCATCTGTCTCCTTGGTTCAAAAGTTCATTCGGTTCCCCAGTGACCATCTAATTTTCCCGTTATTCCCTTAAGCCATAGGTGTTTGGGTTTCTTTATGGTTTATTAGGTACTGCAGGAAAGTAGCATAAGTTACACCTTCTAATGAAATTGAAGCACGCTTCAGCAATGCTTTGACTTTATTGCTGGCAGCAATCAAATTACAAGAGAGGAGACGACTTAGAGAAAGTGGTAGGGGGAAAGGATAGCCAAAGAAGACACCTCAAAATAAAACAAGACGTGGAATTCTTGGCAGGCAAGCTGTTCCTGGTGGGGCTTTTCTTTTATTGGCTCACAGCCTGATTGATAGCAAAATCATAACTGGCTATATGCTAACAGGCAGAGTTCACTTGTAGGTTATTGTGAACTGATAAAGGGTTAGATGGAGTTTTGATTTTCACACTGGACCAGGCCCCACCAGATTAATGGAATTTCAATGAGAGGCCAGCCTAGTTGCAGCTTTGTCAGAAAAATGGATGGCGATTCTATAGTCATGCCTGGTCATTAATACCAGTTGTCTGAAAGGTGTGGTACTCCTCCATACAAAAGACTCCAGATAATTGATTTTTGAATAGAATTTTTATTTATTTATTGATGACTAGGTTTCTTGCAAAAGAAACAACAGCCTCTTGTGTAGCACATTTGTTGTTCTTAATAGGTTTGGCAAGGGGTAGACCTTAGCTCAGCTAGGTTAACCTCTTGATGTACTTGGAAATGGGGGGTGGGGAGGGGAACAAGTGTATGGGTTGGTATGTAACTCATGCATGGTCAGTACTGCCTTTTTTTAAAAAAAAGTGTTGGGATGTTTCTGAAGAAGTTGAAATTGGAACACACCTGCAGCTTTCTAGATGTTGTTGTATTTGATGTTGAGTTGGTAAAATACTGGGGCATGTTCAAGGAGACTTTACTCCTACACAGAAGTGACCATAGGCTGCAAAGTATGTTATGATGTACAATTACAGCTAGTTAGCCAGAAAGCTCTGTGGCTACCACAGACTATGAAAATGCCAAACAAAGGAGTCTTATAGCAAATCAGGCCTGAACTCTTAGTAAAAGCCAAGTTGACTAAACTGAGGCTGTCATGCTTTGGACATACCATGAGACAATGTGTCTCATTGGAAAACACAATAATACTTGGTAAAGTGGAATGCGTGAGGAATACAACATTGCAATTGGATTGACTCAATAATGGAAACTGCAGCTCTGACTTTGGAAGACCTGAGCAGGGCAGTTGATGACCAAGGCTCTTGGAGATCTCTCATTTATAGAGTCACCAAAAGTCAAAGTTGACTTGATGGCCAACAGCAACACCAATCGTTGCTCTTGTGGCTGCACTTGCAGGAATGGTTACTGGTGGAAGCCAAATCCTACTGGTTCTCACATTTGTTTTCTCCTTTGGTCTGTATGTTTTCAAGATGTGGTCTGGACTGGGTAGTGTCTTCTGTAAGTAGCCAGAAGGAATGCTGGGTATGTCAACTAGCAGTGGTAGTCTCAGTAGTTAAATCTGTCCTTGTGGAATTGTCAGGGTTGGAGTAAGAAGGGGGGGGTATGGCTCACTTATTAAAACATGTTCCTTTCCATATACTGTGAGGTATTCCTGTTATATTATCCAAATATTCCTTCAGGGTGTGGGCAGGCTGGCCTGCCAGAAGTTGGAACAAGTGTTCCTTCAGCTCTAACCACTGTATCCAGTGGTGAGGGATTATGGGAGTTGTAGTTCAACAATACATTAAGCAATAAAGCATTCATGTTTGGTACTGTCTGAGAGAGATATCAGGAGAGTGTGGGAAAACGGGTCAAACCTGTACAAAGATTCTATTTATGTAGGAACCTTGAGGTATGTTGTCTTGAATACAGGCAGCAGGAATGGATGTTCCAAATGTGCCTATCAGGGTTCATGCCTGGTTGTAAAATTGTGGTACATTGAACATCCCCATAGTACAAAATGCAATCAATGGTCTAGAAAATTAGTTTTGACATACTGCTTATGTGTTCTTGATTAAAACTAGCAGGTTTGATTAAACATTTCTAAAATGTTGGGAAGCTTTTGGAGAACTGGAAGTTGCCGAGACTTGGAATTTGCCTGTACTTTGGCTGAAAAATGCTGCCTGTTGTGTCTTTGATGACTTGTTTATATTTAATGATTTTAAATATGTATGTCCTAGCTTTCCATCCTGAGTAAGAACATCAAGGTAGCTATCAGTTCTTATGATTTGACCAATAAAATCACCAAGTTAACATTTGAACAAAAATTTAAAGAGCTACAAGTGTAGCAGGTGCTGAGTTGGCCATGATTGCCATAAGCAATGCTATTTTTTAGCAGACATTTGACACAAAGAGAAGGGGCCAGTCGGATACCTTTGGAGTATGGTCTAGAAATGGTCTTACATTTGGAGTTGAGACTGCCATGGTTGCCTTGACCGATGATCAGCATTTAAGCATCGACAGCGGTAATGTGTCCCTGTTGGTGCTTCTGGACCTCTCAGCGGCTTTCAATACGATAGATCATAGCATCCTCCTGGATCACCTGAGTGGGTTAGGAATCGGAGGCACTGCGCTCCAGTGGTTCCGGTCCTTCCTCTCGGGCAGGTCCCAGAGGGTGCAGCTCGGGGAGAACTGCTCCAGCAGAAAGGACCTTACTTGTGTGTTCCGCAGGGCACCATCCTATCCCCGATGCTGTTTAACATCTATATGAAGCCGCTGGGTGAGATTATTTGGAGTTATGGGGCTGGGTGTTATCAGTACGCTGATGACACCCAGATCTATTTCTCCTTGTCCTGATCATCGGCCTCGAATTCCAATGGCGTCTCTCCTCTTAATGACTGTCTTGAAGCAGTAATGGGCTAGATGAGGAAAAACAGATTGAGATTAAATCCGGACAAAACGGAGGTGCTCACGGTAGCGGCCCCAAAACCAGGAGTTGGGTTGCAACCTCCAGTCCTGGACGGGGTCACACTCTCCATTAAGGACTGTGTTTGCAGTCTGGGGGTGCTCCTTGATTCATCGCTTCAGATGACGAGTCAGGTGAATGCGACGGTTAGGAGCGCTTGTTATCAGTTTCGGCTGATACGCCAGCTGCGCCCTTTCCTGGAAGTAAGGGACCTTGAGACTGTGGTGCATGCGCTGGTAACCTCTCATCTAGATTTCTGCAATGCGCTCTACATGGGGCTACCCTCGTGCTTGGTCTGGAAACTTCAGTTGGTACAAAATATGGCAGCCAGAGTGGTCTCGGAAACATCTCGGAGAGACCATATAACTTCAGTATTGAAATCTCTCCACTGGCTGCCTATCAGTTTCCAGGCCCAGTATAAGGTGTTGGTTATTACCTTTAAAGCCCTAAATGGCTTGGGTCCAACTTATCTTTGGAACTGCTTCCTCCCATACAATCCTCCCCGCGCACTCCATTCCTCTGGGAGGAATTTGCTTTGGCCACAAAAATCTAGGCTGTCTGCAACCTCCCAGAGGGCCTTTTCGGTAATCGCCCCCAATTTATGGAATGGCCTGCCTAACGAGATCCGTCAGATGACAAGCTTGAGTAGCTTTAAAAAAGCACTAAAGACAGATCTCTTTCGGCAGGCCTTTCCTGATTAGATCCCGGCCTCAGGAGCTGCGTCTCCTGGCTTTTTAAATCGTGTGTATTTGCTTTAATGTGATTTTAGTTAGCTGGTTTTAATTTTATATTGTTTAATGTCTTTTTATGGGGGAGGGTGGGTGTGGGTGGTGTTTTTAGTTGTTATTATAATGTTTTAACTGTTGGAAGCCAACCCGATTGTTTTTAGCAGAGGGGCGGGGTATAAATAAATTATTTATTATTATTATTATTATTTACCTTATGCCTGAATGCCAGCCCCAAGATGGCCCAGCTTTCTGTAAAGCTGTGCTTTGATTGCTATGATACAGAGAATAGAGCTTTCAGTGAAGTCTGAAACTGGTAAGGATCACCTGAAGTCTGATATCTGCTGGACTGGCGTTCCTCTGTGCCCCATCAGCCAGGGCAATATGTTGTAGGAGGACATGGGAGAGGACATGTCTGCTTTGACATCCCATTTATGGCATGCCCTCCCCCTAGAGCCTCAGTGCTGCTGCCATTTCGGCATGCGCGCACACACACACACACACACGCACAGTCTCTTGTACTAAAGTTTTTGCAGCATGATTGAACTTGTCTCGATTTACAGGCACGTGGCTTTAAATTGCTTTAACTGCTTTTAATCTGTTAAATGCTTTAATACACTTTTAGCCTTCACATTTATTTTCTTACCATTTTTACATTGTTTAAAACTGTTCCAACTGATTTTATTGTACTGTGTCCTGAAATCATCAGATATAGTGTGGGATGTAAATTCTTAATAAATAATAAATATGGGGGGAGGTGGTCCACTTAGATCCCAGATCCAAGTCCCCAACTGTTCGGTAGATTTTTAGTATAATTGTTTTCCTGAGAGTATAGCCTACTTAATACTTACAGGGAATATACCAAGGTAGTTCAGCCACATCCCCTTACAAACTCGTTTGTATAATTCACAGTTCACTATATTGAACTTTGGCCAACATAGATGTCATGGATCACAGCAAACTTCATTTTGTTTACATGAACACATCCTTTTTGCTGCCTTCTCCGTGAATGATACAAAAGAGTAATTTGCTTATTTTTCTTGTATTTCTTGCTGCACTCTAGGATATTAATCTGCTTGTTGTAATTTGGTGTTTCTTGCTGACTACCTATTTATTTATTTATTTATTTTATATCCCATATTTCTCCCAATATGCTAAAAGGGTCCATGGCACAAAAATGGTTTAGAAGTTCTTCCTGGTCTAGAAGTTGTCCTCCTTGGATTCTGTTATGGGAGAAAGACAAGATATAAATTAGATAAATACAATTTCCTTCTGTGCTTCTGTATGGTTTTAGACATTTGTTTGGGGAGGGGAGAAATTCAGTGGGTGAAAAGGAATATGCAACTTCAGAGTGTGGAGGTATTTATAGGGAGTTTTTCCTGGTGGTACCTAGAAATACTGTACATTTGTGGTATCATTGCTGCGTGACAAATTAGGAGATACTGCAATGCAATGTATGGAAAACTATTTTGTTCTACTGATTTTTCACTATTACCTTGTCACCAGAACTGATGGGAACTTTTCCACCTACCAGGTGCTTGATAGGAGGAGTTTCAAAAGCAATCTGAAAAAAAAAGACTATATTGAGTTGATGATAATTGATTTATTTTATCACATCTAACTATTCCTTGTTTTCATTACCACTTCCCTTGGGCAGTAATCACAGGATCAAGCTGTGAGTTTGTGGGCATAATTTTTTCAGTAATGCCATCTGGCTCATTGGCACTTGAAGTTGTGATGACTCCTTTGCTGTTGCAACTAACTTTGTCAAATGGCTAGACTGTTGATTAGAGCTCTTCTACTAGTGGTTGCTAATTTTGTTGTATTATTGATTTTAATTGGTAATTTTATGCACTCTTGTCCCACTTGTGTACATGTTGACAATTCAATGCTGGACACATTTTGGTAGGATATAATAATATGTCCTAGTATCTTCTAGTATTTTCAGTTTGCACAATGCTTCAGCTCATCCTTTAATACCCTTTGTAATTGTGTATAGATGGATAATTCTAAAAATAGTTGCATGAGTGATGGAAACCACATCTAATAATACTGGATATTACTTTATATAGCCTATATTTTTTATTGTCCCTGAGTAGACACTGATGCTTCATATACTGAAGAATACTGTGAGCAAGTTAAACGACATAGTGCTTAACTGCTGTTACTTCTAACTTGTAACTGCAGTTACATTGTCTTTCATCAGAGTCCTAAAAGATACAGTGAAACATCTGTGGCATCACTAAGGCTGGTGTCACCCCCCCAATGGTGTCACCTGGTGCAGTTTGGCCTTTCCACCCCACCAGCACTTTTCCTGAATGCTATTTATACTCATTGGGTAGAATGGTTTCTTTTTCCCCAGGAAACTTGCCGGTGATCCATGGACCACCGCATGAAGTAGCATTTGGTTTAGATGACGGAGCTAAGCTTTTGGGGGACTTGCATAGAAAGTTACTAGCTGGGCTTCTTTGTTAATAGGAGAGGGCGGAGAAGTACCTTCACCATGGTTTTTCTTTGGGCAGATGTAACACATGAATGTTTATTTGATATTTCCCACCATGTGTTTTAGACATTTCTTAGCCATGTTTCAACACGTTAAGTATTACTATGCATTGGGCCCTATTGCTGGATATAGACACGTGAAGTTGCATGAATTTCCACCTTTGCTGCAAATTCATAATCACAAATTTGCCCAAAATAATAAAAAAGGATTTAAAAAGACACCCCATTAAAAAAGGACATTCTCTTAGTAGAGTCTCAGATTTCAGTCAAAATTTGGAATATAGTTTGTCCTCTGCTCATAAAAAAGGAGTAGCTTTCAGAGTTATAACACAGATAATCCACATGCTGATGGTGCATTGAGAGCCATGTGGTATAGTGGTTTGAGTGTTGGACTGTGACTCTGGAGTCATTTAGACCAATCATATTCTCCTTGAATTCTATGAGGAGTATTTTCACTGTTTAGATAACCTTACGGTCTAAGGAGCAGAAAGGACATTCTCTTAGTAGAGTCTCAGATTTCAGTCAAAATTTGGAATATAGTTTGTCCTCTGCTCGTAAAAAAGGAGTAGCTTTCAGAGTTATAACACAGATAATCCACATGCTGATGGTGCATTGAGAGCCATGTGGTATAGTGGTTTGAGTGTTGGACTGTGACTCTGGAGACCAGGGTTCAAATTCCTGCTCAGCCAAGGAAACCCACTGGGTGGAAGGCAAAGGCAAACTCCCTCTGAACAAATCTTGCCAAGAAAATCCTGTGATAGGTTCACCTTAGGGTTTCTATAAGTCAGAAACAACTTGAAGACACACAACAACAGCAGTAGCAGTAGCAGTGCATCTGACTTTGGATGTATTTTCTTTGTTTTTTATAGCTGTGTTTATACTGCCTTTCAGTCATATTGCTAGACACATTTGCAAGAAAGAATAAAAACAGAAATATAGTCAAAGAAAATGCAATAAATTTAAAGGCCACAAAACCACAAGAGCAGGATACAACAATAAGTAAGACTATTATTTTTATTTAAAATTGTGGGGTAATCAGCAGGGCTCCCCTCTCCCCACCCTGGCACCAAGAATAGGGTAGGCACTAGGCTAAATTTCACTTTATTGTAGCCACCTGCTTGATCTCAGATGGGAAACACATACAGGAGGTTGTTCAGATGGAACATATGGAGACAGGCAGTACTCAAAGTACCATTGTCCTAAGCTGTGAGGGCCTGAAGGTCAGAACAAGCACTTTGAACAGGACCATCCACTTTGAATTGGGCCATCAGCTGTGTGCTGCTCCAGAACTGGGAAAACCATGCTACCTGATGGTGGTGACTTCAATATAGAGTCTGGCTACTCATGAAGGATTTGGTTTATGTGGTAAAATATACTTTCTGCCTTTAGAGAACAGAGCAGTTCCCAGAAATCCAGAATAGAGCTATCTGCTCCTTAGACCGTAAGGTTATCTAAACAGTGAAAATACTCCTCATAGAATTCAAGGACAATATGATTGGTCTAAATGGCATCCTGCATCAATGAGCAGTATTTGGAAGGAGGGGGACAAATCCACCAAAAACTCAGAAAGAAAAGCCATTTTAAAAAGCTCTGCGGGGAATGTGCATGCCTGCTTGTTGGGACAATCCAATTCGTATTCAATTGCATTCCCCATAAGATTGGAAGTGGAAAGCTGATTGGTCGGATGTGGGCAGGTGGCGGAGCTTGCTAACAAGGCAAGAACTCCGAACTGCCGTGTTGGATTTTTGCTGTCGTGATCGTGTGCTGAAGCGACAAAACAGCCTTTTTTTAATTTATGTATTTATTTAGGCAGAATGTTGCATTTTCTCACCTTAGATATGCTTTCTCTGTACCCTGAATGTAAGCCACAGTCTTGGTTTGAATCCATTCCATCACTTCATCTGTTTTCTTGACACAACAGTGGAGTGTTACTGGCCTCAGTAAGGTAGTTATATTATATTACATTTTAATTTTACGTAGACAAAGGTGTGGCTGAAAATCACACTTGAAATTTTATATGTGGTCCTGAAGGAAGGAATTTGTCTTCTTTTTGCAGCTTGACAAAGTAAAGTTGACCTGAGCGTTAAGTGAATTCAATTCATATTTGGTAAGACAGATGCAAAATTCATTACAGTGAAAGGAACTATGTGGGGGGGGATACTCCAGTCCATCCTTAAATATTTTCCCCCCGATGATTCTAGTTTTGTTCAACTGAACGATATGTTTCTGGGAGACAAAAGAACCCAATGTGCTGCCAAATGAACTTTTGGGCACAAGCACAGATTTGGGGAAGAAGTGTTGCTGATTTCCCTTCTTTCGCACTGCTACTCCTAAATAGCCTTTTGGGGTGTTGGGAGGGTGGGATCCCTGGCCATGTTTTAAATTTGTGCATGTTTTAGAATTTCAGCTGTTCAGCAAAAATGCCCCTCTGTGGAAGATCTTTAATAAGTAAGTCATGATTGGTTATACATCTTTTTGAAATTGCATTATATCTCTTCAGCTGTAACTAAAATGTGCAGCTTAAATGTTTCCTCTAATCAATTGTATAGGATGCTGCCAAGCCATTGAGATTTATGCTGTCGTCAAATTAAAATGGGGGTGGGATTCCTCCCCCTTCCCAAACCTACAAAATTGTTTGTTTCATTCAAATATGGGGAGAGGGATTCTGTGGCATTTTTCTTCAGGATCATATGGAGATTGGTGACCTTTTGTGGCAAATTATGTAGAAAGAAAATATTTATATTCATTTAAAATAACCTCCATGAAGAAATAGTCTCATTACCCTGTTTGATCAATTTCTCGCAGCCTGAGCTGCAGCATGCTGCCGCTGCCATTGGGGTGATGGAATACACTGAGAAGTAGCTAATGGTGATGGTGCTCATCAGGACAGGGTTCAGCCAGCGGTCAGCAACAAATAATTCAAGACTGTTTCTAAGTTTGTGGCTGGTGGAATTTTCTTTTCGCCCCAAGCCAGACGCAGTGCTGAGCTGGGCTATTTGATTACAAGAGAGGCATATTTGCCTCTTAGCAACTGCACACTTGCACATAGTGGATAGAAATATACTGCCTCCAATGGGTGCCCCTCTTCCTTTTGTGATGGTGGAATAATGCTTTATTGTTGATCGACATGCAAAAGACGCCTTCCCTGTTCTATAAGAGTCTACAACCAATTTTGTGTTTGTCCTTTGCAGACTTCTGGTGGTTTGCATTGTTGCTGAGCAAAAGATGTTTGCAGGCTAAGCAGTGATGCTGTTCCTTGCAGAGTTTAACACACTGTGTTTTACCAGCTGGTTCAAACTATGCTCTGGCCACAGTTTGAAATAAGGAACTCTCTAATATTAGCCTTTCCTCACTTAGAATAAAGCTTTTTATATGGCTGTGTGTTATCTAGGGAAACACTTCACTTCTTGACCATAATAATATTGCATCTACGTGTTGGTTATTATGGTAATATGTAAAGAATTTACAGTTTCCACAGGAAATGGAGCCTGTGGGAGCAGACATGTCAGGAGAGGAAAGTATTTATAACCCAAATAGCTGAGGCACAAGTGAATGAAGACAGTTTGGGAAAGATGTTTTGAGTTTTATGACTGTGAGGGGCCAGATCAGGGAAATCGCACACTGGGTTTTATGGCTTTATGGCTTTCTTCGCTCCTTGACTCTGTTCTGACTTTTGGTGCCTTCATAGTGAAATCTTTCCAAAGCATTGTCAACGGGTATTTGGCAGTGGTGCTGTTTCTTAATAATTCTGCTATAATAGCTTAAGAAGCACACGCTAATATGGAATTCATATGCATATAACTGTTGGCTTGTCTGAGAGAAATTATATGTTTCACTGTGAGATTTAATTCCTCGATTAATTTTCTAAAAATATTAATACCAGTAGTTGAAACCATTATTATAGATTTCCCCCTTAAATTAAGTGTTTTCTTAAAATGTCTACTATTTTATCATTGGAAATATTAAAGCAACTGTGTTACATTATCAAACTTTTGCATTAATTGCCTAGACTCTTTACAAGAGACATTTTTTATCCAGTTGTACATTAACCTACTTAAAATACAACTTACTGCGACCGTAAAATCAAGTGATCCCCTCCCACAATATTCTGTTTTTCTCCAAACGCATTTTATCAGAGTAATAAATGTCACCCTACTTCTAAGTGTATTTTTCAGGTGCATTTTGGTATAGATGCGAACATTTCAGCCCTTTCTTTAGAACGCACACACAAAAACTGTTGTTTAAAATTGAAATGTGTAAATGCTTGCATATTTTTAATACCAAGCTAATAGATAAAAACACCAATACAGTGTGTAAAATGCTGTAATACTGGACAAGTTGAATGTTCTTGGATTCTTCAGTCTTCCTTTATAATGATAAATAAAGCCAATATTTATAGCACATGAGTTTTACTTGAGGTGTGCCAAGTGCTTTATAAAATGTATGTGCATTGCAAAATTTTATGGGAATGTATTTAAAAGGAGCTTATGTATTAGAATCAAGAGAATTCAGAGCAGAATTCCTCCATTGTTGATTCACAAGATAACCTTATCTTTGTGAAGTTTCCATGCATGCATTTAGGAATCAATTAGAATTCACTTGTGAAACATGGATGGTTAGTTGTTCATTTTCAGTTGTATGTATCTTAGTGAGTTATTTCTGTGAAGTAGTTTAATACAACCCTGCTGACAATATTTTAAAGTGCTTCATAGGATATGTAATCTGTGACCTAGAGATATTATCATTGTACTGTACTAATATTAAAGGCAGCTGTGTTTGAGTAAATTTAGGAAACTGCTACAACAATGCTATGAACCCAGGAGAATATTTTAAAGCCAGCAAATGAGGAATAGCTTATCTAATTGAAGTGACAAAGGTTTGTTTTTTGTTTTTTTGCTTGGTAGGTATAATTATCCAACTTGATATTTAGCCAGGACACTGGGGTTAATCCCCTGGTCTTGCTAATTAGACTTTCAGTTCTATAAGCAATCAGTAAAACTTGATTTTCTAGCTTATGTCGAATGCATAGTCTATACACACACTTCTGTCCTGTTTCAGAACTATCATAGTGAGACTGAGTACACAATCAATGTGGCCTTTTTACAGGAATACTGAAGATTACAGAAAGGAGATTCATTTTTTCTGTGGCTCTCTTCACTGTACAGTTGCTCAGATCCAGTAAGGATGATGTACTTGCAAAAGGATCATTCCACATAAACATCATATATAGGAGTATGAACTCTGTGTGTGTGCTGTGTGTACGGTTTGTAAAATCTACTTGAGATCTGCACTTCTTAACACAGCATCATAAGCCACTTGCAGTGTTGCATAGTTACTACTGCCAGCTTGAAACTGTTGTTTGTCTGTGCCAGGGGAATGAAATGTGGATCTCCAACATGATGATTAGCATTGTAGAGGATGGCAGAGCAGAAGGTCCAGATAGGTACCGTATATACAGATCTGTTCAGAGGATCATTTGTAAAGCTTGTTGGTGTTTTGTTTTAAAGGCAGCATGCTTTATAATCCACTTTTTGTTTCTTTTAAAAGAGTGTTCTTGACTTAGATTCATCTTTATCTTTGTTTCTGACTGCCACCTGAAGCTGGAGAGTCACCTGGTTGCAGTTAATTTCATGCAAAGATGACAACATTTGGGGAAGCTTAATGAGTGACAGGGAGAGCCAGAATGGAGCAAGGGATCACTCACCATCCTCCTGGATAGCAGAGTAAAATGTAAAAGACAGGCCTTTAGCTTTGCTCTGCCTACATGGTCTGCAGCAGAAAAACTGGGAGAGCATGGAGATGTCCAATAGTTCACGACTGTTCAAGTCTTCCAAAACTGTCCATGTTATAAGGATTTTTTTTAAAAAGCCACTGGATGTGATAGAGCACTCAAGCACTACGTAGAAGCCCAGGTGTAAGCAAGACAATGGCTGAAGCACAGGAAAAATTAAGTTGGCACCAGGCTTTGGAAGAACTTACTTCTGGGGACCACAATTCCCTACACTCTCAGGCTATGCTGACTGTGACAGTCTGGTGGTTGTAGTCCAAAAAAAGTAGCATTTCCTGAGCTCTGCCCAGAAAGTTTCTATGCATGGTGAGCACAGAGCCAGAGCAAAGCAGAACAAAGCCAACCTGGAATAGTGAAAGGAACCAGGGCTGGCACATGACTGATACACTGGCCACAGCTAATCTTTTTGCCTGTGTTCCCATACACATTTGGGACTGGAGGCTTGATTTAGATTTCTATAATGATATTCTCTGTGCCTGTGTTTTTCTTTAACTTTTGCTCCTGAAGGTTTTTCCAGTTCAGGCAGGAGAAGTAGTATCAGGAATATGAGATGGCTGCAATAGAATGGACTTCTGGGAAGGTACCTTTGCTTTAATTTGGAACAGTGAGCGCCAACTTTGGAACCTGTCCCCATTACCCATCCCCGCAAGTATGTGAGAAAAAGACTCTCAATACAGAGAGGTATTTTGTCTGCAGCTGCAGATAATTAAATAGTCCTATCCTTCCTTTGCCTCTTTCAGTTCCCATGCTTGAAAAATCCATTGTTTAAATGGCAAGCCATGCTTTGCTTCAGATATCATTCCTGCCATATAAAAGTATCCTTTGTCCAAAAATCCGAAAAGCTCTAAAATCATCCACATGAGTGGTTGAGAATGGTAGCACCTTTGCTTTGTGGTGGTTCAATGTACACAAACTTTGTTTCATGCATAAAATTATTAAAAATATTGTGTATTAAATTACTTTCGGGCTATGTGTATATGGTGTATATGAAACATAAATTAATGTTGTGTTCAGACTTGGGTCCCATCTCCAAGCTATCTCATTATGTATATGAATATATTCCAAAATCTAAAATAAATAAAGAACACTTCTGGTCCCAAGCATTTCAGACAAGGGACACTCAACCTGTATCTCACTAGTTTCATTTATGTTACAATTACATATTTAAAATTTAATCTTTTAGTCAACAAAACAAAAATTTTATTATTATTATTGGTTGATTTTTAATTTATATTTGTTTAATATCTTTTTATGGGGGAGGGTGGGGGTTGGTGGTGTTTTGAGATTTTTATCTGTATTGTATTTTAATTTTTGTAAGCTGCCCCGATTGTCTTAACAGAGCGGCGGGGTATAAATAAATATTATTATTATTATTATTATTATTATTAACAACATTTATTAATTTTACTTGTAAATTTGTAAACTGTTTTTTCTTTTAGGAGATTAATCCAATGTACATAGCCCTTCTTCCTGTTTTCATAATAATCCTGTAAAGTAGGTTAGGCTAGGATATGAGGACTAGTTCAAGGTCACTTAGCTTCATGGTTTATTCAAATCTTGGTTTTCCTTGTCTAGTTGTCATGGCTTGCTTCAAGAAAAACTTTTTTTAAAAAAATGAGAATGTTTTGTTGTATTTAAAACAATCAGAAATGTTTACATTTGTGGGCCTAGAAGTTAAAGTTTGAACATAGAAATGGCGCTTGACTGGGGAAGTTATGCCAAGTATAAATGGCAGAATCACTGTTAATTTGATTCAGGTATGCAGGCTGATACACCTCCTGTATTTTGCTCTCATGCTGTTATATATGTTCTGGAGTTATTTTCTGTGTCATCAGTTGTTCTTCTGCTGAGTTTTGCTGGCTTCCATTAAAGTCATCTGGTTTTTATTTTGCATACCAGTCTCCTAGTTGGAGGAAGAGCTTAAAGCATTTGGAGCTTTATGGTTTATATTTTTTAAAAAATAGAATGTGGGTATGGGGAACAGGATGGAAACATTATGAAATTATGAATGGTGTGAAGGGAGTGGATAGCAAGGTGGCATTCTTCCTTTCACTATAGTAGAATTTGGGGTCTTTTAATGAGGTCATTTAGCAAAAGAATTTGGAGTGAGCGAAGGAAATACATGTCACACAACAGATAATTAACTTGTAGGATTCATTACCACAATATATGATGATGGTGACTAGCTTTGAGGGCTTCAAAAAAGGTCAGGATGCATTCATGAAGGAAAGAGAGGACTATCAACAATCATTAGCTATGATAATTAAGGGGAAGAGTCACACATTTATGTTTATATACTATTTAAATATGAAGATTTCAAAGCAGTGTGCACCAATAAAATATAAACTATATATGATACACAGATTAACAGATGCTCTTTGTGTGGTCTATGAAATAAATGTTAGGATGGACCAAACAAGGAAGGCTTGCATAAATAAGTTTGTTTTTAACATGGAGCATGACAAATATATCAAGAGAAGAGTACCACATAATAGGTACAACATTAATAGATGCCACCATACTACATCTGGAGCACATGCTCTGCTCCAAATGACTTCAAACCTCAGGAGTATATAGTTCTGTACTGTCATAGCCTTTGCAGATGACTTCAGCAACCAGGTGGATCTATAAAAGAGAAAGTTGTCTTCTCTTTTAGTCCAAAGTTACCTAAGTCTTTCTTAAACCTGTCATGATAGTAAATAAGTAGCCAGTGCTATTCTTTTCAACAGTAGATTATGTGCCTGCTGGTAGCTTGCCATATTCAGATGCAGTTTCTGCACCAACTACAAGGGCAGCTTCACAAAGAATGCATTTCAGTAGTCCATCCTTGAGGCTTCCAATGCTTGGTTCAGTGAAGCCAAACTAGTCTCATCCAAGAGTGGACTCAACTGGCATACAAGCCAAAGCTGATAGAAGGCACTCTGAACCATTTTTGGCTGACTTGGGCCTCCAGTGATAGAGGTGGATACAGGAAGACATTGTAGATGCAAACTCAAACCTTCATAGGGAGTGCAATCTCATTCAGAACAAATAGTGTATCTCTCAGACTTGGGTATCTCTCATCTACAAGATTTCTGTCTTGCCATGATTCAGTCCCAGGTTATTGGCTTTCATCCAGTCTACCGTATCATCCAATCACTTGATTGCCCTGATTCGGAGAAATAGAGTTGAGGATTATCATCTACTCCAAATCTCCTGATGGCTGCTTCCAGTGACAATGTAAATATTAAACAGCATTGGGGCAAGATGGTACCCAGTGGCACCCCATGGCACAGTTGCTAAGAGGCTGAGAAACAGTCCACCAGTGCTACTCTCTGGAATCTGCCATCTAAGTAGGATTGGAATTACTGAAGCAGTGCTCCAACTGTCCCATCCTACTGAGCCAATGCAGAAGGAGGTGACAATATCAAAAGCTACTGAAACACCAAGGAAGATCAACAAGGTTGAACTCCTCCCCCCATGATGATGATGATGATGATGATATTTTTATTTTATTCATTTATATCCTGGGATTCAAGGTGGCTTGCAGAATATTAAAACCAGAACAGATTATAAAACATACAAAAAGATCAGTAATAGGTGTGTAATGCATTTTTTAAAAAAATTAAGCAATCTATAGAATTAAAACCATTTAAAATGTGTTAAAGGCAGGGTATAAAAAGCAACAGGATATAAATAACAACAGAACACCACACCAGTAAAAGCCCATTACAGTCAGTTCCTAAAACCCTGTTGGAATAAGGAGCCTTTCATTTGCCAGGAGAAAGAGAAGGGGACCATTCTAGCCTCCCTAAGGAGGCAGTTCTAAAGTCTGGGAGCAGCCACCAAGAAGGCCTCTCTCTTTTAACCAAACCAAAGTGCTTGGGAAGGCAGTGGGACTGAGAAGGGCCTCCTCCAAAGACCTTAAAGCTTGGGCAGGCTTATAATGAGATATGGTCTTTCAGATATCCTGGACTCAAGCTGTATAAATTAATAATCCCCCATCTTTATAATCTTCCTCTTACATCTGGCTACTCAAGACAGACTGGACTAGACTAGGGGTGAACAACATGTGACCCTCCAAATGTTACTGGATTGTAACTCCCAGTTGCCTCTCACCATTGGCTTTACTGGTGTCTCTCATGTAAGTTGTAGCATAACAATATTTGGAGTGCTTCAAGTTGCCTGGACTTAGATCATGTTTGGGAAACATCAGGCCCTGGAATTGGATCCATCCCTCCTGTGTTCCTATCTAGACCTCTGGGATTCCTGAGATGATCACACTCCTCCTTGACACCAACCTTTGTGATTTTGTAGCATTTATGCAAAGTTCTCCTCATTCTGAAAGGCTGATATGCCTCTCCTAAGGCTTAGCCAGTGGCAGTAATTTCTCTGAGTCCAGAGGTTAGCCTGCTGTGAGTATCCCAAGGGTTGGAAAGCCATATTCATTCCTTTGATCTCTCAGTGGGCTGTACTGAAGCTCGGGGCAGCAACAAGAAATGATGTATTGGGTGATCAGAAGTAATTTCCAGATGCTTTTTGATGGTTTTTGTTTTCTGTTTCGGATCAGGGTGGGACCTGAAAGAGTGCTCCAGAATCTGTTTTTAGCTGTAAAAACAATTTTTTTAGAGCTAAAATGTTTCTTTGGGGGAAGAAAAAAAATCTGAGTTGTAAAGGAAGAGTTCCCCAGTACTAGAATGCAACTCTGAGAACTTCTGTGAAATAGAAAGTCAGCCCTCTGTCTAGAAGACTGGATGAAACAGATTTTTTTTTGGTTCCTACTTATGTGCTTATTTTATATAACACCTTTCTTCTAGAACTACTTACAGCATGGGTTAAAAGAAAATACTGCTAAAGTAATTTATAGTACAGAAGCTGAAACCCCCCTCCAAAATAAGCCGTCTTCCTTCAAAACCTATATAAAACAGTTTAAGAAGCAATTAAAACGTAGTAATGAACGTGAAGTTGTCCTAAATACCACAAAGGCACTAGATCCCATCAGATCTTGGAAGATAAGCAGGGTCAGCTCTGGTTAGTACTTGGGGGGGAGACCACCAATGAATACCAGGTGGTATGGGCTATGTTTCGGGGAAGGAACTGCCAAAACCACCTCTGCATATTTCTTGCCTAAGAAAAACTTATGAAATTCATGGGGTCTCCAACAGACCGCTTGAAAGCATATGCACACATAATGAACATGAAAGGACATACAGCATGTGAACAGTCCCAGGATGCTCTCCATTGTGTTTTTATATTATTACTAGCCTTGAGGAGCAGCATGGTTTCTCTTATTTTGTGACTTGTGAACCTTTTAAATTAGGAGTGGGAAAACTGTGGCTCTCTAGGTTGTGTTGGGCTTGAACTCCCATCAGCCCTGGCTAGCATGAGACATTAGTCAGGAATGATAGAAGTTGTAGCCTGACAGTATTTGGAGGGCTACGGGTTGTCCATCTGCGTAAAATGGAGTGCACTGCTTCTCTGCAGTGCCAGCCATATCTGGCCGAATCTGGAACCAAAGAATTATGGCCCACCTGTGGAAACTCACTTTGCATTCTCTGTATAACAGAGGAAATGGAATTGTTTGCTTATTGCAGAGAAGCTGGAGTTCGCATCACTGAATGTTTTCTGATGTAGTGTCACAGCCCATGTGGAAAGGCATTGCAGTAGGTCCCCTGTATCTGCTGATTTATTATCCACTTATTCAGTTATCTGCAGGACACAAAATAGCACACCTACCATAGAGTCTTCCTAGAAAATGCCTAGAGAGGCATCCTCTCTAGACGTTTTCTAGGTCCTCCAAGGCAACTCTGGTATTTTAAACCGGAAGTCGTATTATTTTCAGTGGCATTCACTGTTATCCATGGTTTTTGGTATTCATGCCCCCCCCCCCCGAACCAATCCCCCATGGATATGGGGGTCCTACTGTACTTTGTATGTAATAAAGCACTGTTAATTCATTGAAGTGGGAAGGATAAACTGTGAGTAGTTATTTGCACTCAAGGTTTAAGCCTAAGACAGAATGTTTCCACTTCAATTTTTAAAAACTTACTTTAAAATATTAGTTACCTTTCTATGCCACCTTTCCCTAATAACCTCAAGGTGATAGAGGTCAGCTTAGTATTTAATAGCTGCCGTAGTAGATGTGCAGGTGAGCGTATGGAGTTCCCTGCAGGCGAGAGAATAGGTGGTCGGAAGTGGGATGGATTCACTTTCCATTCTTCATCATACTGCTTGGTTTTCTGTGGAAGCTGTTAAGGAAGGAAAGTCTTTTTCTTCATAACCAGTATGAAAATGCAGCAGATGGAAAGACAGATCATGATAGTCTACTTGACAGATCAATTAAAAAACACCAGTAAACTAGCCAAGTGGCTAGGCATTTTATATATATATATATATATGTGTGTGTGTGTGTGTGTGTGTGTGTGTTTGTTTATCATCACTCAGTCTGCCAGGGCCCCTGACGTGAGATTCAGTAAATAAAATCTGATCAAGTTAGTAAAACACTATTCAAAAACAGTCTGAAACAAGGTTTTAAAAACATTTTAAATACAGGATTAGAACAATTAAAAAAAAACCATACCCTTGTTTTAATGTAAGTAAGCTGTCTGAAACAGTACAGTGTTAGATGCTC
Source organism: Gambelia wislizenii (assembly GCA_030847615.1). Lineage (NCBI taxonomy): Eukaryota > Metazoa > Chordata > Lepidosauria > Squamata > Crotaphytidae > Gambelia > Gambelia wislizenii. The sequence continues at coordinate 107,425,936 of JAUMIR010000006.1, forward strand.
ACCAGAAGCTCAAGAGGGATGAAACCAGCCTGAATTCCCTTGGGGAGGAGAGTTGCACAGCCAGGGTGCCACTACAGAGAAAGCCCTATCTTGTGTACCTCCAGCCTACCATTTTAGGATGATGAGACATCAAACAGGCCCTCTACTAAGAGTCTTAAATGTCAAGCAGGTTCATATAAGGAGGAGGTGATCTCAGAGATATTCTGGCTCCAAGCCTTTTAGGGCTTTGTGGGTCAAAACCAAAACCTTCAGTTGAGTTCAGAAGCAGTTTGGAAGCCAGTGCAGTTGGTACCACACTGGTGATAAAGTATGCACCATAGCCACAATCTGGCCACTGTATTTTGCACTAGTTGTAGCTTTTGGATATTTTTCAAGGACAACCTCCAGGTAGAATAATCATGTGGTGACCTGTGTTTCCGTGCTAGATGCAGAATAAAGGGATTCCCCTTCTCCTTGTGTGTGCCTTCAAGTTGCCTGATGACATACGGTGACCCCATGAATTTCATAGGGTTTTTTAAAGCAAAGAATACTCAGATGTGGTTTTGCTAGTTCCTCCCTCTGAAATAGACCCCAGAGCACATGTGATTCATCTCCTTAGGCAGTGTGAAACTGTAGACTGTTAACCTTTTAGCAGGCTAGTTAAAACCAACCCAAACCAAATTAATTGATTTTTTGTGGGCTTATTTAAGAAGCTGATGGATGTGGTATAACCATCCCAGTGTGCACTAAGAAAAATACATTGTACCTAGATCATCCACATTGTACATCAGAACCTATCTCAATCATTTTTTCAGATACCTGTACTAGTAATGGAAAAGTCCCAGGAAAATATAGGGTAGGGTACTGTTGTTGATTTTTTTAAAAATTGGCACATAGCTGAATGATGTCATTTTAGTGGAACTCAGTTATGGGCAGTGTTTTACACAATTGTCCATAAGCTGTGACACACTAGTATTTTTGCTTGCAGTGTTTTATACAATTGTTCATAAATTGTGAGCTAACTCATTTTTTAAATTTGATTTTCCAGTTGCAGATGTGTGTGAGGTCCCCACACATCAGTCCAGGCATGTTAAGGCCAGCCTGGAGGTCTGCTATAGTTAAAGGCATTGATGAGTTGTGTAGAACCTTTTAATGTCACTCTGTCTCAGAATAAACTTTCAACTCCTCTGATGTTATCCTGGAGACCATTGCAGATACTGGCTGCCAGACAGGGTGGCAGAATAGTAACTCCTAACAGTACTTTTCCATCGCACAGTGTCAGGAGAAAATGTTTCATCCCCCCCCCCTTCACAATGAATCTCCTCTAGCTAATCTCTTGTGTGCCAGTGTCTAGACTTGTGGTCAACAGCTGCTTCTTCTTATTCAGAAATGTGTACGTGGAACTCATGATGGTTCAGCTCTGCATGTATGCAGTATGAACAGGCAAACTTTTGTGGGAAGCTGAATTTATCTGCACGGTAGTGCCTTTGTTCATGCAGCAGCGCAATCCTGTTGTAAAGCAACAGGGCCACATTTGGGTGTTCCACAGAGAATGAGGACATTCAGCACTTTGTCTCTTCTGCATGGATGCTAAAGCCATCCCTGCCTCTGACAACCCAACTACATGCATTCTTGGATATTGTAAGAGCAGGCCAAACAGAGTTGCTTTGAAGAACCATAAAAAAATTAACACCCTATGGTAGAGACAGTCCCCCCCCCCAGCTCTTTTGAGGTGGGGGTGGTGGGGAAACTCTAAGCTAATTTACATATTGATAGAGTTGAAACAGGAAATTTGATGTTGAAGCTATAAGTAATAGAAATGATTTGGGCGCACTCTAGAGGCAGGAGTTAAGACTGAGCCAACTTGATACCATTATTAGTTCAAAGTCGCATAATTGCCATTAGGATGAAATTGATTCTTTTTAAAGGCAGGAAAAAAAGTGGGAGAAACTTCTTGAAAAGCTTCAACACATTTCCCCCCCAAGGAAATGGTTCTTTCATTCTGTTGATTGATGTTTGAATATAAGAATTTGATGGAAGCATTTCAGTATTAAATTCTGAAATATGGGAAATCTGAGCAAACACTTCCAGATTGCCTTCTGTCTGTCTGCCTTTGCAAAAGACTCTTGGTTAAATGGACCATCCTTAAATGATGTCATTAGCTCAGATTGAAAAGAGAGAGCCTGAAGGGGAATAATTTAATTGACTTAAAAAGCACTCCTGCTTTTTGTACAAAGATTTCAAACCTCCTTATCAGATAATCTGTCTGAAATTTTTGTCTTTAAATTCTGTGTCAAGTTGCTGAAAATTAATTTCCAGCTTTCTTTAAAGTTTGGGATTCTGAAACCCAAGGGCCCCAGAACTGTTTCTGAAGGGCGGGGGGGTCAGCTCTGACAGGCCAGCTGGCCATTATTAATTAAGATTGTCTACTTGCGGATACATTTTTTTACAAAACAGTGAAAACACAGAATGTGTTGCATTAAAATCACCACCATCACCACCTGAATCAGGAAGCAATCTGACTACCATGAAAACTATGGAAAAATAATAAATGGTATTACAAAACTGAGTAAATAAAAATGCAATCAATATATCAAACAAAGGGGAAAATATGAAAGGCCCTCTTAGGTAAATGCAAAGGTGACTATAAACTTTATAGTATAAGGCTCCCAATCAGATCTACCCCCCCTCACTTTAAAAGCAAAAGTTGTGTTAGAAGATAAAGTTTATCCACACAATATTCTAATATATATATATATATATATATATATATATATATATATGTATATATGAAAACATGTATATTTACTACACTTGAGGTAAAGGCACCAGATCCTGTCTGATCTTGGAAGCTAAGCAGGGTCACACCTAGTTAGTGCTTGGATGGGAGATGGCCAATGAATCCCAGGTGCTGTAGGCTCAATTTCAGAGGAAGGAGCTGGCAAAACCACCTCTGAGTATTCCTTGTCTAAGAAAACCCTATGAAATTCATGGGGCCATAAGTCAACAGGCAACTTGAAGGCACATACACACATATAGAGATTCAGGTGTAGGACACAGTCATGGGGAGGCCAAATTACTTGGCCCATCCAATATCGTTCCATCATCCTCAAATATGAAGACTCTTAGAACTGTAGTGCGTACTTGGAAGTTCCTTCCTAGGATAGATTGCGTGCAGCCTTTGTTGTAATGAGAAGACTCAACTAAAATAACTGTCTTAAAATGTAGGTGTGTATGTGTGTGTGCCTGTGTGTGCATGTACAGACACACCCACTTGATCATTTAGTACACTTCTGATAATTTCTGAGAGGGCTCAATTATATAGGAGCCTTGGCAGTCTACTTTGCCTGCTCATTTGGGGGGAGGTCCTTAACCAACCAACCACCCTGTTCAGTGCTGAAATCTTTTCTCTGTAATTGCAGAATTGTTCAGGAAGCTTTAATTTGCACTTGTGCTGGAGTGAGCAACTTGTGGTCCTCCAGGTGTTAGCAAAGTGAAATGTCTGCAGTCCTTTGCCATTGTCTATACTAGGGATTATGGGGATTGTAGTCCAGCAACATGTTGAAGGCCACAAATAGCTTACCGCTGCCTGATCCTAATTGTTTACACTGAGGTAGGGAACCTCTAGCTGTCCAACTGCCATAGTTCCTTACTGTTAGTGTTGCTGTACGGGGCTGATGGGAGTTACAGATCAAAACATATGCACAAAGGTTAGCTGCATATGATTTTAACTAAAGCTTCTACACTCACTCAGTAGTGAGATATTAGACTGCAAGGATTCTGAGAAGGTTCAGTCTGGAGAAGCCCTGTGTTTTACATACAGATCTTCAGTTCCTGACATCTGCATTTAAAACAGGTGGAGGAAGTGTGGTCCAAGGGCCTCATGCTGCCCCGGATTAATTTTTGTGCCCTTCTCCCACTGGCCTGAGCCAGTCCCCCAAAACCCTGTAGCCCCTCCTTTAAAAAAAACCCACATAGAAACCTTCCTTTAAAAAAAAAATTGAATTTTTTTGGCAATATTCACCCAGTAACTTTGCTGAAAGTCTCCCTAGGTATATTAAAGCATCATCCACAGAACCCTCTCAGGTCCCAAATACCTCCACTTTCATTGCAGTCCTCCTTCCTTCTTAAAAAGGGAACCAGACAGTCAATGTTGAGAGTGACTGTGAAAACACAAGTATTTCAGTGCTCTCTCTCTCTCTCTCTCTCTCTCTCTCTCTCTCTCTGTGTGTGTGTGTGTGTGTGTGTAGGTTATGGTCTACAGGAGGTGGGGTTGAGGGAATTGGCTCTTGGCCCCTCTGCAGTTACCTACCTCTGATTTAAAAGGATCTGCCTGGAGACAGGAAAGGTGTATGTATGAAAACATGGATAGCCTGTGTCAATCTGAGTAGATGATAACTTGCCATAGTGGATAATAGTCTGACTTGGAATAGGGCAGACTTCTATGCATTCATGTTGCTCCTTGTGACTTGTCTTCCCTCCTGAATTCCACTTGTTAATCTGGGAGCCATTGCATGGTGAGAAATGCCCAATGTTACAGGTATAATGTAGTCAAATGGCCCTGTCCCAGTTAGTAACCTTTGTAGCCCTGTTAAGGACTAGCTGCAGTTTCCAAGCCATTTTTAGAGGCAGTGCCATGTACAGCCCAATATTCTAAATGGGATGTTACCAAAGCAATGAGTAATTGTGGCCAAGCTATCTCCATCCAGATAAGATTACAGCTGGTGCTGACAAAAAGCACTTCAGGCCACCAGTCACTTGAACCTCTGATATAGTGGTAGCATGTATAATCCTCCCTTTTATCCATGGGTGGTTGCATTTTAGTGACAAAATGGTTAATGCTGGTCAGTCTAAATGCATTAGAAAAAGTTCAAAACAAAACCTGAAAAAGGCAACATAAACAATGGGGATGAGGCAGAAAGATTGGAATGGACAAAATTATCTTGGAGTAGGCAGATGCAGAATGTTTGCAGAACAAAAATCACAAAACGAATTCCCAAGTGAATGGAAGTCAGCTGTCAGCACGTTTTTTTTAAAATCACTTTTATTATGTTCTGCACTTCCATATCTAAACACTCTTCACTAGAAAGAAATCAAAAGTTTCAAATTCTGACTAGTGCATGATTATAGGAGTTCCTAAAAGAACCCCCAAGTTTCCAAGAAGGGTGATGTTTGAGGGGCAAAGAGTCAGTAGCATGGCCTACTTCCACAAAGTAGGTTTGCATGCTGCTCAAACAGGAAGAAAGAAGTACAGTTGTCCCTTCATATTTGCTGGGGTTTGGTTCCAGGACCCCCCCCCCCCGTGGATACCCAAATACTCAAGTCCCGTTATATGCAGTGGCATAGCAAAATGGTGTCCCTTACACAAGATGGCAAAATCAAGATTTGTTTTTGGGATTATTATTTTTTAAAGAATATTTTCAAGCCGTGAATTCTTAAATCCGTGGATGCCAAATCCGTGGATACGGAGGGACAACTGTACTTTAGGTCGACCCCCTGTAATACCTACGTGCTTCTCAGTGTGGCTTGCAGCACTTTAAAATCACCGTGTTACAAAAATAATCCACACTACACAAATAATCCAGTTTGAAACTTGTTTATATGTCATGGCTCCTTCCTATGGAATCCTGGGACTTGTAGTTTTACAAGGTCTTTAGCCTTCCATGCCAATGATCGCTGGTGCCTCACCAAACCCCAGGATTCCATTGGAAGGAGCCATGGTAAATAATCCTATTTCAAACTGGATTATTTGTGTAGTATGTATGCATCCATAGTAAGAATACATTCAGGAACAAAAAAGGCAAAGACTACAGGTAAGAACATATTTTTTACATAGAATAGCAGATACTGTGAATGAGCAGAGCCAATGAGAAAACGTCCTCATCACCGAGAGAAACCAGTCATAGAGCTGGCCATCTGCACTTCCAGGCATTCTATAATGTTGATGCAACTACTGAGAAGGCTCCATCCTGTCTCCTGTTTTCATACAGTGTATCTCCACCCTAGTTGGGATATAGAGAAGATCCTCTGCTTCTGATATTCAGGATCAGAGGCAAGTAGAGGCAATCTCTTGGGTATTTTGAACCCATGCCATTTAGGGTTTGAAAGATAATCACCAACTTTTAATTGTGCCAGGAAGCAAATCAATTTTACCCAGTAGATAAGCTGGGTGTTGCCAAACTCCACAGAGTCATAGTGTTTGAAGTTGGTTATTCAATAAAGCTCTGACCTGTTTTCACCTTGCCTTGGTATAGTAGCTTTGAGCCAGAC